>CM057459.1:284605000-285855000 GCA_016271365.2 Neoceratodus forsteri
TATACATTGAACCCCTAGCCCAGAGTATTAGATAGGATGAGGGAATCAAGGGTATGCAGATAGCTGGGTGTCAGCACAAGATTTCCTTATATGCTGATGACATTTTACTATATTTGGTGGATCCCATGGACTCTTTGGCCCAGACGATGGACAAACTAGCACAATTTTCCACCCTGGCTGGCTATTCTTTAAACACCTCAAAAACAGAGATATTATCTTTCTCCTATACCCCCCCCATCTGAGGATTACTTATCCCATAAAATGGGATTTAAAGTAGGGATTATAATTAGCACTTCACCCTCACAGTTATTTCAGCTTAATTGTATACCCTTATTGAACCAACTGAAGTTGGATATCCAAAAATGGAGTGTTCTACCACTCCCACTCCATGCCTGAATACAAGCAATGAAGATGAATGCACTGCCTCATTTTTTATACCTTTTCCAGGGTGCCCGATGTATCATTCCACAGAAGGATTTGGAAACCTGGCAACGAATACTTATGAGATACATATGGGCTAACAAGAAACCAAGAGTCTGGAAACAAACAATATGTCTTCTTAAGGAGCAAGGGGTTATGGCTGTACCCCATCTTGAAGGTTACTGGGTTGCCATCCAGATGATGATTGGGCTGCTGTGGGGTCATCCAACCTATAAGGCCACTTGGAAAGAGACTGAGATGAGAACTCATGTGTTCCCTCCCTTGTCAGCCCTTATTTTCCACCCTAGGGACCAACCAAAAAATAGGCAAGGAAGGCTCACAGCCACCCAAACTACACTGGAGGTATGGAAAAGGGGGACCTTGGGTAGAGTGTATTTGGACAGGGCCTGGAGGTACCAATGGTGGGCAGTGGATCCTGATTTTGGTCCAGTGGCTCTTGACTCCTGGTTCCACACCAAGGCCAAAGCAGGTTTCCAGGCACCCTGGCATCTGTTACAAGAGGGAGGATTGCTCCACTTTGAGGTAGCTCAGAGATGTTTTAACCTTTCACCATCTGATAAAATAAGATATTTCCAAATTTGTAGTTACATTAATCAAAAAAGCAGAAGAGACCAGCTCACCGGGGGCCTGGGGACCAGGGAGGAGATTTTTGAACAGCTCTGGAAATCTGAGAATGCCTTAGGTGCAATAACCCTCCTGTATAAGAGATATACACAGCAGTTTAATTCCAACACTGAATATATCAGACAAGAATGGGAACAGGAAATGAAAACAGTTATCACAGAGAGACAGTGGGAACAGGGCTGGGAGGAATACTTGGAAGGTGACTTCCTCACCCTTGTGGCAGGAGTTTCTATGGAAACTGATGACCAGATACTTTAGGGTACCTGTGATGGTCTCCAGGCAGCAACTGGGTACATCCTCACATTGCTGAAGACAGTGTGGGGAGCCTAGAGCCACACACACCTGTCACAAACCCACTCAGCAGGTCAGGCCCTCTGCTTCCACAGTGCCAACCTCCGAGTGCAGTCTTGTGACTAGTTAGCAGAAACAGGTAACCCTCCTGTCTGTTTTGTGGGTTCAAATCAAACTTTGGTCTTAGTTCTGGAGGGATTAAAACTGTGAACCTCTTGTTAGTGTACCCAATGTACAGGCTCAGATAATTCTGCTCTTCAGGGGGCCAAATATCTTTCACCTATGGGCACCTAACCAGGTGTACAAAATGAACCCTTAAAACTCTATTAAAGACCTCAGAATAAATTCTTACCTTTTCCCAGTCTGGTAAAACCAGTAAGCTTTGTACAGAGTCAGCTTTAACCATGTATGCTTCACTTGTCAAGAAAAAGAAATGCAAAGACACACCAAGTAGTCTCTAAAGTACAGGTTTACTTGAAAATAGATTAAAAAAATGTAAATACAGAACCATATATCACAAAACATACCCATCACTTAAAAGAATAAGGTTTTAAAAAGTGCAGATTCCTACCACTAATGCACTTAGACTTGTCTGTTCTAACATATTCTTATCTCACAGTGCTGTAGATGTTTCTTTTTCAGAGTCCAAACATTTATATCTTAGTGGAAAATAGAATACTGTTTTAAAACTAACTTTGCCAACCTCTCTGCATGAGGTCACCTAGCTCCTCCCTGTCAGAATATAAAAATTATACAACCAGGATGTCATCACTCAGAAGGTAAATTAAATAAGGTTAATTTCGAAGTCTTCTTTCATCCATAAGCAACATCCTGCTTTTATAGACATCAGAGAACATTTATGACTTTGCACCAGTGTGACATAACTTGGTTTTCCTCCTCTAAACATCATAAACTGGATATATTCTATCCTGTCAGCTGGCAAGCTACAATAAAGCTAGACAAACAGGAGATGCTTAATTTAGGTCTCTTCTAGCCTGTAATTATCTCTTGGCCTTCCAGGTAACACCTTGTATCTAAAACCCGGAAGGGGGGTATGGGTCATCCCACAGGCTGTCAGCATCTCTCATGAGAGACATTCAATAACACATTTTTATATTACAAAAATCATAGATTAATCAGAACCAGCTGTCTTGAGTGTCACAGCTGCCAGTTCAATTCTCAGTTTTCTTAAGACCCTGGGATTGCCGGGTCTGTGACACTGAGTGAAGGGGTTTGCTCAGCACACTGGTGACCTGGGTTTGTGCCCGGAGCCCAGGTACCAGGAGTGGAGATGGGCAGGGAGGGGATCAAGAGCATCCATAGGATGCTTCCCTCCCAGGGGAATGGGCAGAGCCTTTGCACCTGCAGGCATATTTGGAGATGGGCTTGTGGGACATTCAGCCTCAACATGCCCCCTACCCCTCCCCACTGCAGGTCACCACTCCCACAGGCCCAATCAGGGTTGAGTGGGCGGGCCAAAGAAAAAGCAGAAAATACCCCCTGGCCCAACTGGATGATGGTCATCGGTCCCCAGCACATCATGAAGTCCAGGACAGCCTCATGCTGACCACCCCACCACTGACCCCAGGGCTAATAAAATTGTGCCTTTGGGCACGTCTCCTCCCGGTGGGGCCCACCTGGTGAAGGGTTACATCGTGTCAACTGGTGGTTCAGTTGGCAGTTTGGGATGCAGCACGATGGTGACCAGTGGAGGAGGGTGGCCATGGGGCTCAGGTGGCCAGAAGGAGAGGCCAGCCAGGGGGAGTGGGAGGTGCAAAAAAAAAAAAAAGACCCTGGGATGTATGCCATCTGAACCCATGGCTTTGTCCACCTCCAGCTTTGCAAGTTCTTCTAGGACTCTGTCCTCTGTGACTGTTGTTTACCTCCTTTTCCTTTGTTCCTTTTACATTCTAGCTGTGGGCCCTGCCCATGCGCTTCCACAGTGAAGGCTGAACAGAAATATTTGTTTAGAATCATAGAGGTTAATGGCAGAAAAGGACCACCTGGCCCATCCAGTCTGCTTAGCTTCCCTGCCTAATTTAATGCTACAAATCCTATATGGTTTCCAGCCTCAACCTTCCTGCCCACTTCCTTTTACTCTTTTAAACTTTTCAGACTTCTCTGTCTATTATTCTTCCTGACTATCTGGTGAACAGTAGCCCTAGAAAGGTTTGGGCCTTGGATCTGCCCTTTGATAGATGCACTGTATAAAGATGTAAAGTCTTGGGTCTTTACTAGTGATATGTTGTCTTCACCTTTTAAAATGACCAGATGCACACAGTACGGCTGTCATCTTTTACACTTAGTATGGTCTATAGACTCCTTAGCAGTAGCAGTTCAAACCCCAGGGAATCTTATTGTATTCTTACTAATGCAGTATGGTCTCACCACAGGACTGCTCCAGAGCCGAAATGGTTACTAGAACCTATGCAAATGATGGAATGCTAGGCTTGAGCTTGGTTTTCAAACCACTGTCCCTGGTTGCAGTTCTATAACCGTCAGATTCTTTACTCCGGTTGCCTCAGTGAGACATCTCTGGAGACCTCTCCTTTATTCGCTTGAAAACTTTATTTTTCTGGTTTTTTTATAAAGTACTGTTTGTTTATTTTGGATTTTTAAGCACTGTCCTTAGTATTCAGGTAGAATAGATTTAGTTTCTTTTGGGTAAATTGTTCAGTTCCTTTTCAGTTTCCCTAACTGGGAAGGAACCGACATTCCTTTTATTTCTGAAGTAAATTTCAGTTTAAATTTAATTTTCCGACTCGGTAAGTAAGTCGATTATCATTTATTGTTGTTTTACAGGGGTAACTCTTGGTTCCTTATCGGCTGGTGTCAACCCCTCCCCTAAAAATAAAAAAAGAGATTGTTTTTTCTTTTCTCGTTACATCACAGAAAACCACAGGACCTACAGGTTTTCGGCATTGCACTGAGCGCAGGGAACCTTTTGCTAAAGCTGATCTTCATTTAGTCCGTCTCTTCTGTCTCGGGTTTGAACACCTTAAGGGACAGAATGTGAGATTTTTAAGACTTTTCTGCAGTCAATGGTTGAGAGGCGTTTGAAAAGACTGCAGGAGAAAATGACTGAAAAGGCTGCTGACCCGGCCATAGATAAACCAGTTCCTACTCAGAAAGAACCGGAGGAGCTGCCCTCTGAACGGGGTGAAAGCTCTGCAACTAGGAGTACCGCTGATACTGCTGCTGAACCGGCTGTTGCAGGCAAAAAGAAAGAAAAGCATACTGGGCAGGAACCGCAACTGAAGAAAACTGCAGCTCCAAATGCTGAACAGATTGCTAACATGATCAAAATTGTCCAGTCATTGCAGTCCGGAACCCCGGTTCCGGATGAAAGGCAACCCCTGTATACAACAGTCCAAACCTCTAGTTCAACCCAGGTTCCCAGTTCATTCTAATCCAGTTTTGACCATTATGGGGAAGAAGAGGGGGAGGAGGGAGAAGAAGAGGAGGAGGAGGAGGAGGATTATGGAGAGCCCATTGAACTGGACATCTCCCCAGATCCTCATTGCCCTGACTCCACTTAAAAAAGAATTGAGGATTTTACCTCATATTATTCCTTTATAAAACAGGTGGCTCATACCCTTGATCTCCCCACTCAGGAGTCCACTGAGGATGATGGGGAAGAGGATTACAGGGAGATGATGGATGTTCCAGCATCAAAAAGATTGCTGCTTCCCATTCACAAATCCCTCAAGAAACAGACGCTAAAGCTTTTACAGACTTCCACTTCAGTGCCTCCTATGGACAGAAAGGTGGACAAAAAATACTGGGGTGCCAAAGGAGGAGTGGAAATCCTGTTTGGCCACCCTAGCCATTGGGGTAGTGTATGCTGCAGCTTGTGACAAAGATGGCATCTCCCTGGCCTCACCCTCCAGATAAAGATTCTAGGAAGGTGGATTCAGTGGCAAAGAAAATGTACTTGGGGTCATCCCTTGCCATTAGGCAGGCCTCATATATGTCATATATTACTAGGTACCAGAAAACCCTTTGGAGTATGGTCCTAGAGATTGCAAAAGGTTGTTCCATCCCCCATGGCAGCTGACCTGGAGGAGGCTGCCAAGAGAGGGGTTGAAGCTAACTAGACACAATTTAGGATGGCAGTTGATGCAAATGACACTGCATCCAGACATATAGAAGTGTTGGTGTCCCTTAGGAGAGTTGCTTGACTCAGAACTACCAGTGTTACTCAGGATACACAGGCCAAAGCTTTAGACTTTTCCTATGACCCCATGTCTCTGTTTGGGAACAAACAGAAGCATACATGAAGAAAATGGACAAATAGAAAGCTGCCTATAAGAGTGCTACAGCAAAAGAAAGGGCATCCACTCCCCAGAAACACCAGAATAGAGGTGGTGGGGTAGGACCCACTACAGACCTTTTTTCCTGTCTCAAGCCAATACCAACAACAGAGGGAATACTTTAGAGGCAGGGACAGAATGCGGTAGTGGCTGTACTAGCCCCAGCACACAGCCAGCAGCCCAGGCAAAGCAGACACCCTGAGGTGCCTGCTTGGGTCACCTCCCTAATCTCAGTAGGGGGCAGGCTGGCCCACTACCTCCAGGAGTGGTAAAACATCACCACAGACAAGTGGGTCCTGGAGGGTAGTAGGCCAGGTCTTGTCCTCAGCTTCAAATTCATGCCAAAGCTGGGGTCAAGGGCCTTCAAGCCCTCTACCCCACAAGAAACAGCTCTGTTAGAAGAGGAAGTATCCATCCTTCTGGCACATAGGGCAGTAGAGACAGTTCCCTTGGCACAAAGGGGAAGAGGGTTGTACTCAAGATATTTCCTCACAGTAAAGAAAATAGGGGAGTGGCGACCCATTCTGGATCTCAGACATCTAAACCCATTCTGGATCTCAGACATCTAAAAAGACACTTGTCAAAGCCAAAGTTCAAAGATGGTGACTCTGGCTACTACCCTTCCAACTCTAAAGCAGGGAGACTGACTAGCATCCCTGGACTTAAAGGATGCCTACTTTCACATTCCTATCAGACAATCCCACAGAAAGTATCTCAGGTTCAGATTGCCATCAGGCTATTATCAGTTCAGGGCAATGCCCTTTGGACTGACCTCTGCCTCAAGGGTGTTCACAAAATGCCTGGCTGTGGTCGTGGTGCACCTAAGGAGGCAGGAGGTATAAGTATTCCCCTATCTGGATGACTGGCTAGTTGTAGGCCAGTCACATCATCAGGTCAAGGAGGCACTGGCAGTCACACAGGCTACCTTGCAGTTCTTGAGGTTCCAGGTTAACCTGAAAAAGTCAGTACTGGAACCAGTTCAGCTCCTGGAATTCATAGGAGCCAAGTTTGACACTCAAAAAGGGAAGGTTTTACTCCCACAGGGAAGGGTGGACAGCCTGGTGCAGATGACAAGTTCCTTTAAGTTGCATGTTCCAAGGCTGGTGAGGCATTTTCTGCAGCTGCTAGGCCACATGGCAGCATCCACAGCAACAGTGTCAGGGGCCAGATTTTAGATGAGAGACATTCAGTTTCACCGCAGAGCTCACTGGCTACAAAAAAAGAGACTCACTGTCAAAGTCAGTGCCTGTCACAGCAGTATTGCTACTAACACTGCAGTGGTTACAGGACAAGGCAAACCTCAGACAAGGGGTGTCATTCTTGTAACAACCACCTTCACTGGTACTTACCACAGATGCATCACTCGTGTGATGGGGGGCACATCTGGGAAGCACACAGCACATGGCACACGGAAAAAGCAGGAGCAACTACTGCACATCAGCCTGCTGGAGCTCAGGGCAGTCCTTCTAGGCATCCAGTCCTTTGCCAGCCTAATGAAGGGCAAGGTAGTGCAGGTCAGGACAGACAACACAACCACCATGTACTACATAAATAAACATGGGTGTACAAGGTCAACCCCATTGTGCACAGAGGCCATGAAAATCTGGAGCCTGGCATATTTTCTAGGAGTCTCTGTAGTCCATCTCCCAGGGAAGGACAATGTCTTAGCAGATGCCCTCAGCAGAATCAATCAGAGCCACCACGAGTGGTCACTGAACAAGCAGGTCCTGGAGATTGTCTTCAGGAGGTGGGGCACTCCAGAAGTGGGCCTCTTCGCAGCTCCAGATAATCATCAGCTACTGCAGTTCTGCTGCAGACCTCCTGTCAAGGGCACAATTCCTCTGGATGCACTGCTTCTGGGTTGGACTGGGAGGTATCTGTATGCCTTTCCTCCTTTTCTCTTGCTGCTGAGGATACTGGTCCCAGCCAGCCACAGTGATCTTCATTGCTCCAGATTGGGCCAGGCAGCCCTGGTATTCACTGATTCTATCCATGTCAGTAGCCAAGCCAATCAGACTCTCCAAGAGCTGGCACAACCTACTGACCTCTTCCCAAGGCAGGATCGTATACCCCAACCTTTAGTCCCTCAGGCTCAAGGCCTGGCTCTTGAAGACCTAGAGTAGGCAAACTTGCATCTGTCAGATTGGGTGATGGAGATCCTCGGGGTATGTAGAAAACCATCAACTAGAAAAACCTATTCTTCCAAATGGGAGAGGTTTTCTGTTTGGTGTTAGGGAATGGATATAGAACATAGTGAGGCCAGCTTGTATGTGGTCTTGGAATATCTGATCCATCTCCATTCTCTAGGCTTAAAGGCCTCTTATCTTAAAAGGTACATCTGACAGCTGTTTCAGCTTACCTATCAGCTGGCAAGGGGCTGTCCATAGCCTCCAATCCAGTGTTCAGAAAGTTTTTCAAAGGGTTACTTCATTTACATCCCCAAATAGGAAGCCTACACTCATGTGGGATCTTCATATATGTATTGCCCAGCTAATGCAGCCACCCTTTGAGCCCATGTCTTTGGCAAAACTTGAGTATGTGACTTGGAAAACAGTGTTCCTGGGGGTTATTACCTCTGCTAAGAGGATTAGTGAGCTCCAAGACTTATCCACAGAGCCTGGCTACATGGCTATCCACAAAGACAAAGTTGTTCTGAGGACTAAAAGGAAATTTCTGCCCAAGGTTGTATCTGATTTCCACCTCAACCAGTCCATTACATTGGCTGTATTTTTTACTGATCATTCCACTTCAGGAGAACATAGACTGCATAGCTTGGATGTAAAAATGGCTATCAGGGCTTGTCCAAAGGTGGCTAATTTTTGGGACTCAGTCAAGCAGTGGGTGGGCCCATACTGTAATATCTCAGCTTTTTCCAACGAAAATGTTTGCTTATTAGGGATGTATGCTCAAATCCCAACTTGGACTCAAAAGTGGCAGATGGCAATGGTAGCTCTTGTCACCAAGCTGGTAATTCTCCGGCACTGGCAAGGCAGTTGGGAACCCTTATACAGAGAATGGTGGGATTAATTTCTAAATGCTTTAAATGCTGAAAGGTCTGTCACCAATTCTCTAATCCTGCGGAAAATTCCAGAAGTGCTGGGTGGATTTTACACACCTAAAAACAAATTTGGTTACTAGGAGGGAGAGAGCCTTGAACGCTTACTAGCATGGGCCTCTGTAATTTGTTTCACCTTCCTGGTCGCTTCCTCTTGCCCATTCTCTCTCTGGGGATACACAAGGACAATGCAAGGTAGTCACTGGATAGACCACTTTCCATGTCTTTCTTCTATTGATGATTATCACCCTCCCTTAGTCACCCCTTTTTCGGTTTTCACTTATTATTCCTGATGGTGTTTTCTTCCTTGTCTCCCCCTCCTTGAGATGTTTATGTATGGCTGCGCCTCAGTTCTTTCCCTTCTTTCCTTCCGTTGCTAAGTTAACCTATGTTATATTACTCTAAACTCTGTAAGGAAAGTATATTTATTTGTAAATTCTATGTATCAGCTGCCACGGGGTGGATTCTGGGTGGACTTGGGGTGTTTTTTTTTTTTTTTCTTCCTGGGATTATGCCACATATAACTGTTGAATTTCATGAGTTGTTTCTGGGGTTTGTTTTATCTGTATGGTTTGTATTATTTCTATGAAATATAAAAAATAGTAAAAATAAAGTTATTTACAAAAAAAAAAGGGCTATCAGTTACTATCTTGATCACACAAAGGGCTGTATTTTTTACTGATCATTCCACTTCAGGAGAACATAGACTGCATAGCTTGGATGTAAAAAGGGCTATCAATTACTATCTTGATCACACAAAGGGCCACAGGCAGGACTGTACTCAACTCTTCCTCACCTATGGAGAAGTGGGAAAGGGGAAACCCACCACTAAAAGGTCTATTGCAAGGTGGATTGTTGCTTGCATCCAGTTCTGCTACAGCAAAGTGGGCAATCAGCCAACCACAGGCCTCCGAGCCCATTCAACAAGGGGTACAGCTGCTTCCTTAGCAGCTTCTAGGATATTCCCCTGGTGGAAATCTGCAAAGAAGCTACCTGGAAAATTGTCCACACATTTAACAAGCATTACTGCTTGGATGTTCAGGCCAGAGGGGATGCCAGGATTGGCACAGCAGTCCTGCAGAGCCTGTTTCCTAAGTAGGTTCTGTACCCACCTCCAAAGGCACTGCTTGGGTAGTCTGCATTAGTCAGAATACAATAAGAATTCTTGGGGTTTGAAGAAAAAATTATTTACCATGGTAATCTTGTTTCTTCCAAGGGAATCTTACTGTATTCTATTATGAGCTCCCTCCCTACCTCCCCAGCTAGAACTTGAGGGTCACTGCACTCCAGCTGTACATGAATTGTTGCAAACCTGTGGGCATGGGGTTTTTCTTGGGCATCTGCATCTTGACTCTTTAGGATGCCATTCTGATTTGTTTGGAGAGTAGTAATTAATAAAGGGGGTAGCCTTTTAATTAGTAGTATAATTAGATCGTTCACTATGCATGCTTTGTAAGAATCTGACGGTTGAACAACTGCAGCCAGGGACAGTGGTCTGACAACCAAGCTCAAACCTAGCATTCCATCATTTGCATAGGTTCTATTAACTATTTCGGCTCTGGGGCAGTCCTATGGTGAGACCATACTGCATTAGTCAGAATACAGAAAGATTCCCTTGGAAGAAAGAAAATTACTATGCTAAGTAATTTTTTCTGAGAGGTCACTCTCAAGTTAAAGGGTTACAACTAAGTAAGACACCCCACAGTACTTTGCTTTTTGCAGATGATGTTCTGCTTAACTTGCAGGAACCCAAGGATCTTCTTCAAGGACATCTTCATCTATTAAGTCACACCATTAGACCTGTAAGTTTTCAGCATCAGAACCACCTGGAAAGGTTTGCTAGCTGGGTCCATCAATGTGTGTTGTCCCCACCTATATAACGTGGATGGCTCCATCAAGCTTCAGTTCTTCCTCCCACTGCCAGTTGCTTATTGGATCGCACCAAGAGCAACAGTGCCAAAGCTTGCTGTCGTATATTAGCATTTCTTATAATTATTTATTTTATTCTCAAAATGTTACATGCCACAGATTAAGGAAAAAGAAGCACTTTTTGGTCTGTGTTGTTGTGGTAAAGATCTATACAGACAATGCTCACTCCTAGGCCACGGATTCAAAGGGTTGCGTCATGCGCCAACAGAGGATTCTTGTCATGTAGTCCCACATGCGCCATTCGCATATTCAGCAGGAGGCAGTTGCTCCACTGGCAACAGGTTGCGCAAAAGAGCAATGCAAATGAATGCATGCTCAACAGGAGGGGAGGAACTATGCATAACCCGCGCAACCCGATATTCAGTTGTTGTGGTGAGCTGGTGCAGGCAAGAACCCCCAACCCGCGCCTGCACAACCTGAGCCAAAAAAAGGATCAGTGTTGAGGCCACCCACAGGTGAGCTGCTATATTGCAGGGCGCAACACAGCAGCTGCCACCCTGGCTGGCCCCAACTCGGTCCTATGTCCCTCACCAGCCCGATCAGCGGGCAAAAGTACCATGAACCCCCACATCTCCTGAAGCCCGATCGCGGGCATTACAGTCATGAACCACCACCCACATCTCCCACAGCCCGATCAGCGGAGCATCACAGTTCGCCAAACCCCCACATCTCCCACAGCCCGATCTGGGCAGAGCGTGCTATGAACCCCCAGTGCCCGGTCGCCGGGCGGGATAACCTCACCCAACCCGAATACCTCCCTGGTGGTCCAGTGGACCGTAAAGCCCGATCGCGGGCAGAATGTCACATTACAACTCCCCAAACATCTCCCTGGTGTCTAGTGTCCCCACCCACCCACCACAGCCCTCCACCCCGCTCCCCCGCGGCGGTGACGACAGCATCCACCCGCCTGCCGCCCGCCGCCCGCCGGGCTGACTGTCCGGTAGGGCTGCCACCTTTGAATATCGAAATTTGAGCATGCGCAATGGTACTTGGCGCCACCGCAAGTTTAATGCTCAACTCTGGCAACTTGCGTGGTGACAAGTTCCACTGGCGCCTATGCGCAAGTGCTGTAGAGTTGGGTGATATTCGTGCTGAGTTGCCTAATAGCGCAACCCTTTGAATATCACTCTCGCCGCACCCCTGCGCAACTATTTTGAGTAGCAAGAGTCGGCGCCTTCAGAATGGCGAGTTTGAATATCTGGGCCCTAGTGTTTCTGTTACATAAGCTTAATGCATGACATTAAAGTCTGTGCTACATGTCAAGGCTTCACTCAGTCTACGAGGAGATGTCATCGGAAGGCTTTAGAGATATTCCTGAAATTAAAAGTTATGGAAGAGAAACAACAGTCATTGCAGGAAGTGACGCCAACATATCCTGCTTCTCAGGGCTCGGGTTTGCCAGTGTACTGCTGTTCCCCATGGACTTAGACTAGGCCAAGAGAAAAGTCTAAGGAAAAATCCAGCAAGACATTACAGGTGTTGAAACTAATGTTTTAAGCTATTAACTGGCAAGTTTGGTGACTGGAAAATCCCGCTGCCCCACTGGCTTTTCACTAACCAAGCACAGACTGTTCTCTCCCCCTTCCCTTGGAGTTATCTAACTCTTCAGTCTGGTCCACAACAGGTGACATCCCCAGCACAAAGAAAGTTAAATTCATCCACAACATATAGCTATTTTTCACAGTTTCCTCCATTGTGGCTCAGATGCAGTGACTACAGAAAGAACACACCAAATACTGAGTGTTCTTTCAACTGCGCCCACCTTCACTACACAATTCTGTCCAGGACTTGGGCTTTGCTGCCCACAGTTCTGTTTATTTATGCCCTCCGCTTTTGTGTTGGACTTAGACATGCATGCCCAGGCATAATTCTTTTTATTGCCCACTTCCACCCCATAGTTATGTTGGATTTGAGTTTGTTGCTGATCTTGATTTTTATAAAGTCTTTATGTTTTATACACTCAACCACCATTTTTATACTGCCAGACCTGATCCCATGGTTTTGCACTTAGATTCTATTTTTTTTCCAGCTAGGACAGGCCACATTTTGTTTTCTTAAGTGATTAAAAATCCAACTGATTCTTATTTTTTTTGTTTATCACCAAATTATTTTGTTCTTTTTAACAGGCAGCACTTGGATTTCATTGTATTGTTTTCTGCACACTCTTGAAATTGCAGCCTCTCACCTAAAAATCCAATATTTGGCACACCACTCACCATGACAGGTGGTGATTTCTCAATTTTCACAACAGCTAGAAATATGTTATGACACAGAGTTCCACTTGTAAATATGAATGTGCTGCTCTTGCGTCAGCAGTGTGAGTGAACTGCACATGCAGATGGGAATTCTTGCAGGATTTCAGTGCTTAGATTGCCTCGCATCCTGTGAAAAAATCAATTGGATGCAGAGGGGGAAAATGTGGTGGGGGACTGCATGTGAAAAACTCAACTTATTTGGCAGTAGTACAAAAACCACCTAGGTCATAGTGCTGGCTGGTATTTAAAGTTTCACAGTGTCATTGGCTCAGCAGGTTGCACACTCACCTCTGAGGCTGGAAGACCAGAAGGCCATGGGTTCTATCCTTACACAGCCTTGAGAAAGCACTGCTTATGTGCAAAAACGTTTGGCTGGTTCACGTGAGGAGGGGCATTTGCATCTTGCTGTTGGTCTGTTTTGGAAATGAAGTTTATGAAGTGTTTATCCATCTGCATCAATCTGCCTCATTCACCTGGACAGTGACGGTGAAGCATAGTTTTTTGTCTGTGACTTGGGAGTACTACAATAATTGGCTCCATTTTATGTGCTTTGAGGCTGCCTATTGCACTGTTTTGTATCCTCACACCAGGCACTTGGGTTATATCTCAATACTGACACCATAGTGCAGCATGAGGGGGGTGCTGCACTTCTGAGGTGCCATCTTTAAACATGAATTGCCGTTGCATACACTAATTGAATCAAAGTACAGTACAATGAGAAAGGGCAGATATAAAAATAATGCCACCATCTGTATTACAGTTACCTATATGTTTCACATTTGATTCTATGCTCTGTTATTGTAACTGACTCAACAAAACCGGGCCATCATATACATGATGGTACTGTACTGTAACTGCAAACACTATATGTTGTGACAAGGTGGAAGATAAACACAATGTTGAGACATGTTTAGGAAGACATTTGATGTGTTTGATTTTTGTTTAGAGATTGCTTTACAGCACACACACACACACACACACACATATATAAACAGTATAATATAAAAGTGCATATACCCAAATATCAATGTAAATCTTAAACATTTCATTACAAGTTGTTCTCTTGAAGGAAGATCTTACTGTACAAGGCCTAAAAATGGGCGTTTGGTAAAAGTAAACTATGGTAGGTGTGTTATTGAGGGTATTGCATAGTTTATCTTTTATTGCTGCTCCACCTCAGGCACACACAATATGAAAATCAACAATCCCTTGATATGAAGCAACAGGAATTAGTTAGCACAAGGACAGAAACAAGTAAGAGACTGAGTAAGTGGGTAGACAAATGTGAGTATGGTAAGTCAAATAACATTTCAAAAAATCTCACAATTATAATTCATTTTTTACAAATGCATCTGTACAGTTGACAATTTTTGTAAAAAGATGATAATGGGAGTTATTCCACATAACACATAATTTAAGTAAGAGGAATGACATTAATAAAAATAAAACAAAGTGGAATGGAAGAGAAGTAGCTATAAAATTAAGGGGAGGGCAAATACAGAGCTATTCCAGCGGCAACAGGTGATGTGTTCAATTGCTCTGAATCTCAGGTGGGTGCACAGGCAAAAATAACATATACAGTAATAAATAAAAATAAATAAAATGCAGCTCACTGCAGATTCACAGCCACACAAATATCCGCAGCTGAGATGTTTCTGAAACAAGCAGTAGAAGCAGCCATGCCTCTGGTTAAGTGTCCTTTCACTTCCCCCAGAAGAGGTTTATTGTACTTCTGGTAACTAACAGATTTCTTTGACTGGGTGACAAAGGTAGTAGACCGTAGTAGTTGAGGTAGCAACTGGTCATGGAACCAACTCGGAAGAAGGCAATACTGGACCTTGTGCTCACAAACAGGGACAGTGTGATGGGGGTAACAGTGGGGGAGCACCTGGGAAACAGTGACCACCAGTCATTGTGGTTTGAAATCACAGAAAGAGCAGAACCAAACCACACAAAAACACGTATCCTGGATTTTAGGGCGGCAGACTTTGGGAAAATGGGGAGATACTTGAAAGAGGCATTAAGGGGAATGGGACAGGAATCAGGGTTGAGGAACAGTGGCAGTATTTAAAATGGGGATTACAAGAACAACAGAATTATGTATTAAGCAGGTTAGCAAGAGGAAAAGGAAGAGGAGACCATTATGGTTTTCCAAAGAGGTAGCAAAGAAAGTGAAAGCCAAAAAGATTGCATTCAGGCAATACAAAAAGACACAGGCAGAAGGGGATAGGGAGAAGTACCAGGAGAAGCCAAAGGGAGGCAGGGAGGTCAGTAAGGGAAGCCAAAGCTCAGACAGAAGAACACATTGCAAAATCAGTGGGTAGAGGGGACAAAACCTTTTACAGGTACATAAGTGAAAAAAGAAAGACAAAGGGAGAGATAGTGAGACTGAAGAGGGAGGATGGGGCCGCGTGGAGGATGACAACAGTAAAGCTGACATACTGAACAGGTATTTCTGCTCAGTCTTTACTGAGGAAGAGGAGGGTAATGGGTCTGAAGGGAGTACAAGGGGTGAGAATGGTGCAGAAATGGACACAAGTCCCTTTACACGAGAAAGGGTCCTGAAGGAACTGGAAGTAATATGAGTTGATAAAGCAATGGGCCAGATGGGTGCACCCAGGGTCCTTAAAGAACTAAGAGAGGTGGTGGCTGAACCTCTGGCTATCCTGTTTAGCCGATCACTAGAAACAGGGAGGTACCCAAAGACTGGAGGACAGCAGATGTAGTCCCTTATACAAAAGTGGGAACAAAGAGGAAGCAGGAACTACAGACCAGTCAGCCTCACCTCGGTAGTGGGAAAGATCATGGAAGCACTACTGAAGGAGAGATTGGTGGAACATCTGGTTGTCAATGGACTACAGGACCCAAGGCAGCATGGTTTCACCAGGGGAGGTCTGTCGACCAACCTCATTGAATTTTTGACTGAGTGACTAGAGGTGGATCAGAGGAGGGCAGTGGACATGGCGTGTCTGGACTTCAGCAAGGCCTTGACACTGTGCCACATAGAAAACTATTACACAAACAGGGAATATGGGTGTGGGCAGGACAGTAGTGTGGTGGGTAGGTAACTGGCTGGGTGGCAGGACACAGAGGGTGGTGGTAAATGGCTGTCACTCCACAGAGGAAGAGTGACCAGTGGGTACCACAGGGACTAGTGTGCTGGACGGTCCTAGTTCAACATCTTCATCAGTGACATGGCGAGGATCTAGAAGGCGAATTTCACTGTTTGCTGATGACACAAAGCTCTGTAACAGAGTAGACACACCAGAGGGTGTAGACAGAATGAGAAGCGAACCTGCAGAAACTTGAAGAATGGTCAGGATTTGGCAGTTGAAATTCAATGCAAAAGAAGTGCAAGATAATGCATATGGGGCACAAAAACCCTGGCACAATATAAAGTTGGGGGTGAGAGGATATAGCATGCACCAAGCAGGAAAGGGATCTTGGGGTTATCATCTCTGATGACCTCAAGGTAGGAAAACAGCTGGACAAGGCAGCAGGTAAAGCAAATAGGATGCTGGGATGTATAGGCAGGGGCATTACCAGCAGGAAAAGGGGAGGCCACAATCTCGCCATACAAGACACTAGTGAGGCCCCACCTGGAGTATAGTGTACAGTTCTGGAGACCATACCTACGTAAGGACATAGACAGGTAGAGAAGGTTTAGAGGAGGCAACAAAGATGGTGCATGGATTGCACACAAGTCCAATGAAGACAGGTTGAAGGAACTGAACATGTACCCTGGAGGAGAGGAGGGAGAGGGATATGATAGAGACATACAAGTATCTTACAGGGAGGAACAGGGTGCAGGAAAACACTATTTTTTAAGCGAAAAGATGTTCCAGGACTAGAAGGCATGGGATGAAGTTGGAGGGAGGACGATTCAGAGGAAACATGAGAAAGAATTTCTTCACAGAATGGGTGGTGGACAAGTGGAACGCCCTGCCAGAGGAAGTGGTGGGGGCTGAAACAATCACGGGATTTAAGAATGCATGGGATAGACATAAAGGAATTCTGGAGGTCAGGAGTAAGGTGCAACAGACTTCTAGGAAAACAAACTGAACTTACAAGCTCAAATGGGCAGACTGGGTGGGCCATAGGCCCTTATCTGCCGACACTGTCTATGTATCTATGACCGGGGGGGGGCTGTAGACATTACCTACCTTGATTTCAGCAAAGCCTTTGATACCTTCCCACATACGGGACTGGTCAATAAGCTAAGAAGCCCAGACATGGGACACAAGGTGGTAAATTGGATTGAAAATTGGTTAAAGGACTGAAAACAGAGGGTCATGGTAAATGGAACCCAATTAGAGGAAAGGGAGGTGACCAGTGGGGTACCTCAATGGTCAGTTCTGGGACCAATCCTCTTCAATGTCTTCATCAGTGAAATTGTAGATGGGCTGGAGGGAAAGGTTGCCTGTTTGTGGATGACACCAAGATCTGCAACAGGGTGGATACCCTGGAGGGGGTGGAAAGGATGAAAAAGGACCTGGAGTGGTTAGAGAGATGGTCAGATGCATAGCAACTAAGGTTTAATGCAAAGAAATGCAAAATCATGCATGTGGGAAGCAAGAACTCTAGAGCAAGCTACAGGTTGGGGGAGAGCTGATGGCAGTTACTAAGGAGGAGAGGGACTTGGGGGGTCATAATCACAGATGCCCTGAAGGCCACAAGGCAGGCGACCAAGGCAGTGGGGAAGGCCACTGGGATGCTGGGGTGTATTGGAAGGGGAATCACAAACCAAAGGAGGGAGGTGGTAGTTCCACTGTACAGTACCCTGGTGACTCCTCACATTGAGTACTGTGTCCAGTTCTGGAGGACACACCTTCATAAGGACATTGACAAAATAGAGATGGTGCAGAGGAGGGTGACCAAAATGGCAAAGGCTCTACATCACAAGTTTTATGAGGAAAGAGTCAGATACCTCAATTTGTACGCATTGGAGCAAAGGAGGGAGAGAGGCGGCATAACACAGATGTACAAATACCTCAAGGACATGAACAAGGTGGAAGGGAACTATAACTAGGCAATATCAGGTACTAATAGTGTTCAACTGGGAAGGGGAGCAGGCAGGGCATAGTGTGTGGAAGGCTGAAGGGGAATAGACGATGTTGGAATTACAGTGAGTGACAAGAATGAACATGACCAATGTAGATGAGAGGAGGCCAGTGTGGGGAAAGGGTCAGGACAGGAGAGGGTCCAATCAATGGGAAGGGAGGAAGGGAACTGGCATACAGCAAGGACTAGGGAGGGTAGTTTCTTGCCAAGGATGCAGAGCAGCCATATTCCTGGCAGTGGAATGGAGAGCTGGGGGATGTTTGGTGTGCTGGCAAATGGGGCAAATGAGGGAAGAAATTGGGTGGAGGGTGCTGCAGGCATGGGGAGGCCGAGGTAGGAAAGACTGGGGTCATAAGGGGAATTTGTTGGGACACACAATATAGCCACCAGCAGGCCACCACAAGGAAATTCCAGAGGAATCAGGAGGTAGGCTGAAAAATCCAGTGCAGTCACATGCAAGATGTGGAGACAGGGGTTGGATTAGTTGAGGAGACAAGACTACAGCAGGGCCAGTGCAAGGTCATAAGCTTCAGGAAAGGAGGGCCAGGAAAAAACAGGGAAAGGGGATCACCACAGCAAATCAGGTCAATGGTATGGCTAACTGGGAGAAGCGGGAAGGGGAAGGGAGTGTAATCACTGAAAAGGTTAAAGGGGAGGTCGCTACCAGGGAGAAAGGATGCATCACAGAAGTGGCAGGTGCTACCTATAGCCCTAGAGACAAGGGACAGCAGAAAGGTGGTACGGAAACAAAACCAGGGACAGTGGAGCAGGGAAGTGCAGTGAAGCTAAAAACAGGAGGTAGCAAGCATAAGGATGGAACAAGGCAGAGGAAGGAACTTTGGGGAGGGGGGCACACGCTACTCAATGAAAACACAGGAAAATCATAGTGAGGAGGGTGGCAGGATGGGGAGCAGAGGAAAGCATGACGGAAGGGAAAGGGGGCACAATGGGGAATGGTCTAGTAAGTGAAGCTGATGCACCAGCCATAGTTGGCAAGTGGGGAAGTTAGGACACAGAATGGAGAAGGCAGAAGGAGGGGAATAGTTGGGGGGATGGGGAAGGGAGCATTTTGGGGGGAAGGAAAAGAGCCCGCAAAAAAAGAGGGTGCACATAAAGGAGTCAGTCATAATTCTGGGGAACTCTATAGTTAAGGAGGTCAGATGGGGGTCAGAGGGGCCAGGAAAAGAAGCATCTGGGTAGAGTGTATGCCTGGCATGACAGCAAGTAGGGTGCAGCAGCATATTGGTAAGTGTGTACAGAAGGTGGGGGGTGGAACCACGCATCATTGTTCACCTGGGAACAAATGATCTGGAAGGATGGCAGATAGAGGAGGTTCAGGACAGCTTCAGGGAAGTGGGAAAGCTATGCAGAGAGGAGGGAAGCACAGTGGCATTCTCAGAAGTTCTGCCAGTGCCAAGAGCAAGTACAGACAGAAAAAGCAGAATCATGGACTTCAACAAGTGGCTGAGAGAATGGTGCGAGTCCATGGGGTATGGCTGGGTGGGAGAGTGGGGCAACACATGGGAGAACCCAGATCTATATGCAGGGGACAGGCTACATCTACGTAAGGAGGTTCGGGGGTGTTAAAGCAGAGACTGAGGGAATTTATCACCACAAAGTATAATTTAAACTTGCTGTGGGAGGGACTGGGTAGGTGGCGTGAATCAGGAGAGGAGATCAGAGGACCTTCCCCCATGGCAATGAGAGGGCCTACTTTGTCTAGGATGTGGGGAAGGGGAGAGTAAGGGGACAGCTGGGAGAGAGTCAGGGTGGAGGGTGGTATCACTAAATTCTAGGAGCCTGGGGAATAAGATGGTAGAGCTGCAGGCACTAATGGCAGAAGGAGAGGGGGATACAGTGGCCATCACTGAGACGTGGGCAACCCAAAACCATGACTGGGACTTGGCCATCCCAGGATATAAATTATTCAGGAGGGACAGAGAAAAAGGTAAGGGGAAGGGAGTAGCCATTTACATAAGAGAAGGGACTGGATGCGTCAGGGAGGAGGGGGAAGAAGGTAAGTCAGAAGTCATTTGGATACAACTCCATGCCCCAAAGGGGGCTAGCGTCCAATTGGGGATTGTTTATAGGCCCCCACCCCAAAAATAGGATGTGGATAGAGAGCTAGGGGAGCAGCTAAGGAGGCTCTGTGGCAAAGGGAACACTGTGGTGGGAGACTTCCATTTACCAGGGGTAGATTGGAGCATCCCAGCCACCACACGCGCCAGAGAGCGGATCCTCCTGGGAACAATCCAGGATGGCTTCCTGACCCAAAGGGTGACAGTGCCAACAAGGGAAGAAAATATTCTAGACCTGGTGCTGGAGGATGGAGAACAGGTCACAGATGTAAGGGTGGAGGAACCACTGGCTGGTAATGATCACTACACAGTGCGGTTTTCTATCAGTTTGGGTAGAGAGATCCACAATACAAAAACAAAGGTTCTGGACTTCAGAAAGGCAGATTTTGTCAGGATGGGGCAATTAATGAGATCATACATAGATGGCATACACCCCGATATGGACACAGAGCAGAAATGGGTAATTAAAAAACTAGGGCTGACTGAATCCACGAAGGCTTGTGTCAAGAGCCAGCAAAAGAAATCAAGGACCAGGCATCCAAGCTGGATGACCAGAGAGGTAACGGAGAAGGCGAGGGATAAGAAAAGGGCCTTCCAAACCTACAAGAGAACCAACAGGGCAGAGGATAGTGAGAACTATGTGAGGAAATACAGGGAAATGAGCAGAGTGGTCAGGACTGCAAAGGCAGCCAGGGAAAGGAAATTAGCACAGGGGATTAAGGAAGGAGAAAAGGATTTCTTCAGGTATATCAGGGAAAAGAGGAAGTGCAAGGATCAAATAGTTACGATCAGGAAAGGCAGTGGGTGGGTGGACAAGGGGCCGAAAAGGCAGAAGTACTTAATGAGTACTTCTGTTCAGTGTTCATAAGGGAGAGGGATGGGCCCGTTCCTGCAAGGAAGGGGGGCGCAGGCATGGGGGGGTGAGACAACCACAGATGGGGTCATCACAGTGGAAAGGAAGCTGGAGGACCTTAGGTCCCTGAGGGTAGACAAGGCACTTGGGCCAGACGGGGTACATCCTAGGGTGTTGAGGGAGCTGGCAGAGGTCCTGGCAGACCCACTGGTGGATCTGTTCAACACCTCGCTGAATATGGGATGCATGCCCAGAGATTGGAGGGAGGCACACGTGGTACCTCTCCACAAAAGTAGGCCCAAGGACAAACCACGGAACTACAGACCGGTGAGCCTCATCGCAATTGTGGGGAAACTGATGGAATTCTATCCTCAAAGAAAGGCTGGTGCAGTTTCTTGTGGATAATGATCTACAAGATGACAGACAGCATGGGTTCATTGCTAGCAGATCCTGTCAGACAAACTTGGTTGATTTTTTGACTGGGTCAAGAGGGCACTGGAAAAGGATCATGCGGTAGATGTAGTCTACCTGGATTTCAGCAAGGCCTTCGATTCAGTGCCACACGGAAGTTACCTTATATGTTACCTTATTGAACATAATATTTTGGGTTACCAAGTAAGTCCCTTTTAGGTGACCCTGACATGGCGAGCAAAAGGACTACTGTCTATATAAAGCTCTGTTGTTACTTATGAAACCTATGAAATGGAAGGTTGACCTGCAAGTTGAGGAGTCTTGCTATAGGGTGGAAACTAGCCCGATGGGTAGAAAA
The DNA here is from genome assembly GCA_016271365.2 of Neoceratodus forsteri. NCBI lineage: Eukaryota > Metazoa > Chordata > Ceratodontiformes > Ceratodontidae > Neoceratodus > Neoceratodus forsteri. Next base: position 284,626,670 of record CM057459.1, read on the forward strand.
CTGGCTGAAGGACAGACAACAGAGGGTAGTTGTGGGGGGGGGAGAAACAACGGAGCCCAGGGCAGTGACAAGTGGTGTCCCACAGGGATCAGTACTGGGACCAGTCCTGTTAAACATTTCCATCATATACATACCGGTTGGGATCAAGAATAAGATCAGCCTCTTCGCTGATGACACCAAGATCTGTGCTGAGGTGGATGGGGAGGAGGGTGGCAAATTACTGCAGGAGGACTTGGCAAGACTCGGGGAGTGGTCGCACACCTGGCAGCTTGGGTTCAACGACAAGAAATGCAAGGTGATGCATTCCAGAGTCAAAAACCCAGGATACAGCTACTAGATGAATGGCATTAAACTGTCCACATCCAATGAGGAAAAGGATCTGGAGGTGCTGGTGACCATGGAATTAAACCACTCGGCCCAGTGTAGGAAGGCAGCGGCTAAGGCTAACAGGATGCTAGGGTGCATAGTAAGGAGGATTACATCCAGATGTAGCAAAGTCATATTGCCCCAGTACAGGTCTTTGATGAGGTCGCACTTGAAGTACTGCGTGCAGTTCTGGCGCCCGTACTTGGAAAAGGGATATCAAACTACTGGAGGCAGTGCAGTGAAGAGCAACAAACATGATCCAGGGGTTGGGGGATAGAACTTACGAGGAAAGATTAAAGACATGTATAGCCTGGAGGATAGAAGAGAGAGAGCGGGGACATGATCGAGAACTTCAAGTACCTGAAGGGGATGAACAGGGGACGAACAGAGTAGGCTTCCAGGGTGGGTTCACTCTCCAGAATGGATGAGATACCAGAGTGCACTCCCTGAAGTTAAAGGGGGCAGATTCAGGAGGGAAAGGAGGAGGTACTACTTCACTGAAAGAGTGGTAATATGGTGGAATGCACTGCCTGAGCAACTCATATCAGTGCAGACTGTGGGGTGCTTCAAGAGGGAGTGGGACAAATTCAAGGGGAAAGTACATACCGGGTGGGGGAAGTAAGAGTTAATGGGGGGGCAGCTGAACACTCGAGCAGACTAGATAGACTGTATGGCCTGTATCTGCTGGCAATTTCGTATGTTCGTATATTCCAGTTTAAAAGTAGTGCCAGAACAACAGGGCATGATATGAAACTGATGGGTGGCCACCTAAGGGGAAATGTCAGGAAGTTATTTTTTATGGAGAGAGTGGTGGATGCGTGTAATAGCCAGCCCCAGGAAGTGGTGGCTGCTGTACAGTGGCAGGCTTCAAACATGCATGGGACAGGAAAAAATAAATATTAGAGATGGGAAGAACAAGTTAAAGGCAGGGACCAGACAGGGTCACTGGCTGCTTCATCAGGTAGCATAAATGGGCAGACTGGATGGGCCCGGCAGCCCTTACCTGCTGACAGTATCTATGTTAAAACAAAATTGTTCCATATTCGAAATGCAGGAGTACTCTCAAAGTACTGCCATAAAGCTTGGGCTTTACAGCACCCCTTCACGGGAAAACTAAACTAAGAGAAAAAATACCCCAAACTCACCTCAGCTGCCAAGCTGGAAAGGCAGAACACATGCAGCACAGTTGTTTATACTTATACTACACCATTAATATGTTTAGGCAGAAGAATGGCAAAATGCCCACCCATCCACTAGACTTGAAGTTATAAAAGCAGGGGCCAACTGGCAAGCCTACTTTAAAATGTTAAAATACTGCTTACAGGCACTGTCCTAAGGCCAAGCTGCAACACAATACTTTGCTGCATCCGTGACCTCAGCTTAGGACCGAACCAGGGAAATTGCGTCATGCAGCTGTCAGCTGGGAGGATCAATGCAATCTAAGGCAGCAAGTCCCAAGTTGGGGGGGTGTATAGCAGAGCACTCTCCCACAGCATCCCCAAATGGTAGTCTGAGGGAGCTTTCATATTCCATTAGAAGAATAGCTTGTGCGTGCAAGCCAGCATGAGGATGCACACAGACACCAGAGGTGGGAGGACAAGGATCACGGGAGAAAATCCTGTAAGAAAATTATGATCATCAAGGACAATGGCACTAGCACACTTGATTCCCATGGCATCCACCAAGCCCCCACAACAAATCCTTAGAAGGACAGAAGAAACCCCTCATTCACCCCTGCCATGAAGGCAAGCCATGGAGTACTCTGGCGGATAGCCAAAGGTGAGTGCATAGTTCATTCCTTTTCTTTCCTTTCTGAGGATTCTGGTGCCAGTTGGACTGCTGACAGGGTTGGGTGGATGCCGAAACCTGATAGAAGGCAATTGCTCTGCAGGATAAATACCATAATAAAATGCTTTCCAGTCAGTGTAGTGGTAGGGATACCACTCACCACACCAGTAACCCCAGTTTGGGAACAAGCCAGGGCCATCATAGCCAACTGCAGCTAGGAGGACTAAGCATCCCAGAGGACACCCTCTTCCTCCTCTGGGGAGGGAAGGTCACCTTCCTCCTTGCGATACTGCCACCTGTATCACCACAGGAGGCAGTGCTGTGGAGGGCAATATGGGAGGGTGAAACATCAGCTGGTGGACCAACACTAGATGCACAACTGGTCCTCCTTTGCATACCTACATCTCCAAGGGCTGGCAACAGGTAAAATAATATCAGCCCTGGTGTCTGCTCCTTCAAAATACACCATTATATCTGGGATGGTCCCCAACGTGATGTATGATTGGGGGTATATCCCCTCCACCATGTACTGTACTGGGGCATACAATAGATGGGTAAGGCTGGGACCAGGGGAGATACTGGGGGAAGACCAGAGGGAGGGGTCAGAGACACGGGGCATAATACGTGAATTACAAAAACATACTGTGATAAATATATATACTGCTTGTTAGGAACAAACAGAATTTCTACAGTTACTACACTGCAAATACAGTAAAAGTTGCACAATTCAACTAGAAAAGCCTCAATGGCTTAGCTGCCTGTCTCACTACTGACACAGAATTGGCCATCTTGAGCTAGTAACTGACTCAAAGAATGCCTAGGGCAGCCTGAGTTGAATAGCAGAGTCATAACTTGTGTGTGTTGGTGTTAGTGGTAGGATGGCATGACTGCCCAGCAGTTGGCTGTGCATAAAGACAGTGAAATAGTATGTAGTAGTTCTGTGTCATTCCACGTTGTCACTGGGCTGTTCGTAGTAGTAGTAATGATTTTATTCATCTATTAATGAACAAGGTAAACAATCCCATTGAGTGCACAAGTACACTCATTTTCAAGGGACACCTTCTAAAGTGCATAACCTGGTTACAGTCTAGGAAGAAAATTTATCAAGACACACAAAAATACAGAATACTTATACATTTTAAATACATTTCAACAAGTTAAATTACATATCACAATCACTAATTACCCTACTATTAAGACTATCCATTTTCCAACGCTATGCAACATTCATGCAGTTCATCACTTTGTTTATGGTACCACTGCCTAATCCTAGAACAACTCACTTTAACACCATATGATCTAAGATCAACAGGTAGATTATTCCAAATTTTTGGACCCAGGTAAAACAATGTTGCACACCCATGTTTTGTCCTACACTTTGACACTTCAAACTCTAGAAACTAGGCTGATCGCAAACCTTTAATTGGATGTTTAATTTTCAGTTCTTTAGTAATATATTCAGGCAATTTATTTTCCATAAACGTATACATAATGTTGGTTATATGCAGATTTCTCCTGTTATACAAATGATCCCCATCCAACCTCCCTGTATAACTCACAATGATGTGTAGACATATGCGCCCTCATAATGTACCTAGCCATTTTGTTATATATACTATTTTTTTCAAATCAGTCTTATTTACTCCCCCCCCCCCCCATATATTATATCAGAATACTCAATCACTGGCACTAACATCGTATTTACAACATGCAATCTGGTGTTCCCTGAGAAATTATTCTTTAATTTATATAACATCCCCAATTGTTTCCCCAACCTCTTAACTAATTTATCTATATGAAAGGACCACTTACAATTTGTGTCCATCCATAGCCCTAAGTATTTATATTAATTTACCAGCTGTAATTTAGAACCATCTTTCACTATTATTTCCAGGGGTTTTATGATATATAGGTCTTTATTTTTCTGCCCGAAACAGTAATACCTTGGTCTTAGTAGCATTCAATACTAGTTTGATTTTAATATAGTATTTCTGTATTTCATCAAAAGCTACTTGTAAGGTATGTTGTGTGCAATTAGAATCCACTCCTGAAGTGTACATAATAACATCTTCAGCATACTGATGATATAATAAGGTATCTTGTTTAAATTCCAAGTCATTTGTGTACAAATTAAATAAAAGGGACCCCAGGATTGATCCCTGGGGTATCCCCTGCCTAATTTGTCTGAAATCTGATGAATATGTGTTTAAGAACACTTTTTGTTTCCTACCCCTTAAATAACTGGTAAACCAATCTACAACATTATCCAAAAATCCCATATTTTTCAATTTATTAATAAGTATATCATGACTTAAGGAATCAAAACCTTTTGCAAATCAATCATAATTGCCCCTGTTAATAATCCATTATCCATTGCAGTCTGAATATCCCCTGTTACTTTTATTAACGCTGTCTGTGTACTATATCTTTCTTTAAAACCTAACTGATTGCTATGCAAAATACCCTGTTCTTTCATATACTGCTTTACCTGCCTTGCAACCATTTTTTCACAAATTTTTGCAACCACTGGTATCAGGGATATTGGTCAATAGTTAATAATCTTTTTTTTAGAGCCAGATTTAAAAATTGGAATTACTTTAGCAAGTTTCCATTCATCAGGCACTTCAGCTGTGTATAATGATAAATTAAAAATTTGTGTCAGGGAATGGGCAATAAATGGGGCTGCAAATTTCAATAATCTACTACTAATTCCATCTAATCCCACTGCCTTACTTTCATTAATGTTCAGTAATTCTGACATTACCTCATTAATATTTATTTTTATCAAAATTAAACACCTGTTTTAACTCCCCATTATTATCAAAAAACTTTTGTTCCCCAATTGAGGTATTTGCACCTGTAACATCCTTTACAACACTCATATTCACAAATAAGCCATTGAAACAATTTGTTACCTCAGAACACTGTTCCCTATCCCTACAATTTATACAAAAGGTTTTTGGGTTGCCATTTTTACCTGGATTTTATAATTTATGAATTAAATTCCAAAATTTACCAGGATGTGAAAATTGTGAATCTTGTAAAACATATTTATGGTAATCTACCTTTGCCTTCCTAACTTCCTTTAAATATTTGTTACTTAAAGCTCTATAACTATCCCAGTCCGCCTGGGCCTTTGATTTCCTTGCCTTTTGCCATTGGAGGTTTCTTTTCTTACTTAATTTATGCAAATTCCCATTATACCAAATAGCATCTTTTAACTCACAATACACCTTTGTCATAGGTGCATGCAGGTTACAGATGTTATCAAATTCCTCTCTAAAATATAGCCAAGCCTCATTTACAGTAGGAATTAAAGCTAACCTCTCCCAATTCACACTTTCCAGATCAGCATAAAGGCAATGTAATCAAAGTGCTTAAATGATCTTTTAGGGACCCAGTTTCCAATTCTGTTTCCTTTTTCTTTTGCTCTCACACAAACTACCCCCTTGTGATCACTGAAGGTATCTAACAAAACCCCACTCATTTTATAATTTTCCTTTCTTGTAGTAAATACCAAGTCCAGAATTGAGGAAGCCTCACTATCATTGCTATTAACTCTAGTTACCTCTTCAATTAGTTGGCTTAAGCCCAGTCTAATAGACAAGTCAGCCAATTCATGGTCAATTGTTACATGCTCCCAATTTACATTAAAATCACCAATCAACATTATTTCATGTGTTGATTTAAATTTGTATAGACAGTCATACATAATCTCAAATTTTGATGAAAGGAGCTTAGGAGGTTTATGTACAGCTAGTATCACTGCAGGTTGGGAGAAAGGAAGACGTAATTCCATTGCAATACTTCAATACCCTGGAAATCTACTTCTTTTGATAAAAGTCTAATATCTAATTGCTGCTTAGCATATAATGCCACTCCACCACCTTTTTTATTATGATCTTGCATAAACAACTGATAACCATCTATTTCAAAAAAGGAAGATGGGGATTTTGTGCTTAACCAGGTCTCCGTTAATATAATTATGTCTACTTGATATTCTATGACTCATTCTCTGAAAACATCCATTTTGTTACCCAAGCTACACATGTTGAAATGTACAATTGAAAAGTCTTTGCCATCTGAAATATCCCTGGGAAATGTTTAATTTTGTTGTGGACCAGGATTCAAGTGTACATTTCCACTTAACAATAACAGTGTTGTAACAAAAACTAATTTAACCCACGTTTTCTTCTGGAAACAAATCCTAATCATGGCCCTTCTGATCATTGTATGGTGAATACTAATTGAAGAGACACAAGCCTGCACTTGTACTCCAAAACCCATATGAATACTACTTAATTTGAATAATGACCCATATGCCCCTGGGACATTAATTGTGAAGATATTACCCAGTTTACACCCTTGTCATGATATCCAAATCCCTCTCTTGTAACCCTTTCAACTTGTCCATTCTCATAGGCTGTTGTTATGTTGTTCGTAACAGAAACATGTAAGAAATCAACTAAAAAGTCAAAGAACCTCAGCACAAAAGCAGTGCTTTGTATCATAATACATATTATGATTTTGTATTTCATAGAGACATGTATCTTTCTGATATGACTAGCCCTGTGACAATGTGGAACGGCACAAATACAACACTTAACAGTACCACAGATACTTTCCTGGTCAAGTCAGTTTTATTAACAATAAAAAAACTACATCAGCAGTATCACAAATACTCCCTAATGAAAAATATACTGAATGTATGCAACAATTTCATGGCAGGTGTTATGTTGGTATACATCTGTGGTGACCAGATGGTGGTAAAATGGATGTTAATATGTGCTGGGTCTCCAAAACAATATAAAAGGGTAAATAAAGCAACTGTGTCATGATGACACCAGTAACTTGCACACAAATTACTAACATAGGTCCCAAGTAGGTGGATGGTGGCACCTGACAGAAAGAGGTGGGAGTCAGAAATAGATTCCAAATACTGCTCAGGATTTTATTCACAGACACGGGGAAAGAGAACACAGTCACAGGGAACTCTTATCCCTACTCTCCTGTACAAGGAGAACTCTAAATCCAATGACTGTAACAGCTCTGCTTTATGAGCGTTCTATGCTCTATACTCTATACAAGGGTAACTTTATACACACTTGCAATAATCAACTGTAACAGCTCTGCTTTACGAGTGTTCTGTACTCTAAGATCAGTAAATCACAGTGCAGTTTCTAATACTACCCTGTGGTGCACCTCTACCTAGGGCCTATTACCTAGAGTACTCCACTCTAAGGAACTGTAAAATATGTCACTACAAGACTCCACATAAGTCATAAGAGGCAGTTCATGCACAGTTGAGTTTTCTCTGTTGTTGAGAAGAAACTAGGTTGTGGGATATGATACACCAGGGGAATACTTGGCTGGAATGAGTTAAAAACTAAGGGAATGCAGAGAGGATTTTGAACAGGACATGAGTTCTCAGCCACACCCCACCTCTGTAGGGTTGCTGGAATTTCAGAACGCCGCAAAGATTTCCTCAGCTCAAAACCCACTGAGGGCTGTCGGGTTTGAAACACAACAAACCCGGTCACAGCCTGCTTCTGTACTACCAGGAAAAGATGATGATACTGCACAACCGGCCACCGCCCACTTCTGGACTGCCAGGACATGAAGAAGATGCTGAACATCCAGCCAAAGCCCTCTTCTGGACTGTCGGGACACGAAGAAGATACTGAACACCCAGCCACAGCCTGCTTCTGGACTGTTGGGACATGAAGATACTGAGAGTATGAAGTCTGTGGAACATAAGAGAACAATGGGGTTCTGGGCACCAAGGCCTAATGAGCCAAGGACTAACGTAAAATAAGGAACAGGATGATGATGCAGGGTACTGTAGCAGACTATCTGGATGGCACTTCGGTACGGACAATAAAACAAGAAAATGGGCGATACCTTTGTACTGGGCCAGGCCGTACACTGGGAACTGGAGAGTGGAAAATAATAAACAGGATGTTGCAAACTGAGATGACTGCGGCATGGTTCTAAAGCTTCGGAGATGTACTGGAGATGATTTCTGGAATACTGAAGAAGATTGATTTGGATACACATTGGTGAAGTGATTTTGGAAACTTGCTGAAGACTGATTCGAACACCTTGTGACATGAAAATGCTGGCAAAAAAGCAATACTTTCTGGCACTGAAATGCTGGTACAAAGCAAGACAAGGACAGTCTGAACTTTTACTGTTCATAGTAGTAATAATAGCAATGCAATGAAAGTCTCAGTTCTTGTTGCAGTGTTCAATTATACAGTCTCAATGTCCAGATCACAGCAAATATACAGGCACTTTACTGGGTGAAACCTAGCTTCAGTGGACCTAACTAACAGGGGTCCCTCTAGCTAGATCAAGTTCTTCCTGTTACTGCGGTTCTGTATGGCTAACTAGACTCCCTTAACATCTGGAGTCACTAATGTTGCGGGGCCCCTATAATACCTGTGGGTCTAAATTGCTAGCAGTGGGCCTAACTTGCCCCTTTACGTAGCAGTGGGTCTAACTTGTCCTGTTAGGTAACAGTGGGCCTGACTCACCCTTTTAGATCGCAGTGGGCCTAACTTGCCCTTTTAAATAGCAGTGGGCCTAACTCACCCCTTTAGACAGCAGTGGACCTAACTTGCCCTGTAAATACCGGGTCTATGTTGCCCTTTTAACTATCTGGTGAGCCTCTAACTGGCTGGTCCCTTTGACTTCAGTCAGGGCCTTTTCTGCCCTTGCCCTGTCTTAACTCCACCCTCAGGGCGTCCCTCTATTAATATTATAACATCCCTATAGATCCTCTCTACCAGACCCCTTCCCTGGGTGTTGGTAAACCCAGATGAATATTAATCTATTTAAATACAGCCCTCTTGCCTGCCCCACGGCTCTCAGCCATTCCTATGCAGCACTGACTGTGCTGCAAAATAAATCATTTTTACTTTAAAAGAAAAATAACTTTAAGTGGTCAGCACCTAGCTGCTGGTGCTGCCACTGACTCACCACCCTGGCTTGGGGTAAAGAAAGTGTTGAGGGAGGCGGGAGGTACTGCTGGCAGAGGGAGGGCTTTTCTTGCAGGCAGGCACAGGACATCTGGGGACTTTGTGAGGTCCTAGCAGCTCAGTGGCTCTGCTACCTTCTAACTCCACGATGTGTAACTGCTACCAGCACCTCCGGGGGACAGGAAACTGTGCTTTAAATATAATAAAAATAATAAACCAGAGCTCCAAACCCAACACTCTGAATGGGACACTCTCCTCTCCTTACAAGGTGACCCGATGGTACTTTGGACTGCACATCTGCTTCACAGGCTGGAGGCTGGCAGGATCAGGGACCGGAGGCAGTAGAGGCACACAGGCAAGCCCCCAGGGACAGCTTCAACCCTACAGGTAAGCTCTGTGATCCCTCTATGCTTTCTGTGTCCTCTCTCCTCCACAGCCATCAGGATTCACACTGTAACAACTTATTTCTCAAAGAGCAACACTCTGGGTTCTAATTCTGGTTCTGGCACTAGAATGCTAGGCATGTGCCACACAGTGGGCATTCCATTTGCTCAACCTGGCATTCTATCCCAAGACACTCTATGCACACATGTCAGGCTGGCATAAAAAGGCTAAACTTTTTATTATTTTCTTAACTATGTACATTATTTAAAACATGTTTGACGGCTGTATCAGAAACTGGGGCACCTTCTGGTTTTTTTCTGTTGTTCCCCAAACTTTGGGGCACTACACATCTTAAAAAGTTTTTCTAGAACCAGTGATCATAGTATCTGGCATGGTTTGCTAACTCAGAGGGTTTGGCTCTGGCTATCAACACTAGGATTCGGTTGAGACATTGGGTTTTTTGACACATTATGGATAACTAACACATTACTACTTAGGACTCACAGTATAACAGTGATACTGATTGGTCATGCACTTGTTTCATTTCCAGGTGTTTTGTTACATTCTTTCTATTCCACAACCTGTTTTATGGATATTTACACTGGATTTACTGGATAAAATTAGGACAAAAGAAGGCACAAGGCCCATCTGGATTGTCCTCCCACAACAGTGGGATATTAAACAGATTATGGAATGAGTAACCATGAATCAAGCCTAGTTTTAAAGGAATCAAAATGATCTGCCTCTACAATAGTAGGAGGCAGGGAGTTCCAGGATTTCGCTGCCCTTATATTGAAAAAATTGTCATATTTTTTGTTGTTAGCCCACTCAATTTTTAATTACTTAGTGTGTAATCTTCCCACAATTCTCTTGTTAGCAAATGATAGCCCACATATATTAAACTGCATATGATTATACATAAGAAGCAAATCTCCCCTTTGCCTTCTCAGTGTAAGTGGATAAAGATTTGTCTCCTGTAGCCTAGCCTCATAGCATTTGTTTCTTAATCTGGGGATAGATTTAGTTAATCTCCTTTGTACTCGTTCAAGACGGTTTATATCATTTTTAAGATAAGGGCTCCAAAAGGGAGAACCGTAAGTCAAGTGTGGTCTAATATAAACTCTATACAAGGGTACTAAATTATGTTCAGATTTGCTAATAAAAGTTTTTTTGATTTGTCTCATAATTATGTTAGCTGTTCGGACTACTTTACTGCAATGATCGCCACGTGACAATCTGTTATTGACCAGAATGCCAAGATCTCTTTCGCAGTTAGATGCTTCCAATTCTTGCCTATTTAAATAGTATTTGTAGGATGGGTTATTCCTACCAAAGTGTAAGATTTTACATTTATCAATGTTAAAAAACATTGAGTCTTCATTGGCCCATTGCTCTATGAAATACAAGTCCTGTTCGAGAAGTCTGAAGTTAGCTGGAGTGTCAACTCTACCACCAAGTTTTGTATCATCTGCAAACTTTGATAAATAGTTATTAGAGTTGATAACCATATCTTTGATAAAGAGATTAAACAAAACAGGTCCCAACACGGATCCCTGGGGAATAACTTTTGCAATAACTGGGCAAATAACTTATCTCAGGCATCATGAAAAGATATTAATATATTTTCATGGTGCATTACGTTATCCTTACAGTACATCTTTCCTTGTTACACCATGTCATAGTACATTCTTGTATAAAAGCAGTAGTAACAGCATATCTTAGAACTAGCCAATTCCAAACAAGCACAAACAGAATGCTCTATCTAGCTTCTGAATTCTACTCCCCAGCTCCAAGCCGTGCAGCAAATGTGAAAGAAGCAGCAAATTAATTACACATTGCAAAATCACAAGCACTTTTATGTATTCCCAGTCACATTTATCACAGAACACATGTTTGTTCCAACAGACAGATTGAAAATTATCATATAAGGCCAATGATACGAAGATGCTTACTTATGGCTTTGCCCCCTGTGAGATATTATTGGCCTTATATGGAGTCAAACCATGTCATGACCCCCATTAATTTTTTTCTCAAGGCCTCTAGATTAGGCTTTTGTTTGGAATTCTATGTATACTTTGTCATTAACCCTTCCTGTTTTCCTGCCTTAACACTGTTGCCATTCTCTTACGTTAACACTTCAGTACCACTAATAATCTTCCCTATCCTGCCTCTCTCAGTGAATATCGTAGCACTTCTCTCAAAGGCTTTTCTGCTCTGCAGAAGGCCTGTATCCTATCTGTTTATCCCTCCCAACTAGCATGTCTCACCTTACATAAATTGATTAATTATTCTGAAACAATCAAACTTTGGATATAAATTCTAATTCAGAACGCTATTACATTTGACAAAGGGAGAGCTATCTGACCCCATAAGTTTGTGTACTATATCATCGTTATACATACTGGTCTGATAAAAGGTGTCAAACTAGTGGCTCCTGTAATCCATACAATACTAATCTTAGCATTACAGAGCAGGGAAGTACTCCTGATCAAGCTGATTCCTTTCCCCTGCATGTGAGAAACTCACACTATAAAGTGTGAAATGCGCAAGTGTCCTGGAATTAAGCACATTCGGGGGAGGAGGTTCTTTTTTGTAATTTGTAATTTATGCTCCTCAACCCTAGCTGCTCCCTTCAGACTGACCCCCCCCCAGCCCCATCACCTGGTATCACTGGAATGTACCTCTTTCACCCAGGCATGGAGGGTTGGTCGTCACCCGCAGCTGGGGTATTTTCCTCCATTTTCTCCCTGGTCCCATCCCCGTTGCTAGGGCACACATGTCAGACATGCATGCATGGAGGCACGCACACCTCCACAGGAGTTCCACAGCACCCTTGCTTCCCTGGCACCCATCAGACCTGCACTACCCTGTCGTTTGGTGGGAGCACCAGTCCTCCCTCCCCAGAGAGGACAGCAGTCCTCCTGACACTCGATCCTCCTCAGCTGAAACCCGGCGGCCAGCTCACACCAGAAACACAGCTTGCTGGCGTGACAGGAGGTAAGGCACAGATGCCTCAGCCCTCCACGCCAATGGGCCAGCTGAGGGGGGGTGCTTTTTAAATATAGAGCTGATCACCTTCAATGAATACATTCTTGGAGACCACTCTTTGGGTAGTAGAAGTGATCTCACTTACATTTTTAAGATATTACAATGGCTCCATTTTAGTTTGCTATTCTCATACCCTGAGAATGCATGCAAGGCCCCTCTTACATCTTTAAGGTTGTTCTCCGAGGATGTATTCACATACACAGTATCGCACCTCTGAAACTGTTCTCCTCTCTCCATGTGCTGGATTCAAAGTGTGTTCCCATGCTTAAATTGTGTTCTTCGACAGGTGTAGTCCAGATCCCACACATTCAGAACACTGCCTTGAGATGCTCACAGCTACATACTGTAAATGTTACTGTATTTTGTACCTGCATAAGTAGAAACAAACGTTCCTCTGTCTATGTCATCCAAACAGCGAACTCCCCAGCCTTTCTTTTCCGTTTTATACACCTGCAGTCGGACTTGAATCCCATGTTGTACAACTCTGTTTTGACACAGCATCCTGTCACACTTGCATAACATACTGCATTCATAAATCCTGTTACATAGGAAACACATAGTCAGTTCTTGCATGTCAAATATTTAAACACATAGTTCTTGCAAATGTCAAACCTTTATTTTCAAATCTTAATGTGATTTTGTTTTCAACATCTTACAGTGTTAACGTCATTGTGATCAATGATGTTTTCCTGTGGTTATTACCATGAGTTGCTATGCAACATTTCATGAAAAACAAACATTTGTGTCATCACTAGTCGCCATTTTATCTCAGTACTCCTGACACCTGCAAATAAGCTCAATACTTCAAAAAGAAAATATCTTTCCATGGGCTTTCACAACATAAATGACCCCTGCAATGTTTGGTTCCCCTTTAACCTGATAAAAGACATAGCACTGATGCGTGGATTGGATTGCTATATATTTACTGGTTAGGGTCAATTAACAACTACTGGCAGCACCTCATAAACTCGGTGAATAACAGAGTTCCGTAAACCACAATTCCAAAAATAGCCATCAGTGCACCTGAGCGAGAAACTGTCCTGGTGCTGGCTGTTCGCTAGCGCTACTCACAGAAAACTGCCAGCGTGAATTACAGCTTTCTCACACGACGAACAGAAAAGGAAAACCGGGTGCACTGTTTAGCAAAAACTTTTTTTTTTAAATAATTTAGGTTTTATTAGTTTTTTCGGGAGCAGTACAGATATGTATTCATGCTCTAATGAGGTACAGTCACAAATCAGGTCAGATAATCTTTCTAGTACACACATCCAATGACACGATAATAAGTTTGTCTTTCTCCTAATATCCTGAAGGTGGATTAATCTCAACATGCATCCATTCTGAATATCAACAACTCGTCAGTGTCTAGAATGTTAAGGTAGGTCAGGTCTATGACCCATCAGCCAGAGCTGCCGCTTGTTCCAAAACTCATTAAAATGTTTTGTCTTCAGGTTAATGCTAGTCATTATTTTCTCCATTTGGTATATTTGCTGTATCACATTCTACCACTGTCCTTGTGTTGACATTTTTTTTGTAGCCATTTATGGGAAATGATACAATGGCAAAGAAAAATCTCCTGCTCCGATTGGTCACTCTGGGACTGGACCCATGATGTTATCCCAGTACAACATCATGGCTCTAGTCCCAGCACACACACGACCACATCAACCAGCATGAAAATTACTCCACGTAGCCTGCATAAGTGATCCCCACTCTGCCGCTTGCTTCACCCACTTGCAAACTGCATTACTAACTCCCGAGTCCAGACTCCTTCACTAGTAAAAGTAAGATACCACCTCTTAACACTCCTCCAACACTGACCATTACCTAAAGAAAACCTCACTATCTTTTTTTTTAATTTCTCACACACTGCCGTAGCACCCGCTTCACTTTCGGAGGCACAGCATCACAACAAAGCACAAGGTCAGCCATTCTCTCACAAAGCAGCAGATAATGTCTGCCACTGAAAGTGGCAAACTTTACTTAATTTGGCCATGTTCCTCATAGCACCCTCTCCCAACACCTGATCCAGACCCAAAAACCTCACCCATTCCAACAGCTGCTCCACGAGTCAAGATGACTTACCATTCACAGAAATGTGAAAGTCTCCACAACTTGCGCTTCCTTCACATTACGGTTTCTTACGAAAAAAAAAACAAGACAATTACATCGGAGAAGCAGTAGTGCAGGGGGGGCAGACTACAACACAAGAGAAAACGTCTTTCTCTACAAAGAATGGGCAAGGAGAGAAAACCCACAACAGCAAAAAAGTAGTTAACTGGCAGTAGCACCACCTGCTGCACATAATAGAAATTGGACTTTTTTGTTACAAAGTATATCTCTGCATACAAAAAATCAATTAAAAATTTAAAGATACATGTTTTTAAATTTTTTTTAATTTTCACAAACAAGCCATTGTGTAATAGCAATAATCCACTCCAGGGTGTGTGTTATGCTGGGATAACGTCACTTCTGGGGTGATTGGATGCACTCTGCCTGCGGTCTCATGCCCAATCACCCCAGGTGTGATGTTATCCTAGAACAACACACACCCTGTCTTGCATTATTTCTTAATTACCTTCTTGGCTGCTAGTAACAGAATGGCCAGCAGTTTCCTAGTACGAGCAGTTCATACCTGAACCGTGAAATGGAGTAACATGATGCAGGTGGAAGTTAAAGTCCCCACCTCAGGAAAAAGTTCTATAATAGCCATCTCTAGAACTTGCCAGAATGGCAATAATTCCCTGCTGATCCAGAAAATGTGTATGTGTAGCACAGGATTCCCAACAGTCCCTCCAGCACCCAGTCCTTTGAAGTGTGTCATATTTCCCAGTAATTTGTGGAGTTTTAAAATATCTTGTGACACATTTCCACCCATATGCTTTCCACAAATGTGAAGCCGTGTCTTTATGTCGTGTTATATATATTCTTCACCAGTCCTCGTTGGTCAATGGTATGCCCATTTCCTCCTCCTAGCTGTATTGTATTTTCTGCAAATTCTGTACTGTCTCTAATTGAACAGATTTATACACTTGAGAAATTATATGCTCTGGAGTTTTCCTCGCTATAGTTTCTATAATAATCTGTACTAAAGGATGAGCCTCTGCTAAAGCCCATGTAAGCCCGAACCTTTCTTCAAAGAAATTTTATTTGTGAACTTTCTGAATAACATTGCATCAATGTTGCCCTCTTCTTCCTTGACTTCTAAATAAGGAGGCAGTATCGCACAGTGGTTTAAGGCTCCGAGCTGCAAACCTGGAGACCTGGGTTTGAATCCCACAGCCCCCACTTGCATACTGTGTGACCCTGAGCAAGTCACTTAACTTCCTTGTGCTCCCAGGTCACACATGAAAACAAGCTTCAGCTTAGTGTCTCTCTCCTGGTTTAATAATAAAAAAAAATCTTTCTAGTGTTGGTTCGAGTCTTTATCAAGCCACTGCAGAGCATGTGAAATCTGTGCTTCTTGGCAATATTTTTCCAAGTTGGGTAGAGTGAATACATCTCTCTGCTTAGGGAGCTGTAATACTTGATATGCTTTTCTTGGTTTTCTTCCCTCTCAAACAAAGCTGCAGATTAATTTGTCCCATTTTCTGAAGTCCGTTTTCTTGGCAGATTGGGAATATTTTGAAACAAATATAAAAATCTAGGTAAAAGATTCATCTGAATAGTATCAATTCTCTGGATCAAGGGGTGGGGGAAGTGAAACCATCGTTGCAGGTCTTTCTGGATAGCTGTAACTAATGGAGCAAAGTTTACCTCATATAGGGAAGTTATATCCTGGGGTATGATAATTACCAGGTATCAAAATTTTTTACCATTCCAGTGGTACGAGAACCTCCGAAGGGTTTCTGAGTTTGGATCATACTGAAATCTGAGCACCTCTGTCTTGTTTGTGTTTAGTTTATACCCTGCGAGTTGTTCCTTCTCCTTCAGGAGGTCAAATAATTTAGGTAGGGAGGATTCTGGATTAGTCATGTAAATTAAAAGGTCATCCACATAAAAGGCCACCTTATGTTCCACCCCTAGGTATGTCAGTCCAGTAATTTGAGAATTTTCTCTAATAGCCTGCGCCAAGGGTTCTATGTACACCACAAACAGTAAAGGGGAAAGATGACACCCATGTCGGGTTCTTCTGATCAAGGGGAAATGGTCAGAGAAAAGGCCATTTACCTTAACCATTGCTGGGGGGGGGATATGTAGAATTTATTTATGATTCAGCAACACTATTTGGGAAAATCAAACTTTTGTGGGGGTGTGCAGGAGAAATTTCCATGACACCGTATCGAATGCTTTCTGGGAATCCATACCATAACAATAGTGGAGTAGTCTCTTTTTGGGGCTTTTTCCAATAAATAAAGTGTGCATTTAATATTATCTGATATTTGTCTTTGGGTTAGGAATCCAGCTTGGCCTTTATTGATGATATCTGGGAGAATTTTTTCCAATCATTGGCATAATATTTATAATCCTGGTTTAAAACAGATATTGCTCTGTAGGAATTGCAATTCAAAGGGTGTTTATTAGGCTTTAAGTTTGCCAAGATAGTCGCATATTGCCAACTCGGGGGAGGGTATGGTTTCCCCTTCTTGTACATCCCTAAAAAGTTTACTTAGTATTGAGGCCAGCTCCTTTTGCAAGGTCTTATAAAATTCCAAAGTAAAGCCATCGGGCCCTGGGCTTTTTCCTATTTTTGAGTTTTTCATACTTATAACAACCTCTTGGGATGAGGCTGTATTAGCCATTCCTTCTGTTCTTCCCGTGTATGTTGGTTATAAATCATCTGGCCCGGTACACAAAGAAGGGATGAGGTAATAATAGGTTGCTGTGCTCTACAGATAGCACAATCTGCAATGATAGGAAAGAGACCATAACATTGTCATGTTTACAAGGCGCAGGAATAGGGGACAGAGAGAGACTTTTTTTTTTTTTTTTCAGAAAATACGTCTAAACCTGTAGAGGGATATTACCCAAATACAAAGGGAACTTGAGTCAGTTGGGAAAAAGTTTACAACTAAGAAATGTTCCCTAATTATTTCTGAAATATTACCGGTACCTTGAGCTAGCAGGCATAGACTTAGTGAAATTAAATGTCTAAATGGGTGATTGAAAAGATGGTGTGACAGAAAACAGCATGAATTTTTGCCACACTAGCAACAATTTGAAAAAGCATCTGGTTTGTATGCTAGAGATGGACTACACCTAAATGCCCATGGTAGCAAAGGTCTGGCCAATAGAATTAACAACAAAATTGCACAGTTTTTAAACTGAATGCTGGGGGGCAGGGGAGGATAACAATAACATCTAATACCACTAATAATAAAATGAAAAGTGATACCCACAGTTGGAAAGTGTTACTGGTAAATGCCAGGAGTTTAAGAAATAAAATGGAGGAACTGGAGATAATTTTAAAAACAGAAAATATAGCTCTATATTCTGTAACAGAGACATGGTGGAAAAAGAATACACGGGGAGTGCAAATTGAAGGCTACCAGCTATTTAAGAGGAATAGAGAAGATAGGAATGGAGAGGGAGTGGCACTATTTGTTCAAAACATAGAAACATAGACTTTGACGGCAGATACAGTAAGGTCCGCTTGGCCCACCTAGTCTGCCCATTTCCCTACCTAGAGGATAAGCTGCAGATCCTATTTAACCAACAGCCTATTTCTTCCTATCCCCCACAAAAATTGTCTTATATCTGTCCCATGTATTCTTGAATTCTCCCACAGTTTTAGACCCCACAACCTCCTCAGGAAGGCTGTTCCATGCATCCACCACCTCTCTGTAAAAATACTTCTCACATTGCCCTGAGCCATCCCCCTCTATCTTCAAATTGTGTCCCCTTGTTCTTGCACATATCTTTTTCTGAAAGATGCTACCCTCTTGGACTTTGTTGATTCCACTGAGGTACTTAAACATTTCTGTCATGTCCCTCCTCTCCATCCTTTTCTCAAGTGTATACATATTAAGCTCCTTTAGCCTCTCCTCATATGGCTTCTCTTGCAGACCCTGCACCATTTTAGTTGCCCTCCTCTGAACTGCCTCCATCCTGTCTATATCCTCGTGGAGATGGGGTCTCCAGAACTGGATGCAGTACTCCAGATGGGGTCTCACCAACTGTCTGTACAGGGAGATAACAACTTCCTGTTTTTTGTTGGTGATGCCTCTCCTATACATCCCAGTATCCCCCAGCCCTCCTACCCCCTTCTCACATTGCTTGCCAACCTTAAGGTCATCTGATATGATTACCCCAGGTCCCTTTCCATTTTTGTTGTTGTTACTACGTTCCCCCCCCCATTGTGTAATCTTCCCCTTGGTTTTTCTTTCCCAGGTGTATTACTTTGCACTTCTTTGCATTGAATCCAAGCTGCCATACTTCTGACTATTCCTCCAACCTTGCCAAGTCCCTTCTCATCCTTTCCATGCCTCCTTGTGTATCAATCCTGTTGCATATCTTTGTGTCATCTGCAAAGAGGCATACTTTTCCTTCCAGTCCCTCTGCAATGTCACTTATAAAGACATTAAAAAGGACTGGACCCAGTATGGAACCCTGCAGTACCCCACTAGTAACCCCTCTTTCTTCAGAGTGGACTCCATTTACAATTACCTTCTGTGTCCTGTTGTTCAGCCAATGTTTTACCCAGGCTACCACCCTTGGACCCACTCCAAGGCTGATTAATTTGACTACTAATCTTTTGTGTGGGACTGTGTCAAATGCCTTGCTAAAGTCTAGGTAGGCCATGTCCACAGCCCCTTCCTGGTCTACTACTTTGGTCACCCAGTCAAACAAATCAATTAGATTTGTCTGACAGGACCTTCCCACTGTGAACCCATGCTGCCTTGGGTCCTGTGCCCCACTGGCCTCTAGGTACTCAACAATTCTTTCCCTCAGAAGTGATTCCATCACTTTCCCTACCACAGAGGTCAAACTGACAGGTCTGTAGTTTCCTGCCTCTGTCTTCTCTTGCTCCCACTTTTGTTGAGGGGAATCACATCAGCCTTCTTCTAGTCCTCAGGCACCACACCATCCTCCCATGATTTGTTATAAAGGGTAGTCAGTGGTGTCACTAGTTCTCTGCTTAATTCTTTTAGAATTCTGGGATGAATTCCATCTGGCCCCATTACTTTGTCCACCTTCAGTTTTAGGAGTTCTTTCAGAACCCTTTCTTCTGTGAAAGGACTGGGATTGACCCCCCTCTCCAGAGTGCTTCTGTTCATTGGATTAAGCACCTCCACCACTTCCTCTGTTGTGAATACTGAACAGAAGTATTCATTCAGTATCCCTGCTTTTTCACTGTCTCTCTCTGCCCACCCACCATCCATTCTATTCAGCCTCACTATCCCTCCCTTTGTCTTTCTATGCTCCCTGATATACCTAGAAGAGGTTTTATTCCCCCTTCTTAACTGAGTTGGCTATCTTTTCCTCAGTTTGTGCCTTTGCTATTCTGACTACCCTCCCTGCTTCCTTCTGCCTTAACTGGTACAGTTCTCTGTCCTGCTCCTTCTGTGTTTCCTTTTACTTCCTAAATGCTATCTTTTTCTCCCTAACCTTCACTGCCACTTCTTTTGAGAACCATAGTGGCTTTTTCTTTTATTCTGATTTGTTTATTTGCTTCACACAAAGGCTTGTTGCCTCTGTGATGGCAGTTCTGATATTTCCCCATTATTGCTCCACCCTTCCTTCTAGCCTGTTTGCTAGTGCTTTTCTAAGGCACTCTCTCATCTTGCCAAAGTCAGCCCTCCTGAAGTCCAGAACCCTCACTTTTGTATGGCTTGACTCTGTAGCTGAGTTTGTCATGAACCACACTGTTTGGTGGTCACTTGTTCCCAAATGGCTACCCACTTC
Source organism: Neoceratodus forsteri (assembly GCA_016271365.2). NCBI lineage: Eukaryota > Metazoa > Chordata > Ceratodontiformes > Ceratodontidae > Neoceratodus > Neoceratodus forsteri. The sequence goes on from CM057459.1 coordinate 284,647,081, forward strand.
CAGATCTGAGATCCTTTCACTGTCCCCATTTGAGAGTATGAGGTCTAAGATTGCTCCCTCACAAGTAGGTTCCAAAACTAGCTGTCTAAGGCATGCCACCTGAAGGGCATCAAGAATGGCCCTGCTTTTGGATGTGGCTGCAGCAAAGGTGTTCCAGTTAACATCTGGCATAGTAAGGCCCCCCATCAACAGTATCTCCCCTTTCTCTGCCATCCTAAGTATGCCTTCTGTCATATCCTTGTCCATTCCCTCCCCCTAACATGGGGGTCTGTATACAACCCCTGTGCAGATTGTGGTGCCATTTCCAATCTCAAAGGTGACCCACAGTGCCTCCTCTCCTCCCTGTTTGCCCTTTTGTTCAGTTGCTTTTATCCCTTCCCTTACATAGAGAGCTACTCCCCCTTCTGTCCTCCCTGTCTCTCCTGTAGGTTGTGTACCCTGGTATGTTAACATCCCAGTCATGGTTCTCTGTGTACCATGTTTCTGTGACTACCATGATATCCAGGCATCCCTCTTCCATCAAGGCCACCAGTTCAGGGAGCTTGTTGCCCAGACTATGGGTGTTGGTACTCATTACTCTCCATTTCTTGATGGCCTTACCCCTTTTTGCCCCATCCTTGTCCTTATTGCATTTGCCACTTTCTCCATTTACTCCTGTGCTTCTCCCTATTGATATCCCTATGTTGGTGTCTACCTCACTTAGCACCCTGATTTTTTTTGGGGGGGACTAGGATTTCCCTGCTCCTTTCCAGTGCCTCCCCCCTGGCTAGTTTAAATGCTTGCCAATGAAGTATTTAAACCTATCACCTAGGATCCTGGTTCCCCTCCTTGACAGATGCAGATCATCACGCCAGTATAGGCCTGCATCCATCCAGGTGGACCCCCAGTCCCCAATGAAGCCAAATCCCTGAGCTCTGCACCAGTTTTTCAACCACTGATTCAATCCCATGGTGTGAAGCACCCTAGCCTCATCTGTGCCATAGAAAGACAGCACCTCCGAGAAGGTTACTGTGTGTGCTATTGTCTAAGGCCCCTCCCCATCTCCACAAACGCTTCTTGTACTGCTCTGATCCATTTCTTAGCCAGATCATTTGTCCCTAAGTAGACAATGACATCCAGCTCCCTCCCCTGTGCAGCTGCTCCTGTGATCCTGAGGATTTGATCCCTATCCCTACAAGCCATGGCACCAGGCAGGCACCTTACCTCCCTCTCCCCTTCCTCCCTCAGTTCTACCTTCCTAACAATGGAGTCCCCCACTAGGAGTTGTTTCCTTCCCCTGTGGTGTCCCATGCCACCCTCCTGTGGGTCTTCCTTGTGGAGGTTCCCAGCATCCTCCTTGGTCTCCACTGTGCGTGCCTCCATAGAGGAACCACACTTTTCCAAAAGTGCATAGAAATTGTGGAGAGGTACAACTGGAGGGATGCACCTCTGTTTCACCACCCTCACCCTCCATGAGCCCTCTGTGGTCCAACCACTCCTCTTTCTTGGCAACCTCTGAGGCAACGGCAGTGACCCTGGTGGTCCCTGGGTGGGAGAAGAGGTCCCACAAATCTTGGCCAACACAACCTGGAGATGAGCAACCTCCTTCCACAGCCCAGAGAGGTGCCTGCAGATGGGACAACACTGCATCCTCCAGAAAGTCTCCCGGAAGACTGCTGCTGCACAGCCACTGCACTGCACCACTCCCATCATGTCTTTTTTCTGGCCCCCTAACTGTTGTTTGGAATACTTACTGTTTCCTCTGTTTATTTTCTTTTCCCCCTACTTACTTACTTACTGTCTCTGTGCCCTTTTAGCTCCTGATCTTCCTGTTCTAAGACAAGAAGTTCCTATATTTCTCAGTAGTCTCCTTACCTGCTCAGAGACAGACCTCCAGCAGCTGGGGTGGATGGAGAGCTACTCTTGCCCTTCTAGGATGGTGAGTCTTTGGTGGCTTTGTGATCACTCACTTCCTGCTCCCAAACAGGAAGTTCCTGTTGTCAGTTAAATCCTAGGCCTATAAAAGTAGAACTGGTTTAGGGTGGAGGGGGGAAGGAGGGCAATATAGTCCCAGTAGAGAAGTTTTAGTTATACCAGTAGCTCCTTCCTCCTGGTGTCCTGTCTGTTCTCTGGCAGAAGCTATCTAGGGCAGTGCTTAAATCTGGTTTTAACCTGGCTCCTCCTAGCTAAGCCACTCCCCCTACTTTGCAAATCTTTCTACACTTAGTTAATTTCACAGATAACAATTCCCTTCTGACACCTGTGACAAGCACCTAGATAAGTTCACAGATAACAGATAACAATTTACTTCAACTACCTCTGACAAACACAATAACTCTTTTTTTTACCCTAAATTGAAGGTCCCAGTACAAGATTTCTAGTTCTTAGTCCCAGTAGAGAAGTTTTAGTTATACCAGTAGCTCCTTCCTCCTGGTGTTCTGTCTGTTCTCTGCCAGAACAGAATGATGTTAGGAATGATATTACGTTGCACGAGACACAAACAGTGCTTGAACCTGACATTGAACAGTTATGGGCCCAAACAACCACACCACACGCGAAACAGTTTATTATAGGAGTGTGTTACAGACCCTCATCCCTAACAGGCTCTAAGACAATGGCATTTATTAAGATAATTAGAGACCAGGATCCAGGGAAAAACCTATTCATTTTAGGGTAATTTAATTTCCTAGGGATATACTGGGAAGAATGGACTGCATCATCATCACTAATTGAAAATGAATTTTTGGAAACACTAGATAGCATTAGTATCATGAGCCATGTCCTCAAGAAAACTAGAGATAATAACAGCCTTGATTTAATCATAAGTAATTTAGGGGACACACTTGAGGAATGTCATGTCAGGGAACCATTATTGGGGAGTGATCACAACATGGTGGAGTTTTGCATTAGGACAAATACTGAAACTCAGAGTGGGACCAGTAAAACAAGAAGATACAACTTAGCAGATTTTAATAAGCTGAGAACTCTGGTAACAAAATGGGATTGGGAAGAAAAACGTCAGGGACTTGATGTAATGCAAATGTGGAATGTCCTTAAAGCATTTCTCCATGACCTGGTAGACCAAAATGTCCCGATTAAAAAGAAGTCCAATTATAAGGGGAGGATCTCAACATGTTTTAGTCTCAAAATATCTAAACTAATAAATAGTAAAAACAGAGCATACAAAAGAGACAAAAGGGAAGGGACTGTTAAATGCAAAGATTTATGTAAGGCAAAACTCAAAAAGTTGAAAGGTGAAATTAGAAAAGCAAAAAGAGAAATGGAGTTGAAGTTAGTTGAGAAGGTATGCAATAACAAAAAGGCATTTTTTAACTATGTTGGGAGCCTTAAGAACAATAACTATCATATAGGCCCACTTAAACATGACAGTGTTATTACTGACTGCCAAGTTATGGCTGAGCAATTCAACAACTACTTTGCCAGTGTGTATCAGGCAGAAGATATCCAAGATTATGATAATGTAAGAAATATGGATAGCAATATATTTATTACCCCAACCATGGTTAGAGATAGACTGGAGAAACTTAACTCTACCAAGTCAGGCGGACTGGACGACTTGCACCCAAGGCTACTTAAAGAGCTTGCACTAGTCATATGTGATCCCATACATGCAATATCTGTTAGGTCCCTCAGTGAGGGAGTAATAACAGATGATTGGCTCAATACCAATATAGTTCCGATCCATAAAAATGGGACTGAAATCCCTTTGTTGTAATTATCGGTCAATAAGCCTGACTAGCATAATTGGTAAGATACTAGAAGGCTTCATAAAGGAAATTATTGACAATCATATTATAAGCAATGGTAATCTTGATATCAACCAACATGGGTTTAGGAAGGAAAGATCATGCCTAACTAACCTGCTTCATTTTTTTGGTTCAGTTAGTGAGGCACTGGCTAGAGATTTATTGGTGAATGTACTGTACCTCGACTTTGAAAAGGCCTTTGATAGTGTTTCCCACTTTGAACTGATTAAGACACTTGTGGAAATTAACCTCAATGAAAGTATGATTAGATGGGTCGCTGCATGGTTGGCAAAGAGGAAACAGTGTGAGATTATCAAGGGATATTCATCTAGTAGTGCCCCGGTTACTAGCGGGGTGCTACAAGGATCAGTGTTGGGACCTACCCTTTTAAACATTCTCGTGGCATCTATAAAAGCATAGATAGCAAAATTCACAGACAATATCAAAATGGGGGCATTGGTCTCAAATGAACAGGATGCTAAACTGTTTCAGAAGAATATAGATACCATAGTAGATACAGCAACCAAAAAGAAACTCAGATTTAACTTTTGTAAATGTAAGGTTATGCATCTGGGAAGAAACAATGGTAGGCATCAATATCATACAGAAGGAACTACACTAATACCCATTGACCAAGAGAAGGATCTGGGAGCACAAATCAGTAATGGTCTTGTTTTTTCTAGACACTGTACAGAGGTAACAAGGAAGGGCTATGGAATATTGGCATTTATCTGGAGAAATATTAAAAGTAGGGCCAGCCAGGTGATGTTGCCACTGTATACATCCTTGGTGCACCCTCATGTGGAGTATTGTGCCCAGTTTTGGGTGCCACACTTGAAGGGTGATTTGAGAAGAGTGGAGGAAGTGTAGAGATGAGTAACAAGGATGGTGGAGGGGATACAGGGTATGATCTATCAGGAAAAACTTGCATCATTGGGGCTGTGTTCTTTGCAGTACAGAAGGTACAGAGGGGACATGTGTCTCATACACAAGGCAGTGAGCAATAGGGAGCTGTGGGAATGTGTGGAACCTGCAGTAGACTGGATGTGACAAAGAACAGGGGGTCATCAATATCAATTAAGGGAAGAACGTTTTTTATCTTTGTTTTTTTTACCAGGAGAGAGAGACACTAAGCTGAAAGCTTGTTTACAGCTGCAACCTGGGAGCACAAGGAAGTTAAGTGACTTGCTCAGGGTCACACAGTATGCAAGTGGAGTCTGTGGGATTCAAACTCAGGTCTCCAGGTTTGCAGCTCAGAGCCTTAAACCAATGTGCTATACTGCCTCCAGTTTTAGTAAAACTAAGAGAGGGAATTGGTTTTCACAGCAAGTGATCACAGTGTGCATGCCCTACCAAATTCAGTAGTATATAGTGACAGTACTAACCAGTTTAAGCATGCACTGGATGAATACTGTAAGACACACTGCTTCGAATTTAATATATGAATGGTGCAGGTCAAAAATGGCTAATGCGTATGACCTGCTCACATCCTATGAATCCTATGAGTTGGGGTAACTGGATTTTTTGAAAGAATTCCCTATATTTGTCATCCTCTGATTCTGAATCCTGAGTGTATAATAGGGAATATTATTCTCTAAAACCTTCCAATATGTGTTTTGTTTTATTTAACATGATATCTATCCTAGGATGTTTGAGTTTTGTAATCGTGAATTGTTTCTGTTGTTGTCAAAGCCAATAAGCTAATATCGTTTGAGGGTGTCTAATAGCTTTTGGTCTCTTAATAAGGTATTATTAAGGCACCATTGCTTAGGTGTATGTTCTCCTAATATATGTAGTTTGATAGTTATTGGGGCATTGTCCAATAGAAAAAAATACTCATCATAGTAATCTTCTTTCTTTCAAGGGGTCCTTTAGCAGCAGTAACAATAACAGCTAGCTGGCTAGGTGCAACTGCCCCAGAGGTATGCCTTTAAGATAATTTTTTTTTAAATGAGCTTGGGCATCAGCCAATCAAAAAATAGGAGGTGGGAGAGCTGAATGAGAGCAGCCTGAAGGGCTTCAGAATTTTTTCAAATGGGCACATGCCCCAAAAAGTGAACCAACAAGATTCAAAAAACATGCAAATGTCCAAAAACTGAAAACAGATAACTTGAGCATGAAAACTCTTTAAAAAAAAAAAAAAAAAAATTGGTAAGAAAACTGAGAACAGAGCCCTTCTCTTGACAGGTGAACCAGAGAGGAAGAGTGGGAGCTTACTGATGTTAAAGGACCCCTTGGAAGAAAGAAGATTACTATGGTGAGTAATTTTTTCTTCTTACCCCAGGAGTCCTTTAGCACCAGTAACAATAGCAGACTACCAAGCAGTACCAAGTGGGAGGTGGGCAGAGAACTTACTTAGGAATGAGGCTCTGCAGAATCACCCTGCCAAATTTGGCATCAGATCTGGACTGCACATCTAAACTGCAGTGCATCACGAAGGTGTACACAGATTTCCAGGTAGCTGTTGTGTGGACATCCAGAAAGTACAGTTACGTAAGAACTTACCGTAACAGTAGATCTTTGAGAACAGCTCTTGCAGCAGGTTACACCATTAGAACTGAAGCCGGCAGGCGTCAGGACCCCATGGAAAAATTCTAGCTAGCTATCTTCAGCGGGGACCGCCCTCGACGTCAGTCCCGCCTCCGACGTCAGACGTAGTACATAAGGGGGCGGTCCCGCCTGATTCCCCAGTTCTCCCGCCGGAGACTTCCGGCCGCAGGCTGACATCGAAATGGGAGACCGAGGATCCACCGTCAGAAGACAAACGGGAAAAATCCCTGTTGTTAAAGGCTAAAGCCATACCTCCTCCAAGGGGGGAAGGTGGGCAGGAAGGTACCTGCTGCAAGAGCTGTTCTTGAAGATCTACTGTTACGGTAAGTTCTTACGTAACTGTACTATCTTACTTCAAGACACAGCTCTTGCAGCAGGTTACACCATTAGGACTGATTCCCAAGCAGTAACGCTGCCAAAAATTCTGGGAGGAGGAAACTAGGAAATATGTTCCAGGTCCTGAATCTAGGACAGGAGACCCTGTAGCACCGCCAGGCCGAAACCAGCTCTTCACCGAGAGGCGATGTCCAGGCTATAATGCCTGATAAATGTATGCACAGAGCTCCAAGTAGCTGCAGCACATATGGCAGAAGTGGAGACATTTCGGAGTGCTGCAAAGGAGGTGGCCACACCCCTAGTGGAATGACCTCGGACTGAACCCGGGAGGGGCTTTTGTTTGAGATCATAACAGAATGAAACACACTGGACAAGCCAGCAAGACAAGGACTGTTTGGAAACAGGTTGGCCCATCATCCTCTCAGCAAAGGAAACAAAAAGTTGCTCAGAACTGCGAAATGGTTTAGTTCTGTTGAGGTAATACCTCAGGCTGCGGTGAACATCTAGGGTGTGGAGCAGAGCCTCTCCTCTATTCGAGTAGTTCGGGAAGTAGACCGGCAGGTCAATATCCTGATTTAGAGTGAGTGTAGAGACCACCTTAGGCAAAAATTTAGGATTTGTCCTCAGGGATACTCTGTCCCGGTGGAAAACTAAATAAGGCTCTTTGCACATGAGAGCGTGAAGTTCAGAAATTCTTCTCGCTGAAGTAACAGCAACCAAAAATAGCGTTTTCCACGACAGAAAACGTAGCTCGCAATCCACGGCAGGTTCGAAGAGGGGGAGTGTGAGTTGTTCCAGGACAAAGAGCAAATCCCATGGAGGCACTGGGTCCTTAATGGGTGGCCTAAGGTGTAACACCCCTCTCAAAAATTCCCAAGAGGCGTCTAATTGTGCCACTGTACGATGTCCCACTGGAAGGTGGTAGGCAGAGATGGCACAGAGGTGCACCTTGATAGAGGAGTAGGCTAGACCCAAACGAAAGAGGGAGAGCAGGTAGTCCAACACCACTCCCACCGGGCAACCTAAAGGGGGAAAAATCGAGTGCTCGTGACCATAAACAAAAACGGCGCCATTTCATGGCGTACGTCGCAGGCGTTGCCGGCTTTCTGGTGCGGAAAGAACTTCCGCAACCTCTTGCAAGACCCCGTGACGCAAGATGGCTATGTCACTAGGAGCCATGCATGCAGGTTCAGTGAGCGTAAGTCCAGGTGGACTAGTGAACCTCCCTCCTGAGACAGGAGATGGGAGCTGAATGGCAACGGGAGCGGAGGTTCCCGGGATAGCTGAATTAGCAAGGGGAACCAGATCTGTCTGGGCCAAAAAGGGGCCACCAGGATCATTGTTGCATGCTCCCTTCGAAGTTTGAGAAGAACTCTCTGGATCAGCGGGAAAGGAGGGAAAGCGTAGAGGAATCTGTCCGCCCAGGAGAGGGACAACGCGTCTCGCCAGAAAACACCAGGCCCTGGATCTAGCGAGCAAAAATTGGGCAGTTTTGCGTTGAATGGGGATGCGAACAAGTCCAACTCTGGAGTTCCCCATTGAAGAAACAGATCCTCTGCTACCTCTTGAAGAAGTTCCCACTCGTGGACTCTGGCCTGGGAGCGACTCAGGCCGTCTGCAATCGTGTTGTCCACCCCGGGAACATGTACGGTGATCAGATTCGCACCGTGTCGGATTACCCAATCCCACACCCTCATGGCTTCACTGCAAAGGGGGTAAGAGTGTGCGCCTCCTTGTTTCTTGAGGTAATACATCACTGCCGTGTTGTCTGTCTGAAGCAGGAGAGTACACGGCGGGATTTCTGACTGAAGGGCCTGCAGGGCATAAAGGACTGCCCTCATCTCTAGGACACTGATATGGAGATGAGCCTCCAGAGGGGTCCATGTACCCTGGGACTTCACCCCGTCCAGGTGCACTCCCCACCCTAGACCTGAGGTGTCTGTGGTGAGGATTACCTCCAGGGACGGCGCTACAAACGGGATGCCCGTGGAGAGCGACCCTGGGTCTAGCCACCACTGCCAGTCTCGAATCATGGTGTTCGTGATTCTGACCGGATGCTGCATGTGGTCTTGCCTTTGATCCCATTGCACCTTGAGCATCCACTGAGTTACCCGCATGTGGAGCCTTGTGAAAGGGACGGTAGGAATGGCCGCAGCCATGTGTCCGAGTAAGTGAAGGACCGAAATGGCAGGGACGGTCTTGTTCGACGATAACTCCCTGATGAGGGATCTGATGCGCTCCGCTCTGTCGTCTGGAAGAAAGGCTCTTCCCTGAACGATGTCCAGTACTGCACCTATAAATTGCAGCTTCTACGACGGTACCAGGAGAGACTTCTCGTGGTTGATTAGGATGCCCAGAGATCGGAACAGGTCCTGGGTGCTCTGGATCGCACGTAACAATGCCTCTCTGGAGGTGGCCATGAGAAGCCAATCGTCCAGGTACGGGAACACATAATGGCCCTGTCTCCTTAGAGATGCTGCCACGACTGCCATGCATTTGGTAAAGACCCTGGGTGCGGATGACAGTCCAAATGGAAGGGCTCGGAATTGAAGGTGGTGGTCAAGAAACTCGAAGCGCAGGAACCTCTTGTGCACCTGAGCTATAGGGATATGCAGGTATGCGTCCTGCATGTCTAGAGATGCTAAAAAGGCATCTTGCTTCAGCATGGGAATGAGACCCGGAAGAGTCACCATGTGGAATCTCTTGTAGGCGACCAACACGTTGAGGTCGCTGAGGTCCAGAATCGGACGGAGGTCCCCTGTTTTCTTTGGAACCAGGAAGAAGTGGGAATACTATCCTTGTCCTCTCTGGTTCTCCAGGACGTACTCTATCGCTCCCTTTTGCTAAAGTGTGAGTACTTCTTGCCCAATCAGAGACTTGTGCTGACTCGGATACCGGGAGAGCAAAGGAGGCCTCGAGGGTGGCTTTTCTGCGAATTCTATATAGTGGCCTCTTCCGACCAACTGAAGAACCCACCTGTCGGTGGTTATAGCCTGCCATCCTGGCAGGAAGTTCACAATGCGACCCCCGACCATGATTTCCCGTTGATCCTGAGGGGTGGGGGCCGGAAAGGAGTCAGGCTGTGGCGGCTGAGGGTCCCGCTGGCTGGGCCGGCTTGAAGTACGCTGGCTTCGCCCGCCGGGTTGTTTCCCTGGGCTCATGAGAAACCGGAGCCCCTCTGTTGTCAGGGAGCGGGACTGCTGCCTCTGCATCCGCCACGACCCGCTTTGGTTCCCCGAAGGAACCAAGCCTGCTGGTATATGGCCTGAACCGACCTCACCGCCTTCCCGCCTCTTGAAGTCTGGTAATAATCTTCTCTGAGGGTTTACCAAACAAGACTTCTCCCTCGAATGGTGCGTCCATAATATTCTTCTGGACATCCGGGGTAAAGCCGGAGACGTGTAACCAAGAGTGTCTCCGGAGGCATACGCCAGAAGCTGCTGCTCGGGCCGAGGAGTCCGCGGAGTCATATGCGGCTCGTAGCACTTGGGTTCCCACGTCCGAACCCGTATGGAGGAGCTGAAGCATCTCCTCCTTCTGCTCACCTTCCGGCAGTTTTTCAGCCGCTTCCGGACTCTCTTCCCACAAGGCATTTTGGAACTGTACCATGTGGGTCAAATAATTCAGGGATCTGATGGTGCAGGTAGCGGAAGCGTACATGTGCCTACCCATAGCGTCCAACTGTTTGGACTCTGGGTCCGGTGGCAGGGTGCTCAGATGTTGCGGTCTCTGGGACCGGTCATGTGAGGCTGTGATGACCAGAGAGTCGGCCTGAGGCTGCTGAGTCAAGTACTGGTCTCTCAGGAGCCTTGTACAAGCGATCAGCTTTCTTCGGCATCACCGGGAGCGAATGTGGATGCTCCACGCTGCCTTGGTGACGTCCACGAAAGTGTCAACTAAGGGTGGCACCACCACCACAGGCTTGGGGTCCTTCTGCCGAAGGTATTTGGCAAGGCGTATCCTTTCAGGGTCTAGCTCTTCTGCATCCCATCCCATGTTCTCTTGGATGTGTCTCATAATATCCGAGAACGAAGGGTCATCCGGAGGAGACTTCTGCATCTCACGTGGATCCGGAGAAGGGATGGAGAGGGGAGATGGGGATCTGGATGTTGAGAACTCTGATCCCGTGTCCTCTGTCGAAGGCGATCGTCGGCGTCTTCTGGGTCTCTTGGGGCTGGGTGACCTAGAAGAGGATTTGGACGGAGGTCTCCGTTTGTCTGGTCTCCCCCTGGGAGGGGTTCCGTACTCCCGCGGAGGAGGTAAATGGCCTGCCGACCCTGAAGGTGAGGGGGGTGCAGGAACCGGAGGAGTAATCGGAGGAGGAAGAGGAGGAGGAGTGGGAACCATGTCCTTCTTTATGGTGTCCCACCAGTAAGTGAACAGTTCCTTCACTTCTGCTATAGAAAGGCCCGACGACGGTCCGGGCGCCGGTGGACGGTCATCGGGTCCCGGCGTCGGCTTCACAGGAGGCTCGGGTAACGGCGAGGGTTCCCTGGGCATCTCGACAGGACCGGGATCGCCCGTCTGGTCCTCGGGTTGAGTCAATTCCTCCTCGGTTAAGGTCTCCTGACCGACGTCGGTCGGAGGCATCAGGGTTCTCTTCAAAGAGGAGCAGACGCCGTCCCCTATCGGCGTCGATGAGGTGTTGGCCTGGCGGCGAGGTCGTCTGTGTCCATGACGCCAGAGATGAATGGCGAGCGGGGCCGACGCGCACGTGTCGGGTCCTGGGTCTCTTCAGAGAAGTAAGCTCCAAGGTCTTACGAGGAGGCAAGGAAGCCGACCTGACGTCGGGTTCCGAAGGGCGGGAACCCAAATTATGATGATGGTGGCGATCCCCAGACTTTACCAAGGCCCTGGAGGACGAGGACGGCCTGGCAGTCTTGGCCTGAGAAGAGAAGACTTCTTAACCGCAGCAAGGGGAGGCTGAGAGCTGGCCCTGGAGGGGGAGCGGTCGGACCTGGAACCGGAGCTGCGTGAGTCCGAAGCCCTGGAGGGGGACCTGGAAGGGGCCTTCTCCTTTCGTTTTTCAGTGTGCTTGTGGGTCTTTTTAGAGGATTCCCCTTTGGAAGACATGGTCTTTAGCTTCTCCTCCAGCAAAAAAGCCTGAAGGGCCTTCTGGCGTCGGATCCGGGTTCTGCTATTAAACCCCTGGCAGAAGGAGCAGGCCTGAGTATCGTGGTCTGGGCCTAGGCACCGGACGCAGGCCGTGTGGGGGTCTTTGAAGGGGCTCTGTTTCCCGCAAGCACATTTGGAAGAGTGACCGGAGGTCGGAGAGGACATCAAAGAACAACTTGCTTGAAGAAATCCAATTTCCCATAGGAAGAACATAACCACGTATCGCAGCTAGAGAGCAGACGAAGGGTCGAGACATACAAGTCGACGGGCGGAAAGAACTGAAATTGGGGGACCGCCTCTTATGTACTATGTCTGATGTCGGAGGCGGGACCGACGGGGCAGTCCCCGCTGAAGATAGCTAGCTAGAATTTTTCCGTGGTGTCCTGACGCCTGCCGGCTTCAGTCCTAATGGTGTAACCTGCTGCAAGAGCTGTGTCTCGAAGTAAGATGGGGTATATACCTTGCTGCTGCCAGAGAGGCTGCAGTGCCCCTGAGCCCCACAGGAGGTTGATGGCCAGCCTTTTCCTAGCAGAATCTATTACAAGAGACCAAACAGTGAGAAATAGCACTCTTGGTAGCTGGTCTTCCTCTGCCTACGTACCTGCAGGTGAGGAACAACTGAGTGGAAGAGCCTCTGGACTGCCTAGTATGTTCTAGGTAGTAAAAGAGAGCTCTTTTGATATCCAAGCTGTGGAGCTTTTGCTCACCAGGAGTGGATTTTTCAATAATGAAGACAGGTAGAGTAATAGACTGGTTTTAGGTGGAACCCTGAAACCACCTTAGGCAAAAACTTTCAATTTGTCCAGAGCTCAATTTAATCTTTGTGAGGAATGATGTAATTAGGCTCAATGCACAGGGCCTGTACCTCTGAAATTCTCCTGGCAGAGCTAATGGCCACCAGGAAGACCTAGTTTCAGGTCATAAACTTGATAAGTGCAGTGACTGTAGGCTCAAATGGTGGTTCCATGAGCCTAGCAATGCAGAGATTCAGGCTACAAAGAGGAATGGGCTTCCTGACTCGAGGTTGGAGGTGCAAGAGGCCTTTGACAAACTGTTTGAATATGGTGTGGGGAAAAAAATTGACTTTTTTCTTTCCCACTGAAGAATAGGCTGAATTGTAGCCAGGTGCAGCTTGAGGGAAGAGGGATTCAAGCTTGATGCCTGCAACTGTGAAAGGTAATCCAGTAGCTGAGGGTCTGTTGCTGTAAGAGGACTGGCCTTTTTGCTTTTGCACCAGAGGGAGAACTGCTTCCATTTAACTGCATAAGTCTTTTTTGTGTTAGTTCAGAGTACTGAGAGGATGGAAACTCGAACTTCTCAAGAACCAGGTTTTGAGGTGCAGAGAGTGTATGTCTGGATAATGCACTCTTGTCTGAGGAAGGGTCAGCAGAGAGTGAGCTGGTGGCAGGCAAATGGGTCTGCTGCAGGATAATGAAAGAAAGGACAGGGTACCAGGCCTGCCTGGGCCAGTCCGGAGCCACCAGAATTTTTGATGCAGGCTGTTGTCTGAGTTACTGCAATACCCTGAGTATCAGGGGAAGGGGAGGCGATGTGTATAGGAACCTCCCTGACCAGTCCAGGATCAAGGCATCGAGGGAAGCATTCCCCGGAGAGCAGGCCTATGACAGTATTGAGGAAGCTGGAAGTTGAGGGGAGAGGCAAACAGATCCACTTCTGGTGTGCCCCCCCACCTGAACACTGTGCTGGTACGTGCTTGTTCAGAGTCCACTGGCCTTGACTGATGTGACTAAGAGCATCTGCCAGGGTCTGCGTCTGCCTGGGAGGTGAATACCTGAATGGCTGACTCCCAGGGATAAGGTGAGAGACCAGATATTTAGGGCCTAAGAACAGAGTATACCTGATCTGGTACCACCCTGCATATTTGAGTAAAACATTACAGAGATGTCTGTTCGACTTTGTGCAATCTGTCCTCTTATGACAGGAGCAAACACAGAGCTAGAAGGTTTGTATCTCCAACTCCAACAGTAACACCTGTGTTGGGGATAGAGGTTTAGACACCCGGGTACACTTGAAGTCTGTTCACTTCAGGGACAGACTGTGAAAATGCTGGCTGGGTAGAGGTGGCCCTTTTCTGGCCCCTTCTGCCCCGCCATCTGAAAGCACCCCTGTACTGAGATAAGTCAGTGGGTAGGGAATGCCCTTACTGCCCTCAGGTGGAATTTCCCCATGGTAGTAGTTCAGTTGTTCTGGAAGCAAACATTATGATTTGGTCACAGGGAAAATCCATGGCCTTAGACTGGGGTTAGACCGTTAGTTCTAGGCCAGGCAAACACCTCAGAAAGATGGCATGGGACATGGCTCTGGATCTTTGTTGTAATCTGCCATGTGGAATTGGTACTACATAGCTTCCAGAGCAGTGTTTACTTACAGTTTGCTATGAAATCTAATTGTATGGGGTCCTTGTCCGGGGGTTAAAAGGACCAGGAGAACCCCAGCTTTCTCACAAGCTGCCTGCTGCACTATACTCTTATGGCTGGGATGTACAAACAGGTACTCCGTGACTGGTATCTTTACTTATTTATGTCTGTCCACTTGTTAATTATATTTCTTCATTATAGACAGGCACGACCAGTCTTTTAGTAGGTGGGAGACCTTCATCTCCATATAATCTTTATCCTCATCCTGGATGGACTCCTGAGTAGGGAGGTCCAGGGTGCTAGCATGCTTAGAATAAACTTAAGCATAGAGGAGGGAATTCTCCTGGTTAGCAGTGGAAGCTCCAGAAAAGGAGGGAGTGGACACATAAAGTGATAGACCCTCCAAATTCATGTCAGGGTCATCTTAAAATTATTTCTTACCATCTGTATCACCCTCACAGTCTCTGGAAGAGAGACCATGGAAGAGTGCATACTAGCCCCTGTAAACACAGACCCCATGTTTTGCAGGGTCTGAAAAATGTGCTATGCTTTTGCCACCTCCTGCACAGATGGGAGACCTGCGCAGGCTGTGACTGTATATGTTTTGTTGTTTTCTTTATGTTTTAACCCCCTTTAGTCTCACTAATAGGTTGCCCAGGAGCAACTATCTTTTTGGCCACTTCATCAGTGGCTTGATCATACTTTTTTTTTTTTTTTTTTAACAGTTTATCACTTATTTTTAAATTTGGGAGGAACTTCATCAGCTCCTTTAGAAGCTTTATTTTTTTTAGGTCTCTTTTGTTTTATTGCCAATTTTGCAAAGAGACCAATAGATATGGACCACAAACAATGAAGACAGAGGTTTCTGTAAATGCTGTTAAGCCAGTCCTGTGACCGTTGATACACTTTCCAACAAGTGAGACACAGGTTTCTGTGGATGTTGTTAAGCCAGTCCTGTGGCAGTTGATACACTTTCTGAACAACTGAGCACAGGTTTCGGTAAATGCTCTGAAGCCAGTCCTGTGACAGTTTTTCTTTTTTTTTTTTTGTAGTCCTGGGATCTCTGCCAAGCCAATCTATAGAGAACCCAGCAATAACAATGAACTGAGCACAGGTTTCTGTAAATGCTGTGAAGCCAGTCCTGTGACAGTTGAACAGTTATTTTTTTCAATATTCTGTAGTACAGGGAATCTCTGCTAATCCAATCTACAGAGAACCCAGCAGTAACAGTCAACAACTGAGCACAGGTTTCTGTGAATGCTGTTAAGTCAGTCCTGTGACAGTAGACATTTTTAGGTCCATTTTTCTGCAGTTCTTGGAATTTCTGACCTTACCAATCCTCAGAGAACTCAGTAGCAACTGTCAAAAGTTGAAAGTACCATTGTTGCCTCGCAGAAGGGATCCACAAGGTCTGAGGTAAAAAATAGGGCCAAATGCAAAAATCTGACGGTTTCTTCACGAATTGCATTAAAGTGAAGAACCATTGAAATATCAAACTTAACTGATTTCTGAACCTCCAGTTTCATCATGTTAGTTACCCACAGGAGGATAAGCTGTGGAAAAGATTTTTTGAGCTTAAATATGATTTTCCTCTTTTCAGCGGGCCACTCAAGCTTTTAACATTTAGAGATACCACCTTTATGATTAATGATTGTATCATTGTTCAGACAAGTATACCCGTTGAGATCCTCCCCCCACCCTGCACTCCTGTGTGAAACCTGGGAGCCAAGGTCCCCCAGCCTATTGTCCTGTATAACCCTCAAGTAACTGCCCCCTTGTATACTTCTAGTTGGGTTGCTCTGTAAACAATCTAAAATAAAAGAAAAATAATGAGTAACAAGATACATCAGTGGTATAACTATAAACACCACCTCTGAGCTCTTTGTCCAACTGGGCCTAGGACTGGGGATCTCTGGGAAGGAGGAACAATGTTTTCTCCCTGCCAGTGAATCAACTATATTACAGAACGTGACTTCCAAGGGATGGTGGGGGCTAGAATCAGACCACCAAGGAGCGGTTGTCTGTTCAACTGCAATGTAGGATCTTCCCCTCTCTACCACGACAAGGAATCCATTGGGGTTAGCCACCCCATAAAAAAGGGGAGATTGGGATTGGGTGAGAAGAGAGAGACTCAGAGAAATTATGCAAATAAAATGGGAAACCAGGTGAGGAAGGAAGGGTGGATAATAAGGTGCATTCACTTCATGTGGGTCACAAGAATCGTCCCCCTTTTTCACCACTCATTCTTCTCTGTCCTTTTTTTGGGAAGAGAGCATGCGGGCAATATACAGATCATACAAGTTCAAATCTTTGTCTAAGGGACCGTGACTTCCTATTAATGCCACTCTAATGCTCAGTCCCAGTTGCTGGTGTCCATCAGAAGTGGGAATTATAGTAATCGTAAATCATGATATTGTGTCTATGGCATGGGTCATGGCCTGCGTCACAGTTCGCCTCCTCACCTCAAGTGTAAAGAGTGTTCAAAATGTATCTGATTATCAGAGATGTAGTGGGCAGCGTTCTTGTTCAGTTCAGGGCGCTATGGCCTAAATCCCATCCGAAATTGTCTAATCAAGAGCTCTTTCTCCCTAGGGATCAATATTCTAAGTTGACTCCCATTACCGTCTGGGCCTCTGCCCCCCCCCCGGCAGGGAGGGGGCAAGACCGGAGGATGGACCCCGAGGGAAGGCCCAACCAGCCTCCCTCGTGTGGGCCCATGCCCCCACCCCCAGCAGCCCCCAATCCGAACCCCGGCTGGGCAGGAAGGCGAGAAGGCCACGTGCCCCCCCCACCAGCAGCCAGCCCCACAGCCTGTGTCACCCCCTCCCGGCCAACTGGCTCCCCTAGTGAACTCCTCACGTCAAGCCCACAATGCCCTTCCATGTTCGACTGAGCCATCTCATCAGTGTGGGTGCCATCAGAAGGCCCACACTCTCCATTCCCATATTTAACATGGATCCACGTTTGTGGAGGAAGGATCTGTGCAGTGAAAGGGCCCTTCGGCCCTCCTCATCCATCTCCACCCCTCCTCAGAATTTGCCACTCCGATGATCTAAGTTTCAGGACGGACCTTAATGTTGTGGCCCTATTTAACGGATCAGTAATACCAAGGGAGAGCCACGGGACAGAAGGCATATCTTGCAGCCCAGCCTGCCTCCGCTCCCTTTTGTTGGACGAGGTCCAATCATCTGCTTCAAGGCAACCAGAGTTGCCAGGTAGAGAGACGCTATTTACAGGTCCGAATCCAGGTGTTGATCCCCCAATGGCGCCCCTCCTCTAAATTAGATCAGGTTTACAGTCAAGGTTTAAACCAAGGGTGCACAACGTGCAGCCCGGGGATCATAAATGACCCCCACAGCAGCTGTCTGTGGCCCACAAGGACCTAGCTGCTTCCACTTGCAGTCTTTATTTTTTGTTGTTGTTTTTAGTTTCAGTAACATGTTGATGACTAAATAAATAACTAAAACAAACAAACAGATAAATACATGTTTTGATTTATTTTATGTGTACATTTAATGTCTTGCTGGACATTTGTCACCTCAGGCCATTTTACAGTGGCCCATGTCCTTCGGCCATGACTCAAGTTTTCAGTCTGGCGCTCCACAAAAAAGTTATGCTCCACTAGTTTAAACAATGTTAAAGCCGAACCTCAACTTCCCTACTCTTACTGGGCATTACATATGACTGGGGAGCCAGAGCCAAGAGACGGGGCCAGAAAAGCTACAAGACCCCATGGGAGAGAAGACCGACCCCCCCAGTCCCCACTGGGAACCAGACTAGAGCCCTTCAGGGACAGGCCCAGGTGAAGCTCGCTACTATTCACCACCCCGCCTCCCCAGGAGGCGAAGACCAACCAGGAAGCCGTCCAGTGTTACCCGGGCTACTCACTGTGATTTCTAGACAGTTAAGCCCGCTTCTTCATGGTCATACTGCCAGTAGGTGAGGGAAAAGTCCAGACAAAAAGCTCAGAGGGAAATATTGAGCTCTACAGACCTGTGTTCAAGTCAATCTTCCTATCTAGTAAACTGCGTCAGCAAGTCCTTGATAGAATCCAAAGTAGCCTGTTGGCTTTTTAGGCCCTGTGCAGCTACAAGTGGGAAAGTACGGTTGGGTTGCGACCTTCGGGGGGTATCCCCGTGAGAGCAGGTATGTTAAAGCCTCTCTTTGCAAGTACTCCGTGGCTGAGGCAACAGTTTCATACATTTGTTGACCATTTGGGAATTGGACTACCAGTCTGCTAGGGTATGGAACTAGATTTTTCTGATGCAGGAGAGGGAACAAGTGCATATATTCTTATTCCTGTCTCCTTTGCATAGTGGTAGGAGCATAGTCTTTGTCAACAAATATTCTTGTGGAGCCATAAAAAACTTTGCCTTGAGCCATGCTTTTCTCAGCAACATTTCTTTTGTTTGATAGCAAAGGAAACAGACAATGATGGACCTGAGCCAGGCCGCTTGGTTGGAGGGCTTGGGGCACAAGACACTATGTATGCATTCAATCTCCAAATTTATGTGTGTGCCCAGAGTAAGCCCTGTACACAGTAGAGTCTCTGTAGAGTCTTACATGTCCGCTCCTTCGCTATTCTCCTGGACCTCATAAATACAGAGATTCTGGAGCTGGTGCCTATTCTAGGAGTCTTCCTGTCACTCTACAATAAGCTGGCAGATATGTATAACTTGAGTGAGGGTGTTTTGAATTTGTGCAGTACACTCCTATTTGTTTCTGTGATGATCCCTCCAGGCCATCGAGACTCGTTTTCAGGTCTACGAGATCCATGTGGAAGGCCTACTCAGTTTGTCAGAATGATTGGAATTCGGCTTTGAAGTCCTGGATTTCAAACAGTATTCTATCTAACTTCTGTGCCATTTTATTTTGTTTCCCAGATTTGGATTTGGTCAGCTTCCACGAGGCGGAAAGCACCATCTGCTGAGAGCATTGAGAGGCCTTCTAGTCCGAGATGTACTGCTCTAATCCCTCATCTTCTTGCTGTAATGCAGTGAATCTGTTACCTTCTCCTTTATTCTTGCTGGTCACCATAGATCAATAAGTAGTTGTACAGTAGCTCCAAATTGTGATCAAGAATATGGTATTTATCAAGTTTAAGAGTGGCGGGAGCGGAGCGTAAGGTTCAGACGGCCATCAGAGGAAGTGCTGCACTGGAAGTCTCTGTTTAGCTAAAACTATGACAGAAATTTATTTTAAAATGGCAATCTCTTCTCATTTCATGCCTCCAAATGAATCTGAAAGACACAAATTTATTGAGGAACAAGAAAATAAGAACATCCAGGTTTGGAGGCTATTTTGAAAAAGCTGCAAATGTTATGAATTCTTTGAAATGAGAAAAGTTGCATATGTTATGAATTCTTTGAAACGAAAAAGTTGCAAATGTTATGAATTCTTTGAAATGAGAAAAGTTGCATATGTTATGAATTCTTTGAAACGAAAAAGCTGCAAATGTTATGAATTCTTTGAAACAGTTAGAAAAAATTAAATTAAAGCACTTGTTCACAAAAGAAGTTAAAGCTGTTCACAAAAAGTTCAAGCTGTTCTGAATGACTGTTGCACTCTGTTCAAGTTAAATAAATATTCTTGTTGCCCACTGCTACAGATTTCATCTCTCTGCATCTATTCCTTTCACCAGTAAATATAAAAAATAAAACATGGGGAAGTGTGGTTAACAAAGATTTTATGCACATCCGAGGTGTGTGATGGCCAGATAAATCCCTTGGGCCTCGCCCTCGGGGTTTATGGGGCATCACACACCTCGGTGTGCATAAAATCTTTGTTAACCACACTTCCCCATGCATTATTGTATATTTATTGAATGTGCTATTGTGATGTAATAAGCTCCCCACACTTTTAAATGCAAATCCTACTGTACATAAGCACATACACAGCCCACACCATACATATGCCTGCATACCATGGTGATAGATATATTCTCCAGTACACACAGATGCTTGCACACCTTACCACAAAGATGCCTGCACCCTAGTATACATGCTTGTATACCCCAGAACAGACACATGCCTGAATTACACAAATGTTCCCTCACTATATTACAACGGGGGGGAGAGGTATCTACTGCAGTTGTTCTTCCTGTGCCTCACTCTACTGGTAAAAACACAGTGACTGGCATGCAGTTTAAAGAACAGTTACGTAAGAACTTACCATAACAGTAGATCGTCAACAGAATCTCTTTCATCAGGTCACTCTATGGAACTTAGCCATTAGGCACTAGGATCCCATGGAAGCTTTTTCTGTAGCAATCTATCAGGGGCCACCTACGCCAACGTCACTCTTCATATACAGGCGTAGGCAGCCCCACTCCCTCCTCATTTCCCCACCAGAGACCATTCTCGTCCGGCTACTCCTGGGAACCATAAAGTTCCTAGTCAAGGCTGCAGCAGAGTCAAACCAGTCTGGAAACAGAAGGCAGCTCCAAAGAGGGATGGGGGGGAATGCCATTACACGATGAAAGAGATTTCCTCGATGATCTACTGTTATGGTAAGTTCTCACGTAACTGTTCTATCTTCTTTGAGGATATCTCTTTCATCAGGCCACACTTATGGAACGAGTCCCATGCAGTTCTGACAGCAAGACCCAGAAGGTTGCAGGAGGCCAAAGACCTAAGAAAGGAGGCCCTGAAGCATGGCCAGGCCAAAATCTGCCCACCTGCAAGAGGCAATGTCCAAACTGTAGTGTTTTGTGAAAGTCTGGGCAGTGCTCCAAGTGGCGGCAGCACAGATGTCCACAGATGACACATTCCTCAAACAGGCAATAGAAGTGGCCATGCCCCTGGTCAAATGGTCCTTAACAGCCCCAGGAAGTTCCTTACCGTACTACCTATAACAAAAGGTAATACAGTTGGTCAACCATTTGGACTGGCACTCTTTAGTAACTGGGGTGCCCTCTTTCCCAAGGGCAAAAGGAATAAACAATTGTTTGGTCTTTCTGCAGTCCCTAGTATGGTGTGTATAGTAACTAAAAATTCTACGCAGATCTAAAGTATGGAGGAATGCTTCCCCTAGATTGGCATGCGCCAGGTAATAAACCAGAAAGTACAGAGACAGATTTAAAGTAAACTTGGATATCATCTTAGGAAGCAAACTAGGATTAGTACATAAAGAGATCCTTGTCTAGATGGAAAATTAAATAAGGCTGCTCACACATGGGAGCCCGCAGCTTTGAAATCCTTCAAACAGAAGTAATAGCAGCTAAAAATAATGTTTTCCATGAAAGAAAGTGCAGGTTGCGAGATGCTACCAGTTCAAAGGGAGGCAGGGTCAATTGCTCCAACACAAAATTCAGGTCCCATACGAGAACAGGATTGTGAGTAGGGAGCTTCAAGTGAAGAACACCCCGCAGAAAGTACAAGCCATATCTAAATGGGCTACTGTATGGCCTTCAACAAGCACATGGAATGATGAAATGGCAGACAGGTGCACCTTGACTGAGGAATATCCAAGACCTGAGTCTCAAAGGGACAGAAGATGCTCCAGGACTTGGTCCACCAGACAGGTGAAAGAGTCCAAGTGACGTGCAGAAGCCCAAATAGCAAAATGCTTGGGTTTCATCTAATATGTGGTTCTGGTGGAGGGTTTCCTAGTAGCCACCAAAGTGACATGCATAAGCTCAAATGGCAAAATGCTTTTGTTTCACTGAATATGTGGTTCTGGTGAAGGGTTTCCTAGGAGCCACCAAGACATCAGCTACTCTGAGATACCCCGAAGAGGGCTATGGCTACAGTAGTAGCCAGAGACATTGCCAGCTATTTCCAGGTATTTCGTGAAATTTCTGAAGAGTTTCTCTCTGCTACCCCTACTGTGGAAATGCAGAAAGCAGGAGATATTTCTGGAAATATCACAGAAATTTCGGGAAATATCTGGCCGTGTCTGCTACTGTACATCCTCAGGAGACAAGCATGCAGCCAAATGGATTTGAAGTGCAGGTGGACCAGGGATCCCTGAGCCTGCATCAACAAGTCCATGCAAGAGGCAGAAAAATTGGAAGTTCCACAGCCAGCTGTTGTACTAATGGAAACCAAATCTGCAGAGGCCAGAATGGTGCAACCAGAATGAGAGGCACTCCCTCCCATTTGTAGTTTGAGAAACACCATCTGAAATCAGAGGAAAGGGAGGAAATGCATAAAGAAACCTTCCATTCCAGGAGAGGGACAATGCGTCTCACCAGAAAACTCCAAGCCCTGCATCTACCGAGCAGAAAAGCAGCACTTTTGCATTGCGTAGGGATGCAAAAAGGTCCAATTACAGACAAATCTATCTTTTGAATAAGTTTTCTGTGACCATGGACTGAAGTTTCCAATCATGCTGCCTAGACTGTGACCTACTTTGGCTGTCTGAGAAGACGTTTTGGTCTCCTGGAACAATTATTTATTTAAAAGTTGGTAACTGGTAAAGTCACACCGAGCCGAGGCTCATTTCTAGGTGTGATCCGGGGTTAGAACACATACAGGGATAACAAAAACAGTTGGTTCAGTAGAGAAATTAAAACAAGTTTAGAACAAATTACAGAGCAAAGGTATATACAGTACAGAGGCATCAAGGTCCTTTGAGTGTGTGGCTGCCCAGGGGGGCACTGATGCAGACTTCAGAGTTCTCCTGCTCCGTCGTCCTCCAGGAATAGATGGGAACTTTTTACGGGAGATCGAAGAGCTTGTCGCTGGCCTGGTGTTGGAGTCCCCCAGATGGTTGATTCTGAGGGGCTTCAATGCTTGGGTCGACGGTGGGCTCTCGAGTTTTGGAAATGATCTCCTTAGTAGCATGGAGGCCCTGGGCCTGACACAAAATTTAACAGCAGCAACGCACTTGGGCGGCCACACATTGGACCTGTTTTTTCTTTGGTTTATAGATTCTCGATCTAATGAGTGTTGTGACGGCTTGTGCGATTGGGACGGAGGAAGCATGGCAACCTATAATGAGGCTGTTGCTGCAACCTTTGACTCACTTGCACCCATTCGTGTTTGGCACCTGTCTACTCACTGGAGACCTCCTTGGTATGTAGAGGATCTCTAGAGTTTAAAGATTGGGGGCGGAGGTTAGACAGCTGTTGGAGGAAATCTGGCCTGGTGGAGGACAAATTGGCTTTGAGGTCGCATTATGTCGACCATTATGAGGCAATCTCTCAAAAGAAGGTGGAATTTCTATCTAGTGAGATTGCTGCAGTGAGGAACTGACCAGCTCAGCTCTTCCGCATGGTAGACAGGCTTTTACATCCTGCCAGTCTCTGTGTTGTGGGGACAGGTTCTAGCACTAGGTGTGAGGAGCTGGCTCTGTTCTTTGCCGACAAGGTGTCCTCTATTAGGGCTGTAGTCTCTTACAGTATCTCTTGAAAGGGATGCAGGGTTCAGCCTGAGTCATGCCGAAACACTCCTCCTGTGTGGGATGAGTTTGAGTTGGCTGGGGTGGAGGAGGTGGTGGGTATAATCTCAAAGCTGTGGCCTACACATTGTGATCTGGACCCAGGTCCAACCCATCTTCTGGTTGGTTGTTTAGACTGGTTTGGTCCTGTGGTTGCTGAGGCTGCCTGGAATTCCTTGAGGAGTGGGGTCTTCCCGTCTGTCTTGAAAGAGGCCTTGGGTACACCCCTTTTGACCCCGACTGCCTTAACAACTACAGGCTGGTCTCGAACCTTCCATCTTTAGGGAAGATTATAGAAAAGGTGGAGGCCGTAGAGCTTGAAAGACATCTTGCCTCCTCCTCCACCTATAAGCCTTTCCTATCTGGGTTTCGTGTGGGGCATAGAATGGAAACTGACCTAGGGAGGGTGCTAAATGACCTACTGATGGCAAGGGACAGGAGACACCATACTATTTTGGTCCTCCTGGACCACTCTGCGGCATGTGACACCATGGATCATGAGGTGTTACTTGACCGCCTGCGGTTCTGGTGTGGTCTGTCCAGTAATGTCATCAACAGGTTCAGGTCATACTTGACAGGTAAAATGCAAAGGGTGACAATGGGACTTGTCTTATCTAACCCGAGGCCTCTGTGCTGTGGGGTTCTGCAGGGTTTGGTCTGGTCAGCCTTGCTGTTCACAGTGTACATGCTACCATTGGGGGACAGTATCAGGTGGTACGGGCTGGGTTTTCACTGCTATGCAAACGATACCCAGCTGTTCTTGTCCTGTACACCCGATACTCTATATGTATTTAACAGCTGCCTCGAGGAAATCCAGTCATGGATGACTCACAACTGGCTCAAGCTTAACCCAGACATGACTGAGGTACTGGTTGTGAATCCAGGTCGCTGGGGTGGGGGGAGTTACCCCCCGGCTTAGTGCTGGGGCAGGGGGTGTTCCCCTTGCCCCTTCTAGACAGGTGAAGGATTTGGGTGTGATTCCAGACGACAGCCTGACATTTGATGCTCAGGTGCTGGCCATGGTCAAAAGTAGGTTTTACCATCTTAGGAATATCGCCCAAATCCAAGCCTTGATCCTGCCTGACGACCTGACCATGCTGATACATGCTTCTGTCACTTCTAGATTGGACTGCTGTAATGTCCTGTACACCTAGGGTTATTTGGAGGTAACCTCCACAGGCTACAGCTGGAGCAGAACGTGGCAGCAAGATTGTTGACAGGGTAAATAGGAGTGAGCATATTACCTCCACGAACTGCACTGGCTGCTGGTTTGGTGGAGGACTGTCTTCAAGATAAGGCTCCTGATCTATAAGACCCCACGTGATAGGGAACCTGTCAATTTGCAAGATCTCCTTGTCCCCTACCTACTAGCCTGGACACTCCATTCTGCTGGGGTAGGCCTCCTTGGAGTTTCCAGGTTAGGTTGCGGCATTCCGGAGACAGGGCATTATCGGTGGCTGCACCTACTCTGTGGAACTCCCTGCCTGGTTATTTAAGGAAGGTTCCCTCTGTAGAAGCCTTTAAGAAGGACTTGAAGATGTGTTTGTTCCAGCAAGCTTTTATTGATTGATGTTTAGGAATATTTAGTCTGTTTTATTTATTTGGTTTTTGTTGACCAGGTAAGTGCACTAGACAAACTCTGTCTATTTTCAGGCACGACCCGGGGGAGGGGGATGCAGATGAAAGCTAACTAACCTTGAACTAGATTAAGCTGCTGGTGGTATTTTTAGTGAATGGAGGGAAATTTTGCCGCCAGGACACCGGGGAAATTCCCCTACTCTTCAGTAGGGGGTGCTGTTGGACATGAGAATGGAGGAGGAGGTTGGCAGTCCGGTGTTGGAGATGGATGTGGAAGGAGCTGAGGGTTTAGCTCCCCCCTTGGTCTCTGTTGCCTCAGGAGCTACACAGTTGGATCAGTATGATGGATTACTTCGACCTCAGGTTTCACTAAAGGCTTCAAAGACAACGCAGAATGCTGCAGATGATTTATATTTGGACCTCGAATTTAAGAAGTGTCAGCTTCTCGATATCATTGCAGAACAAGAATCTCTATTGGCCTTACATGGTACTACTGTTCTTGGCAGCTTGGCTTTAGCAACTCACCTTCCCTCCGACGATCCGAAGGTTAACGATTCGGTAATTTCTCCCCAGGCCGTGGAGTTGATGTTCAAGGCAGAGATGGAGTGCGGCCTACCTGGTCCTGATTTTCAAACCATTGGAGATGTTTTGAACATAGTTTCACAGTTATTGGATGTTATTCTTTCTGGTGACCCAAGGACTCCTGAGATGAGGTCGCACGGACCCCAGAGTAAAGAAGACAAAAAACGGAAGCGAGGGTTGAGTACCTCGCCTGAGGGTACCTCTGTCTTTTCTAAACTGATAATGCTATGCACTTCAGTTGATACTTCTCTCCTTACACCCCTTCAAGGGCTGAATGTTGTTGCTGTAGACAATGATTTAGTGCATGGGGTTAATTGTCCCCTGAATGAGCTTTGGCCAGAGCTGGCTGGCGTCAGGAAGAAGATGGGTCCTGGATCTTGGACCCAGCTGTCCCTGTTCCTGGCATTGCACGCAACCCGGTTCCATAACCTATGAACCCGAATTTGGAGGAACCGGGAGGTATGTCTTCACCCTATTGTCTAGAATTGGGGTAATGTTGTTTCTCTTACTACTTGTATTGACACTGCAACACCTGTAGGGGCTCCTCGGTTCCCTTAGAGGCCTTACCTGTCATGGGTGATCCTACAGCCAAGACAGATGATAGCTCATCTACTTCCTGACCATCTGCCACCCCTACCTTTGCCAGTTTATTTCATACCCCTACTGAGTTGGCAAAGTGAAGAAATGCTGTGCGTCTCTGGTTTTTGGGGTGCTCTGAAGACCTCCCTGACCGATTTTATGTCGGGAAAGTGCTATTAAAGCAATCTATGAGCTTTTTCCCTGCCCAGGTTTATGCCCTCATTTATACCACAGGGGAGAACTCGTATGATGTTAGCTTTTGTTCCCAAGACTTTTTGGATAACTTCTGGATTCGTTATGCTCAACTTAAAACTAAGCCCCTGTGGCAGGACTTTCAAGTGATCCCTTTCACAAAACAGACTTTTAAGGTGATAATGGTTTTGTTCCAAAATGAGGGGGTGAACGTGACTGATATAATTTACTGGCTGGAGAAACGCTGTAAGATGCAAGGCAATCCTGAGCCCATTATGGACGATGAAGGACTTTGGAATGGGAGATGGAGGTTCAAGGTTAACCTTTCCCAATCAGATTCTGGATTATCGCATTTCCCTAATTGTTTTTTCTTGGGGCAGGACAAGGGTTTTATTTTTTACCCTGGCCAACTACGTCAATATTACAAATGTGGTTCAACACGTCATTTGAGCAGAACTTATGATGTTTCTTAATGTTCTCAATGTGGTGAAACCGGGCATTCTGCTTTTCATTGTTATAGTGCACCTAAGTGTCCCCTATGTGATGAGGGTCATTCTTTCTTGGTGTGTCCCTGGGCTGCCCATAACACTTCCAATTCAGAATTTGCTGTTCAGGATAACGTCATTAATGTTGCCGGTAGACTTTTCCATTCAAGGGCCCCTCATACTCCTGAACCCCTGGGTCAGCTGGTTCCCACTTTGTGGGAGGAATCTGTCCTGACCCCCTCTGTACCTCAGTTGGTAGATACCCCCCCCCCATTACTGTGCATGATGAACAGCCAGCTCATGCAGACCGGGCACTGGTTTCTCCATCTGCAGAAATTGTTGTGGATCCCCCTTGCCCCTGGTACTGACTTTAGAATGCAAAAAATATCGACCAGTTTGAGACATAGCGTCCTTTATTGCCCCCATCGTGGTTGCAGACATTGTACTCCTGAGGAATAACTTTTCTGTGCTCCCTGCTGAAGAGGTGGACGTGGAGTCTGGTTAAGATTCATCCTCTCTGCCTTCCTCCCAGCTTGATGGGACTTCGGAAAGAGAACTTATACAAAATGTTCCTATTGCTAAAGTCAAGAAAAAAATGCATGGGTACGAGGGCCTGGCTCAAATCACACCCTGATGCTAATCCCCATGATTGATTCTTCTGCTAGATAACCCATTATATGATTTTTTCCTTTGCATCACTGAATGTAAATAGTATTCGGTCAGAGTGGAAAAGGACTTTGACTTTCTCCTACTTTTCCACTCATCCCTTTGATATTATCTTCTTTCAGGATACCCATTTGTATATGGATGCAGAGATGGATGCAGCTAGCACTGCTTGGTTATGGGGCAAAATGTATTGGTCTCCAGGGACGGATGTTTGTTCAGGGGTTGGTATAGCAATAGCTAACCCAACAGCCAAACTAATTCACTTGGTTGATGTGGACCCAGGGAGGGCCCTGTTGCTAGATATGGATTTTGGTTCAGCACCCCTTCACTTGATTAATATTTATGCTCCTCAAACCAAGGCTGCTCATGTTGCCCTGTATCAGCTGATTCAGCCCTATCTTTTTACCAACAGGAAAATTGTTTTTGCTGGTGACTTTAATTGTAGCAGGTATCTTACAGACAAAGGGGCAAAAAACACAAATTTTTTGTGATACCTCTTGTTTAAATTCCTTATTAACACAGTCCCTGATAGATGCGTTCACTATTGGGGCTCCACAAAAAAACATATTTAAAGTGGTATTTGGCCACTAGGATTGATTATGTGTTTCTGTCTGGCAATCTAGGTGTTCAACAAGCCTCAACAACCCAGGTTATTTAGTCTGACCACGTTTTGCTCACTTCGATGATTTCAAATTTTGCACAGATTGGTCGTGGCCCGGATTACTGGAAACTGAATTTGGCATTACTACAGCATACACTTATTCAACGGGGTTTTCAGGTGGTTCTGGAAGCCAGGAAGTCAGTCTTTTTTTGTATGATTCCCCTTTAGATTGGTGGATCACCACTAAAACTGATATTCAGGATTTTTTTTAAAATGGGTAGATTACATGGGAAATTAAAAACTGACCAATATGCATATTATAGGTCTTGCCTACTGGAATTTTCTTCCCTGCATGATGCAGCCTGTGGGGATTATTCAGAAGATAGCTGGATTCTGAAAGCTCAACTTGCATCATTACAATATAATAGGTTAAAATCTTTAGAAGTCGAGCAATGATTTGGCACTCAAGGTAAGTTTGCATTCATAAATCCCTTGACTTTTGTCAAAGTCAGACACACATAAAGCAGATTAGTAGCCTTTGGTTACCTGATCGCTCCTATGTTTCTGGTAAAGAGGATATGGCAGCAGTGGATGCATATGTGGCCTCTTCTTTACGGGTCCCTGATCATTCACCCCTACCCTCAGCTATCCAACTCTGGTTATCACAGAGTTGTTTACCACTACTGTTGGAAGCTGATAAACTGTCTCTTTGTTCTCCTATTTCTCAGAATGAATTTTTGACAATAATTGCTCACCTGAAAAACGGATCCTCTCCAGGGGTGGACAGCTTACCATACGAACTGTGCAAGTTCCTTACACCTGTCCTTCTGACAGATTTATTGGCAATTTTTAATTGTCTCTTCATCTCATAATATTCCTCCCTCCATGTCAGTAGGTTTGTTAATTTTCTTATATAAATCTGGTGACAGGGACTCCCTTTCTAATTGGCACCCCATTACTCTCTTAAATTCCAATTTTAAAATTTTTACTAAACTTTAGAGTGTGAGACTCGCCTTTGTGTTTATGATTACTATCCATCCCTCACAAGCATACACTGTTTCGGGTCGATCCATTATGGATAATTTAACTATGCTACAGGAGGTCTTGGAATGTGGTCAGGAGGGGAAACTATCAGGTTTTCTGTTTTCTCTGAACCAAGCTAAAGCCTTCGATCAGGTTCCACATGATTACCTATGGTTTTATTTGGCTGCTTATGGGTTTCCAGATACATTTATTCATATTTTATAGGCTTGTTATAATAATGCTAGGACTATTCCTCTAATTAATGGATGGATGGATCAGGGACATTTGGTGGCTAGAGGGGTCCGACAAGGGTGTCCCCTCAGCCCTGCACTGTATATTTTATCCATTGATCCCTTACTCCATAGACTCAATAATTCCCAATCCATTTCTGGACTTTCCTTTTCCAGTACAGTCCTGGAATTGTGCACCTTGACCTATGCAGATGGTTTTATTTTATTTTGTTCTGACACAAATTTGTGTATATTGGCTAATCAAGAACTTTTATCTTATGTTTCAGTGTCTCAGTCTAGTATTAATTTTCAAAAAAACAAATGTCTTTTACTTGGTGATAATTCTGCTCCCAGGGGAGAGGTTATAGGTATTCCAGTTGTTTTCCAGCCTTGTAAAACCTTGGGTTTATTTTTTGACCAGGGGATCTAGCTCTCTTTAATTGGGAGACATTATTTTTCAAGGCTAACCAAAAGATTACATCTTGGAATCAACGGAGGATGTCCAAGCAAAAACGTATATTCATGGGTAAAACTTTTTTATTATGTTTATTCTTAATTTAAGTGCAGTTTTTGCCCTTCTATCATCTCTGGATACTAGAGTTTATAGTTGTTTCTTTTCTTGCATCTTGGGGAGTAGACTGAACCCTGTGAAAAGAGACATTTTATATCGATCAGCGGTCCTGGGGGCCTGAACATGGTTAGCCCCATTTCTTTTTTATTTTATTCCTCTTTTTTCATTACAAGTAGTTTACAGCCAATTCTTCTAAACACTTCCAAAGTCTGGATGCCCTAGGTTTTAGATATATTTGGTAGCTTTCTTCGAGATTGGCAGGCTGATGCTGTCATTCCAAGACAAAAGAAGATAGTGGATCTACCTTTTTCTTATAGATCCTGTTTTAGTAAAATTAAGTTGTGGGCACTGACCAGACACCAGGGGCAGGATTCACGTATGGGGAAGAAGGACCTGCAGTTGCAGGAAAACCTCGGCACTAGTGGGAAACCACTTGCGAAGGCGCAGGTTGCCCACAGCTGCGTGTATTCACATAGGTGGAGCCGGAGTACAACCAGCTCCATGGAACATGGCAGCTTGCAGATGCTGTTGTCATGGACAGCACCGCAGCTGCGGAAGGCTGCTATGGGCAGCGGAACCCTCCGTAGCACCCTCCACAACTGCTGTGGCTGTGAATCGCTACTGCCGCAGCTGCGGACGATTCCAGTCTGCAACGGCAGTTGCGGAGGGAAACTAACATTTTCTCATTGTGGATCCTGCCCCTGGTCTCCTCTGTGCCATGGAAACTTTTGTATTCCTTGATTCAGGATAATTTTTTCATTGCCCAACCCCATTTTTCAAACATGTTACCTGAAGAGCTTAAGCAGATTTCGGCCATGCTAACATCCTCCCGTACACCTGTACATATGTGGGATGTGAACTGGCTAGCCCTTCACTTTAAACTTAATGTGAAAGGAAATTTAAAACACAAACCTACTAATGAAAGGTTTTGCCCACGATCCACTTGTGTCACACAAATAGAGACTATTGCTCACTTATTTTTTGAATGTCCATACATTCAGAGATTTTGGAAGCTGTTGCACACTCACTGGTCCAGTTCACCTTTTTTTTCCATGATCCCAGAGATTTTGCTCTTAGGTATTCTCCCATTTCAATGGACTAAACATGATAAAACGATGCTTTGGCTGTTTTTTACCTTTTTTAAATATTACCTTTGGAATACCAGGTGTCGTTTATCATTGCAACAACAATTTATCTCTGAAGATCAGTTGTTTGAACAAATTCTATTGAATTTGTGCAAGTTAAGAGCTCAAGAACATTGTTCTGTGCCTTTTCAGGTTTTCCAGTCATGGTGGCAGTACATTTCTTGGGTATAAGGTGACTTCTTCTGTCACTTTGTGAGAATTTCATGGCATGTTACCTTCTTCCTTTCTTGTTTTTCCCCCCTTTTTTGAATTTTTTTTTTTACCTCGAGAATGTAGTAGGATGCACTACTTACGTTTATGTTTCTTTCAGTTTTAAGACACAACGATTCCCTTGCTCTGTTTAGTACAGATGGGGATGGTGCATGTTTCCAGGAATTAATTTTTTGGTTTTACAGCCTGACATTATACTCTTTTACGTTTATGTTTTTTTTTCTGGTTCTCATTTTGTATGCAGTAATATTGTTTTTTTCTATTGATCTTTTAAGTTTTGAAAAATTTTTCCCTGCTCTTTTATTTTTTTGGGGGGAGGTCATTTCACTTTTAGTGATTTTTCCTCTGATTTTTACCTCTCTGTTGACAGTGATTTTGTACTGTATATATCCAATTATTTTCTTTCTGATTTCTTTATTATGTGCATCTCCCATGGATTGCTTATTATCTGTTGCGTAAGTTATATACGCGTCTCCCATAATTCCTTTTCAGGTGGGATGGGAGTATGTTTTCAAGGTTTCTATCAATGGTTGGGGTAACGTCTGCTGTGCTTATGTTTTCTGTTTTTCCTTTATGATTGGTATGCTGTACTACTTATTTCTTCACATGTTCTTTTCAGTTTTGCTTAAAAATTCCCCCACTCTTTCAGTGAGGAGGGGTTGTCTGTTAGCTATCTTTTTATTTATGTAAATGGTAGCATATATGATGCAATACAGCTTTCTGATTTAGCATTTTCATATTTTCTTTGATGTAATGACAGTTTCCTTTATATGTTCTTTTATGTTAGAAAAAAGAAATTCCCCTACTTTTTCAGTAGGGAGGGGGTATGCTTACAGTATTTTATTTATGTTTTGGGTTTACAGTATGAAGTAATACATTTTTGTGTTTGTTTTCTTTTTTCCCATGATTTTGTATGAAGAAATACTGTATTTTTTATATGTTCTTTTCAGTTATGAATAAAAAATTCCCCTACTCTCGGGTAGGGGGCACTGTGTTGCTCCTGGTCGATGGAAGTCACTGACATGGATGTTATGGAGGAGGATGGAGGTGTGGCAGCCCTTGCTGCACATAATATTACTACTTTCAGTAGCTCTATGGATATTCTGGATAACAAAGTCGATTCTGACTTATCTCAGGACATGGAAATTGCTACTGATGAGCAGGCTTCTGCTGCGCTGCAAGTTTGTATCTGTGTTACAGCCCTTACTGTGTCACAGGTTGCTCCATCTCCTGTAATGGATGTGCCTGTATTACGCACTGTGCATTCTTCGGTGAGCCCTGTCTTGCATAGTGACCCGCTGCTGCTTGAACGTCAAAATCATGATGATCACAATATACCTCTTGCTGACAATCGGGACCAACCTGGGGAGAGTCTGCAATGGCCTGCAGGAATTGGTGTGAATTGTGTTGGGTCAAGCATAACTGTACAATAACTAGAAATTACGTCTCTCTGCTCCTGCTGCTGCACGGTTATGGGTACACTGTTTGCAATGGGTGACTAAAAAAACCAAAACAAAAAAAACAAACCTACAGATATACTGCAGAAAAAAAGGGGAAGACAGAAAAAAAAATACCAATACAGACCCTTGTGAGATACTTAGCATATTGTATGCCCCCCCGAGTTTCTTCAGATGTTCTTTATATTGCCCTTACTATTGTGCGATTCCCACTATAACAAAACTTTCCCTATTCTTTTTGAGAAGTGCTGTGGGATCTTTTAACATCCACCTGAACTACCACCTGAACAGGCAGATGGGACCTCGGTTTAACATCTCTTCTGAAAGATGGCACCTCAGGATTGCAGCACCCCCCTCATGCTGCACTACAGTGTCAGTACTGGGATTTAACATAAGTGCCTGGTGTGGAGATAGAACCCACAGCCTTCTGATCTCCCAGCCTCAGAGGTGAGTGTGCTACCTGCTGAACCACTGATACTTTTAAGTGTGACAGATTATTTGAATAGTCCCAGTTGTATTCTATTTGTGTATTTTGTGTATGATTTTAAAATTGTGCTGTTTTATATTATACAGCACCCAAAGTCTTCGAATTAGGTGCTTTAGAAATAAAGAATTGTTCTATCTATCTATCTGAATAAAACATTAGTATAAGATAATACAATAGAGAATTTTATGTACAAAAAATGTTGCAGATATGGGGAGTCAGACAAATACAGTGGGGGATTTGCAGTTAAGAGAACTAAACATTCCAAAGGTGATCAGACCAGGCAGAAGCTAGACAAGTTCAAGAGGGGGATGGACCAGGGAGATGGGGACTTCTCGGATTCTCAAGGATGCTGTGCATGTGTAGGGAGAGGAGGATAGACTGAGGGGAAGAGGATGAGGAATGGCAAGAGCATGTATTGGTAGGAACAACTTGGAGCAGGGATTTGAGGACAGAGAAATTAGGGGATTGGCGTGTGCCCCAAAGAAGTTGTTTCCAGAGGCGAGGGGGATGGTACTTAAATGCCGCCTGACCTGCGCATGTGCAAGGGTGGGAAAGAGAGAACATACAAGCTTCCCTAGAATGAAGGGAGTACATGGGGGAGCTAGCTGGTGATAGGCAGGAGTTGAGGTGTGTGGGGGGGGGGAGTGTCAGAAACCAAAATTTGCCACAGGAGGTGAGGCTATCTTTCTGACTCCTGATGGAAACAGGCATTAGGGAGAGGGAGGAGTGGAGGATAGAGTGGTGAGTGTGGGGGGGGCAGGTAGCAAAATGAGTTGAGATGGGTATCTAGTCTTGCTAGGGAAGTAGCAGGAGCAGAGCCATAGACAATGTCTGCATAGCCTATTACAGGGAGACTGGTTTTGGTGATGAATTCTCGGCAATTGGACAAAGGGAGGCATTCTTTGTGTTGGTAGAGGGCACTGAGTTTAGGTCAAAGTTTGGTGCAAATGGAGTCTATATGGACTGAGAAATCGAGGCTGCTATCCAGCCAGACCTCTAGATCATAGAATGCTGTTAGCAGAAAAGGACACCAGTGGCCCATCGAGTCTGCCCTTCCCCCCTTTTTACAGTGCCTCCCCCGTTCTGACCCCTTTTCTTCCCTGACTAGTCCCTTAAACCTGTCCCAGGCCCTCTTGAATCCATCCACTGTCGCTGCCCACACCACATCCTTCGGCAGACTGTTCCAGGTATCTGCCACCCTCTCAGTGAAATAATATGCCCTTAAGCTACCCCTGACTCTTCCCCCACTAATCTCAGACTGTGGTCCCTAGTTCTATCCATGCTTTTTCTCTTGAACAGGCTCCCTTCAGCTGTCCTGTTCGTCCCCTTCATGTACTTGAAAGTCTCCATCATGTCCCCCCTCTCCCTTCTGGTCTCCAGCGAGTATAGGTCCAGTTCTTGGAGCCTCTTATCATAGGACAACCCTGCACCATCTTTGTTGCCCTCTTCTGAACCCTCTCCACCGCATCAATATCCTTACACAGATGCGGTCTCCAGAACTGCACCCCATACTCCAAATGCAGCCTCACCATGGACTTGCAGAGGGGTATAATCACATCCCTCCTCCTGCTTGTTACACCCCTCCAAATGCATGCCAGCATTCCATTTGCCCTGCTCATAGCCATCCTACATTGATTTCCCCACCTTCTGGTCATCCGAAATTATAATCCCCAGTTCTCTCCAAGGCATAAATTAGAGTAGAAGACTTGATTAGTGGCCTTCGCTAATCAAAGTAAAAAATGATTAGCAATTGACCGAAATTGATTACCAATTACCAAAAACTGATATTTTTGCTCAAAACCCCATACAATCTACTTATCTTGCTCTATACTGATAAAATACAAATATACACAAGTTTCTGAGACAGATCGTGAGTTGTGACAATATAAACTCCTCCCAGCATAAAAATTACTCCACCTGGGACCGTGATTGACCATAAACTACCAACAAAGACTGGGTCGATCTAATACTACTCTTCTCCACCAGGCGTGTTGCCAGTAATTCTGGCCTGTTTTGGTGGGGGGAGGGACCTGGGGATGGTCCACCATTCTCAGCTGCCAAATCTCCAGGACATCATGGTTTAGCACTAAAAAAAATATATCTACAGCCATGTCTGGGTTGAATTCAGCTGGAAGGGGGTCCTGCTTTTTAATGCGAATCAATGTTTCTACAGTATCCTCTGCCAGACTTGCTCTCCAATCAGTTTTTACCTTGTTCATACTTGAAAAACACCTTTCTACTACTGCATTAGACACAGGAAATACTCTCAACACATTGACAAGTTTCAACAGATTTGGATAAAAATTTTGGAAATCACATGCCAGCTTTGACCAGATAGCAGAGGCAGAAAGACTGATGAAATTGGTTTCAGCAAAAATCTTAAACTCTTGCCATTCTGCAAGCAGCAGAGTGCAGTCACAGTCAGGCTGCAAAAGTGCTGAAAAGTGGTCAGCTACTGCAGTAATGTTACTGTTACCATACAGCTCCAGTTCCTTTCTGTCTGCTGGCCAAAGTCTGGTATCTAACACTTTTGCACGGTTATAGATATTACTTTCACCCGTCAAACCGCACCTTTGTTCACAACAGTTCTCAATGTTTGTAATGTATTTCTTAGTTTGCTATTTAAAAGTTTTAACAACTTGACCATTAAAATGTGTTAATTTCACACCCTTGTGACTTCAGCACATGCTTCTGAAACAACATGGGGCTTGGGGGACATGACCTATGAGGAGAGGCTCGAAGAGCTAAATATGTATACACTGGAAGAGAGAAGGGACCGGGGGGACATGACAGAGGTCTTCAGGTACATGAAGAGGGTAAATAGGGGAGGAACAGTCAGGGTGCTTCGAAGGAAGGAGGAGGGGGCCACTAGAGGGCATGGGTGGAAGCTGGAGGGGAGAAGATTCAGGGGAAAAAGAAGGAGGTGCTACTTCACTGAGAGGGTGGTGGAGCCATGGAATATGCAGCCTAGGGGACTGGTGGAGGCAGTGATGGTGGAGGGGTTCAAGAGGGGGTGGGACAGGTACAGGGGAAGTGTTCTGGAAGCAAAATCCAATGCAGCAAGAATATCCGGAACTGGGACGGGAGAAGCCAGAGGAGGCAAGGGGGGGCAGCAAGGTCAGCACCCAGGGTGGGGACTGACCAAACGAGCAGATGCGAAAGACCATTAGGCCTATTCTGCTGGCATTTTAGTATGTTAGTATGTAACATCAGACCCATTTTTTAAGAGAATGTCAAGTTCACTGCCACCTAAGGGACCACTCTGCTTAGCATGGTCAAGAGTGTTTCTCAAAGTTTCAACAGAGCTAAGTAGCTCTGGCATATCGACTACTTCTTTTTGAAGTGCTAGTGAGAACCTAGCAAGTGGCCAAAGCAGCTGTTCAAATTACAAAATGTGTGCCACCATTTGGAATTTAGTCATAATTTGCAACACTCCCTTGGCTTTGGCCTGGTCATGAGTTGGGTCTGTGGCCATAGATTCTAAGTGGGCACAAATTACGGGAAATGATTTGGTAACAGCATGGGTGGCAAGAAGTTTATGCTGCACCTGTGTGCCATGGGTCTTCCTGGGCTTTTCAAATGACATCTCCATGGCCTGAGCAAGGGACTGTAACTCTTTGAGTCTCTTAGGACTTTTCTGATAGAGATAGAACAGTTGGGTCAGAAAGTTTGAAACATTATTGTTATGAAAAGTTTCTTTTATGGCCAGTTCTAATCTGTGTGAGAAACGATGAACACCAACTAACCATTGTATGGCTTCCCTTAAAGGTGCAGCAAGACCCCGTCTTACACCCATGTTGACAGATGTCCCCATCAGCCCCGAACCCAACCATGTTTTTATATTAAGGCCACACTCTGTAAAAATATCTACAAGGAGATTTTTCAATCCCTGACTTATGCCATCTGATACAGCTTTCATTCGTAAAAAGTTAGTCCCCACGTGGCCATTGATGAGATTTACATAACTTACGTAAACCAGTTCCTTTTTAATTACACCACTGTCAGTACTACCATCCATTTGAAAAATAATTTGCATTTTTGACAGTTGCCAGCAGGTTTTCTTCTAGGTTCTTGTCAATCCACATTGTGAGTTCTTTCCCACTAACAGCGTTAATGTATTTATTGCCCAAATGAACTCCATGGCGCTTCTCTTGTTCTGCTATCACTTCAAACTTTTTAATAGGGATGTCCTCTTTGGTTATCATATACAGAATCTCCATCAGCCTGCCTAGAATCATTCTATGCTGTTCCTCTACAATATGGAAAGCTCTCCCTGCAAATAAATTAAAATGGTTTTAGATCTGGGTCCAAACCTCTAACACCCCCTCACTATTTTAAACTTACCAGTTGTGGTATGGTGATATGTATTAAGTGGTGACCAAATTTCAGAATGTTAACAGCTTTCTTGTGCTGCTCTGTCAGATGTTTTCGGATGGTGTCAACTTTTAGCTGGAGGCCTGTAATCCCTGCAATTAATGCCTTACTGAAGTTCCTCAATCCACGTAGCTCATGTCTGTACTCGCAGCACAATTTGCATCTAATATGCACTGCACAATCTCCCTCACTACTAATCTGTAGCCAATTTATTTTCTGGAACATATTTTTGGCTCCATCCCTCTGTAGTTGCTAATTTAACTCCAGCCATGATGGACTGTAATTATTTAAAATTTTGAAGTTAGCAAAACAAGGCATCAGGGTGTGCAACTACTTAAATTAACACAAGGTTTTTCTGTACTAAAAAAGAAAGCAGATTTGTGATCCCCCAGGCCCCTCCGCCCTGGCCCATTCGCTGGCATTTATCAGACCAAACCCTATGCCTGTCTAAGTGGAACAATCCCTCCCATTGTGACTGTACTGCATAGCAGAGCACATTACTTAAGTTTTTGTGGGCTTGCTGCCATAATAAGACAAGTAGCGTGTTCAAATCAAAGTGCAAGGGCACAGTTCATTCCTTCCTGTAAAAATCAGGGGCAATACAGTAAGTTCAAGTTCAAGAGCAGACAGCATAGTTATTTTTTCCAACACTGTCAAAGCAGGGCACAAATCTTTAAGTTCCCCTTGTGGATCTCTGCAAAGCATTATTCACTGTTCCCAAGTTCACTGCAAAAAGCAGGGCACAACACTTAGCAGGGCACATTTTCTGGTTCCTTACATGGATCTCTGCAAAGCTGCAGGGCATAACTTAAATCTTTTTCTGTTCCCAAGATGTTCACTGCAAAGAGCAGGGCACACAGTAGCAGGATTGGTTCCTCCCCCATAGATCTCTGCATAGCAGGGCACGTTACATTAAAGCAGTAGTGCAATGAAAAAAGTTATTACAAAAAGCTAATTATCTGCTATGGTTATGAAAAATATTGACAGAATTGTTGATTTGGGTTTTCTGGATGCTTCCCATGCTGTATACCATACATACAGTATGCATGTTTTCTGGATTCTTACCTTCCTCATGTCTTCAGTATTATTTCTATGCAAAAATGAGGCAGCCATCTTTTTTCTTGAGAAATAATTATTTTAAAATGTTCATAAAATTCTTAAATGATAACAGAAACTGAAAATTTCACCACCAAAATAAACTGGGAAACATCTGGCATTCATTAGGAAGAAAAAAAGGTAGGATCAGATTTTAACCCATTTTTGTTGCACTGCTGCTTTAAGTCTTTTTTTTTTGTATTGTTTATTATATCATGCAGAAATATACAGGGCATAGTAAAATCACAGTGCACATTGTTCTTTACAGTACGGTCGGGATATTGAGTTCAGTACATAAAATTAATACAATACAACTTCTAAAATATAGCAGTTTCTATTAATATGTTGGAGCATAAAAAGGTACAAGGAATAAATAAGTATTTAAATGGGAAAGCATACAACTTGGCTGGTAAACCATTTTTTATCCTGAGAGTGTTAAAGCAAGTCAGGGAACAAATTTAGCATCCTCAATAGATATATAAAACACCCAGGGGCGCCATTTAATTTCACATTTTGTAACTCAGTCCTATTGGTATGTTATTAGGCATTCTAAATGGTATATCTCATTTACAATGGCATGCCACTGAGTGAGTGAGTGTGAGGGTCACTGAGCTATGCCAAAGATGAGTCATTATTTTCTTTGCCGCTATTATAAATATAACATGTTTCGAGAGGGGGGCACAGTGTCATCTGATTTTATATATTGAAGGACCAGCTGTGGGGTCAAAAAGTTATCTGATCCTAGTATTTGATTAATTGATGTGGTGTAAAGTATGAGCAACTCCAAAAAATATGGACAAAGTTTGCCCGGGGCTCCCCACATCCTCGCCAGCAGACCCATACATAGAGGGAAGATATTTCAGTAATTTTGCCTGGGTGTTAAAAGATCTAATCCTACATTTCCACTTAAATTCTTTCCAGTATGGAGCCTGTAGGATGCTCATAGAAGGTATGATTGGTTCCAACCATTTCTCATAAGAGGTATTAGATACAAGTTCATCATTCCAAGCCCAAAAGAGTGAACCTGTGTTATCCGGTCATGTTTCCCTTAATGCGTTATAGGCTAATCTTATTAAATTTGGATAATGAATACTTCGGGAGGCATCCGTTATTAGTTTCAGCAATGGGGGAAAGGGATTTGGGATCATATTCCAAGGGGGACCTTTTTATAGTATGTGCGGATCTGCAAGTAATAACGAGCATTTGTCAATGCCGAATGTTGTTTGCTTGTATGTGCTGTGTAGGTATTTGGAAGTCAGTGGAGTGCAAATATTGAAAATTTGCAAACTTACGAGCGTGGGTAGGAACTGCACAACGTATGCTCATGAAACAGTCATTTTTAGGAAGTTTGTGACCAAATTTTCAACATAGCCATTTTAAGACCCAGACAGCGAGGGACCATTTTTGTGTTGCAAGTTGTTTTTGTTTTTTAAAACAGGACGGCGATGCGGGCGTTGCCACGCTGGGTGGGCTCCCAGCGTAACACAAAGGCGCTGTTTGGGGGCTGTGGAGTCTCTGAGGATTAGGCACCCCGCGGTGATAGCATCTGTTGCCACGCTGGGGTGGGCTCCCAGCGTGGCACCGTGTGCACCGGGGGTTGATGGAGCCGGCGGTTGAGGCACCCCGTCGGCTATACCATCGTTGCCACGCTGGGGTGGGCACCCAGCGTGGCATGTATAACTCAGTTTTTTTGGGGGAGTACAGCACAGGCGGCGAGGTTGAGGCACCCCCGTTGGAACACTCTCAGTGTGGGGGGGGGCCGAGTCGCGGTATACGTGCGTGTGTATGTGTGTGTGTGTAGGGGGAGCGCGCAGGAGCAGGTGATATCTTATCGCTGCTCATTGAAGCATAGCTCCCCCTTTCAACTGTACGCCACTGCATTTTAGACTGCTGTCATAGACAGTTCCAGCAGCGATTGGAGAACTGCGGCCGTGCCTGCAAACACACTGACTGAATTGGAAGAGGGCTGCCACACCTCCGAAAACTCGGATGATGGCACTATGTTTCTTGCACATGCGTGCAAGCAACATAAAAATGATCCTTGTTGGGTAGCTGGTATGTAGTTTGCAGATGAGCAAAGGAAGTTACTCCATTGGCATCCAAAAATTGATAGACATACTGAAAGCATATTCTTTGCCATTTAGAAAATGTCAAAGAAAAACGTGTAGGCAAAAAATCTGCCTCTGAGTTTAGTAATCTAAGAAAACAGAAAGGGAACTGCAAGTTCAGGCTGGCTCTTAGTTTATACCAATTAGTAAGAATGCTCTTGGTCTCAAATGTGAATATTTTAAAATCTGGAGGTGATGATAGTGGCACAAACAACCATTTACTTATATCAAACAAATCATTTAGTACAAATTCTATATAGAAACATAGAAACATAGACATTGACGGCAGATAAGGACTGCTTGGCCCACCTAGTCTGCCCGTTTCCCTACCTAGAGGATAAGCTGCAGATCCTATTTAACCAACAGCCTATTTCTTCCTACCCCCCACAAAAATTGCCTTATGTCTGTCCCATGCATTCTTGAATTCTCCCACAGTTTTAGACCCCACAACCTCCTCAGAAAGGCTGTTCCATGTGTCCACCACCCTCTCTGTGAAAAAATACTTCCTCACATTGCCCCTGAGCTGTCCCCCCTCTATCTTCAAATTGTGTCCCCTTGTTCTTGCACATCTCTTTTTCTGAAAGATGCTACCCTCTTGGACTTTTACTTAAATGTTTCTATCATGTCCCCCCTCTCCCTCCTTTCCTCAAGGGTATACATATTAAGCTCCTTTAGCCTCTCCTCGTATGGCTTCTCTTGCAGACCCTGCACCATTTTAGTTGCCCTCCTCTGAACTGCCTCCATCCTGTCTATGTCCTTGTGGAGATGGGGTCTCCGGAACTGGACGCCGTACTCCAGATGGGGTCTCAACAACTGTCTGTACAGGGGGATAACAACTTCCTGTTTTCTGCCGGTGATGCCTCTCCCTATACATCCCAGTATCCCCCCAGCCCTCCCTACCACTTTCTCACATTTCTTGCCAACCTTAAGGTCATCTGATATGACTACCCCCAGGTCCCTTTCCATTTTTGTTGTTGTTACTACCTCCCCCCATTGTGTAATCTTCCTCTGGGATCCTTCCATATTGCTTCATAATGTGGGTTAAGCCATAACATTATAGTTTTAAACAAGACTGCTTTACAGCTGGCCCAGTGGCGCAGAGGGTTGAGGCATCTAGCCTTACCTTACCTCACCTTACGCCGGCGACCCAGGTTTGGGAACGACCTTGGGTTGTTGGGGAGACAGCCGGGGGGGCACAAACAGGATTGATTCTCTCCTGGGGTGGACACTGTCCCTTCCATAATCCCACCACCACCAGCTGGAGGTCCAGTGGTGGCGTAGACTGAGAGGGCAACTAGTAGGGTGGGGCACTCCACAGTGCCTGGTGTGCACATGCCTCCACACGCATATGCTCAGTGCCCCAGACACGCGTGGGAAGGGTGAAAAAATGCGGAAAAAAATCACTGAAAAATTGTGAATAAAAAAAAAAA
Source organism: Neoceratodus forsteri (assembly GCA_016271365.2). Lineage (NCBI taxonomy): Eukaryota > Metazoa > Chordata > Ceratodontiformes > Ceratodontidae > Neoceratodus > Neoceratodus forsteri. The sequence continues at coordinate 284,689,400 of CM057459.1, forward strand.
CAAGACTGCTTTACAATATTCTTGTAGGTTAGGTAGATTCAGCCCACTTTTCTCTATAGATAACATCCAAGAATCCATCTGATCCTTGGCTGTTGGCCAGCCTAGATATATCTTGATAGGGATCTGCTCCATGATGTGAAATAGTATAGGGCAGCGTAGAGTGGGAGGGTTTGAAATAAATATAAAAATGTCGGTAATATTGTCATTCATATTGACTCTGTTCTGGAATAAAAGGATAGATGGAGATGAGCCCAGGTACTCAGTTCCCTCTCTATTGCTCGGGTTAAAGGCCCATAATTAATTCAAGATGTAGCAGATTCTTGGGCAGAAAACCCCCTAGGTATTTTATTTTGGTACAATGCCATCTTGAAGGGAATAACCTTTTCAGGTTTTTTGACGGGGAGAAATTAAGATCTAATATATCCATTTTCTGAACGTTTATCACATACCCTGATAGTTCTGCATAAGACTGTAAGGTGTCCAGAAGTGCTAGAACAGACGGTTCAGGGTTTAGTAGGGTCAGAAGAACATCATCTGTGTACAGGGATAATTTTATATATTTGTCCCCCTAATGGTATTCCTTCAATAACAGGTGTCTCTCTTACTGCTATTGCCAGGGGTTCGATATATAAGGAGACAAGAAGTGGGGAAAGAGGGCAGCCCTGTCTTGTACCCCTTGTCAGAGGGATGGGCTATCAGAGATGGCCATTAATGTGGATATGTGCTTTGTGGGTAGAATACAAAGATTTAAGCCAGGTTAGGAAGTCCCCCTTGGAAATACAAGGTCAAAGGCCTTGTCTACATCAGAACTGATCAGGGCTGCCAGGATTTGTTTCTGAGTTAAGTGATCCATCAGATGAACTGCACAGTGGATGTTATCTGCCGTCTGGCAGGATCAGATAAAGCCTGATTGGTCTGGATGGATTAGAGTTGGAAGAATATTCTCCTTTCTTCAGGCACAAATTGACATAAAAATGTTATAATCCATGTTTAATATGGATATGGGTCTATATGAGGTTGTATTTTTTTGATCTTTTCCAGGTTTTAATATTGGGGATAAGGTGGCATAAGCCCATGAAGGTGGGGGGTCTCCCTCCTGTATCTCCCGAAAAGCTGCCAACAGAGAGAGGGCCAACTGTTTTTGGAATGCCTTGTACCATTCAGATAGTAGGCCATCTGGGCCTGGGCATTTCTGTGTTTTAGCTTCTGCTACAGCAGTTTTAAGTTTGTTGGCTCGAGCAGGCATAAGTAATATGCTCTGTCATTGTGAGGTAAGGGTTGGGAAGAGTGATTCGGGAAGGAAATTGGTAAATCGCCCGTTCGTCAGGTTCACCGGGTGCCTTATATAGCCGAGAGTAATATTGTTCAAAATTTGTTAAATTCGCTGGAAGAGATGTAACCATGCCATTTGCATTGATGGGGCATATCTGCCTGATGGTGGAGGAGACTTTTTGCTTTCTTAATCTGCGTGCCTAAAGCCGGCCTGGTGGCACTGAGGGTTGAGGCGCTGGACGCCACACCTTGCTCCATGCTGGCAACCCAGATTCGGGAACGGACTGGGGCCACCGGGGGTTGGCAGGGGAGAGGGAGGATTGAACGTCCCATGACTGCTCTCCTTCCTCTGGGTGGTGGGTGTTATGTCACTCTGCAGCGACAACCGGCAGAGGCAGAAGCACTGCACGTTGCGTGCATAAACTAAGGGGTGGTGCGCGGCAGGCACTCTCATGACAGTGCGCTGATGCCATTGCACGTCTGGCTCCAGGGGAAAAGTAATGGGAGAAAATTGCGGGGCGATCATGGTGGTTGATGGCCATGCCCTGTGCCCCCAGACGTGAAGGGCGCATCCTCCAGGTGTCTGTGCTGTGGGTCCCCATATGGCCTGTGGGGTTGGGCATATAAATTCACGTGCCAGATCTGGTCCAGGGGTGCGGCAGCCAGTGGCCGGCTGATCGCTAGGACCACTCCACAGGTAGGAGTAGAAAACAGTGATGTGTTAAAAAAAAATATCTGAGTGCCAGGTTTCGGGCCCTCCCGGGTACCCCCTCAGATTTATACTTTTTTAAATAAAATAGGGCCTGTTGGACTTTTACATCTGAAATTTTTCACATTTCTGTCTTCAGTTGGCAAATTCAAACTTGTCCCTGTGGGGGGGATCAATTTCCTGGGTTTGCTGGAGTGTTTTTAATTCCCTCTCCATTATGCATACTGAGTCTCTCTAGGTTTCCGTTTATATGAGGAATATGCAATTATCTCCCTTCGGATTACCACTTTTAGTGTGTCCCATATAATAGAGCAGGAGATGTCTGTGGAGGAATTCTCTTCTATTATATGCGGTATTTTGCTCTTAATTAAAGATTTAAATGTAGGATCCCTAAGCAGTGATAAATTTAAATGCCAATGTGAGTTTTTCTGTTGGTGACTGTCATCAAGGCACAAGTCAGGACGTATAGGAAAAAACAGGAGCAGTTGTAAATTTTGCAAAAAGTGTTTATTAGTGCTAGCAGTAACATAAAATAAATAAATTAGTTCAGAAGAACTATTTACAAAGGCAGAATAAACAGAGAAGCTTCATTTGAGTTTTCCTTCCATCTCTGTATCTCCTAAAACATTGAAGCTCTCTCTTACAAGTCTTTGCAACCCCCGTACTTAACAAGCATCCTGTTTTTCTAAAGTATTTTTGTAAATTTCAGACAGGTGCAGGAAGAACACATTGTCCCAGAACCGAAGCCCCTTCTCCACAGCTTCTGAAAAATGGATTAAAAACTGCTCTCAGATTATTTTACTTATTTTTATTTAGTTTTTCTTGACTAAGTGCACTAGACAAATCCTGCCTATTTTTAGGCATGACCCGGGGGGAAGGGGATAAAGATGAATGCCAACTGACCTTGAACCAGATTAAGCTGTTGGTGGTATTTTTTAGTGAATGAGGGAAATTTGGCCAGGACACCGGGGAAATTCCCCTACTCTGACAGTAGGGGCACTTGCCATCCATCTGCAGGATGGCCACTCTGCCTGGAGCACCAGAGGGTGCAGGTGTGTTGCAGAAAGGAGAGCAAGCATCCTCTCCTATTCTCAGCTTGCCAGGGGCTGAAGAAGGTAATTTGACTGCTGTTCCTAATCCTTCTAATGAGGATATCATGGATATTTATGTATCGATAGAAGATTTGAGCATGGAGACAGCATTGGTTAAAGAAAATGAATTAAAAGAGAATTTGGGTGTGAAACAACAGGAAATCTTGAAGTTGGTTCAGTTTGAAGAAGAACGCCATAAACTTGAAAGAGAACGCTTGGAGACACAACTAGCTGTATTACATTCTGACATGGCTCCTGTCATCCCGAAAGTTAGGTCTGTCAAACAGCCTAATGACGCAGCTGCTACTGACAATGCCCTGGCGGGGCCGAGTGAGTCCAATAAGTTTAACTTTGAATCTTTACCTCAGAAGGCTGGCAGCAGTGACACCTCCTATGGTGTGTGCCAAGAGCCTGTTTCCGCTAAAACTACTCTTTCCTTGTCCACAAATGTGTGTTTTTCCGATGATGACAGGAGCGAGTTTTATTTGCATTCAAACTCCCAGCTTCTCAATAATCAGGCGCAGCCTTGCCCGGTGGCGAACCCCCTTAATACTGAACCTGAATCTCCTGCTGTGCAATCGCAGACTGGCAGTAATAACACTGACAATGGTGTGTGCCTGGAGTCTGAATATTGTAGCAAGTCTTTTAACACAAAAATTACCTCTGACTCTGCTGTACTCGGCGAGCGAAGCCCATGGCAAGAGGTTTTACATAAAACGAATCCTGCACTACCTCCCAAAGTGGTCACTCTCTCTAAAACTGCAGGGTTTGTCTTCAAGCATCCGAAAGCTGTGGACACGGACCCTAGTGTTATTTATCAAACTCAGCCCAACTCTCAGGAAGGCTCTACTAATTTTATGCTTGGCAGCAAGTCATTAAAGGGGTTATCTCAGAAGTGGACAGTACTGAAAGAGACAGAGTGGGTGGATAAAGAGAGAAATGACAATGAACAAAAATCTTTCATTCTATTCCTGTTCCTTCAGCCAATCCTGCTATCATCAATTCCTCTGATACTAATCTGTCTGGTTTCCAGATCACGGATCCGTGGATGCCACAGAATGCTCTCTCAGGTGCAGGATGGAAAAGATCAACAGGGGGTATATGGATTCCAGATCCCTCATGGGACTTTCCGCTCTCCCAGGCATCTGCTGAATCGAAACCAAAGATCCCTTCTTGCCCTTTATCAGAAGTCTCATTACAACCTGACCACCAATCCCCTAATTTACCTGCGGCTGTACTTCCTCTCAAGACTTCATCGGACTTTGATAATACTGATTCCTTTCCACCTTTAGAACTGGTTAAAAATTCTCAATCAGTTAATCCTTCACCCTTGGACTCGGATAAACCACAAGAATCAAAACCTTTGTTGTCTGATCTTTTTTCAACAATCAAACAAGAAGCAGCTCCACATAGAAATGCTGTACGCATTCGGTATGGAGGGGGTTACAGGATAGACCTGATAGATATTACGTGGGGAAGGTACTTCTAAAGGATTCATTACATTTCTCTCCACGAGAGGTTTATGCCTTCATAAATATCTCTGAAGAGAATAATTATGACGTCAGTTTTCATACCTCTTATGCTCTGGATTTGTTCTGGGAATGATATGGACTGGTTAAAACATCTCTGGCCTGGACCCCTTTTGTTGTTATACCTTTGACAAAACCCCTAGTGAAATATGTTACAGTTATGTTTCGCAACGAGGGGGTCCATGTCGAAGACATAACATATTGGCTGTGACAGAAATGTGAGGTACTGAGTGAACCAGAAGCTATCCTTGATAGTGAACTTTTTTGGACCGGTGGGTGGAAATATGAAGTGAAACTTCATCAGAGTGATACCGGAATTGAACATATTCCTAATTCCCTTCTTTTGGGCAGAGACCGTAGGGTTTTCTTTTATGCAGGTCAGCCTCAGGCCTGTTATAAATGTGGTTACCGTACACATCTCTTCAGTACATGCGATACACCTAGATGTAACAATTGTGGGGAGGTGGGCCACAGCACCATGCAATGCGCCAATCACTACAAGTACTTCATGAGGAATATTGGTATATTTTGAGGTTGCCCTGGGCGTGCAAGAAACAAGGCATCTTGTATAAGCCCAGATTTGCTTATTCAGCAGGCACAAGATTCTGCTACACCTGCCGCTCCGAAACCCTGCTCACCTGATGGTGCTCCTAGGAATCCCCCCCTTTCCCGAATCCCCTTCCTTTTCGTCCTTCCACTCCTTTAGTAAATGACATTCTTTTTCAGGATTCTATTATTGTTCTAGATGATCCAGCTCCACATGCTAATACTCCACAAGCCCCTATGCAGCACATTACTACCTCAGACATTCTCACTCAAGTCTGTTACGAGGATGCAACACCCACCTCCATAGAGAGCACTGACTCAGCTATTCCAGACCCTTTGTCCTGTAGGAGATCCTCCAGGTTTTCCAAGTCCATTTCCTCTGACCGTCCCACACCGGTAGAAACTAAAAACTCATATTCGGCTTTGTTTACCTCCTGGGGAGACTCTGAAATGGAGGTAGGAGATTCTGACTCTCAGAAATCTGTTAGTGATCAAGGCTCGCACAATGTTATTGAAGGGGTTTATAAAGGAAAAAAGAAGAAAAGGAGGAAAAAATATTAGTTGACAGGTCATCTGAAACATTTAAATGGCTGTTGGTTTGGTGGGTTCTCTTAATGTGCATAGTTTGCTGAATTCTGATAAGAGAGGTGCTGCATTTCAATTTCTGCATGATATGTCTATTGATGTTTGTTTACTCCAGGAAACCTGGATGTATACTAAAGATCCGGTTCGACTGTTTCAGTGAGAACGGGTTTGGGGTCCATCTTATTGGTCCTTTGACCTGGACTCCGCTGATGGAATTGGGGTTCTTTTTTATTCTTACAATTTCACTTTATGGAAATTGTATGATTTAGTACCTGGGAGGGCTCTGATTTTAGATGGTCTTTGGCATGACATGGATTGCAGATTTATTTCTGTTTATGCTTCGAAAGTAAAAGTGAAAAAAGTAAGCCTTATAAAAGCAATCCAGCCTTTTTTGGTTACTAATTATAACATTTTCTTATGTGGGGATTTTAAGTGTAGTTTGGTTAAGAAAAAAACAGAAAGAAAGAAGAAGAAAAAAATATATTCTGACTCTAATGCTTTGGCTCAGATGGTTCTCACTGCTGACCTACTTAATTGTCATTCACTCCATGCAAAGGTCCTAAATTCACTTACAGGTGTAATGCTTATACCTCTATAATAGACTAAATATTAATTTCATCTAATGTAATTAAGGGGGTCTCTATCAGTTATACACGTTGCTTTTTTTTATCATTTACTATTGCTTCTATCACTAAATCATTTTGTTAAAAGATCCACCTTGCACGGTGGAATAAGCTTAATGTCTCAGTTTTGAAAGACTCTATAGTGATTAAGGATATGACAGCCTTGCTTCAGGCAAGATCATCAGTTGAATTTTTGTACCCTGACAAAGGGGAATGGTGGATAGACACCAAAAATGATGTACGGACTTGGTTTTCAAAATATGGTAAAAGACTTGGTAACAATAACTTTTTAAAGTATTATCCCTTAGACAACAGTTACACAGATTAATTTTCTCTGTTGAATCTTTCTAGATTCAATTATTCCACTCAGATCGCCACTCTAAAGGAGGCTATGAAGATTTTTGAAAATGATAAAGCCAAATCTATTCAATCATTATTGTTTAATGGTACTACAACCTCCCCCATAGGAGACCCCTACGAAGCTTATAAAACTCTAAAAAGTAAAATTTCTATGGAATCCTTACTTTCCTCAGACAGATGGAGGGTGAGTTCACTTGTGGATCTGGAAGCTGTTATTCAGCAGCATTATGAGTCTTTAAACCCACAAACACCCATCTCGACCAGTGATATGACTGAGTTTTACAGACTATTGTGGTTCCAGATTTCCCAACAGAACTCCTGAAGTTATAATCCCCTATCACCAAGTTGGAAATCACACAGGCAGTAAAGGCCTTAAAACTTCACACTGCTCCTGGCTTGGATGGTATCCCTCACGTCTTTTATAAAACTTTTCTTTCACACATAGTAGAGAGTTTATTTATAACCTTTACATACTGGTTTAGTACCAATACCATACATCCTTCCTTTTCTGAAGGTTTACTGTTTTACTTCTATAAAAATGGAGATCGCCCTCATATTAGGAATTGGAGACCCATAGTTCTCCTGAATACTGATTATAAGATTTTAGCACATATTTTAAATATCCATTTAAAGGCTTACACCTCTTTGGTAATTTCCCCATTTCAGTATTGTGGGCGGCTGGATAGAAATATTCAATAAAGCCTTAAGGACTTTGAGAGACGTAATCTGTTATTGTAATAATTCAGGTTTTTCGGGTTGTGTTGTGACAGCCGACCAGGAGAAAGCCTTTGATAGGATTTTCCATCATTACTTATTTTTAGTTTTACAAACTTATAAAATACCTTTACCCTATATAAACCAGTTGCAGTTATTATATTCTTTTTTTTTTTTACTGTTAGGCCTTTTTTAAAAGGTGTTGTTGGTCATGGCTTTAAGGTGCATTGTGGAGTTCAACAGGGGTGCCCGTTGAGCCCTCTTTTGTATGTTTTTCCCCTTGATCCTTTACTTCATTCTATAATGACACCACCAAAATGGACAGGGCTGGCTGGGACTGGCATTCCACAAGCTCTATGTGTCCAAGCCTATGCTGATGATATCTGCGCATTCTTTTCACATCCTGAGAAGATTACTTCCTTTTTAAAAGAAATCTTACAATGCCAGAAGATTTCAAAGGCCAAATTAATTATGGTGAAAAGTAAAGGAATATTCATTGGGCCTGGTATAAATCATGATACCGTCTGGCATGAACGTACAATTTCCTCCACTCCTTTGGAAATTCTGGGGATCATTTTTAGTCCTCAAAATCTACCTGTCAAAAACTGGGAACTGGTTATTCATAAGGCAGAACAAAAAGTTAACAGATGGAAACAGTGGAAGCTTTCCAAATTCAAATGGATTGCTATTTAAAAAAAATGTATTTTACCACTCTTACAGTATGTGGCATCCTTGTACCCGTTACCTATTCATTTCGAAATCTGACTTTATAGTTTGTGCTTTTAGATGTTATGGGGCACAAGATTAAACCCCATCAAATGACACTACATTTATTTGCCAATTAATTTGGGAGGTCTTAACATGATAGAACCTGTTTTTTTTTTAAACACTTGGTTGGTGATGTACTGCATAGTACTGAGATGGTCTCCAATGCCTGGCTGCGAGTATCCCTTGCCACATATCTTCAATCATGGCTTCAGATGGCACCTAAAATACATCTCCGCCTTCAAATTCCCCCTTATTTTATACCTGCAGCTCAGAAATGATATAAATGGGGCATCACAAAGAATGGCATTTCTACACATACCACACAAAAGCTGTATCTCGATATAATGCCTAGAAATTACCTTAGGGAACCCTGTTTTAAGAACTGTCCCTCAGTCGATAACCACTTCATTTTTCATCAACTTACCCTCCCAAGAATTCCACAGAAAATGTGGGAAAATCTCTGACTTTCAATTTACGAGAGATTAAATTTAAGGGGAAATATTAAACATAAGAGCATGGTAGAAACTGTCCATGCATGGGATGTGTAGCACAGTTGGAAACCATGGAGCATTTCTTTGTAACCCCCAGGAGACACTATCCCAAGGGCTACTACCCTTGCCTGATTTGCCACTAACAGGTTGAGGGGCCCGGATCCGATGGCGGGTGTCTTCACCCAGAGGTCGGGGTTAAGACAGTCTGATATGACTTGGTCACAGCCCTCTGGGTCACTGCAACCCCCCTTTCTTCTCACTAGTGGCCCACACAAATCAATCACAGTACCCTTGCAATATACACTTACCCCCAGGATTGGTTCAATCAGCGTGACTCTGGGGACTCCCTGTAAAACAAGATGATACAGTGCAAAAATCACAGTACAATATGTTAACATAAACGAATACCTCAGGCAGTGTAACTTTGCTGAAACAAACAGATCTGATTTATTTAGGGGGATATAACAAGGACAAGTGGAAATCAGGTTAATTAGTTTAAACGCATTAATAATCACAGTACTGTGCACATATTTCAGAATCTCAAATGTCACTCTTACTGGGTACCCAGGCAATAAGAGGCTAGCCTATTTGGTGCAGCTGGTTGGGGCCCTGAAGATGGAAAATGCATGCACAATACCCAAATTGTAATCTGGATCCAGTAGGCTCAGTTCGTGGAGAAAGAAAGGAAAAGTAATCAGATGGAACACTTGCAGTTAGATGATGGCAGGGAGCTACCCTGATTTGTACTCACAAATTCAATGCTGAAACTGAATGGAAGGCAGATTGTCCTGGATTGCCAGGAGAAGCAGACCATGTGGACAAGGTCCTTGTGACTGGACCCCACGGCAGTTCAGAGCAAATGGATGTAGTCTGAATTAAGCTGGGGTTTACTTGCAGCTTCATGCACTCAATTCACTGTACAAGGGATTTGAAACGTGAGTCCCCACAAGCACTACACACATTTATATGGAAAAAGAATGTACTATACCAGGCAGGCTGCTTCTCTATCCCAATCGCAATTACTGCACAATATCCGGGAGAACACACAGCAGATTCAGTTCCTGACAGACCGAGCGCGATTCAACAATTTCTCCAGTCTTCTACAGGGTGAGCCTGGTTTCTACTCTTCAGATCTCCTTGATTTCTCTTCACAGGGTGGATTCAGTCCGAACAAGCAGTTGCACAAGCTGCAGACCGAAACTTGGGGCCTTACATGCGTTTCCCAACTAAAACTGTGCACCGAAGGAGCACAGGGCTCCTTCCCTCTTCACTGCCAGAGCTAAACTGAAACTCCAGTAGACAAAACTGGGCATTTCCTTTGAGTTCCTCCCAGTTCTTGGCTGCATTGGCTGTCACTCACAATAGACTCCCCCTGTTGGTGCAAAAAGGTACCGAAGTCCAAACTACATTTCCCAGAGTCACTGCCCATACAATCCTCTTGTGGCTGGCTCAGATTACGAGTCCAAGTTCTGATTCGTCCACAGACACCATTTTAGAGCTCCTGTAACCCACACTGATTGGTCCAGTTCAGCAGTTCAAAACTAGAATGGGGAACTAGGCAAACACAGTTCTGATTGCAAAGAAAAGCAGGTTAGACAAACTGTATTTTCATTATTACTCTAAATGATTTCTGGCAAACAGTTACATCTTTCAGATAGGCTCCCTTTGCACTCCTAGCGACTGAAAAAATGGAGCGAATTGGAGCAGCTCGAGTGGGACTCAAGCAGAGAAACACACAGTCCCCCCCATACAAACTAATTACGTCTGCAAGCAGACAGCTCTTAAAGAGACAGTACCAGAGGCTCTAAAAGCACTCACAGATAAATGGCTTAAATGCCAAACACCATTCAGGCTCGGAGCATTCAAGCAAGCTCCTGGAAGTCTTTTGGGAACCCCCATTTGCAGGGGGGTTACATCTTGCTACACTGTTCTTATGTCACTGCTTTATGGGATTTTTTGGCAAATAAGTGGTGTTTGGATTGGCTTCATTATTTATCATATGATATAATCGCAGTGGGGAAATATGGGTCTGGTTTGGCTAAATACCATCCTGCCACTGTAATTATTTTCTTTTGTTGTCTACAATTCTACTTACGGCAAGCCCGATGTCAATGGGTCTTACAACAGAAAAGAATGACTTATGATTGTTTGAGTATTCTAGTTTCTAATGAACTCAAGAATATTTATAATTCAGATTGTTTATTATATTCTTCACAACAGGTACTGAATTGGTGGAAGGGCTTCACTTATTTTATTAAATAAAAATAAGAGTCTTTGCTGTTTTAGTTAGTAGTTTGACAGAGGTGTATTCCAATGTCTATATGTAATTTCTTTTTTTCTCTCTTCCCTTTTTTCTTTTTCCACTGTTCCTTTTTTATTTAACAAATTATTTGTATGATTCTGTTTGATGCCATGATTTATTGATTTTTTTTTATCCTTTTTATGTTTGCTTGCACGCATGTGCAAGAAACATAGTGCCATCATCCAAGTTTTTGGAGGTGTGGTGGCCCTCTTCCAATTCAGTCAGTGTGTTTGCAGGTGTGGCTGCAGTTCTCCAATGGCTGCTGGAGCTGTCTATGACAGCAGTCAAAAATGCAGTGGAGTACTGTTGAAAGGGGGAGCTACGCTTCAGTGAGCAGCAATAAGATATCGCCTGCTCATGCACGCACCACCTACACACACACACACACGCACGCACGCATACTGCGTGCTCACCCCCCCACACACACACTGTATAGCCTACGGTGGTGCCCAATCCCCCGTTGGCTGTGCTGCGCTCCCCCCCCAAACAGAGTTCCACATGCCACGTTGGGTGCCCACCCTAGCATGGCAACAGATCCTATCACTGAACGGGGTGCCCAATCCCCATCGGGCCCACCCCAGCGTGGCAAACATCCTGCGTCATAGTCCTTTGTAAAAAACAAAACCCTGAAACAGAAAAACGGTCCACGCTGTCTCTACCCCCACCTGTGCCCACCCACTGCGCACCCTGCCTCCCACACACCCCCTCACCCTGCCTCCCACACCCCCCTCACCCCTTACCTCCGGACTCCGGCGCGACGATCTTCGGTGGACCGGGAACACGTCTGCACTCTTCAAAGCCGACCGTGAACTGAGGAAATGCCGGTAAGCTGTATAACGGGATAGATAGGGTTTTTTCAACTTTGTTGCATATCTCAGGCATTTTGGGAATTTTTGCACCAAATTTTCAACATGGGGTTTTTGGGACCCCTTCTCATGAATGCTGTCACTGTCATGGCATTAATTGGGCCCGGAAGGTGATTTTGCAGTCACTGCACGAAATCACCTTTTGGGACTGAGTAATGAAATGACACTGCCACTGTTCATAAGGTGGGTTGTCAAAAAGCCAATGCTGAAAATTTGGTGGAAAAATTCCTAAAAATGACTGTTTTATGAGCGTGCATTGCACAGTTCCTACGCACGCTCGTAATATTACACATCCTTATGAGCAGTACAGCTGTCATTTTTCACATCTTGCCCAAAACGTGTTTCCGCCCATGTAGTGCACAATGGCGCAGTCGGTGTGCGAAATCAATGTATGGGACATATTAAGAAAATCACAGTGACACTGTTCATGAGTAGAGGTCTTAAAATGGCTATGTTGAAAATTTGGTGAAAAAATTCCTAAAAATGACTGTGTTACGAGTGAGCATTGCAGTTTCCATGCACCCTCGTAAGTTCATGACTTTGTAATATTTTCAGTCCAGATTTTCACCAGTGGCATTTTTCCACACTTCCTAATGAACAGTACAGCTGTCATTTTTCACAACATGCTCGAAATGTGTTTTCACACTTTCAGCGCAGAGATGCATGGTCGCTGTGGAAAATCATTGTTTGGGACAGATAAAGAAAATCACAATGACACTGTTCATGATCGGAGGTCCCAAAATGCCTGTGTTGACAATCTGCTGTAAAAAATCCCCAAACTAATTACATTACGGGTGTGCGTTGCACAGTTTCTATGCACGCTCGTGACTTCACCAGTTTTTTTAATATTGTTATTGCAGATTTGCAATATTGCCATTTTTTACACCTCCCCATGAACAGTACTGCTGTCATTTTTCACATCCTATTCGGAATGTGTTTTTGCACCTTCGGTGCTGAATGCTGTAGTCACTGTGCATAAGCAGCTTTCGGCCAACAAAATGATATTTCCACTGTTCATGAGGTGGGGGTCACAAAAAAACCATGTTGAAAATTTGGAGTGAAAATACCAACAAATGCCTGAGGTGTTAGGGTTTCCAACCATAACGCCCCACCCTGTAGAGAATGACAGGCATCAGGGGTGTGACTTGGGATTCTTGTCTGTAATGCTCATACCATTCCACACCCTGCAGCCAGTGAGGCATTGAGGTATGCCTTGGACTCTTGACCCAAAGTTCACCCCATTCTCCTATACCGCCCATCTCACCGTATTTCCGATGGAATGGGTACATAGGCCAAAGACCCTAAGCACACCGTGACACTTGTCAGTGTCTGCAGGGTAGGGTGTGGTGAAATGGCGTGGCCGTTATGCCTGACGACCCAAAGGTACACCCCAATGCCTGTCACTCTCTGCAGGGTGGTGGTGGGGTTGGCTTCAGTTCAATACTTCACTGCCATTCCTATTATGCAGCTCTGTAATTTCTACACTACCAATGCCAGCAAGCAAACATTCGGCATTGACAAATGCTTGTTCTTATGTGTTTCAATAAAAATCTCCCCTACTCTTTTTGATAAGTGCCATGGGATCTTTAACATCTACCTCAACTACCACCAATCCAGGCAGATGGGACCTCGGTTTAACGTCTCATCCGAAAGACAGCACCTCAGAAGTGCAGCACCCCTCTCATGCTGCACTACAGTGTCAGTATTGGGATATTAACCCAAATGCCAGATGTGGGAACTGAACCCACAGCCCTCTGATCTCCTGGCATCAGAGGCAAGTGTGCTACCTATTGAGCTATTGACACTGGTAAAATCCCTTGAGTTCCCAATAGCTTTTTGCAATCACCTCAAACTATCATTATATACATTTCAACAGAAACAGTATGGGCCAGATATTCAAAAGTTTGCCCCGGGGCTAAATTAGCCCTGCACAGCAGGAAAAATAGCCCAGAGCAAATAGCCTGCTATATTCAAAAGGAATAGCCCAGCACTAAAGCAACTGAATATAACATGCAAAGGAAGCCAAGCAAATTCAACCCAGAGTGCAGGCCAAAAACCATCTGGGAACACAAAAGCAGTGAATATAGCAAATAAGACTGCACTGAATATAGCTCCCAGGCAGCCAGTGCAAACACTGACAGAAACACAGTGCAGAGGTGAGATATAGCCCCCCAGGAACACAGGCAGAGAAAAACAGCCCTGCATGTGTACACAGGTGCAGACAGCAGTGCATTACCTGTGAATGCCAAGAAACAGCCAGGACCCACAGGTGACAACCACTGAACAGTACAAAACACCCCAAAAAACCAAGCACCCAATAAAACCACAGGACACGGAGATATACAGAAATAGCAATGTTATTCAAACAACAAACACGAACAGTAGGATAACAACGGCATAGTAATAAAAAGGCAAGAAACAGTAAACAACAACAATAGGAAATAAGCAACAGGGGGACAACAGAGCTATAAGGGTGTGTAAATGAAAGGGGCAAGGTGGTAAGACAATATGAGATAGGGACGCTGAACCAGAAACGAAATACAGGAGATATAACCAATGAGGAAGTAGAAATGTAGGGGAAAAGGAAGCAAAGGGGGCCACTGAATGGGGAATAAACAAGGCAATGTACAGGGCAAAGAGTGTGTGAGAAAAACAGTCCAAAACATAAATAACATCGGGATCAAGGTCCCGTGGGTGCTGGCAGTCTCTCCTCCAACAGTGCAGCAACCCTCCTCATCTCCAATACAATCACTGCCTGCTGCTCTATAAGATTTCATTGTTGCTGGACAATGTGGTGTAGGAGGTCATCCCTCCCCTCAGTTGCCTCAGGTCAGGTGGCCCATAGGGATGAAGACTGTGGACCTATAGGGGAATGGGGGGCTGTGTTAGGCTGTGAGAATGAAACAGAGGCACAATGCAACTGCAGAAAGCAAACAAATGGTGGACAGCATGTCCCAACAACCATGCCCATGCGACACATTAGAACAATACAGAAGGTACACCTGCCACGGCCCTGCAGGACAAGGCAGGACACCATAGGCAGAAAGCACCACCTATGATACATGGAAATGCATGTATGTATGTAGACAGCACCACAGAACAGTGGACACCACACAGCTCTGAAGCATGCACAGTGAAACAGTGCAATTGGACAGCCAAACCCTGAGACGTGGACAACAATGGGGCATTGCATGACAAATACATGGGAAGACACAGGATGGGACATGCTGGCCAGAGAAACAAAACTATGTAACAACCATAGTCAGCAAGCACCAGAGGAATGGGAACAGTGACTACAAACCACAATGGTAGTCAGCCACTACAGTGGCCCAGCAAGACATGAGGCAAGGCCCACCACTGGGACTGTAGCAACACACAGCTGGAGTGCAGGGATACCACCAGGCATGACATGATGACAGGCCATGCACCCACAGTACTAGGACTGCCATAAGCCACACACAGAACAGGTACAGTGATGCACATGCATGTAGGGCATGAAGCCCCCCCGGTGACAAAACGCCACCACAAGGGCAAACACCCTGAACAGCACACAGGTAGAACAGCAACACACATGCAAGATAGACACATATGCACCTAGTGTACTGTGGAACAGGCAACGCATGGCAGAACAGGGCCAGCAACATAGATGTGCTGCTACAGGTGGGCCACTGTGCAGTGGCACAAATGTGTCAGCAGGAGACCAAACAGTAATGGCAGCAATAAGAACTGAGACCCACAACCCACCTAGGCCCACAATGTATAGACAACAACAGCACCACCATACACACCCAGGCCTGAAAAGAAAGGCAATCAATGGACACTGCAGCACATGCTGGCACAGCAGAGGACCTGCACAGACCCACAGACACTGGCAGGCACACTGTGACGCATCCCTGCCATTCACATGGCACATATGGCCACTGGAATGCCCAGTACAGGACAGAGTAGCACAGCACAGTGTACCATGTATACAGCCATGACCAGGGACACAGCAACAGTGGCAGGGCATAGAACATCCTCCCCCTCCCAGATGGTACAACACAGAAGCATTGCAGAACCAGAGTACTCATGCAATACAACATGGTGACCATTACTGCTCTCCTCTGCACGTTGGGGCATGTGGTGGAAAGGGCACAAGTGCATCAGTACAAGACAACATAGCACAGCAGAAGCATACACAGAAATGGCATATGTAATCCACACAACATAGCACACACAACACAATCAGCATGCCAACCAGCATGCAAGGCCCCCCCAGACGATAACAGTACCCATGACATGTACAGGGTTGGACAGGTGTGGCCTGAAAGACACACCAAGCAGCCAGTGTGCACACAATACAGGACATTGTACCCACATGTGAGGAACCAGTGGCAGGGCACACACACACAGCAGGGGTGACACCTGTGTAATATCACAGCACACGCACATGCACACAATGCAACACACAGACACAAGCAACGGGAGACCCCATACACACCATGCACACACACATACACACCGCCAGCACCATAAGGAGACTGGTAACCCACCTGGCACTGGCAAGGTCCCATCTCAGACCATGCACCTAAATTGCTCCAGCTGCCTACTTTGGCGCCTCTGCAAGTCCACGTAATGATGCCTGCATTTCTCCCCATCATGGTGTATCCCATTTCAGGACATCAGGTGTCGAGTAATGGAGGCCCCCACCTGTCTGCGTGGGAGGTCACCCTTCCTCACCTCCCCACACAGGCGCCTGTGCCTCTGCACAACCAGTCCCACCAGGTTGGCAGTCTCCACCTCCCCCCACCTCATGTCACTGTGGGCAACATCCCTCTGGCACCTTCTGCCTGACATACTGCACTTTGTAAAGGCACAGTGGAAAGAATTCCCACAGACTATCCTGTCACCAGGCAATGGAGCTGCGCAATGTGACAAAATGTGCACCGTGCTATTGTGTACATAAGCGCACTATCATGATAGCACCACGCAAGTCGGAAATGTATACGCTGCGCATGCATGACCCAGCAATGACCCCAGTGCTGGTCCTAGTGCATGCGCAGTAGCCTGCACAATAGCAGCGTAGCACTGGTGTGGTGCTATGGTAGCACCAGTATAATGCACATGTGCATGCACAGCGCATGTGCAAATGTGACATGCAACACATAGTAGCACTGTGCTATGGTAGTAGCACTGCGTTGTGCAATGCTTGAATAGCCCAGCACCACTACATTAGCCCAGCGCAAAACATGGCAATATCCAAAGGAAGTATGCTAATGAGGCTGATTATCTGTGTGCAGGGCAAACATGCTTATTTGCATCTCATGATGCTGTCATTTGCATACCAATCAGGGTGGATTGCCCAGCAGGGCTATTTAAGGGCTAACAGTGCACCACCTGTGGTACACACAGGAACTGCACCACACAGTATTTAACCGGTGTATGCAAACACACTGCAGGATGGCACAGGCAACACCACAGGAGGCAGCAGGTATGTACTGAGTACAGGCAAATGTGCAGGACTATACTGGTATTGTTGGTAGCACAGTGTCCTGCATGTCCTCTGGCCATATACTGAACATATGGGTGGAACAAGGGTGACTGCTACACACGGCCACACTGCAGTATTGCTGTAGGTGTAGCACCTCTGTGGCCTGTAGCACGGGCAACAGCATAGCGCAGCACAGTGCTGCACACTGGGGGCACTTGAGGTAAAGGTATTACAGTGTCTGCCACCACTGTCTGATGTGCAGACACAATGAAAATATGCAGTAACACTGGTAGGGTGGTGTGACATGATCCATACATGTATTGGTGATCATGGAAACACTCTGTGTTACAGAGACCTGGTTCTGAGACAGTGACTGGAATACGGACATACCTGGCTACGTTAAATTCTTAAAAAATAGACAGAATAAGACAGGAGGAGGTCTTGCCCTATATATTTCAAGTAAGCTTAAGAGTCATCAGATAAACCTAGATGAGACCGTGATGCTTGGACAGCTGGTTCTGATCACGGTATGATTTTTGTAATATAAAAATGTGTTATTGAGTGTCTCTCATTAGAAATGCCGAAACAGCCTGTGAAATGACCCCCCCCCCCAGGTTTTAGATACAAAGTGTTACCTGGAAGGCCAAGAGATAATTACAGGCTAGAAGATACCTAAATTAGGACCCCCTGTTTATCTAGCTTAATTGCAGCTTGCCAGCTGCTAGGATGGGAAGTCATAAACTTTTATAACATTTAGAGGAAGAGAGCAGATTATGGCGCTTTAGTGTGAAGTTATAAAAGATTCTTTGATGCGTCCTGGGAAGAAGAGCTACTTGAGATCAAAGAGGGGATGTTATTTAAAGAGTGTAATAATTTGTGACATGAGTTTTGCAGAGGTCACCTTTATTAATTTACCTCCTGCTGGATAGACATCCTGATTGTATAATTTTTTATATTCTGACAGGGAGGAGCTAGGTGACCTCATGTAAAGAGGTTGGCAAAGCCAGTTTTAAAACAGTATTCTGTTTTCCACTAAAACACACATGTTTAGACTCTGAAAAAGCAACATCAGGCACTGTTAGAAGAATACATTGGATTAGACAAGTCTAAGGGTACTGTGGTATGAGATTCTGTTGTATTTAAAACCTTATTATTTTAAGTGATTGTATGTTTTTGTGATATATGGGTCTGTATTTACACTTAACATTTTTTTATCTATTTTTAAGTAAACCTCTACTTTAGAAACTACTAGGTGTACCTTTGAAATTATTTTTCTTGACAAGTGAAGCATACATGGTTAAAGTTGACACTGTACAAAGCTTACTGGTTTTACCAAACTGGTAAAAGGTAAGAATATTTCCTACGGTCTTTCATAGAGTTTTTAAGGGTTAATTTTGTACACCTGATTAGGTGCCCATAGGCAAAAGATATTTGGCATCCCCCGAAGAGCAGAATTATCTGAGCCTGTACTTTGGGTACACTAGCAAGAGGTTCACAGTTTGAATCCCTCCAGAACTTGAGACCAAAGGTTGATTCAAACCCACAAAACAGACAGGAGGGTTACCCTGTTCTGTTAACTGTTCACAAGACTGCGCTTGGAGGTTGGCACAGTGGGAGCAGAGGGCCTCACCTGCTGAGTGGGTTTGTGACAGACTGGTTGGCAGCGATGCGATAATTTTGGTATTACAAGATTTTATTGTTCTGTGTGTCAGCTTGAGACCGTCAGCTCACTTGCAAAGAAAGAAAGAAAAAGGCAGTGATTTATTTTTTAAAAAGGAGACAGAACTATATCACTTGGCGTACAGTCAAGTTCCTACCCATTTTATTTATTTTTTTTTCTAAAGTGCAAGTCAGAGTAGCTGTAGTTAGGGAAAAAGATGGCTTCCAACTACAGCAGGTACACTGTAGACAACTTAAAGCAGTTGTGCGGGGACAGAGGAGTCCCGTTCAAGGTGAAAGCCACTGAACAGAACCTCATGGATGCCTTGATGGTAGCAGATACCCAGAGCATCGAGTCACAGACAGTGACTGAAAAGGACCGCACCTTGAGTGTGGCAGGGCTAGCGGCCAGTGCAGTGTCCAGATCTGATGAGGAGGGCAACAGGGCCACTGTCAGTGAAGGGCCACAGCATCAGGGGAAGGTCACCAGTATCCTGGATCCAGAAGCACTCAGGCTGCAAACTGAGTTGTGCAGAATGGAGATGGAGTTCCAGAGGGAGAGTGACCATGAACAGCGGGAGGCAGTCCGTAAGGAGTGTGGGTGCCAGCAAGCTGCAGAGAAGAAGGAACAAGAACAGAGGGAGGCAGAGCGAGAATGCCGAGAGGCAGAGCGAGAACAGAGAGACGTTGGCCGTGAGGAGCGTGAGCACCAGAGGCAACACAAATTGGAGAAGCTACAACTCGAACCAGCGGCACCAGAGCAGGTAAGTAGCTTGGGTTTTACTGGGACTACAGGACTGGGTTACAAATTGAATTCCAAATTGATAGCCAAATTTAAAGAGGGAGAGGATATGGATGCCTTTTTAAATTCTTTTGAAAAAGTTTGTATTCAGGCTAAAATTCCTAGGGAGTCCTGGAGCTTCCAGCTATCCCTGCTACTTACCGGGAAAGCTCGGGATGCATTAGGGAAAATGGACAATGGGGACAGTGATGATCACAGCAAACTTAAAGCTGCACTGTTAAAGAAATTTGAATTAACTGCTGAATCACACAGAGCTAAATTCCGTAAGCTCAGGAGAAGCTCTTACATGAGCTATGAGGAGCTAGCCACGAAACAACGTCAGTTTTTAAAACGTTGCTGGGAAGGAATTGGAGCAAACTCTGTTAATAAAATTGAAAATGTTATTTTGTTAGAACAGTTTTTCTGGGCATGCCCAGCAGAGCTGAAAACCTGGCTGGAGGATCGAGATCCCAAAACAGTGTAACAGGCTGCTGAACTCTCAGACTGCTATGCCAAGAACAGACCTGCTCTGAGAGTGAATGGGGCAGGCGTGGCAGTGCAGAAAGATAAAAGCGTGCCTTCAGGGCAGCTAAAATTCTCACTGCAGCCACCAAAACCAGTTAGCCCAGGTTTCAGAGAAAAGATTTCTGTGAGAAAAGGAATGAATGTTGGTTGTGTAAAGAAACTGGTCATATTGCCAGACAGTGTCCCAAATGGACGAGCAATAATATGCAAGGTGGTGCTAGAAAAGAGGTGGGTTGTTTGTGTGTCCCTGGAAGCACGCCTGTGAACATGAGGGAACCCATGCACCCAGTCATGGTGAATGGTGTACAGAGTACAGATACAAAGGTTAAGGGACACAGGTGCATCCCTGACATTGGTAAAAGGGGATCTGGTACAGTCTGGTTAGCTTATACCCAACAAATACAATTACAAAGAGGAAGCAGGGAACTACAGACCAGTCAGCCTCACCTCGGTAGTGGGAAAGATCATGGAAGCACTACTGGAAGAGAGATTGGTGGAACATCTGGTTGTCAATGGACTACAGGACCCAAGGCAGCATGGTTTCACCAGGGGGAGGTCATGTCAGACCAACCTCATTGAATTTTTTGACTGGGTGACTAGGGAGGTGGATCAGGGGAGGGCAGTGGACATGGCCTATCTGGACTTCAGCAAGGCCTTTGACACTGTGCCACATAGAAGACTATTACACAAACTGGGGAATATGGGTGTGGGCAGGACAGTAGTGTGGTGGGTAGGTAACTGGCTGGGTGGCAGGACACAGAGGGTGGTGGTAAATGGCTGTCACTCCAGAGGGAAGAGTGACCAGTGGGGTACCACAGGGATCAGTGCTGGGACCGGTCCTATTCAACATCTTCATCAGTGACATTGCACAGGATATAGAAGGCAGAATTTCACTGTTCGCTGATGACACAAAGCTCTGTAACAGAGTAGACACACCAGAGGGTGTAGACAGAATGAGAAGGGACCTGCAGAAACTTGAAGAATGGTCAAGGGTATGGCAGTTGAAATTCAATGCAAAGAAGTGCAAGATAATGCATATGGGGCACAAAAACCCTGGCACAATATATCAGTTGCGGGTAAGGATATAGCATGCACCAAGCAGGAAAGGGATCTTGGGGTTGTCATCTCTGATGACCTCAAGGTAAGGAAACAGTGTGACAAGGCATCAGGTAAAGCAAATAGGATGCTGGGATGTATAGGCAGGGCATCACCAGGAAAAGGGAGGTCATAATTCCGCTATACAAGACACTAGTGAGGCCCCACCTGGAGTACAGTGTACAGTTCTGGAGACCATACCTACGTAAGGACATAGACAGGGTAGAGAAGGTTCAGAGGAGGGCAACAAAGATGGTGCATGGGTTGCATCACAAGTCCTATGAAGACAGGTTGAAGGAACTGAACATGTACTCCTGGAGGAGAGGAGGGAGAGGGATATGATAGAGACATACAAGTATCTTACAGGGAGGAACAGGTGCAGGAAAACACTATTTTTAAGCTGAAAAGATGTTTTCAGGACTAGAGGAATGGGATGAAGTTGGAGGAGGACGATTCAGAGGAAACATGAGAAGAATTTCTTCACAGAGCGGGTGGTGGACAAGTGGAACCACCCTGCCAGAGGAAGTGGTGGGGCTGAAACAATCACGGATTTAAGAATGCATGGGATAGACATAAAGGAATTCTAGAGGTCAGGGGTAAGGGGAAATAGACTTCTAGGAAAACAAACTGAACTTACAAGCTCAAATGGACAGACTAGGTGGGCCACAGGCCCTTATCTGCCGACACTGTCTATGTATCTATGTATCTATGTAAATACGTCACTGTACAAGGGTTCACTGGTGAAGAGAAAACATTGCCACTCACTAGTGTTCTCCTAGACTGGGGCTAAATGGGGGAACTGTGCAACAAGTGGCTGTAGCCCAAACCTTAGCAGTGGATGTGATCCTGGGCAACAATCTCAAACAGGAGATGGTGTGTGCAGTTACCTGTAGCCAAGCGGCAAGGGGAAATTGTAGTTCTCTGAACCCCACAGAAGCCATTGTGGAAACCACTGAGAGGCTGGTTCCCCAGCCTGTGTCTTGTGATATGGAGACTAGCAAAAAGGGGGTAGAAATTTCCCCAGTAGCAAAGCAACCACACAGCTACAGAGGGTTACTCCAAGGAGGGAGGGATGACTCATTGTCAGAGGGTTGGGATTGACAGTGATCCTGAGTGCCCTGACGCTAGTGCTAGGGACTCTAGTTTAGAGACTGAACCGGGACCTGTCCCATGCCTTGGGAATGTTTGAGGAGTTTGCAGCTGCTCAGAGAAGTGACACTAGTCTACAGAAGCTATGGGCTTGGGCAGACTCTGACAGAGCACAGGGAGGTGACGGTAGATGTAAGGTTTATTGGGAAAATGGACTTATGCATACTCAGGCTGTGCACACAGATGGAGGGGTGCTAGACAGGCAGCTTGTCATTCCCCAGGAGTATCATGAGCAGTTGCTCAAGATTGCTCATGATATTCCCTTGTCTGGTCATCTGGGAATCGCACGCACTATGCAGCGGTTAGCCCAGAATTTCTACTGGCCTAACTTCACCCAGAAGGTGAAAGAGTATTGAGGGTCTCGTCACCAGTGCCAAGAAATGGGGATGGCGGGCAAGGAAACCCAAGCCACCCTGATTCCATTGCCCATAGTGGAGGAGCCATCCCAGAGGGTGGGAATGGATATTGTGGGGCCTTTAAATACCCCTAGCTCCTCAGGGAAGAAATTCATCCTGACTGTGGTGGATTATGCCACCCAGTACCCAGAGGCAGTCACCCTATCCTCACTTAGGACAGACAAAGTGGCAGATGCCTTACTTGGGATTTTCTCCAGTGCTGGGTTTCCGCAGGAGGTTATCACCGATCAAGGGGGTTCCTTCATGTCAGACCTGATGAAATGTTTATGGGAGAAGTGTGGGGTGGTGCAGAGATGCACAACATCATATCACCCACAAGCCAAAGGGCTTGTGAAAGATTCAATGGTACCCTGAAGTCAATGCTCCGGCGCTTGCTGAACAGCATGGGAGGAACTGGGAGAAATACCTTCCCAACTGTTGTTTGCATACAGGGAGGTGCCCCAAGAGTAGACAGGATTTTCCCCCTTCGAACTCTTATATGGACGCTGGGTACGTGGTCCCCTAGACTTGATCCGGGAGGACTGGGAAGGCAAGCACGCCACCCAGGGAACTCCCATTGTGGATTACGTATTTAAGTTTAGGGAAAGGCTGAAGGAGCTTATGGGGACAGCCCAGAGCAACCTGGCAGCTGCTCAACAGAAACAAAAATTATGGTACGACCGAAGAGCCAGAGCTCACTCATACATGGTGGGTCAGGAAGTCATGGTTGTAACAGGGTCCTGTTATGTTATCAAGATAACTGCAAGATGCCGCCCCCCCTTTCTATTTTCACTCTATCCTGTCTGCTTCTATATTTCTATCATAATTTTCTTGTCAGGGTGGCCAACCTGGCAATCTTCTTAAAATCTTTCTTTACTCTCATTTATTATCTTTAAAGCAATCTGGCATCCACATCTTGATTGCAGTAACGCAACTGTTTAATTATGGTGTAGGGCTTTAATTAAAGTGTATTTGCCCTTATGTATCTATCCCTAGCAAAAGCAGTGGTTAAAATATAGAGAAGCAATACTTTTATTGTAAAGAGCTTCCCTGCTCTCTACTTAGAGGGCTGCTAATAATGTTATGCTCTCACAAGAATAAATGCATATAGGACAGCCCATAAAAGGGTTGTACTGAAAGAAAGAAATGTGGAAAATAGAGACTAGCTCTCTGCCCGGAGACGTTTGCTGGTGCCCTGTTGTATCCTTGAATAAAGATAGAGTGTTTTGCCAAAGAAAATCGCTTAGTGCTATGTGTTGCTGGAGCGAGTGGTTCCGGCGGCAAAATATGTGCACATTCGCACAGTCGCATGCTCCCACCCTCGTGAAGGACCCTGCGCACATTCGTGCAGGAAAAGGTCAGAAGATTGTGAGCTGTTGGAATAAGAGATTGCAACCGCTTGTTGCGATCAGACGGGGAGCGGCTATGCGGCAGGAGCAAATGCCGAAAGAGTGCAACTGTGTTCAGTTGCTAGGGAACAGTGCTACGCTCCCTATCCAGAACCCCAAAGTTTTGTTTCTTGTGTCCACTCCACGGTGACACTAAAGAGGGGCTAAATTAAAGCAAGGACACTGAGGCAATATGTAGGAAGCCCTGCAGTGTCCATACAATCCTTAAAAGAGCTGAATCCTGAAAAATTAAAGCCCTCAGTCAGTAAAAAGACTGGCACTAGGCCAGATTGAAACAAACAGCAGTCAGCTGAAATTTCAGCCGTTGGGTAAATGGAAGGTATAGTTGTAAACCTTCTAAATTCCAGAATAAGGATTGTGCAGCTTGAAATAAAGGTTTTAGATGCAGGAGATTACTGTGGTGTCTGAAATAAATGATTTTTCTTCTGTTTTTGCACAAATTGAGAAGTTTAAAATATAAAAATAATCTAAACCCTTACAAGGAGACAGATAGGCAGCATGCCCCTCATCTAGTTTTCTTTGTTTAGGTTCTAGATTCTTTTTAATGAAAATAACTAACCATGCTTTTTCCTTTCTGTACAATATATGTATTATTGTAATTAAAATGTTGTTTACCTGACTGAAGCTTAACCTAGGAAAGTTCCTACTATATGGCAGGCATCCCACAAAATGGCTGCCTTTATAGGAACTGGGTAAAGGAGGAGGGGCTCAGTTCAAACCATGCCCCTTTTGGGTGTTATATGAGTCCTACACTAGGAGACATTAACAGATAGAGAGGAGAGAGGTGGGTCAGTATATGACTGACCACAGGGCAAGGAGGTTGTGTGTGTGCTTCCACACAAAAAAATACAAAATCACACACGTCCACACAATGCAAAGCATCATGGGCTGCATATGCAAATCACCACAGAATATTATGCTGGTTCGACTTTAAGCAGAATTACATGGTGCCAAAAGGCCTCTCACACAGTTTGCAAACGGTGCTAACAGATGACATCGACACGTGTTTCATCCTACCAGGACTCATCAGTATGCCTCGTCTGTTTGACACCCCAGTGGAATGAACCAGCTACCCTAAGATGGTCTTTCTGGGTTATGTTGTGGTGAACCCATTAAAATAAAAAACTATTTAAAAAACAAAGAACCTCTGTGTGCAAACACTGAGGCAAGGGTTACCCCAAAGGGCATTTGGCTGAGAAGCCAAGTTTCAAGAAAATACAAAATCACACATGCCCACACAATGCAAAGCATCATGGGCTGCATATGCAAATCACCACAGAATATTATGCTGGTTCAACTTTAAGCAGAATTGCATGGTGCCAAAAGGCCTCTCACACAGTTTGCAAAAAGTGCTAACAGATGACATAGACACGTGTTTCGTCCTACCAGGACTCATCAGTATGCCTCATCTGTTTGACACACACAAGGTGCTTTTCAGATAAAGGAAAAGAAAAGACATTTCAGGAGTCTGTGGAAAGAAGTATTTCTTGTTGTTTATGGGTGTGAAGACTAACACCAATTTTTTTCTTTCTGTGAACTTTAAGTTATTTTTTTTTGTTTTTTTTTTTAAATAAAATGACAAACGCATGCCTTTGCATTTTTTATGCATCTTAATCTTCTGTCTGGATATCTGTTATTTCCCACACTTCTACAATGGTCCTTATTCCGGTCTGGAAAGACAAGCTGCAGGCTGAGTGGGCAGGATCGTACAAAGTAGTTAGGAAGGTAAATGACGTGAACTACATTATAGAGTTACCTGATAGAAGACAGACAGACAGAAAGGATGTACTATGTCAACATGATGAAGCCATATGCAAATAAGGCTGACATGGTGTTTGCAGTGTGTAGTCCTGGGGAAGGGATGGATGAAGGAGACCCCCTTCTGGACTTGCTGGAAGAAAGCAAGTGGGAGTCCTCTGTGGAGGCAGTAAAATTGTCTCCCCAGCTGCTCCGGACCAGATCCAGGAAGTAAGGGAGGTTTTAGCAGACTTTGCCCCATTGTTTAGTGCCAAGCCTGGACTAACCCCCTTAGTGACTCACGATGTGGAGACAGGGATACCCATATGGCGGACAGCATATCAGGTGTCAGAGACTGTCCAAAAGGACATTAGGAAGGAAGTGGAGGAGATGCTGGATTTAGGGGTAATCCAGAGATCCCACAATGCCTGGGCCTCACCCATAGTCCTTGTGCCCAAGCCAGATGGCTCTATTAGTTTCTGTGTGGACTATCATGGACTGAATGCAGTCATGAAGTCAGATGCCCACCCAACGCCCCGGACGGATGAACTCCTGGACAAGTTGGGAGGGGTGACCTACCTTACGACCATTGACCTGACCAAGGGGTACTGGCAGGTAGAGTTGATGAACAGAGCTAGGGAGAGGTCGGCCTTCATCACTCTGATAGGCTTATTTGAATTTAAAGTAATGCCTTTCCGAATGAAGAATGCCCCAGCCACTTTCCAAAGGTTGATGAACCAGGTGCTAAATGGTGCTGAGGAGTATGCCGTGGCGTACCTGGATGACATTGCTATCTGTAGTACTAGCTGGGAGGAACACCTGTCCCACCTTAGGGAAGTGCTGGGCAGGATGCAAAGAGTCGGGCTCACTGTCAAAGCTGGGAAGTGCCAGATTGTCATGGAAGAAGTGGCATACCTTGGACATGTGGTAGGCTGGGGACAGCTCCATCCTAACCAAATAAAAATACAGGTAATCCAGACATGGCCCAGACCAGAAATGCAGAAGCAGGTCAGGAGTTTTCTTGGGACAGCAGGGTACTATGGAAAATTTGTACCCAGTTACAGTACCTTGGCTGCTCCCCTATATGACCCGGTAAAGAAAAGGATGGCAAAGAAAATTACCTGGGGACCAGCCTATAAAGAATCCTTTACCAGACTGAAGAAGGCACTGTGCAGTGCTCCTGTTTTGACAAGTCCTGACTATAGCAGACCCTTTATAGTTCAGACTGACACCTCAGACATGAGTACTGGGGCAGTACTGAGTCAGACATCCAACCAAGGGAAAGATCACCCTGTAGCGTATCTGAGTAAGAGTTACTTCCCAGGGAGCAGGCATACTCTACTGTGGAAAAAGAGTGTATTGTCATAGTATGGGCCCTAAAGAAGTTAGAACCAGACTTACATGGGCAGCATTTTGTGGTACAGACTGACCACAACTCCCTGGTTTGGCTGACACAGATAGGAAAGAACAATGGTAGAGTGCTAAGATGGAGTCTTGCTTTACAAGGGTATGACATGACCATTCTACATAGGGCTGGAGCCAAAAATCAGAACTCAGATGGGATGTCTCGCATCTATGAGGAGTGAACTGATTTGGGAAGCTTATCCCATGCAGGGGATAGAGCCCCCAAATTCAGTCTAGATAGGGAGGATTGTGATGCTTGGACAGCTGGTTCTGATCACGGTATGATTTTTGTAATATAAAAATGTGTTACTGAGTGTCTCTCATGAGACATACTGAAACAGCCTGTGGAATCACCCCCCTTCCCAGGTTTTAGATACATGATGTTATCTGGAAGGCCAAGAGATAATTACAGGCTACAAGATACCTAAATTAGGACCCCCTGTTTATCTAGCTTAATTGCAGCTTGCCAGCTGCTAGGATGGGAAATCATAAACTTTTATAACATTTAGAGGAAGAGAGCAGATTATGGCACTTTATTGTGAAGTCATAAAAGATTTTTTGATGTGTCCTGGGAAGAAGAGCTACTTGAGATCAGAGAGGGGATGTTATTTAAAGAGTGTAATAATTTGTGACATGAGTTTTGCTGAGGTCACCTTTATTAATTTACCTCCTGCTGGATAGACATCCTGATTGTATAACTTTTTATATTCTGACAGGGAGGAGCTAGGTGACCTCATGCAAAGAGGTTGGCAAAGCCAGTTTTAAAACAGTATTCTGTTTTCCACTAAAACACACATGTTGAACTCTGAAAAAGCAACATCAGGCACTGTTAGAAAAATACATTAGATTAGACAAGTCTAAGGGTACTGTGGTAGGAGATTTTGTTGTATTTAGAACCTTATTATTTTAAGTGATTGTATGTTTTTGTGATACATGGGTCTGTATTTAAATTTAAATTTTTTTTATCTATTTTTAAGTAAACCTCTACTTAGAGACTACTTGGTGTGCTTTTGACATTCTTTTTCTTGACAAGTGAAGCATACATGGTTAAAGTTGACACTGTACAAAGCTTACTGGTTTTACCAAACTGGTAAAAGGTAAGAATTCTTCCTACAGACTTTCATAGAGTTTTTAAGGGTTCATTTTGTACACCTGGTTAGGTGCCCGTAGGCAAGAGATATCTGGCATCCCCCGAAGCGCAGAATTATCTGAGCCTGTACGTTGGGTATGCTAGCAAGAGGTTCACAGTTTGAATCCCTCCAGAACTTGAGACCAAAGTTTGATTCAAACCCACAAAATAGACAGGAGGGTTACCCTGTTCTAACTGTTCAAAAGACTGCACTCGGAGGTTGGCACTGTGGGAGCAGAGGGCCTGACCTGCTGAGTGAGTTTGTGACAGAGACAAGTGCAGAAATTTTATGCATCAGGTCTGAATTAGAACATAGAACCCTTACCCTTGGTTTGTGCTACCGAGCACCTAACTTAAATCAAGAAAAAAATTCTATATTCTTGAAACAACTAGGAAAAAGGAGAGGACATAGGGAACTTAATGCTGCTCCAAAATTTTAATTTCCCATGTATAAACTGGGACACACTTGAGACCAAAAGCCAACTTGGATGAAGATTCTTAGAGATTACTTTCAGACTTCGTTTATAACAATTAGTCTCATGTCCTGCAAGAAACAATAACATCCTGGACTTAATTTTTACAAATACTATAGATTTAGTAACAAATCCAGTGATATTACAACCACTGGGAGACAGTGATCACAATATGATAATTTGTAATGTTCAAAAGTGTGCATTGAGTAATAGTGGTGTTACAAAATTAAAAACTTCTATAAAGCCGCCTATAATAGTATAAGAAATGAACTTACAACATGGGATTGGAAGCATGAGCTAACAAACCTGGATCTTGAACAAACATGGGAAAAATAAAAAATTAAAATAGAATATTATGTAAATAAATGGGTTCCTGATAAAGTTAGATACAATACTAATAAACAGAGGATTCCACTATGGTGGTCCAAGGAGATTAAGCACATTTTAAAAAAGAAACGGAGCATACAAAAAATATAAAAAATAGTCAAAATAATAAAGATTGGGAAAGATTTAAATTACTTGCCAAAAGGACCAAGAAAGCAATACACAAGGCAAAACAGAAGCTAGAAATAAATCTTGTAAAAGATGTTAAGGATAATAAGAAAAAAAAATTATAATTATATTGGAGCCATCAAGGGAAGCCAAAGAGGAATTGGACCTTTAAATACTAATGACAAAATAATTACTGAAGAAAGGAAAATGGCAGAAGAGCTAAATTATTATTTCGGGAGCATATTTAAAGCAAAAGAAAATATAATTATTGATAATCAACCAGCAAATAAGGCCACAATATTATTTACTAAACAGGACATACTGGAAGCCATTAGTTTAGTTAAAGACAGCACATCCCTGGGCCCTGGTAACATTAATCCAACATTTTTAAAGGAAGTCACTAAATAATTATCTGGCCCCCTCAATTATTTATTTAATAATTCCCTGAAACAGGGAAAAGTGTTACAAACATGGAGAGAAGCCAACATTACTCTAATTTTTAAGGGTGGTAATAGGCAACAGTCATGTAACTATAGGCCCATTAGTCTCACTTCTCTTCTTGGTAAACTTATGGAAAGATTAATACATCAAAAAATGACTGATCATATAAGGAATACAGGTTATACGGATATTTCTCAGCACGGATTTACACCTAGTAGATCATGTCTCATGAACCTCATTAACTTCTTTGAACTCACAAGTGATGCCCTTGACAACCTCTGCCAGTAGATGTTGTATTTTTGGACTTTGAAAAAGCTTTTGATACCGTATCTCATAAAACCTTAATTGAGCAGTTAGTTGGAATAAATCTTGATTTAAAGTTAATAAAATGGATTTCATCTTGGTTAGACAAACGACAACAGAGAGTAGTTATCAAAGGACATGAATCAGGCTGGATTCCTGTTACTAGTGGCATTCTCCAGGGATCTGTCCTGGAACCACTTTTATTTAATATCTTGGTCTCCAGTATGCAATCATCTGACGGGGTATGGATTAACAAATACGCAGATGATTGTAAACTAGGCTGTGTAGTAAACAATATCCAGTCAGTAGTAAATTTACAAAACAACTTAAACTAAACACCTGGGCAGTACTTAACAAAATGAAATTTCATGTTTCCAAATGCATGG
The DNA here is from genome assembly GCA_016271365.2 of Neoceratodus forsteri. Lineage (NCBI taxonomy): Eukaryota > Metazoa > Chordata > Ceratodontiformes > Ceratodontidae > Neoceratodus > Neoceratodus forsteri. Next base: position 284,720,104 of record CM057459.1, read on the forward strand.
TTATGCATATGAGGAAAAACAATATTAAAGCTGCTTATTTAATGAATAACATAAAGTTGATGGTTTACGACAGAAGAGAGAGACCTGGGCATAATAATATCAGATAATTTAAAATTTAATACACATACAAAGTTGTTAAAAAATGTCATTATATTCTGTTAAAAGTAGAAATTTACAGATAATTCTTCCATTATATAATAGCCTTGTGCATCCACATATGGACTTTTGTATCCCTTTCTGTGCTCCTACAACAATAGGGTGTCAAAGTATGGCAGAAAGAGTGCTACGCAAGGTCACTAAAAGGATTCACAACAGGACTACTATGGAATATGATTCAAGATTGAAATCTCTCAAGTTATTTTCTCTAGAGTATAGAGCTCTAAGAGGAGACCTGATTTATACCTTCAAGGCCTTTCAAAATGAATACATATTAAACACAATTGGCTTGGAAAGAAGATTAACAATAACACAAGATCTCACAATTTTAAGCTTAAATCTTTTTTGTGTAATACTACTAAGCGTAGTAGATTCTTTACTCCGAGGGTACCTCCTATATGGAATTCACTCCCTGTGGACATTGTCACAAGTATAAACATAAAACAATTTAAAGAAAGACTGGATTCTTATATGGTAAACAAGAAATATATCTTCCACCATTGACATGATGGTGGCGAGTTCTTCATGGGCTAACGCCTCCTGAACTTGTATTAATCTATGAAACTCCACACAATCATGCATAACCAATACCTGCTATCTGTTGCCACTGCCCAGGGGAGGCTTTGCACCCACAGATTCAGTGGGGATGAACTACAGGCCTTTGTAAAGGCCTGTAAGGAACGGGAGAAGAGTCTGAGGAACAGAAAGCCCACGGATCTCCTGGTTCAGCAGTTGTGGGAGGAGGTTGCAGCAGAGGTCAATAATGTTGGGAGACATGGCAGCAGCCCCGATGCAGTCTGCAAGGAGTGGCATGACCTGCTGTACCGAGCCAAGGAGGAGGAGGCCCAGAGAATGCGCAAATGCCTCAGGACTGGGGGAGGGCCACAACCCTTGGTCCAGGGGGAATGGGACCCACTCCTATCCCTTGTTGCATCCACCTGGAGGCCTGTGGCCGTAGAGCGAGGATGTTGTGAGACACAGCTGACACCACCACATCCAGGTATGTACATGGTTTGCATCAGACAGTGGTGGCATGACATGGTTTGCTGGTTGTGTGATTGCCACTGTCGGGTCTGGCCAGCACTGTTAAATCACAGCTATGGGTGTTTGCTGTGCGATTACAGTTCCTGGCTACACAACACTGTGCATGTGTTTGCTACACATGTTGTTCACTACTATTTTGTTGCACTGTTGGCATTGGGCACTTACACTGCATATTAGTGGCATTGGACAGTCAGGGTGCTGTGCACTGTGGTGGCACATTGGTACCAGTATTGGGGATGGTGTGAACAGTGCTATACAGTCCCACTAACAGTGTCCTCCTTAATTCACAGCACTGGGTCTACACAGTGCAAGGGTGCAGGCAGCGTCTGGGACAGCAGACACTGTGGATGAGCTGGAGGCAGACCAGCCACTGCCATCTACATCTGGCATGGTGGTGGCACATGGACCTTGTGTGGATGACCATCACAGGGGTGCACGTGGCCGTAGCACCCATCCAGCACCATACCCAGTACAGCGTACGTTGCTGAGGATTCCAGCAACAGTGAGGCTGCTGAGACCCTGGACACTGCAATACCTATGGAGGATGCCCAGATGGAGGACTTCAAATGTGGCTCCGTCATCACCCTAATGCTCACCAGGGACCAGGGTTGGGGGGTAACGGACTCTGATGTGGAACCAATGACTGAGGGCCTTGGGGTCGGGGATATGGGACCACAGCATGCGATGCCTGCACATACATCTGATCAGCAAGGGGGGCTGCACTGGATCAGGGTGTCATCATGCAGTCGACAACTGCTGGCCATGATGCCGACATGTCTGTGCCAATGGACCTGTGCCACCTGACACAGCCTGCTGAACAGACCATGGGGCAGACACAGTCCCATGCTGGCCAACAACAGCAGCGGCAGCATGTGGCCCAGGTACATCAGCTTATACAGGCTACTGAGCAGCCCAGCACCCACAACAGCCACCACCCCCTCCACCCGCTGCCGGGGGCGAGTCGTCATCCACAGCACAGGATGGCTAGGGTGCAAGACCCATGCTACATGCTGCATTTGAATCGCAGTATGCAGCACAGCAGGATCTCCATGACCTGAGGCATGAGCTGCGACATGAGCTCTCCCAACTGCGGGAGACAGTTGCTGCATCTGTGCTCCATGCAGAGCAGTGTGCTGAGGAGTGCATGTCCCGGGTCCTTGCTGCAATGAGGCAGGGCTTTGGAGACCTCACTACGGCAGAGTGTGTGCATGCCGAGCCCATGGGTGTCGCACTACTTGGCAGTCACCATGGCACAGTCTCCACCACCCGCAGGAGGGCCAGCACAACACCTAGGTGTGTGACACGCACACGTGGTGTGGCCACTGGGTCATCCACACCAGACTTCAAGTCCTCCATGGTTCAGGCATGGTGCCGTTGCCACCCATGCTCCAGGACTGGTGCAGGTTCCAGCCATGCACATCAGTATGCTGCACCGCCAACATCCCCACAGTCCTCACCGCCTGTGTCATCGCCACAGAGCACCCCCACATCCATTCCCCTCAGACATGGTACAGGATGTGTCTGTGGGGGTAGGCACCAGCATTAGCTTGGCATGTCCTGCACATCGGCTGCCAGGGCACTCTCCATCGCACACACAGTGACACGCACATGCACAGTCCCTAACCCACACAGTGGTATCTCACTCACACATTTACCCTCCTCCGCATCAACACCCCTGCCCCACACCTTGCACACACAGCACTCATGTGTCACCCACACATTTCTGACCATCACTGTGTAGATCCACACACACATACTTCATGTGCACACTGTGACACTGTCTTCACCCAGGTTTATTGTACATCTAATAAACTCATTGCACTGCAACGGTTGTTTGTCTGTTGTCTGTTTACTCACCCTCCCATGTGCGCTAGTGTGTCAATGATGTTCCTCTTGTGCTCATGGGATCTTCTGGCCATTCGGGGGTCTCTTCTCTCGAGTTTCCCTATCATCTCCTGGGCCTCTGGCTCATTGTCTGACTGTTCCACAGGTTCATGTGCACGTATACCACTATTTAGAGCCCTGTAGTGTAACATGCAACACACTAGAAATATACGGCATACCTTCTGAGGGCTGTACTGTAGGGTGCCACCTGAATGGTCAAGGCAGCAGAACCGCATCTTCATCATGCCAAAGACCCTCTCTATGATGTTCCATGTGGTGGCATGCACCTCGTTGTACTGCTCCTTGGCCACTGTTGCTGCCCGTGGTACTGGTGTGAGCAGCCAGGGTCTCAGGGGATAGGCACTGTCCCCTGTGAACATATGGGACTCAGTTAGCTGCATGTTCCTGCTGTATGGAAATTGCCACAGTACTACACATGCGTTGCTGACCTGACTGCCCCTTGTCTATGCCTCCCTTGCACTACTGCCCACAGTGTGCTACTCACCGACTAGATGCTCACTGGGACTCCTGCCCTCCTCCAAGGTCTGGCATAGCCTAGATTGGTGCCATATGTAGGCGTCGTGGCCACTGCCCGGGTACCATTCAAAGACACTGCTGATGCACCCTGCCGCCTTGCACACCACCTGGCAGTTGATGGAGTGGTACCCCTTCCTGTTCACATATGTGTCACTGCCATCACCAGGTGGTGCATGGATGGCAACATGGGTGCAGTCAATGGCACCAAGTACTGCTGGTAGGTGTGCAAATTGATAGAACTGCTGCATGGTTACTCTGCGCTCAGTTGCCGTGCTGGGAAATACTATGAATTTGGCAGCATGTGGCAGGAAGGCATCTAGGAACTAGGTGAGGAGGTGTGAAGTGGCAGACTGCGATACCCCAACGATGTCTTCCACTAGGGTTTGGAACATCCCAGTGGCTAGAAAGCATATCACTACCATCACCTTCTCCTCCACTGACATGGCATGGCTGCATCTGGTGTTAGGCTGCAGCTACTCAGGCAGGAGTTTACATATCTGCCTCAACATGGCCCTGTTCATCCTGTACCAGCCAGTGATGTGCTCATCAGGCAGGGTCTCAAATGAGACTCTGGACCGGTACGACCTGTGTGCAGCATATCTCTTCCTTGGCCTGCGTTGAGGCCCATGATGGGCCTGATCCCCCTCCTCCTCCTGCACTACTTCCTCCATTAGATAATGCAGTACTGCATTTCCAAATACAGCCATGTTGGCTTTCTGTCCTGGCCACTCCCCTCTCTTTGGTTTGCCCTGGGATAACACCTGTCTTTTACAGACGGTAACTAGTGCTTCACTACATGTCGCACAATGGTGCCTTGCACCACGCTAGTCTTTTGAATAAGCCATTGCGCCTGTATTCAGGTTCCTGCCCCTCACTTTGCCCCTTGCATACATTATCTTTTTGTGCCAGCACTATCGTGTTGCACCGGCGCTATGTCCTGCTTTGAATATAGCTAACCTGCGCTAACCCCGAGCAATTCCGGTGCAATCCATTTGGTGCAGCACTAGGCTTTGAATATCCTGGCCTATATAATTTCTAAATAAAGGGATTCCAATATCAGTTATATTTCCACATAATGATCTGCATATATTTTGATACCAGCAGATATGCAAAGGAAGAAAGAGACAGAAACATCAAGGGAAGAGAGACAGAGGCAGAGGCAGAGAATTGCAAGATCATCGGGGTGATCAAGTCCTAGGTCTCACAAGAAAATTTGGTTGTGCAACCAGACAGACAAGAGACAGGAAAGGAAAGAACAGAACAGATCCTTGGATTCAAACTCTCCATAACAACTGGGACAGGGTCCTATTGAACCATCACAAGCGACCAAGTTCTAGCTTCAGTACGGGGGGGGGGGAGTGGTCAGATAGAAAGCAGGGGAAGATGGATATGTCTTGAAGCAAATTTATGTGCTCCTTTGCAATAAAAAAAATAATCTATCCTAGGCTGGATATGAAAGCGAGGGGAGTAGTATATATAATCCCTAGTTGTTGGATAGCAGAACCTCCATGCATCTGTCAGTCCCAATAATTCTATTTGTACTTTGAATAGTTTCTGGGAAGGTGTTAGGCGATGCTATGTGCAAACTGAAGTGTCCATCTGGGAGGTTAGTGTAAGATGGTTTACCTATAGCGTTGCGACAGCGTGGATGCTGACATCCCTCACAGCAACAAACACAATGCCGAGTGTCAGCACTGCACTGTCAGGGATGTCGGCATGTTTTCATCAGGGAGCTGAGCCCCCCTGAACCCCCATGTGGGAGGCTCCACCCACACACATCCTGGTCTCAAAATATACAACTCTGAGTCTCAGGGAAGGGGCGCAACACTGGGAGATGTACTGCTGGTGTCTGTAGGGATCAGCACAGTGACCTGACAAATTCTGAGGAAATCTGTCACTGTGCTGGTCTTCAGGGTCGTGGTGTTGACGTACCGTCAGCACGCCATGTAAGATTTATATCCCCTCCCATTATAAAACACCCTTGGAGCATATCTAAAAGTTTATTAAAAAAGGCCAGGTATTTATTTGGGGGAGACTGAGAGGGAAAATACACATTTACTAAAGTACCTGATTTACAATTTAATAGGCATGTCAGTATAATATGTTCCTGCTGCAGCACAAATGAAGTGGAGGTTGGAATCATTATCATTACTCCCCTGCATCTACCTTTCTTATATGAGGTGGCATATATTTGATATCTTCCTCCCCAGGACAATTAAGCATGCTCTTCAGGAGATAAATGTGTAACCTGCATGTATATCAAGTCTGGAGCGTGTTTCCTAAAATATAGCATTACCCTCAACCTTTTAACTTGGTTAGTTAACCCGTTAATATTAAGAGAGAGTATTTGCATTGGTGTTGTAGCCATTTTTGGGTATGTACAAATATGTTTTCCCTACTGTGGAATTAACCGAGCTCTCTGAATCCCAATGTAGCCTCTTCTTGAAGAGTAGCCTATAACCTCCAGTATTAGTCAGCTGCAATCTCTTAACAACATTGGATGATAATAATTGGAAGTTTTCCTTCTGGATACAACAAATCAGCTATTTGATCTTTAATAGTATGCCCTTTCTTCTGAAACTGAAATTGTTATTCAGCCCATTTCTTCTCCGATGATCATTAGCATGTTGCCAAGCTCCTTGCTCCTCGATATAACCAAACACTCTTTTAAAATTAATAGTCTATGTCTTTGTACAAACTTAAAGTATTTACCCTGCGGTTGATGCTGCATGATAATTTGATGAAATATTAGTTCAAAGAAATAATAGGTCAGCTAAAATTGAACTGCCACATGAATGTCAGCTTTCCGGATGCTCTAACTGGATCCAAATTTTGGGTTCCACTGCTTCCAAGTCTTTCTTTCACATGGAACCAGGTTTGGAAAGATCTGTACACATACAATACCCTTGACAAGAATAGACTTATTCAATATTTTATTGTTAATAACATGTATTTTACGCCCATTAAAAAAATCGAAATTCGACCAGTCCAGTTCTCCCAACTGTCTCAGATGTGGTAAGGACTTGGGTAGTATTCCCCATATTTTCTGGTATTGTTCCAAGGTAGCTCCACTATGGAATGCTATTCGGGATAATTTAGACCCCATTTTAGGTTTGCAAGATCTTTTTACATTAGAGATTTGTATACTGGGTATCTATTCAGATATTAACGTTAAGGAAAGAAGGTACTATATGGCTCTTATTTCAATGGCGGTCAAAAGACTAGTGTTGCATCACTGGTCGGACCATCTAGAGCTTTCTTACATGGAATGGGTGGAAGAAATGTCTCTGTGTTTTAAAGTCGAGAAGCTGATAGCAGATTCCAGACTTGCTCCCCTTGCCTTTCAGAAAAAATGGGGTAAGCTTTACGCCCTATACCTACACTGACTTCTAGGCCCAAGTCCATTTTGATTTAATTTAATGCTGACAGTATACCCCCCCCTATGGGTACCCTGATGCACCCTTCCTTCCCCAGGAACCAGTTATCATTGGAGCTGTTTTTTTTTTCCCCGATACTTAGAGGGCAGGCTGTTGTTGTGTCCTTTGACTGGGTAACTTCCTTTTCCCCTAATTATCAGCTTTCTCCGCTCTCTTCTATTCCTCAGTGGTGACACCTTCTAGGGTGGGGGGGGGGGTTTAGTTTATCCTATGTCTATTATCCCATGTCTTTCCTGTTGGATTTTGTTATTCTGTTGTATTATACCTGTGTTCGTACATATGATCTTGTTGTTATTTAAACTTAAGAAAAAGAGAATTTCAAAAAAAAAAATTGAACTGCCAACTGTGGCCTATAACAAATCAGAGGGGCCAATATATCTTTATCTTCTGGTAATGAACTATATACAACTAGGGAGTCCAGCCAGCCAGCAGAACGCCTATGATTAACCTCCAACATAGGGCAGAATAAAAATGAACTCCCTATTAGCACACCAGTGGGGTAGTTGCCACGCAGTGAAGGAAAACCAGGAGAGCAAATGTCCTGGGGCATCAGGGGGTGGACTCCCCCCTCACGTGTTGAAAAATTAAAAGGCTTGCAATGGGTGTTGTGTGCAAGTATTAGGAGAGCCAAATAAAAACAGAAAAATGCATGTCACCCTCTGCAGCATCCTCGCTCAGCAGCATCAGTATCCTGTAACATATAATGCTCCTTCGAAGTATACTTTACTACAGTGAGCAAAAAACTGCAATTGCAGAAAAAACTAAAAAAAAAACTTGTATGTTCCTAGCGAGTTTTAGAAATTGTTGTCATTGATGCTTCTGTAGCATATAGCTACTTATAACATTTCCCCCTTCCTCAATTCCTCGTTCCGCTATTAATCATTTTGGTAGCCCAAATCTGTATACTGGAGGGTGTCCCTGTATTCCTATGGAGACCCAAGTAAACTCTGTAGTGTTTCACAGCAGGTCCCGGTCATCTCCTTATTAAAGAGAATCCTCGGTGTTATAGTACTTCAGGAAAAGAAAAATCAAATGTATACATTTTTCAGCCAACAAAATGTTCAGGGCTTTCCTCAAGCAGATCTTTTGGAAGGAAGCCAGGCGTGTTGCTACTGGAGTGGTTGATTTCCCTTGGGCCTTGTGGAGGAAACAGTCTGCCTTCTTGGAGGTTGTGGTTGCTGGGTGGTGCAGTTTTGTGAGTGAGAAGGAAACTGCAATCCCATCTTAGTGAGTTCTGTGTGGGCCTCCTCTGCCAAGTCAAACTCTTTTCATCCTTCTGGAAGTTATACAGTCAGCTGGGTAGGGTAAGGAGTCATAAACTTATAACCTTTGGTTTTTAGGACTGGAAGAATATTATTGTAAGCCCGGCAGTGTCTCATCATCTCCAGAGCATAGTCATTGTCAAAGTAAATTCTCGTTTGGCCGTAGAAGACTTTCTGCCATCTCCAAGCTATGAGTAATATTTTTTCTTTTATTGGAAAGCTCAGAAATTGGCCAATTACTGAACATGGGTGTGCATCTGCGGATGTAGGTTTAGGGCCTAGAGCTTGATGTACCCGCTCCATGTCCAGGGGTAGATCAGAGGGTAATTCCAGTGCTGTGTGTAGTAAGGTGGTAGTAAAATCAGTAATGTCTGGGCCCTCTGACCCTTCCAGAATGTGTTATATACCAATATTTTTTGTCTTGCTTGATTTTCAGCGTCTTCCTGTTGAGCAGTAACCTTTCTTGTTGTTCTTGTAAAGTTTTAAGCGTTTCTTCCATATCATCTACCCTATTTTCCACCACTGTAATCTGTCTTTCTGAATCATCTGCTCATTGTTTGAGTGCCACCACATCCTTACGGAGCTCTGTAGATAACAGTTTAACTTCCATTCTAAACGATAGTAGTTCCTTATATATCGTATCAAGTTTTACCTTCTTAGATTTAATTGCTTTTTTTCTTGGTGTGGTAGATACCTCTGTGCAGCCCCCAGTATCTATTCAGGCCTGCGACTGCTCTGAATCTGAAACTTCTGCGTGCGAGGTTTGCGGGTCATCTTTCATTTTTAGGCTGATAATGGTAGATATCCTGCCAAAGTTTGGAGCATTGTAGATTAACTCCCCTTCTGAATGTTGTTCATTCTCAAATACTTGTTGTTTCTGAGCAGTTTTTGGGGTTTAACCTCGAGGTTGAATGGGAGCTCTTAGTTCAAGCTGCCATGTAGTTCAAGATACAGAAGTCATAGTCTATATTCTGTTCCCAAATGTTCACTGCAATTACGTTCACTGTTTGTTCCCAAATTCACTGCAAGAAAGCAGGGCACAAAGTTAAAGTTCAAGAAGGGCAGCTTCTACTTGCCTGGTGATCATGCCCTTGTTCTCCTACCACCCACAGTACAGCTCCAGGTCTTGCCTGTTCGTTGCCGATATGCTGCCTCCTCCCCATCTGTGCCCTGAAGTCTGTGTGCCCCTCTTCCCTCCTCCAGACTCCCTAACCAAATTAAATGTTTTTACTTGTTTTTTGCTGCTCCCCAATTCTGCTGCGCCCTTGCTCTCAAATCTCTGGTCACCGAAATGCTGCCTGTCCGACTGTGCCTCATCCTGTGATGCAGCCGCCTGCTCTCCGCTCCCTCCAGGTTGCTCCCATGCCTTCTCATGGTCTCGGACTTCTCCCTCCAACTCTTCCTCAGTGCAGCCACCTGTCACTCCTCCTGGCTCCGGCTTGTCTCTGACCACCTGCAAAACATAAAAAGACACAATTTAAGTTACCAGACAACAGCACAATGATGGAATAAAAAAAATAAAATAAAATAAAAAAAACTCACCTTTGGACTCCTGCTTGAGCACCCAACACCTGCTTCCTCTTCTGGGTGTACTGCAAAAAGGACTCACTCATATTTCTCCCTCGCAGAGACCGGGTGTTGGGGGAAGAGCAGGGGCATCACTGGACCAATCACTGAACAGCTCGGGGTTCATGAGGCAGGGCGCAGAGGAGGAGGGCAAAAAAAGATACCAAGACAAAAAAAAAAATCAATAAATTTAAAGTGACAGTGCCCAATAAGGCACTTTTACAGGACCCGTTGGCAATAATTAGCAATGACAGCTAATTATTGCCACATTCGACTCACTTTTTCCCAATCTTGGGACACAAACTGCAATGCAAACCCACTTATTTTATGCCTTGCTCTCTCCTGCCTTGACTCTTTTATTCCCTCCCCCCCAGCATGTACTTGGCCCCATGTGAATCACAGAGCACTTCTTGGCATTAAAACTCTTCTGCCATACATTCAACCGCTCCTCTAACTTCTTTAGGTCATCTCTCATTGCCTCCACTCCCCCCATAGTGTCCACCCTGTTACAAATCTTCATATCATGCGCAAACAGACACACCTTCCCCTCCAATCCTACCTACAACTATGACTGTGATAAAGATATTGAACAATAAGGGCCCTAGCACTGACCCCTGGGGCACCCCGCTCATTACCCTCCCCTCTCCAGATTACACCCCGTTTACTACCACCCTCTGGCTTCTACCACTCAGCCAGTCTTTTACCCACCTTGTTACTTTCGGCCCCATCCCCATGTTTTCGAACTTGTTCACGATCCTTCTCTGAGGGATGGAATCAAAGGCCTTCCTGAAATCCAGGTAGACTACATCAACTGCCCCTCACTGGTCTACCACCCTTGTTACCCAGTCAAAAAATTCCATGAGGTTCATCTGGCACAACCTCCCTGCCATGCAGCCATGTTGCCTATCGTCCTGTAGACCCTGTTCCTCAAGGTAACTGACTACCCTCTCCTTGACCAGTGTCTCCATCACCTTACCCACTACTGATGTGAGGATGACTGGACGATAGTTCTCTGCCTCTTCTCTGTTACCACCCTTGTGGTGTTGCACCACAGCTGCCTTCCTCCAGTTCCTGGGCACCTGTCTGGTGTCCAGGGACAAGTTGAAAATTTGAATGAATTTACTGCCTTCCTCCAGTTCCTGGGCACCTGTCTGGTGTCCAGGGACAAGTTGAAAATTTGAATGAATTTACTGCCTTCCTCCAGTTCCTGGGCACCTGTCTGGTGTTCAGGGACAAGTTGAAAATCTGAATGAATTTACTGTTTCTACGGGTGAGCCGTCCAAAGTGGTAAAAGTTGTGGGGTTAGGGGACTTGGACAGTCTTTGCCTTGTTTCAAAGAACATTGACACTGTTTTGTTTTTTCTTTCTAAGTTAAGTCTTACCTAGTTTTGATGGAACCAATTCTGCACTTTTTCAAAGTCCCACTGCAGGGAGAGTGTTACATCTGCAGCAGAGGGACCGGAGAGGTATATCACGGTGTTGTGTCCACGTACATATGGATTTTAGAAGGGGAGGTTATCACTGTGTTGTGTCCATGTACATATGGATTTTAGAAGGGGAGATTGTTTAAATATTGAGAATATGATGGGATCCAGAATAGAACCCTGTGATACACCGGCTAGAATAGGGAGGAGTGGGGAGAGGTTGTTTCCTACTAGTACAGATTGCTGTCTATATTGAAGGTATGACATGAACTAATCAGAGGCAGCTGGAGCCAGACCACAGGAATGGAGTTTTTGGATTAGAGAGTGGTGAGAGACAGAGTCAAAGGCCTTTGCTAAGTCCACAAAAATGGCGGAAGTGACAAGGCCTTTGTCCACTGCTGTCTGGATCGAGTTGGTGACATAGAGCAGGGAGGAGACAGTGGAGTGTTGCTTCCTGAAACCAGATTGAAAGGGAGAGAGACCATCAGTTGTAGAGAGATGTTCCATGAGTCTTGAGTAGATTAGAGCCTCATGGAGTTTGGAATGAGCAGGTAGAAGGGAGATGGGCCTATAGTTGCCAGGCGAGGTGGCATCCCTGCCTTTATGGAGACGGAGCAGTTTGGCCAATTTCCAAGCCTGGGGGATGGTACTGGTAATGAAGGAAAGGTTAAGGAGATGAGTGAGGGGGTGGAAATAGCAGGTGCTGATATTCAAAGAATCTTGGGGTGGAGGCTGTCTGGGCTTGTTTTGGGAGGGTTGAGTGACATAACTGCCTTGTAAACCTCTTGGGAGGAGATGGGGAGGAAGGAAAAGCCAGACCCTGCAAGGCCAACAGCAAGAGTGGGAGGAGAACCTGTGGGGGAGGGAGTAGGATGAACAGGAAAGGTGCAGGTTGTAAAGAATATGATGAAGGTGATGGTGACCAAAGCAGAGTCAGAAAATGTTAATTCTTCATGTTTTAGGATTAGCGGTGCATGAGCAGAGAGACTGTCTATGAGAGAGTGGAGAAATTTCCGAAAGTCAGAAGAAGAACTGGAACTTGCCTGCAGCTGGGACTTAAAATAAGTTGACTTGGCTTTTCAGATGGCCTTGGTGCAGGCATTTCTATGGGATCTGTAGAGTTAAAAATGCGAAGGTAGGAGGGAGGCCTTGAATTGTGCCCAGAGTGCGTCTCGGGTTCTACAGAGGGTGAGGTCTAGTGCTATCCAGGGGAGGTGGCGATGCTTCACTCTTGCCTTTTTTAAGGAGGCATGGAAATTCCAGATTCCAGTTAGGGTCTCAGTGAATAACTGCTGGAGGGCTGTGTCAATGGAGACCAGTCTGCTTAATCAAATCCCGGAGGAGGGAATTTGGTCCATGGTGCGGAGTGAGTGATACCATATATATCTGGGGGCTGATAGGGGAGTTAAGGCTTTTCTTACACAGCAGGTAATGCAATGATTGCTGAGGGCTTCGGGTAGTACTCCACCAGCAGAAATGATGTGAGGGTGGAAGGAAAGCACCCAGTCGAGGAGACAGTGATGGGGATTTTGTGTTTAGACGTGTTGGCTCTGAGATCAGCTGAGAAAGGTTAAGGGATTCAATTTTAAGAATGGAAGATTTAAAGGATGGGGAGAGCCAGTCCAGACTGAAATCTTCTAGTAGGAAGAGCTCACCTTTGCCTGCATGAGAGGTGATGGTGGAGTTGCACTCTACCCCTTTTCTTTTCTCTTCCCTGCAAATCATGAATTGCTGTTCCGGGTGCTGCTGTATGTGAGTTTTTAAACACTAAAAATGTTAAATGTTAAACATGTTAAGTTCTTTTTACTTCTACGACCTCAGTAAAAAAGATTTTAAACAGAAAGATGCTGTAGTGACTTTTTTTTTCCCCAGAAAACGGCGTTCCACTATACACTATAAAGAAAAGTGCATGGGGAACAGTTAACAACAGGGATAATCTTTCACCTCGTTGGCACTATGACAATAGATTACCTCTTGAGCTGTGCTCTCGAGGTAATCCGTCATCATAGTGCCAACTCGGTGAAAGAATAGCCCTGTTGTTAACTGTTCCCTATGCACTATCCTATATATAGTGTATGGTGGAATGCTGTTATGCATGGAATTCCATGCCTGGAATATGCTTGTTCTGCTGCATTAATGACATCATTATGTTGTTCTTGATGTCACTACTGCAGCAGAACAACTTGGAATGCTGCCACATAGTTGCTTTCCTCTATCCAGTTATGCTGGAAGTTTTTTTTTTTTTTAACTTGAACTTGCAGGAACATCTGCAGAACACTGCGTCAGTTAAAAAAAAAAAAATGTTAAAATTTCTATTCTCTTTTGTTTTCACTAGCTGATTTTGTGTGATTTTCTATGCTGTGACTGCCCATACACTATAAAAGACTTTGTATGAGCAGTCATACACAAACAAGGATATTCTTGTATCTTGAGGTTCCCTTGGTAACAGAGCACCTCTCGAGCTGTGCTCTCGAGGTCATCTGTTACCAAGGAAAACCCTCGATGCAAGAATATCCTTGTTGTGTATGACTGCTCATACACAATCCTCTATGTTTGGTGAATTCTACAACTGCTCCTGGTTTTCCTATTCTTCCTGACCTGTGCCTCGACGACAGATGGTGTTAACCGTGGGATTTACACCGTGCATACTCTAAGACAGGAGTTGTGTGTATGGATAGAAACATAAAAACATAGAGGTTGATGGCAGATAAGGACCGCAAGGCCCATCCAGTCTGCCCATTTTTTCTACCTTATGAATGTGCCACACACCTTTACACTGTCAATGACCTATCGATCCATATTTGTCTGTATTGCTCCCTTATGCCTATCCCATGCCTGTTTGAAGCCCTGCACTGTATTCATAGCCACCACTTTCTGAGGTAGGCTGTTCCATGCATCCACCACTCTTTCTGTGAAAAAGAATTTCCTCACATTCCCCTTAATCGGCCTTCCTCTATTCTCATGCTGTGTCCTCTTGTCCTTGCTATTTTTCTTATATTTAAACATGTTAGACTCTTTCACATTGTTAATGTTCTTAAGGTGTTTGAATGTTTCAATCATATCACCTCTTTCCCTCTTTTGCTCAAGGGTATACATATTGAGCTCCGGTAATCTGTCCTCATATGTCTTCTGATGCAGTCCCTGCACCATTTTGGTTGCCATTCTCTGGACTGCCTCAATTTGGTTAATGTCCTTGTGAAGGTGTGGCCTATAGTAATGCACGCAGTACTCCAGATGGGGCCTAACCAGTGTCTTGTAAAGAGGGATTATTACCTCCCTCTTACGACTTGTGATACCCCTGCTAATACACCCTAACATCCCCCTAGCCTTACCTACTGCTTTAGAGGTCTGCTTGGATGATTTCAGGTCATCGGTGATGATGATGCCCAAGTCTCTTTCTTCCTTGTGACTGCCAGCAACCCCCTCCCAGCCTATAGGTGACTTCAGGGTTTCTCTTCCCTATGTGCATGATCTTGCACTTCTTTGCATTAAATTCCAGTTGCCACTCTTCTGACCATTTTGCTGGTTTATCCAGATCTCTTCTCATTCTGCCCACCCCATCTGGATCATCTATTCTGTTGCAGATCTTGGTGTCATCTGCAAACAGACAAGCCTTACCCTCTAGTCCATCTGCAATGTCACTAATGAAGATATTGAAGAGGACTGGCCCCAGGACTGATCCCTGAGGTACCCCACTTGTGACTTGCATCTCTTCTGACTGTATACCATTTACCACCACTCTCTGTTTTCTGTCCATCAACCAGTTTGCCACCCAGTTGACCAACTTCTGACCCACCCCGAGCCTACCAAGCTTATTTATCAATCTTCTATGTGGAACAGTGTCAAAAGCTTTGCTGAAGTCAAGGTAGGCGACATCAACTGCTTCCCCTTGGTCCACCACTCTGGTTACCCAGTCAAAGAAATCTATGAGATTAGTTTGACAGGACCTTCCTTTTTGTAAAACCATGCTGTCTTGGATCCTGTGTCCCTATGGATTCTAGGTGTTGCACTATCCTTTCCTTAAGGAGTGCCTCCATAATCTTGCCCACTACTGAGGTAAGACTGAGTGGTCTGTAGTTCCCTACCTCCTCCCTGCTACCACTCTTGTGGAGCAGGATCACATGAGCCCTTCTCCAGTCTTCTGGGACCTCTCCTGCCCTCACAGACTCACTAAACAGTTCTGCTAATGGCTCTGCTAGTTCCACCCTTAGCTCCTTAAGTACCCTGGGATGTATGCCATTAGGTCCCATTGCCTTGTCCACCCTGAGCTTAGCAAGCTCTTGTAGGACCCTTTCTTTTGTGAAGTGAGTAGTGTTCACCTCCCTCCCCAGTGTCCATGGTGCTGAGCAGTGGGCCCTGCCCTACCTTCTCTTCAGTAAATACTGAGCAAAAGTATCTATTTAGGATAGATGCTTTTACAGGGTCCTCCTCCTCCTCATATGCCCCCTTTTCTCCTTTGAGCTTAGCAAGACCCCCTCTGGACTTTCTCCTTTCACTAATGTATCTATAGAAAGTCTTGTCACCTTCTCTTACTGTTCTTGCTAGTGTTTCCTCAGTTTGGGACTTTGGGACTTGGGATTTTGGATATTGGACCTAGTACCAGGGAGCACAGAGAAATGTATGAATTCTGCAGCAGCAATTCCATGAGAGGTTACCAGGAGAATGGCAACCAAACTAGCAGAGGCAGAAGTCCAAGCTGAGACTGTACAGCCAGAACAAGTTATGGAAAAAGAACAGGCAGTGACAGAACCTGAAAGCCTGATAGACTTTTCCAAATGGTGGACTATACAACAAAAAAAGACGGAGAAAGAGAGAGAAAAAAAGATGCAGCAACAGGAGCAGCAGAGGAAAGTAGAGATGCAGTGACAGGACCGACGATGGCTGGATGCCTTGCAAGCTATCGAAGGCAGAGGATCTGGCACAGATCCAGATGAGCAACAAAACACAAGCAACTTAAAAGCCATTAAACTTACAAAGTTGTGTCTCTCGGATGATATTGAGACATAGCTGACAACCTTTGAAAGAGTTGCCACAGCCTGCCAATGGCCAAAGCAGCAATGGATAATCAGACTGGTACCCTACCTGACAGGGAAAGCCCAATTTTTCTACAGCAATATGGACACTGCACAGTCAGAAAACTATGACCTGGTGAAAAGTGAAATCCTGAAAAGGTATGACATCTCCGGAGAGACCTACACGTAGAGATTTTGGTCTCTGAGGTACAACTCAGTCGACAATCCTTGAGAAGGCTTCACCCGACTCAGAGAACTCCTGATAAAATGACTTCAACCAGACAGCAAAACAGTTCCACAGATCATAGACACATCTGCCATGGAGCAATTCATCCACATCCTGCCTACAGATGTGCAGCTTTGGGTAAAGGAACACCAACCAGAAAGTGGGGAAAAGGCTGTTTCTTTGGTTGAAGATTACCAAATGGCCAGATAGACACCACTGCAGCGAGGTAACAGCCATGCACCGGTAAGACACTATTTTTCCCATTTAAACTCCAAGCCTGATAAGAACTCTGGTGGGGGTAATAAATCTGTGCCCAAAGACGTTATTTGCTATAACTGTAATAAGCCAGGCCATATTCCAAGAAACTGCCGTAGAAAGGACAGTGGCACTGGAAAATATTTGTCCTTGGCAAACTGGGGGAAGTACTTAACAGATGTGAAGGTAGGGGATAAGACTAAAGGGACTCATTGATTCGGGAAGCAGACAGACACTAGTGCATGTTGAAGTGCTGGGAAAACACTGTGCAAAAGGACCAATTACTGGTGGCATCTGCATCCATGGGGACATTCGATACTATCCCTCCATCTAAGTGACTCTGACCACTAAGGGTGTGTCGCACCAAATGAAAGTGGGGTTAGTACCTAAGTTACCTATACCTGTGATTATTGGAAATGACTTTCCAGGATTTACTGAGTTAATCTCAGAGGCACTGAACCCTGCAGTTTCAGCAGCAGTGGTAACAAGAGATCAGGCAAAGAAAATCTTAGATGGTGGAGACGCTTTTCCTTTTAGTGATTTTGATTCAGACTTGTTTAAGCACAGCTCCAAGATCTGGAAATCCAGGAAAGAAAGATGATGCCTGAAGAAACTGTGGCAACAAATGACTGATGGACATAAGGAGTTAACATATGAAAATGCTGAAACTAAATTGGTAACTGATTGGGATTTTCTTTCAGAACAAGCTAATGATGTTTCTCTACAGGGTTATTTTAAGCAGCTGGGGGTGAAACCAAAACAGGGGTGGACCAATGTTTATAAAATGTAATGGGTTACTGTACAGAGTTTGGGTTAAACCTCAGATGCAGGAACATACAGAACAATTGGTTATACCACAGAAGTATAGAACAGAGTTGTTACAGATAGCACATGATAGTTCTATATGGCTGGTCACTCAGGGAAGGATCACACCCTTGCAAGATTGCTGTATAGATTTTACTGGCCTGGAATGCATGAAGATGTTGCTATCTATTGTAATTCCTGTGCTGAGCATCAGAAAGTAGCCCCAGTCACTAGAAAACACAAGGTGCCCCTGGTGCCCCTACTCTTGATAGATGTGCCTTTTGAGAGAATTGCAATGGATGTGGTTGGTCCTCTAGACAAAAGTAAAAACAGTAATAGATTTATCCTGGTAGTATGCGACTATGCTACTCGATATCCAGAAGCAGTTCCAATGTGTACTGTCACAGCTTCAAAAGTGGCAGCAGAGCTTGTAAAATTGTTTAGAAGCAAAGTGGGCCATGGACTCCCTTAAGTTTTATTTGCTAGGAACTGACTTTGTACTTATAACAGATCACAATCCTCTCTGTTGGCTTAACCAAATGAAAGATGAAAATTCCAGAATCACAAGGTGGTACCTGGCACTACATCCATTTAAATTCATGATGATACACAAATTTGGTAAAGAGAATAGCAATGCTTATTTTCTGTCAAGATATGGATCAGGAATTGAGGGCTCTGAAGGTTGAAAAACAAATGTATAATGCACATGTGCTTAATTGCTGAAAGCAGCAAATGATAACAGAGAATAGAAGTTTTGGAAACCTGTTTAATAAAACTGGTTCCCTCTTAAGGAGGGGGTGTGTGTGACTGGGTGGAATAGGACCCTGTCCCAGTTGTTATGGAGAAAGTGTTTAAGTGCAATGATCTGTTCTATTCCTTTCCTGTCTCTTCTCTGTCTGGTTGTGCAACCAAATTTTCCTGTGGGACCTAGGATTTGATCACCCCAACAGTCTCGCAATTCTTTGCCTCTCACTGTCTCTCAGACTTCCCTTGCTGTGTCTTTTCCTCCCTTGCATATCTGCTGATATAAAAATATATGCAAATCATTATGTGGAAATGGAACTGATATTGGGATTCCTCTGTTTACAAAACATATAGCATTACTGTTGAAATGTATAAAATTATAGTTTGAGATTATTACAAAAAGCTATTGGAAAACTGGAGGGGTTACCTAGGTGCAAATCTTTAAGCCTTTTGCAGTAGAGCTGTGGAAAAGGGGCCTCAGCTCAGGCACAGTCTGTTCTTGCAGCACCTACCTGAAACGTACAAGAACAGGATGTTTGCTAAGAGTGGGGGTTGGAAGGACTTATAAGAGAGTTAAGCTGCAATTGCTTGAAAGAGAGAAGATGGACACAGAAATTGAAGAAAAACTCAGATGCATTTTCTATTTATTTGGCCTTTGTAAATAGTTATACTGAACAAGTTCATTTTTTTATGTTACTGCCAGGGTAAATAAATATTTTTGGTGAATTCTACAACTGCTCCTGGTTTTCCTATGCTTCCTGACCTGTGCCTCGATAACAGGTGGAACATGAGTGGGGTGGGGGAGAGGAGAGGCAGACACAACAGAGGAGGGCCTTGAGGTTTAGAGAGGAGGTTGAGAGTACGCTAGGGTGAGTAGGTGAAGGAGAAGGGGAGAGCAGTGGTGCAGGCAGCTGGGCAGTACAGCAACAGTGTGGGGGTTAGGGCATGGGGGGACAGGAGGCATGGTAGACTGGTGGGCAGGTCTGGCTCGGGAGAGGGTAAGGGTAGGGTAGGGAAAAGGGTCTGAGACAGAAGAGGGAAGGGGCTGGGAAGGGATCTGAGTAGGAATTAAGACAGATGGAAGGAGACTGGAGAGAGGAAAGGGAGGGGAGGGTCTCAAGATGAGAAAGCAGAGAGAGATCAGGAAGGAGGTGATGGTAGAGTGAATGAGGAGGGGGGGGGAAGGAGATAGAATCTGTGCCAGAAGCTGGAGGAGTCCTTATACAACTGTAACAGGGGTGAGGGGATATGGACAGCAGGCGGCAGCGTGGCAGAAAACAAGAGGGGGAGAACCGTAAGTGAGATCAGAATGGTCTCAACCTGGATACTCACTGGCAATGGTGGCCTAGTTGACAAAGCACTGGGCTGGTGATGAGTCGGGAAGCCTTAGACCAGGGTTTGAAACACAGAGCCTCCACTTGTAGCTGAGAATAAATTGGGACAGATGGAACAGATCTAGAGGGGAAGGGACTGTAGCTCAAATTAAATCAACCAACGGGCCTCCAAGCTGGGGGAGAGGAGTCCACTCTTTCTTTCCAGGAGGGGTGCAAAAGTGAGCTGATTGGTTCTAACTGAACCTTTAAAGGCAGTATCACCACTGGATGGGAGGGTAGTTGGGGTGGGTTGGTTGAGAAGAGACAGTGCAGTGCTGCATGAAGCATGGTGCTGTAGCACAGCTCTGCTGGTAGAAAAAGATGGCAGTAATACCTGCGACTGGTTGTGCAGGCTTGACGCTGCTCTGGAGCTTCAGTGTGGGAGGGAGGGCTGGAAATATAGCCCGAGTGCCTGGGAGAATAGAATAAATGAGATTAGCAGTACACTGGCAGACAAAGGGCTGCAAGGGTCTGGGCAGGAAGCTGGGACAGACTGAAGTGATGGGGGAGGGGGAGTAAGAGCAGGTTCAGGAGAAAGACGACACCTCAAAATGGCTAGTCTGCTGTGCAAACAGGCAACTCAAGAGTAAACCAGACTCTAATAGGTACTGACTGAGTAAAACAAGCACAAATGGCATCTACAGGAACAACAGTAGTATAGCAGTCTCATTAAGGCACATTACAGTCCAATTAAAACACTGGAGGAGCCAGGCTGAATACAAGGCACCGATGGAATAGTGTTAACCGCATAGACAAATGTCCAGCTCTGCTTGTAGGAAAAAGATGGCAGTAATATCTGTGGCTGGTTTGTGCAAGCTTGGTGCTGCTCTGGAGCTTTGTGGCAGGAGGCTGAAATGTAGCCTAAGTGCCTGCAGCTGGTTGCAAAGGCTTACGCCACCTCGAGCCGTGGAGGGCTGGAATGTAGCCTGTGCCTGCAGCTGGTTGTGTGGGCTTGGCGCTGCTCCAGAGCTTTGGTGTGGAAGGGAGGGCTGGAAATGTAGCCTGAGTGCCTGCGACTGGTTGTGCAGGCTTGGCGTTACTCCAGAGCAAAATGGACAGCCAACTGCTCCAGGCTGTGGTCCAGAGACCTAGTACCATATTTTCATTGCTCCCCTGCATAGGGGGGAAGAGTGTATTCCTCCTTGCTTGTTGTTGTAACATACCACACTAAAGTTGTCCAACTGCACCAGCAGAGGGCCTGGAGACAAGTGGCTCTGTTGTTCAAGTTCAAGTTTATTGCAGGAAAACTCCATTGAGCAAGCTCATTCACAAGGAGGTCCTGTGACATAAACACTTAAAGTACAAACACAGATAGGTAATAACAGTATATACGTGAAATGCACGTTACATGATACAGGCTGGATATACATACAAGGGTACCACATAGGGTGACCGCAGGTGGTAAACATTGATATGAGACAGGGAAGTGACTTACAGGTTGCATACTGATGAATGAAACATGATGACTGGTGTGTGCAATACATATACAGTATTTTGGCAGCTAGAACAAACAACAGTCTACAACTGATATGGGGGGAGGAGTGATTTGATAGAGTAGCAGTGGAGTGTAAGCAAAGATAAAGCCAGGAGTAGAAGGGGAAGGGAAAGCAGTTAAAGATAAAGCCAGGAGTAGAAGGGGAAGGGAAAGCAGTTCTGGAAAGCTTGGAGCATGTATAGGGCCACTCTCATTTCTAGCACGTTTATTTAGAGGTGAGTCTTCACTGGAGATCAGGACCCCACAGTCTGAATGGGACAGAGATGGGCTCCCCACCCTAAAACCAAAGCATCCGTGGTAAGGATCTCCCCAGGAGAGGGAATGAGGAAAGGGACTACTCGCAAAAGGTGGAGTGGGTTTCTACCACCAGTGCAGGACCTTGCAAACCAGGGATGAAACAAAGATCATTTGGACCAAGTCGTCAGAGCACTAGTTCCACTCAACTCAGACGTTCCACTGGGGTATGCACATATGAAGGCTGGCTAGGGGTACAGTGGCTATAGACACTGCCAAGAGGCCCAAGAGTCCAAGATAGGACCTGGCTGTGACATGCCTTTCCTGAGCCACTAGGGAGGTGTGAGCTATCAGGCATTCCGCCCTGTCCTGTGGCAGGAAGGCCTTGTACTGGGTCAAGTCCAGAACTGCACCAATGTACTGCAAGCGCTGAGATGGGAAAAGAGCAGACTTGGGCAGATGTACTGTAATGCCCAGGGAATTAAACAACTGCAGAATTGTGTGCAGTGTGATCAGTAAGAGTTCCCTGGATAAGGCCTTTAGTAGCCAGTCGTCCATATATGAGAACACATAAAGGCCCAGTCGCCTGAAAGACTATACCGCTTCTACGCACTTTGTAAAGACCCATGACACAGAGGACAAGTCAAAGGGCAAGACCCTGAACTGGTAATGCTCCCCCCTTGAACAGGAACCTGAGATATTGCCTGTGAGGGGTGCAAATCAGGATATGCAGATAAGTGTTCTGCATACAGTATCCAGGGAACAAAGTCATTCCCCTTGCTTGAGCAGTGGCAGCAGGCCCTGCAGGATGACCATTTGGAACCACCTGTACTGGTTAAGTCCCTTGACATCCAGAACAGGATCCAAATCTCCTGTTCTTCTGGGAACCAGGAAGAACCTGGAGTAGAACTCTGTGTTCCGCTGACCCCGTGGGAAAGGGTCTATTGCCTGCTTGCATAACAGGAAAAGGACTTCAACCACTGGAATGTGGTCTGGAAGGTACAGGGTTGGAACAGGTGGAATGTCTGGGAGCTGTTCCAAAAGCTCTAGAGTGTGGTTCCACTCTATTATTTACAGAATCCAAGTATCTGTGGAGATGGTCCTCCACTGCTCAAGATGGAGGGGAAAAAAGACCCCTACTGCCGCCTCACATGGTTGGGAATGAAAATTCACGCATCTACCTGTAATTCCTGGATCTCTTCTCTTGCACCTTCATCATTCACTACTGTTGGGTGTACGTCAGAGGCGCGCACCTGCCATGGGAGTTTTTTGTGATTTTTTTGAGGGAGGAGTCGGCACCAATGGCGCCGGCCATGTGGCTGATGTACTGCATGGAGCACGTAGGTTGGCCATTAGGAACAGTAGATTCCTCCTCCTTCAACCCAGTTCTGCTGAGTCAGAGAGGAGAAAAATTTTTTAGAGAAAGAGAGTGAGGCAAGGGATAGACAAAGGTAAGGATATAAACAGAAAAAGGTATAAGCCAATTCGAGGACAGAAAGGAGAGAACCCTACCCTAAATGGCCATGGGCCTCAATCCTTGGGTGGTCTCTGGAGAAGGCGAAGGCAAAGGATAGGAAGAAGAAAGATAGAAGAGGTGGAAGTAAAGGATAAAGGGGGAAGGAGGAGGGCTCTCTGCCATGCTAAAATGGAAAACCACTGGCTTGGGAGTTTTAAAACTCCTGCTGGAATGAAGACAAGGGAGCAAGGATCCTGCTAGTCACAGAGGTTATAGAACCAAGGTCTGAAGGGGATTAATGGTCTTGTCAGCCGAGATGGAGGCAGATATCTCCTCCCACCCTTTATCCATAATTGCTATGAAAATCCTAGAGCCTAGGTCTCACAGACTGTCTCTTGGAGGGCGATCAGTCCTGCTCAGGAGAGGAGTGAGTCCTGACTTAGGTGTAGGGAAAAAAATCTGGTAGAAGTTTTCCCACAGGAGTACTGGTGGAGTCCCCACTTCAGGAGAAGAGAACCACAGGACATCCGTGCCACAAGAAATAGAGAGGAAGGAAAATCCCATGGACTCTCCTAGGACTGCACTGATGTAAATAGCAACCAGATGGTGACATAAACCAGAGGATTATCCAAGCCCCAAGAGGGGGACACCCTAGTGCATCGTGAAGAGAATCTGAGGGTGTTCCCTCAGAGGTTAGGGCTAAGACCATACTCGCCGTCCTCTAGGTTGAATGCTCTGTGACTTTTTACAGAAGGAAACAGAAAGCTCTGAGGTACCAGGGGGACTCAACTCCAATTGGCCTCTAGGAGGGGGAAGGGAAGCAGGGTTGAGGCGATGGCCAAGAACTGAGGCCCATGAGGGGATAGAGTGTGGGATTCAGTAATGAATGGTGAAGATAGAAAAAAATATCAAGAATTACAGTAGGTATGTAATTTTCACATCTTCCCTTGTCAATCTTCCCCATTCAGTACTGTTGGGTGAGTACCAAGCCCCCCAGAGAGGACCTGGCACAGCTCTAATGGAGCAGATCCCTCAGCTCCCTGAAGGCGAGATGCAGGAGGGGGAGACCCTAAAGCCCTATTAGACCAACAAGATTGAAGGCTGTTCAGGAAGAGGAGTTGTTCCCTGTGGCCTGGGGGACGGGAGGCACCCCTGTAAGGTCCTCCTTGTCCTGTGGGAAAAAAGTCAGGTCCTCCGGAAGGAGGAGATCACCCTACGCTGGGCAACAGGTGACAACCTTGATAGACAAAGCCATGCCATCTGCCTAATGCAGATCGCTGGCCCCACAAGTCTGGATGCCACCTCACTGATGTTGTAAGACACCCTTGCTTGGTGCCTTGCAAGCTGCAGACCCTGAGCAGAGAGGGCAATGGTCTGTCAAGATTGCTCCGTATCAGGCAAAGATGCCAGGACTTGTGCCAGCATCGACCACAGGTGTCTGTTATAGGCAGCGTGGTGAGCCTGATGAGAACCTATACACAGCAACACACGAGCTGAAGAGAAAATTCTTCACCACCACTGGTAGAATTTTACAGAATCCGGATCTGGGGGTCAGTCGTGCGCCAGGTGCTAAAGCCCGGAAGAAGTGTCTATGGACATCAGCCCTGAAGACGGGTGAGGTAGGGAACCTAGAGACTCCTAAGGAGTACAATACCATCTCCTGCAGTCTACTGGGGCTGGGGAGAGGGTGGCTGGAGACTGCCAGGTGCAGACAGACTCTTCCTGGAAAGGGATGGGCCAGAAGGACACCCCCAGGTGGTGGGCACTGAAATTCGCTTAGGAATGAGTGCATCTTCCACTCAGTATTGCTGCTCAGCATGTGAGAGATGCAAAGCTCCTGGACCAGCCTTGAAAGGAACCGCTGATACTCAGTGAAATCAGTGTCGGAGGACAGGTGGACGGAATGTTCCTCTCCCTCAGAAGAGGGAGACGAGGAGGAAGAGAAGCTTGAATGTTCAGAGTCCTCCTGCAATGTGAGAGACAGGTGAAAAATCCATTTGTCCATGGCCCTGACATAAGTGGGAAAGGACACTGCAGTGGCTCTGAACATCTCCCAGGTTAAGGGCCCCCGTAGAATCCAGATGGCCTGGGAGAGGAGGAGGTGTCTGCAGAGGGATGGTAGATGGGCACCGAACTAATAGTGCCCAGCCTCTGAGACCCAGAGACTGGTCTTGCCAGATGGGGAGACCCTGGGGCCAAACCAGGCTGTGAAGGCTTTGTCTGAGATGGCAAACACCGGAAGAGCCCTGAGAGACACTCTCCCCTGTGACGTGACTGGGGTTGCATGGGTCCAGAAGGGCAACTCTCCATGTTGCCAACTAAGGATGCCTCCGAGACCTTAAGGGAAAGGCAGGGTTCAGTGCTTCATCTCCTCCCCACTCCCCGCAGGGCAGTGGAGGGGGTACCCACACTTTGCCATGGCCCCATAACCCCTCAGACTCAGAGGCCCCCAATCCCACAGGCTCCCCAAAGGAGACTGCAGAAGGAGAGGGTCTCAGTTCCCACCTGGGGGTTCAGGGCAGTGCCAGGAGTGGCAGCTGCCACAGCCTCCCCAGGAGAGGACACCCCACCCTGAGCCCCCAGGCCGCTGTCTCCAATGGATCCACACCGGTCGGCCTCAGCCGTAGGATCCGCCGGAATTACAGATTGCAGGGACTCTGGGATAGGGCCCCTGGGCTGCCTGGTACTGTGTCCCAAGGGGCTCTCTGACTCAGAGGAGTTGGGGTGCCAGTCCAGATCAGCCCTGCGAGTCATCTTCCTCCAAAGAGGAAGTGGCCAGGCAGACCTCCAGGCTATTGACCCCGGGAGGGCCCCTGGTGGTGGCGCCACACAGGACATGGCACCACCCCGATCACTGGCAGTGGATCCGGGACAGTGCTGGGAGATGGTGCCGAGGGTCCATCAGTGCCAGGTACAGCAGCCATGGGCCACGACACTGGGGGGAGCCTGCACCTCCGTAGAGGTGACTGCCAGGCCAGTGCCAGCAGCAGGACTCCGCAGGGAATCGCGTTGCTCCTCCAACACCGCAAAAGAGGCCTCCTCCTCAGCAAGGCTAGAATTGGAGGAGGCCTCCCTCCTCCTCTCTGGGCCATATAGACCCAGTAGGGGCCCAGAGGAAGGGTCAAGTGTCCTGGCCTTGGTGTCCTGCAAGCAACCCTGTCCTCAGACAGTTGGCGGAGCCCTGCTGACTTTAAATGCATGAACTTCGAGAACATGGTGGTCCATGGAGAAGCAGACATCACAATGATCCATATCGTGATTGGCTCCCAGGCATCACAAGCAAACATCATGCCGGTCCAAAACGGAAAAATTCTGGCCACAGGGGCACCTATGCATGGGAGCATGGCCCGCTTTGGATTTTCTCTTTGGCCCCAAACCAGACATGATGGGAAAACAATATAATCAAACTTTAGCAAAAGAGCCCGGCACCATCAGAAGAAATAAAAGGAACGGGCTTACCAGATTACCAATGATGTCGGGCGGTTCAGAATCGGGATGAAGAACTGGAGAGGTGACATCGAACAGCGAAGGCCTATGATGCAGACTAAATTTGGCTTATTCATGCCACAGGTGTGACCTCGATGGTGGGAGAAACAGAACTGGGAGATGGAGGAAGGGTCTACGGTGCCTAACCACCAATATGTGTGTGCCACGTAGTGCATCAGCCACGTGGGTGGCACCAACTCCTCCCTCCAAAAAAAAAAAAAAAAAACTCCTGTGGCAGGTGCATGCCTCCAGCTTACACCCAACAGTAATGAATGGTGAAGATTGACAAGGGAAGATCAAGAGGAGGGGGGTGGGCAAGGAGTCAGGCTGAGGCAGGACCAGGGGCACAGGCATCACCACTGGCTCTAGGACTTGGCTGTGGGACTAGATGTGGAGGAAGGGGTAGGCAGAGAGGAGCCAGATCTGCATTTCCCTTGAGGACAGTGCCAGACCAGGACTTCTGGGAGACCTTTCAAAAGAAGGGTATTGGACGGCTTCTGTGTTGGGTATGATGAAGAGAATGAACTGATCTTATGGCCCTCCCTGAGGCCTGCAATTCATTAATAATGCCCTGCACATCAGGTCCAAACAGTTTGAACCCCACCAAGGGGACATCCAGGACTTTCTGCTGCATATCTGCAATAAGCCTAGACACACGGAGCCAGGAGTGCCGCCTCAGGCAAATGCTTGTGGCAGCTGCTCTGGCTATGGTATCTGACATGTCATAGATGGCTTGGAGGAGGTGTTTAGTGACATCCTCTGCTGCCTGAAGAACCTTTTTTTTTTTTTGGTAAAATATTTTTATCTTATCAACAGTAATAACAAATACAAACAAATCAGGCATTTAACCAATGCTCCAAAACAATTTGGATACATCTGGTACAATACATATGGATTCAGCGACTTGGCATGCAAGTATACAGATTCAAAGCTTTTGAACAGCCTACAACTTGGTAACACCTAACTTACTCATTTTGGTAATAGAGTTAAGGGTACCACATCATAACCTGTGGATGTGTTGGAGTGTTCCCTATAATCTAAGTGTCTGATATATGAGGGTTCATTACATTTTATGGGAATATATCATTTTCCAATGCTTTCTCCAGGTCATTCTATACTTGGATGAATGCCTGGGCCTTGCCTACAACCTTACTCTGTGCCCTGTTTATCTTGAGGCAACTAAGTAGGTTGCTGGCCTATTGCTGTGAGTTCTCTGAAATCCAACATTACGCCTGTGCAGTACGTGCATTGACTAAAGCCAAGGACCATAAGAAAAAATTACTTACCATAGTAATGTTGTTTCTTCTAATGGAATCTTGCTGTGTTCTGACAATATGCAGTTAGACCAACTGGTTCAACTGCCCCAGAGAACAAAGAATTAAACTCTATGCAAATGCATAGAACGTGGAGCTTGAGCTCTGTTTTCAAACCACTGTCCTCGGTACATTCTAGTAACTGATCTGATTCTATGAAGCGAAACTAGATATATATATGCAAAAAAACTAAGACTAAACAGCGGGCCCCAACAGGGGCAATATAAGCAAAAGACGAAAAGGCATGTAGAAGACTCAAGTCACAGATGCCCAAAGAAGACTAGTACCCACCATTGGGTTAAGTCCTATAGGTGCTGCAGAACAGCTAACCTTCCCCAGGTTCTGAAGGGGAGGTAGGGTGGGAGGTCAGAATACAGCAAGAAGAAACAACATTACTATGGTAAGTAATTTTTTCTTCAAACAACATGAAGTCTTGCTGTATTCTGACAATATGCCGACTACAAAGCGTGCCCTATGGAGGTGGGCACAAAACCTATTTGGGGACTCGGCTCTGCAGTACTGCTGTGCCAAACCTGGCTTCACTCCTAGCCTGAATATCCAGGCTGTAGAGCTTAGTGAATGTATGGACAGATTTCCAGGTGGCAGCCTTACATATCTCAAGCAAAGGGACTTCCCTGGCAGCCACCAAGGAGGCAGCAGTCCCCTTAGTAGAATGGTCCCTAAGGCTTGCTGGGGGTCCTTACCCAGCTTACTATAGCAAAACTGGATACAGGCCACAATCCATCTGGCTGTAGTTCTCTTTGCAGCTGGTCTGCCTTGACCAACTTCACTATGGGTAAGAAAAAGGTGGGAACAATCCTTCTTTAATTCCTTTGTCCTGTCCATGTAATAGCTAATAGCTCTTTACATCCAGACTGTGAAGCCTGTGTTCATGCGAACGGAATTGCTCTGAGAAAAATACAGGCAAGGTAATGGACTGATTAAGATGGAAATCAGAAACCACCTTAGGGAGAAACTTCCTATTAGTTCAGAGCACAATCTTATCCCTGTGAGTTGTAATATAGTTGGGCTCCCCTGACAAGGCCTGAAGTTCACTGATTCTTCTAGCAGAAGTGATGGCCACTAGAAACACAGTTTTCCAAGTGAGAAACTTGAGCTCTGAAGAAAACATAGGTTTGAAAGGAGGTTGCATAAGCTGGCCTATGCATATGTTCAAGTCCCATGCAGGGGTAGGTTCCTTGTGTTGAGGATGAAGATGCAGCAACCCTTTGAAAAACCTTTTAAAAATTGGTTGTGGAGCCAGAGAAGAGCCCTTCCCTGCTGAAAGATAAGCAGAGACAGCAGAGAGGTGTACCTTCAGGGTAGATGGCTGCAAATGCAGAGACTGAAGGTGGACTAGATAGTCCAGAAGTTCTGGTAACCCAGCCCGCTGTGGGTCCAGGTCTTTCTGTGAGCACCAAAGAGAGAATCTTTTCTACTTAGAGGAATAGGTTTTCCTAGTACCAGGTTTCCTGGAACCCTTCAGAATATTCAAGACAGACTGAGATAATTGTAAATCTGCATATTCTAAGTCTTCAAGAGTCAAGCCTGAGGCGAAGAGACTGAAGACTGGGGTACATTATACTTCCGGGAGACGATGTCAGCAGGTTGCATCTCCTGGGGAGATAAATCGGCCTGGTCAGTGACAGTGACAGCATCAAGTATCACGGTTGTCTGGCCCAGTCTGGGGCTATGAGAATAATGGTGGCAGACTGAGACCTCAGTTTGACCAAGACTCTGGCTATCAAAGGAAAAGGGGGATAAGCATAAAGGAACCTGTTTGACCAATCCAGAAGGACAGCATCCAGTGGCACTGGGCCCTGGAGTGGAGGCCTGCAACAATACATTGGTAATTGGTTATTGTCTAGGGCTGCAAAGTGATCATTCTCTGGCACCCCTCACCTCCTGAATACTGAGAGAAGGACCTGCCTGTTCAAGGTCCATTCATGATGGCCCTGGCTGATCCTGCTGAGAGCATCTGCCAGTACATTGTCCTTGCCTGGCAAGTGAACTGCTAACAGTGACATGTTCAGAGAATATGCCAGGTTCCAAATTTTCATGGATTCTGTGCACAGCAGTGAGGATCTTGTTCCCCCCTGCTTACTGATGTAGTACATGGTGGTGGTATTGTCTGTCCTGATTTGAACCACCTTGCCCTGTAAGAGACTGGCAAACTCCTGAATAGCCAGAACACTGCCCTGAGGTCCAGAAGATTGATGTGCAGAAGAGACTCCTGAGGGAGCCAAGTACAGTGTGCTGTGTGATCCCCTAGGAGAGCACCCCAGCCCAGAAGAGAAGCATCTGTTGTCAGCACCAGAGAGGGTACCTGAGGGAGAAAGGGAACCCCCACTCTGAGGTTGTCCATCTCTAGTAGTGGAATCTCTCTTGAAGCTGCCACTGAAGCAGCTGTCCCCCTGGTGGAGTGTGCCCTCAGGCCCAGGGGCGCCTGTTTACCCACTTTACTGTAACAAAACTGTATACATGCTACTATCCGGTGAGCAGCTGTGTGTTTTGTGGCAGCTCTGCCCTTACCTACTTCACCATAGGTGAGGAAGAGCTGTGTTTGACTTGATCTGTAAGACTTGGTTCTGTCAATATAGTGGCTAAGTGCCCTTTTGACATTGAGGGAATGAAGTCTCTTTTCTGGAGAACTGAAATTCTCTGTAAAGAAAACACAGTGATTGACTGATTTAAATGGAAATCAGATACCACTTTGGGAAGGAATTTTCTATTGGTCCTAAGGACCACGTTGTCCCTGTGAAATGAGATGTAGTTCACATCTGTGCACAGAGCTTGTAACTCGCTGATCCTTCTGGCTGAAGTAATAGCAACCAGAAACGCAGTTTTCCAAATGATATACTTCATATCTGCAGTTGCCATGGGTTTGAATGGTGCATCCATTAGCTTGGCAATGCAGATATTCAGATTCCAGGCCAGGACCAGTTCCCTCAGGGAGGGAGCAGGAGATTGAGCCCTTTAAAGTATTTCCTGAAGACTGGACGAGAGGCCATGGAGCTTTCTTTAGCAGCTGATAGGTAAGCTGAGACTGAAGCCAAGTGGACCTTGAGGGTCGAGAGCATCAGGCCTAATGAATGTAGGTGTGTCAGGTAATCCAGGAGAATAGCCAAATCAGCCCTGGAGGGGTCAGTACCCTTACCTGAACACCATATAGAGAACCTCTTCCACTTAGAAGAATATGTTTTCTTAGTGGAAGATTTCCTGGAATGCCTAAGTACTGTCAGCACCTGTTCTGACAGTTTAAGGTTAGCAAATTCTAAGTCCTCAAGAGCCAGGCCTTGAGTCTCAGTGATTTGAGGTTGGGATACAGGATCCGGCCCTAAGAGGAGGTCAGCAGGTTGTGCCTCCTGGGCAAGTGAATTGAGACTACTGATAAGAGTCAGCAAAAGTGAGTACCAACGTTGCTTAGCCCAATCTGGTGCCACCAGTATCACTGTTGCTGGCTGGAACCTCAATTTCAGTAGGGTCCTGAATATCACTGGAAAAGGAGGGAAGGCATATGGAAACTTCCCTGACCAGTCCAGGCCTGTCGCATCTAGGGGAAGTGTACCCCGAGAGGAGATCTGCAACAGTACATCAGTAACTGGTGATTTTCTACAGAGGCAAAAAGATCCACCTCTGGAGTGCCCCACCTACTGAAAACTGTACAGAGTATCTGGAGATTCAAACACCACTCGTAGTGGTCTTGACTTATCCTGCTGAGGGAATCTGCCAGCACACTGTCCTTCCTTGGAAGATGTATGGCTGATAGGGATACTTTCATGGAGTATGTCAGGGACCACAGCCTCATTGCCTCTGTGCACAGTGGGGCTGACCTAGTTTCTCCCTGTCTGTTGATGTAATACATAGTGGTGGTGTTGTCTGTTCTGACCTGCACCACCTTGTTTTGAAGATGTGGGGCAAATGCCTGTAGAGCTAGGTACACTGCCCTGAGCTCCAGTAGATTTACGTGCAACAGGGACTCTTGGAGAAACCATGTACCACTTGCTGTGTGGTCCAGCATGTGTGCTCCCCAATCTAGAGGGGAGGCATCTGTTGTGAGAATTAGGGAAGGCTGTTCCCTGAGAAAAGGTACACCTACCTGAAAGTTGTGCTCGTCCAGCCACCACTCTAGTGCCTGTAATAGGCTGTGGGTGACTGGAACCAGTCTGGACAGTGGGTCTATCCTTTGTGACCAGTACTGTCTCAGGTGAAACTGGGTGTCTCTCATTTGGAATCTGGAGCCTAGCACCACTGCGGTGGCAGCTGTCATGTGACCGAGAAGCCTGAGGAATCTCTGGCTGGTTTGGATTTTCCTGGTGCAAATGAGTTTGTAATCTGCAGAATGCTGTTTACCCTGTCCTGGGGCAGAAAAGCTCTGCCTAGGCTGGTGTCTAGTTCTGCTCCAATGAACTCCAGTATTCATACTGGTATTTGCTGAGACTTCTGCTCATTTATGAGGAAACCTAAGGACTCCAGAGTAGATTTTGTTAGTGTTAGGGAGTGCTCTGCATGTTGCAGAGACTGACCCACTACTAACCAGTCATCTAGGTAGGGAAAGACTGTCACCCCGTTTTCTCAAAAACTCTACCACTATGGTCAGGCACTTTGTGAAGGCCCTTCATGCCGAAGTTAGGCCAAATGGGAGTGCTGCGAACTGATAATGGCCTGAGGCCAGCCTGAATCTAAGGTACCTTCTGTGAGATGGTCTGATAGGGATGTGGAATAGGCATCCCTTAGATCTAGGGAGGCTAGCCAGTCTCCCTTCTGTAACGTGGGAATGATTATTGAAAGAGTGACCATTTTGAACTGTGGTTTCAGAATGTGTCTGTTCAGAAGTCTTAGATCCAGGATAGGTCGCCAATCCCCATTTTTCTTTCTTGTGAGGAAGTGTCTGGAGTAGAAGCCTTTGCCCCTCTGGCTCCACTGTTTTGATTGCCAGAAAGTATTTTACCTCTGCTTCCAGTAAGATTCTGTCTGCAGATGTAACTGTTGCAAAGGTTCTTGTTCTCAGTTTGGGGAATGATTTGAAGCCAAGTGCCAGACCCTGGCTCACTACCTCCAGGACCCACTTGTCTGTGGTGATGGTATGCCAAGCCTGGAGGTAGACAGCCAATCTGAAACCCACTGGTGGTTCTACAATAGGGGATGTGACCTGTACCAGCCTGTCAGGGGTTCTGTGTGGGCTGTGCCTGAGTCTGTGGGGAGGGAGAAGCTCTTCTCATAGCTCTCCTGCCCCTTCCTCTAAAATAGCCTCCAAACTGCTGTTGTGGCTGAGAGGCCTGTGCTTGGAAAAAAAGATCTGGAATAGGATCCCTTACCCCTGCCTCCCCTAGTCTGGGCTCTATAGTATGTGGAAGGCCCATCCTTAGAGTTACTTCTATAGGTAGCCTTGTATTCCTCTACCTTTTTCATGTAGCCAGGGCTAGAACTGTATTCCAGAGTGCCTTCTGGTATTGCACTGCATAAGCCATATAATTGGCTTGTCTGACTGTCAGCGAGGCAGCCTTGTGCCCTTTCTTTCCCATGGCATCCATCTTCCGAGAATCTTTGCCAGGAGGATGGGTAGCCAGAGGTATCCTGGCCTTATCGCAGGCAGCAGCCTGAACCAACCCTTCAGGGTCAGGGTGACTGAAAAGAAAATCAGCTGTGGTCCTAGCCAGCTCATATTTCTTATCAACCTTATTGTCTACCCCAGGAAATGAAGTTGGAGTCTAAAATATTTGCAGTGCTGCTTTTTTTAAGGACTTATGCATAAGTAGTAACAGGCGTTTAGTGGGAGGTAGCCCCATCATGTCAAGGAACTCTGTTTTCTCCAAATCTTACTGTCTCCTGCAGAGGGAGGCTAAGGGTCTCTACCATATTTTTTACAAAAGCATAGTAGGAGTTATAATCCTCTGGTCTCCTAGGAGGAGATACTAACTCTTGTTCTGGAGAAACCTCTGGTTCTATCGGTTCCTCATTAAAATCATCCTCATCCTCCTCACCAAAGGTAGCCTGCAGTTTCTGAGGAGCTGGCACTGGCCCAAGAACCAGTACAGCTGGTGTGGGAACTGGGACTGCAGCCTGCGGTGCTTGTAAGATCTATAAAGCCATAGCAATGTCCTGAGCCGAGGGCATATTGTGTTTGTCTGCTGGGAGCTCCTTAGCCTTCTTGGCCGGAGGTGCGGCAACATGCTTTTCCTTGCATTTTTTCTTATATGGGACAGGTTCAGACCCTGTCTCCACATTCCTTTTTGATTTACCCTGCTCAGTCTTGTCTGACCCCTTGTCAGGGTCTTTAGCTTTACCTCCATCCTTTTTTGTGGATGATGTAGAGGAACTACTTTCCCCAGTAGTAGCAGAAGCAGAGGCCATTTCTTCTAACTTCTTAAACCTTTTCCTTAAAGTTTTAGGACAAAAAGTTTTACAAATATCACAATTGGCAAAGATATGGCTAGTACCCAGACAAAAAACAAAGAGGGAATGTCTGTCTGCTTTTGCTATATTCTGCCTGCAAGACTCACAATACTTAAAACCAGTGGGTCCTGTGCATTTTTTAGGTTTGTCAACAGGGACCTCTGACACTGATCAGGAAGCGGTAAAATAAATCTAAAGAAATTTGTCGGTTCCTTGAAATCGGGAGATTTCAAATATAAACAACCATTAATGGTTCCAGGAAGCGAGCGCTACTCGGTTCCTGAGACTGAAAATAATTATAAATATAAATATGGTAAAGAGGTCAAAGGAACTGACCACAAAAACACTAAACATATTAAAGAATGAGGAAAACGCTAACCTAAAACAGCGGAACCCTTGGTGTCGAGGAACCATGAGGGAACCGCTAACGGCTTAAAATTTTAATATAAACTACAAAAACTAACACCAAGGCGGCAATTTGAAAATTAAACTTAAAACGTTACTTATTGCCAAGATAAACAAATCTGAAGAAGTTGAAGGAGAGCTCTCCAGGATGTCTTCACTTGGCAGGGGGAGTAAAGAATCTGAAGCATTTAGAGTGCAGCAGTTACTAGGACAGCAGTTTGAAACTGGCACAGGCCAACTGAGAATTCCATCATTTGCATAGCATTCCATCTCTCCAGGCAGTTCAACCCAGGAGGCTGACTGCATCAGTTTAACCATAATGAGTGATTCCTGGGGTTAGAATAGGTAGCTAGCCACATCAAACAGATCATTTAAATGGAATTCAACAATTTCTCAAGGGGAGCCATACGACTGAGTTACAGAATCACAAATGATTCAGAGCTGTGCTGCCTGAGTGTAAGTGCAGAAATGTGGCAGATTGAACCTCCTTGGTCCCTCGCAAGTTGCAAGGCAGATAATCTGCTCCAAGGGTGCTTACCACCATGGATAAAAACATGGAACCATCCACTCCCAGGAGATAAAATAATATGATGAAGGAATAACTGGGAGGTTTTATAGGAGATAAAGCACTTGGAGTAATACTATCATTTGGACAGCATCAACTCTGTGGAAAAAGCTAAAAGGTAGAGTCAGGATGAAAAAATTACTTACCTGTAGTAATCTTGTTTCTTCCAATGGGATCCACTAATATTATTTCTTCTTGCAGTGCTTCTTTAAGCCAGAACTGCCCCGAAGCCAAATGGAATGCTATGTTAATGATGGAATTTTTAACTCATGCATTCAATTCAAAAACTGCCCAGTGAAACTGCCTACATTCTAACCTCAGATTTCTTAGGAGCCTGCAAAGAGGCCATAGTAACATCTAATTAGAATAGAAATAGGAAAAAAGGCCCCAACTGGGGCAATTAGTAAACATTAAATCACAGGAAAAAAAGAGCGAAATTCCCTTTTCCTAAATGTCACAGTCACCTAAGGAAAAAAGACCTACTAAGTTAAAAAGCATTACTAAGAAGTGCCAGTAGATGGCATATCACTCCAAGTATTCATATGATCAGCACTGGAGAGGTTTTTTTTTACTGATTCTGCCAGGGGAGGCAGGGTGGAAAGTAATAATATTAGTGGATCCCGTTGGAAGAAACAAGATTACTACAGGTGAGTAATTTTTTTCTTCTTACTCCAGGAATCCACTAATATTATGACATCTTGCAGACTATGCAGCAGTACCTCATGGAGGTGGGTAAATAATCTACTTAGGAAAAAGACTCTGCAGGACTGCTGTTCCAAACCTGGCATCACTCCTGGACTGGGTGTCCAGGCTATAATGCTTAGTGAAAGTGTGGACTTATCTCCAGGTAGCTACTTTACAGATTTCCACCAAAGGCATCTCTCGGGTAGCTGCAATAGTGGCAGCTGTGCCCCTTGTAGTACGGGTCCTAAGCCCAACAGGGGGCACCCTATCTGCTTTTGAGTAACAAAACTGGATACACTGAACTATCCATCGAGATACAGTTCTTTTTGAGGCAGGTGTCCCTTTACCTACCTCTCCATCGGTGAGGAACAGCTTTTGTCTGTCCTGCCTACGGTCCCTGGTATGAGTCATGTAGTAACTTAAAGCCCTTTTCACATCAAGGCTGTGAAGTCTACACTGCCCTGAGCTAGAGTGCTCAGTGAATAAAACTGGCAAGGTAATAGACTGGTTCAAGTGGAAGTCCGAGACCACTTTGGGGAGAACCTTCCTATTAGTTCTCAACACTACCTTGTCCCTGTAGAAGAAAACATACTCCTTTTCCACACAGAGGGTCTGGAGCTCACATATCCTCCTGGTAGAAGTGACTGCCACCAAGAAGACTACCTTCCAAGTAACAAATCTGAGATCTGCAGAGGCCATGGGCTCTAAGGGAGGAAGCATAAGCTAAGCAATGCAAATGTTCAGGTCCCAAGTTGGCACTGGTTCCCTGTGAGGGGGAAACAGGTGAGACAGTCCCTTAAAAAATCTCCTGAAGATAGGATTTGATGCTAAGGAGAGTACAGTTATGTAAGAACTTACCGTAATGGTAGATCTTCGAGAGAAGCTCTTGCAGCAGGTAACACATGTAGGACTGATGCCACCTGGTGGCAGATCACAGCAACTCTTTTTCCAGCAGTACCTAGAGGACTGCCCTCCTGATGTCGGCTCCACCCCCAATGTCACCCAGTACAAAGGGAGGAGATGGTCCCCGCGTGCTCCAGTTCTTGCGTGCCCAAGGCAGGTCCACATGAGGCAATATGCGGATATAAACTGTCCTGAAAAAGCAAATCTTACCCATGCAGCAACAAAAAAGGTCATGGTGAAAGCAGGAGAGACTTGGTCCCAGGGGAGGAGGAGGGTGAAATCATACCTGCTGCAAGTGCTTCTCTCGAAGATCTACTGTTACAGTAA
Organism: Neoceratodus forsteri; assembly: GCA_016271365.2. Taxonomy (NCBI): domain Eukaryota; kingdom Metazoa; phylum Chordata; order Ceratodontiformes; family Ceratodontidae; genus Neoceratodus; species Neoceratodus forsteri. The sequence goes on from CM057459.1 coordinate 284,757,092, forward strand.
GTTCTTACATAACTGTACTATCTTACTTTGAGAGTAAGCTCTTGCAGCAGGTAACACATGCAGGACGGATTCCCAAGCAGTATAAACCTAATATGACCCTGGGAGGGGGAAGGGGAAGGGAAAGGGAAAAACCAACACACAGGAAACAGGGGAAGCCCCTCATGAGATCAGACCCTGCAGAACCGCAAGTCCAAACCCTGCTCGTCGCCTGGAGATGATGTCCAGGCTGTAGTGCCTGATGAAAGTATGGACAGAGTGCAAAACGGCAGCAGCACAGATGTTTGCTGCCGACACCTGTTTCATAGCTGCAAAGGAAGTGGCAACAGCTCTGGTGGAATGTGCCTTAACAGAGCCCGGAAGTGATTTACCATACTTCTGGTAACAAAGAAATGCAGTTCACTAACCAACACAAGAGCGTGTGTTTGGTTACTGGGCGCTCCAAGGACCTGTCTGCAAAGGACACGTACAATTGGTCAGATGTCCTGACCTCCTCCATTCTGGACAGGTAAACAACGTAAAGCTCTGTGCACATCTAAAGTGTGCAGAAGTGCTTCCTCCTTGCTAGAATACTCTGGGTAATAAACCGGAAGCTGAACAGACTGGTTGAGCGTGAGCTCTGACACCACCTTCGGCAGGAATTTTGGATTGGTGCAAAGATCCACCCTATCTTTATGGAAAATCAAACAGGGCTCCTTGCACATCAGGGCGTGAAGCTCAGAGATGCATCTTGCCGAGGTCACAGCCACTGATAGCAGCGTTTTACAAGAAGGAAACAGAGATCACCGCTCATGGCCGGTTCAAAGGGAGGAAGCGTAAGCTTTTCCAGAGTGAAAAGAAGATCACAAGGAAGAACAGGATCCTGAATGGGGGGTTTTATGTGTAAAATGCCCCTAAGGAAGGCTTTGGGCTCCTCCAATTGAGACACTGTCTTTTTGTGTATGAGCTGATGATATGCAGAAATAGCGGCCAGGTGTACTTTAATGGACGAGTAACTTAAACCTGACTCTGAAAGGGATAGCAAGTGTTCTAAGATGGTATTAACAGGACAGACCAGAGGATCCACTTTCCTGGATGTGGCCCAGAGGCAGAAACGTTTCCATTTCATGGCGTAAGTGGCCCTGGTGGTGGGCTTACGTGCCTCGACCAGAACTTGCGCTACTTTATCTGAAACCCCAAATCTGACCTTGACTAGGTCCTGAGGAGCCAAGCATGCAGGTCAAGGGAGTACAGGTTGGGATGAACCAAGGCCCCATTGTCCTGTGAAAGTAGCTGGGTCAATACTGGAAGAGGAACAGGAGGCTCCACCGTCAAACACCATAGTAAGGGGATCCAGATCTGTCTGAGCCACAGGAGAGCTATCAGGATCATGATAACCCTTTCTGATTGAGCTTTGAGGAGCACCTTCTGAATCAGTGGAAATGGGGGAAAGGCATAAAGGAACCTTCCCCTCAATGCATCTTGCAAGAAAGCTCCAGGCACTGGACCAAGCAAGCAAAAACTGGTCAGTTTTGCATTGAATCGAGATGCAAATAGGTCTAATTCTGGTGTCCCCCACTTGTCAAACAAGTTGTCTGCTACATTTTGCAGTAGAGCCCATTCATGGAGTAGAGGCCTTGATCTGCTGAGAGCATCTGCTAGCATGTTCAAAGATCCTGGAATGTGAACTGCTGACATGATGTGCTATAGCCCAATCCCACACCCTCATAGCCTCTCGACAGAGAGGATAAGAGTGAGTACCTCCCTGTTTGTTGACGTAGAACACTACTGAGGTGTTGTCCATCTGTAAATGGAGGTAGCCCAGGATTAACATTGGGGCCAAGGCCTGAAGCGAATATAGGACTGCTCTCAGTTCTAGTACATTGATGTGAAGGTTCTCCTCAGATTGGGACCATAAACCTGGAGTCCTGTGGTTCCCTAGATGCACATCCCATCCTGTTCCCAACGCGTCCATGGTAAAGGTTTGAACGGGAGTATCGAGTCAAAAGGGGAGACCCCACAGAAGGTCCTGTGGAGACATCCACCAACAAGATTCCCAGAGGATTGGCTCTGTGACCCCATGGGCATCTCTAGATCATCCTGGGGCTGGCTCCATTGAACACGGAGTGTCCACTGGATTGTGCACATACGCAACTGTGCAAAAAGAACTGGAATGACTGCTGCGGCCATGTGGCCCAGCAATCAAAGTATGGTCCTGGCTGGGACTGTAGAGGCTGAACAGACCCGAACAGCCAAATCCTAGATGCTCTCTGCTGTCTGTGGGAAGGAAGATCCTTCCTAAGGAAGTATTTAAGAGTGCTCCTATGAACTGGAGCCTCTGGGATGGTAATAGATGAGACTTCTCTGAGTTGACAGTGATATCCAGGCACTGACAGAGTGACAAGGTGTCATGAATGGTCTCCAGTAAGTGGGACCTTGAAGGAGCTAGTAATAGCAAATCGTCCAGGTAAGGGAACAGAAAGTGACCGTCTCTGCGTAGTGCCATGGCAACTACCACAAAACACTTGGTGAAGACCCTCGGTGCCGAGGAGAGACCAAAGGAAAGGACCTTGAACTGGAAGAACTTTCCCTTGAACCTGAATCTCAGGAACCGCCGATGGCCTCCGTAAATTGGAATATGCAGATAAGCATCTTGCATGTCCACAGACTCCATCCAATCTCCTGTTGAAATTGGGGAAGTAGATTTGGCAAGGAAACCATTCAGAATCTCTTATATGAGACCCACTGGTTCAGGTCGCTGAGATCCAGGATGAGTCTTAAGTCCCCTGTCTTCTTTGTAACCAAGAAGATGCGGGAGTAAAACCCCGAATCAATCTCTGCCAGAGGAAACCTCTCTATGGCTTACTTGGCCAGAAGAGACAGAATCTACTGTCAAATAGGAGCTCTGTGGTCTCTTGGGTAACAGGACGGGGTGGAGGTCTGTCCTGTGGTATGAAATCAAACTCGATGGAGTGCACAAACTCCACGAGGTCAAGGACTCACTGGTCGGAGGTTACTTCTCTCCAAGCATTGGTGCAAAGAGAAAATCAGCCTCCCACCAGCTCTCCCAATGAGAAGTCTGGGAGAGGGGGTCACCTGGATAGGCAGTAGGAGGGGGAAGGAGGGCGACAATGGCAGGTCTAGCCTGTTGAGAGGTGGACGAAGAGGAGCCTCTAGCGCCACCTCTGTGACCAAAGCCTCCCCGCTGAGTCTGGGACTGAAAGCAGGGTTTCTGAGATGGATGGCCCCCTTGGCCACAAAAACGGGACTTGTGAAAATGTTCCTGCTTCATGCAATACATGGACTACACGGTCCAGACCACCTTACTGGAGTCCTGTAATCTGGAAATTACCTTCTCCGTGTCTTCCCCGAAGAGCACAGAGCCTTTAAATGGGGCATCCAGAATGCTGGATTGCACGTCTGGGTCAACACAGAAACCCGGAGCCAGGAATGGCACCTAAGACAAATGCTAGTTGTGGCTGCCCTTGCCGAAGTGTCTGCAGAGTCATAAGCTGCCCTTAGGATGTGGGTCCCCAAGTCTGAGCCAGTTTGTAAGAGCTTAGCAAGCTTTGCCTTTTGGGGGCAGTCAGGCATATCTTATATGATGTCCAGTCCTTGGTTCCAAATGCGTTCTGGAACTGGACCATGTGCGTCAAAAAATAGAGGCTACGAATACTGCAAGTGGCAGAAGAGTACACCTTATGAGCCAAGGAATCCAGCTGCTGTGATTCCCTGTCAGGCGGCTGAGTACTCAAGTACCTGGGCCTCTGTGAACAATCGTGTGCAGCTGAGATAACCACGGAGTCAGCAATGGGCTGCTTGGCTAAAAAGGGATGGTCCTTGGGGGCCCGGTAAAGTCGATGCGCCATCTTGGGCACAGCAGAGGATGCATGTGGATGCCTCCAAGTAGTATAGGTGACATCTTGGATGGTATCCACCATGGGAGGGATGACCACCAGCTTGGGATCCTTCAGGTGCAGGTAATTTGCCAGGTGCAAGCGATCGGGGTCTAGGGCCTCCGTATCCCAACCCATGTTCTCCTGTATGTGCCGCATGACCTCCATAAAGCTGGGGTCATCTGGTGGAGATTTGGGCTGATCCTCTGTATCCCCAGGAAGCAGTTCAGAATCAGAATTCAGGGTGGAAGGGTCTAAATCGCCATAGCCATCAGCTGAGGAAGAAGAAGAAATATAGTGTCTTCTCCTCCGCCTCTTGGGTCGTTCCGGAGAAGGTGAGCGGGATGAACTTGGAGATCTAGTTCTCCTACACTTAGATTTTTCTTTATGCTTCCTGGGACTAGTGGGAGATTTTGTCACATCCTCCCCGGACGGAACAGGGACCTCCTCCACATCCGGATTAGGGATGATATTGGGCAGCTGAGGAGTGGGAGCAGGTGTGGGTGCCAAATCCTGCTTCACTGTCTCCCACCAGTAACAAAACAGCTCCTTCACTTGGGATATGCCCAATTTAGAAGACTCTGGTTTGGAAGGAGGCGTCGGTAGGCCTGCACCCATACCAGTGTTGGGCAACACCGGCATCGCCCTGACAGGTGATGGCGGCGGTAATTCAGCAGAACCATTGTCAGGTTTCAACGTCAAGTGGGTCAACATCAGGTCTTTGGGAGAGGTGATGTCGGGACTGGTGTCAGCCTGAGCCAGGAGTGCCGACAGCAGTGGAGGTTTGGCCAACGGCTTAGCTGGTACCAGAACAGAGGCCAAAGGATGTTTGTCGGGCATCGGGCCAGAGCCCAGATCTGATGGACGTCCTTTGGCAGCTGAAGGCTGAGGATGGTTGGAATGCTTGGCCCTAGAAGAAGAAGTATTTTCTGACTGGCATCAGTCGGAAGCCAGAGGCTGACGCTTGTCAGACTTAGCTTTAAGCAGGAGGGATGAGGCCCTACCCGAATACTGCCTGGAGGCCTTTTTTGATTCCCGGAGGTCAGCCAAGGAGAGCAAGGCCTAGTGGGAAGAAGTCTTACCTTGGGCCACCCGAGACCTGGAGTCAGTGGGCGGCCGTATCTTAATGGGCTGAAGGCTGGTGTCTGAAGACAGAGAAGCAGAGGCGGGAGACTTCAGGGAAGTAAGCCAGGCCTCATGCCCCGACAAACAAGTGCATCCTGTAGAGTGACAGCTAGAGGACCTGGACCTGGACCTGGAGGGGGACCACTCCCGGTCCCAGTGATGGTGCTTCTCCTTCCAATGTTTCTTCTTGGAGGGGGAAGAATGAAGAGATTTCCCTTCTAGATTACAACTCCCGATGCAGTTCGGCTAAACTCTGCTGGGCAAGAAAAGCCTGAAGTTATTTTTGGCGCCTGATGCGGGTCCTGTTGTTGAAGGTATGGCAGTGGGAACAGGTGCCGGAGTCATGGTCTGGGCCCAGGCAGTAAAAGCAAGCAAAATGGCCATCTTTAGAGGGAATCCGTCTCCCACAAGAGCACTTGTTAAGATGCTCGGTCGATAAAGTTGACATACGTCGAATTCGGTGAAACCAAAGGTAAAGAAGTTCTTTAAAGAGTGAATGGTACAAGATAGAAAGCGGAGAGCTGACTAACGCGAGCCACGGCAGAAAAGAACTGAAGCACGTGGGGAACCATCTTCTCCCTTCATACTGGATGACGTCAGGGATGGAGCCAACGTCGGGAGGGCAGTCCCCTAGGTACTGCTGGAAAAAGAATTGCTGTGATCGGCCCGGTGGCGCAGAGGGCTGAGGCGTTGAACGCCACACCTCGCTCTCGCTGGCGACCCGGGTTGAGGAAGGCGGACTTCGGGTAACCCGGTGGGTGGCCGGGGGAGTCAGGCTTAGGCGTCCGGCGACAGCTAGCCTACTCCGGGGAGGATTGACCACATCCGGCCCTTGTCGACCCAGCGGAGCAATGGCGCATGCCCTTCAGGGATTGGTCGGACGGCCACCAGTAGCAGAGCAGACGTCGACGTACGCGTCATGACGTCAGGGGATTGCATCTGCTAAGGGAGGAGGAAACAGGAAAAATGGAGCCTGCCTTGTCCGGGAGGAAGCGGGGTCCTGGGGCGTGCCAGCGATTGCCAGCGCCCACTCAGCAAGTCCACGGGCTGACAACCAAGTTACGGGATGCCCCTACCTGCCCGCCTGGGGTAAACTGTGGCTCCATGGGGGCCCGTGGATTGTGTGAGCTGGGTCGCGGGTAGTGGGATGTCTGCTGGACAACGCCGAAGGGTTGGAGAAGGCAGAGGAGGAGGATAAAATACAATTTCAAAAAAAAAGAATTGCTGTGATCTGCTACCAGGTGGCCTCAGTCCTACATGTGTTACCTGCTTCAAGAGCTTACTCTCGAAGTAAGATGTGTCCTTTCCAGCTGAAATGTATGCTGACACTGAAGCCAGGTGCACTTTCAGCGTTGAATGCATCAGACCTTGGTAATGCAGATGAGTCAGATAGTCCAGCAAGGTCGGTATGCCAGCTTGATCTGGGGATAAACCCTTATCCTTACTCCATATAGAGAATCTTTTCCATTTCGAGGCATAGGTTTTCTTAGTTGGTTTCCTATTCCCTCTGAGGACATCCAGGACCCCTTCAGAGAATTGCCAACATGCGTGTTCTAAGTCCTCAGGAGCCATGCCTTGAGTCAAAGACCTAAGATTGGGGTACATGACCCTCCCCTGAAAGTTCGTCAGTAGGTTGTACCTTTGTGGGAGGTGAATCGGTTTGGCCACCAACACAGAGAGCAAGAGGGAATACCAAGGCTGTCTGGCCCAGTCTGGGGCTACCAGAATCACTGAAGATGGCTATGATCTAAGCTTGATGAGAACCCTGAGAATCGGGGGGAAAAGCATAAAGATGCCTCCCTGTCCAAAATAGAATCAGGGCACCCAGGGGAACTGTTCCCTTGGCCAGCCCTGCAACAATACAGAGGCAGGTGGTGGTTTTGGTGGGATGCAAAAAGGTCTATCTCTGGAGTGCCCCACCTCCTGAATAGGACATTCACCACTTGCTTGTTCAGTGTCCATTCGTGATGGGCCTGGTTTATCCTGCTCAAGGCATCTGCCAGGCAGATGGATCGACTGTAGGGAAGTGTTTAGAGAGTAAGCAAGGCTCCATATCTTCACTGCCTCTGTACAAAGTGGGGTAGACCTTGTCCCTTCCTGTTTGTTGATGTAGTACGTTGTTGTGGTATTGTCTGTTCAGACTTGTACCACCCTTCCCTGCATTAGATGTGAGAAAGCCTGAAGGGCTAGGTAAACAGCTCATAGCTCTAGCAGGTTTATATGCTGGAGGGAATCTGCACTCTCCCAAGTGCAATGAATGGTGTGCTCCCCCAAGTGAGCACCCCAGCCTAACAGGGAGGCATATGTTGTGAGAACCAATGAAGGGGGCTCCTGCAGGAATGGAACCCCTTCTCTCAAGTTTTCCAGCTCCATCCACCATTGGAATGCCTGTAGTAACACCTGTGTTACTGGTATGGGTTTTGATAGGGAGTCCCGCCTTTGGTGCTAGTGTGCCCTGAGGCTGAACTGGACATCTGTCATCTAAAATCTGGCATCTATGACAGGGCACATGGCTTCAGCAACAAGTACAAACAATTGCAGAAAGCATCTTGCTGGCTCTGGCTTGCCCAGGACAAAGAGCTTGCCAAAAGCCAAATGCTTTCTGCACTCTCCTGAGGGAGGAACGCCCTTCCCAGTATGGTATTCAGTTCTGCACCTATAAACTGTAGTATCTGCACAGGGGTCAGGACTGACGTTTTAACGCTGAGAAGGAATCCCAGAGAGTGCAACAGGTCCTGAGTTACCTCATAGTCTTGTACAGATTCATAAGGCTGAGGGCCCATGATGAACCTGCCATCACTAACTTTAGTAATGGAAGCTATATTTTTGGTTATCCATGTAATGATCCAAATTTAATTTAAACTGTTCAACTGATTTACTCATAACAACACTACTAGGTGTGACACTTGGACAGCTGGTTCTGATCGCTGTATAATTTTTTGTAATACAAAAATGGGTTATGGACTGTATCTCTTGAGAAATGCTGAAACAGCATGTGAGATCACACACACACACACACACAATGGTTTTAGATACAAGGTGTTACCTGGAAGGCCCGAAGCTAATTACAGACTTTAACTAAGTTAATTATAGCTGTAGTTGCTAAGAGGGAAAATCCAAAACTTTTATAACGCTTAGAGGAAGAAGAGCAGGGTATGACGTTTTAGTGCAAAGTCATATGTAACCTGGGCTCGGGGAGATATGCGTCTCTCGGCACATTGGCTAGGTTTGGCTACTCTGGCCAGGGGTACCCAAGGTAATCCAGAGACTAGAAGCAATAACAGAATGTCCAATACCAGGAGATGGGATTCTAAAGTGTGGCTTTAGTCAACAACTCTAAGCAAAAAGCATAGACAGCCCCCCATGGGGCTACACTCCTGGTAATGCAGATAAGGTGATGACGCAGACACATATCCAAATCTTGGATCCTAAGTTTCCGTATGACATGGACTCTTCAACTAGTGGCATACTACCACCCTTTACTCCATCCCAATGTCTGGTCACCCTCTTCAGGCACTGGACGGTACCTGAAAGAAGGGTATCTGGTGTTTCAAAGTGAATCCGTAGAGGTGAGCCCTGTTATGCCAGGTGGGGGGTCTCCCACCTCTTGTTCCATAGATCCATACCCGGCCATTCCTTTGCTTAAACACACTTCACTGGCTACTGTAGCACAGACTGTTCATGGCTTTGTAATGCAGTAACTGTCTTTCCCTGAAGACCCCCACATACAACAGTCATTACTGTCTCACTGACCCATAAGCCCTGGACTTGGCATCCTGACTGACCCACAGTCCCAGAGACTTATTTACTCAATGTTTTGCTGAATGTAACTGGCCTTTTGTCAAAGGTTCATCACCCTCCATGTTGCAGGTGTCCAAAACTCTGTAGGAATCTCTATTCCTCAAAACTGTAGTGCCCCAGCACTCTCCATCAGGCAGCTTCTTCCTTTTTCCCAGGGCAGGGGTTGCCCCTGGGAGTTGGTTCTTTGTGGCTCTCTTATGGTGGAAGCATGCACCCTACGGTAGCTCTGTGTCAGAGCTGAGGGCAGGGGGGCCTGCCCCTGCAGGGCACCCCCTTCCTCCACTGCACTACAGGATCTACATCCTTCTCTCTCGAGCCTACTTCAGAACTAACTCAAAAAACCCCAACATTCTAGCCTAACTCCCTGCTGCAACATTCCAATGTGGCTTATGCATCTGCAACAGTTCTAAAATGATGTCATAGCCCCAGCTCAGCAGAGACTGGAAACAGAGCAAGACACAGTGAAATCCATTTAACTGGAGCTTCACTAGGTGCCTGTCCCTGCCTGCCACTAGATCTAACTAGGGTTCTAGTAACCCTGGGTAACAGGGGGGTTATACTCACCCTGAGCCAGGAAAATTACTGTCCCCAGTCATTAACACCCAGCTTGGGCCATCCTACCCTCTGTGCTACCTATGGAGAGGGGTGATCAGGCCCTCTCCTACCATGTGCCAGGCACAGGCAGGTAACACTAAGGGCCCAGAGGCCATCGGCCTCTACTCTAAGATCTTACTAAGGAAATCCAGTGGCCCTGAGAGAACTGTACAGAGCATAGCCCTAATAGGTCAAATTGCGGCCCCTCCGGCCGGCCAGGACCACAGCCTGCCTATCCCCCCAGACCTCTAGGGAAATCCTATCTGCCTCTTACTGAAACAAAAACACTAAAGGGGACCTCCTCCCAACCCTGGACACCTGCAACCACACACCTGAGGAAGAAACAAGTTGAAACACTGTTAACGTCTTACAACAGTACTTTAATTACTACACACTAAAGCAAAACTGAACTCCGAAGAGTTCCAATCCACTTCTTGTCTTGTCTTCATTGCTTCTCCAGGAATACCTGCAAGACAAAAAGGAAAACATCTTCTCTAATCTGCAATTACAATCCTGTCTAACTACGACAAAAACAAACCAACAAGCCCCATCCATCTAACACTGGAGAATTCCAAAAAAGCAATTTTTTTTTTGGAAAAGGAAGAAAATAGCAACAGTATATACAGAATATTTACAATACACATTTAGCAGTTCTTTGGGGATGGAAGGCTCTACAAAGTCCCAACTAGTGACTAAATACAGGCCTGAAGGCAAGTCCAATAAAGAGTCTCTCCTGGGCTGCAGCCCGGTGAAGTAAAGTTCTGCAGGCAAATGTCCCGTAGGAGAGAGTCTTTGAGAACAGTCACAATGAATGTCTGCTGGTGTAGGATGTGTACTGCAAATGTCAGAAAAATTGAAAAAGTCTAGACTCACCAGTCCCTTGAAAAATGGAAAACATACAACACCTGTGTCCCCGGCAAAGACTCTCCCTGGCAGCATTCTTCCAACACAGCTGGGAGGACATCTTCCAGAACACGAACAGGATGGCACATCTGAGAACAGCTGGGCTGATGTCATCTCTGGAGATGGAACCTTGAAACAGGAACAAAAAGGAAAACAGCTGGTCTGAAGTCATCCGATACCCAGGCGATGAATCAGGATACAGCTGGGCTGGTGTCCTTTCTGGATTTTAAGTCATCTGGTGGGCCAAGTTGATGGATTCTGGAAAGCCAGTACACTGTAGAACTGTCAAATGTGGGGCACCTGGATCCTGGACGTCCAGACTGGCAGAACAACATAGGTACGGCAACTGCTGTTATGGCAGCATTGGCTACCACTGCTCTGCTCTCCACTTGGTAGGCATGGGCACATATGCACGATGTTCTTGGCATTGTGGGAAATAGCACAATGGGTCAGGTACAAGAATTATTACCCCCTCTGGGCACTCATAATTCACATTGTGAAAGGATTCATGTCCCTTGCTGTCCACGATGTGAACAGTGTCTATAAACAATGTCCTGCCCACTTTCCATTGTTGGAACTTTTCTTGCAAGATTCTGTCTCTTACAAATCTGCTAGCATGAGGGTGCTCATGTGTCATGGCCTCTTCCATAATCCAGGATTTCCTGCATCTTTCTAGCGCCTCCCAGATCCTTTAAGGAAAGGTAGGAAACAATTCTCCATAGACTTCATTCGCTTTCCTATGAACCAGCCTTTCCTCCTTACTGTATTTGGTCAATCTGTGACCTCTGGCCTGGCTTGGGGGTGGCCAGTCCTGGTTCTGCCAGCTTCTCATTCTTAATGACACACAAAATGGATCCCTGGCTCCTTCTTGCACAGCCAGGGCAGTGGAATCACCACTCTTTTCCATGCATTCCTCTAAGCCAGGAACTGGAGGCTGTGAACCCACATCTTCTTCATCAGGCCACATTGGTCCCCCTCATCATCTTCACTGAGAATCTGTGCCCAGGAGTGAGCAGTCGTCCTCACTCCTGAGATGGTCCACTCCTCACTAAGTGTGGAGGTCGAAACCTCCCAATCAATGGCCTCTTCAGTGTCATCTTCACCTGTGAGACTCTGACTAGGCCCCTCTACCATGGGTCTGCTGATGCTCCCTCTGCACTGTCTCTCAGTGACTCAGACTTGGACACATCAGTTGTCTGTGCTGTCTGTTGATCTGCACCCTCTAGCTTTATGCCACACTCCTCTGAGCTTCCCATTTCTGGCTCTCCCTGGTGCTGTATGCTGCCAACTGCAGGTTCTTGTAATTTTGTCCATGTAGGAGCCAAATGAATCTTGGGTGCTTTAAACAAACCATATTTCTCTAGGCACCCAGAACAGTGAAGTACCATGAAGACGTCCCTTCCAGCATTTAAGCACATCACACATACTCGTACTGAATATCCAGGAATTGCCACACGGGGAGGCAGTCGTCCTCCATAGTAGTACTTCTCAATATTTCTCAACTTGTTAACTTGTCCTATAATCATAGTCAGGGCAGGTAGCGGGCGGGTCCTGAAGCCAAGACTGCAGAGAAAACAAACACTCACTGTTATTGCAAGTCCCAACTTGAATCAGAAAACTTTTTACAAAATGGATCCCTTGCTGCTGTGTTTACATTACTGCCCCACCCTGTAATGGCGGCGGCAGCACTCCTGGTGCATCAACATTCTGTAAATGGGTCAAGCCACTGTGCATCTGATTCACACACTCTACTGATAACATTAGCTCAAACTGCACAAACTTGCATTGTTCTCTTTCCCAGCACATTTATATGATTTACATTGGACCTTTCACTCACTGAAGACATTGCTGTAGCTTACAGTCCCTTAAAGCCTCATCATTTCAAGCACAGGATTGCCTGTATTTTTTGCTGCATCTCTCATACAACTAACAGTCTCTCACTTGGCTTTGAAAATTATACTGATGCTGAACCTATAATTATGCTCACAGTCTGTTGCTCAGAATTCTTGTTTTAGCTTCTTTCAAACTTGGCACAGTCCTTCTTTGCAAAGCTTTACATTGCTACACACAGATTCAGCTGGCTTTCATTGCAAATCACACCAGTTTGAGCTATTTCTGTTGGATGGTACTCATTGTTATCAGCAGCTGTTTGCTGCGATGGAAAAAAGGCCTGCAGCCAGTCTTGGAGGCCTCTGGAAATAAGTGAGTTGGCAGTCCTGCCGATTGTCCCTCTGAACACCACACTCACAGTCCAGTCGATCGAGATGTGGGTTGAGCCCGAATTTGAACAGAAAAAGTCTGTTTTATAAAGTTCAACAGTGTTTTCAATCACCGTGATGCTTCTCCTAGCAAGCCAGTTCTCACACTCCACTCACTCTCCTTCGCGAATGCTGTGCAGTCACTCTAGAGCTGGCTTGTGGGCGGGACTGATTGCAGTCTCACCAATCACTCAACGCCATGCAAATGAGCCTCAATCTTCTCGTGCTCTTCTCCTCATGGCAATCGAGCAGGCAAAATTTAAACTGCAAAACCACACTTTTTTTTTTCGATGACTCCTCAGCGGGAGCTCATTTTAACCATTTATCATGGCTTTTTTCTTAGCGACTCCCCCAATTCATAAAGCAAGCACTTCAAACTTTTAGGGCACAAGTCTCCTTTTGTTACCCACAGTTTTCCACACTTCTTTTTTCCACAATAAAGTTCAAAAGCTGGCAAACACTATACTTTTTTGATGCAGGACAAGAGCATACCCACTCAGGCTTTGCTGCGCCTTGGTAAACAGTTGGCATTTTAATAACAGCACATAGATAATAGCACACAGCGGTACATTAGTTAAACATTGCTTCAGTTGTTTTGGGCTACCCACTACCAGATAGCCGAAATGCTAGCCATTGTCCAAGTGACCTTTCTTACATTCCTCCCAAATTTCCACCCAATCCCAGCAGTAACCTCCATTTTTGTAACCTGGGCTCGGGAAGAAATGCATCTCTCTGCACATTGGCTAGGTTTGGCTACTCTGGCCAGGAGTACCCAAGGTAATCCAGAGACTAGAAGCAATAACAGAATGTCCAATACCAGGAGATGGGATTCTAAAGTGTGGCTTTATTTAACAACTCTGAACAAAAAGCATAGACGGACCCCCATGGGGCTATACTCCTGGTAGTGCAGATAAGGTGATGACACAGATACATATCCAAATCTTGGATCCTAAGTTTCCATATGACATGGACTCTCCAACTAGTGGCATACTACCACCCTTTACTCCATCCCAATGTCTGGGCACCCTCTTCAGGCACTGGACGGTACTTGAAAGAAGGGTATCTGGTGTTTCAAAGTGAATCCATAGAGGTAAGCCCTGTTACGCCAGGTGGGGGTCTCCCACCTCTTGTTCCATAGACCCATACCTGGCCATTCCTTTGCTTAAACACACTTCACTGGCTACTGTAGCGCAGACTGTTCATGGCTTTGTAATGCAGTAACTGTCTTTCCCTGAAGACCCCCACATACAACAGTCATTACTGTCTCACTGTCTCATAATATATAGGAGGCAGTATGGCGCAGTGGGTTAAGGCTCTGAGCTGCAAATCTGGAGACCTGGGTTTGAATCCCACAGCCCCCTAGGTGCATACTTTGTGACCCTGAGCAAGTCACTTAACTTCCTGTGCTCCCAGGTTGCACCTGCAAACAAGCTTTCAGCTTAGTGTGTCTCATCTGGTAAAATAATTGGTTAAAAAAATAAGCCCTGGACTTGGCATCCTGACTGACCCACAGCCCCAGAGACTTACTTACTCAATGTTTTGCTGACTGACACTGGCCTTTTGTCAAAGCTTCATCATCCTCCATGTTGCAGGTGTCCAAAACTCTGTAGGAATCTCTATTCCTCAAAACTGTAGTGCCCCAGCACTCTCCATCAGGCAGCTTCTTCCTTTTTCCCGGGCCAGGGGGTTGCCCCTGGGAGTTGGTTCTTTGTGGCTCTCTTATGGTGGGAGCACACAGCCTAAGGTAGCTCTGTGTCAGAGCTGAGGGCAGGGGGGGCCTGCCCCTGCACGGCACCCACTCCCTCCACTGCACTACAGGATCTACATCCTTCTATCTCTTGAGCCTACTTCAGAACTAACTCAAAAACCCCCAACATTCTAGCCTAACTCCCTGCTGCAACATTCCAATGTGGCTTATGCAGCTGTGACAGTTCTAAAATGATGTCATAGCCCCAGCTCAGCAGAGACTGAAAACAGAGCAAGACACAGTGAAATCTATTTAACTGGAGCTTCACTAGCTGCCTGTCCCTGACTGCCATTATATCTAACTAGGGTTCTAGTAACCCCAGGTGACGGGGGGGGGGGGTTACACATAAAAGATGCTTTGAAGTCCTGGAAAGGGGAAAACTGATCATAGGTCAAAGAGAGTCATTTGAAAAACATGAGTTATGCTGAGGTTGCAGACTTTAATACTTGGAAAAGACATCCTGTTTTTATGCAGATATATTTTTTTTATATATTCTGACAGGGAGGAGCTAGGTGACCTCATACAAAGAGGTGGGCAAAGCCAGCTTTTAAACATTATTCTGTTTTATTTCAGAAACACTTTTATCTAGACTCTGACAAAGAAACATCTGTGAGCACTTTAAGCAGGTATTTAGGGAGAGAGAGACAAAATCTAAGTACTGTAGTAGGAATTGTACTGTTAAAGCCTTGTTCTTTTAATAGATTTGTATGTCTTGTGATATAGTAGTTCTGTATTTTATGTGTTACATATTTTTTATCTATTTTAGTAAAACTCTATCTTTAGAGCCTACTTGGTCTGTCTTTGATTTCTTTCCTTTTACAAGTGGAGTATATATGGTCAAAGCAGACACTGTACATAAGACTGAATGGTGATACCAAACAGGAAAAAGGTAAGCATTTTAAATCTGAGGTCTTTTATTACAGTTTTTGAGGGTTCATTGCTGTACACCTGGTTAGGTGCCTGTAGGCAGCGGTATCTAGGCCCCGAAGACAGAATTATCTGAGCCTGTACATTGGATATGCTAACAAGAGGTTCACAGTTTGAATCCCTCCAAGAATTGAGACCAAAGGTTGATTCAAATCCACAAAAAGAGACAAGAGGGTTACCTTGTTCTGTTAACTGTTCACAAGACTGCATTTGGAGGTTGGTACTTTGGGAGTAGAGGGCTGAACTGCTGAGTGGGTTTGTGACACTAAGTAGTGCGTTCCATACAGCTGGAGCTCTTTGCGTGAAGAAATGTTTCCGCCTAGTTGTCTTACTACAGTAGTTTTCAATTGCAATTTATGAGACCTGGTATTGTTTTGTCTTGTTTGTTTCTTTAAACAAATAGTAACAAGGAGGGATTCATCTTGAAAAGCTTTAAAGAGATATATCAAGTCACCTCTTAGGGATCTATATTCCATGGAGTACAGGTTTAACCTATCACTGTAATCCTTGTTTTTAATACTATTAATTTTTTTTGCAACCATATGTTACACTCTCTCTACCATATTTTTACAACCTATAGTGGTATGGGAATAAAAAGGAGCACAGTACTACAAGTGTGGTCAAATAAGGCTAGTATATAGGGGAAGTTTTACCTCTGGTTTTCTGCTTTTTATATGTCTCTGTATGCATCCCAAGATGCCATAACATTTCTTAATTATTTTATTTATATGAGTGTCAAATTTAAGATTGTTTGTTATTATGACACCCAGATCTTTTTCCTCCATAGTTGTTATAAGTTGGACATTGCTCATTACATATTATGCCATAGCATTGTTTTTGCATCACCTTACATTTTTGTTCATTAAAGTTCACTGTATTAATTTTGGCCCAGTCACATAAATTATTTACATTATCCTGTAAATTATTAATTGATTCAGCATTGTTCACAATGCATCCAATTTTACAGTCATCTGCATATTTATTAATCCAGACACCACTATTTGTCTGCATACTTGAGACAAGTATATTAAATAATAATGGGCTCAACACAGAGCCCTGGGGAACCCCGCTTGTGACATGTGTCCAGTTTGATTCATGGCCTCTGTTAACTACTTTCTGTTGTCTGTTTGCTAACCACGAGTCTATCCATTTTATGATATTTGTATCTAAATTTATTTTGACTAATTGTTCTATTAGAGCTTTATGTGACACTGTGTTGAACGCCGTGGCATAATCCAAAAAAATTACGTCAACAGGCATTCCATTTTCCAAAGTTTCACTGACTGGGTCAAAAAAATTTATGAAGTTAGTTAAACATGACTGACCAGATGTAAATCCGTGTTGTGAGATATCAGTACAACCACTTATTTTGATATGATCAAGTATTTTATTCTTTATTAGTCGCTCCATCAATTTGCTGATGATCAATGCAAGACTAATAGGTCTGTAATTAGATGCATTTTGTTTATTACCTCCTTTGAATATTGTAATATTAGCTCTACCCATGATTTAAGGGTTTTTCCTCCCTTGATGGATGTGTTAAATAAAAAAAGTTAGTGGCCCCACTAGCTCTTTTCTTAATGTTTTTATGAAAAGAGGACTTATACCATCAGGTCCCGGGGATGATCCTGTTTTTAACAGTTCAATGGCATTTAATACATTTTGTTAGGTAAACAAGATTGTAGAGTCACATGCATTTAGTGTAATCAAGTCAAAGCTATTCTCCTCTTTAAACACACTTCCAAAATAGGAGTTAAGTTCTTCTGCTATATCAGCCTCATCATTCAGTAGTTTATTATTAGATATTACAGGACCAATTTCTCTTTGATTTCCTTTTAGTGTCCCAACATGGTTATAAAACTGCCTTCTATTGTCTCTGTTTTTTTTGACCAAGTTCAGTTCTAGTTTTTGTTTTGCTAATCAAATTTGTTGTTTTGCTTTCTTGGCTAAAATTCTACATTTATCTAGATCATCATTCTTGTTTGACTTTTTATATTTACTATATGCTCTATTTTTTGATTAATTAGAGTCCTTATTTTTCTATTCCACCAGGGTAGAATTCTTTGTTTCTTGTTATTATATTTAGTTCTCCAAGGCATCCATTCATTAATACAGTAATTAATCTCTTTTTCAATGTACTCCCATGTTTGTTCTAGGTTGAGATTATTTAAAGTCTCCTTCCAATTCCACTTGTTCTGGTGGATTTTGATATTTGCATAATCAGCTTTTGAGTAGTTTCTGAACTCTGTTATTCCATTAATTTGCTTAGTATTTTTTATCAAATTAATCTGAACCATATTATGGTCACTGTCACTAAGGGGGACAGGATTAGAGGGGTTGTACAGAGATTATTGGTGTTAATCAATATTAAATACAGAATATTGTTATTCCTAGTTGGGAGTTTGACAAGTTGTTCTAGATCATTAAGAAAACTAATTTCCATGAATCTTTTTTTCAAACTGTCCCTTAGCATCATAATTAACCCATTTTATATTTGGAAGATTAAAATCTCTCATCAGGATAAAATCTTTTTTTATTCCAAGTTTTCAATTTCATCAAGGAAAAGTTAATTTTCAACTGGTCCAAGGTTAGGAGAGCAGTAGGCTAGACCAATTGTCATGATGTTATTGTCTAGTGGTAACTTGACCCATATTATTTCTGTGCTGGACTGATAAGGAAATATCTGATGTCCCTTAAGGTGTTTTGCAACATACAAAGCCACCCCACCTCCTTTTTTTTAATCTGACCTATTTTTTAGAAAGCTAGTATAGCCTGATATGTGAGTATTCCATTCAGTATCTGTGAACCAAGTCTTTGTTACTTCACAGATGTCGATTTTCAAGGTTGTAAGAGTATGTTTTAATTCATCCATTTTGTTAGACAGACTTCTAGCATTTAATAGTAATATCTTTATTTCCTTATTGTATTGTGTTTCATTGATAATTACTTTATCAATTTTGTTTGATGCCCTGTGTTTATTTAGAGGTGTGTTATTATTATTAGTTACTGAATAAATCTTGGATATTGGGATAGGTCAATTCTGCTGATCATAGTTTATTAAAGTGTTTTTTGTACCGATTTTGGACTCCATCTCCCTTGCTTCTAGTTTAAATAATTAGTAATGCAGTTTCTCAGTTTGTCTCCCAGAAGCTGACATCCCTGCTTACTCAGAAGTAGCCCGTCTCTACTCTAGAGATAATTTCTGCATGGAAATTTTTTCCAATGTGTAATACATCCAATACATTGTTTTTTACACCATTGCCTGAGCCAGTTATTTATGTGTTTTATTTTGCACATATGCTGATAAGATGCCCTGGGAATGGGAAGGATTTCTGAAAATATGAGTTTGCATTCTAGGTCCATCATTCTGTTAGTCAGACTGACGAATTCTTGTTTAACCTCTTGCGTACTTTGTTGTAAAACATTATTGGCACCAGCATGAATAATTACAAGCTTTTTTCATTCCTGCGGTTCAGTATATCACTAGCCATTTTCGTAATATGTGAGAGTTTTGCTCCTTTGAAAAATGACATGGTTCTGTTATATTTGTCCGGGTCACAAATAGCCCTATCCAATCCCTTAACAAAGGAGTCTCCTAGTACATAAATCTGTTTTGCATTACTGTTTGTATTGTCTGTTTCCATGTGTTCCTCTGTATGTTGTTGGGCTAATATTACATCATGGCTTGATTCATTTGTAGGTATTATGACTGGTTCAAATGTAATTAAATGCTCATTTGGTGTACTTGGTGGTATACTGTCTGATTCAATATTTACTAAGTTAGTTTTGGCTATTTCCGCTGCTCCTACACAGTCACCTTGTATTTCCTCATTTATAAGTGGGTCAAATCTATTCTGTACTGTAAGTGTGAATTGATGTGCCTTTCTACCTTTCTTTTTTGGAATTTTTGAACTTTGAACTTGATGATATGTGTCCTCAGAATTATCCACTATGCCATCCTCTCTATCTCTTTTCCTGTTAGGGAGATTGTCTAATGAGGGGGACAGAAGAGACAGACCCCTAGACACAGTATTTATTAACAGGAGTGTGGGGGGACCACTGGGGGCAATGTCCAGTACAATAGTGATTGGGGTACTTTGCAGTTTCAATTTATTTAATTTAACATTATATCTATCTGCCATATCCTTTTGGCTTTTTTCAAGTTCTGTCAGTCTGTTATTTAATTGAGAAGTCTCATACACCATGTCACTATTTTACACACATTTGGAACAAGTATAACCTTGATTATATATGATATCTGGAGTAAAATTATACATTGAACAGGACATACATTTTATACCTAAACGTCCATCTTAGGTTTCAATTTCATATCATGTGTCCTCAGAATTATCCACTATGTCATCCTTTCTATCTCTACAACAGCTTATTAACAAAAAACTTCTAAATGCAAAGAAAACTAAAGAGCTGTTACTTAGACTAGTTAACAAAAGTCAAAAGGATATGGCAGATAGATATAATGTTAAATTAAATAAATTGAAACTGCAAAGTACCGCAAGCACTCTTGTAGTGGACAATTTCAGAGGGGAGATTTTACAGTCCTTTAATAATCATTTTGCCACTGCTGGCCTTGCGTTCGATAATTCTCCAGCTTCTATGCTATATGCACCAACCACAGCACAGTTGTCAGCATGTAGTACATTGAACACTACCTTTTCATTTTCACCCACCTCCTTGAAAGATGTTGAAGATCTCATTCTTCAGCTGGATACAAAGAAAAGTGCTGGTGCTAACTCCTTCGATCCCTTCTTTCTAAAGATTGCTTACCATGTCCTCGTAGTACCAGTAACCCATTTGTTTAATCTGTCCTTATCACAAGGGTCCATTCCCCGCTTATGGAAAACTGCTTATGTCATTCCACTGTTTAAAGCAGGGGACTCTAGTGATCTAAACAACTACCGGCTGATTTCCCTACTACCTGTACTGTCAAAACTCCTGTAAAAAGTTGTGAATGCCCAGTTACATAGATACATAGACAGTGTCGGCAGATAAGGGCCTATGGCCCACCCAGTCTGCCCATTTAAGTTTGTAAGTTCAGTTTATGTTTTCCAGGAAGTCTGTTGCCCCTTAACCCTGACCTCCAGAATTCCTTTATGTCTATCCCATGCATTCTTAAATCCTGATTGTTTCAGCCCCACCACTTCCTCTGGCAGGTGTTCCACTTGTCCACCACCCGCTCTGTGAAGAAATTCTTCCTCACGCTTCCTCTGAATCGCCTCCCTCCAACTTCATCCCATGCCCTCTAGTCCTGGAACATCTTTTTCTTAAAATAGTGCATTCCTGCACCCTGTTCCTCCCTGTAAGATACTTCTATCATATCCCCTCTCCTCCTCTTCCTCCAGGGAGTACATGTTCAGTGCCTTCAACCTGTCCTCATAGGACTTGTGATGCAATCCATGCACCATCTTTGTTGCCCTCCTCGAACCTTCTCTACCCTGTCTATGTCCTTACGTAGGTAAGGTCTCCAGAACTGCACAGTGTACTCCAGGTGCGGCCTCACTAGTGTCTTGTAGTGGAATTATGACCTCCCTTTTCCTGCTGGTGATGCCCTGCCTATGCATCCCAGCATCCTATTTGCTTTACCTGCTGCCTTGTCACACTGTTTCCTGCCTTAGGGTCATCAGAGATGATAACTCCAAGATCCCTTTCCTGCTTGGTGCATGCTATATCCTCACCCCCAACTGATATATTGTGCCAGGGTTTTGTGCCCTATATGCATTATCTTGCACTTCCTCAGTAGAATTTCAACTGCCAAACTCCTGACCATTCTTCTTAAGTTTCTGCAGGTCCCTTCTCATTCTGTCTACACCTCTCTGGTGTGTCTACTCTGTTACAGAGCTTTGTGTCATCAGTGAACAGTGAAATTCTGCCTTCTAGGTCCTGTGCAATGTCACTGATGAAGATATTGAATAGCACGGTCCCAGCACTGATCCCAGTGGTAGCCTCACTGGTTACTCTTCCTCTGTGGAGTGACAGCCATTTACCACCAACCTCTGTGTCCTGCTACCCAGCCAGTTACCTACCCACCGCACTACTGTCCTGCCCACACCCATATTCCCCAGTTTGTGCAATAGTCTTCATGTGGCACAGTGTCAAAGGCCTTGCTGAAGTCCAGATAGGCCATGTCCACTGCCCTCCCTGATCCACTCCTCAGTCACCCAGTCAAAAAATTCAATGAGGTTGGTCTGACATGACCTTCCCCTGGTGAAACCATGCTGCCTTGGGTCTTGTAGTCAATTGACATCCAGATGTTCCACCAATCTCTCCTTCAGTAGTGCTTCCATGATCTTCCCCACTACCGAGGTGAGGCTGGCTGGTGTCAGTTCCCTGCGCCTCTTTGTTCCCACTTTGTATAAGGGGACTACATCTGCTATCCTCCAGTCTTTGGGTACCTCCTGTTTCTAGTGTGATCGCTAAAATAGGATAGTAAGAGGTTCAGCCACCACCTCTCTTAGTTCTTTATGACCCTGGGCACCCCATCTGGCCCCATTGCTTTATCAACTCTATTACTTCCAGTTCCTTCAGGACCCTTTCTCGTAAAGGACTTGTGTCCATTTCTGCACCATTCTCACCCCTTGTACTCCATTCAGACCCATTATCCTCCTCTTCCTTAGTAAAGACTGAGCAGAAATACCTGTTCAATATGTCAGCTTTACTGTTGTCATCCTCCACAGCCCCATCCTCCCCTTCAGTCTCACTATCCTCCCTTTGCCTTCTTTTTTCACTTATGTACCTGTAAAGGTTTTGTCCCTCTACCCACTGATTTTGCAATGTGTTCTTCTGTCTGAGCTTTGGCTTCCCTTACTGACCTCCCTGCCTCCTTTTCTTCTCCTGGTACTTCTCCCTATCCCCTTCTGCCTGTGTCTTTTTGTATTGCATGAATGCAATCTTTTTAGCTTTCACTTTCTTTGCTATCTCTTTGGAAAACCATAATGGTCTCCTCTTCCTTTCCTCTTGCTAACCTGCTTAATACATAATTCTGTTGCTCTTGTAATCCCCATTTTAAATACTTCCCACTGTTCCTCAACCCCTGATTCCTGCCCCATTCCCCTTAATGCCTCTTTCAAGTATCTCCCCATTTTCCCAAAGTTTGCCCCCCTAAAATCCAGGATACGTGTTTTTGTGTGGTTAGGTTCTGCTCTTTCTGTGATTTCAAACCACAGTGACTGGTGGTCACTGTTCCCCAGGTGCTCCCCCACTCTTACCCCCATCACACTGTCCCTGTTTGTGAGCACAAGGTCCAGTATTGCCTTCCGAGTTGGTTCCATGACCAGTTGCTTGAGGAAGGCACCCTGAAGGAGTCCAGGATAAATCTGCTTCTAGTTGATGCTGCTGCTGGGATGCTCCAGTCCACGTCCTGGAATATTGAAGTCTCCAACCAGTACTACCTCACCTTGTCTGCCATCCTCTGGATGGCTAGCATCAGCTCCCTATCTGTTTCTTCCTCCTGGGCTGGTGGTCTATAGACCACACCTGTGCGGATGGCTGGCCCCACTTTCCTTTCCAGCTTAACCCACAGTATCTCTCCCCCATTTTGTTCCTCCTGGATCTCTGTGGCCCTTATGTCATTTTTCATACAGTGCCACTCCTCCTCCTCCTCTGCCTGCCCTGTCTCTTCTGAATATGTTGTAGCCAGGTATGGCCAACTCCCAGTCGTGGTTATCATTACACCAGGTTTCAGTGATGGCACAATGTCCAGGTCTGACTGCACCATGACAGCCTTCAGATCTTCCATCTTGTTGCTAAGGCTCCTGGCATTTGCACACATGACTTTCCATGATTTGACCTCCTAGACTGTTTCGCTGTTCTACTCCAGCCCCTTCCTTGGTTGTCCTTATCGCTGGTTCACCTTGCTGTCTGCCTTTCTGCTGAATTTTGCCCCTATTCTGCCTATCCACCTCCTGGGCACTAATCTCCATCTTTTGCACTTGGCTAACCTCCACATCCTTTCCTTCCATTTCTCTGGGTACCTCTATGTGGTTGTCCCTGTTTGGCAGTGTGGCATATAAGTTCTTGAGTGGAATAGGATCTGGGATGTGCCTCTGCCTGACTGGTCTAACCCACCCTGAGCCCACTGTCATCCAAGTACTCCTCGTTCTCTGCATCCTTTGAGGCAGCTGCATTGGACTGAGTGGTCTCTGGATAGGGGTGATGGTACTCCTGACCCAGTTTACTTCCGCTCTGAGTCTGGCTACCTCATCCCGTAGTCCAGAAAGATGCATGCAGATAGGGCAGCACCTCAGTGTCCAGAAGATCTGCCTGAATATGGCTGCCCCACAGCCACTGCATTGCACCACCCCTACATTATACTGCAGTTATACTGCTATTCCACTACTTGTTTGCTACTGAAGCTCTCCTAGTTCCCTTTTTATTAATTTACTGTCCTAAAAATCCTGCCACTGTTCCTCTATAATGTTTGAAAATACATACACTTCTATCTCACCTCTTTATCCTTACCATCAAAAGGTAACTACAATCACAATAATCTACCTTCTACTAATACAGATTCTATCACAGAATCAGAGCAAATGCAAAAACATCTGCTACTTAGCAACAACAAACAGGTGACAACAAACCAAGTTGATGTAGCTTTTTTTAAAATAGAAAAGAAAATGTAGTAGTTTAAACCAATAGAAATCAGCAGTTCCAAAAGCACCTTGAACTACAAGAAAGAACACAGTACCACACCTCTGCCACAATAACTAAACAGTTCTAAAACATTGGAGAAAGAAGAGAAAAATCAGAGACTGAGCAGAAAGATACAATGTACTATAAAGTATTAGGCAATAGGTATACTCAGCTGTTTAACAAAGAAAATAAAGTACCTACAAAACAAGACAGGATACCCACAAATGACACTTAGGTTCTCAATATCAGACACCACCAAAGGCACATACAGAAAGGGTTTAAACTATAGTATTAAAATTAACCACATCAGAGTAGAAAGATCACACTAAATAAATGTGTTGATCCTTCTGACTTCCAACAAATATCTACCACACAAATTGTATATCTTCCTGGAGCTTACAGGGTTGTCTTTCACAATCAACTAAATTTACATAAAACAAAACAATTTTTAAACTGAAAGTTATATCAAAAAGCACTTAGCTTTGGGAGCTCTTCTCAAACACAGCCAGTCAGTTTAGAGTTCTAGAATCAGAACTTCAGTTGAGAACTTTCCTTGAAACAACGAACCTCCTAAATCCAATGCAGTCTGGGTTCAGAGCTAATCATAGCACTATCTCAGCACTGGCTAAAGTCACGAATGATTGACAACGTGAACCGAATAACAAAAAATTTATCTGCGCTGTTTTCTTGGACCTTAGCAAGGCCTTTGACGCCGTAGACTACTGCCTTCTACTCTCTCCATTAAATTTGATTGGCCTGGACCCACCTTCCCTACGCTGGTTTAATGACTATCTTACCGACAGACAACAGCAGGTTATGGCCAGAGGTCAGTTCTCCCCTCTTAAGCCTCTGACAAGAGGGGTTCCTCAGGGTTCCATATTAGGGCCACTGCTCTTTACCATTTATATTAATAGCATTGATGCTGACATCAAGGAGGCCAACATTCATCTGTTCGCAGATGATACTGTGTTATATTTAAGCCGTTCATCCCCTGTAGCTGCCTGCGAAGACTTGCAAAGTGAATTTAATCTTCTACAACAACAGCTTATTAACAAAAAACTTCTCCTAAATGCAAAGAAAACTAAAGTGATGCTACTTACACCAGTTAACTGTGAAACATTTCCTGCTTACATTAGCACGCTTCTCCCTATTACCACTCTATTAGGAGAGAGCTTGGAATTCATACCAAAGTTTAAATATTTGGGGGTCTGGCTTGACTGCAAACTCTCCTTTACTGACCACATAGAGGACTTGCTAAAAAAACAGAGACTCTCAATCTTTTCTTCAGGATAAAACATTTTCTAACCTCTGATGCTAAAAGGCAACTAGTCCAGACGTCTTTCCTATCCTTAATTGACTACGCTGACTTTATCTGCAGCCAGTGTACTGCCTCTCATCTTGGCAAGTTGGATACACTTTATCACAGAGGGTCATTGCGGGGGTCACATGATGCAGTGCAGCTAGAAGCAGCGTTTTTGCGGAGCTCCTGATATCCACCCTCTTTAAACCACTTTTTACCCTACAAAAACCGAAGTTTAAAGCTCTGATTTACATCTGGAGTATTGATAACACTCCTCTATTTCTGGTAGCACTTTGCTTTGTATATATTAACGCATTCGGGGGAAGACTGAGATGGAAGCGGAGATGAGACCTGCTGGCTTGAAGAGCACTCCACCATCCACACCTGAAAAGTCTTCTAAAAAATCTAAAAACCAGAACTTGGGGTCTGCAGCTAAATTAACCCCATCCAATGCTTCACCAGTTCCTCTTACTGAGGATCGTTTCCTTCAGGAGCTCTTACTGTTTAAGGAAATGCTGGACAACATTTCTACCAAGTTGAAATCGCTAAGAGGAGACCTCAGCACCCTAACCACCAGAATGGGGGACTCGGAGGCAAGAACTACCTCCCTGGAGACCTGGAGGGAGAAGACAGACCCAGAGATTGTCCATCTCAGGCAGAAGATCAGTAAACTGCAACTTAAAATGGAGGATTTGGAAGGAACCGGAGAAACAATCTGGTGATTCTGGGCCTCCCTGAGACCGAGGAGGGCCCTGATATCATTCTCTTTCTCCAGAAGTTTCTGTGCAAGGTTGTTGGGCCTTCCCCTCTCAACCCACAATACCATATAGAACGTGCTCATCGTTCTCTCAGGCCGAAACCTACAGCTGGAGCACCGCCTAGGCCCATCATCATCACGTTTTTAAGCTTCTTGGAAAAGCAACATGTATTACTAAAGGCAAGACAGCTGCAAGCAATTTTATGGAGTGGTTCAAAACTACGCATTACTCAAGACCTTCCCTACGAGACGAGGCAGAAACGCTCAGCTTTCCATTATACAGTTAGCAAGTTGATTGCAGCGGCTATTCGCTACAAAATGAACTACCCTGCCAAGTTACAATTAGCCATCGAGGGTTCTTGGTATTCCTATGAATCCCCAGAGAAAGCTGCACTGGATCTCTCTCTCTCTCTCTCTCAAGTTACCCAACTTGTTCAAATCAGGTCGAATCCCTGATGACGTGTCAAGAAGCTATCTCCTGTTCTAAATAATATTCTTGGACTCTCACCTTTTGTTGATGTTTCTCTCTCTCTTCTCTCTCTTTTGTGTTTTCTGGTGATGGGGGGGGTAGCAGGGTAGACCAGTGTGCGGCCTGGTAGGCCTGGTCTCCACGATGGCTCGTGAGACCTGCTGGTGGGCTGGGGGAGAGGAAACCTTTGGTGTTGCAGGGGTTTCTACATGACGCAGGACCGGTCAGACCATTTGGTCCCCTTAGCATTTATTGTCCCCCTGGCTCCTCCTGTACTTCCCCAGACCAGGTAATTTCGGCTTTAGTGAATTTCCATAAGCAGTTTATTTATGAGTAGCCGCTAGGCAAGTTCTGGATACCTGTTGGTTAAGACCGGGCTGTTCAGTTTGGAATGCCCTTTCGAGAGGGGGGAGATAGATTGGGGTGATAGTGGGCAGCGTGGATTATGGGTGCTGCTATCGTAAGCATTCCAGTGAGGTGAATGTTAGATGTTAACATGGTCCTGCTTCCTAATGCCCAACAAAGTCACATAATCTGGGGTACGACCCCTCAGTACGAAACGGTAATGTCTGCGGTGAAGCCTGGTTTCGGTCCCCGGGGTTAGATGGACTGACAGGCATTTTTATCGTCGCTACTTGGGTTTCAGGGTTTTACACCCCTTAAATAGACAGCCTTAAGCTCATGCTCGCTGTTTAGCACGGTCATGTTCTTGAGGTGCCAGGTGGATCGAACGGCAGCTAGTCGTTTAGGATTATGGGGTAATCCAGATAGGCAGCATTTCAGCTAGGGACCAACTTTCCCACAGTGGGGACTAGAACTTATCTGGGGAACATTCTTTTAGAGAGCTCCTGCGGGTTCCCATCCTCAATCGCGGCTTTGACAAATCGTGCCTGGAAGTAACGGTGCAACCTACCGAAATATTTATTTTACCTACTCTATATGAGCTACTCCACTCTTCTCCAAAGCTGCGAGTGTTTGGCATGTCTATGGATTAGAAGGCTCCCAGGTTCTGGTCAGGTCCTCAATTTTCAGGTCTATTTTGTAGGGCTCACTTGGAATCCTCAGAGGGTGGGGGGGAAGCTCCACGAGGGAGCTGGCCCTGGAGGGACTGCTAAGCGCACCAGGGAGAGGGAGGAAAGGCATCCCTGTTGGGGGATATCTCAGCCAGGGAGTTCACAGAGCTCATGGGGCAATAATTTTAGGCTTAGTAGGGGGTACTTCCTTACTACACTGGTCCGTGGATATCGTTTGTGTCTCCCATCAAGAGGATACTTTTGGGGTTTTGTTCCCCGACCCAAGTACTAGCATCCTTAGTATGTCTCAAGGGGTAGTCGGGAGAACATTTGTATACAGTTGTGTGGGGGCGGGCGGGGAACCGTAGTTTTCTTTCTCGGTATTAGATTGGGTAAGGGTAGCAGTATTACATCTGGAATCTATGCTAATCCAGCTACTCTTTAATGGTTTTGATGGGTGGAGGGGTGGAGTACGGTTGGGAAGTTGCTCATGTGTGGTGGGGGAAGAGTAGGATGTGCCTTCTGGGGTGGTTTGTTTCTCCGGGGTTATAAATCTTACTGTTGTTTTGTTTAATTACTAATGAGTGTTACAGTGATTAAAATTGCAACGTGGAATGTAAGAGGTGTCAGAGATCTAACTAAAAGGCACCAGGTTCTCAAAAACTGTGCTCTCCTAAATGTAGATATTCTCGTGATGCAGGAAACCCATCTGTTATCACCAGAAATCAATGGGCTTCGCCGGCAGGGCTATGCCCAAGTTTTTGCCTCATGTGGGTCATCCTCTAGTAGGGGGGTAGCCATTTTGGTCAAGAAACGTATACCTTTTCTGGCAGAAGAGTGTTTAACAGACCATGAAGGCAGATTCATCATTGTGAGGGGCTTGCTATATAATGTTGGGATAGTATTAGGGGCAATTTACGGCCCAGTGGGTGGGGACCCAGATTTTCTCATGAACTTAGCTGTAAAGCTGAGTGGATTCTTGCCCTCAATGCTAATACTGGGGGGAGACTGGAATATTGCTCCGTCGCAAGATCTGGATAAATCCTATAGACCTCTGAAACCACTTTCCTCCCCACAACTGGCTATGAGGAATTTTATGGACCTACTGGGCTTGTGCGACCCATGGCATCTACTTAATCCCACAAGACAACTATTTTCTTACTACTCTCAGGTGCATAAGTCATGGTCCAGAATTTACCTAATTTTGGTTAGCAATAACCTTTTGTCTGGAGTGCTGCAGTCAGGCATCGAGCCCATTGTGGTATCAGATCACTCTGTGGCATGGATTCTGGTTTCCCCGAACCCGCAGGTTCAAAGAGACAACTCCTGGAAACTAAACACCCAGCTCTTAAAAGAAAAGTGTATAGTCTCCCATATTAGATCTCTAATCTCTTCTTTTGTGGAGACTAACTCAAGCTCAATTGAGAGGGAGGATTTGTTTTGGTGTTCCCTTAAATGTTTCATCAGGGGGGAATTTATTAAACTCGCATCCAGAAGAAAAAAGCAGAGGGAGGCTAAGATCATGTCGTTGTCGAATCAAATTAGGTTGGCGGAAAATAAGTTATCCTTCTCATCTCCCCAAGCAGATCTGGAAGCCCTAATGAAACTTAGAAATGAGTATTCAGACTGGGTAAGGGATAAGGCAGAGTACGCCCTCCTCAAAACCAAGGCCCATTATTTCGATCAAGGGGAGAAGTCTGGTAGGATGCTAGCTCTTCGCTTGAGGGAAGTGGAGGGATCGAGATGGATCCCCTCTTTACTATCCTCTGATGGCTCGCTTAAAACTTCTCCCAGGGACATCTCACGAGTTTTTGAGTCCTTTTACAGGGTACTTTATGGCAATGGCTCCTCCCACTTTTCTCATTCCCAAGTGGACCAGTTTCTGGAGGGTCTTCCCTTTCCCTCTCTGCAGACTCACCAAGGGGAGGCTCTGATTGCCCCTATCACAGTGGTGGAGGTGGAAGAGGAGATCAGAGAACTAACTCCGGACAAGGCTCCGGGGCCTGATGGTTTTCCTTCCAACTTTTATAAAGTTTTTGGTAAAGAACTTGCTCCCCTCTTAATCAAATTGTTCGAGTACATGTTTACTTCCGATATTCTGGACCCTTCCCTGCTAGAAGCCACTATTGTTTTGATACGAAATCAGATAAGTCTCCGACGGACCCATCTAGTTACCGACCAATCTCACTTCTAAACTATGACATTAAAATTCTAACGAAAATTCTATCCCTTAGAATCAAACGGGTCTGGTCCAACTTGTTAAGTCCCGAACAATTGGGGTTTGTCCACGGCAGATCCTCAGTTGACCACCTGCGCACTCTCTCACATATTTTCCAGGCCGGCCAAGACTCCCAAGCTCCTATGGCTTTAGTATCATTGGATGCGGAGAAAGCCTTTGACAGAGTTCACTGGGAGTTTCTCTGGATTATATTGGAGAGAATGGGCTTCCCGGAGACTTTCATCCAATGGATTAAGTCAGTTTACAAATCTCCCACTGCTAGAATCTACTGTAATGGGGTCTTTTCTTCTCTATTCCCGTTATTTACAGGCACTCGGCAAGGATGTCCTCTGTCACCTTTCTTGTTCAATTTATATTTGGAGCCTCTCCTTCTCAGTATCAAGAACTCACCCCTGGTCACAGGTTGTCTCATTCAGCAACAGTCTCTGGTTCTTTCGGCCTATGCCGATGATATTCTCTTACATTTGACTAACCCGGAATCATCTTTAACACACATATTGCATATTATTGCCCGGTTTGGCCAGGTGGCAAACTACAAGCTGAATTTGGCTAAATCAACCATATTTCCGCTGAACGTCAACACACCTCAGGTTAACTTCTCCCAGTTTAGCATGAAATTGGCCCCTTCGTCCTTTAAATACTTAGGTATTTATCTTACCAAAGACCCTGAAGTTTTCAGGAAGCTTAATCTAGATGACTTGCTGACTAAAATACAGCACGACCTTCAGAGATGGTCTGCTCTTCCTCTATCTCTGTGGGGTCATATAAATATCATCAAGATGAATGTTTTGCCTCGGGTTTTTTTACCCACTTAGTTTAATGAATATATACCTACCTATGTCCTATTTCCAACACCTCCACAGGTTTATTTCCAAGTTTATTTGGCAAGGCAAACAACCCAGGAAAGCCTTTTTAAAGCTTAACTTACCTAAGGAAAAGGGGGGCTTTGCCTTCCCAATTTCATGCTATATTACTGGGCAAGTCGCATGTCGAAAATGGGGAGGTGGTACGACTCGAGGGCAGAGGATTATCTACCAATTTGGTTGCAACTCGAGAGAAAGATTTTAGTCGAGCATGGTCTCCAGCCATCTAGGATTTTTTACTGTACTTTTTCCATATTACCTCTCTCTCTACAAGGTAGTGTCATAGGTATCTCCATTAAAGTGTTGAATCAATGCTGGCATTTCTTTAACCTCTCTCCTAGGAAAGACACTACCCAGCCTCTTACTCTAAACCTAAATATTAAGATTGGTGGTCTCCTGCTCCCCTTAGACTGGCTTCCTCAGCTGAGGGATTGTTGTGTCGATGACTTGTTCCTGAATAACTCTCTTTTATCCTCGGGAGAGGTTACAGCCAAATATAACATCCCTCAGAAATTTATTTTCAAAGTCTTCCAGCTAAGACACCTATTGGCCTCCAGTTTTGGGTCCACCCCCACATCGTCTCAAGTTAGGCCTTTTCTAGACCAGATACAAGAACATGCAAATAAGGCCCATAGCATTTCCAAGATTTACTCCTTCCTATTGGACATTAAATTCCCTAACCCCCTTACTGGTTCTAAATGTTGGTCCTCTCTTCTGCCAGAAACCCTCTAGTCTGGGATCAGATTTGGGTAGATACGTCATCGGGTATCTCTCTAGGATAGGCATAGGCTCACCCAATATCATATATTGAATAACTTGTACTATACCTCGGTCAAGTTGGCTAAATTAGATAGACTACCTTCAACTCTTTGTACAAGGTGTGGCATGGCGGAAGGAACCTGGTACATATTTTCTGGCAATGGACAAGGTGGTTCGCTTATATGGACCATCCAGTCCAACTCCAGACCTCTTTTGGGTCTGGGAGATTTATTTACCATAGAGGTATATATTTTAGGTATGTTCTCCAATATACAGGTTGTGGAGCGTAGATTCCATATGGCTTTAATTTCTATAGTTGTTAAAAGATTGGTCCTCATGCAGTGGATGGACCAACTGGTTATATCGTATGCAGAATGGATCAGTGAAATTTCTCTCTACTTTTGGACTGAAAATTGATAGCAAGCTCCTGGAATTGTTTGACCTCATTTGATCGGAAATGGGGTAAACTGTATGCTCTTTATTTGAATTAATGTCCTTATGGGAACACCTCTGTCTCCTTTAGCTGTTATTAGCTCATTGTGTATTCCTTGTCTTATATAGGTTACATTCTAATGTATGCTATATGTAGTAAGATTTGTCTCTCTTTTAATAAGGCACATCCTGGGGTGGGGGATTGGGGTATGGAGATAAAGGGAAGGGGGGGTTTCTTATTATTTTATAGGACTCAATAATTCCTACAGAATTCTGTAGTCTCTTACTGTTACCAATAAGTAATTACTGTCATCTACTATGGTTTGTGTTCCCTGTACCACTCGCTTATTTTTTTATCTTTCTATAAACTAATAAAGAAATTAAATTTCACTTTATCACAGAGCACTGAGATTCAACACTGCCCTTCCCTCCAATTACAAACTGTACTGAAACTAACTAGCACAGTTTCAATAAACTTCTACAAATCGCTAAGTTCAGCCAAAATAAAAGACACCTGTAACTGTCATTAAGTCTCTTTCTTCCCCATGTGTGCCATATTTATCCACTGGTAAGGTATAATTGATTTGTCATATTAACTGCTTTCCTTCCCTTCTACTCCTGGCTTTATCTATGCTTACGCTCCACTGCTACTCTATCAAATCACTCCTCCCCCCCATATCAGTTGTAGTCTGTTGTTTGTTCTAGCTGCCAAAATATATGTATTGCACACACCAGTCATCATGTTTCATTTATCAGTATGCAACCTGTAAGTCGCTTCCCTGTCTCATATCAATGTTTACCACCTGCAGTCACCCTATGTGGTACCCTTGTATGTATATCCAGCCTGTATCATGTAACCTGCATTTCATGTATATACTGTTATTACCTATCTATGTTTGTACTTTAAGTGTTTATGTCACAGGACCTCCTTGTGAATGAGCTTGCTCAATGGAGTTTTCCTGCAATAAACTTGAACTTCTCCACCCATCACTGCTCCCTGTATGAGCAGCGGGATGGACCTCTCTCCAGCACAGGCGGAATAAGAATGCCATACTTTGGGCGTACAGAGTCATTACCAATAAACTCCTGCATTACATTGCCAACAGCTTGCCACTAAATTTGATTGGTAATTACACGTTGAGAAGTAACTCTTTGATCACCTTGAAAGTGCTTAGGGTCAGCACACAGTTTGGGAGGTTGGCCATAAGCTTCACACTGCCCTCGCTCTGGAACAAACTCCAGAAATCCTTAAAATTAAGAACCCCAGTCAGTCTTGCTGTGTTCAAGTCTCTGTACACCAAAGCTGTCTCTGTAACCTGCAACTGTTTCCACCGCCCTTAGTTGATCACAGACTGCCTACTGCTGGCTGCCTATATACACCAACATCCCTTTTCTGTCTAATGTCGTCTGCTTAAACCTTTTCCCTTTCCTTGGTCCACAACCCCACTCTTACCCCTCCCATCCATTGTGCCAGGCAGGGCACTCCTGGGCATCCTGCACTTAACTGTCCTTGTCCAAACCCCTACCCTTAAGTGTAATTATAATTGCTCTTTTTCCCCCCTCTCCTTCCTACCCCATTCCGTGGCCGTCAGTTATGTTACTATGCATACTGTATGTGTATAAATATGACTGCTTATGAACATGTATCTTAGTTATGTAAACTTTTTTCTATGCGTGTATGTAAAATTCTACAGTTGTAATAATTTGTTTTGATTCCACCTGTGTGATGCAGGGGCCACCTTGTAAATGAGCTTGCTCAATGGTAATTCACCTGGATAAATAAAGATTTGATTGATTGATTTTTGTCCTCCATTTCACAGTCTGGAGTCTAACACTATACAAAGTGCTATTTCTTAAATTGTGTGCGACAATCTGCCTTTTAATGTCCACTGCCCTTCAGTATCAGGACTTTTTTTTTTGTATAAATGTTTATAGAAATGCCTGCAGGCTTTGTAGGCCTTACCTCCAATGCTCTTGGATGCCTTTTTTTAAAGTTTCTTTTGCTCATTCCACTCGCTAAACACGCAAAACACATGCAGATGTGTGTGTCTTTGCGTGCGTCTTCATGTGCACCGATGCGTGCTCTCCCTGCTCACCACAGGGCTTGCCTTTATGCAAGTCCTGACCCAGGTAGTGACTCGGGGGTCACGGAGTGCTCCATGCATGATTTACAGGCAGAAAATGGTTAAAATAACCACTGAAAAGTGGCTTAACACAGTACACAAGACTGCCAAAAGCAGCAAAAAATACAATCTCCCTTTGTTGACTGAACTGTAGTTACCGAGTAAACTCAGGAACTACTGCTCCTTTTCCTAGTTCCTGTCTAGGATTCTACATAGACATAGACTTTGTCAGCAGATAAGGACTGATTGGCCCATCTAGTCTGCCCATTTCCCTACCTACAGGATAGGCCACAGATCCTAGTTAACCAACAGCCTATTTCTTCCTATCCCCCCACAAGAATTGCCTTATGTCTGTCCCATGCATTCTTGAATTCTCCCACAGTTTTAGACCCCACAACCTCCTCAGGAAGACTGTTCCATGCATCCACTACCCTCTCTGTGAAATAATACTTCCTCACATTGCCCCTGAACCGCCCCCCCTCTATCTTTAAATTGTGTCCCCTTGTTCTTGCATGTCTGTTTCTCTGAAAGATGCTACCCTCTTGGACTTTGTTGATTCCACTGAGGTACTTAAAAGTTTCTATCATGTCCCCCCTCTCCCTTCTTTCCTCAAGGGTATACATATTAAGCTCCTTTAGTCTCTCCTCATACGGCTTCTCTTGCAGACCCTGCACAATTCTAGAGCTCAGAATACCTCACGATAGTGAGTAAACACAAGAATAATGTTTCAACAATAAAATTTCATATACTTAGAACATGTATCTAACAGCTAGCACTTGCTGAGGGTTTAGCTATGTAGTGCTGTTGTAATCACGCTTGGTTACCTGCTGGTGAGACTTTTCCATGATTAGCCAATCATTCAGATAGGGAAAAACTGCAACACCTAGTCTTCTTAGGTGTGCTACCACTACTGCCATGCACTTGGTAAAGACCCTTGGTGCAGAGGTGAGCCCGAAGGGAAGTGTTGAGAATTGATAGTGGCCTGAGGGAAGTCTGAATCTCAGATATTTTCTGTGTGACTCCCTTATGGGAATATGGAAATATTTGTCCTTTAGGTCTAAAAAGGCTAGCCAGTCTCCTTTTTGCAGAGTCGGCAGAATCATGGCCAATGTGACCATCTTGAACCTGGGTTCTACCAAGTACCTATTTAGCAGTCTGAGGTCTAGTATAGGCTGCCACTCCCTATTCTTTTTTGTTGTTAGGAAATATCTTGAATAAAACCCCTGCCCTTTTTGGCTGGGGGAGGGGAGACAGACTCTACTGCCCTTGCTAAAAGTAAAGCCTGCACCTCCTGTTCCAGCAGTTTTCTTTCTGTGAAAGGAGCTGGTGTGAACTGCTTTGATCTTGGACGAGGAAGGGATCTGAAACAAAGGGACAGACCCTGACTCAGTATTTCCATAAACCACCTGTCTGTGGTGATTTTCAGCCATTCCTGAAAATAATAAGTCTGTCTGCCCTCTACAGGAGATGGAGAAGCAACCTGGAGGGAAAAGTCAAGGATTTTGTTTTGTTTGTTGCTGGGGTTGTGCAGATTGGGATTCTCACCTGGAACCCCTTCTACCTCTGACTCTATAAAAGCCACCTTGCTGTGACTGGTACTACTGTTGGGGCACAGCCTGCACTTGAAGTAAAGACCTCCTAAAAGAGGACCTACCCCTGCCTCCCCTTCCATATGATGAAGTGGAGGGAGAAGCTCTTTCTTTGGTAGAATTACTGTGGAAAGCAGTCTTATACTCATCTACTTTCTTCATGTATGCCTCAGTCTGGGCACCAAAGAGCGAGTGACCCTCGACTGGGAAGTCCATAGCCTTACTCTGGGTGTCTTGGGTGAGATTAGTAGCTCTCAGCTAGGCAAATCTTCTCAAGGCTATAGAACATGCCATCCATCGAGCAGCTGTCTCATTCATATCAGCTGACATTTGGAACTGGTACTTGGAAGCCTACAAGCCCAGTCTTGCAGTGTCCAGTGACTCCAAAACTGTTAGAGAGGGGTTAGCCTCTGCATTATCCAAGATGTACTGCCAAAGAGCCTTCTGGTAGAGGGCTGCATACGACTGGTAGCTGGCTTGGTGAACTGCCAGGTAACCTGAAAAGTACCCTTTTTGAGCCATGCTATCT
This sequence comes from Neoceratodus forsteri, assembly GCA_016271365.2. Taxonomy (NCBI): domain Eukaryota; kingdom Metazoa; phylum Chordata; order Ceratodontiformes; family Ceratodontidae; genus Neoceratodus; species Neoceratodus forsteri. Next base: position 284,793,038 of record CM057459.1, read on the forward strand.
ATCCTTCTTGAGTTCTTCTCTAGGGGGGTGAGAGAACAAGGGAGTCTTTGCCAGCCTGCTGTACAATACCCTGGTGGTCAAGGTGAGTAAATAAAAACTCAGCCCCTGACCTTTCAAGCTGGTATTTTTTATCACACTTTTTATCAGTGGGTGTGACTGTGTTTGGAGTCTTAAGAATTTCAAGGACAAGGACAGCTTTCTTGAAAAACTTATACAAAGGCAGAAGGAGCCTTCTAGTGGGTATCAGCCCCATAAGCTCCATATATTGGGCTTCTTCCTCATCCTGGATCTCTTCTACAGTTTGCAGATCCAGGGTTTCCACCATCTTCCTGACAAAAGAAAAATGAGAGGAAACATCCTCTGCGGGTCTAGGAGGAGAGCCAAAGTCCTGTTCTGGTGAAACCTCAGGTTCAATACCCTCCTCTGCCTGATCATACTCCTCAAATTTCACTGTGTCAGTAGGTAAAGGAGGTACAAAAATAGTTTTTTTTCTCAACTGGAGTAGCCGCAGGCTGATTAGGGGTTAATAAGTCTTGCAGCACTTGTAGTAAGGCCAGAGTCTGGGCTAGCTCAGCAGGTGAAGAAGCAGGTACAGGCACCTGAGGGGCCCCTTGAGACATTTCTGCTGGGGTCTCAGTGTGCTCTGTCTTCTTGAGGTTTTTGGCAGGCACCGGAGAGTCAGCTGGTTCATTGCCACTCTTGCCAGAGCCCTCACCCATCTCATGGGTGGTTTTTGAGGCTCTGAAAGTAATAGCCAAGGACTTAGAGGGGGTGGGCTGGTTAGAATCCATGAACCCCTCTTCCAATTTTCTTTTAAGCTTTTCCTTATGTTTTTCCACTGTTTTTTCAGGGAAAACTTGCATATCTCACAGTCAGCAGAAAAATGCTGTTGAGCAAGACAGAGCAAACATAAATCATGTTTGTCTGTCTTAGCAAACACTTCAGAGCACTTCAAACAATTTTTAAAACCAGGAGGTCCTGTTTTCTTTCTAGGTTTATCTGACATTTTAAAGAAAACAGGGATTGGGAACAGACAAAAATAAAGTCAAGTTAAATATTTGCAGTTGGTTCAGTAACCGAGAAAACCCCACATCTATTGGTTCTGATCGAATCTGGAACCGAGAAACAGCTCAGGGAACTGAGAAAAATTGGTTCAAAAGTGATAAATTTACAGAAAAACACAGAAAAATATAATTGGAACCATTTAGAAAAGGTTCCGATTCAGGAGAGAAAAAAAAAAGGTTGCCTCTCGATTCACAATAACCGCGAGGAACCAAAAAAATAACGCTAAATTTAATCAATGAGGTAAAAAATTAAAATAACAATTACACTATACAGTAAATGAAAAATTAAACAAAAATACTCAAGTTATTTTTTCTGTTCAATGCACTTCAGGAATCGCTCTTGACAGACAGAAGATCTCCAGGGTGTCCAGACTTTGCAGCGGAAAGAAGAAATCTGAGGTTAGAATTCAGGCAGTTACACTGGGCACTTTTTGAACTGAATGCATGAGCTAAAGATTTCATCATTAGCATAGCATTCCATTTGGCTCCTGGGCAGTGCTGGCTTAAAGGAGCACTGCAAGAAGTAATAATATTAGTGGATTCCTGGGATTCTTCTGTCAAAATATAAGCACTCTCTTTTATAGTTCTCTTTTTAAACATTAATTAATATATACAAATGATTAATGTCAACGGCTAAAACACAAAGAACTTAAACCTTCTTACCCAGAAGGGATTGGCTCCATAATCCTTTTGTAGCGGTACCCAAAGGGCACTTGGCCTTGCTGATTTTCATAGTCTTTGCTGCCAGCTTTGCTAGTTAGCTGAAGACATGCACACTTGGACCTATAAAGACAAACAGCAGCAGTTAAAACCAACACACACTAATTTCTTCTATAGTACAGCACAAAAACACCCTATAATGTATGGTAGAACGTTGTTATGCATAAAAATCTATCCCTGAGAAAAAGTTGTTATGCTGCAGTAGCTTGCTGTTATGCTGCACTAGGTACATAGCTACTGCAGCATAACTTAGAACCTTGAATTGAGATCTGATAGCTCAAGCTGCATTCTCAAACTGCAGCTGACAGCACCATTATACAGTTAACTAAGCAGTAATTTGAAAATGCGAGTCCCATAAAAAAACGTTGGCTGCTGTTTTCTCTCGTGAGCTATCCAATCATGAGCCATTTATCCAGGAAACTGTATTTTCCAGCAAGGGGCTGTTAATGTAAAAATCATCAATTACCTTGCAGGTGGACAACAGGCTAACTGCTATGTCAATACAAGTGAAAACTGAGGTGAGAAAACCACTGTTGTAAACCCCATAGTACTTACTTCCTGTGACCTCTGGCTGTAAAATATTTTTTTGTTCCGTTTACAGGTTACGTTCTAGTTTCCGGGAGCTGTACAACTTCAAACTCCACATATTTGTAAATTATGACTGTAGATAGCAGCCCATACATTATAAAAGAAAATGTATAGGACTCTATAACAAGTCTGCAAACTCTTTTCGAGATCGTCATGGTGACAGAATCTCTCGAGCTTCTCTCTCGAGGTTCCAAACGTCGCCATGATGACCTCTCAAAGAGTTTACAAACTTGTTACAGAGTCCTATACTTTATCCTCTATGTAAAAACAAGTCCATTGGTTAGCCCCTTGAATACCTTTCAATACAGAACCAGTAAAACCAGGCTGCATCACTTGGTGTTGTAATTATTCAGTGTTTGCTTTAGATTCTACAGTGTGATGCAAAAATATCTTACTGTACTTTGCTGATTTTGCCCATAAAGTGCATACCATGCATATTTTTGTACATTTTAATATATTTTTACTCTTTACCCAACAATAGCACAACAAAGATGCAATATCTTTTTTTAATGGGGTTATCTCATTTTTCTAATTGATGTTTGTATCTGATTACCACTTTAAGCAGATAACCAGCACATCCTCTCTTGTCCAGAAACATTCAAGAGATCTTAACCAATTCAAACACTGATAATGCCACCCTGAGCCTCAACTGCCAGATCATTTAGCAGCAAAAACAAAGGCCAAACTTAAACAAATAAAGCTTACTTATTAAAATTATTTAAATTGACAAAATTTCAAAACCCTTACATTTTGAAAATAACATACTATATGCGAACAAAATTCTTACGTAATGTGTTCTTAACTCATAGCAAACTGTGTATAGAATCCACGCTGAAGAGCCCAAACCTATCCTATGCAGGGAGGGTGGTGTTAATCAAATGAAAACCTCAATTACAAGAAAGTACAGTTACGTAAGAACTTAATGCAACAGTAGACCTTCGAGACAGGCTCTTGCAGTAGGTAATAACCTTGAAGACTGCACCCCCTAGTGTCAGGACCACAAAGAAACTTTAGCAAGCAGTATGTGATGGGGGTCTGCCCACCCAATGTCACGTGACCGATGTCAGTGTGACACTATATAGTGGGCGATCCTCACGCCCACCTTCCAGTTCTCCCGCTGGAGACCTCCAGAAAGGAGTGACAGGAGAACAGAAAAAAGGCCAAAAGAAGCTTGTAGAGGAACAGCTACAGAAGTTGGGGAAGAACGGAGGGAAAAGAGGTTACCTACTGCAACAGCCTCTCTCAAAGATCTACGGTTATGGTAAGTTCTTATGTAACTGTACTATCTTACTTCAAGAGGGTTCTTGCAGTAAGTAATAACCTTGAAGACCGAGTTGCAAGCAGTGTGAATCAGAAGGAACTGAAACACGGGAAGCAGGAAAGATCACCAGAGAGTTTAAGACAGAAGGCCTTGAAGGACAGCTAGTCCAAAGCCAGCCCTTCACCTAAAGGCAATGTCCAGACTGTAATGCTTGGTGAAAGTATGGACGGAACTCCAAGTGACTGCCACAAAGAAGTCAATGGCACATTCCTAAAACAAGCAGTAGAAGCCGCCATGCCTCTAGTTGAATGCCCCTTAACCTCCCCAGGGAGGGTTTTACCATATTTCTGGTAACAGAACACAATGCAGCTTGCTAACCATTTGGATAAACACTGTTTGGAAACTGCTGCACCCTCTCCCTTGGGCATGAAAGAAACAAAAAGCTGATCCGTTCTTTGGACAGACTTTGTACGGTTCATATAGCAACGCAAAATTCTGTGAACGTCTAAAGTGTGCAGAATTGCCTCCCCCCTGATTGGCATACTCAGGGTAATATGCTGGCAGTTGAATGGATTGATTCGACGTGAACTCAGAAACCATTTTAGGTAAAAACTGAGGATTGGTACACAGAGCCACCCAGTCTCTGTGGAAAATCAAATAAGGCTCCTCACTCATCTGGGCCTGAAGCTTGGAAATCTTTCGAGCAGAAGTAACTGCAACAAAAGAGTGCTTTGCAAGACAAATAGTGCACATCGCAACTACCATCTGGTTCAAAAGGAGGCAAGGTAAGTTTCTCTAAAACAAAATTTGGATCCAAAGGTGGTGCGGGATTGTGCACCGGGGTTTCAGGTGGAGGATCCCTCTCAGAAAAGTTTTGGAGACCTCCAGCTGAGCCACAGCCTTGCCCTCCACCAAGGTGCGATAGGCAGAAATAGCAGACAGGTGAACCTTCAGCGAAGAGGCCCATTTCGTAGAGATGCAGCAAGTACTCCATGACCTGAGGAACAGGACATGAGAAAGGGTCCCAACCCTTAGAAGTGGCCCAAATGGGCCGGCCCTGAGGGCTGAGGTGCTGGCGCACACTCAGGTACGCCAGCGACCTGCAGTCTGGATCGGGCACTTGACTGCCGGGGGTTGGCAGGGGAGGAGAAGGACTGAGTGTCTGAAGCGCTGCTCTCCTTCTCTGGGGAGGGGGGTTTCAGCTGTCGGTGCCTGGTTGCTCCCTAGCGGAAGCTGGGGGACACAGTTGCCATGCTGCAAACAAGGGAGGAGTCAGGATGCTTGGGGTGGAGCACGTGCGGACGCGTGCATGCTCCACTAAGCAGGTGTTACTGCACGCCCTGACCCCTAGGGGAAGGAAAAAATGGAAAAATGCATGCCGCAGCAGTGTGATGGAGGTGCCTAGGCTCGGCCTCGGGCCAGCCACAGCACCTGGCCCTCGAATCGGGTCTCTGATGGGGTTGGGGAACCACACTGGCCCCGCTGGTGGGGGGCAAGCCCCGGGGACAGGTCAGTGCCAGATGGTGGATGTCGGGGGACAGAGCTGGGGGTGCCCTCTGGATGTAGGCCGGCAGGACAGACAAACTGGTAGCTGCAAAAGAAGTGGCCCAAATGGAGAAACTCTTCCATTTCATAGCATAAGTGGTCCTTCTGGAAGGCTGTCTAGCCTCCACAAGAACTTGAGCCGCTCTGGAGGAGACTCCATAGTGTAAGGCAGCTATGTCCGAAGGTGCCACGTGTGAAGGTGAAGGGACTGTCTTAAATCCTGGATGGATTATTTATTTATTTAGTTAAACATCAGTTTAGAAACCTTTGAGCCAGAGGCTCATTTACAAAGGTACCTCGTCACAAAGAGGACATCAGAACAGTAGTACAAGGGACACAGTACTTACAAACAAAAAAGTTACAGTTCAATTACAATTTTGTTACAATAGAGTACAATTTCCAACGAGCAAAAGATAACAAAAGGTGCAAAACTTATGGTCGGGAGAGCTGGTGGGGTAGAAGGGAGGAGATAGGAGGAGGAATAGTAGGGAAAGGAATGGGGAGCCGCTCAGTGAGCATTGTCAAACAGAGTATATATATATATATATATATATATATATATATATATATATATTTATATATATATATTTTTTTGCACTAGGCTAGCGGCAGTTGCATTTGCGAGAGCTAAGCAGAAAGTTTCTGAGCCTGGGCTTAAAGCAAGCTAAGGTTAGAGAGTTAGAGAGGGATTAGCGTGCCCCCCTTCTGGGTCAGGAGATTATGGCAGAGGGTCAGGGGAACCAGAGTCTCCACTGCAAATTGCTGAAAAAGTGGAAACGATATCTGGCGAGGTCAATACGGGGTGATCAGAATCACGTGAGCACCCTCTGCAGTACTGGAAACGCATGCAAAAACCTCCCTGTCCAGCAGAGAGATAGCTCGTTTTGCCAGAAAGCAGCATGCCCAGGAGCGAGTGGGCAAAACCTGGGTAGTTTTGCATTGTATGGGGAAGCGAACAGATCCAGGTCTGGATGACCCTGTAGGTCAAAATATGTCTGACCACTGCCTGCTTGAGCTCCCATTCGTAGGCTCTTACTCTGGTGTGGCTGAGACTGTCCGTTAGGACATTTTGCATGCCCAGAACGTAAAACGCTGTGAGGTGTATTCAATGCAGAACTGCCCAATTCCACACCCGCTTTGCCTCCCTACAGAGGGGATATGAGCGAGTGCCCCCTACTTGTTGAGGTACCAGACAACACACATATTGTCTGACTGGACTAACAGTGGGCCTTGGTAGAGCAAGTGCTGGAAGGCTTGAAGAGCACAGAGCAATGCCCTCATCTCCAACACATTGTGTGTAGGGAGAGTTCTGACTGAGACCACAGCCCTTTAGTCCTGGGGGTCTCCAGATGAGGCCCCCCCCAGCCCATCCCTGAGGTGTCTGTGGTTAGGCTCTGGACGGGGGGGAAGGGACTGGAAAGGGAACCCCTTGGTAAGGTTGCTGAGATCCTGTCACCACAGGAGATCCCGTTGCATCGAACTGGAGACCATGACCAAATGGTCCAGGTCATCCGAACTCTGATCCCACTGCACCCTGAGCATCCACTACAAGATACACGTGTGGAGCCTAGCCAGAGGAACAGTGGGGATGGCTGCTGCCATAAGGCTAAGGAGCCAGAGAACTGACCTGGCTAAAACCCACCTGCTGGAGGCTATCAGGCAAGCCTGCTTCTGTAAGGGTTTCTGCCCTGTCCTGAGGGAGGAAAACCATACCCTGGGCCATATCCAGCACCATTCCAATAAACTGGAGACACTGGGAGGGGACAACATGGGACTTGGGATAGTTGACCGTAATCCCCACTTGTCCAAACAGGGCCAGGGTAGCAGAAAGGGAAAGTTCCAGTTGCTCCCTTGATGGAGATCACAGAAGCCAGTTGTCGAGGTAGGGGAACACAGTGGCCTTGGCATCTCAAAGCCGCCGCCACTACCGCAAGGTATTTGGTAAAAACCCGAGATGCCAAGGACGGGCCAAAGGGGAGGGCCTTGAACCAATAATGCTCCCCCTGAAAGGAGAACCTGAGGTAGCTGCGATGGGCCAGAAAAAATGAGATGTGCATGTAGGCATCCTGCATGTCCAGGGCACAAAGCCACTGTCCCTTGTGCAGGAGGGGCAGCAGACCTGGAAGAGTCAGCATTCAAAACCGTTTGTACTCTATGTACAGGTTTAGAAAGATGAGGTCCAGAACTGGATGCATATCTCCTGTCTTCTTTGGAACCAGGAAGAAGTGGGAATAATACCCTTTTCCTAACTGGTATGACGGAACGTGCTCTATAGCTTGTTTTCACAGAACAGCCTCAATTTCCTTTCTAATGAGGGCGATGTGCACCTTTGGGTAGTGAGATACCCCAGAGGCTTGTTTGGGGGTCTCCCCAGAAGTTCCAATGTGTGACCTTGACTCACCAGCTTAAGAACCCACAAATCTGGGGTGACTGCCTCCCACCCAAGCAAGTGACTAGCGAACCTTCCCCATCTCTCGCTGATAATGGGAGGGCAGAGGAAGCTCCTTAAAGAGAGAGGAGGGAGTATCCCAGTGGGGAGACCCAACAGGTGAAGGCTGCGTGAAGATTGACAGTTGGCTGTCATCTGGCTGGACATCATTGGGTCCCACGCCGGAACCCATGAGCATGTTGGGCAGGCAGAGGGCACGACGACTGGCTTAACGAAATTGGCCATGCGGACACCAGAGTCCCCAGTGCCCGACTTAGCAGCCCAGGCCAGGCATTCGTCAGGGGTCCAATGACTGACTTATCAAACCTGGCAGACTGCTTATACCCCCCGATAGAAAAGGGTCTAATAGCAGCGGAGGCCTTGGACTCTGTCGAGACATCTGCGGCCACCATGACCAGTGGTGGTGGAGAAACCAAGATATCGAAATTACATACTTACCATAATTCTTGATCTTCTTGGATGCAATCTCCACCACTCATTCACACTAATGGAACTACACCTGAGGCAATAGGACCCTGCAGGAGTCAAAAATCTTCAGGCGGGCCGGCGCCGGGATAGGATCATGCATGTGTGGCACCACGAGACTAGCTATCCCGGCATCGATCTTCCAACCGTCTCAGTATCTTTTCGACCGAGGAGGTGCAGTGTAACTAATAAAATAAAGAACTTACCCTAACCTCCGGGCGTGTGAAGGCCCGGATGACCCATACAAGAAGGGTAAGAACAACAATGTCTTCACAGCCCGAACAACAAGGCAGTGAAGATCAAATAAACAAAACAAGTGAGCCCGGGGGATGTGGTGTGGGTGGGTGAATGAGTGGTGGAGACTGCATCCAAGAAGATCAAGAATTATGGTAAGTACACAATTTCCATATCTTCCTGGACTCAAGTCTACACCACTCATTCACACTAATGGGAGAGTACCAAGCTTAAACCAACCCACCTGGAGTGGGGCGGTCGGAGATAGGGCTCACTCAGAACAGAAGTCCAAAGGACTGTCCTGCAAAAAAAAAAAAAAACTGTCTGGAAAAGACATCCAGAACATAGGACTTTTTAAAGGTATGCACTGAGCTCTAACTCATTACCTTGCAGAAGACTGCAATGGACACATTACGAATCAAAGCTTTTCAAATAAATAAACTAAGATAATGAACGAAAACTGCAAAGCAAATAGGCAGCAACACAGGTGAAGCAGTAGGCTACAAAAAACACATTACATGCAGCAGTTGAGCAGCGAGGACAAGTCAAGGATCAACAAGCAGCAGACTAACAATTAAGTAAAACTGCTGATGACACAGTTGTATAGCACCAGTAATGAGCAAGAGAGAGACAAATGGCAAGTTGGAGTACTCCAAATCTTGGGAACCATGGCTGGAAGGGGCAAGCAGAAGATGCCTAAGAGGAGCACTCCACAAATAGTTGTAGTCACCCTGTAGCAGTATAGTTGAGCAGTGTCCAGGTTTGCAGCAAGGTAGGAATCAGTTGGAATGTGAAGGGTGCAGAGTGGAAAGCAGATGGTCGATCTCAGGTGCCCTCCAGGTAGACTCCTTGATGTCCTTAGTGCTATGGTCCTTTGAGCAGAAGGGCTGCCTGCACTACACCAGAGAATAAGGGAGAAAAAAGGTGATGCCCTGCCTTCAAACCCACCTGGTTAGTGGATCAGGCTGCTGCTGAAGCATGGCAATCAGGGCTCAGATCCCAAGAAAGTCCAATGGTTGGGGGGAGGGGAAAAAAGGATGGTATGCGGGCTCCCTCAGCACATCCTGGTGTCCTGGAGAGCAGCTGTGGAGCTGGGAGGAAGGGGTGGCATTGACTAAGAGTCATGCTGGGATGCTACTTTTGATTATTTGATAAAACTTTATTTTTATACAGGATACAAATTGTTGGGTGTTATCCCCATTTATAACAATGTCCTGTGGTCTTAAAAATAAAAAAATGTATAAATAGTGCATTTAATTTCATACAAAGACAATATACATAACATACATTTCCTTTCATATACATATCAAATATTTTTATTTATCTAGTGATTCAGAAAAGACCTTTGAGTGCAAGCTCTTTTGCAAAGGTCCCACATCATAGATTGCAAAACAAAGTACAATAGGAGAAAGCAAAGGTACATCACAATGAACGATACAGCTTGGATTCAGAACTTACAGAATAACTCAAAACATACGTACAAGTTAAAATAACAAGAAAAACACTTTATGGGGGGGGGAGAATAAGCAACCACAAAGTACCTTGTCAGTAGTTCAGAGGGACAGGGATAGCTGGCAGTGGGTGAAGAAAGGAGGTATGAGAGAGAGAGGTAGGTACTGCGGTGGAGGTGAAGGGTAGGGGAAGAAGAAGGTGATAAGGTATAGAGAGAAATGGGGGTGAGGGGAGGCTGAGTGGTAGATAGCTACGTTAGAGTAAATGGTGGGTGCGAGGGGCATGGTCAGGGAGCTTGTATTGGTAGTGACTGTTAGGGAAACTCATGGGACTGGGAATTGGGGAGGGGAAAGTGGGTATGGTGCTGGGAGCATGATGCGAACTGATTGCTGAGGCAGTCATGAGAAGGAGGGGGTATCTGAAGCCTGCCTAGTGCTTGCTGGGGGGCAGAGAGCGCGGTTGTGGCTGGACTTAGGGGCAGGTGCACTTACAGTGTGTTATTAGGTACTGTTTGAGGTCAGTTTTGAATTGGGCCAGACAACTGGTGGCCAAGAGGTGCCCTGGGAGATCATTCAATCACAGGGGGGCCTGGTAGGCATATGCACATTGCCCAAGCGAGGTGGATGGAAGGGGATAGCCAAGGCCCCTCTAGTCCTCCCCCTGGTGACCTGTAACGAGTTGCCCGCCTTGATTAAATTGCCTACACAAGGCGATGTTTTACCCAATAGAGCCTAGGACGCAAGGATAGAATTTGACCCAGTTTCTTAATGACAGCCAATCTGCGTGTTCATACAGAGTACAGGTGTGCATGCCATGCTCAGCATCCAGGGTGAGTCCTCAGGCTTTGTTGAGCACAGTCTGAACCCTCTTGAGTGCTGTATCCATTGCCGCCCCGTAGACCACTAGTCCATAGTAAATAGTAGATATGATGGAGCTGTGGACTGAGAGGTGGAGGGCCCCGGAGAGATGTATTGCCTGTGCCTGTACAGGACACCAATCTTGGTATTGACCGTCTTGACCAGAGAGTCAATATGGTGCGCAAACGTGAGGGTATCATCTATTATGACCCCCAGATACTTGAACAAGTGGACTTGTTCCAGCGGTTCACTGCATGAGTTGGAGATGATGAGGGGGTGATGCTTATTTTTGTTGTGGTGGCTGGATATCTAAAGCATTGACAATTAGTGCTCAGATGGTTGTGCGATGCAGATTTAAAAGCAAATCATTTAGTGATTGATTTTATCTCATATGGCAGTTTATTCCAATTTCCAGCTAGACTATTTTGTAGGGTGATGTCGACCAACCTGTTAAATGATTTAATCATGGGTATTTTTGGGGAGGATGTTCACAATCTAACCAACTGATTATGATGGAGTTCAAATTCCACAATGTGAACTAATGGATGTTTGTCCTGATAAATGATCTTATTATATAATACTAAACACAAATAAATTCTTTTGGCTTCAGGTTGAAGCCACTCCAAACTCTTATATATTTCACAGTGATGTGTCCAGTGGCCTTTTTTTGTTATAAATTTCCCCAATCTATAATGCAATTGATTTAATTTGTTCAGCAAGGTCTGGTTGGACTCCATGTATAGTGGAGAACCATATTCTATAACTAGAATCAGTAATTGTTTCACCAGCTTTTCTCCACCTTCCCCTGAGACACCCTGATATCCTTCTTAGTGTCCCTAACCTCTGGTTCACTTTTTTAGTTTGCAGTAAAATATGTTCAGTGTGTGTCAACCTTGAGGCCACCAGAACCCCTAAATATCTGTAACTTGATACGTTCTGTACAAGGGTACCATCCATGAGTCTGAGCCGTATCTCAGGTTTGTTTTTCTTTACTTGGCCCACTGAAAATACCATGCACTGGGTTTTCTTGGCATTAAGAAGTAGGCCAGAATTTCCCATCCATTTTTCTAGGCTAGTCAGGTCCTCCTGGAGCTGCTGTCCCAGGCCCTTGGGGTTATTAGCAGACACCACCAGTACGGTATCATCTGCATAGAGTCTAATCTCACTGTATTTTGTTTTGTCAAGGTGTCAACATAAATGTTAAACAACAATGGGCCTAATACTGAGCACTGTAGGATGCTCCTATTTACCTCCACCAGGCCTGAGACAGCAGCACCACACAAGACACTGCCTATGATCTGCCAGGTAGGACTTAAACAATGATAAAGATTCTCATTGTACCCAGACTTAAACAAGTTTCTTCAACAAATCCTTGTGCTGCACTAAATCAAAGGTTTGCTAAAGTCCATGAAGACAGCCCCGGTACTTCTTCCCTGGTTTAAAGATGTTGCAACAAGGTTACTGAAGTCTATCAGGGCGGTGTTTCTGGACCTCCCCGCTCAGAACCCATATTGGTGCTCTGTTAATATCCCATTCTGTTCTAGGCACTGGCCAAACTGGTGATGTGCCGGTTTCTCCAGCACCTTTGATAAAATGGGAAGCAGAGCTATTGGTCTGTAGTTTGAAGGGGTAGTACTATCCCTCCCCCCTTAAAGATGGGAATGATTTTTTCCATTTTCTAAACATCAGGCATCGTGAGCTGCAAAGGCTCCAGTTAAAAAGACATATTATTGGGGAAAGTATATCTGCTCCTATCTTTAGGAACCTTGCTTCTAGGACATCCGAACCTCCACCCTTAGACACATTCAACTTTTTTAGTTCTTTTTCTACTCCTTTTATTTCAAGCCTCCTAAACCTGAATCCCAAGGATTTCCTATGTAGCGGGACTGTGACCTTTTTTTCATTTTTCTTCTGTTTTTTTTCATAATGAGAAGAGATATCAGATGTTTGTACATTTGGTTTTGAGATTTTTAAGTCTGGTAATTCTGGTAAATAAGAATTAAATAGATTAGCCACTTCTTTTGGATCTTTCACTAGTTAGTCCCCCTTTGTTAGAGTAACTGGATTTCTTGTCTTGGTTGGGTTTCTTAATTCCAAAACACATTTCCAAAATTTTGGGAGATCCTGTGCTTTGTTTACATTATTTTTACATTACACTGTTTACATCATCTCTTTTTTTGCTATATTTGGCTTTTACATTTATTTCTCCAGGATTTGAAACTGCTTTGTAACTTAATGCCAATTGACATTAAAATCCCCAGTTAGTATAACACATTGGTCTCTCGTTTTCTCTATTAGTAAATCAGCTAGAGTGTCAAAGTGTTTTAATTTAATTTTGGGAGGGACATAAAAAACATCTACCACTAGTTTAATTGTTAAAAGTTCTGTCATCAGACAATCAATTCCCTCAACATTCCCTGTTAAACTTGTTCAATAAGGTCCCAGACTGTCTTTTATATATATATATAACATCACCCTTCCTCCCCTTTTTTCTCTATTTTTTGTAAACTATACCCTGCCAGTTGTACTTCTTCAGTTACTCCCTGATGTAACAAGGTTTCTGAAATTACCAGTATGTCTTGCTTTGCTTTGGCTGCCCAGACCCTATACAGCAAGAAGAAGGAGTTGTTGTTAGAATGTTACTACTCTACTGGGACTAAAGAACTAGAACTCTACTATTGGGACCTTCAATTTAAGGTAAAAACAAACAAAAACAAGAGTTAGTGTGTTTGTCTGAGTTGTGTGAAGGGAATTGTTATCTGTGCAGTTAGCTAGGTGAAGGAGGAAACTGTGAATTAGGGGGCTTGGCTTAGGCAGCAGGAAGCCAGGTGTCTGGATTTAAAAACTGCCCTAGATAGCTACTGGCAGAGAACAGCAAGAGGAAGGAAGTGCTGTTAGAACTTTACTACTCTGCTGGGACTATACTTCCCTCCCTCCCTCCACCCACCCCAATCTTAGCCAGTTCTACTTTTATAGGCACAGGATTTGACCAACAACAGGAACTTCCCGTTTAGGAGCAGGAGGGGAGTGATCACAGAGGCACAAAAGACTCACCATCCTAGAAGGAAAAGAATAGCTCTCCATCCTCCTCTAGCTGCTGGAGGTCTGACTCTCAGCAAGTAAGAAGGAGACTACTGAGGAATATAGGAACTTCCTGTCCCAGAACAGGAAGATCAGGAGCTTTAAGGGCACGGAGGCAGTAGAGAAGTAGGGAGAAAAAAATAATATAAAATAAATAAATAAACAGAGAGGAAAGAGTAAGCATATAAAATAACAGTTAAGGGGCCACAAATAAGACATGATGGGAGTGGTGCAGTGCAGTGGCTGTGGAGCAGCAGTCTTCTGGGAGATGTTCTAGAGGATGTGGTGTTGTCCCATCTGGAGGCACCTCTCTGGGCTGAGGGAGGAGGTTGCTCATCTCCAGGCTGAGTTGGCCAGGATTCGAGGGACCTCCTCTCCCACCCTGCTGCCTCAGGGGTTGCCAAGAAAGAAGAGCAGTTGGACCACAGTGGGCTCAGGGAGGGTGAGAGTGGTGGTATAGAGATGTATCCCTCCAGTTGTACCGCTCCATAATTTGTACACCATTCTGGCAGAGTGTGGTTCCTCTATGGAAGCACCTGTAGTGGAAACCAAGGAGGATGCTGGGAACCTCCACAGAGAAGACTCACAAGAGGGCTACATGGGACCCCACAGGGGAAGGGAACAACTCCTGGTGGGGGACTCCATTGTTAGGAGGGTAGGACTGGGGGAGGGAGGGGAGAGGGAGGTAAAGTGCCTGCCTGCCTGTCACCATGGCTTGGAGGGACAGGGAGTGAATCCTCAGGATCACAGGAGCAGCTGCACGGGGGAGGGAGCTGAATGTCATTGTCCACCTAGGGACAAATGACCTGGATGGAAAAGGGATCACAGCAGTGCAGCAGGAGTTTGTGGAGTTGGGGAGGGACCTTAGACAAGTAGTACGCACAGTTACCTTCTTGGAGGTGCTGTCTGTCTATGGCATGGGTGAGGCTATTGTGCTCTGCACCATGGGATTCAATCAATGGTTGAAAAACTGGTGCAGAGCTCAGGGTTTTGGCTTCATTGAAGACTGGGGGTCCACCTGGAGGGATGCAGGCCTGTACTGGTGCGATGGTCTGCATCTGTTCAAGAGAGGAACCAGGATCTTTGGTGATAGCTTTAAATGCTTCATTGGCAAGCATTTAAACTAGCAGGGAAATCCTAGCCCCCTCCCAAAAAAAAATCAGGGTAGTTGGTGAGGTAAACACCAAGACAGAGAAGTCAATAGGGAGAAGGGCAGGGGTAAATGGAGAAGACGGCAAAGGCAGTAAGGGCAGGGATGGGGTAAAAAGGGGTAAGGCCATCAAAAAATGGAGGGTAATGAGTATCAATGGCCATAGTCTAGGTAACAAGCTCCCTGAACTGGTGGCCTTGATGGAAGAGGGATGCCTGGATATTGTGACAGTCACAGAAACATGGTACACAGAGGACCATGACTGGGATGTCAACATACCAGGGTACACAATCTACAGGAGGGACAGGGAGGGTAGAAGAGGAGGAGTAGCTCTCTATGTAATGGAAGGGATCAAAGCAACGGAACAAAAGGGTAAGCAGGGAGGAGAGGAGGTGCTGTGGGTCACCCTGGAGACTGGAAATGGCACCACAATCCACACAGGGGTTGTATACAGACCCCCCTCTCAAAGTGAAGAAATGGACAAGGATATGATAGAAGACATCCTTAGGATGGCAGAGAAAGGGGAGATATTGTTGATGGGGGACCTGAATATGCCAGATGTTAACTGGAGTACCTTTGCTGCAACCACATCCAAGAGCGGGGTCATTTTTGATGCCCTACAGAGGGCATGCCTCAAAGAGCTAGTTTTGGAACTCACTCAGGAGGGAGCAATCTTAGATCTGGTATTCTCAAATGGGGACAGAGAGAGGATCTCAGATCTAGAGGTGGGTAGCCATCTGGAAACAAGTGACCACCAAACAGTGTGGTTCATGATAAACTCAGCCGCAGAGTCAAATCATACAAAAGTGAGGGTACTGGACTTTAGGAAGGCTGACTTTGTCAAAATGGAAGAGTGCCTCAGAAAAGCACTAGCAAACAGGCAAGGAGGAGGAGGGGTGAAGCAACAATGGGGAAGCATCAAAATTGCTATCACAGAGGCAACAAGTCTTTGTGTGAAGCAAATAAATCAAAACCTAAGAAAAAAAACACTATGGTTCTCAAAAGAGATGGCGGGGAAGGTTAGGGAAAAAAGATAGCATTCAAGAAGTATAAGGAAACCCAGAAGGAGTAGGACAGAGAACTCTGCCAGTTAATGCAGAAGGAAGCGGGCAAGGCAGTTAGAATAGCAAAGGCCCAAACTGAGGAAATGATAGCCAACTCGGATAAGAAGGGGGGATAAAACCTTTTATAGGTACATTAGAGAGAGAAGAAAGACAAAGGGAAGGATAGTGAGGCTTAATAAAGGGGAGAGTGGGTGGGCAGAGAGGGACAGTGAAAAAGCAGGGATACTGAATGAATACCTCTGTTCAGTATTGATAAAAGAAGAAGAGGGGGAGGCACCTAATCCAATCATTAGATGTACTCTGGATAGGGGGGCTCAATATCAATCCTTCCACAAAGGAAAGAGTTCTGAAAGAACTAAAGCTGAAGGTGGACAAAGCAATGGGGCCCGACGGGATTCGCCCCAGAATTCTAAAAGAACTAAGGGAAGAACTAGTAACACCACTGACTACCCTTTTTAACAAATCATGGGAGGATGGTGTGTACCCGAGGACTGGAGGAGGGTGGATGTGATTCCCCTTCACAAAAGTGGGAGCAAGACAGCAGCAGGAAACTACAGACCTGCCAGTTTGACCTCAGTGGTAGGAAAAATGATGGAATCACTTCTGAAGGAAAGGATTGTTGAGTACCTAGAGGCCAGTGGGGCACAGGACCCAAGGCAGCATGGAGTCACAGTGGGAAGGTCATGTCAGATGAATCTAATTGATTTTTTTGACTAGGTGATCAAAGTAGTAGACTAGGGAGGTACTGTGGACATGGCCTACCTAGACTTTAGCAAGGCATTTGACATAGTCCCACACAAAAGATGAATAAACAAATTAGCCAGCCTCGGAGTGGGTCCCAGGGTGGTAGCCTAGGTAAAACATTGGCTGGACAACAGGACTCAGAGAGTAATAGTAAACACAGTATACTCTGAAGAAAGGGGGGTAACTAGTGGGGAGCTGCAGGGTTCAGTACTGGGTCCAGTCCTTTTTAATGTCTTTGTAAGTGACATTGCAGAATGACTAGAAGGAAAAGTATACCTTTTTGCAAACAACACAAAGATCTGCAACAGGGTTGATTCACAAGGCGTGGTGGAAAAAATGAGAAGGGACTTGGCAGGGTTGGAGGAATGGTCAAGAAGTATGGCAGCTTAGATTCAATGCAAAGAAGTGTAAAGTAATGCATCTGGGGGAAAAAAAACAGGGGAAGAGTACACAATTGAGGGGGTAGTAACAACAAAAATGGAAAAGGGACCTGGGAGTAGTCATATCAGATGACCTAAAGGTAAGCAGGCAATGTGAGAAGGCAGTAGGGATGGCTGGGGGGACACTGGGATGTATAAGGAGAGGCATCACCAGCAGAAAACAGGAAGTTGTTATCCCTCTGTAAAGACAGTTGGTGAGACCCCATCTGGAGTACTGCGTGTAGTTCTGGAGACCCCATCTCTGCAAGGACATAAACAGGATGGAGGCAGTCCAGAGGAGGGCAACTAAAATGGAGCAGGGTCTGCAACAGAAGCCATATGAAGAGAGACTAAATGAGCTTAAAATATATACCCTTGAAGAAAGGAGGGAGAGGAGGGACATGATAGAAACATTTAAGTACCTCAAGGGAATCAATAAAGTCCAGAGGGTAGCATCTTTCAGAAAAAGAGATGTGCAAGAACAAGGGGACACAATTTGAAGATAGAGAGTGGATGGCTCAGGGGTGTTGTCGAGGCATACTGTAGGTCAGGAAGCATAGAAAAACCAGAAGCAGTTGTAGAGTTCACCAAAATATTTATTTACACTAGCAGTAACATAAAAAAAATAAACTTGTTCAGTAAAACTATTTACAAAGGCCAAATAAACAGAAGATCAATCTGAGGTTTTCTTCAATCTCAAGCAGTTGCAGCTCAGCTCTCTTATAAGTCCTTCCAACCCCCATTCTTAACAAGCATCCTGTTCTTTTATGTTTCAGGCAGGTGCAAGGCAGGAACACAGAGTGCCCCAGCTGAGGCCCCCTTTTCCCAGCTCTTCTGCAAAAGGCTTAAAACTTGCCCTCAGGTAATTTGTTGAGTTCCCAAAGCTTTTTGTGATCATCTCAAACCATAATTATATACATTTCAAAACTTAACACTATATAATTTCTAAACCAAGGGATCCCAATATCAGTTACATTTCCATACAATGGTTTGCATATATTTTTATATCAGCAGATATGCAAGGGAGAAAAAGACAAGACAGCAAGGGAAGAGTGAGAAGCAAAGAACTGCTAGATGTCGGGGTGATAAAATCCTAGGTGTCTCAGAAAAATTTGGTTGCGCAACCAGACAAGAGAGTAGGAAAGGAATAGAACAGCACAGATCCCTGCATTCAAACTCTTTTCATAACAGCTGGGGCAGGGTCCTATTCCACCCTGTTACAAGGGACAATGTGAGGAAGTATTTATTCACAGACTCATGGAACAGCCTTCCTGAGGAGGTCGTGGGGTCAAAAACAGTGGGGGAATTCAAGAATGCATGGGACAGACATAAGTCAATTCTTGTGGGGTAAGAAGAAGAAGTAGGCTGTTGGTTAACTAGGATCTGCAGCTTCTCCAATAGGTAGGGAAATGGGAAGACTAGGTGGGCCAAGCGGTTCTCATCTGCCATCAAAGTCTATGTTTCTATGCTCATCTATTTTGTGCATTAGAATTCTCACATTCTCATGGGTTACTGTAATTCCTGAAATATTTCTAGGCCCTGGGTTAAATTCAATATCTCCGCTTTGAACTAAAAGTATGGTTCAAATTAAGCATTTACCTAAGAGTTAATTGCCTCAAGAGGACTGTGCATGTTAACAAATTGTCTTGTAACCAACCTTCTCTCATTTGTAAACTGATTACAGCTCCTCACCAAGTTGTTTTGATTCTGATGGGTTTGACCCTTCATAGATATGAAGACCATACCCTTACTGTCACTGTTGCAACTTTACATCATAGCCTGTGAGTTAACAAACCAAAGCCCCATAACCAACCACCCTCCCAGTATAATACTTAAATACATTTTCAGGTTGGGGTTAGCAAAATAGCGGAACAGATTTTTCTCCCCTGAGTGTCAGACCACTCACGCCCGTGGGCGGCACAGGGCTTTGTAGTTGAAGTTTACCCCACCCTTACAGAGTGTGGTTTGCTGTTTGGTCCACCACAGGACCCCCCTCAAACAACCAGGCACCTGTCCCAGCGCAGACCGCAGAGCAGCAGAAAATAGCAGCAGTTCTGGCAATATGATGTAAGGTAGTCTATACAAGTAAACAGCAATGTCTGAAAAGTAGCTGTGTTAACTCCCGGTGTTCTGGTTACTTGCAGCTCTCACCTGCAGCCGTCCTGTTCTTCTCTGGGGTTGTTCTGCTGTAGATGTTTTTGGGACATTGGTTCTCCAGTCTTTGGTCCTCAAATAGGGGTGTGCACCATGACCCCTTCAAAGTGTTAGTTCTCCAACTACAGAATTATTGAGTTTATGTCTTGTCATACTCCAAGATACTCTGGTTATACTTTTTTGTACGTATATATATTTGCTATGTATATTTTACTTGCATACTTTGTACTTGGGTATTATACACTATTGCACTGATGTATAATTGCTGTGTAAATCTTACTTGCATACTTTGTACTGATGCATTTTCATCTGCTGTATATGTTATGTCTCTGTCACTATTGGTTTGCATTTGCCGCATGTTCTATTGTATTGTACCTTTGTCCAGGGTTGCCCCAGAAAAAGGGACTGTATTGTCTCAGCAGGCCTACCCGTTTACCAAAATTCAAATAAATAAATAAAATAAAAAATTGCACCATGCCTCAGATGTCCCACCCTCAAACCCGCCCAACTGATGGATCAGACTGCTGGTGAAATAAGGCAGTCGGGGCTCAGATTCCAAGAAAGTCCAGTGGCATGGGGGAGGGAGAACAAAAGATGACATGCAACTCCCTCCACAAGCCCTGGTTTCCAGGAAAGCAGCAGACAAAGGGATATGATCTAAGCAATAATCTCATCAACCAGGTCAGAATACGTGGCAAAGAGACAAACGTTTCATACAACTGAAATTTTCTATGCAAACATCAGAAAAAAATAGATTATAAAAGGAAATGGTTTGAGACTTTTTTTTTGGTTGATTTATTTATCCACCTTTCCTCATGCTGGGGTGGTCCTATGGTTCCCCTATTCTGGCCCTGACCCGGCAGCTCCTGCATCGGGCACTGTGCCTGAGCTGCAACCCCCTCGCCCTCACCCTCTCTAAGGTCGCATCGCAGACCCCCTCATGGAAGACTAAGGGGTCGGAACCAGAGGGAGCTCTTGGGAGCGTCTGATGCAGCGCCGCGGGGCAGGCCTTCATGAGCAGGAGGATCAGTGGTTTGTCCCCTGTAGTTCCTCCCTGCAGCCTGGGCATGCAGTGAAGCCAGTGACTCTACAGTGACGTTTTCACTTACTGCACATCAGACGTCTGCCTACGCTGTCCCCTCTATCACGCTGCAACTCGCACTCTTCCCCCAGCAACTTCTAGGAGCCAGCACATGCGCAGGTACCCCGCCCCACCCTCCCAGAGGAGGGCAGTTCCACAGATGCTCAATGTTCCTCCCCCTACCGACCAACGACCCGAGTCCGCTCCCGGACCCGGGTCAACGGTGTAGCGCGAGATGTGGAAAAATGATTCGAGACTGAAGGAAAAAATAGGTTACTCACCTGTAACTGTAGTTCTAGGAATGATATATGGTGCAGATCCACACATAGGCAGTCTCCCCTTAGGAGCTGTTCTTGCCGAACAGTCTTCAAACTAAGCTCCTCCCACCACCTGAGTGGTATATCCCTCGACTCTGCCCTGTGACATCAGATCCTGCATGTTAGAAGCAGGAATCTGTGTGCCATTTTCCAGGGAAGGTTAGGTGGGTGGTGTGGATTTGAACCATATACCACTCCTAAAACTATGGTTACAGGTGAGCAATCTATTTTTCTATGGACATGGTTATGGTTACTTATCCACACATAGGCAGACTTCCCTGCAGTTCTCTGGGAGAAGGGGTCAAACTCAAGGTGCACACCCCTATTTGAGGAACAAAGACTGGAGAACCAAGGTCCCAAAGGCAGCATCCTGGCATGACTTCATAGTCAATGCTGTACTGGGAGATGAAGGTATATACTGCCTTACAGGTAGCTGTCCCACTGATCTACTGCATGGGGATGTCCATGAAAGCAGCCACCGAGACAGTGGTATGCCTGATGCAATGAGGCCCAAGCCCTATGGGAGGCTGTCTACCAGTTAACCTATAGCAGAGGTCGACGCAGGTTTGTGATCCATCTATCAACTGTCTGCTTTGCTGCCGGTCTGACAGGTGTGACTTCAGCATATGTAAAAAAACAGCTGGCCAGCCTCATCCCAACTCCAACTATACGCTCCTTATAATAAGAGAGCTCTCACCACAGATCCAAGGTATAAAGCCTATGGTCAGCCTCCAAAGATGAGTTGGTAAAGTATACTGGTAATTTAATCACCTAGTTAAGGTTAAACTCTGATACTACCTTCAGGAGGAACTTCGGATTGGATCAAAGGGCTACTAAGTCCCTGAGGAAGACCACGTAAGAAGACTCCACCAAGAGTGCCTGCAGCTCACCAATCCTTCTGATGATCCAGCTCCTACTCAAGGTGATGCATCTGCCAGTGGGCCCACCAGACTATGCTAGTGCAACACGCCATGTACCCCAGCTGCTGCAGGAAGTCCTGAACAGGGCACAAGTGCCCAACCTGAAATAATCAGGAAAAGGAGGCAAGATCCAAAGCCCGGTCCGCAGGGAGTTGTGCCTTGGCCAGGATAGAGTCTAGCTCTGCTGTGATAAAGTGAGTTGCCTACGAGGGGCTGAGTTTGAACTTGACCAGACTGACCAGAAGGCCCAAACCACTCTAGGTCTGGAGAGCCAGACCCCTGGACTGCTTCACTGCCTCCTTGGACAGCCCGGCTATCAGCCAGTTAACTAGGTGGGAGTACACCCTGACCCCCTGGTGCTGCACAAAGGCTGCCACCATTGCCATGTACTCAGTGAAGACCCTGGATGCCGAGGAAATGAAAAAAAGGCATGACCTGGAACTGGCAGAGAACCCCTTCTGTGTGGAATGGAAGGTACCACCAGCAGACCATCCAGGGTTTGACTGAAGACATCTGGGTCGCGGGTGTTTATGTTTGCGGCCCCTACCCTGTGGAACTCTCTACCTTGTCAGATAAGAGAATGCCTGACAGTGGAGAGCTTCAAAACTGCTTTAAAAACACATTTATTTGAGCTTGCTTTTGGTGATGATATATAACTGACTATAATGTTATGATTGCTGGTTTTATCTGTGTTTTTATGTATTTATTGTAATGGGTGCTATGATCTTCGGAATACAGCCTTTTTAGAAATAAAGTCGATTTGATTGGAATGTGGAAGAATGCGTCCTACAGGTTCAGGAAGCAGCACCACATGCAGAGCTCCAGAAATGGTATTATCATCTGGTTCAGAGTGACCATGCTGAACTTGTGCTTCCAGAGATACTGCTTGAGATTATTAAGGCCCAGTATGGGGCACCAATCCCCATCTGTTTTGGGACCAGAAAGTACTTGGACATGAAGCTCTACTCTGCCATGGCGTCTGGCACACGGGCTATAGCTCCTTTTTCTAGGAGTTGAGCAACATCCTCCCTGAGGGCCAACAGCATATCCTACGACACCACTGACTCCCTTGGCACATGGAGTCGATAAGGCAGAAGGACTTGAAATTGAGAGGCAACCCTCTGCCCACACCTTTAGGACCACTGGTTCGAGGTAATTACGGATCAGCTATGCCAGAAGTGGCACAGCCGACCACTCAAAGAAGCTGGGTCAGGGACTGGGTGGGTAGGAGGTAGACACCCCTCAACCCATCAGTGAACAGTTCTGGAGTGGGCACTGGCACCTGCTGTGGGAGAGAAAGCACTACACCTACTCTCGCCTTTTTTTGGGCCCTGACCAGGAAACTTGGTCTTGGAGTGCCAAGGTGGGAAAAGCCCCTACTGGGGCTACTGCTTCCTAGGCTGCTATGATAGAAAGGGACAAAACTGACAATGCTTTTTCTTCAGCCTCTGTGCTTGCTAGTCCTTCCACGAGGAGGTCACAGAATCTAGGGTGGCACTGGACTTCTCAATCCTGGTGAGGTGGCCCTCCACACCAGGGCCAGAGAGGTCGGTGCCCAAGAAGGGGACACTGACATTGGCCAACTTGTGCTGGGTGTCCATCTGAAGGAGAAAAGCCTCAGCCAGGCCCTGTGACATATCGCGATGGCCGTTGCAATGGCACAGACACAAGAATGGCCCACATCCAAGGTCATCTGAAGCTGGTGGTTAGCCAGCAACTGACCCTGTTCTCAGACCACTTTCAATGCCAGTTGATTGTCAGAAGGGAGGTATGGGAGGATATGATCTAGGACTCCCGTAAGGGCGTGGCCAAAGTGACTATGATCATCAGAGTGCAGCTGATCTGTCAGAGACCATGGGAGGAAACAGCATACATTTTTTTAACTGCATAGTCAAGCTTCTTGAACTACTTATCGGGGGGAGGCTTGTCCGTGTACCTAGTATTACTAAATTTGCAGAAGACCACATCAGCAACCAGACCCTTGGCTGACAGGTGGTCTGAAAATCTAGACATGTTGCCAAGTTGCGGACCATATGAGTAGAGGGTGCCAGGCAGGAAGCTGAATACTGACAAAACTCCAGCACCAGTCTCTGCCATCAGGAAGGCAATTCCAGGAAATCTGTCCCTGTCCAAGATCTCAGTGAAGTGATACTTTGTCCTTTTCTAGACTGGCTACAGTGGAACCTCCATGGACTCAGGCATGAGTCTGAGAACAGCCCCAAAGGACAGTAGTGTGCCCTGTGGTCATCAGATCTTCAACAGATTCCCAACTGAAGGCATGAGAACTCGAAGACTGCATAAAGGATACATCAGTCTCAGTAGAGGAATCCTTGAATATGTCCCCTTGGCCATTTGCTGCTATGCACCACTCAAAGGCTCAGTTGAGTGCATGATCTCCATCTACAACTGGCTTGGTAAGCCATTGACCAGATGGGAGTCCTTGGAGCGGGCACCTGCATGGGCTTTCGGATAGGCGGTTCCACCTGTATCAGTGGTGAGACTTGTGTCGGAAACAGCTGCCTCAGTAGGACCGATATGGGCTGAACTGGCGGCTGCCAGATGACTGCAGGGGTCATGGATAGAGCTCTACTCTGCCCAAACAAGGCCAATTGCTTCCATGGAAGATACTCACAGCACTGCCGCACATGACAAAGGAGTCTCTCATACTCTGAGGATGAAGAGGAAGAGACACGCTGATGGCAGAACCTCCCAGTCAAGCGAAACAAAGAGTATGAGGAATCCTTCGACCTCAACTTCAACCGAGAATTTGAGCATTGACTAGATAGATGATGCCAAGGAGATATGGATGGAGGGGCAGTACAGACTACCTGTACGAGGTTCGACTTCAAAGGGAGGCACCTGCTGAGAGGAGACAGCTGGGTTCACCAACTGCTCCTGGACCTCTTGATTGAGGCCCGACAGGACAAGGGTACTGGAGATCAAGTCATCGTCAATCCCTTCTGACAGGGCACCATGGAGCTAGCAGCCTTGACCTCAGCCATAAATTTGGCCAAAGCCGAACAGTGACAGCCATTAAGCAGTTAGGGGAATCAAGGGAGTGGGATGAGTGCGCCCTTTTCCAACTGATGGAAGGACTTTCTGGATTTCTTTACCTTACCATGGTGGGCAGGGTTCTCCCCAAAGGTCTGGAGCATTTTGCATATTTCTTGAAAGTTACCAACAAAATCGGGCCCATGTTGGCACCCAGCAGAAGCAGCGCAGAGCCCGATAAGGTATCCACCATGATGTTAGTCACCTCTTCCTTGTCTGCTATCCTGGTTGTGGAACCAGCAGCCATGGGGGCCACCTTACATACCTGCTTAGACTTCACCAGAGGGTCCTGTTCAGCCAGTCAACTTAGGAGAAGATGGGCATAGCAGTCTTCTAGGGAGGAATGAAGTATAGCCTGGAACATGCCATTGGCAGCAATGTCATGCTGGTCACTAAGCCAGCAGATGCACAACATAAGTGGATCCATCCATGATTTATTCTGGTTGCACTGGATGCAACACTTGAAACTGAGAACCAGCTTAGAATCCCTGTGATCTACGAGGTTGATGCCTGAGACAGAAAATAGCAGTTATGTAAGAAATTACCGCAACAGTAGCTCTTCAAGAGAGGTTCCTTCAGTAGGTCTTCACAAGTAGGACTGCGCCCCCTGGCATAAGGACTGCACAGCAAAATTGTAGCTAGCAATCATCAGCAGGGACCATCCCCGGTATCAGGTGATGGACGTCAGCGTGTCTATAAATAGGGACGGCCCCCCCCCCGGCCTCCAATTCTTCTACCAGAGACCTCTAAAGAGGAAGCAGAAAAAAGGAGTGGAAACTCCTAGGACCCTGAAACCTGGATAAAACAAAGTCCTGGGAAGGGAATAAAGAGGAAATAACTCAGGAACTGGGGAAGGTTGGTGGGAAATCTAGATCTACTGTAGGAACCTCTCTCGAAGATCTACTGCTACGGTAAGTTCTTATATAACTGCTATATCTTACTTCGAGAGGGTTCCTGCAGCAGGTCTTCACAAGAAGGACTGAATACCAAGCAGTCAACTAAAAAAAGGAAGAGTCAGAGAGGAGGTTCCGGGAGGAGGAAAATGTCTGCCAACTACAGGTCACTTATGACAGAAGACCTTGTAGGACTGCTAGATCGAAGTCAGCCCTGCGCCTAGAAACAATGTCCAGACTGTAATGTTTAGTGAAGGTGTGGATGGAGGACCAAATGGCTGTTGCACAAATGTCCGCAGAGGACACATTCCTGAAAAAGGCAGTGGAGGCGGTCACTCCCCTAGTTGAGTGGCCCTTAACCATCCCTGAAAGGGGCTTTTCATACTTCTCGTAAATATAATGAATACAATTTGCCAGCCACCTAGACAGAGTCTGTTTAGTGATAGCCTTGCCCAGACACTGAGGAGCAAAGGCCACAAAAAGTTGGTTCATCTTGCGAACCTCCTCAGTCCTTGACACATAATATCTCAGAATCCTGTGCACGTCAAGTGTATGCAGGAGATGCTTCCCCCTATTGGAGTGTTCAGGATAGAATACAAGCAGTTCGACATTCTGGTTCAAAGTGAGTTCCAAAACTACCTTCGGCAAAAAAGATGGGTTAGTCCGCAGAGCAACCCAGTATCTGTAGAAAATCAAATAAGGCTCTCTACAAACTAGAGCCTGAAGCTCTGAAACTCTTCGAGCTGAAGTGATAGCAACTAAAAAGAGCATTTTCCAAGCTAAGTAACGCATATCGAGGGGCCCTGCTGAGCAGCCTAGGTGGAAGCAGCATAAAACTCGAGCTGCTGAAGAAAATTTGATATAAAGCTTTTATTTACTCAATACTCACAACTTCTACAACTGAAAGTGAACAGATCAGTCTGGAGATCTTGTGGATCGCTATGATGGGGAAATCTAAAGGAAATAACCCTTCTTCTACAGAATCTTTCACCCCAAGGCGATCGACCCAAGACGAGCGGCCTGTGCACAGTGGCGCAACCTCAGATCATGTTGAACCAGCAGATGGGGAGGTCTCTCTTGCATCTATACTAGCTATGTTGCAAAAATTGGTTCACTCAGTCCAAGAACTTGATAAAAAATTATTTGACAAACTCACCCCCAGGGTCTCGGCTCTGGAAACGCGTATGGACAATTGTGACACTATTGTACAACATTTGAAGACTTCAGTGCTAAAGACCATGGAGGCTACTACTAAATTAATTAAGGAAAACATGCAACTGTGCCAACGCCTGGAGAATGTGGAGAACCAGACGTGGGAATGCAATCTCCGCGTAGTGGGCCTACCTGAGGTGGCTGAAGGGGAAGATACATTGCAGTTCACCAACACATTTTTACCAGCTCTCCTGGGCATTTTGAAGGAGGATCCACCATTCTCTTTGGAGAAAGTGTACAGATTTATACCACAACAGGCCCCGCTGGACTCAACTACCCTTCGGACATTGATCTTGATATGTACTGGTGTGGGAGGTTGCAATCGAGTTCTCGTTATAGCCCGAAGGCATTGACCACTAAAATATGGGGATGCTGCAATCATGCTGTTCCCTGACCTGTCATACAGCACTCAGCAACAGTGGAGGGCCTTTGATGGCCTGAGGGGGTCGTCTCTAACAGCTTAAGATGCAACACCAGCTACTTTAGCCTGCAAAACTGCAAGTGGTATGGAACGGGAAGCAATGTTTATTCAACGATGTGAGAGATGCAGATAAGTTAATCACCTGCATTGAACAGGAATTGGAGGATCGGGATGAGGAAGCGAACTCGTCGGAAGAGGACTGATATGCAGGTTGACTGTGGGCTAAAGCAGTAAGATTACTAAGACCTTGTATGACTGTTAATGGCTGGGATCTTTGTGCCAGACCGCGCTATCTATGACGAGCTATTTTTCTTGTCTTTTTGTATGGAAGGCTAGGGATTGAGACTTCCTATGTAAAGTATACTGTTCTTCAGGACTACTTCTAATGTCATCAGTTTCTCGGACTTATGTTAATTGATATCCCTGTGCTCTATTATTTCTTTTTATAGCTTGGCAGGTAACTTTGGGGTTGTTTCCCTAGGTTACTAAATGTTTTATCAGCCTCAGGGCAATTATTGTTAAATGTTGTGCCATAGGTCTCTATAATATGTTCATATACAGTGGTCATGTGTGGGTACATTGTCAGTGGGTTCCTTCTGGGAGCTGGGGGATTGCATTTTTACTATTCATTAATCTATGCATAGTGGGGGAATCACCATGACCGTGAGGTCACTTTGTTAATAGGGAATCGACTATGGTTTGCTTTGCAAGAATGATTCCCCTTGGCTCTTCCATGGCTGCATGCGATTGAACAATTTTGCATTTCCTTCTTTTCTGTGACTCCCCCCATGATAAGGAGGTGTCCTACTTTGATCCTTTGTAAGAGGACATGTGTTTTGTACACTTTGCTATCCCCAATGTGTAATTAATGTGAGTTTTGCTTGAAAAATCAAAGATATAATACAAAAAAAAAGGATCATCTATTTTCATTTTCTTCAGTGGCATTCAGGCAGCCTGTATGTCTTTCATGTGATATGTGCAAAAATTGAATGTCCACGGAGGTGTGTTCTCGCCCACTGTTTTTCATGTCCTGGGTGTGTCTCTGCTTGTGTATCACTATTTCTAGTGATGCAAGATTCTAGTTGATTTTATTAGAACCTGTTTAGGATATAAATGTTTTTTTCCTGCTGTTTTAAACAGGGCGCTCTGTGGTTAAAATTGCAAGTGGACAGCAGGTATGTTAGTCTGTAACTTAATAGCATACAATAAATTTAGAAGTGTTTGTACATATCAAGACTGAGATGAAAGAGCTATAATGACATGGCTACAAAGCATTTTGCTACATATACTATGACCTTGTTGGAATAATTAGTTACACCTGGTAGTGAACTGTTTTATGAAACTAGGGTAATGGAGCTTTGTTTTGGCCCTTAGGCATGCATCACTGGAGGTGGTGATGTGTAGGCGGAGACACGTTAGTGGTATGGGAAGTGATGGGTGAGAATGTGTTTTTGTGGATGATCATTTTTTGTGTGTTGCATGGGGGATGTATGGGCTGTTTGGGTGCCATTGGGGAGGGTGAAGTGAGATGATTTTATTGATTCTGTGCAGACATTGGTGTTCACTGATGAAGGATTCCTATCCAAAACATCTGAGTTATACACACCGTATACCTAGTGTCACAACCCCACTCAGCAGGTCAGGCCCTCTGCTCCCACAGTGCCAACCTCGAAGCACGGTATTGTGAGCAGTTACCAGAACAGGGTAACCCTCCTGTCTGTTTTGTGGGTTCGAATCAAACTTTGGTCTCAAGTTCTGGAGGAATTTAAACCATGATCCACTTGCTAGCATACCCAATGTACAGGCTCAGATAATTCTGCTCTTCTGGGGGGGGGGGTGGCAGATATCTTTCGCCTACAGGCACCTAACCAGGTGTACAAAATGAACCCTTAAAACTCTATGAAAGACCTCAAAATAAACTCTTACCTTTTCCCAGTTTGGTATTACCAATAGCTTTGCACAGTGTCAACTTTGACCATATATGCTTCACTTGTCAAATAAAGAATTTCAAAGGCACACCAAGTAGTCTCTAAAATGAGATGTTTACTTAAAAATAGATAAAAATGTAAAATGTAATTACAGAACCATATATCACAAAACATACAAATCACTTAAAAAAACAGGTTTAAAGTGCAAACAAAATCTCCTACCACAGTACACTCAGAACTGTCTTTCTCATGTATTCTAAAAGTGCCTGATGTTGCTTTTTCAGAGTCCAAACATGTGTGTGTTTAAATGGAATACAGACTACAGTTTAAAAGTGCTGTTTCAACCCTCTTCGTGATGTCATCATCTAGCTCCTCCCTTTCAGAATACATAGAAAATATATATATATATATATACACACACACACATACAAAACAGGAAGCCCCATCAAGGTATTGAATTCTGTGACTCCAGCAAGACTCATTTTCCAAATGATGACACTCTTAATTAAGATTGTAATTTCTCAGTCCCTTTGATCCATGAGCAGTTTCCTTTCTCAAACACATCAAAGGACTTTTTATGACATCAGGTACAATTAACTGACTTTCCTGAGGACATCATAAAATGGATATTCCACTTCCTTATGACACCAGGTGCAATTAACTGATTTTCCTGAGGACGTCATACAATGAATATATTAGTTCCTGGCTTGAAAGCAAATTGACAAGTTAACTGCATTCAGAGATCTGCTGTTTAACATATATCCTGCCTTTTGAACTGACACCTGGGGGTGGAGTTTGTCATCCCAGGCACAGGATGTTTCATGACAGACAATCACACTACATTTGTATATTACAAAAATCGTAGAGCGATCAGAACCAGTTGTCCAAGTGTCACAATCCTCCCCACCTAGATTGAATTTGGGGGCTCTATCCCCTGCATGGGATGAGCTTCCCAAATCAGTTCACTCCTCATAGACATGAGACAGCCCATCTGAGTTCTGATTGGTCGCTCCAGCCCTATGCAGAATGGTCATGTCATACCCTTGCAAAGCAATATTCCATCTTAGCAATCTACCATTGTTTCTTCCCATCGGCATCGGCCAAACCAGGGGGTTGTGGTCAGTCTGTACCACAAAATGCTGCCCATACAAGTATGGCTCCAACTTCTTTAGGGCCCACACTATGGCAAGACACTCATTTTCCACCATGGAGTATGCCTGCTCCGTGGGAAGTAACTTTTTACTCAGATATGCTACAGGGTGACCTTTCCCTTGGCTGGATGTCTGACTCAGTACTGTCCCAAAACCCACATCTAAGGTGTCAGTCTGAACTATAAAGGGTTTGCTATAGTCAGTTCTTGTCAAAACAGGAGCACTGCACAGTGCCTCCTTCAATCTGATAAAGGCTTCTTCACAGGCTGGTTCCCAGGTAATTTTCTTTGGCATCCTTTTCTTTACCAGGTCAGATAGGGGAGCAGCCAAGGCACTGTAACTGGGTACAAATTTTCTATAGTACCCTGCTGTTCCAAGAAAACTCCTGACCTGCTTCTGCATTTCTGGTCTGGGCCATGCCTGGATTACCTCAATTTTTATTTGGTTAGGATGGAGCTGTCCTCGGCCTACCACGTGCCTGAGGTATGCCACTTCTCCAATGGCCACCTGGCACTTCCTGGCTTTGACAGTGAGCCCGGCCCTCTGTATCCTGCCCAGCACTTCCCTAAGGTGGGATAGGTGTTCCTCCCAGCTGGCATTAAGTATGGCAATGTCATCCAGGTATGCCACGGCATACCCCTCAGCACCATTTAACACCTAGTTCACCAACCTTTGGAAAGCGGCCGGGGTGTTCTTCATTCCGAAAGGCATTACTTTAAATTCAAATAAGCCTATCGGAGTGATGCAGGCCAACCTCTCCCTAGCTCTGTCTGTCAACTCTACCTGCCAATACCCCTTGGTCAGGTCAATGGTCGTAAGGTAGGTCGCCCCTCCCAGCTTATCCAGGAGTTTGTCCGTCTGGGGCATCGGGTGGGTGTCTGACTTCATGACTGCATTTAGTCCACGACAGTCCACACAGAAACAAGTAGAGCCATCTGGCTTGGGCACAAGGACTATGGGTGAGGCCCAGGGGCTGTGGGATCTCTGGATTACCCCTAAATCCAGCATCTCCTCCACTTCCCTCCTAATGTCCTTTTGGACAGCCTCTGACACCCATTATGCTGTCTGCCGTATGGGCGTCTGTGTCCCTATCTCCACATCGTGAGTCACTAAGAGGGTAAGTCCAGGCTTGGTGCTAAACAACGAGGGCAAAGTCTGCTAAAACCTCCCTTACTTTCTGGATCTGGTCCGGGGTCAGCTGGAGAGACAATTTAACTGCCTCCACAGAGGACTCCCACTTACTTTCTTCCAGCAAGTCCAGAAGGGGGTCTCCTTCATTCTTCCCCTCCCGAGGACTACACACTGCAAACACCATGTCAGCCCTATTTGCATATGACTTCATCATGCTGACATGGTACATCCTGTCTGTCTTGTGTCAGGCAACTCTATAATATAGTTCACGTAATTTACTTTCCTAACCACTTTGTATGGTCCTGCCCACTCAGCCTGCAGCTTGTCTTTCTGGACTGGAATAAGGACCATGGCTTTCTGACCCACCATGTATAAGCGAGCTCTGGCTCTGTGGTCGTACGACACTTTTTGTTTCTGTTGGGCAGCTGGCAAGTTGGTCTGGGCTGTCCCCATAAGCTCCTTCAGTCTTTCCCTAAACTTAAGGACGTAATCCACAATGGGAGTTCCCTGGGTGGCATGCTTGTCTTCTCAGTCCTCTTAGATCAAGTCTAGGGGACCATGTACCTGGCGTCCATATAAGAGTTCGAAGGGAGAAAATCCTATTGACTGTTGGGGCACCTCCCTGTATGCAAACAACAGGTGGGGAAGGTATTTCTCCCAGTCCCTCCCATGCTGTTTAGCAAACATCCAGAGCACTGACATCAGGGTACCACTGAATCTTTCCACAAGCCCATTGGCTTGTGGGTGATATGGTGTTGTGCATCTCTGCACCACCCCACACTTCTCCCATAAACATTTCATCAGGGCTGACATGAAGGAACCCCGTCGATCGGTGACAATCCCCTACGGAAACCCAACATGGGAGAAAATCCCAAGCAAGGCATCTGCTACTTTGTCTCTCCTCAGTGAGGATAGGGTGACTGCCTCTGGGTACCGAGTGGCATAATCCACCACAGTCAGGATGAATCTCTTCCCTGAGGAGCTGGGAGTATTTAAAGGCCTGACAATATCCATTCCCACCCTCTGGAATGGCTCCTCCACTATGGGCAATGGAATCAGGGTGGCTTTGGTTTTCTTGCCCACCTTCCCTATTTCTTGGCATCGGTGACAAGACCTGCAATACTCCTTCACCTGCTGGGTGAGGTTAGGCCAAAAGAAATTCTGGGCCAACCGTTGCATAGTGCGTGTGATCCCCAGATGGCTAGACAAGGGAATATCATGTGCAATCTTGAGCAACTTCTCACGATACCCCTGGGGAATGACAAGCTGCCTGCCTAGCACCCCTCTCTCTGTCTGCACAGCCTGAGTATACATAAGTCTATTTTCCCAATAAACCTTATGTCTGCCGTCACCTCCCTGTGCTCCATCAGAGTCTGCAGAAGCCCCCAGCTTCTCTAGACTAGGGTCACTTCTCTGAGTGGCTGTAAACCCCTCACACATTGCCAAGGCATGGGACAGGTCCCCTTCAGTCACTAAACTAAGGTCCCTAGCACTAGCATCAGGGCACTCAGGATCTCTGTCAATCCCAACCCTCTAACAATGAGTCACCCCTTCCTCTTCAGAGTAACCCTCTGTAACTGCTACTGGGGAAATGTCTGCCCCCTTTTCATTAATCTCCCCATCTGGAGACACAGGCTGGGGAACCAGCCTCTCAGTGGTTTCCACAATGGCTTCTGTGGGGTTCAGGGAACTACAATTTTCCCTTGCTGCTTGGCTGTGGGTAACTGCACACACCATCCCTTGTTTGAGACTGTTGCCCAGGATCACATCTACTGCTAACATTTTGGCTGCAGCCACCTGTTGCACAGTTCCCCCTGTTTCACCCCAGTCTAGGAGAACACTAGCGAGGGGAAATGTTTTCTCTTCACCAGTAAAGTCCTGTACAGTGACATATTGATTGGGTATAAGCTGACCCGGCTCTGCTAGGTTCCCTTTTGCCAAGGTCAAGGATACCTGGTGTCCCTTAACCCATGCGGCTGCACACCATTCACCATGACTGGGTGCATGTGTTCCCTCATGTTCACTGGCATGCTTCCAGGGACACACAAACAACCCACTTCTTTCCTAGCCCCCTGTTGTGTATTGCTCACCTTTCTGGGACATTGTCTGGCAATATGCTCACTTTCTTTACACAACCAACATTCATTTCTATTCTCAGAGCAATTTTTTCTCTGAAACCTGGGGCTAACTGGTTTCTGTGGAGGCAGTGAGGGTTTTAGCTTCCCTGAAGGCATGCTTTTCCCTTTCTGCACTGCCCTGCCCACCCCATTCTCTCTCAGAGTAGGTCTGCTCTTGGCATAGCGGTCTGAGTGTTCAAGAGCCCTGTTTTGGGATCTCGGTCCTCTAGCCAGGTTTTCAGCTCTGCTGGGCATGCCCAGAAAAACTGTTCAGATAAAATCACATTTTCAATTTTATCAACAGAGTTTGCTCCAATTCCTTCCACCAATGTTTTAAAAACTGACGTTTTGTGGTTAGCTCCTCATAGCTCATGTCAGGGCTTCTCCTGAGCTCACGGAATTTAGTTCTGTATGATTCAGCAGTTAATTCAAATTTCTTTAAAAGTGCAGCTTTAAGTTTTCTATAATCATCACTGTCCTCATTTGTCCATTTGATCCAATGCATCCTGATCTTTTCTGGTAAGTAGCGGGGATAGCTGGAAACTCCAGGACTCCCTAGGAATTTTAGCCTGAATATAAACTTTTTCAAAAGAATTTAAAAAGGCATCCATAACCTCCCCCTCTTTAAATTCGGCTATCAATTTGGAATTCAATTTGTAACTCATTCCTGTATCCCAATTAAACCCAAGCCACTTACCTGCTCTGGTGCCGTTGGTTGGAGTCGTAGCTTCTCCAGTTTGTGTTGCCTCTGGCGCTCACTCTCCTCATGGTCGTCTCTCTCTCTCTGTTCTCGCTCTGCTTCTAGGCATTTTTGCTCTGCCTCTCGGCGTTCTCGATCTGCCTCCCTCTGTTCTTGTTCCATCTTCTCCTGCGCAGCTTGCTGGCCCTCACGCTCAGCCTCCCACTGTTCCTGCTCTGCCTCTTGTCTCTTTCGTTCTCTCTTCTCCTGGAACTCCAGCTCCATTCAGTGCAATTCAATCTGCAGCCTGAATTCTTCTGGATCCAGGATACTGGTGACCTTTCCCTGCTGCTGTGGCCCTTCGCTGGCACTGGCCAGGTTGCCCTCCTCATCGGATCTGGACACTGCACTGGCTGCTAGCCCTGCCATACTCAAGGTTTGGTCCTTTTCAGTCACTGTCTGTGACTCGATGCTCTGGGTATGTGCTACCATCAGGGCATCCACGAGGTTCTGTTTGGTGGATTTCACCTCAAACAGGACTCCTCTGTCCCCACACAACTGCTTTAAGTAGTCTACAGTGTGCCTGCTGTAGTTGGAAGCCATCTTCTTCCCTAACTATGGCTACTCTGACTTGCACTTTAGAAAAAAAAATACAACGGGTAGGAACTTGACTGTACGCCAAGTGATATAGTTCTGTCTCCTTTTTTAAAAATAAATCACTGCCTTTTTCTTTCTTTGCAAGTGAGCTGATGGTCTCAAGCTGACACACTGAACAATAAAAGCTTGTAATACCAAAATTATCACACCACTGCCAACAAATCTGTCACAACCCCACTCAGCAGGTCAGGCCCTCTGCTCCCACAGTGCCAACCTCCGAGCGCAGTATTGTGAACAGTTAACAGTACAGGGTAACCCTCCTGTCTGTTTTGTGTGTTCGAATTAAACGTTGTTCTCAAGTTCTGGAGGGATTCAAACTGTGAACCTTTTGGTAGCGTACTCAATGTACAGGCTCAGATAATTCTGCTGTTCGTGGGGGGCCAGATATCTTTCGCCTATGGGTTCCTAACCAGGTGTACAAAATGAACCCTTAAAACTCTATGAAAGACCTCAGAATAAACTCTTACCTTTTCCCAGTTTGGTATTACCAATAGCTTTGCACAGTGTCAGCTTTAACCATATATGCTTCACTTGTCAAATAAAGAATTTCAAAGGCACACCAAGTAGTCTCTAAAATGAGATGTTTACTTAAAAATAGATAAAAATGT
Source organism: Neoceratodus forsteri (assembly GCA_016271365.2). Taxonomy (NCBI): domain Eukaryota; kingdom Metazoa; phylum Chordata; order Ceratodontiformes; family Ceratodontidae; genus Neoceratodus; species Neoceratodus forsteri. Next base: position 284,828,451 of record CM057459.1, read on the forward strand.
AAAATGTAATTACAGAACCATATATCACAAAACATACAAATCACTTAAAAAAACTGGTTTAAAGTGTAAATAAAATCTCCTACCACAGTACACTTAGAATTGTCTTTCTCATGTATACCTTCTAACAGTGCCTGATGTTGCTTTTTCAGAGTACAAACGTGTGTATTTAAATGGAATACAGACTACAGTTTAAAAATGCTGTGTTTCAACCCTCTTCATGATGTCATCATCTAGCTCCTCCCTTTCAGGATACATAATAAAAAAAAAATATATATATATATATATACACAAAACAGGAAGTCCCATCAAGGTATTGAATTCTGTGACTCCAGTAAGACTCATTTTCCAAATGATGACACTCTTAATTAAGATTGTAATTTCTCAGTCCCTTTGATCCATGAGCAGTTTCCTTTCTCAAACACATCAAAGAACTTTTTATGACAACACTTGCTATTAACTGACTTTCCCAAGGACGTCATAACATGGATATTCCACTTCCTTATGACACCAGGTGCAATTAACTGACTTTCCTGAGGACGTCATAAAATGGATATTCCACTTCCTTATGACACCAGTTGCAATTAACTGACTTTCCTGAGGACGTCATAAAATGGATATATTAGTTCCTGGCTACAAAGCAAACTGACAAGTTAATTTCATTCAGAGATCTGCTGTTTAAAATATATCCTGTATTTTGAACTGATACTTGGGGTGTGGCATTTGTCATCCCAGGCACAAGATATTTCATGACAATCACACTACATTTTTATATTACAAAAATCATAGAGCGATCAGAACCAGCTGTCCAAGTGTCACACCTAGCGCTATTTGAATTTTGCAAAAGAGCATATGAGATAGAAGCAAGGATAAAAGTATATATTTTACTAAAAAAAAAAAAAAAATACATATCACAGCTTGCTGCTGGCAAAAAAGGTGACAAAGTAAGCTTTTTTAACATAAAATTAAGATCCCAGAGGGGAACGGGATTCCAGACCGGAGGTTTGAGATGAAGGATCCCTTTCAGGAAAGTTCTGTAAACCTCTATCTGAGCGAGGGTTTTGCCCTCCACTGGAAGGTGGTAGGCCGAAACTGCAGAGAGATGGACTTTCAGAGAGGAATAGCTGAGGCCCAAATCTGATAAGTGCAAGAGTTACTCTAAAACCTGTGGAGCCAAGCAAGAAAAGGGGTTTAGGCCTTTAGATGTAGCCCAAATAATACATCTCTTCCACGTCACAGCATACATGGATCTGGTGGAGGGTTTTCTGGCCTCCACTAAGATCTGAGTGACTCTGGAAGAGGCACCATAGCGAGAGGCCGCTAAGTCCAAAGGTGCCACGCGTGAAGGTGGAGTGATTTGAGGCTTGGATGTACCAGGTTGCCCTGTTCCTGGGACAGAAGGTCATGAGAGAGATAGGAAGAGGTACTGGTGGGTTCCAATGCTAACTGCTGTAGCAGAGGGAACCAAATCTGCCAAGGCCACAGTGGGGCAATGAGAATCATGTGGGCCCCCTCTGCCTGGAGCTTCAGCAGAACGAGTATAGAAATCTCCCTGTCCAAGATAGAGACAGTGCGTCTCGCCAAAAAGCACCATGTCCGGGAATGGGCAAACAAAAGCTGGGTAGTTTTGCATTGGATGGGGAGGTAATAAAAATAATAATATTTTTTATTTTTAATGCGCCTTTCAAAAATCAAGGTGCAGAACAGGTTATAAAATCACACCATAATAAAACATTGCAATACAAATCAATAATACATCACATCAGACAGCATGATAAAATAGTAAAGAGGTGAAGAGGTCTATGTCTGGTCATCACCCACTGAAGAAACAGATGATCTTCTACTACTGCCTGCCTTAGTTTCCATTCATGAGCCCTGGCGACTGATTGGCTGAGACTGTCAGCCAGAGTGTTGTGAACACCATGCACATGGACTGCTGTCAAAGAAAGGCCATGTTGAACAGCCCAGTACCACACCCGCTTTGCCTCCCTGCAAAGGGCCTCCCTGTTTGTTGAGGTACCAGACAGTTGCCATGTTGTTTGTCTGGATGAGTAGTGTTCCCAGCACCAAGAAGAACTGAAAGGCCTGAAGAGCACAGAGCACTGCTCTTGTCTCTAAAATATTGATGTGAAGGTTCTCCTCCATGGGCGACCAAGTGCCCTGTGTCTGATGGTTTCCCAGATGCATGCCCCATCCCAGGTTTGAGGCATCAGATGTGAGAATCATGGTGGGAGATGGAGGGTGGAAGGGAATACCCGCTGAAAGGTTGGATATGTCCTGCCACCAAAGGAAATTCCTCTGAAGGCTGTTGGAGACTAGGTCCTTCTGGTCCATGTCGTCCAGGCGCTGATCCCATTGGACTCGTAGAGACCATTGGGTTACCCTCATATACAGTCTGGCCAGAGGGACTGTGGGAATGGCATCCACCATCAGCCCCAGTAGTCGCAGAACCAAACGCACTGCGGTCCAATACGAGGAAGCCACCAGCGCCGCTTGTGAGATAAGGGTCTCTGCTCTATCGGTTGGGAGGAAGGCCTTGCTCTGGACTGTGCCTAGCACCGATTCAATGAACTGGAGGCACTGGGAGGGTAACAGCTGGGACTTGGGGTAGCTGACCAAGATGCTCAGACTGGAAAAAAGGTCCTGAGTGAAGGAAAGGGAGTCCTTCAGACTGCCTGGGGAAGGGGCTGAAAATAGGCAATCGTCCATTTATGGGAATACATAGATGCCCCTGTGGCATAGGAACACTGCTACCACCACTAGGCACTTGGTGAAAACCTGGGGTGCCGAAGAGAGGCTGAAGGGAAGGGCTCTGAATTGGAAATGCTCCTCCTGGAAGGAGAATCTCAGGAAGTGGTAGTGGGCCAGAAGAAGGAGGATATATAGATAGGTATCCTGCATATCCAGGGAACACAGCCAGAGTTTGGTTGGAGCAGGGGTAACAGTCCCTGAAGGGTCAACATGCAAAACCTCTTGTATTCCACAAAGAGGTTGAGCATGCTGAGATCTAGGATAGGCCTGAGATCTCCCATCTTTTTGGGAACTAGGAAGAAGTGGGAGTAAAATCCCCTTCCCACCTGTTGTGGTGGAACCCGCTCTATGGCTGATTTTTGCAGTAGAGCTTGGATTTCCTGTAGGACCAGAGATTGTTGGTTTGACGGGCAATGAGACCTGCCGGGAGGATTGGAAGGTGGTCTCAACAGGAACTCTATCAAGTGACCTCTTGCTATGAGTTGAAGAACCCATTCATCTGTGGTTACGGCCTTCCACCCTTCCAGGTGGAGGCTGAATTCCCCCACCAGTTCCTCCATGGGGATGGGAATGAGTGGAAGGGGGGTTTTGGGAGTCAGGATGCAGAGGGCAGGGGCACTTTCCCCCAGATGCGGTTTTGGGAAACTTGGCCTGGGGGTTTAAGCACCAGAGCCAGAGTGGTGATGCTTGTTCTGGTGTTTACCCTGGTTCTGTTTATTCCACTTCCATTGGCATCGAAAAGACTGCCAGTGATTCTGACATGAGCGATACAAGGAATGGACATCTTTCAAAGATTTGCCACTCTCTTGCAACTCCGTGATTATATCTTTGGCATCTCTGCCAAACAGAACTGGACCTCTGAAAGGAGCGTTAAGAAGTGTACTTTTGCACATCCTGTGCCAACCTTGCCAGACAAAGCCAAGCAAGGCACCTGAGACAGATGCCCGTGGCTGCACCACGTGCCACCGAGTTGACCGAGTCGTACGTTGCATGAAGGGCATGGCGGCAGGATGATTTATTCAATCTAATCTTCTCCAGGAGCTTGTTCGTTCCTGAGCTGTTCATCAGGAACCTCCTGAATGTCCTTTTCCAGATCGGACAAGGCCGATTTCTGAAAAGCCACCATGTGGGCCACATAGTTTAAAGAGCGAATGGCGCAAGTAGATAAGGTATATACACTGTATATCTTGTGGCCATACTGATCCATTTGCTTCGACTCCTTGTCTGGAAGGGAGGCACTAAGGTGTTTGGGCTGTGCTGACCTATCGTGAGCTGCAGTTATGACAACAGTCAGCTTTGGGTTGGGTGGCAAGGTGGGAAACACCTTCCGGGGGGTGGTATGTCCTGTTGGCCTTTTTTGCAATGGCCGGAATGGACGACAGCTGTTGCCAGATTGTGGACGCGATATCATCAAGTGGCCCCATCCAGGGAGGAATAGGGAGGGGGTCTGCATTGACCAAATCCAAATGTTCTGCCAGTCTTCTGTGTTTGGGGTCCAACTCTTGGGAGGCCCACCCGTAGGACTTTTGAACAGATCAGAGGAGCTCAGCGAAGGAAGGATCCTCCAGAGGGGATTTCAGGGACTCTTTCAGCTGGGTTTAATGGGTGAGTGCGGCTCTGATTGATCTCTCACATCTTCGTCCGATGATTCTGGCCTACTAGGCTGAGAAACATCTGGGACAGTTTCTGGAAGCCTGTGTTCAGTAATGCTGAATGGCTGAACACCAAAGCCCCTGTCCGAGACTCTGCTCAAATGTGCAGGGCTACAGGGTGGCACTCTGTGAGGTGGGGTAACCCTGACCACCAGTTGAGATTGCCCCAACTCCTGAAGCAGCTGCGACTTAGCGTCCTTCCACCAGACCAGGATGTCTTGCTTTGGCTGAGGGGGGTGGAGGTGGAGAAGAAGGGGTCGGAGGGTATCCCAGGTACTCTGTGGAGTGTGGGTAACCTGGGGGTTAGTACCAGTAAGGGTACTGATATCCTGGATACTGAAGAGCCTGGCCCAGCGCTGAAGGAGGGTAACCCGGCGTTGGGCTCCCTGATATTGGATACTGTGGGAACTGCAGTGTATAGCTTGGTTAGTACCCAGTAGGACCCAATGGGGAAGGGACGAAAGGCCCAGATGGCGGCGGCACTGAGGGACCACTAGGGGACGGGTCCATTGGTGGGGTCGAGGAAGCCCCCGAAGGCCCAGAGGGATTCAGATCCATACCGCTCCCAAGGGTGGGATCTGGTGGCAGGACAGAGGCTGGCGAGGGAGGTAAGTCTGGGAGAGCCTCTGTCGACGGGTCTGGTTGAAGGGTATCCGATGGGAGAGGGACCTGCAGATCAGGCCTGAAAAGGTCAGAGAAGGACAGCGAATCCCTTTAGTTAGAGCCCCGGTGGCATGAGATGGGACCTTCAAGCTCTCTCTGCCTTGCATCGGGGTCCACAAGGGAGTCCAATGGGAGAGAAGACACCAAGCGATCGCCGGAGAGGTCAGTGGCTGACTTAGAAGTGATGGCTTGGCGGACATCGGAGGAGCTGACAACTGACTTAGGGACCGTGGCCAGACTGACAGAAGCCAGAAGGCTAGAGTCAGGCTGATCGGCCTGGGCCAGGCACCCGGCGGCAGGGCCAGAGGGCGACTTAGTGGCCGAGCTCAGAGCAGGAACCGCAACTATTTCTGAGGAGAAGGAAACCCCCGACTGCCCACTGACCTCGGTGGGGGGGTCCGATCTGCCAGAGTGGATGAAGGCCCAGGTGGTGGGGTACTCACAGGAGTGAAGGCCCCCTCCAAGATGGCATCAGCTGTCGTCTTTTATGGGGCCGGCGACAACTATCTTTCCCTCAGTTCCTGGAGCTCTTTTTCCATCGATACCAGTTTTGTTTTGATAAACGGGCATCGAAGGTCCTCTGGTGATGGGTGTGCATGGCCTGGTTGAAGGCCTGGCAGATGGAACACTCTGCAGTTTTATGTTTAGGCCCCAGGCAGAGGACGCAACAGGAATGGTCATCCCTGTCTGGGATCTGCACGCCGCACTTGGAGCACTTTTTCTTGGGTTGACGTGTGACTGAAGCTTTTCTACCACAAGGTCTGATGATTCACATTGACGGAGGGTGGGCGGGGGACCACCCCAACTTGTAGGCATGCTGATTTCCATCACCTGATGCCAGGGGTGGTTCCCGCTGATGACTGCTAGCTACAATTTTGCCATGCAGTCCTGATGCCAGGGGCGCAATCCTACTTGTGAAGACCTACTGCAGGAACCCTCTCAAAGTAAGATGTACAGTTACATAAGAACTTACTGTAACAGTAGATCTTCAAGAAGAGCTCTTGCAGCACCATTAGGACTATGCCGACAGACAATAGGACCACACAGAAAATTTCTGGCTAGCAGTCTAAGGTGGGGGACCACCCCTTGACGTCGGCCCGCCTGGCGTCACCCTTGGTATAAAGAGGAGGCCCTGGCACCACCTCAGTTTGGCTGCCGGAGACCCAGCTAGCATAAAGAATGGGGAACTGAGGAGGTTCTCACATCTCCCAGAGAGAAAAATACAGTTACATAATCACAGGGGTAGGAGGGAGGGAAAGCATACCTGCTGCAAGAGCTCTTTTCGAAGATCTACTGTTACGGTAAGTTCTTACATAACTACTATCTACACAGAAAGATAGAAACACAGAAGTTGACGGCAGATAAGGAATGCAAGGTCCATCCAGTCTGCCCATTTTTTCTTCCTTATGAATGTGCCGTAGGCTTGTACTCTGTCAATGGCCTATCAAGTCATACTCATCATTATTGCTCCCTTATGCCTATCCCGTGCCTGTTTGAACCCCTGCACTGCATCCCTATCCACCACTTCCTGAGGTAGGCCGTTCCATGCATCCACCACCCTTTCTGTAAAAAAAGAACTTCCTCACATTACCCCTTAATCAGCCTCCCTCTAATCTCATGCTGTGTCCTCTTGTCCTGCTATTTTTCTTATATTTAAACATGTTAGAATCTTTCACCTTGTTAATGCCCTTAAGGTGTTTGAATGTTTCGATCATATCACCTCTCTCCCTCCTTTGCTCTAGGGTATACATATTGAGCTCTGTTAATCTGTTCTCATATGTTTTCTGATGCAGTCCCTGCACTATTTTGGTTTCCCTTCTCTGGACTGCCTCCATTTTGTTAATGTCCTTGTGCAGGTGCGGCCTCCAGTACTGCACACAGTACTCCAGATGGGGCCTAACCAGTGTCTTGTAAAGAGGGATTATTACCTCCCTCTTATGACTTGTGATACCCCTACCAATACACCCCAACATCGCTCTAGCCTTACCTACTGCTTTAGTGGTCTGCTTGGATGATTTCAGGTAATCTGTGATGATGATGCCCAAGTCACTTACTTCCCTTGTGACTGCCAGCAACTCCCCTCCCAACCTATAGGTGGCTTCAGGGTTTCTCTTTCCTATGTGCATAATCTTGCACTTCTTTGTGTTCAACCCCATTTGCCACTTTTCTGACCATTTTGCCAGTTTATCCAGATCTCCTCTCATTCTGCCCATCCCATCTGGATCTTCTACTCTGTTGCAAATCTTGGTGTCATCTGTAAACAGACAAATCTTACCCTCCAGCCCATCTGCAATGTCACTGATGAAGATGTTGAAGAGGTCTGGCCCTAGGACTGATCCCTGAGGTACCCCACTTGTGACTTGCATCTCTTCTGACTGTATACCATTTACCACCACTCTCTGTTTTCTGCCTGTCAACCAGTTTGCTACTCAGTTGACCAACCTCTGACCCACCTCACGCCTACCCATCTTATTAATCAATCTTCTATGTGGAACAGTATCAAAAGCTTTGCTGAAGTCAAGGTAGGCAACATCAACTGCTCCTCCTTGATCCACTACTCTGGTTACCCAGTCAAAGAAATCTATGAGATTAGTTTGAGAGGACCTACCTGCTGTAAACCCATGCTGTCTTGGATCCTGTGCTCCTATGGATTCCAGGTGTTGCACTATCCTTTCTTTAAGGAGTGCCTCCATAATCTTGCCCACTACTGAGGTAAGACTGACTGGTCTGTAGTTCCCTGCCTCCTTCCTGCTACCACTCTTGTGGAGTGGGATCACATGAGCCCGTCTCCAGTCTTCTGGGACCTCTCCTGTGCTTAGAGACTCACTAAACAGTTCTGATAATGGCTCTGCTAGTTCCACCCTTAGCTCCTTTAGTACCCAGGGATGTATGCCATCAGGTCCCATTGCCATGTCCATCCTGAGCTTAGCGAGCTCTTGTAGGACCCTTTCTTTTGTGAAGGGACTAGTGCACACCTCCCCCCACCCGTGTCCATGGTGCTGAGCTGTGGGCCCTGTCGTACCTTTTCCTCAGTAAATACTGAGCAGAAGTATCTATTTAGGATAGATGCTTTTCCTTGGACTTCTTCCACAAACTCCCCCTTATCCCCTTTGATCTTAGCAATACCCCCTCTGGACTTTCTCCTTTCACTAATGTATCTATAGAAAGTCTTGTCCCCTTCTTTTACTGTTCGTGCTAGTGTTTCCTCGGTGTGGGCCTTTGCCTGTCTTACTGCATTCCCTGCTTCCCATAGGAAAGTTTGGTATGCCTCCCTATCTTCATCCCGTTGCATTCTCTCATATTTCCACTCTGACCTTTTCTGCTACTGTTTTTGAGAATCAAAGTGGTTTCCTCTTGCTTTTTTCTCTAACACAATGGGATGTTGCTTCAAGTATTGCATCCTTAATGCTTGCCCACTTTGCCTGTACCCCTCACACCTGTATTTCTTCTTGCCAGGGCTAGCTTAACTCTGTTGGCCATCTTATCAAAGTCAGCTCCTCTTCAGTCCCATATTTGTGCCTTGGAATGGGATGATTTATTTCTAGTGGCCAAATTGGACCATACCATGTGATGGTCACTGGCCCCCAGGTGACCTTCTACCTGGAGATCTGCGATCCTTTCCCTGTTAGTCAATACTAGATCTAGGATAGCCCTGCCTCTTGTGGGTTGTTGTACCAGCTGTTTGAGGCCTTCCCCCAGCAGGGAATCCACTATATGTCTAGTTCTGGCAGATGTTCCTGCTGGTATTGACCAATCTGTGTCTCGCATGTTGAAGTCTCCCATTATCAGAACCTCCCCCCTTTAGCTGTCATGTTTTGTACATCTTCTAATAGTAATGCGGCTATGACCTCCCCCTGGTCTGGAGGCCTGTGGACCACCCCAGTTTGTATGGCTGTTCCATTTCCTGTTTCCAGGGTGACTCACAATTCTTCTGGCTCCTTATGTGTATTCTGAATTTCTGTAGCTTTGATATTTTCATTGACATAAAGGGCCACTCCACCCCCCCCTTTTTGCACCTCGGTCTCTTCTGAACAGTACATAGCCAGGTACTGAAGTCTCCCAAGTGTGATTACTGGTGAACCATGTCTCGCTAATGGCTACTATGTCCAGTTTAATCTCTGTCATTGTTGCCTGCAGGTCTGGGATCTTGTTTCCCAGACTGCAAGCATTTGCGTACATGATTTTCCATTGGCCAGATTTCGGTGTGTTAGTTGTTGGGCGAGGTCCGGCGTTTCACCTGTGCGTTGTATGGGAAGTCTGACCTTTTTCCTTACCTGATGATGCAAATGAACTACAAACATGTTATTTATTTATATAAAATCTCAGAATTACAACTCTTTGAGTCAGGGACTCATTTACAAAGGCTCCACATCATACACTGAATGTGGACAACTACAGAGTATGATAAGTACAGTGACTAAGTACAGAGACAAAATGGATAATACATATACAGAGCAAACACCGAAGGTATGCAACTGTGGATCATAAATTAGAATCAGAATAAATTTAGCAATGGAACTTAGCTATTGCTAGAGGAGTTTATCTGCAATCACAGTTACAGCTGGACATAATGTGGGTATGTAGCTCAGATTTAAAAGGCCTCAGCCTGGGAATATATAGGACAGTATTAGGGAGGGAGTTCATCCAGAGTGGTGCCCTGTAGCAAAAGGACCTTTGGCTGGCAGTGGTCCTTGCAAAAGGGATGCAAAAGGCAGTGGTGACAGAGTGTCTTGTGGCCCTCATTGGCAAGCACGTCTGGAGTAGCAAGAGACAGCCAGGGGGAGCTTGCCCTTGTTGAATTTTTTTGGCCAATACGCAGGTCTGATAGAGTAGGTGCCTCTGAAAGTTTAGCCATGATGATCATTGGTACAGGTCACAGGTACATGTGAGGCAATTGCAGCCTATGTCCAGTCAGCAGGCTTTAAGGGTGCGCTTAATGCTGGTCAGGGCAGTGTCAGAGGCGGTGCCATATATGACTATGCCATAGTCTACCAGGGAAAGGATTTTGCTAGAGATGGCTAAACAGAGGGCATCAGGAGGGAGACAGGGCCTATATTTATACAGGAGACTGATTCTAATGTTTATTGCAGAGCAAGTCGATGCTATATGCTCACGGAAGGTAAGGGCTGAGACTAGGGTGACACCTAGATATTTAAAACTGGCAACTGATTCTAGCGTGATAACCTGGGAATTGAGTATGGGTAGTGTGGTCATGTTGTGTTTATGTTGAGGGTGGGTGAATAGCATGACCTTCAGTTTTTTTTGTAGTTGAGGTCAAGTTTATGGGATGAGAACCATGATTCTATTTCTGTGAAGGAGCCCTGCAAAGATTGTTGGAGCTGGGTAGGGTCAGGGTGCCGGCTAAAGATCACAGCATGATTGGCATAAAGGAGCAGGCTCCCAGAGGAGGCCAGAGGGAGGGAGTTTAGGTATAGGGAGAAAAGGAGCGAGCCAAGGATGAACCCTTGTGGGACTCCCGACTGGACTGGGAGGCTAGTAGAAACTTAAAAAAGGTGCTATTTATTTTTACTTGCTGGGTACGGCCATGGAGATAGTTGGAGAACCAGTCAGCTGTCTCGTGGGATACACCAACAGAGAGGAGAGAGTTAATCAGCATACTGTGATTGACAGTATCAAAAGCCTTGGACAGATCAATAGGGACAGATCCAGCCAGGGCTCCCTGGTCAAGGGCATCATGGATAAGGGAGGTAAACTCAAGCAGGGCAGTAGTTGTGTTGTGCCCTTTCCTAAAGCCATGCTGCTGCTGGCACAGTAGATGGTGCAAGTCTAAATAATAAGTTGATCTGCAGCTAAATTTTCCAGCACTTTAGAGAGGGGAGGAAGTATGGAAATGGGCCTATAATTACTACTACAGGAATGGTCACCATTTTTATGAACTGGAGTGATAACCGCCCTTTTCCATAGTGTAGGAAACTGCCCTAGGCACAGGGACATGTTGAGTATTTTTGTTACGGGAGATAGGACTGCATCCAGGGTTAAGGAGAGCAGTTTTGCATTGAGAGAGTCACCACTCTGCCTTGTCTTTCCAAAGAACTTGGCGAGACATGTGAGAGTGACACTAGGGGAGATAATTTTGAAGTAAAAAGGAGGAGTGCTGGGGGGGGTGGGAACTGTCCAGTATATGCAGAAAAGAAGTCAGGAGGGAGGATAGAGCTGAGGTCAGAGAAAGATGCATTGAAGGCATTAGCAATCTTACTAGGGTCTTGGCTGGAAACACCATCGATGACAAGCATGGAGGAAGGAGGGGAAGGAGATTTGCCACTAAGCTCCTTCATATTTTCCTAGAACCTCTTCTCATTTCCCCAGGTGGCAGTAAGGTTGGACTGATAGAAAGCTGCCTTAGCCTGATGGATAGCCAAAGTGCATGAGTTACGGGCAGTACGATACAGTTGGCGATCAGAGGGGTGACCAGACTCAAGGGCACGGTGTCATAGGTAATCACAGGCCTTCATTTGGTCAAGCAAGGACTGATTTACCCCAGAGGAGGATTTAGTTTTTCCAGTTTGCTTAACAAAGGGGGCAAAGATATCACAGGCAGCTTGGAAGGAGCTGATGAAGGAGGACAGGGCGGCATCCACCAATGACAGGTGATCTAGTGGAGACCAGTCGAGGTTGAGGAGATGGTTTCGGAGATGTGCCAGGGACCCCTTCTTTAGCTGGCGATACATGGCGATCCTGGGGGGTCCAGCTATACTTTTCACGCTATGCTCTTTACTCAATACTATCATAAATGAAAACCAATTCTATCTTCCACCTATGCCTCTCTCCCTATTCCTGATTCATCCCTCTCTTATACCCTTGCTCCCAGTCCCCCTTATCCCTATCCTCAATTACCTCATACCTTTTCTCTCTGCTCCCCCTCTTTTTCCCATTATTCTCTCCCCCTCTCTCTCTCCCCTCTGTCCTACTTCTCTGCTCTATCCCTCTCTTTGCTTTTTCTCTGCTATCCCTAGGCTTGCATTACATCGCCAACCTTTTATTATTTTTTGGTCTCTGTTATGTAACTGTATATCGATGCTGTTTTGTTGTTTTCCACTTTTACTGTATGTATGTTAAATTGTCGTCCAGGACCACTTTGTAAGTGAGCTTGCCTCAATGGTGCATTTCCTAGTTAAATAAAAATTGAACTGAACTGAATTCGACCAGTGGCAGGTAACAGGGGAGTGATCACTGAGTGAGTCTGGGAGGACCTGGACATCCCGTTAGCGCTCACGATGGTTCGTGAAGATGAGATCAATGAGGGAACTAGTGCCCCTGTGGTGGTTTACTCTGGTATGGGTAAGGACCATTTCTGTTAGATTTTGGGCTGCGGCTGCATCCCTGATGGAGGATGTTTGGGGGGCAAGCCAGTTAGTGTTGAAATCACCTAGGGCAATGGTTTCCAAGTTTTTTGGTAGTTGCATGATGATATTTAGGATGGATGACAAAGTCTCCTTTTGGTTGCGAGGGGGTATGTAGAGTGACATTAGGAAGAGAGATTTACCTGAGCTGCTGAACTCCTGTTTGATCAGTAGCTGAGGGGGGAGGAGTGTTCTTCCCATTCAACATATCGGATGCTACACCCCTCTCCCCATTTGCTAGTTTAAATATTCTGCAAAGACGTCAAACTTCTGCCCCAATGCACTGACTCCCTCCTTAGTCAGATGCAGCCCATCAAATTTAAAGAACTTTCACTCACTTTGCTCACTTTGAGATAGAGATCTTGCAGCAGGTAACACCATTAGGAATGAGTCCCAAGCAGTACAAGGATAGAATCCAGGTCAGAAGGGTGGTGGTTATGCAAGACAATAAACCACTGGTACTCCTAAGAGAGTAGACCCTGGAGGACAGCGAGCCCAAAGCCTGCTCTCCTCCTTGAAACAATGTCCAGACTGTAATGTTTTATGAAGGTATGAACTGAACTCCAAGTAGCAACTGCACAAAGATCTACTGCTGAGACATTCCTTAGGGATGGAAAGGAAGTGGCAACACCCCTAGCAGACTGACCTTTAAATTGTCCGGTAAAGGTTTGTTGTACTTCTGGTAAAATAACACTATACAATTGATCAAACATTTGGCCAAAGTCTGTTTAATCACTGGTGCCCTTAACATTTGATGGGCAAAGGAGACAAACAACTGGTCTGTCTTTATAGAAGATCGAGTGCGATCTATGTAGAAACGAAGAATTCTGTAATCAGAGTATGCAACAGGGCCTCCCCTTTGTTTGAGTACTCTGGGTAGTAAACTGAAAGTTGAATGTTCAGGTTAAGAGTGAACTTGGACACTACCTTGGCAGAAACTTAGAATTGGTGCACACGATACCCTGTCCCTGTGAAAAATCAAATAAGGCTCTTTACATATCAGAGCCTGAAGCACGGAAACCCTCTGAGTAGAAGTAACTGCAACCAAAAACAATGCTTTACAGGACAGGAAGTGTAGCTCGCAACTTGTGGCTGGCTCAAAGGGAGGCAACATTATCTTTTCTAACATAAATTAAAGGTCCTGGGGGGATGGGATCCTTCCTGGGAGGTTTGGTATGCAGAATGCCGCGAAAAAAGATCTTTACCAAGTCTAATTGCGCCAGGGTCCTGCCCTCCATAGGTAGATGGTAAGCTGACAGCACAGAAAGGTGTACGTTTATGGACAAATAGCTGAGACCCTTGTCAGATAGGGAAAGGAGGTACTCCAGTAACAAATTCACTGGGCAGGTAAAGGGATCCAGAGAATGGGATGCTGCCCACAGGCAGAAACTTTTCCATTTCATGGCATATGTGGCCCTAGTTGAGGGTTTCCTTGCGGCCACTAGGACCTACACTATCCCTGAAGATACCTATCTGTCTCTGACTAAGTCTGAAGGAGTCATGCATGCAGATGCTGTGACTGAAGATTTGGGTGTACTAAGATTCCTTGTTCCTAAGTGAATAAGCAAGGAGACAGGGGCAAGGGAATTGGAAGTTCCGATGCTAGCTGTTGAAGCAGCGGGAACCATATCTGTCAAGGCCAGAATGGTGCAATGAAAATCATGGCCGCCTGTTCTGCTTGTAGTTTGAATAACACTCTCTGAATCAGTGGGAAGGGAGGGAAGTCATACAGAAACCTCCCTGTCCAAGAGAGGGACAACGCGTCTTGCCAGAAAACACCAGGCCCTGGATCTAGCAAGCAGAAATTGGGTAGTTTGGTGTTGTGTGGGGACGCAAACAGGTCCAGTTCAGGAAGGCCCCACCTCTTGAAAAGGTCATCTACTATGTCCTGTAGTAGCTCCCATTAGTGAGCCTGAGACCGAACGTGGCTGAGGCTGTCGGCTAGGGTGTTGTGCTGTGACTTCCTGGTGGTGTTCCACTGCCCAGTACCAGACCCTCACATTGCCTCCCTGCAGAGAGGATAAGAGTGTGTGCCCCCTTGCTTGTTGATGTAGACCACCACTGGCATGTTGTCTGACTGAATGAGTAGAGGCTCTGGCAGGAGAATTGTCTGGAACGCCTGTAAGGCATAAAGAATGGCTTTCATCTCCAACGCGTTTATATGGAGGTCTCATTCCAGAGAGGTCCATGTCCCTCTTGTATGGTGGACTCCAAAATGTGACCCCATCCTACTCCCGAGCCATCCGTTGTCAGGATCTCCTGTGGACTGGGAGTTTGGAAGGGAGACCCAGATTCTAACTGGGAAGGGGTGAGCCACCACTCCAGCTGATGTACCACCTTGGAGACTTGGACTGGCTGTTTGAGGTTGTCCCAAGTGCTGGTCCCACTGAACACTGAGGTTCCACTGGAGAACCCTCATGTGCAGATGAGCTAAGGTAACAGTTACTGTGGTGGCTGCCATATAGCCTAGCAGCTGAAGCACCATTCTGGCTAGAACTTGATTTATGGAGGCAATTCTCCAAGCCAGTGCCCTTCGTCGATCTACCTTGTCTGAGGGAAGGAAGTCCCTCACCTGGACAGTGTCCAGGATAGCCCCTATATATTGCAACCTCTGGATAGGCTGGGGGGATGACTTTGGAAGATTTAAGGTGACCCCCCAGATCCTTTAACAGGCAAAAGGTGTCTGCCTGAGAGCGACACAGATGACCTCTTGTGGGATCTGTTAGCAGCCAGTCGAGGTAGGGGTAGACATAATGCTCCTGCCTCCTGAGAGCTGCTGCCACCACTGCAAGGCACTTAGTGAACACCCTGGGTGCTGAAGAAAGGTTGAATGGTAGCACTCTGAACTGGTAGTGCTCTCCCTGAAAGGTAAAGCGGAGGTACTTTCTGTGGGATGGCAGGATCTTTATATGCATGTAGGCATCCAGTATGTCCAGGAAGCAGAGCCAATCCACTTGGTGAAGCATGGGTAGCAATCCTGGTAGTGTCACCATCCTGAACATTTTGTATTCGATGAAAGTGTTCAGTTGACGAGGTCCAGGATGGGGTGTATGTCTCGACATCTTCGGAATGAGGAAGAAGTGGGAGTAATATCCCTTTCCTCTTTGAGACAGTGGCACTGCCTGGATTGCTTTGTTATCTAGGAAGGCTCGGATTTCTGCCCTGATAAGTCCTGCCTGGGATGGGGAGCAATGAGGGGGCACAGGTGGGTTGTCTGGAGGGATTTGGGTGAACTCCAGGGCATAACCATTCTCTACTATCTGGAGCATCCACTGATCTGCAGTGATATTGGACCAGCAGTTGAGGTAGAGGAAGAAACTTCCACCTACTGCCTGCCCCTGCAACTTCGCTGGAGGAGGGGAGCTGGCAGGAAGTCATGCCGAGGTTGTTGGAGTGGGTAAGGGAGCGCTGGCATTCTTCGGTCTCTTGGTCCCAGAGCCCCTGTGGATTGGGGTACCCTTTCTCTTGAAACCCCATCTGTGTTGCTGTTTCCTTCCTTGCTGGCTCTGCTGCTTATGAAAGAAGCGGCATCTGGATGTGGCTGGTTTGGATTTGTACATTTTGTTTACCTCAGAGACTGCTTTCCCAGAGTGCTGCAGGCCAGTAATCAACTTTTCAGCATCCTGCCCGAAAAGGACCAGGCCCTGAAAAGGGGTATCCAGTATGGCGTATTGAAGGTCCTGGCAGAAGCTTGAAACTCTGAGCCAGGAGTGACGTCTTAGACATATACCGGTGGCCGCAGCCCTGGTGGCAGTGTCTGCTGAGTCGTAAGAGTACCTTAAGATGAACTTACTAACATTAGCACCGAACCGGAGAACTGACAAATATTCTGACTTGTTGGCAGAGTCTGGTTGATTCTTGGCTAGGTCCGTGGCCTTGTTCCACAGTGATTTTTGATGCATCAACATGTGTGCCAAAACATTCAGGGACCGGACTGTACAGGTGGCCAAGGAATACATTCTGCAGCCCAAATTATCCAGTTTGTTGGACTCCTTATCCAGTGGCTGGGCGCCCATATGCTTTGGTTGTTGTGCCCTGCCATAGGCAGCCATCAGGATCATAGAGTCCCGCCATAGGCTGCTCCCTTAAATGTGGTTCTCCCCTGGGTTTCCCATAGAGTCAGTCAGCCTTTTTAGGGACTTCTGAAGTCATGGAGGGGTGCTGCCAGGCAATTTATGTGACACCCTGGAAGGGTTCCACTAAGGGTGGTAAGATCAGAGATTTGGGGTCAGTAGCCCCTAGGAACTTTGCTAAACAGCACCTCTCAGAGTCCAACTCCTATGTCTCCCATTGGTTTAAGAACTGGCTATGCCTCATTATATCCAGGAATGAAGGGTCGTTCGGAGGGGATCTCTGAGAGTCCCTCTTATGGTCTGGTGATGGCAGGGACAGGTTATCTTCTGAGGAGTTGTAGGAGGCAAAGTCTCCAGATGATCCTTCTGAAGATGTATAGGGCTGTAACCTGGAGGAGGATCTGGATGACGGGTGGCGATTGGGCCACCGACTTACAGGTGACCCAGATTACTCGTTCCCTGACTGACGATCTGGCATCGGGGGCAGATGTTGGGGGAAAGGCTGTCTATGTGGGGCTGGGGGCCAGTTCCAGAGGCCTAGGCAATAAATCCCCTTTTAAGTCCTCAAAGAATGGAAAGAAGCCTTAGTCATCCCTATTCATAAGGGTGGATCAAAGCAGGAAGTGAAACATTATAGACCTATAAGTTTAACATCCTGTTTAGGTAAAATAATGGAAAAACTTATCTCCCACAAAATTAGCGCCCATATATTGAAACGAGGGCAGTCAGATATTTCTCAGTATGGTTTTCAACCAGGAAGATCTTGCCATACAAATCTGATTAATTTCTTTGAACCTATTAGTGAAGCACTGGATCAAGGTTTCCCTGTGGATGTCATTTTCCTAGACTTTGAAAAAGACTTCGACTCTGTGTCACATAAAATTTTAATTGACTGTTTAACTACAGTGGAATTAAACAAGCATATAATAGTCTGGATTTCATTGTGGTAACTGATAGAAGACATAAGGTTACTCTCAGAGGGTATAAGTCTCCCTGGACTAAGATTACTAGTGGAGTGCCTCAGGGTTCTGTCCTGGGCCCTATTCTATTTAATATTTTAATAGCTAGTATGAATACCACAGATGGAATTTGGCTAAATAAATACGCTGACGATGCTAAGATGGGAGGAATTGTCAATGACATGGTATCTGCTCAAAAATTACAGCAAGTTTTAATTTAATTTCTGACTGGGCCAATATGTTTAAATAAAATTTCAACTATGCTAAATGCAAAGTCATGCATTTGGGGAACAATAATAACTGTTTTAATTATGTCATTAAAGATAATTTATTAAGCAAAGTAAGTTCTGAAAAAGATCTAGGAGTATTTATCACGAACAATTTGAAATTCTCTGAACACTTAAACAATACAGTCAAAAAATTTAATCGCTTAATTGTATCCTGAAAATATAAAAAGCAGGGAGCCGGAGGTATTAATTCCCTTGTACAGTAGCATAGTGAGATCTAATTTTGATTATTGTTCCTCATTTTGTGCTCCAACATTAGTGCAAGACAAACGATCTAGAGAAAAAGTACAAAGGAGATTCACTAAACATATTGAACATGAGTTCTCTTTCTTATAAGGATAAACTAAAAAAATAAAATCTCTACTCTTTAAGAGGAGACCTATGTTTAATCCATAAGGCTACGAAAGACAAAGTTCTGTTTGAATCCATTTATTTGGATTGTCATCCTTCAGTGTGTACAACTAGATCGCACAACATGAAATTAAGGGCTAATATAAATAAGACTTCAAAGAGAAATCATTTTTTCACCCAGAGGATAATCCCTGTCTGGAACTCCCTTCCATATGAGGTTGTGCAAAGTGAAAATTTATACCAATTTAAACAAAAATTAGACTCATACATGGATGAATCAAAATACGATTACCACCTAAGGTAGGTGGCGAGATCATAATGGGCTAGAACCTTGATCTTGTAATTCTCCTATGAACCTATGGTGTTCCACCAGCTATTAAACAAGGCCCCAACCTCTGTCAAAGGGATGACTGGGCCTGGTTAGGGTGCTGGCATTAGGTTAGGGGTGCTAGGGGCCCCTTGGCATTGGCCCTTGCAGCACTTTGTCCTCTGACGTTGGGTCCAATCGAACTTTCTTATCTGATGTTGGCCCTTGTGGGACTATGTCCTCTGGCATCGGGTGCTTGGATGGAAGATCATTAGGCTCCTGAGGAGGTGGAGGGGGTGGTGCCCCGTCTCGGTTGTCCCTTGAGTTGAGCATCAGGTCCCCTGACATCTGGTCAGGAGTCAGGTTCTCAACTGGGCCCTGTGGAGCAGATGGCGGCTTAGGTGGTGGTGCCTGGTCCGTAGTTGAGTCAGAAGGCATTGAGGCCTGACGTTGGTCCGAAGCCTCGGCCAACGACCACCTGGAAGGTGAGTGATGCTTTTTCTGGCACTCACTATCCTGGCATCTCCTGGAGTGTCAGACCCTGCTGCCCTGTCGGACGACCCAGGAATTGTGCTCTTGCAGACAGCTGGATCCAAACTGCCACCTGACGCAAAGTGCACCTGTCTTGCTAGTTGAGACCCTAGCATCTGCTTGTGCGGACGGACAGCCATGGACATAGGGGCTTGAGAAAGCCTGAGCCTGGGAGACTCCCAATGTGCACCAGAGAATAGGTGAGGGGCTTCATCAATTGTGACCCTGGGAGACACAGTGAGACCAGAGCACAGAGTCTGACCTCGTGCCAGAGGTCGAAGACTTGTAAGTCTTGTGAGGGGACCTAGGACAGGACTCTGACCTGGACCTTTTCTTGTCCCGATCATGGTGTTTCCCACTCAATTTCTTCTCTCTGAGGGAGAAGTCCTTCACCGAGGAAGAAGTCGAGCTGTGCCCCGATTGGGTCTTCTGCATTGCAGGTACTTGCTGTTCAAGTAGGTACGCTTTCACAGTGTTCAAGTGGCAGATCCTGGTCCTCCAGTTGAAGCCTTGGGCAGTCGTCCTGCCTGTGGTCATGGCCTAGGCAGAACAGGCAGGCCAAATGGCCATCTTTTGCTACGATATGCTTGCGCATGCACACTTCAATTTCTGCCACTCTGAAGAGGAAGATGGCTGGGAAGACATACATGGAGAACTCATAATTCAGAAAAAAGTTAACTGCACAAAGCATGTAAATGGTGGTCGACTGGAAGCAGGAGGCAACCGTGGAGCCGATATGCATGAGTAGACGGCAGGAAAAGAACTGAGGTGGTGCCAGAGGACCGCCCCCTTTATACAAAGGGTGATGTCAGGGGCCGGGCCAACATCGGGGGGGTGGTTCCCCGTCTTAGACTGCTAGCTAGGAATTTTCCATGGGGTCTTAGTGCTTGGTGGCATAGTCCTAATGGTGTTACTTGCTGCAAGAGCTCTATCTTGAAGTGAGATCTGAGGATATACTTTTTAAAGTTGAAGAAAAATGAAAATTATGTACTCACCATAATTCTTGACCTTCTTAGACAAGGCTTCACCATTTATTCATAATGCTGGGTTATAATCCAGAGATGCTGGGACCCTGTGGGAGCTAAAAATCTTCAGGAGGGCTGGTGCCGAGGTAGGACCACGCATGTGCAGCACCAGGAGACTGGCTCACACCTGTGTAGGCCAGCTCGGTGTAGATCCTCCAACCGCCTCAGTACCATTTTACCGAGGAGCTGCAGCATATTCATAGGTATCATAGGTAATACAAAGCTTATGTAGACCTTCGTCCATTATGCTAGCTTTTTTAGAAAAAAAAAAATCACCCTTTGATTTAAAGTGTCTATCTAATTATTTTTTTAAAATTGTCATGGTGCTACTACCTACCACAATTGGTGTTAGTGAGTTCCACACAGGGATCACTCTTTGTGTGTGCCAGTTTTTCCTTTTTAATACATTCCACCTGCCTGTCTTTAATTGTAAACTGTGTGCTCTGGTGTCTTAAGTCTGATCTTTTAATTCTAGTCTGAGGTTCTCCCACAACCTATCATCTGTGAAGGCTCGATAAAGCAAACACATGTCACCTCTGATTCTCCTATATTTAAGAAAATATAGATCAAGGGCTGTCAATCTATCCCTCATATACTAATATAACCTAAGAAACACCTAACCTAACAAGGGCATTAGACTGACCCATGTAAGAAGGGTCGATTTAAACAATGTCTTCACAGCCCAACCAAACAAGGGAGAGAAGACCAGAAACCGATTGAGTGAGCTTGGGGGATGGTGGCTGGGCATGTGAATAAATGGTGAAGACTTGTCCAAGACAACATGCACCTCAACAAAATTAGGATAGCCCTAAATAAGGCCTGTAGGCTAGCCACAGGCTGCGATAGGCTCACGCATACCTGCACTCTCTACACCTCTAAACTTTGATGGGAGGCTAAAATATCAGACCTGCCTCTTTGCTAAAACAATAACTGCTGGACAACTCCCTCCTGCTCTCACCCCTCTACTCCAAGCACCCCTGTCCACCATCCACACATGGCAAACTGCAACTACCCACTTCTAGGTACCCCACTGCAAAACCTCCTTGGGCCAAAGAATGTTTAAGTACCTGGCTCCTGGCTGGCTGAACTCCCTCCCGAATTCCCTCCTCACTGAGCCTAAACTTGGTCTGTTCAAATCCCACCTCTGAGACCTAATCACGCAAGAGTCAGTCTGTGACTGTCCCTGATCTTCTCAGGCACTCCTATATCTCATCAGAATACTTACCTCCCTGGTATTGCCACCCTAGAACATGCGTATATATGACAATGGACTCCTATGGTCCTGCCTGAAATTGTAAATAACCACCAGGGCATGGC
This sequence comes from Neoceratodus forsteri, assembly GCA_016271365.2. NCBI lineage: Eukaryota > Metazoa > Chordata > Ceratodontiformes > Ceratodontidae > Neoceratodus > Neoceratodus forsteri. Next base: position 284,849,725 of record CM057459.1, read on the forward strand.
TACGCCACCATCCTGTAGTATACGTTCTTGTTATCTCCTACTTTGCTCCTCTGCTCCTATTCTGGTAACTTTATGTACCATTGTATTACTAGCTGCAATGTTTCAACCACCTGTAACCATGTTTGATGCTGTACTGATTGTAGTACTTGCTACTTTTGTTACCTCTGCTCGCACTGTTGCCTTTGTATATGTTGAACTATTTGTTGTTTTGCTTTTTTACTCAACTGACGTGGAACCTTTGTAAAGGAGTCTTTGACTCAAAGGTATGTCTCCGATATTCTTCAATAAATAAATAAATATATAAAAGATCAAGAATTATGGTGAGTTCATAATTTTCATATCTTCCTGGACTAAAAGTCTTCACCATTTTATTCATACTGCTGCATTAGAGTACCAAGCTAAAACCAAATCTCACAATCAGGGTGGTAGAAGCTCACTCAGAATGGAAGTCCATTAAGGACTGTCCTGCCAAAGGAAGCATGTGGTCTGGCATGAACATCCAGAGCATAACGCTTTACAGAAGTGTACACTGAACTCCAAGTAGTCACTTTGTAAATGTCATCAACGGGGACAAAGCAGATCTCTGCCAGAGATCCAGCAACCACTCAGGTAGAGTGGGCATGCACCTGGCCTTCCAACTTGACCTGCGCCATACAGTAGCAATGGCAAAGGCATGCCACTATTCAAGCAGAGATGCATTTGATGGATACTGGCTGACCCAGCTGGGCCATATTGAAAGACACAGAGCTGCTTGTCCTGACATATATCCCCAGTTTGGTTTATGGACTAATAGTCGTGGTTTCTATAGGCGCAGTGAAAATGTAGCGGAGAAAATGTTGCCTATATGAGTAGTCGCTGGCATATTAGTCACGGTCATGTAACCACGGAGTAAGTAATAGAGAATGTTGCACTACGGATTACATCGAAATCAATTGATTAATTGATAAGCAGGTGATCAAACCATACTTACATACTTAAGGTCATAATGTAAAATCAGAGAGCATCAATTGTTGCCTTTGGTGACAAGGTCAGAGTGTAAAATCAGAGAGCATCAATTGTTGCCCTTGCTGACATGGATTTAGTTACCACACAGAAAGGCAAGAAGAAGCTGTGTTTGGACAATTTTCTTTATACTAAAGAAAAGGATGGGGCAGAAGATAAAATTATCTGGCGATGTGAGCAACGGACATGCAGGGCTCACATGCACACCTTGGGGGGACATCATTGTGAAAGCACCGACTGAGCATAACCATGCTCTAATACACGGTCGTGCGCAAGTCATTAAGGTGCATGGTGGCATGAAAAGAAAAGCTGCAGATAAATAAAGAACTGTTTTAACAGAGTTCCCTTTCCATTAGCACGAAATTCACTTTCTGACCTTTGGCGACTAGGAATTAAGTCTCCCTTCAGTTGCATAGAGTTCTAACAGAGTTCCCTCTCTGAAACTACCGTTATATGCACAAAAATCACTTTCTGATCTTCAGCGACAAGAGCTACTGCTACACTTTGTCTGCATGACGACAGCGGTAACTGCCAATTGTCCTGGTGACCTTAAGTCTGCTACTACAACGCCGCGACGATTTGTCCGGGGACTAAATGGCCGTACCCCCCCCCCCCCCAGTTCTAGCGACATAAAATTGTACAGTCCTTTTAATGTCCAGGGAATGAAGGGTGCATTCCCTTTCATTTTGGAAGTTAGAGAAATAAGTGGGAAGAGCCAAGGGCTGGTTGAGGTGGAAATCCAAAACCACTTTGGGTAGGAACTTAGGGTGAGTACAGACGACCATTTTGTCTTTATAAAAGACTGTATACGGAGGGTCTGTAACCAAGGCATGTATTTCAGAGACCTTGCGAGCAGACGTGATGGCCACCAGAAAGGTGGTCTTCCAGGTCAGAAACTTCAAATCATACATGGCTAGAGGCTCAAAGGGTTTACGAGTGAGAATGTCTAGCACAAGATTAATATCCCAGGGGGCAACCAGCTTCCAAACTTGGAGCCTCGTGTGAAGAATGCCTCTGAGGAATCTTTTGAACAGTGGGAACTGAGCCAGAGGCATGTTCTGGACTGCCTTATAATAGTCAGAAAGCGCACAGAGGTGTACTTTTAGAGACGAGTATTGTAGTCCTGCATCTGAAAGGTCTTGCAGGTACTCCAACACTTTATCTGGAGGACACTGAAATGGATTCAAATAGATCTTAGCACATCATTCTGAAAAACACTTCCATTTAGCGGTGCAAGTCTTCCTGATGGAGGGTTTACCCACCACCAAGAGAATCCATGAGATTCTCTTAGAAACATTAAACCTGCTTACTTCTATCTCCTTAGGAGCCAGGCATGGAGATGAAGGGAGCGCAGGTTGGGATGGACCAGATGTCCCTGTGTCAGGAGGTCCATTCACAGAGGTGGTTGCCTCAGAGGAGCCTCCAACAACTTGTTGATCAATGGAAACCAGATCTGTCAAGGTCAGTATGGTGCAATTAGAATCATCTTGCCACCGTGCAAATTCAGTCTGAGCACTGCCCTCTGAATTAGCAGAAGAGAAGGAAATTTGTACATTAAACATCTTGTCCACAGCAGATTGAATGCATCCTGACAAAAATACCAGGTTCAGGATTTCTGGAGCAGAATACAGGCAGTTTTGCGATCAGTGGGGGATGCAAAATGGTCCATGTCTGGACGGCCCCACTTGTCAAAAGAGTGACTGTACAACATCTGAAACACAGAAACATAGACTTTGATGGCAGATAAGGACTGCTTGGCCCACCTAGTCTGCCCATTTCCCTACCTGCAGATCCTAGTTAACCAACAGCCTATTTCTTCCTACCCCCCACAAGAATTGCCTATGTCTGTCCCATGCATTCTTGAATTCTCCCATAGTTTTAGACCACACAACCTCCTCAGAAAGGCTGTTCCATGCATCCACTACCCTCTCTGTGAAAAAATACTTCCTCACATTGCCCCGGAACTGCCCCCATCTTTAAATTGTGTCCCCTTGTTCTTGCACGTCTCTTTTCTGAAAGATGCTACCCTCTTGGACTTTGTTGATTCCACTGAGGTACTTAAAAGTTTCTATCATGTCCCCCCTCTCCCTTCTTTCCTCAAGGGTATACATATTAAGCTCCTTTAGTCTCTCCTTGTACGGCTTCTCTTGCAGACCCTGCACCATTTTAGTTGCCCTCCTCTGGACTGCCTCAATCCTGTCTATGTCCTTGCGGAGATGGGATCTCCAGAACTGGACACAGTACTCCAGATGGGGTCTCACCAACTGTCTGTACAGAGGATAACAACTTCCTGTTTTCTGCTGGTGATGCCTCTCCCTATACATCCCAGTATCCCCAGCCCTCCCTACTGCCTTCTCACATTGCTTGCTAACCTTAAGGTCATCTGATATGATTACCCCAGGTCCCTTTCCATTTTTGTTGTTGTTACTACCCCCCCTCATTGTGTAATCTTCCCCTGGGTTTTTGTTTCCCAGGTGCATTATTTTGCACTTCTTTGCATTGAATCCAAGCTGCCATACTTCTGACCATTCCTCCAACCTTGCCAAGTCCCTTCTCATCCTTTCCACACCTCCTTGTGTATCAACCCTGTTGCAGATCTTTGTGTCATCTGCAAAGAGGCATACTTTTCCTTCCAGTCCCTCTGCACTGTCACTTATAAAGACATTAAAAAGGACTGGACCCAGTACTGAACCCTGTGGTACCCCACTAGTAACCCCTCTTTCTTCAGAGTGGACTCCATTTACAATTACCTTCTGTGTCCTGTTGTCCAGCCAATGTTTTACCCAGGCTACCACCCTGGGACCCACTCCCAGGCTGGTTAATCTGACTAGTAATCTTTTGTGTGGGACTGTGTCAAATGCCTTGCTAAAGTCCAGGTAGACCATGTCCACAGACCCTCCTGGGTCTACTACTTTGGTCACCCAGTCAAAGAAATCTATTAGATTCATCTGACATGACCTTCCCGCTGTGAACCCATGCTGCCTTGGGTCCTGTGCCTCACTGGCCTCTAGGTACTCAACAATTCTTTCCTTCAGAAGTGACTCTATCACTTTCCCTACCACAGAGGTCAAACTGACAGGTCTGTAGTTTCCTGCCTCTGTCTTGGTCCCACTTTGTGAAGGGAATCACATCCGCCTTCCTCCAGTCCTCGGGTACCACACCATCCTCCATGATTTATTAAAAGAGTAGTCAGTGGTTTCACTAGTTCCCCCTTAATTCTTTTAGAATTAATTGAATTCCATCAGGCCCCATTGCTTGTCCACCTTCAGTTTTAGGAGTTCTTGCAGAACCCTTTCTTCAGTGAAAGGGCTGGGATCGACCCCCCTATCAAGAGTGCTTCTGTTAATTGGATTAGGCACTTCCCCCTCCTCTTTTGTGAATACTGAGCAGAAATATTCATTCAGTATCCCTGCTTTTTCACTGTCCCCCTCTGCCCACCATTCATTCTATTCAGCCTCACTATCCCTCCCTTTGTCTTTCTACGCTCTCTGATGTACCTATAAAAGGTTTTATCCCCCTTCTTAACCGAGTTGGCTATCTTTTCCTCAGTTTGGGCCTTTGCTATTCTGACTTCCCTCCCTGCTTCCTTCTGCTTTAACTGGTACAGCTCTCTGTTCTGCTCCTTCTGTGTTTCCTTATACTTCCTGAATGCTGTCTTTTTCTCCCTGACTTTCCCAGCCACCTCTTTTAAGAACCATAGTGGCTTTTTCTTTCATTTTGATTTGTTTATTTGCTTCACACAAAGGCTTGTTGCCTCTGTGATGGCTGTTTTGATGATTCCCCATTGTTGCTCCACCCCTCCTCCTAGCCTGTTTGCTAGTGCTTTTCTGAGGCACTGTCCCATCTTGCCAAAGTCAGCCCTCCTGAAGTCCAGTACCCTCACTTTTGTATGGCTTGACTCTGTAGCGGAGTTTAACGTGAACCACACTGTTTGATGGTCACTTGTTCTCAGATGGAAACCCACTTCTAGATCTGAGATCCTCTCACTGCCCCCATTTGAGAGTACGAGGTCTAAGATTGCTCCTTCATGAGTGGGTTCCAAAACTAGCTGTCTGAGGCCTGCCACCTGTACGGCATCGAGAATGGCCCTGCTCTTGGATGTGGCTGCAGCAAATGTGCTCCAGTTAACATCTGGCATATTCAGGTCTCCCATCAACAGTATCTCCCCTTTCTCTGCCATTCTAAGAATGTCTTCTATCATATCCTTGTCCATTCCCTCCCCCTGACATGGAGGTCTGTACACAACCCCTGTGCGGATTGTGGTACCCTTTCCCGTCTCCAAGGTTACCCACAGTGCCTCCTCTCCTTCCTGTTTACTCTTTTGTTCAGTTCCTTTTATCCCTTCCTTTACATAGAGAGCTACTCCTCCCCCTCTTCTCCCCTGTCTGTCTCTCCTGTAGTTTATGTACCCTGGTATGTTAACATCCTAGTCATGGTTCTCTGTGTACCATGTTAATGTGACTGCTACGATATCCAGGCATCCCTCTTCCATCAAGGCCACCAGCTCAGGGAGCTTGTTGCCCAGACTACGGGAATTGGTACTCATTACTCTCCATTTCCTGATGGCCTTACTCCTTTTTGCCCCATCCCTGTCCCTCTTGCCTTTGTCACTTTCCCCATTTACCCCTGCCCTTCATTAGGATCTGCTTCTGTCCTGCTGAGGTGGTCCGCCAGATTGTTCTGAGTTCCCAGCAGGTAAACTGCCTGAATCAGAACACTGTGGTTGAGACACCCTTCCCTTACCTGCATGGCTTCTCTGCATAGAGGGTAGGAGTGTGCATTGCCTTGCTTGTTGATGTAGTACATCATAGCCTTGTTGTCCATCTGAAGAAGGATTATTTTGTGATTGCCAACTTCTTGGGCTCAGAGAAAGTATAGGACAGCTATCATCTCTAGAATGTTGATGTGGAGATGAGACTCCTCCTGGGTCCACACTCCCTGAATGTGAAGGTCCTGACAAGGAGCACCCCAGCTGAGCAGAGATGCATCTGTGGTGATGGTGACCTGAGGTTCTGGTGGAGCAAATGGCTGACCCTGTAGAAGGTTGTCCTCCTGCATTTACCATACAAGTGATGTTTGCAGAGGCTATGTCACTTTGATGAGGTAAGACTGCGGATGTGACTTTGGGAACCACTGTGTGCTGAGCATCCACTGAGTGGTCCTCACGTGCAACCGAGCTAGAGGTGCCATGAAAACAGATGAAGCCATGAGACCTAACATCTGTTGCATGGAATTAGCTCTTACAGGTTAATTCTCTCTGATGAAGAGAGTCATTTGGAGAATGCCGTTCCTCCTGTTCTCTGGGGAAAAAGCCCCCACCTTTGAAGTGTCTAAGAGGGCTTCTATGAATAGCAGTGCTACTGGGAGGGTTGAAATTGTGACTTTCCCAGGTTCAGCAGGACCACCATGGAAGTGAGGAACTGAGATACTGGGGATACTATTCTCTGTATTTTCTGCATTGACAGGCTTGCCAAAAGCCAGTCTTCTAGGCAGGGAAATACTTAAAAGCCAAGCTTTCAAAGGTGTGTAGCAAAGGACTGCAAAACACCTGGTAAAGACTTGCGGCACTGAGGACAAACCAAAGGGCAGGACTCTAAATTGGTAATACTGACCCAAGGCCACAAAGCAAAGGTATTTGTGGTGATCTGGGTGAACTAGAATGTGCTGGTAGGCGTCTTGCATGTTCTGGGATGCCAGCCAGTCATACTGTTGGAGAAGTTGTGGGAGCATCCTCAAGGAGACCATTATTTATTTATTTGTTTGTTTTGAAATGTTTCACCAGGAAAGGCACACTGAGCTACAATAGCCAATTTCCAGATGTACCCTGGGGGAAAAGGGAATACAATATACAATATAGGATACAGATGCAAAATAAAAATATACTAACAGTTAAGACTGTACATAAACCAAAACAGGCTACCCATTATAATCATGACTGCAAAATAGCGACTACAAAATGGTGAATACTTATTAACAAAATTAATTTTAGTGACTGCCCAATTGTGACTTCATAGAAATAGCGATTCAGCCTGACAAAACATGTTAAATAATAGCGAGTCAAAAATCGACAATCGCTTACAATGGAGAACGGCACCGTCCTACCTTCTATCAGCAGTCAGACGACCCTGAGTACACAGAACATAGCTGACTTATGACCAAATCCACTACCTTCTCTCATATCTGGATGACTGGGAGCGGACTGATTATTCTGATGCTCAGGGTGGAGTGCTGGGGATGAAAACAATTAACTGACTTTTGCCAATCAGTGAAGTTCTTAGCATGTTAAAATAGTGACTGCAACTGTAAAAAAAAAAAAAAAGACACTCAGCTGGATTAAAAGTTAACATTTTACTTTTAACTACCAAATAAAATAATGCAAACTAGCTAATGAAAGCTTAAAGATCCAAGCGAGCAGTTGCACTTGTGTGCACAATTCATGTCCATGAGTCTCACACTTGAAATTGAAAATGATATGCAAGACCTCTCAAGTAGTCAAAGTGGCTCCATGTTTCATACTGCGCCACTATTGCCACAATCCTATTACTACTATCCTTGTATTTTTGTTTACCACCAGTAACAACTGCCCCACATACAAGCTACTCACGTTTTAACTCAGTCATCAGTTGCTCTTCTTTGAGGCACTGAATAAGCTTCCACACACTAGGGTGACACGCACCAAGTCGGCTATTGAAGCCATGATGCCAGCCTTCCATCACATTATTAGTGTGGGCTAGACCTCTGGCAATGGCATCATGACAGTTCCACTGCTCTGGAGGGAAAGCAGCTCTTCTGTGGCCAGATCGTCCCCTCGGTCTACTAAACCAAGTGGATTCAAAATAATCAAGTAGTGGTAGCAGCAGCTTTTTATTACTTTGTAAAAATGTCCAGTCTCGCATGTCTTCAAATGTACTGGCAACATCAACTAATATTGGTACAAAGGCCACAGAAGCATGCACAGATGTAATGAGAAGTCAGTAATTACAATACTTTTCTTGCACAAGAGGGTATTTTTGTATCTTGCGCCACACCGCTTGTGCAAAATGAAAAAAGCAACCTCCGACATCAGTATTTGGGTAAGCAGCTGCAAATGCTTTCCACGCAGATTTTTTGAAATCCATAATGGCTGTGGTTAGGTTAAGGGATGGGCATAGTGCCTGCAGTTGTGCAAATACTCAGGCATAGGAGGTTGTTCTTCAGGAGCACATAAACTGCTGTGACCACTGTCCCTGACTTTAAGCCTTGCAGAGTGTATAGTTGGTCAAAGGGTACAGGACATGATTTAAATGCACCATCCAGCATCCAATCAGAACAATCCTGAAGGAAGCTCAAGTTAGCATCTGTGGCAAACATAAGAAAGTGGTCTTGCTCTTTCTCACTGTCAGATTAGGAAAAGCTCATCAGAACCTATCATGGTGAACTCTGGTGGTATTAACAGTTACTGGACACCCATGCTCAACCTGCCTAGTTCTTTGCACAGTTCTTTTTATAAGCTGCACCCCAGGTAAAAGTATCAGCTGGCAGTATAGCCTAGAGGTTAGAGGAATTAGGTGTGAATGAACTTGGTACATCCATCAGACCAGACCAGAGTTTGATTCTCACAACCTCCACTTGCACACTGTGTGACTCTGAGCAAGTTACTTAACCAACCAGTGCTCCCAGGTCACCCCTGAAAACAGGCACGTGTGCCTAGTGGGCCTTACCCGGTTACCAAAGACTAAAATAAAATAAATAAATAAATGACCTGCCACAAAATCTGGTGCACTGTACAACCACCTGTGACATCGTTTCCACGCTGCCTCAAGTGCATTCCCTGATGTTTGCCATAACCTTAATCACCCCAACATCACCTGCATCAGGAACATGAGTGTGCTGTTTAATCTGCACTGTAACCTTCTTTGCCACAGTGTGGAGTCTGGTAAGACAACTATGTTTATGTGCTTCAGCACATCGCCAATAAACTTTTCAAGAGGTCTCCTTGTCTTTGCGGTATATAAACCCTGCATACAGAGCGAGAAGCTTACCTTTTTGACAAGCTATCAATTCCACTTCCATTCCTGCAAACCTGTAGCACAGTAAGTGCATGGTGATAACCACATACCAATCTGAAAATTGTTTTTAAAGATCTACACCTGTGCTTTGTCATGAACAGTGCTAGGGCATTCTGGGAGCAGGACGTAAACCGGAAGTAATGGAGCAACAAATCATGACTGCATACAGGAGATGAGATACGGTGAGCATGGAGTTCATGACTATTTTTATTATATTTTAAAAGTTTATGGTGATAGCTGTTAGAGAGGAGAGGGGGCAAATTGTTCCCGCAGATCGCTATTACGGCACCACGAATATGTGCAGTGATATACTAGCTCTTGCTATTAAATACTCCCAGATTTGGCGATCATGATTTTCACATGGAACCACCGAACATTTAGGCAATACCAGATGTTTTTTGTGAGCCAGGCAAGTGGCACTTCCCATCAGATACAGTCTAATACAAATATCCATATATATATATATATATATATATAAACACACAGTATGTTAAATGTTCATATATATATATATATATATATATATATACACCCCTTATCTAAATACACAATAATAAAAACATACACACACACACAGGGATATTTACAATTGGGGTAGTTAGTGAGAATTTTGTAGGAATAGAAGAAGGGGGGCAGTAGGAATGGGCCTTCACCTCTCCAGAATGCACACCTCGCAAGGGGATTACCCGGGAAGAGGTGGTAACAAGGAGGGATAGAGAAGTGGAAAGAACAGAAGTGAGAAGTTTGTAGGGATTGGGGGGGGAGTAGGGGAGGATAAGAGTAAGAATGTGTATTCACCCCTCAGGGATGCACACCCCAGAAGGGGATTAGCCAAGAAGAAAAGGGAGCAAAGAGGGATAGAGTAGGGGGAAAACAGGCACATAGCAGGTGGATAGGACTAAACTGAGGAACGGGTGGGGGAGTATGGGAAGATAAGGGGAAGGGAGGGGGTAGAATGAAATTGTGAAAGGGAAGAACTGAGGAGAAGTGATGAGATGGGAGGGAGGCAAGCCTTAATGAACAGGGGTGGGGCTTCAAGAGTACGAGCACTACTCGATGTAAACTAAGTTAGTGCTACACGCTAAGGGCAGGACTAAGGAGGGATAGAAGGGGACAAAGCAGAGGAAACAGAACAGAAGAAGGGGCAGAGATAAAAAATGATGTGGAGGAGGGCCAGGTGCAATTGCAGGATGGGGACCATCTTGAATGCTTCCCGATACAGGAACTTGTTTAGCTTTCTAAGTTCGAGAATGGAGGTGTATGCTGCTGTCTTCTTTGGAACCAGAAAGTAATGGGAGCAGAACCCTGTGTTTTGCTCTGCCCAGGGAACCACGTCCACTGCCTTGTTTTTGAGAAGGCCCAGTATTTTTGAAGCAAGAAGGTCTGACTGAGCTAACAGGATGTAATGTCAATTGGGTGGAAGGTCTGTGGGAATCTCTGCAAAGCTGAGAATATACACTTTTTGATTAACAATCCTGAGGACTTACTTGTCTGTGGTGGTAGACTTCTACTGGTTGTAAAACTGAGTCATATGACCTCCCACGGCTGTGGAAAAGTCCACCTCGGGCAGCTGAGGTGAGACCAGGGTCAGACTTTCAGAGGGTGGCACTGGGCGCTTTTCGCCCTTGTGCCTTCTGCTGTGTTTTCGTTTAAGGCTTAGGAGACTGGTGCTTGTTTGGTGCTCCTTGGTCTCTTCCTCAAACTGGCTGCATGTTATGAAAAAAAGGAAAAATTACTCACTGTAGTAATACTGTTTCTTCAAAGGTGTCCCTCAGTATGTTTGACTATAGCAGTATGCCAGCTGGGTTCAGCTGCCCCGGAGATGGAGTTGATGCTAATTATCTAATTATAATTAGCCAATCAGAGCACAGGATAGGTTGTGCTGTCTGTAGCATGAGTCTTGAGGCATAGCTGCATGTGGGAGCTATGCGTGCCTGCAATGGAGGAGTAGCTGCAGATAGCAAGACCGTTTAGCTGGTTTTAATTTTATAAAAAAGGTATGCCACCTATGTCATGGAGTATACGGTCTTACCAGAACAACTTATTGCAAGCTTGGTCCTGCTCTTCCCCAGTCTCTTCTTGTTTTTTGCTGTTATAGGAGATTAGAATTCTCACTGACGAGTGGCAGCAGCATGAGAAACAGCAATAAACATGCCGTTTTGGCCGGAGGAAAGAAGAGGAGTTGGGAAGGACTAAGACGGGTCTGTACTGATAGACTGCTGAGCCTGCTGGAGTATCTGAGAGAGAAAGAGGACTCAGACTTACTTCCAAAAGTATTCTGGAGAAATCACAGGGAAGTTGCATTGCTATTAAGACGGTCCTCTCAGGCATTGGGCTAAGGGCAACACAAGGGCTGTTTTTACCCCGGTTTTTACCCTTGCTGTTTGACAACTGTGGTTAAAACACACTGTTTTTTACTGTGTTTTTACTTGTCTTTTACATATTTATGTTTGTTTGTGGCTGTCGGATTTCTGTCTGAGTTTGTGATTTGGTTTGGTGTCTTCATTTTTTGTCATTGTTTCCATTCTGCAGATCGTTTTATATCATGTTCGTTTGTATGCATTTTAGCTCTGGTTTTTAATGAATGATACTTATTTTATTATTTTTATGATACAATTTAGAATATCTTAAAACTCCTGGGATTTTCTTGGTCACATGATTGATATGCTCCAATAGAAGGTTTCCCCCAACCCTCCTAGCTCTAAAAAGGCACATGCCTGGCATCTTACATAGCAAGCAGAGTATGTGGAAAGATGCTGTGTCGATCAGATAATAGTTGCATTGGTTTCTGTTCCCATTTGATCCAAAGCTGTTTTTGAGAGCCTGTTGCATGAGTTGCTAGCTGCGAGTTACAGAGATGAAGATGCAGGCAGTCTTGTATAACACTTGCATTTTCATATATCTTTATAAATTTTAACTGACTTATTAAGTGTTTCAGCCTCATGTTTGTACTTTTGTATATGCTGATCCATGGATTATCCCTCTTTACATAAATAGTAATATCAATAGTAACAGTTTCACATATAGGAGTGCAGGAGTTTAAAATAGACTGCTTGCTACCCAACAGAGAAACTCATTATTTCTTATTATTATTTGGCAGTGGCTCAAGCTGGGAATTTTGCTTTTCACTACTGGACGAGAGCTGCCTCCCCTTATAATATCTCTGATTTGTCAGAACCAGTAGAAAACGATCAGAGAGTAGGATGTAAAAAGAGCTGTTTACCGAAATGAGTGTATTAGTAGACCGAACAGTACCTGAACCTGCTGGTTAGAGCATACAGAATGAAAGGACCCAAGTGAACATTTGTCAATATATCTGCGTGGGCTTGTGGAAATTGGAGAAAACTTGTGGAAATTAGTGAAGCTTTGAATCATCATATACTTTTTGCATACTCTTGAACATTGCTTGACCTGGTGAAAATATGGCGGTTCGTTCTGCCTGAGTTGAAAGGAGAGAGTCAAGGGGAAATAAGAAGTTTTTAAATTTAGGGAAATAATTATCCCCACAAGTGGCAATGTCGAGTTGGGACTGGACTGGATCTAAGAGTTTGATATTAAACTGTTTGTGAGTGGTTTCCTGCTGGTGACATTATTCTCTCCTTCTTTTCCTTTTTTTGTGTGTGTGCTGTGGTGTTCTAGCTTCATCTGTGATCTATAATTGTAACATCAATATTCAGATATTTATGTGTGTTTACCAATAATATTCTATCTTTATTTTATCGCCCCATCTTCTTTCTCCTATTATAGTCATTGCATCCCTTTGTTAAAAGGAACAGGACAGGTGGTGAAGGTACTGTAAGAAGGTGTAATTGGCATACCTGGTACTATTCTGTGGCAAGTATCAAAACAAGGATGGTAAATACTAGACTACAAAGGAAGAAAGCTGGCTGCTCCTCCTTGTTAGATGTTTCTCCAATTAGTGGGGAAAATGGGGTGAGCAAAGCTTTATTGGTGAAAGACAATCAAAAATCATAGAACATATGAAATTAAACAAAATAGATAGCGATAAAACATCGACGCCTAATAATTCTTCCCCACATGTCCCCTGTAGTATTTTTAAGTTAAGTGAATCACTACTATTTCTACCTAAAAGTGGAGATATGGAGTTTGTAATCCCCAGGAGGATGTAAGAGATAATGAAATAGAATTAGTAATACACTGGGAAGTGAGGATTATGATTTTGCCTCAGAACAGGAATTTGTCCAAGATTTGGATTATGAAATATCAGAACAAGCTAGCTATGCTTTAAACTTTGAAGTAGAGTCAGATATAGATACAATGGAATTACAGAATATGGAAAACTGGATAGAAGCAAAGAATAGTCAAATGATACATAATACACAGGATGATTTAATACTGATATCAGGTACAGAACTCAGATAAGTAAATAATAAATTACAACAGACTATTAAAGGGATCAAAGATGTTGTTCTTAGTTATAACATTACTCAAACACCTAAATTAGAAAAAAAAATAACTGTATGGAGCATGGTATGACAGGAGACTTGAATAATCCATTATACATACCAGATTTAATCGAGGGCGATTTAGTTGCTAATTCAGGGCATCAATACACAACAAATCTTACCCTTATGGAACAGCTGATAATTTTAAAAAATGAACTAGGAAATCTCAGGCATGATGTAATGGTTAATCATGCAAAGATTGAAGTAAAACAGATTGTATGGATTGTACTCAACGTAATACTGCATCTGACTTAGTCACGCTTGAAAGCAGAGATGGCAAACAACGAGAAGAACATGGGAGACCTGACTTCTCAGTGATTGATTTTCCAGAATCTATGGAAAAATTACACAAAAAGGAGAAACCAGGAAGGAGAAAGAATGGCAGGGATAGAACCATGCAAAGCCTCCCTCAAAGGGTAAAAAAGAATATGGATAGGAGGAAAAGAAGGAGGAATGGTAATCCCTGCATATCAGGAGAACAAAATAGACAAAAACAAAAAACTGGGAATTATCCTATTAATATAAAACAAATTGAGGATTTAATAACAGCCCAGGAAGGACAAGTAAAAAAAGAACAATAACCAAAACAAATATGGTTTGGAATATCATCTAGAGCAATTTGAAATAGAAATGAATGCATTAAAAACATTCATTCCTAAAAGCTTGTTAGCTAGCATAGAAGATCAGAAGGACGATAGTACAAATCCTGGAACTGACCACCTAAATAAAATACAAAAATATGATGGTAGGGAACTGCTGCACCACAAGGGATCTGAAAAATCAAGGATTGAACAGATAGGAGCTGATTTAAACAACTAAAAAATGGATTTAATACCATTTAGAATTCAGACACAATGAAAGTGCTCCAGAAGAAGGAGAGGAAAAGATAAGGGGAGAAAAGAATAAAAAAGGTGGGAATATAGAAATTGAACAAAATACACAAACAGAATGAAAGGAAAAACATGGTGTACCAGGTGGGATGACACGAAGAAAGGAAATAGAACAGATAGGGAAAATAAGACCTGGAGTTTTACAAACTGATGAAGAAAGGAGGAAAGTAAGGAAAGGAAAGAGAAACAGCAATATTGAGACCTCTACTAAGCAACAAGAGAGAAATAATGGGATTAGTGATGTAGATGAAAACACCGGTAATGGGATTAACAATGTAGACAAAAATACCGACAAAAAGGTGTATGAAGATCTGATAAACCAGGAGGCAGGTTCCATTGTTGTACTTAGAGGAGTCCACAAGGAAGAACCAGAAAACTGTATGGTATTAATGGAACTAGGGAACATTATTTGTAATGATATGCTGGGACCGGAGATTCTGGAGGATATCACATCACAGATGCAATTAGAGCAAGCAATTTAACATCAGGAGAACTGATATTGCTTTTCTTTAAATATGAGAGAGTTGCACATTATGTTTGGAGGAACTCGTACTACTTAGCTGAATATGATTTAGCTATGGACTATCCTGTAGCTATTAGTACACTGAAGCATATGATAAATCTAAAGAACAACTATTGGAAATGATGGTGCATTTACTTGACAACCTCCTGGGTATTGAGTTTTACAAGGATGATATAAAGGGTATAAGGAAATTCTATAATGATTCGACTAAAGGGAATCAAATTGATTTAGCACTCCATAACAAAAGTCTGGCAGAAAAAATTCTGAAGGCCGGCACCAAATTGGATAATTTAGACATCTTAATAACAAATTTAAATGAAGTAAATAGGGGAATACAGGAAACAATAGTAGCTGAATTGGAACGACATAGTGAAATATATAATGTTGAAATTACTAATAGATTTTATCCATTAAGGGATGACTGATAATTGCCTTAATAATGAAATCACAATTGATACACAGGAAGTTGAAGAATCTCAAGACACCTTAAATAACAGTGTAAATGTATACCTTCAGAAATATAATAGAGACTTGGGTATCATGTCTTAGAATATAGCTGGGCTTGTCCCCAAATTTGTAGATGAAGAATTCTGTAATTTCATTAGCAAAATGGATATAGTAGGATTACAAGAAACCTGGCATGGGGAAGAACATGTGGAAACCATTAATAGAAATGGTTATGTTTTAGTACATGCTCCAGCTCAGAAAATGAAGAAGGTTGGATGAAGAATTGGGGGGGGGGGGATTAGCTGTATACATCAGGATAGTGGACTTAATTAAAATTGAAAAATCTATAGTGGAAACTAATTATACTATTAAGAATCTGTGGAGAAAAAGTAATATTGGTAAATCTGTATAATCCCCCAGACAAATATGTAGTATATGACTGCCAGCTGCTAGAACGTATGGCAAAAGACATAAAAAAATTGAATATGAATGAATATATGGATCTAGTATGCATGGGAGACTTTAATATTCAGTTTGGAAAATGTAGATTACAAATACCACAGAAAGATTTATTAAGGGTTCTGAATATACCCAATAGACTTTCTAAGGATAAAAAACATATAGATAAAAATAAGCAAATGGAACATTTTGTTGAGACCCTGCAGCTTATTATTTTGAATGGACATTTACCATCTGACTCTGAGGGTAATATAACCTGTGTAACAGCAAGAGGCTCCACTATTACAGATTATATGTTGACATCCGCCATATAGTTATAATAAATATCACAATCTAAAAATTATAAATAGAACAGAAATTTCCACTTTCGACCATTATCCACTGACACTGTATAGGAAACATTTGAAATAAATAAATAGAGAGCAACAACCAGAAATTCAAATTGTCAATAATGAGATTAGACAGGATAAAATGATAGGGCACCAGGCTGGGACCCTGAGTTCAGAATTCATACAGAATATAGCCCTTAAATTGATTATGAAATTGACCCAATAATCATCTATGACACAATAATGGTACATTATAAACAGTTTGAGCAAAATATGGTTAGGGAAAACAAAAACTATAACAGGATGGGTAAAAGATATGAAAACTGGTTCTGTAAAAACTGCAGGGCGGGGGAAAAAGAAGCTGTCATAAATGATAAGGAAAGTAAAGGAGAACTCCATGACAGAGAATAGAAGAGTGTTAAATAGACTCAGACGGCACTATAAAGAGGGTATTGATGTACAAAGGCATATCCACCAGAAGGAATGCAAAATGCATTGGAACAGAATGATGACAAAACGTTTTGGACCCTTGTGGCCAAAGGGACATATACATATAAAAAACAATATGATTGTTATATAGAACCAGAGGTATGGGTTAATTTATTTCCAAAATATATTTTCGATAGGGGAAGCTATACAAAATATAGATTTAAATGAAATTGATGATAGTTTTATATGGTTTGTGGAAGCTGAAGTTAAATAGCTATAGAGAGTTTTAATAACAGATCACCAGGACAGGATAATATCGCTACAGATTTTATAAAACTTAACGGGGACTGGTGGGCAAAGACTCTCACTAAGTTCTATGATTTAATGGTTATGTATGCCTATATACCCGACAGTTGGGTAGGGAGTCATATTGTACCAATACACAAATAAGGTTTGTATGCCGATCCAGCAAACTATAGACCTATTACTCTACTGGACACAATTACAAAGATCTATGCTTAAGTAATCTTAAACAGAGCTACAATGTAACAAAATAATATCTGACTTACAAGTAGGTTTCTGAAAAAAATGGGAACTACAAATCAAATCTTTGTATTACACCGTATCATAGCAAAATATTGTGACATAAAAGGGCAACCATTATTTGCTACATTCATAGATTTTTCATCAGCATTCAATACAATACTGAGAACTTTACTCTGGGAAAAGATGAAGGACCTAGGAATAGACAAGAATGTGATCATATTAATACAAAGAATCTATAGAGATACTTGGGCAAAATAAAATATTCAGGGACAGGACTGCTAACAACTAAAGTACAAACTAACATTGGTGTAAGACAAGGATGCGTCCTAAAGCCAACACTGTTCAACATATATATAAATAAAATGATTGTTGCTTTAGACAATTTAGACTTCCATACACCAAGAGTTTGTAAAAAAAAAAAAAAAAAAAATACCAGTGTTAGCATATGCTGACGACTTAGTTGTGCTATCCACAAGCCATTTGGGCTTGCAGAGGGCCCTGGATAATGGATTTGTTATGCATACAGCACAATTTAAAACCAAATACAAATAAAATGAAAGTTATGGTATTTGGAACTAAAAAAATATAGCTCACTCAAACTAATGAATAATAAGTTAGAATATGTAAACGAATTCAACTATCTGGGAGTCACAATATCAAAAAATCTTAAAAGGAACAAACCGAGATCTCTGTATAAAAAAAACTACAAGGTACTGTATTAAAAAAAACTACAAGGTACATTGAAGGCTCTGAAAAGATTCCATTACCTCTATAGAGGCAATACGGTGATACCAATGATTAAGGTAATAAATACAAAAATGATCAATCAGGCTTTATATGCAGCAGACATTTTGTAGGTAGAAAGAGTAGATAAGATGGAAAGTGCACTAAATAAAACATACAAACAACTGTTAAAGGTTCCTAACAGTACCCATAGTGCGTTAGTTAGAGCACAGCTGGGTCAGACAAGCCTTTCAGATCTGGCACATATAAGGCAAATTAATTATTGTATAATAATTAACAGCAGAAGAGAAGAGCTCTATTCTAGGAGAATGTTTAAAGGAAAAAATGAAATTCCTGGAATATGACAAAATCACCTGGTTGGGAAATGTTAAAACAAAGTTACAGTATGCTAGACTTGAATATCTGATGAACTGGGTTGAAAAGGGAATCTGTTTAAATGAGGCATATAAAAAAATTGTTACGAAGACCATAAAAGAGCGGTCACAAATGGTAGATTTAGAAGCAATTAAAACACTAAAAGTGGCTACATGGTTGTCTAATAATACAAGAGAACATGCACTAAAACCTTATCTGGACATAGTCCAGAATCCTGAACATTGAAGTGTCATCACTCAATTCAGGTTTGAAATTTTTCCTAGCAATGTTATCAAGGCTAGGTATAATAAAGAGGAAAGTATCTCTCAGAACTGCTTTTGTCAACTACATGAACCGAAGACCTTAACCATGTGGTTTTAAGATGCCCTTGGTATGAGCACGATCGCATTAAAAGGTTAGGAAAATTTATGGGGTCCCTGTATATCCCTACAAAATATATATTGGATTTACTCTTCAATTCAGAGAACTCAGAAATTCTTAACAAACTGGCAATATTTCTAATTGAAGTTAAAAATATAAGGAGAAAATATATACAAGGTTTTATAGTGCAATAAGAAACTTGAGTGCAATATCTAACTTAAAGCATATGGATAATGGAAGCTGACCAATGAGAAGGTGATTAAATAATATGTTTTTATTTGTCTTACTAGGAGCTTGTTATTTATGTATGTAAATAATTGTTTGTTTGACACTGTCTTGCAATGGCAAATGCCGAACAAACAAACTAACTGTAGCAGAGCCAGAAGGCAGTCAGATTCATTTTGAAGCTGCTGAAGGGCAAAAAAGATCCCCAAAAACTACTCGATCAAAAAGGAAAAAATGTTATAAACAAGAAACTAGTATCCTGAATAACACACACACAGAAAACTGTGAAAAACGTACACCTAACAGGAACAACAATCTAAAAATGTTTTAACAAGTGCAAAATTTAAGAAGTAGATCACTGGTTAGTAGGTAGTATTGCATTCATGTCCGTGTGCTCCCTATACACGATACCTTTTTTGGTATGCCTAATTACCTATTAACAAAGCATGAAGTTTTAAGACTGATTTTTCATGAGGATTATGCCCAACACTCAACAGCATGACTAAGGTAGGACACTTGGTTTCCTTATTTGGGGGGGCTACGATTCACTGTCAGCCTGTGATTTTTGGTATGCCTAGAGAGAGAGAGAGAGTTTCTGTAAGTAGGTTTCATGGTGTTGCTGCAGCACTCATCATCCTGAGAGACAGAAGAGAGAGAGTTTCTGTCAGTGGGTTTTGTAATAGCCATCGTCCTTGTCTTTTTAAAGTTTTGTCGCCCGATCTGCACCTTGCCCATTTCTTTTTAAGTTTACAGTGTACTTATGTTGGTGTTGTGATGCCGATCCATGTTCTTCTACATGATACATTTCTTTGAAGCCAGTTCCATAACACAAAGAAAAAGTATCAGCTAATCTGTGCCTCAGTTCTTGCTTTGTCTTTTTCTATGAGAGACTACTGATAGAGACAGCCATGACAGAGACTTGTGTATTAACAGATTAACTTGTTTGATTTTTTTTTAAACTCCAAGTTTATTAATTGTCTGCACAGGAATATTAAAGAAATAAAATTCATATTGTATTTTGTTTTCAGAAAATAACCTTTGAATCAGACTCATTGACAAAGGCTCCACATCGAGTTGTACAGAAGACATGTTAACAAGGAAGTATAACATTGTACAGAAACTAACAATAAAAGTTACATAATTAAAAAAGTGACTAGGTAGCAGTCAGAGAGACATTGTCAAAACAGATGCAAATGAGCAGCTTAAAATACATAAGTAATATATTATGAATTATTTCATACACTTCACAGTCAATCCTGAAACATACACAGTTTATCTTTCCAATATTTGTTACAACATACATTATATCAAACATTATGTTCTTCATTTTTCAAGGTTCAACTGGTTGTACTTTCTAACGTCTCATGGAACCAAGAAGAAAAGGTGTATGCCTGTTCAACAGTCTCTCATAAGGAAGAAAGAAGAAGCTTCATAACTACGACTAAATTAAACTTCACTGCCATATTTCTCCATGTCCTGTGCTTAATACTATAAAACCATAAACCAATAAATTGATTCATTTAACATATAAAAAAGAATAAACATATAAAACTGTCTGACTCATTCATGTTTATTTCTGAAAATATACCCTTGCTGGTATAGAACCCTAAGTGTGACTAAGTGGTTTTACTAGAAAGAAAAAAAGAAAAGGGGGGCTAGCCTCTACATGTCAGTGAGCGAAGGCTTGTTGTGATAGAACTGAGACTCCCTCCAGCTCCTCTAGGAGATGCATGAAGGGGAGCCAAGCTCCATTAAACTTATCTCTTTGTAGATGCAGTTCTGCTGTAATTCTTTATATTCTTTGTACTTCTTTAATTAGATCTATCCACTCCTATGGAGTAGGGGGGCTAGGGTTTAACCACCACCTTGTGATGACTTTACCTGCCGCTGCCAGCAAAATCCCCAAAAATTACTTCTGTCTGTTGGTCTTTCTCCCCCTTGGTAGGATCTCCAGGACCATATGTTGAAAGGTCAGGGGGGCTTTCCAATCCCTAACATTTGTTGGTAACGCTCTGTCACCTTTTGCCAAAAAGGCCACAGGACAGTCCCAAAAAAATGTGGTAGTGGGTTCCAATCGGGCCACAATTCCTCCAACAGTACTCAGAACCATTGAGACTACAATGTTTGGTTCTAGTTGGGGTGTTAAAGAACCTGCTAACAAATTTCCATCGGAACTCCTTCCATAAATCAGATGCAGAAGTTTGAATGACCTCCTCCCAGATTTGTTTCCATATTAGAGCATCAAGTTTAGTTTTCATTTCCCGTGCTGCTTGACATTTAGGAGGATTTGTGTCTTTCAGATCCCAGTATGTCTTAACTAATTAACGGACGAAATGGGCAGAGGGAAGGTGAAACTCCTGCTGAACCTCTTGAAATGTTTTAAGCTGGCCCTGCTTTACAAATTGACTGAAATAAAACCCAAGCCTGTATACATGGTCCCACATGGGCAGGAGGAAAGACGCATGGCATATAATTTTCGACCTTTGAGAAAGGGATTGTATCATACCTAGATATTTTTTTAACCTCTCCCCATGCCCTATAAAGTTGTTCTTGCCATGGATTGCATGTTTTAATCTTTAATAATTGCTCTGATGATTTAGTAAAATCCATTAGTGGGCATGTGCTAGGATCACTACCCTCTTCCATTGTGACCCACACATTTTGTGGGTGGTTCCTATAATATGCTACCCAAGGGATCATATGAGCCATATAAGAAAAACTTACCATAGTAATCTTGTTTCTTCCCAGTGATACTCAGGTATTCAAAACTTTCTGTAGTAAGCCTTCTAGGTAGGACTGCCCAGAGAGAATAGAACACATGCAAATGATGGAATTCTTTGCATGTGACAACTTTTCAAATGCTGCTCATACTAACTGACAGTGTTCTAAACTCCTCAGATTTCCTAGAAGCCTGGAAAAGCAGACCCATGGAACTATAATACTGCAAGTATTAATGATCAATATAATTTAGGATTTGGGAAAAAAAAAACCTTAATCTCCTAATAACAAACCTCCAACTGGAGGGAGAACACAACAATGAAAGAAACCCCAAAATGTCAGAAACACCTGAAAAGAGGGGTAAAACACAGTGAACCTATTCACTAAAAATTGTACTTGATATGCTCTTTTCTCTGGTAGCAGAGCATGCAGGAGTGCAGAGCATAAGGTTCTGGAAGGGGAGGCAGGGTGGGAATTTAAGAATATCAGAGTATCACTGGGAAGAAACAAGATTACTATGGTAAGTAATTTTTTCTTCTAACCCCAGTAATACTTGGGTAGACATAATTTTCTGCAGACCACAAAGCAGTACCACTGGAGGTGGGTGTGTCAGGGTAGTATAGGACCCTGTCCCATTTGTTATGGAGAAAGTGTTTAAATGCAAGGATCTTTTCTTTTCTGTCTCTTCTCAGTCTGGTTGCGCAACCCAATTTTCCTATGAGACTTCAGACTTGATCAACCTGACAAGCTTGCAGTTCTTTGCCTCTCGCTGTCTCTCAGTTTTCTTTTGCTGTCTATTTTTCCCCCTTGCATATCTGCTGACATAAAAATATATGCAATTCTTTATGTAGAAAGGAAACTGATATTGGGATACCTTTTGTTTAGAAAATATATAGTATTACTGTTGAAATGTATATAATTATAGTTTGAGATGATTGTAAAAAGCTAATGGAAAACTCCAGAGGTTACCTGTGTGCAAATCTTCCAGCCTTTTGCAAAAGCTGTAGGGGCCTCAGAAAGCACAGTGTGTTCTAGCAGCTCCTGAAACTTACAAGAACAGAACACTTACAGAAACAGAATGCATGCTAAGAATGGGAGTGGAAGGACTTATAAAAAAGCTAAGCTGCAACTGCAAAAAAGATTTAGAAGAAAAAGGACACAGAGACTGAAAGAAAAAACTAATTAATTTCTCCTCTATACAGTTACTCTGAACAAGTTTATTATGTTATTGATACTGTAAATAAATACTTTTGGCAAATTCTACAACTGCTCCTGATTTTCCTATGCTTCCTGACCTGTCCCTTGACAAAAGTGGGCACAGAACTTTATTTTGGAAACAGACTTTGCAGGACTGCTGTGCCAAACCTAGCATCACCCCTGGATTGAATATCTAGGTTGTAGTGCTTCATAAAGGTGTGTACTGTTGCTGCTTTAAAGATATCAACCAGTGGAACATCTTTGAGAGCTGCTAAGGTAGCAGCTGTCCCTCTCATGGAGTGAGCCCTCAATCCTGTTGGGGGCTCCCTACCAGCTTTAGTGTAACAGAATTAGATACACTGAACTATCTATCGAGAGATGGACCTTTTCGATGCTGGAATATCCTTTCCCACATCCCCATGAGCCAGGAATAGCTGTTTTCTGTCCTGCCTATGGTCCTTAGTGGCTGTCATGCAGTAGCTGAGAGCTCTCTTGAAATCCAGACTGTGAAGTCTTCTTTCACCAGAAGTGGAGTGCTCAGTGAAAAAGACAGGTAAAGTAATGGACTGGTTAAGGTGGAAATCAGAAACCACCTTATGGAGGAATTTTCTATTTATTCTTAGGACTACCTTATCCCTATGGAATGAAATGTAGTCCTGATCAATGAGTCTGAAGCTTATGGATTCTTCTTGCAGAGGTCACTGCCACTAGGAAAATTGTTTTCCATGTGACATATTTTAGGTGAGCTGATGACATAGGCTCAAAAGGAGATCCCATGAGCTTAGCTATGCACACACTGAGGTCCCATGCTGGCACCAGTTCCCTGTGAGGGGGATGCAAATGTACCAGACCTTTAAAGAACCTCCTAAAGATAGGTTCTGAGGCCATTGTTACCTTTGCTCCAGCAGAAATGTAAGCAGACATTGCAGCCAGTTGAACCTTCAAGGTGCTGGGCTGCAGTCCCAGGGAATGTAAATGAGAAAGGTAGTCGAGAAAGTACAGTTACGTAAGAACCTACCATAACAGTCGATCTTCAAGAGAAGCTCTTACAGCAGGTAATACCATTAGGACTGAAGCCGGCAGGCATCAGGACCCCACAGAAAACTTGTAACTAGCAGTCTGAGACAGGGGACTGCCCCCGACCTTGGCTAAAGCCGATGTCAGATGTGGTATAAAGGGGGCGGTCCCCTGGCACCATCTCAGTTCTCCCACTGGAGACCTGGCTAGAAACCAAACTGGAGAACCGAGAAGGAAGTCCCCACCATGTTCTGGTGATATAACAGCCAAAATACTTTCCTGGGGGATGGAGGGTGGGAAAGCCACCCGATGCAAGAGCTCCTCTTGAAGATCTACTGCTAAGGTAAGTTCTTAACTGTACTATCTGTCTTCGAGGGTGGAGCTCTTGCAGCAGGTAATACCATTAGGACTGAGTCCCAAGGACAGGCCCAGATCTGAGGGCGGTAGGGAGAGATGCTGAAAAACACCTGAAACATATTAGATAGGCATCTAAGAGAGTCGGCCCTGCAGGACTGCTAGTCCAAAACCTGCTCTCCTTCTGGATGCAATGTCCAGGCTGTAATGTCTAATGAAAGTGTGGACTGAACTCTATGTAGCTGCAGCACAAATATCAGCCAAGGAGACATTTTTGAGTGTCGCGAAGGAGGAAGCCACTGCTTTGGTAGGGTGGCCTCTGACTGTTCCCGGAAGTGGTTTGTTATGATGCTGGTAGCAGAAAGTAATGCATTGCACCAGCCAATGGGCTAGTGACTGTTTTGAAACAGGAGCCCCTAACATTCGCTTGGCGAATAAGATGAACATTTGGTCTGACTGTCTGGAGGAGCAAGTCCTGTGGAGGTAATACCTCAAAATTCTGTGAACATCAAAGGTGTGCAACAGTGCTTCACCTTGGTTAACAAATCTCGGATAATAAACCGGAAGGTTGATGTCCTGGTTAAGAGTTAGCACAGACACTACCTTCGGCATAAACTTAGGGTTAGTGTGCAGGGTCACCCTGTCCCTGTGGAAAATGATGTAAGGTTCCTTACACATCAAGGCCTGGAGCTCAGAAACCCTTCGAGCGGAGGGAATGGTTACCAAAAGGAGGATCTTCCATGAGAGGAAGCGCAGCTCACAAGAGTCTGCTGGCTCAAAGGGAGGAAGAGTGAGTTTCTTCAGGATGAAAAGTAAGTTCCAAGGAGGAACGATGTCTCTCCTGGGAGGTCTGATATGTACGACCCCTCGTAGAAATGTCTTACAGACGTTGAGCTGTGCCAGAGTTTTATCTTCGATAGGACCATGATATGCAGAAACCACACACATGTGCACCTTAATGGACAAATAGCTCAGTCCTAAATCCAGAAGGTGATGGAGATATTCTAGCACATGCCTAGCCAGGCAACCCAGGGGATCTAGGGCACAGGCCATAGCCCATAACAGAAGCGTTTCCATTTCAGAGCGCAGGTGGCCCTGGTGGAAGGATTCCTCGCTGCAACCAAGATCTCAGCCACCCTGCTTGACACTCCTAATCTCTCTTCTGCTAGGACTGCAGGAGCCATGCATGCAGGTGAAGAGCAGGATGGATGAGTGTACCCTGCTCTTGTGAGAGCAAGTGGATGGAGAGTGGCAACTGAACTCGAGACTCCAGTGACAGTTGCTGGAGCAACAGATACCAGATCTGACAGGGCCAAAGAGAAGCCACCAGAATCATTCTGGCTCCTTCTGACTGCAACTTGAGCAGTACTCTCTGAATGAGGGGAAAAAGAGGGAAGGAGTACAGGAACTTCCCTGTCCAAGAGAGGGACAATGTGTCTCAGCAAAAAACACCAGGCCCTGGAACGAGTGAGCAAAAATTTCACAGTTTGGCGTTGCACGGAGACACAAAGAAGTCCAACTCTGGACAGCCCCAGTGACCGAACAGGTTGTCTGCAACTTCTTGAAGCAGTTCCCACTCGTGATTCAGAGAGGCAGAGCGGCTGAGACTGTCGGCGAGAATGTTCTGAGCCCCAGGCAGATGAACTGTGATGAGATCCAGATGGTGTTCTACTGCCCAATCCCACACTCTCATGGCCTCCCTGCAAAGGGGGTGCAAATGAGTCCCCCTTGCTTGTTGATGTAGAAGACCACTGGTGTGTTGTCGGTCTGCACCAGGAGAGGACCCGTCAAGAGTTGGTCTCTGAATGTGATAAGTGCATTTAGCACTGCTCTCATTTCCAGAACATTTATTTATAGAGAGCTGTCTATGGCAGACCAAGACCCCCCGGTGCTGTGATCCCCTAAATAAGCCCCCAAACCAGACAGAGAGGCAACTGTTGGTAAAGTCTGGAGAGGGGTGGGTCTCCGGAATGGAACTCCTCCTGCTAGACTGTCATGATGGAGCCACCATTAGAGGGAACGGTGTGCCGGCCGAGACATCCAGATTCGGAGATCCAGATTATCTACTAACTGGTCCCATTGGACCCTGAGATGCCATTGGAGGGTCTTCATATGTAGTCTGGCTAAGGGTACTGTGGCTATGGCAGCTGCCATGTGGCCTAGAAGCTATAGAACAACCCGGGCAGGGTCCGAGAGGGCCTTCTAGAGCCTGCTGGCCATATCCCGAAGGCAGTCTTGCCCTGTCTGGAGACAGAAAGTCTCTGCCCTGCCTAGTGTCCAGAATAGCCCCTATGAATTGCCACCTTTGGGTCAGCCAAGGGTGTAATTTTGGCCAGTTTACTGTGATCCCCAGGGAGGAAAATAAAGCCTGTGTCTTTCACAAGGTGATTAGAAGCTCCTCCTCCTCCTCCAACCGAGCGGAGAGGAGCCAATCATCCAGGTAAGGGTAGACGAAGAGGCCTCTCCTTCAGAGGGCCACTGATACCACCGCAAGACACTTGGTGAAAACCCTGGGGGTGGAAGAAAGGCTGAAGGGGAGTACCCTGAATTGGTAGTGCTCATCCTGGAAGCTGAAGCACAGAAACCTTCTGTGAGATTTCAGGACCTTGATATGCATGTAGGCATCTTACATATCTAGGGAGCACAACCAGTCCCCTTGCTGGAGTAAAGGGAAGAGACCTGCCAGAGTGACCATCTGAAACCTCTGGTGTTTTACAGACAGATTGAGCTGGCTCAGATCCAGAATGGGACGAAGGTCTCCCATTTTCTTCGAGACCAGGAAGAAATGGGAGTTGTAACCCTTTCCCTTCTGGGCCTATGGAACCTTTTGGATGGATCTTTTTTCTAGGAGCTGTTGAATCTCCGCTTCTAGAAGGAGACTGTGTTCTGGTAGACAACGGGTCGGGGAGGTTGTCCAGTGGGATAGAGTTGAACTCTATCATGTACTCTTTTTTAATGGTATCCAGTACCCATTGGTCTGCTGTGATACTGGACCACTCGAGTGAGTAGAGTGCAAACCACCCTCCTACCTTCTCACTCTGCCTGTCTCTGAAGGGAGGAGGGGGGCAGAGGGCATCAGGCTGAGGGGGGCCCTGGAAGTTTGGGGCTGCCTGGGGCCCTGGGATCCTGAGGGCTGGGTGACCCCTGCCAGACCCCTTACCATGGGACAGTTTATTCCCCTGTCTCTTCCTTGTCCTTTGTGAAAAGAGGCATGGCCAGAGTTCCTGAGGCTAAGATTTATACATCGGTTCACGTCAGCCACTGCGTTTCCTGACTCCTGAAGTTGCTTAACCATTTGTTCAACTTCTAGGCCAAACAGAACAGAACTCTGAAAGGGGGACTCCATAATAGACTCTTGTAGGTCTGGTTGGAAACACATGAGCCTAAGCCATGACTGCCTTCTCATGCAGACCCCCGCAGTGGCTGCTCTGGAGACTATATCCGCGGCATCCTAAGAACACCTAAGGGAGTGTTTGTCGACATCTAATCCTGACTGAGCACATGCCAGACTGTCTTATTTCAAGACGGAGTTAGGCATAGCTTGTCTTCCTCTACAGCGACTGTTGGTAGGTAATCCTGTGGGCCATGAAGTTCAAAGACCTGATAGCCCCAGTGGCTGAGGAGAAAACTTTTTGGCACCAATCATCTAACTTTTTAGATCCGGGATCCAGGGCTTGGGAACTCAAGTGCCTTGGCTGGGAACCCCTGCCATTGGCGGCCATGGGGACCAATGAATTGGCCTTTGATTGCTCGGCCAGAAAGGGTTCGGACTTCAGAGGCTTATAAAGCCTGTCTGCCTTCTGAGAGACTGCCAGTATGGAAGATGGTGTACGCCAGGTGACGTGTGTTATGTCCTGAAATGGTTCCATGAACAGTGGACTCACCAAAGGTTTGGGTTCCTTCTCTACGAAGAACTTGGCCAGGCGATTGCACTCTGGGTCCAGATCCTCTGTGTCCCACTCGTATACAGCCTGGATGTGCCTCACAATGTCCAGAAATTAGGGATCATCTGGGGGGGGCCGCAGGGAATCTTTAGGTCCCGGGGAGGGAGGACAAAATTTCCCATCAGAGTAAGGCTCTGAATCCATGTTGCCCTCATCCAAGGAGGACGTGACAGGAGGGAAAGAAGGAGATGGAGATGAGGGTCATTTCCTTCTCTTCTCCTTAGGGTCCAGGCATGGGTGCTCACCTTCCCCCCTGAGGCTCTGGGGTGGGAAGGGGACCCATGGGTGGAGGAGGAGGGACAGTGTCAGGGGATCTTTACAGAAGATCTCCTTTCTCTGTATTCCACAATGTAGTAAACAGACTCCCAATACTGCTACTGGGATGACTGCAAGGGCCAGGCATCGGACCTTTAGGTGCAGGGGTCTGGATCGGCAGGCGTCGAGGTCTGGGATCCCAGTGTCAGTGGCCGATGACTGGCAATGCCCTCATCTGTTGGTCTGGCATCCGGTGTGCCTTTGTCAGATGTCTGGTCCCTCAAAGGAGGGGCGGACGGTTGGTCTTCATCCAGCGACTGCCCTGTGTCAGGCATCGGGGAGCGGGTCGACTGAGTAGTCGATTGGCTAGGCTTGCACTGATCTAGGGAGAGCACACCTTAGCCGAGGGGGGGGGTGTTTGAACCTGGGTGAACTCCTGCCTACCTGAGGGTTCTTTTGATCACTTGCGCTTATCAGAAGAGCTGGGCCTGTCCTGAGCCCTGGACAGGCTTTCCTGGGTCGACTCAGAGGGTTTTATGGGCCGATGAGCCAGGGAAGAGTGATGGTGTCCTGACAAGGCTGACTCCTGATGTTTGCCCTGAGAAGAGGTAGGAGCAGACTTAGATGGGCGGGACGGTTTGGACAGCTGGGCCGGAACCAAACCGGACCTCCGGCTGGAGGACGAGGAAGATGACGTATGCTTGGCTGGTGACTTAGGGTGGGATTCAGACCTGGGCCGATCCTTATCCCTGTGGTAAAGCTTCCACCCTGATGACCTATCTTTGGGTTGGAAATCCCTGGCGGGAGAGGATGAGCTGGCTCCTGATCCTTGCTGCATGGCCGCAAGCTTCTTTTCTAGCAGGAAGGTCTTGAGTGCATTGGCCCTCCTGGTGCACGTCTTCTGGTTGAACTTCTGGCAATGTGTGCAGGCATTGGACTGGTGTTCTGGGCTAAGGCAGAGGAGGCAGGCCACGTGGCTGTCTCTGACTGGGATCTGCTTCTCACATGCACACTTTGCCTTTTGCCGTGGTGGGGAGGGCGACAATATACACGAGGCATTGTTTGAAAGTTTTTTTTTTTTAAGAACTAAGAACTTCTGACGTTTGATGGCTGTCGACTGCAAAGGAAGGCATCCGAGAAGCTGAAATACATGGGTCGACTGTGGGAAAAGAACTGGGATGGTGCCAGGGGACAGCCCCCTTTATACCACGCCTGATGTCGGGCATAGTCAACATTGGGGGCAGTCCTCTGCCTCAGACTGCTAGCTACAAGTTTTCTGTGGGGTCCTGACACGTGCTGGCTTCAGTCCTAATGGTATTACCTGCTGCAAGAGCTCCACCCTTGAAGACAGATCAGCTGATATCCCATCATGTACTGGCACCAGTTCTTTAGCTGAACACCAGATTGAAAACCTTTTCCATTTTGCAGAATAGATTTTCTTAGTGGAGGGTTTCCTGTACCCTTTCAGAATGTCTAACCCTGCTTCAAAGAGGTGTAAATTATCATATTCTAGGTCCTCAAGAGCCAAGCTTTGAGACCGAGAGACCCGAGGTTCGGGTACAGCCGGATTCCCTGATTGGAGGTTAACAGGTTGTGCCTCTGAGGGAGGTGAACTGGCTTGATTACAGACATGGACAACAGAAGAGAGTATCATGGCTGCGTTGGCCAGTCTGGAGCTATCGAGATTAGAGATGCTGAATGGGATTGAGTTTGAGCAGTACCCTGAATACCAGGGGATAGGGAGGAATGGCATACAGGTGCTTCCCTGATCAGTCCAGAGCTAGGGAATCCAGAGGCAGTGTACCCCGATCTGGTGGCCTGCAGCAATACTGTGGCAGGTGGTGGTTCTGGTGGGATGTGAACAAATCTATCTGTGGAGTGCCTCACCACCTGAAGATCACCTGCACCACTTGCCTGTTCAGAGTCCATTCGTGATGGGCCAGATTGATTTGACTCAAGGCATCTGCCAGGGTATTGTCTTTTCCTGGGAGACGGATTGCCGGCAGGGATACTCCCATGGAGTAAGCCAGGGTCCAGATTTTCATGGCTTCTGTGCAGAGAGGGCCTGATCTGGTGCCTCTTTGCTTGTTTATGTAGTACATTGTGGTGGTGTTTTCTGTTCTGACTTGCACCATCTTGCCTTGCACCAAAGCTGTACAATCTTTCAGTGCCAGAAACACAGCTCTGAGTTCTAGCAACTTTATATGCTGGAGGGACTCTGCAGCTGACCAGATACACTGGGTTGTGTGATCCCCTAAATGAGCACCCCAACCCAGGAGAGATGCATCTGTTATAAGAACAACTGATGGAGACTCTCTCTGAAAAGGAACCCCTTCTCTTAGGTTGGGTTCCTCCTTCTACCACTGTAGTGCTTAAAACAAAGTCCTTGTTACTGGGATGGACTTCGGAAGAGGGTCTTTCCTTTGACTTCAGTGAGCCCTGAGGTGGAACTGGATGTCTCTCATTTGGAACCTGGAGCCCAAAACTGTGCCTGTGGCTGCAGCCATATGGCCCAGTAGCCATACAAACTGCCTTGCAGTTTTGTGTTTGTGCAAGCTGAATGAATTTGCCATCAGCTGGAGTTAACTGACTCTGTCCAGAGGCCCTGCTCTGTAGGGTATTGATTTCTGCTCCTATGAACTGCAGAACTTGTGCAGGAATGAGGATTGATTTTGTGTGGTTTATCAGGAACCCCAAGGACTCTAGGAGCCCCTGAGTGGTCTGTAGATATTGTCTTACTTGGTCTGGTGATTTCCCTACCACCAGCCAATCATCCAAGTATGGGAATGCTGTGACCCCCCCCCCGCCTTCGAAGATGTGTCACGACTGCGACATGCACTTTGTAAACACCCTTGGGGATGAAGAAAGGCCAAAAGGCAGGATTGAAAACTGGTAATGGTCGGAAGGGAGTCTGAACCCGAGATATTTTCTGTAAGACTCCCTTTTGGGGATGTGGAACTAGGCCAGTGATGTCTGTGATGCTTGGCCAGCTGGTTATGATTGTTCTATGCTATTTGTAATATAAAATATGACCTGTGCTTATGGGTACCCCTCCCAGGTCAGAGAAGCTACAGGATATATGAACCTGAAACCAGGAGGTAATTAAAGGACCAGAGAGACTTAATTAGAACTGACTCAGCTACCAGGATATAGGGCTCATAAACTTTTATGATGTCTTAGAGGAAAAAACAGGTTATACCACCATGGTGCTAAAAGTCATAAAATCCTTTGATGTGCCCTGGGAATAGGAACTGCTCGAAATCAAAGAGGGGATGTTCATTAAGGAGTCATATTGGGAAATTAATTTTTGCTGATGTCACCTTATTTGAAATACTTCCTGATAGGACATCCTGTTTGTATATTTTTTATATTCTAAAAGGAGGAGCTAGATTACATCATAGGATGGGTGTGGAGATGCAGAGTTTTAAACTGTATACTGTGTTTGAACGGAGTGACATACCTTTTTGGACTCTTAAGAAACAAGATCTCTGATCTAACTTCAGCAGTATAAAGGGGTAATACATTAGATAGATAAAGTCTAATTGTATTGTGGTAGGAGTTTATGTTTTGTACTTTAACCTTGTTCTTTTATGTGATTGTATGCTTTTTGATATAGTGTTCTGTGTTTACATTTTACATATTTTTATCCATTTTAGTAAATATATTATTTTGAAAGACTGCCTGGGTGTGTCTTCAAAGTTCTTTTTAGCATGTGATGTATAGAGGGTTAAGACCGACAAAAACTGTTCAAAGCTTGATGGTGTTACTAAACTGGGAAAAGGTAAGAATATACCTAAGATGTTTTATAGAGTTTTAAGGGTTCATTTTGGATACCTGGTTAGGTGCTCTTAGATGAAAGATCTACTACATTCCCCGAAGAGAATTTTATCTGAGCCTGTACATGTGGGTATGCTAGCATAAGGTTCACAGTTTGACTCCCCCCAGAACTTGAGACCAAAGGTGATTTGAACCCACAAGTAGAATGGAGGGTTACCCTGTCTGTTACCTGTTCACATTACTGTGCTCGGAGGTTGGCACTGTGGGAGCAGAGGGCCTGACCTGCTGAGTGTGTTTGTGACAATGCCAACCACTCTCCTTTTTGTAGTGTTGGCAGAATCAATGTCAGAGTTACCATTTTGAACTTTGTTTTTTCCACATGCTTGTTTAGAGCTCTGATGTCCAATATGGGCTGCCACTCCCCATATTTCTTTGTGGTGAAAAAGTACCTAGAGTAAAAACCCCATCCTCTGAGATAGGTTGGGACAGGTCCCACTGCTCTCAGCAGCAGCAGGTTTCGAAAGTCTGCCTCCAGAAGTTTCTTTTCTGCTAAGAAGGGTCAACTAAAAACCCTGTTTTTTTGAGGAGGAAGGGTTTTGAAGTTTAGAGACAGACCTTGACTCACTACCCCCAGAACTCACTTGTCTGTGGTGATGGTTAGCCAAGCCTGGAGGAAGTGAGACAGTCTGCCTCCAACAAGGGAGGGAGGAGGCAGCCTGTGTAGGCATGTCAGGGTGTCTGTTTTGCTTGAGGCTGAGGTTGGGCCTGTGACCCCCTCCTAGAACTCCTTCTACCCCTGCCCCTGAAGTACCCTTGTTGTGGGTACTGCTGGTACTGGGGTGTGGCCATTGGTTGGAAAAAGGGCTGGTGTGGTAAGACCTGCCCCGGCCCCCCCCTTCCATAAGGCTCAGTGGATGGTGAACCTTTCTCTTTATTAGAGCTGCTTCTGTATGTGGCCTTGTACACAACCACTTTTTTCATATAGGCCACTGTTGATTACCCGAATAGAGCATTTCCTTCTAGAGGGAAATCAAGAGCTTTTGACTGGGTGTCTTGAGTGAGATTTAATGCCCTTAGCCAGGCAAATATCCTCTGGGCTACTCTGTTTGCCATCCATCTGGCTGCAATGTCATTTGTATCAACAGCCATTTGGAACTGGTATTAAGCCACCTCTAGCCCAAACCTAGCAGCTTCTGCTAGGTGGTCAAACAAGAATGAAGGGACTTTCCGAGCCATGGCCAAAACTGACTGCCACAAGGACTTCTGGTACTGGGCAGCGTAGGCCTGAAAATTTGACTGTCGTATGGCTAAAGAAACTGACAGGTACCCCTTCTTTGCCATATGGTCTATTTTCCTAGAGTTCTTGTCTGGTGGGTGTCATACCAGAGGGACCCCTTAGCCTTATCACAGGCAGCTTGCTGAAGAACCCCTTGATGATCTCAGTGGGAAAAGAAGAACTCTGCCCCTTCCCTCTCCAGCTGATATTTTTTGTCCATCCTCTTTTCAAGGGGGGGGGATGGAATTAGAGGTATAAAGTAGTTTCAGAGGGGTTAGTGTCAATATTGCACAAGAATATCAACACAAGTCATTTAAGCGCATACTAATTAGCGCTTAACTAAAAAAGCATGCGATCAACATAGTGATAGTCAAAACTGCGATTTCTACAACTTTACCCCAGCTCTAAAAGTATCTATCATTTCCAGTTAAGGTCTCCATTCCAATGTACTGAGTCCAAGTTAAAAAGGAGAAGAACTGCACCTTGGTCATGGTCATTTAGTATGGGGTCAAACATCAGACTGCCAACTTGAAAAGTAAATCACCAGTGGGGATAGCTGTGTGAAGAATCTTCCTGCACTGTGTTAAAAAACGTTAGGATGGATGGATGCTGCCTTCCTGTACAGTACCCAGAGAGAGAGAGAGAGAGAGTGTCGTGGCAGAGTTTGCTTTTCACACTGGTGCTCAAACTTGTTAAGCCACTGGTTGTGAGACGGACGATTGCGAGGTAGCGGCGTGTGCTCCACTCGCAGTAGCTCCAGTGCTGGAAGAGTAAATCTTCTGTGAGCACTACGTCTTAATTGTGTGTGTTATTTTCATGTGTGTGTGTGTGCCTAATCAAAATTACACTGCACCCCCGCTGCAAGTACTGTGATCCTGGGGATGCTTGAAACTGAGTGAGCCAAAAGAGGAGGACGTCGGCAGTCAAGGGTGCTGCTGAGTGGGTTGATAAATATTGTCCTAAAGTAAAATTGACTTGCCTCATAAATAAGGGGTGTAAAAATGTAGATGGCTCACAGCGCTATTAGTGCTTAGCGCTGACATTGTACGTGCTATAATAGGCAAGCATTATTTTTACTCGCGCTATTACGGCCATGCTGTTTTGACCATATACCATTTCAGAGCATGTTTTTTTGAAAAACTTATTGATAGGAAGGAGGAGAGCTCTGGTGAGGGTTAGCCCTATCATTTCTAAATACTCCACCAATCTTCATCCTCAGTCTCCTCCCTTGTGGTGATATCCAGTGCATCAGCCATTTTTCTCACAAAAGTAAAATGTGAGGAGTAATTTTCGGATGTTCTTAGAGGAGAGCTAAATTCCTGCTCAGAGGATACCTCAGGTTCAATGGGTTCTCCTTCCTCCTCCTCCTCACAGCCACCATATTCTTCCTCTTCTGTGAAGAAAGATCTGCCTGTGTTGCCAGGCTGTTCCACAGTGGTCAGGACAGGTGGCTGCTGATCAGTAGGCAAAAAACAGTAAAGGGACAAGCACCCATCCAAATGGACTGAAAAAGAAGCACAGCACAGCAATATCTCGTTAGAAAACAGTTTAATCTTCTCTTACAAACAGGAACAGAAAACAGTATCCAGTTTCAGGGATAGTCGGGGTAAAGCAGAATAAACCTCACGTTTCGCCTAGTAAACTACTAGGCTTCCTCAGAGTAGTCAACTCAATGTTCTCAAACTATTTAGATACCCTACGTGTGTGGTCACATGTTTTAAAATTTCAGCAGGTATAGTTAATCTGCCCCTTTCCTTGTTAATGAATCTTAACTAGGACCAATGCAGGTTCATGTAAGCCACTAAAATAAGGGCAATATTCGTATTTTAATCACTATTCCACATTTACAGCTATTATAACTATAATATAATTTACAAGGTCTGTATAAAATGTGTAATCTTCCATATAAACATAATAAATATTTCTTCACACAAATTTTTAACATTAAAGACTAAACATTGCTACAAACTAGTACATTACACCTATTTTACATGTAACTTAGCCAGGAACATATCCATAAACAAAATCAGTAATAAAAAAACGCGTATGATGGTGATTATATAACGCACAGCTACTATAGCTGTTCCATCAAAATCATTCTTATTGTCTAAATTTATCCAAGAAAGCGGACAATTCAATATTATCATTGTGACGTAGACGGCCAGTTCTGAGTGCTGTATCATAATTTTTTTTTATATAAAATGTATTTCTGAATCTCTCTGCTGAAAAATCAAATGCTCTAGGAATAACCTCACTCATCCCCCCCCCCAAGATTTCAGCTGACAGATGCAGGCCAAGAGAAACGCTGACAGCATGTATCACACACGCTCAGTTTTTAAAGACAATGTGTTACATGGAAGACTTTAATCAAGGATCCTGTTTCTCTGAGTTACAGAGTTGTTAAAGTTAACTTTGTTAAGAGGGAAATCATAAAAAAGGTTTATGACGTTGAAGAGAAAACACAGATTATTACACAGAGGTGAGAGGTTGTAAATGCTCATATGAAGCCTGTGTGAGGAGGATGCAGCATTAATCAAAAGAGGTGTCATTGAAACTGAGTTATGCTAAGGCTGCAGAATTAATACTTTTAAATTATATCCTGTGGTTGTATAGAAATATACATTTTTTAGATATTTTGACAGGGAGGAGCTAGATGACCTCATGCAAAAGAGGTGGGCAAAACCAGCTTTTAAAGATTATTCTGTTTCACTACAGACACACTTTTATCTGACACTGACCAAGAAAACATCTGAGCACTGAAAACAGGTATTTAGAAAGCTAGACAAAATATAAATATTGTTGTAGGAATTGCACTGTTTTAAACCTTGTTTTGTTTAAAGATATGTATGTCTTGTGATATAAGAGTTCTGTATTGTATGTTTGATGTATTATTATATATTTTAGTAAAAACTCTAATTTTAGAACATACCTGGTCTGTCTTTGAATTGCTTTCTTTTGCTAAGAAATATTTATGGTTATAGCAGACAGCAGACATAAGCTTGTATGATGGTACCAAACTGGAAAGAGAAGCATTTTAAATCTGAGGTCTTTATTAAAGTTTTAGGGTTCATCTCTGAATACCTGGTTAGGTGCCCATAGGCATAGATATCTGGCCCCCCAAAGACAGATATATCAGACCCTGTGCATTGGGTATGCTAGCAAGAGGTTAACAGTTTGAATCTCTCCAGAACTTGAGACCAAAAGTTGATCCGAACTCACAAAACAGACAAGAGGGTTACCTTGTTCTGTTCACTGTTTACAAGACTGCGCTCAGAGGTTGGCACTTTGGGAGTAGAGGGCCTGACCTGCTGAGTGGATCTGTGACAATCATTAAGTCCCAAATTGCTTCCTGCTCCTAATTCAAAGATCCAATAACTTTCGCGTTGACCAATTAATTTCTTAAAATCACCACACCTCAGTCCAATTTTAATTAACTCCAATCCAACAAAATGAAAATTATGTCCACACTGTACATTACAAGATAAATGTTTCACTATGGCATAGCTACTATCCATTCTTTGTACAGCCCCGGACATGTTCACCTATTCGTAATTTAAACTGTCTGGTAGTCCTACCCACATAATAGGCCCTACAGTTGCATTGTAATAAGTACACCACTTCACTACTGCTACATGTAATAAAATATTTGATATTAATGGTCTTTTTTGTAATTGGATGTGTAATGGTTTTGCAAGTACGCATGTACTGTACTTGCAAAAAAACACATCTACCACACCTATGTGTACCTATCCTTGTTAATGAATCTTAACTAGGACCAATGCAGGTTCACTTAAGCCACTAAAATAAGGGCAATATTTGTATTTTAATCACTATTCCACATTTATAGCTATTGACTATTGGCCAAGACTGACTGTTTACTCAATGCAGATCCAGAAATAACATTGTTAATTAAATCTTTAAGGTTTTTTGTTCGCCTAAAGACAACTTTTGGTCCTGCTCGTACTATATGTTTCAATTTAGGCTCCAATTCCAACATAGACCAATTTTGGTTGATAATCTCTCTCATGTCTCCACTCTTACTGAATATTTAGTGACAAAAAACAACCTCCAATTCCTTCAGTTTCCTTATGTTGATATTGTAAACAAGATTCTCTGTCCATTTCTGCCACTGCCACTGATCAGTAGGCACTAAGCCTTGTAATGCCTGAATTACCCTGAAAGCCTGGGCAATTTCTTGGGGAGAAGGCACAGTGGAGGCAGGCACAGAAGTCCCCTCTTTAGTAGGTGGGGGTTCTGTGTGTTTTAACTTTCTTGGTTTCTTAGAGGGAACCGGGCAGTTAGCCGGTTCAGTAGCCCTCCTGGTGCCTTTGTCACTGGTCTCAGGGGTAGAGGTAACAGTAGAAGTGGTTTCACCCATATTAACAAAGGGCATCGGCTGGTCAGAGCCAGAGGGAACCCTGGGTGGAGGAAGTTTCTTTATCAGCCATTCCAGGTGTTTTTCTACATTTTTTTCAGGGAATGTTTACAAATATCACATTCCTCCTTAAGATGCTCATATCCAAGGCAGGCCAGACACAAATTGTGTTTATCTGCCTTGGCAAAAACTTTCCCACATTGTGAACAATTTTTAAAACTGGGTTTACTGTTTTTTTTCTTTAGTTTTTCTGACATTTTACCGATAAAGGCATATTAATGCAAGAAGTAAGGATGTGATTATGCCTTTTTACATACATTTGGTTAGGCCTTTATTAGAGTATGGAGCTCAAGTTTGGTCTCCCTACAATAAGAGAGATGTAGCCATGCTGGAGAGGATCCAGAGGAGGGCCACGAGAGGCAAAGAAAATTTGAAAGGAAAGTCGGACCAGGAAAGGTTATATGACTTGATTTGTTCTCCCTGGAGTACAGGAGGAAAAGGAGTGATATGTGCCTAGTGCATAAGGCATGGACAGATAATGATTTATGGGAAAATGTGGGTTTTGAAACAACAAATAAAGTATATGATACAAGATCACACCCATTACAGTTAAAAACTAGACAATCAAGGCTAGTGAGACCACAAAACTGGTTCAATCAAAGGGTGGTGTATGATTGGAACAGATTACCCACTGAGGTGGTGGCTAGCAGCACCACACAGTCCTTTAAAATCAGATTGGATACATTTTATAACAGTAATTAAAATATACGGTGAGCATAATGGACGAAAGTCCTCTGGCTCAGTAAAAATCCTGTGACTCCTAAAAAGTAAACCGCTAAGTCAGAATGAATTTTTAAATAAAACTTAGTGGTTGCGGTCGGTTCCGGAACCGATAAGAACCAGAGGAACCGAACCAAAGGAACAAAAGTGAACTGGGATTAGCAGTTCAGTAACTGAGAAAAGCGGTTACAAAAATAAAGTTTTAAAACTAAAAACTAAGAAACAAATGCGTTTTTCTAGTCAGAAAACCCTGACTAACTAAAAACTAACCCGGTTCACTCCTGGTTATACCGAACCGAGAGGAACCAGCAAAAAATTAAATAACTAATGCTAAACTAATTTTTAACAACAAACAATAAGTATAAGGCAGTGAATGAAATAAAAATAGATACTTACAGTATTTTTATAAATTTCTTCACATCAGAATGGAAAGTAAAACAGCAACACTCTGAGCGACCAGACTTTTCAGGCGGAAAGTGAAATCTGAGGAGTTTTGAACACTGGCAGTTAATATAGGGCAGCATTTGAAAAGTTGTCACGTGCAAAGAATTCCATCATCTGCATGTGTTCTATTCTCTCCGAGCAGTCCTACCTAGAAGGCTTACTGCAAAAAGTTATGAATACCTGAGTATTACTAGGGCTAGAATAATAGATTTTTAAATTTGGGAGGCCAAGACCCCCTTGTAAGTAAGGTTTTAGCCAGACGTCCCATGCTATTTGGTATTCTGCCCATGCCACACAAAGTGGTGTAATGATTTGTTTATTTTATGCCATTCTGAAGCTGGAACATGCAGAGGGAGAGAGCTGAACAAAAAATAAAAATGGGGAAGTATGTTCATCCTAATAGATTCCACCCGACCTAGCAATGACGAAGGGAGACTCTCCCAACGTTTCAAATCAGTACAGACTTCTTTCAGAAGTCTCCCATAGTTTACCCGATATAAATGTTGTAGGTTTGAAGTATGTAGATTCCCAGATACCGTATACTTGATGTAACCCATTTATATGGTTATCAGCTGTGTGAGTGTTGGGGTGAGCTTGCCACTGATCAACAAGATTTCAGATTTATCATTATTTTGAAGTCTGAAATCTGTCCATATGTTTGAATAATCTTATTTAGAATTGGAAAGGGGACCAGGGGATTCCTTAAACAAAGCATAGTATAATCAGCGTAAAGGGAGATTTGGTTTTCAACCCCTCCCCCACACACCTTTACGCACTCCAAGTTCGGGTGAGACATGATCTGTTTAGCAAGTGGCTCCATACTCAGTGCAAACAAAATAAGGGAGAGGGGACAACCCTGTCTTGTTACTCTCTGTATGTTTAGGCCTTCTGAGATAGTACCATTAACTTTAACCCTAGCCACCGGTCTGAATAAATAGCTCTTAACCAAGTAAGAAATTGGAGAGCAAATCCAAACTTCCCTATCACTCCTTCCAAACAATCCCACAGAGACGGTCAAATTCCTTCTCAGCATCTATTGCAATTGCCACTTGCTGTACTTGAGCTTTACCACTGGTATGTAAAATATTAAGACAATGCCTAATACTGTCTTGGATGTGTCTATTAGGTACAAACCCGGCCTCGTCTGGGTGGAACAGGTCCAGTAGTATTGTGTTAACCCTATTGGTCAGAATCTTACTGAATATCTTTGAATCTACATTAAGTAAACAAACATAGGTGGTAGGAGGCACACAACCCGGGAGGTTTACCCTCTTTGGGCAACACCGTGGATGAAGGCTTCTCTCCACGAAAGGGGAAAGTTGCCTTCCTCTTCATAGGAATTAGAGAGTTCTGTTAAGAAGGGGATCATGATTCAGAGAATCTCTGGAAGAACTCTGCATTAAAGCCACCAGGGCCTGGGGATTTATTTGTTTTTAAGTTTTTTATTGTTTGTAAAGTTTCTGTGATAGTGATTGGTGCTTCCATCCTCAAATTATCTGCTTCTGATAGTGTTGTTAAAGAAATGCTTGCCAGATATTCCTGTAAACTTTGCATGCCCTCCAGGCCTTGGGTCCCCAATGCATACAATTCCTCATAATAGATTCGAAAAGCTTCTGCTATTGTCTTTGGGGTATAGTGGGTGGATATCTTTCCATTTTGTTTCATTAGTATTTTTTTGCATAACAATCAGCCTGAGCTTTCCAAAACCTAAAAGCCAGGAGTCTGCTAGCTTTATTTCCCTGCTCATAATACCCCTGGTTAGTATACTGAAGTTTGCCCTCAACTTGACTATCTAAGATATTTTGTAATTCTGCTTGAATTTTTTTTTATTTCTTCCACCATCCTCTGGGCACCCCCCTTTTTGTGATCCAGTTCTAGCTGTTTAAGTTTCTTTTCAAGTGCTTCTTATTTTTCTCTTGTCTCTTCAGCCAAGAAGCATAGGAGATAACTTCACCCCTCAAGACTGCTTTTAGACCGTACCAATACCATTTCATACTGTACCTGTGTCCTCTATTTTATTGTGAGATTGATAATCTTTTATCACTGCATGTATATAGGCTTGGAATGCCTCCCTTTCAAGAAGTGAGGAATTAATCCTCCATGAAGTATTTTTTTTGCCAGTCCCCTAGCTGAATATCTAATGATACCACTGAGTGGTCAGAGATCAATTCAGGGTGTATCATGCAGTCCATGATCATGTGTGTTTCAGCTGTACTACATAAGAAATAATCAATCCATGAATAAGAGTGCTTAGGGTGAGTATAAAAAGAGTAGTCTCTCATGATTGAGTTCAGTTCTTGACATATTTCTGAAAGAGAGCTCCTGTCCCCCCAACTGTACTGTTCATCTTTTTATTAGTAGATCTCTGAGATGAGTGGTCCATAGCTGGATTCAGGACACAATTAAAATCCCCCATAACAAGAGTAGGTCATCCACCAACCCAGACATCTTGTGAAATACTGCTTTATAAAGCTGGTTCATCTGAATTAGGGGCATAAATATTTATAACAAGCATTTGTCAATGCAGAATGTTTGCTTGCTGGCATTGGCATTGGTGGGGTGTGCCTTTGGGTCATCAGGCATAACGGCCATGCCATTTCACCACACCCTACCCTGCAGACACCGAAAAGTGTTAGGGTGTACCTTGGGGTCTTTGGCCCTTATGCTCACCCCATTCCATCAGGAAATATGGTGAGATGGGTGCAGTATAGGAGAATGGGGTGAACTTTGGGGCTGAAGAGTCCAAGGCACACCTCGATGCCTCTCACTGGCTGCAGGGTGTGGGTGGGGTGGAATGGTAGGAGCATCACAGGCGACAATCCCAAGTCACACCTCTGATGCCTGTCAGTCTCTACAGGGTGGGGCGTTATGGTCAGGAACCCTAACGCCTCAGGCGTTCATTGGTATTTTCACTCCAAATTTTCAACATGGGTTTTTTGTGACCCCCACCTTAATATCAGTTTGCTAGCTGAAAGCTGATTTTGCACAGTGACTATGGCATTTGGCACCACAGGTGCGAAAACACATTTCGAACAGGATGTGAAAAATGACAGCTGTACTGTTCATGGGGAGGTGTAAAAAAATGTCAATGTTGAAAATCTGCAGTGAAAATAGTAAAAAAAAACAAAAAACTGGTGAAGTCACAAGCGTGCATAGAAACTGCGTAATGCACACACTTAATGTAATTACTTTGGGGATTTTTTACAGCAGATTGTTAACACAGGCATTTTGGGACCTCCGCTCATGAACAGTGTGACTGTCATTTTCTTAATCTGTTCCAAACAGTGATTTCCCACAGCGACCTTTCATTTCTGCAAAGAAAGTGTAAAAACACATTTCGGCCATGTTGTGAAAAATTACAGCTGTACTGTTACATAAATACATAGACACATAGACAGTGTAGGCAGATAAGGGCCTACGGTACACCCAATCTGCCTATTTGAGCTTGTAAGTTTTCTTTATGTTTTCCTAGAAGTCTGTTGCCCCTTAACCCTGACCTCCAGAATTCCTTTATGTCTATCCCATGCATTCTTAAATCTCGTGATTGTTTCCGCCCCCACCACTTCGTCTGGCAGGGTGTTCCACTTATCCACTACCCATTCTGTGAAGAAATTCTTCCTCATGTTTCCTCTAAATTGTCCTCCCTCCAACTTCATCCCATGCCCTCTAGTCCTGGAACATCTTTTTCACTTAAAAAGAGTGTATTCCTGCACCCTGTTCCTCCCTGTAAGATACTTGTATGTCTCTATCATATCCCCTCTCTCCCTCCCTCCAGGGAGTACATATTCAATTCCTTCAACCTGTCCTCATAGGATTTGTGATGCAATCCATGTACCATCTTTGTTGCCCTCCTCTGAACCTTCTCTACCCTGTCTATATCCTTACGTAAGTAAGGTCTCCAGAACTGTACACTGTACTCCAGGTGGGGTCTCACTAGTGTCTTGTATAGCGGAATTATGACCTCCCTTTTCCTGCTGGTGATGCCCCTGCTTATGCATCCCAGCATCCTATTTGCTATCCTATTTTACCTGCTACCTTGTCACACTTACAAAATCACACATACCTCCATAATGCAAATCACCACA
The DNA here is from genome assembly GCA_016271365.2 of Neoceratodus forsteri. Lineage (NCBI taxonomy): Eukaryota > Metazoa > Chordata > Ceratodontiformes > Ceratodontidae > Neoceratodus > Neoceratodus forsteri. The sequence continues at coordinate 284,892,790 of CM057459.1, forward strand.
CTATATTATGCTGGTTCAACTTTAAGCAGAAATGCATGGTACCAAAAGGTCTCTCATACAGTCTGCACAGGGTGCCAACAGAAGACACATACATATGTTTCATTCTACCAGGACTCATCAGTGTGCCTTGTCTGTGTGACACCCCAGTGGAATGAACCAGCTACCCTAAGATGGTCTATCTGGGTTATGTTGTGGTGAACCCAATAAAAACAAAAAACAAGCTAAAAGACAAAGAACCTCAGTGCGCAAGCACTGAGGCAATCGGTTACCCCAAAGGGCACTGGCCAGGAAGCCAAGTTTCAAAGAAATACAAAATCACACATACCCCCATAATGCAAAGCACCACAGTATATCATGCTGATTCAACTTTAAGCAGAAATGCATGGTACCAAAACATCACGCACACAGTCTGCAAAGGGTGCGAACAGAAGACACATACGCATGTTTCATCCTACCAGGATTCATCAGTGCACCTCGTCTGTTCATAAGGAAGTGTGGAAAAATGCCAGTAGTGAAAATCTGGACTGAAAATATTACAAATTCATGAACTTACGAGGGTGCGTGGAAACATGCTTGCTTGTAACACAGTCATTTTATGGACTTTTGTCACCAAATGTTCAACATAGCCATTTTAAGATCTCTGCTCATGAACAGTGTCACTGTGATTTTCTTACTCTGTCCCAAACACTTATTTCGCACACTGACTGCACCATTGTGCACTACATGCGCGGAAACACATTTTGAGGAGACGTGAAAAATTACAGCTGTACTGCTCTTAAGGAGGTGTGGCAAAATGGCAATGGTGAAAATCTGGAGTGCAAATATTAAAAATTTGTGAACTGGGAAGGCGCTAATGAGCAGCCATCGGTGAGGACGTGGGTTCCCGCAGCTCCCGTACCCGCGGTAAATAAAACTAAAAATTTGGCAGATTTTGCAAGTTAAAACGACTGTTAAAGGTGAGGAACAGTGTAGCAAGCGTGATGGATGACTATCTGCTGCTGAATGGTGGGAAAAACTCGAAATCTGCCATGAAAGGGCAAGGGAAGAGAACAGCAGCAAAGGCCCCGGAGGCACCAGGCCCAATTTCGTTTTCTGCAGGCGAGGTGGCTCTCTTAGGCCGTGAGGTTTCGGGCCAAGTTATGGAGGCGCTCGAGGAGAAGTGGGACAGCCTGGAGAAAAATATCGACAGCAGGTTGCAAAACATGATGGAAATGTTGAACGCACAGTCGGGCAGAGTTACAGAGGTGGAAGAGAGGGTGTCTAAATTGGAGGATGAGGTGGATCCCATGGCTGCCTGAGTGGTAAAGCTCGAGAAAGAACTGGCAGAGTTAATCGAGCAGCATGATTACCAGGAGAACTATGCAAAGCGATTGAATTTAAGGATCAGGGGACTGTCTGAAGGAAAGGAGGGCTCTGATATTATGACTTTCTGTGCAGTTACACTTCCAAAGATCCTGGGAATGAAGCCCAAACATGGGAAGCTGAAGCTAGAGCAGCTCATAGAGCGATGCTTAGTAGCGCTCTGGCTGAGCAAACCCGAGGCAGATTATTTTTCGATTTCATAACTTCCAGGACAGGGAGGAGATGCTTCGGGCATATCGAAATATGAAGGAGCTGCGATTTGAGGGAGAGAGGCTCTTTTTAGTGCAGGACTACTCGAACAGGGTCCTGAAGTAACGCAGGGCCTTTGGCCCAGTGCTAGCACAACTCAGAGAAATGAAGATGGAAGGATTCATGCTGTACCCTGCGATTCTGAAAGTTAAGCACGAAGGTGCAACATACACCTTTTGGGAGTTGGAGAGAGTGACAGCATTTGTGGAGGAGCTTAAAAAGAAAGCGGGGTGAAAACGGAAAATGAGGATGGTGGCGGAGGTGGAAATTGATTAAGCCGGGAAGTTAAATGGCTTGCTATGAATAAAAGTTTGTTGAAGTTGTTAACTGTTCGAAATTGTGCCCTAATGTTCTAAGGGGCAGGGTTTTGGACTCTGGTTCGGTCCCCTGGTCTTAGTGACTCCTTGTTGTGACTAATATCTCGTGGAGTTATGAGAGAGCTCCTGATATATATGGATCTGGAAAGAAGAACCCGAAAGGAAGGTGGAGTGGTACCGTGGAAACAGAAGAAGAGATATTCGGATGGTGGTTGTGGAGAGATCATTGAAGCAGCGGTTTAGTGGGAAGCTGTATGGGACTGTGTGAAGGGACTGGGGTCATACGCTTCTGCCAAAGTAAAGAGGAATGGTCCCCCTGTGGACACGATGGTGTCGAGGTTGGATAAGTGGGGGAGGTCTGCTGGTGCTGCATGTGTACTGAGAGCAGGGCCGGCATCCCCCCTTCTCCTATAAGCTCCCCGATATATAAAAAGTGGTGAGGTGGTGGAAAGAGGTTGGCAAAATATGGTGGAGGGGGGCTCAGTAAGCAGGAATAGAAGGTATAAAGGATGCTGCTGGTGTAAGACATTGATATGGGTCAGTGGAGTGGCGAAGACCATGGCTGGAACTGGGGGTTATATGTTAAATATTAAATGTTCTTTACCTTTTGAAGTTGGAGGGATTCTTTGATTTGGGTATGTGCAAAATATGTTTGTGAAGCTGAAGCGGGGGGGCTGGGGAACGGAACGTTTGCAGTGCATCAGCGAATGGGTCATTCCAGTCATCGAGTGTGGAGAGGGTGGGAGGAGTATGGAAGGCCTATGGGGGGGTGAAGGGGTTATTATGTTGCGGGAAGGGGGGAGGGGCAATATTGTCTGGGGGAATATTTGTGGGAATGGATATGTGTGTCAAACTGTGCTGGGGTATGTTTCATGTTTTTGGTTTTTAGGGATAAAAATGGGTTAATGTGTCACCTCGAAGACATCGGTCAATCGGGCTTGTGGAGAAATGTTAAAATAAGGAGTGGGAAGAAGGGAAAAGTACTCGACAGTAATGGTGATGGGTAAAACTCTGGGAATTGTCTCTTGGAAGGTAAAAGGGATCTCGACTCCAGCTAAAAGGGCCAGTGTATTAACAGCTTTACACCGCCAGGGAGCTCAAGTAGCCCTCCTCCAGGAGACACATTTAACTAATAGAGAACATGGGAAGCTGGAGAGAGGATGGGTGGGCGGATGTTATGCGTCTCCCTATAAGCCCCATAAAAGAGGCATGGCAATTTTGGTTGGGAAGAGAGTTCCCTTTGTTAGCTCAAGGGTAGTTGTAGATAAAGGGGAAGGTAGGTACATATTTGTGGAAGAGGAGCCCTCAGTATTCGACCCTTCCTTTTACCAAGAGGTCCTTGATGTATTGGTAAGAGAACAATTTAAAGGGCTAATATTGGGAGGAGACCTCAATGCGATTATGCAGGAAGCCTTAGACCACTCGGAGGGGAAGGATAGGCGGGCAGGTAAAATGAAGAGATGGCAGGAAGGGATGCTGGATTTGGACGTGATAGATTGCTGGAGGACCAAACATCCGGTGGAGAGGGGATTCACTTTTTATTCTAACCCGCACAACATCTGGACTAAAATAGACTATATCTATGTACCCAGATCTTGGTTAAGTAGAATACGAAAAGTCGAACACAGCCCCATTATGCTCTCGGACCATGCTATGGTCCGGGTGGATGTGGAAATGAGAGAAAGTAGAGAGGATCCTCCACTGTGGAAATTCCCTAGATATCTGCTGAGAAGTTAAGAATTTGTGGAGTATGTAGAGCGGCAGTGGCAGTATTATAGAGAGACGAACGAGGGGTCAGTAGATTCCCTGGGATATATTGGGAAGCTGGAAAGGCGTACATGGGGATCTATTATTAGATATGTGGCCCAATACAAGAGGAAAGGAAGCGACCAGAAGGCAGCTGGAGGATGAGGTGAAAAGGTGGGAGAGGGAGGTAGTGGAGAGGCCAACGGGGGTTGGAGGTAAGAATTTGAGAACTGCTAGGGAAGCCCTAAATGCCTTCCTCCTGGGGGAGGCTTGTTCGGCCGGCTTGCTGGCAAGGAGTAGAATGTTTGAGTGGGGTAATAGATCTGGCCCCCTGATGGTTAGGTTGATAAAGCGTAGAAGGACCTGTTTGTATATACCTGGGATTAAGGGAGAGGGAGGGAGGTTGGTTACGGACAAGGTGGCGATAAGGAATAGGTTTCAGCAGTTTTATGAACATTTGTACCAGGCCGAATGTGAAGGGATGGGACACATGGCTGCTGGGTTTCTGAAGGGAGTTAAAATACCTGGATTGAATGAGCAACAGCAGGAGCAGTTAAATGTGGAAATCACGCAGTTGGAAATTAGACAAGCTATACAAAGTATGAAGCAGGGTAAGGCTAGTGAGCCGGACGGTTTTCCCATAGAGTTTTATAAAAAATTTTCATGACATGTTGTAGAACCCCTCCAGAGGGTCTTTGCTGAGGCGGGGGTGGGGGGTGGCCTCCCGAGCTCTTTTGGGGAAGCAGTTAGTTGTCTGGTTCCTAAGCCAGGGAAAGATGAGCAGGAATGTTCATCATATAGGCCGATTTCACTGTTGAACTGCGATGCTAAAATATTAGCCAAGATTTTGGCCAGAAGGCTGGAACGTTTTTTGGCGGAATTGGTGCATCCGGACCAGATGGGCTTTGTAGCGGGTAGGTACCCTTATCATAACATGAGGAAACTCCTTAACGTGATTTGGAGGGCGGCCCGGGGACGTAAAGATATTGCGGTGCTTACAATGGACGCGGAGAAGGCCTTTGACTGCATAGAATGGGAGTATCTATTCAATGTTTTACACAGATTTGGCCTAGGGGAAAGATTTATTGGATGGGTGGAAAGCCTATATGACACCACGGTGGCAAGGGTGTTGGTGAATGGGGGTCTGACTGGGAGGTTCGCTCTTCGTAGGGGGACTCGGCTGGGGTACCCCCTCTCACCCCTGTTATTCGCATTGGTGATTGAACCTCTGGCAGTAGCCATTAGGTGCTCTGGAGAAATAAGCGGGGTAGCTGGGAAGTCAGGGGAAGAACATAAGATAACGCTTTATGCAGATGACATGCTGTTGTTTGTTCGGGACCCGGCCAGGTCTGTTCCCCCATTGTTAGAAGTGATAAAGGAATTTGCTGTATTTTCTGGCTATAAAATAAATATCCACAAATCTGAAATCATGTTATGGGGAAGTATTGAGAGAGAACATGGGGAAATGGCTTGGGGTTTAAAGATGGCAAGAGTAGAATTTACATATTTAGGAATTCGAATAGGTCATGACCTGAGTCAGCTATATAAACTTAATTATGGGACGATGGTCCACAGTGTGGAACAGGAGTTGAGAAGATGGAGGGGCCTTCCGCTGTCGTGGATGGGATGAATAAATCTCTTAAAGATGAATACCCTACCACGTGTCCTATACCTTATGCAGATGTTGCCAGAGGGCCTCAACAAGAAGGACGTTAAGAGACTGGATAAGGCCTTCTCGGGGTTCTTATGGAGTGGGAAGAGGCCTAGGGTGAGCCTTTGCAGACTCCAGGCGGATTCGGATAGAGGGGGTCTGAATTTTCCAGATTTGAGGAATTATGCTCTGGCCATGCAGTATAGGTTGATAGGTGACTGGGTGAATAGACCACCGGAGGCCAGATGGCTTGATCTAGAGGAAGGGAAGGAGGAGGTAAGGCTTTCAGCATTCTTGAGGATAGGGGGGAAGAAGGGGTACAGAAATCAAGTAGATCTGAATCCTTTGGTGGTCTCGGTATTGGAGGGGTGGGAGCAATTTCGAAAGTGGGTTGGGGTAAATATAAAAGAAGAGACGCTGCTGCTCCCTCTAAGGGGGAATCCTTAGTTTATAGTGGGAATGGAAGATACTGAATTCCGGCGTTGGGAAGAGAAAGAGGTAAAGCGTGTCAAAGACTTTTGGATGGAGCGAGGGGTAGGGACTGGGGTAGAGTTAGGCCATGGGATGGGCTTAGGTGTGTTTTGTATTTTTCAGACGAGAGACTATGCCAAGACTATAGGAAGGAACCGGGGGAGGGACTCTCCTTTAGAGGAGATGGAGCAGCTAGTGCTTAGTACCTGGAAGGAGGCGAAGGGCATTATAGGTAGAACGGCAAAGATGGGGCGGAAATATAGACCGTCTTATGTATGTAAAACTAGAGCACTATGGTGCAGGGACTTGAAAAAGGAGATTCCCAACCAGGGTTGGGAGTTGCTGCTACAACAACATAAGGGACTATTGATCTGTAATAAGTATCAGGAGTCTTACTACAAGTTCCTACATAGAATATATTGCCCCCCATATCTGGTGCACAAATACCGTCCGGAGATCTCACCCCTTTGTAAGAGGTGTAAGGGAGAGGTTGGTACCTATATACACTGCTTCTGGGAGTGCCAACAATTAGCGTGATTTTGGGAAGGTGTTGCTAGGGAAGTAGGGGGAATGTGGGGGAGGCGGGTAGCGAAAAACCCATGTTTCCTCTTGTTTAGGGTAGATGACTCAGAGGAGGAGGAGTGGAGACCCCTTCCGAGATGGATAAGAATTTTGGTGGCAATGGCTAGACACTGTATATTAAATACTTGGATTTCGGGGGATGTTCCTACCCTGCAGCAGTGGAGGAACCTGTGTCTGCAGGCTCTAGGCATGGAAAAGCTATATTATATGACAAGGAACAGGGAAGATCAGTTTTGGGCAATGTGGGGGACATATGTGTTCTCGCTCTCTCCGATTGAAAGGGAAATTATGGAAAAAGGGCTGGAGAGCTGAGGATGATGGCTTGGGGTGCCGAGAGGCTGGAGGACTAAGGGGAGGGGGTTAAGGATAAAGGAATGATTTGGATTGGAGGTGAGTCCAATTTGGAGACTTATAAATCTTAGAGTCGTAGTAAACCAGGACCGATGGAATAGAGATGAGAAAGGAGGTTTTTTTGGGGGTCGATGTGGGGGGTGGGGGAGGAGGGTCTGTCAATGGGTCAATGTTAGTAGTTTTAGGCAAATGGAATATGAGTATGTATGTATGGATGTATCATGAAAATCTAATAAAAATATTATGCAAAAAAAAAATTTGTGAACTTACGAGTGTGCGTAGGAACTGCGCAATGCACCCTCATAAAACAGTAATTTTTGGAAATTCTTTCACCAAATTTTTAACATAGCCATTTTAAGACCTCTGCTCATGAACAATGTCACTGTGATTTTCTTAATGTGTCCCAAACATTGATTTCTCACACCTACTGCGCCATTGTGCGTTACATGCGTGGAAACACATTTTGGGTGAGATGTGAAGAATGACAGCTGGAGGAGCATAAGGAGGTGTGGTAAAATGGCAATGTTGAAAATCTGGACTGCAAATATTAAAAATTTGTGAACTTACGAGCGTGCGTAGGAACTGCGCAACGCAAACGCACACTCGTAAAACAGTCATTTTTGGGAATTTTTTTCCCCAAATTTTCAATGTAGGGTTTTGGGCCTACCTCATGAACTGTGACACTGTCATTTTGTACATCGGTCCCAAAAAGGTGGTTTTGCACAGTGACCGGAAATCACCTTTCGGGACCTAATAACAAAATGACAGTGCAAGAATTCATGAGTGGGGTCCCAAAAACCCATGTTGAAAATTTGGTAAAGTTGAAAAAACCCTATTTATTCCATTATACAGCTTACGGCATTTCCTCAGTTACGTGAGTAGGCTTTTGAAGAATGCAGACATGTTCGATCCACCAAGAAGATAGTCGCGCCAAACTCAGGAAATAAATATAGGAGTGGGGGTGTGGGGAGGCAGGATGCACAGAGGGTGGCACAGGTGGGGGCAGAAGTCAAGACAGTCAGCGAGGGAAGGTTTTTTCTTTCTAGGTTTTTTTTCTTTTAGGACGACGATGCAGGACGTTTGCCATGCTGGGGTGAGCTCCCAGCATGGCAGCTGGAAGTTTTTTGGGGGAGGCAGCAGAGCAGACGGGGCATTGGGCACCCCTGTCAGCCATAGAGAGGTTTGCCATGCTGGAGTGGGCTCCCAGCGTGGTACCTGGAAGTGTGTTGGGGGCAGCAGACGGACATTTGCCACACTGGGGTGGGCTCCCAGCGTGGCACCTGGAAGGCTGTTTGGGGGGGCAGTGGAGCCGACAGGGAATTGGGCACCCCTGTTGGCCTTACAGAGTTTTGCCATGCTGGGGTGGGCTTCCGGCGTGGCACCTAAAACTCTGTTGGGGGGGAGCACAGCGCAGCCGATGTGGGAGTGGGCACCGTCAGCCATACTGTGTGGGGGGAGTGCGTGAGCACGCTGGGGTGGGCTCCCAGCGTATTACTTGTTTGGGGGGGACAGGAGCTGTCTATGACAGCTCTTTCACTGCAGTGCCGATGTTTAGGCACTTTGCATACTGCCAACTCAGTATGCAAATTGCCTAAATACTGCAATGCTTTTCTTTCAACTGTACACTGCTGCATTTGCAAATGCTGTCACAGACAGCTTTTACATTCATTGGTGCGGTGGGGCCATGCCTACAAAAGGCAGCAGGGCATTGGAAGTAGGGAGGCACAGCTATGAATTCTCATATGGTGGCACTATGTTTCTTGCACGTGCGTGCAAGTAAACATAACAAGCATTTGTCAATGCAGAATGTTTGCTTGCTGGCATTGGCATTGGTGGGGTGTGCCTTTGGGTCGTCAGGCATAATAGCCATGCCATTTCACTACACCATACCCTGCAGACACCGACAAGTGTCACGGTGTGCCTTGGGGTCTTTGGCCCTTGTGCTCACCCCATTCCATCAGGAAATATGGTGAGATGGGTGCAGTATAGGAGAATGGGGTGAACTTTGGGGCTGAAGAGTCCAAGGCACACCTCGATGCCTCTCACTGGCTGCAGGGTGTGGGTGGGGGTGGAATGGTATGAGCATCACAGGCGACAATCCCAAGTCACACCCCTGATGCCTGGCAGTCTCTACAGGGTGGGGCATTATGGTCGGAAACCCTAATGCCTCAGGCGTTCGTTGGTATTTTCACTCCAAATTTTCAACATGGGTTTTTTGTGACCCCCACCTTATGACCAGTGGCAATAGCAGTTCGGTAGCTGAAAGCTGATTTTGCACAGTGACTACGGCATTTGACACCACAGGTGCGAAAACACATTTCGAATAGGCTGTGAAAAATGACAGCTGTATTGTTCATGGGGAGGTGTAAAAAATGGCAATGTTGAAAATCTGCAGTGAAAATAATTAAAAAAACTGGTGAAGTCACGAGCATGCGTAGAAAGTGCGCAACGCACACCCTTAATGTTATTAGTTTGGGGATTTTTTTACAGCATATTGTCAATACAGGCATTTTGGGACCTCCGCTCATGAACAGTGTCACTGTCATTTTCGTAATTTGTCCCGAACAGTGATTTCCCATAGCGACCATGCATTTCTGTGCAGAAAGTGTGAAAACACATTTCAGCCATGTTGTGAAACATTACAGCTGTACTGTTCATAAGGAAGTGTGGAAAAATGCTAGTGGTAAAAATCTGGACTGAAAATATTACAAATTCATCAACTTACGAGGGTGCGTGGAAACAGCGCAATGCTCACTCCTAACACAGTCATTTTACAGACTTTTGTCACTAAATTTTCAACATAGCCATTTTAAGACCTCTGCTCATGAACAGTGTCACTGTGATTTTCTTAATCTGTCCCAAACATTGATTTCTCACACCGACTGTGCCATTGTGCACTACATGCGTGAAAACACATTTTGGGCAAGATGTGAAAAATGACAGCTGTACTGCTCATAACTAGGTGTGGTAAAATGGCAATGTTGAAATCTGGACTACAAATATTAAAAATTTGCGATTCACGAACTAATTATTAGTGTTCAAAGAACTGCTGCACACTCGTAAAACAGTCATTTTGGGAATTTTCCCCAAATTTTCAACATATAGGGTTTTGGGGGCATACCTCATGAACTGTGACACTGTTGTTTCATACGCGCCGGTCCCAAAAGGTGGTTTCACGCAGTGACCGTGAAATCACCGACCGAACAAAATGGCAGTGACAGAATTCATGAGGTGGGGTCCCAAAACCCCATGTTGAAAATTCCAGAAAAAATCTAAAATGCCTGAGATATGCATCAAAGTTGAAAAAAACCATTTATACCAATATACAGCTTACAGCATTTCCTCAGTTCACGGTCGGCTTTGAAGAGTGCAGACGTGTTCCTGGTCCACCAAAGATCATCTCGACTCCGGAGGTAAGTATGGGGTGAGAAGGGTGTGGGAGGCAGGGTGCAGCGTGTTACTTGTTGGGGGGCTGTCTGTGACAGCTCTTGCAGTGCCCAGTGCTGTGTAGGCACTTTGCATACTGCTGATGTCGGTAGTATGCAAATTGCCTACACGCTGCGGTACTTCCTTTCAACTGTACGCCGCTGCATTTGCAAAAGCTGTCATAGACAGCTCTTACATCCATTGGTGCAGTGAGGCCATGCCTGCAAAAGGTACCAGGGCATTGGAAGTAAGGAGGCACATCTATGAATTCTCGTATGGTGGCACTATGTTTCTTGCACATGCGTGCAAGCAAACATAAAAATGAATCTTCTGAGAAAATACTTTACCTGTGAAAATAGTTATTCTGCCTGCACCCAATGATTCTTCTGTTTCAATTTCTAGAGGCAGGTTTTCTTTAAACTGGATCACTGATCCAGCTTTCTTCCCCGTTGGATGGGCTGAGCCTACCACTTTTTACACCCAGGATCTGCCGTTGTTTTGATGTTCCTCTACAGCTAATTTTGTTTCTTGAAGGAAAGGAAACAAATGTCAGCATTTAGTTTTTTCACGGCATAAATTAATGTCAGAGACTTGATTAGCGGCCTACGCTAATCAAAGTAAAAAATGATTAGCAATTGGCCGAAGTTGATTAGCAATTGCCAAAAATTCATATTTTTGCTCAAACCCCCATAAAATGTACTTATCTTGCTCTATATTGATAAAATACACATTTACACAAGTTTCTGAGACAGATATCAGTTTTATTTAGCCATTTCCAAAGAAATATAACAACTGTGCAGCAGCACATACATTTTAAGAGCTGAGATAAGATGTTTGCCAAAGCAGACCATGAATTTGTTAGCTTGATCGTGAGTCATGAGTCCGTGACAAATTAAACATAAATTTAAAATGAACTCCTGCCCCAGCATAAAAACTCCACCTGGGACCGTGATTGACCACACAGTAACCAACAAGGATTGGGTGCGATCTGTTTGCTACTCTCCACCAGGCATGTTGCCAGTAATTCTGGCCTGTTTTGGTGGGGGGAGGGCCCTGGGGGTGGTCCATCATCCGCAGCTGCCAAATCACTAGGACGTCTTGGTTTAGCACCAAAAAACATTGGAATTTAGTCATAATTTACAACACTCCCTTGGCTTTGGCCTGGTCATGAGTCGGGTCTGCGGCCATAGATTCTAAATGGGTACAAAATACGGGAATGATTTTGTAAGCACAGGTGGGGTAACAAGAAGATTTTTGCTGCACCCGTGTGACACGGGCCTTCTTGGGCTTTTCAAATGACATCTCCATGGCCTGGTCAAGGGACTGTAACTCCCTGAGTCTCTTAGGACTTTTCTGATAGAGATAAAACAGTTGGGTCAGAAAGTTTGAAACATCGTTGAAATAGGTGTTATCCAAAGCATCTTTTATGGCCAGTTCTAATCTGTGTGAGAAATGATGAACACCAACTAACCACTGTATGTTTTCCCTTAAAAGAGCAGCAAGACCCCGTCTTACACCCATGTTGACAGATGTCCCCCCATCAGCCCAAAACCCAACCATGCCCCTCCCACTTGAGCCTCCAGAATTTCTTGTGGGAGCACTTGAAACTGGCTTGTGGGTGTCCCAAGCCACCTTAATCAGGTCTCTAAATTGGTCTCACCCAACTCTGGGATATTCCTTGCATGCTCTAATGATGCTGCCTACTGTCCTTTAACTCTGGGAAGCATGTGATTTGTTTGTTTATCCGCTCAGGAATTATTTGTTTCTGTGGCTCTGATAAAAGGGTCACTCACACTGTAATTACTGCTATTGCTATTGAATGACAGCCTATTTTATTCTGTATGTATGTGTGTGTATATATATATATATATATATATATGTAACCCCTTGGGGGCACTATCCCAAGGGCTACTACCCCTGCCTGCTAAACTACTAACAGGTTGAGGGGCCTAGGTCCAATGGTGGGTGCCTCCACCCAGAGGTCAGGGTTTGCAGTAATTAAACTAACTTGGTCACAGCCCTCTGGGACACTGTAACCCCCCTTTCTTCCCACTAGTGGCCCACACAATGCATTAGGAATATCTTCACAATGTACACTTACCCCCAGGACTGGCTCCATCAACTGGACCCTGGGAACACCCTGTAAAACAGGATGATACAATGCAAAAGCCACAGAACAATACTTAAACATAAACGAATACCTCAGACAGTGTAACTTTCCTGAAACAAACAAATCTGATTTATTTAGGGGGATATAACAAGGACAGGGGGAAATCAGGTTAATTGGGTTAAACACATTAATAATCACAATACTGTGCACATATTCAGAGTCCCAAATTGTCACTGTCACTGGGTACCCAGGATGGGGGGAGGGGGGCTAGCCAGGATCGGTTGCAGCTGGTTGGGGCCCTGTGATGGAAAAAACACTTGCACAATAGCCAATTGTAATCCAGAGCCGGATGGCTCAGTTCGTGAAGAAATGAAAAAAGCAACCATTAGATGACACACTTGCAATTCGACAAACCGATGGCAGGGAGCTACCCTGCTTTGTACTCACAACTCAATGCTGGGAACTCGATGGAAGGCAGGTTGTTCTGGATTGCCAGGAGGAGCAGACCATGTGGACAAGGTCCTTATGACTGGACCCCACTGAAGTTTAAAGCAAATGGATGTAGTCTGGCTTAAGCTGGGGTTTACTTCCAGCGTCATGCACTCTGTTCACTGTACAGGGGATCTGAAACGCGATTCCCCACAAGCACTACACACATTTATATAGCAAAGGAAGTACTATACCAGGCAGGCAGCTTCTCTATCTCGATCATAATAACTGCACAATACCCGGGAGAACACACAGCAGATTCAGTTCCTGACAGACCGAGCGCGATTCAGCAATTTCTCCAGTCTTCTACAGGGTGAGCCTGGTTTCCTCACTTCTGGTGCTTCTTTCTCCTTACAACTCTGATTCAGTCCACACTGGCACTCACAAACAGCTGCAGGCCGAACTTTGGAGCCCCACACGAGCTTCCCGTGCAAAAACTCAACGACGCAGGAGCATGGAACTCCTTCCCTCTTCACAGTCACAACTCAACTGATTTTTCCAGTACACAGAGCAGGGCATTTCCTTTGAGTTCCTCCCAGTTCAGTTGGCTGGTTTGGCTGTTTTAGCTGTCACTCACAGTAAACTCCCCCTGTTGGTGGAAAAAAGGCGCCGGAGTCAAAATTACATTTCCCAGAGTCACTTCCTTTACAATCCCCTTACAGCTTGCTCCAGAGCGAGTCAAGTTCTGATTTGCCCAGAGCAGGCTCCATTTTAAGGATCCCCACCATGATTGGTTCAATTCAGCAGTTCAGAACCAACATGAGAACTACTCTGCACTGTCCTTGCTACAAGAAAGCAGGTTAAATCAAACTGCATTGTCATTATTACTCTAACAGGTTACAAGCCAACAATTACATCTTTGAAGAGTGCTCCTTCTGCACATAGCGATGGCAGAAGCAGGCCGATTTGGCAGTAGCTCGGCGAGGACTCAAGCAGGAAACACACAGTCCCCCATACAAAGCTAACTATGTCTGCAAGCAGGCAGCTCTTAAAGACAGTACCAGAGGCTCTAAAAGCACTCACAGATAAAGCGACTTAAGCATGAAACACCATTCAGGCTTGGAGCATTCAAGCAAGCTCTTGGAAAGACTTTTTAGGAACCCCCATTTTGCAAGGGAGTTACACCTATATATATATATATACTAACCTCCCTGCAAATAGGGGTTTCCAAAAGACTTCAGGAGCTTGCTTGAATGCTCAACCAGAATGGTTTAGCATTACTAACATTTATCAGTAAGTGTTTTAAACCTCTATACTATCTCTTTAAACTGTCTGTCTGATGATAATGAGTTGTATAGAGGGGACTGTATGCTCTCTGAGTACCACTCGAGCTGCTGCTAATTCACTTCATTTTTGCAGTCACTAGGGTGCAAGGAACCTATCTGAAAGATGTAACTGTTTGCAGAAATTATTTAGAGTAATAATGAAATTACAGTTTGTCTAACCTCTTTCTTTGCAGTCAGAACTGTGTCTGCTAGTTCCCATTCTAGTTTTGAACTGCTGAACTGAACCAATCAGTGTGGGGTAAGCTAGCTCTAAAATGGTGCCTTGGGCAGATCAGAACTTGGACTCATAATCTGAACCAGCCACAAGAGGATTGTATGGGCAGTGACTCTGGGAGATGTAGTTTAGACTTCAGTGCCTTTTGGACCAACAGCAGCAGTCTATTGTGAGTGACAGCCAATCCAGTCAAGAACTGGGAGGAACTCAAAGGAAGTGCCAGGTTTTGTCGGTTGGAGTTTCAGTTGAGCTTTGGCAGTGAAGAAGGAAGGAGCCCTGTGCTTTTTCAGTGTGCAGTTTTAGTCAAAAGCGTGTGTAAGGCCCAGAGTTCGGTCTGCAGCTTGTGTAACAGCTTGTTAGGACTGAATCAGTCCTGTGAAAAGAATCAAGGATCTCTGAAGAGTAGAAACCAGGCTCACCCTGTAGAAGACTGGAGGAATTGCTGAAAATTGCACTCTGTCTGTCAGGAACTGAATCTGCTGTGTGTTCTCCGGTATTGTGCAGTAATTGCGATCGGGATACAGATGCAGCCTGCCTGGTATAGTGCTTTCTTTTATATGGATGTGTGAAGAGGTTTGTGTACCTCAAGTGAGCCCTGCTGACATTGAAGGACCCTATCTTATTTGGAGGTCGTGAGTACTAATTCAGGGTCGCTCCCTGTTGAATTGCCACATTAAATCCAAATGGAATTACTGTACTGCTGACTGTTTAATTCTCCTTTTCTCTGTGTGAAAGGGCCCCTACCAGCTGCCACAGTTTGGACTAGCCACTAGGGCTTGGGTACCCAGGGACAGTAACTGATAGGGATAGGCCTGTGCACAGAGCCATAAAGTAGATTATTAGAGTGATAAGCTAATTAACCTGATTTCCCCTGTCCTTGTTATATCCCCTAAATAAATCAGAGCTGCTTGTTTCAGCAAAGTTATACTGCCTGAGGTATTTGTCTATGTTAAAGTACTGTACTGTGATTGTTGTACTGTATCTCATTTCACAGGAGGTCCCAGTGCGGAACCAGACCTGGGGGTAAGTGTATACTGTGAAGGTAATTCTGATATATTGTGTGGGCCACTAGTGGGAAGAAGGGGGTTGCAGTGTCCCAGAGGCTGTGACCAAGTTAGTTTAACTATTGCAAACCCTGACCTCTGGGTGGAGGCACCTGCCATTGGATCCAGGCCCCTCAACCTGTTAGTGGCAAATCAGGCAGGGGTAGTAGCCCCTGGGATAGCGCCATCTAGGGGTTACATATATATCTTTTTTTTACCTATTACTGCTCACTGTAGACTATCTATGTTCACCTTGCTCTTTTGTTACTCTGTACATTGCCCCTCTTGTTGTTATGTACCTTGTTTAAACCTATATTTTTCATTGTACTCTTCCCAGGTCGTACCTGAAAATAGGCATATAACTTGTCTAGTGTACCTACCTGGTCAACAAAAGCTAAATAAATAAACAGTTAAATGTTTTTTATATTAAGACCAGACTCTGTAAAAATGTCTAAAAGGAGGTGTTTCAATCTCTGACTTGTGCCATCTGATACAGCTTTCATTTGTAAAAACAGTCTCCATGTGACCATTGATGGGATTTACACAAATTACATAAACCAGTTACTTTTCAATTACACCACTGTAGGTACTACCATCCATAAGCAATGAAAAATAACTTGCATTTTTGACAGTTGCCAGCAGGTTTTCTTCTAGATTCTTGCCAATACACATTTCCCACTAAAAGCGTTAATGTATTTATTGCCCAAATGAACTCCATGGGGCTTCTTTTGTTCTGCTATCACTTCAGATTTTTTAATAGGGATGTCCTCTTTGGCCATCATATACAGAATCTCTGTCAGCCTGCCTAGAATCGTTGTGTGCTGTTCCTCTGTATTACTGAAAGCTCTCCCTGCAAATAAATTAAATAAGTTTTAAGTCTCGGTCTAAACCCCTAACACCCCCCCTCCCCATTTTAGACTTACCAATTGTGGTATGGCGATATATATCAAATGGTGACCTTTTTCTACCAAATTTCAAAATGTTAACAGCTTTCTTGTGCTGCTGTCAGATAATGTTTCCGGATGGTGTCAATTTTTAGCTGGGGGCCCGTAATCCCTGCAATTTTTTTTTTCCAATTCTGTTTCTGCTCCTGATCTCAGAGAACTCTTTCCAGCTGCTCAACTCGCCGTTGACTCTACCTCCCTGTCTGAAGCCTCTCACCAGGCCCTCCCCGATGGGCAAATCCCCTGGCTCTGAACCCCCTCCCAAGGTGGGGCCAACATCACCCTGGCGCTCTATCTAGAATCAAACCCACTAGTCAGGGTCGGGTGGGGCACTCCTGGTCGAGGAGCCCAACTGTGGGAGTGTGATCTTCAGCCTGGGGGCGCCTTCGCCTGTCCCCCTGAGACAGGGGATTTTTCCGTACTTGGTTGTTGCTCCCCCAGAGCTCGGACGTGCAATGAGGTCCCCCAACATCTGCCACAGCTCTGCCCCTCTACTTCAGCCCTGAGCTTGCACAGTGCCTCTGGCTTCCACCGGGGGCCACTGCTGTGCTGGGTGGACCCTGGATCCTTTCCTAGGGAGAGGACAGCTGTCCTCCAGTGCTTGATCCTCTCTCTCCCCTGCTGATCCCCAGTGGCCCATTCTTGTTCCTGACCACAGGTCTCCGGCATGGTGCGAGGTGTGGCATCCAGCGCCTTAACCCTCAGTGCCACTGGGCAATAATCCCTGCAATTAATACCTCACTGAAGTTCCTCAACCCACACAGCTCACCTCTATACTCACAGCACAATTTACAACTAACACACACTGCACAGTCTCCCTCACTGCTAATCTGTAGCCAATTTTTTTCTAGATCATATTTTTGGTGCCATCCCTCTGCAGTTGCTAATTTAACTCTAGCTATGTTGGACTGTAATTATTAAAAAGTTTGAAGTTAGCAAAACAAGGTGTCAGGGAGTGCAACTACTTAAATTATCACATAAGGCTTTTACTGAAAAAAAAGAAAATGGCAGCGAGCAGATGTGAGACCCCCAGCCCCCCCCCGGGCCCAGTTGTTGGCACTTCTCAGACCAAACCCTGTTCCTAAGTGGGGCAATCTCTCCCATTGTGACTGTGTTGCAGGCAGCACAGTCAGTACATAGCAGGGCACATTAGCTACATTTCTGTGGACTTGCTGCCACAACAAGACAAGTAGTGTGTCCAAATCAAAGTGCACGGGCACAGTTCCTTCCTCTAAAAAGCAGGGGCAACACAGTGAGTTCAAGTTAAAATCTCTGCAGTTGCAGGGCACGACAACACACAATTTTTCATTTTCTGCCCAGAAAAAGGGCAGACAGTGAGTAAGGGGTGTAGTTTATTTTCCAATGCTGTCAAAGCAGGGCACAAGTCTTTTTAGTTCCCTCATGGATCTCTGCAAAGCAGGGTAGGTAGGTACATAGTCTATTCTGTGTGTTCCCAAGTTCACTGCAAAGAGCAGGGCACACAATTTTCTGGTCCCCTTGGATTCTCGGTAAAGCTCCAGGGCATAACTTAAGTCTTTTTCTGTTCCCAAATTGTTCACTGCAAGTGCAGGGCACACATCATTGACAACATAAGCACTAGGCACATAATTCTTAAGTGCCCAGTTCCCCTTATCTCTGCAAAGCATTACTTAGTCTTTTTCCCAAATGTTCACTGCAAACACAAGGCACACAACATAAGCAGGGCACATTAAATATTGGGCACAGTACAGATCTCTGCAAAGCAGGGCACATTAACTTAGTCTTATTCTGTTCCCAAATGTTCACTGCAGACTCGAAGGGCACATAAGCAGGGCACGATTAATTAAGTTCTGGTCCCGCAATCTCTGCAAAACAGGGCACATTACTTGGTCTCTTTTTCTGTTCCCAAATTGTTCACTGCATATGGGCACACAGCTAGCTGCAGGGCACAGATCTCTGCAAAGCAGGGCATATTAACTTAGTCTTATTTTGTTCCCAAATGTTCATTGCAGATGAACGGCACACAAGAGGGCACATAAATAAGTTCTGGTTCCCAATCTCTGCAAAGCAGGGCACATTTTGTCTCTTTTTCTGTTCCCAAATTCACTATAAAGTCAAAGTCAACAGCAGGGCACACAACTAGCAGAGCACATTACCTCTTGATCACTGAGATTTCAAAGTAGGCAGGGCTGTTTACTTAGTCTTTATCTGTTCCCAAATGTTCACTGCAAAGACGCAGGGCACACAACATAGTAGCAGGGCACATTAATTTCTGGCTCCCCCATAATCTCTGCAAAGCAGGGCACATAGTCTTTATTCTGTTCCCAAATGCTCACTGCAATTACATTCACTGTTTGTTCCCAAATTCACTGCAAGCAGAGCACAAACTTAAAGTTCAAGGCAGGGCGCAACCTTTCATACCCTTGTTCTCCCACCACCAACAGTCCAGCTCTAGGCCTTGCCTGTTCATTGCCATTATACCATCCCCCCCATTTGTGACCTGAAGTCTGTGTGCCCCCTTCCCTCCTCCAGGCTCCCCAACCAAATTAAAATGTTTTACTTGTTTTTTGCTGCTCCTCAATTCTGCTGCAGTCCTGCTGTCCTCTGTGGTCACTGAATCTATTCTTCTGACCATGCCACGCCCCGCGATGCAGCTGTCTGCTGTCCGCTCTGTCCAGGTCACTCTTGTGCCCTCTCACAGTCTCAACCAGACCTTCTCCCTCTGGCTCCTCCTCGGTGCGGCCACCACTCCTCCCGGCTGTGGTTTGTCTCCGAAAACCTGCAAAACAAAAAGATACAATTTAAATTAACTGGACGACGGTGCAATGATGATAAAAAAAAAAATTGAAATAAAATAAAGAAAACTCACCTTTGGACTCCTGCTCGACCTCCCAAAGCCTGCTTCCTCTTCTGGGTGATCTGTAAAAAGACTCAGTCACATTTCTCCTGCGCAGAGACCGGGGTTGGGGAGAGCAGGAGCATCACTGGACCAATCAGGGAACAGCTCGGGGTTCATGGGGTGAGGAGCAGAGGAGGAGGGCAAAAAATGGATACCAGGACAAATAAAAATTAAAGTGACAGTGCCCAATAAAACACTTTTATAGGACCCAGGATCAACTGGCAATGATTAGCAATGACTGCTAATCATTGTCAGATTTGAATTGCTTTTTAACGGTCTTGGGTCGCAAATTGCAATATGAACCCTCTTTTTTTATGCCTTGTTTTTATTTCACTAGATGCCATTGCACAGCCGAGCTTGGGAGTAGGTGAAGGTTGGATCAGAGGCCACGGTCCCATGCCCAATGTCGGGCTCCTCTGCTACGCGCCTTTGTGTCTCTCTACTCCTCTCTGGTCACTTCTCTGGATTATAGATAGAGTACCAGAAGGAGATGGCAGTCCTGCCCTGGGGGACTTAGAGCTGGGGGGAGTGAGCGGCTGGATGAGGCAGGAGAGCAAGTGCCCGGCCAGAGGGGCGAGGAGGAAGGAGCTTCAGGCAGGCAGCAGAAACTGTGAGCCAAGTATCCCACTAGAGATAGGCCACAGGGGTAGGTGAAGAAATAAAGTTAGAAAAAAAGATGTGCTCCCCATCCCAGTCCCCAGGCATCCATGGTAAGGATCTGCTGTGGTCTGGGTCAATGGAAGAAACTCCTATGCCCAAATGGGCTGGGGTGACCCACCAGGTCAGGGACTGATGGACCACACTGGAGATACGGATGGGCTCCTCTAGCTCGTCCATGCCTTGGTCCCACTGTACTCTGAGGTGCCACTGCAGGATCCTCATGTTCAGACATGCAAGGGGAACTGTGGCTATGGCTGCGGCCATATGACCTAGAAGCTGCAGAATCACCCTCGCTGGGACCAAGTCCATCACCCTGTGAGTGACCCCTCTCAGCCTGGATGCCCAATCTGTGGGAAGAAAGGCTTTCCCTTGGATGGTGTCCAGGACTGCTCCTATGCACTGTAGCCTTTGAGCAGGCCATGGGTGTGACTTGGGCAGGTTTAGAGTAATGCCCAGAGTCTGAAACAGACAATGTCTCCTCCAGCATCTTGTTCAATTGGTCTTCTGTTGGAGCTGTAAGAAGCCAATCGTCCAGGTAGGGGTAGACAAAGTGCCCCCCCTCCTGAGGGTGCCACTACTGCCAGGCACTTGGTAAGAACCCTTGGTGCTGATGATAGATCAAATGGCAGCGCCCTGAACTGGTAGTGCCCTCCTTGGAAGGTGAAGTAAAGGTACTTCCTGTGGGAAGGTAGGATCTTAATATGCATATACGCATCCTGCACGTCCATAGAGCAGAGCCAGTCCCCTTGTTGAAGCATAGGAAACAGGCTCACTAATGTCACCATTCTGAACCTTTTCGTATTCAATGAAAGTGTTCAGCTGACTCAGATCCAGAATGGGATGGAGGTATCCCATCTTCTTCTCACCTAGGAAAAAATGGGAGTAAAATCCCTTGCCTCTTTGAGCACAGGGACCTCCTGGATGCCGCCCTTGTCTAGCAAGGCCTGTATTTCTGCCCACAGGAGAACTGCATGGGAGGGGGAGCAGTGGGAAGGGACTGGTGGATTGTCCAGTGGGATCTGGGTAAACCCTAGGGAGTATCCTCTCTCCACTATCTGGAGGACCAATTGGTCTGATATGATATTGGATCATCCAGATTTGTAAAGGGAGAATCTCCCTCCTACCACCTCCCGATGCACTTCCTCCAGTAGAGTGGGGTGGTAGGGAGTCATGCTTTTGTGGAGTGGGTAGGCAGGAGAGGTCTGGGCACCTTGGGATTTTTGGGGCCCTGGGCACCTGAAGGGACAAGGGGCCCTCTTCTTTTAAAGCCTCCCTTATGCTGTGTCTGGCGTCTTCCCTGCTGTCCCTGTTTTTTTCTAATGGGCCAGTGTTGGGTGGCCTATGGCTCTGAACTGTACATCCCGTGGACTTCAGATACTGCTTTGCCAGAATCTTGTAGTCCCATTATAAGCTTCTCAGTCTCCTGGCTGAATAGGACTGGTCCAGGAAAGGAAGCGTCCAGAATCGCATCTTGTAAATACAGGAGGAAACCAGAAACTCTGAGCCAGGCATGCCTCTGCATGTAAATATCAGTGGCTGCTGCTCTTGTGGCCGTGTTTGCGGAGTCGCAAGAGCTCCTTAGGACGTGCTTTTCCACATTGATACTGGACTGTATGATGGCAAGGAGTTCTGCCTTACCCTCTGAGTCTGGCTGGGCCTTGGCCAGATCCATCGCCTTTGCCCACAGAGACTTGTGATACGTGATCATGTGGGCAAAGAAGCTTAAAGACCTGACTGTGCAGGTTGCCGACAAGTATACCTTACGGCCCATCTGGTCCAGCTTTTTGGACTCTGGATCTGGGGACTGTGCACTCATGTTTTGTGGTTGTTGTGCCCTGCCATGAGCAGTTGTCAGTACCACTGAGTCAGCCTCCAGATGTTCGCCCAAGAAAGGCTCCCCTTTAGGCGTTTTATAGATCTTGTCCACTTTTCGAGGTACTGCAGTTGTGGTAGCTGGATGTTTCCAAGTAGATCTGGTGACATCTTGAAAAGGCTCTACCAATGGGGGAATGAATGACCAAGGGTTTAGGGTTAGTGGCCCCCAGAAAGTTTGCAGACAGCGCCTTTCAGGGTCCAATTCCTCTGTGTCCCATTGCTACAGTGCTTGTATGCGTCTCATGATGTCCAGGAAGGATGGATCATCCGGAGATGACTTCGGTGAGTCTATTCTTGGATCTGGAGATGGGACAGACAACTCGTCCTCTGAGGAGTAGTCAGATGAAGAATCTCCGGCATCCTCCCCGTAAGTCGATGGCGGGCATTAGCCCATGGACAGGATGGATGACAGGTACCTTTTTCTAGTGCCCGACCCAGGCATCCACTTATCTTCTTCACCAGTCGTTGGATGCTCCGTCTGCGGGAGGGGCCACTGAAGCAACTGGTCCCTGGATGGTGGCCGAACCAGGGATGGGTCCCTGGGTTTTGGGAAAAGATCCCCTTTTATGGTGTTTCACCAGGTGTTAAAGACCACTCCCACCTCAGCTAATGGAACTGGGGGCAGGGGTGTCAGATTAGGGACACCAGAGGGGCCAGGCGTCTGACCTTGTGGACCTTCAGATGCCGGCGTCTGGTCCTGAGGCACCTTCTCTATAGGTATTTCTGGTGTCAGACCTTACTGGGCCTTGTCTAATGGAGCCGAACCCCCTTGTGGTCTGGCATCCAGCTCCTTTGGAGGAGGCGGCCCGGGATGTCCTGTGCACCTGTAGGTTTTTCCTTTGGGGTCTTGGTCACCGGGGCAGGCGGCTGGTCATCAGGGGCCAACAGGCCAGTCTCTGGCCAGTGGCACCTGATCTATCTCTGACACAGAGTCAGAGTGGCTGGTAGTCTGCCTTCCCTTGGAGGCTGATGTCACCCTTTCTTTGGGTGGAAGAGGCATCCGGTACCTGACGAACTCCTGGTGTCTCGTGGAACTGTCCAACTTTTTGTGCCTCTCTGATGAACCAGAGTGCTTACAGGTGCCTGGGATCTGTGGGTTTGCCCGAACCTGATGCCTGTCCCTCTTGGGTTGACCCATGCAAAGATTTGTGGGGTCAGTGGGCCAAGGGAACTTGGGTGGATGAATGCCCCGGGATTAAGACTCCCTATCTTCTGAATACGATGAGGTGGTGGCCTTCTTCTGAGTAACCCCCAAAACTGCAGTGGTACCTGGGGGAACCGACTCTGATCTCCCAACGGCGGTAGAGGTAGCAGAACTCCTGTGAGGGGACTTTGGGCGGGATTCTGGCCTGGACGAACTATGTCTTGACGGGGCCTTCTGCATGGTGGCCACTTGTTTCTCTAGTAAGTATGCCTGAGAGTATTGGCATGGCAAATCCATGTTTTATTACTAAACTTTTGGCAGTGCGGGCAGTCATCAGGCTGGTGGTCTGGGCCTTGGCAGATCAGGCAAGCAGAGTGGCCGTACTTTGCCAGAACCTGCTTCCCACATGCACACTTTGACTTTCACCACTATGTCAATGAAAACATGCACTTTCCTGATGAAACAATTCGATGGGAAAAAAGAGCTGTGAGAAAAACTGCACGAGGCACAAAAATGGCAGTCAACTGCAAAAATGGCATCTGTGGATCCAATGTTTGCGGGTCGACAGTGGGAAAATAATTGAGGTGGTGCTGGGGGACCGCCCCCTTTAAACCACGTCTGATGTCAGGGAGGAGCCAACGTTGGGGGCAGTCCCCAGCCATAGACTGCTAGCTAGAAGTTTTTTCCATGGGGTCCTAACACCTGGCAACTTAGTCTTAATGGTATTACCTGCTGCAAGAGTACCACCATGAAGTAAGGTCTGGAAGAATGGTCCAAGGAATGGCAACTGTCCTTCAAAAATAAAAAAATGCAAGATCATGCATTTAGGCAGGAAAAACCAGGGAGCAGAATACAGGATGGGGAGCACACCCTAGAGGTTACAGAGTTGGAAAAGGTCCTGGGCATATTCATTTCAAAGGCTCCAAAGGTGGCAAAGCAATGTGAGAAGGCAGTGGCAAGGGCTAGTAGGATGCTGGGGCATATCAGTAGGGCAATAACTAGCAGAAAAAGGGAGGTCATCATGTCCTTCTACAGGCAGCTTGTTAGACCGCACCTTGAGTACATGGTCCAGTTCTGGAGGCCATATCTCAGGAAGGATGTGGATAGGGTGGCGCGTGTCCAGAGGTAGGCGACAAAAATGGTGAGGGGACTTGGTCACATGTCATACGAGGAACAATTGAGAGACCTTGGCATGTACTCCCTGGAACAAAGAAGGAAATGGTGGGACATGATTGAGACCATCAAATATATCAAGGGTATTAACAGCTGGGTCATCTTCCAGCTCAGGGAGCAGTCGATAACTAGGGGGCATGGTAAGCAGATAGTAGGGGAAAGGTTCAGGGAAAACATCAGAAAATTCTATTTTATGGAGAGAGTGGTGGAAAGTTGCAATAGGCTCCCAGAGAAAGTGGTGGGGCAAGAACTGTGGGGGGTTCAAGAAAGTATCGGACAGACATGTGGGGCTGTTAGTCCGAAGGAGGTGGGTATAAAGCAATAGCAAAGTCCTAGCAGCTTGCTAGGCACATAGGGCAGACTGGGTGGGCCTGGTGGTCCTTTTCTGCCGACACGTTCTATGTTTCTATGAGCCCACATGCCTCTTGTGAGGCACCAGGCTTTTGGTGCTGGGCCCTACTGCACGGTGCCTGGCCAGGGCTCCTCTGATACTGTAATCTTTGTTACCCGAGTAGGCTTCTCTATTCTCTGGAGCCAAAATTCTGAAAGAATGGAACCCCCCATGGAACTGTCTGCACCGGCCGGTACCTTGACCCCCTTGGGTTATGGTAGTCTTGTGTTGTTAGACACTGGAGATAGCCCTTCTTACTGCATATCCTTTGAAATAGCATCCAGATTGGAATCAAACCATAAGCCTCTCTCAAGGGGAGGTTAAACACCTTAGCTATAAAGCTTAATCAGCGATTTGATGACTAAGCCACATGACCCTCATTGCTGAAAACAATGAAGTGAGTTGAATGGGCTGATATGTACAATTCTCCAGTGTACTACCACCTAGAAAGGTGGAGACCATGGCCATCAGTTGCAAAAAGTTTGCACCTTCAGAGTTAGGCGGAACAAAATTAGCCAGAGTTGTGACCTGTATGTTTAAGGCTCTGGCAACAAGCATAAGACATACAAATGTTTGTGCTGAAAGAGGCGAAACCCCTCCACCATGCAGTGTCCACCCACTTGACATGAGAATCTGCTAGAGCCAGAGAGCCTTTGATAGGCAGGGCAGTGTTTTTAAACAGAAAAACAAACGGCCTTGTCTTTCAGTGGAGGAGCTTCCCACCTGCAAGATCTTTTCCTTAGAAAAATGGAAGATTCATGACTGGTTAGAAAGATATTTTCTCTGATCCACACCTGCCCCTTGTTGCTCGATAATTCTGGTCACATAGTAGTCGAAAGGATGTAGACAGAGTCAGACTGACACTGACGGTCTCCACAGACTGTACCTCTTGAGCTATAAGGAACTACATGCCTCAGCTACCCAAAACAGGCAAGGACCTGTTAGCAAACAGGAGAGGAAAGGAATCCCTGACTTGGAATCTGTCCACTCATTCTCCTCATCCTCCACCACAGAGGGAAGGGAATGTTGTCCTCATCTGACAATCATTTAAAAAAAAATTAATTTAAGGTCAGGAACTTTCTCAAGATCCCAGTAATCCTCACTTTGGCCTTCTAAGAATGCAGGGACAGTCTGCCTGCACATCACATATTGCAGCCTTAGCTCGCTGTGCCGCACCTGGACATGCCTGTGTGCCCCCCTTCCCCAACCTGAGGGGTCCAACTGGGGCTGGGTGTGTCTGCTGGGATGTCCTGTGGGACACCGGGGCCCAAGCTCACGCAGGAGTCACAAATGTAATTACTGGGTGATGCCAAGCAACACAATGAGGGCAAAAGGAACCCATGGGAGAGGGCCTTATCACCTTTTTTGCAGGTCTTACATCGTTTCAGGATTAATGATCTCCGATAAGTCATGGTGCCAGAGAGAGAGAGAGAGAGATAATTGTGTACCAGGTAACAATTGTGAGATAAAATATAATTAGCCCTAAAATCTGGATATAGCTTTTCTGGGCTAAACAAACTCTCCACTGAGCTTGCAGTAATTAGCACACCAAATGATGCTAAATAGGTGTGCACACTCAGCAGTAAAAGTACACAAGATGTTAGCGTGCTTGCATGGGCATGCGCGCACCAACAGGTGTGCAAGCACAATAATGCAATGCAATTAATAGGCTATTGCACTGTGCCAACATACTGTGCGATGTTCAAATGTGTGCACCACAGGTGTGTGTGAAAACAAAGGCGGAAAATGGCCTGAAGTAGGATAGCACACCCAGCCATTAATGGCTTAACGGTGGGGGGAAGAGGACTGTGGAGAAAAAAAACAACAACACAGAAACCTCTGAGGAACACCAAAATTTAAATACAAAACCTGAAGATGGGAGACCAACGCCAAAGCTGAAGGACCCCACAGAGACCCTACACTCCCAGAAATAAATGAAATTGTACCTACCTGTGGCACTTTTTTTTTTTTTTTTAAATAGAGACCTTTAAAAAACCCTAACAAGACAGAAAAGGCTCCCAAACCACACAGGGAAATGGGAAGGCAGGCTATTCAATTTGAAAGCCGCAGCTTAAAAGGCACAATTTTGATTAAGTGCTCCATGAAAACAGATAGCCCCAACCTGCTATGCAGAACTGCAGCTCCAAAGAAGTCTTGAAATCTAGAATCTTGAAAAAAGATAAAAGTAGATCTGTCCCCTTCAAATGGTACAGCTTAACTGGGGGGTTGCTGCTGCCTGGAATCCTCATATGCCCAATGTTCTAAAGCTTGGGCTGTGCCATTTCTCCTGGCAGGGGTGCACAACACCTAGTTATAATGTATGGTCCTGTGTTGTTGTGTATGGAATTCCATACATCATAAAAAAGCTGTTCTGCTTCAGTAGCTACATCACCGTATGACTCTCCCGAGCAGCACGGTTCATTGGAGAGAAGGTAGTTGAACCGCTGTGTGGGAAAGACGCTGCCACACGCACATCTCTGAAGAGCCGCTCTCGGACTACAGATGCTTACTGTGCTACCAAGAAAAAGTAAGCCCTTCTTCATTTCGGGGGACCCTACACTATAGAGGACAGTGTATGGTGTCCCATATACAACTCGGCTACTCTTCCCCCTCGTGTTTTCTATGGCAGCAGAGGGACCTCTCAAGCTTCACTCTCAAGTCATCAGCCATCATAGAAAACACTCGGGGAAAGAATAGCCTAGTTGTATATGGGATGCCATATGCTAAGGATAGCTAAGTATGTTACGATTACCCACTGACAATGTGGAGCACTACAGAACACGTAAGAATTTTTACTATGTCACGGTTTGTGCACAGAATGCCAATTATGAGCTCTTGACCTATCAGAATAATGCTTAGAGTACTATACACAAACCATGATATGGTTAAAACTCCAAGTTATTGGTGAAAAGCGCTCCAACAGAATGCTACCCATAAAAACAAAACAATTCAAAATACAGTTTTTTCATATCACTAGTCAGATACAGTTAAATGTGGGTAATTTACTGGAATGCATATCATTTCTAAGAATAAGAACGTTATAAACAGCAGCCAATTAGAAATGATTTCCTGTCCTCATTAATAGTTTACCAAATGAAATGTGAGGGAAGTACAGAGTCTTTTGTCCAGGTACCTATGCTATAGGGCAGCTAAGAAATTTTAAATGCATATTTTCCTTGGCTAGTATTTAATTGCCACTACAGACTAGTATCTAGTCTTATCTCGGTGTCACCACGCCAAAATGAGTTCCCCTGTGGGCTATCATCAAAATTCAAGAACAGGAAAGAGAAGGACAGCACTGGTGGTCCACACCAAACAGAGACTGACAAAAAAGGTTATGTCTTGGTTCAGGTACCCACACAACAATGGATCTACTTATTAAGTAACTTTAATTTATTCTTATGTCTGGCTAGTACAGACCAGTATCTAGTCTCTCGTTGCACTTGCACTAAAGTTCATTTCCCTGTGGGCTGCCAGAAAACTTCAACAAAGACTAGGAAGGCGCTGGTGGCCCATACCAAACAGAGGGGGATGGACAAGAGTGGTGGTGCCAGGTACTAGGTAACACTGGGTTTCAACACTAGGGACTGTGCCAGGTTGGTTTCGGGTAAACTTATTTTTTTCTTCTAACAATGTCCACAAGGGATGTCCCTCTGTAAATACTTTTTGTGTTGGGCATTATTTAAGCTTAAGAGCCCTTATCCCTCCTCTGTCAACTTATTATCTGTAAGTTTCCCCTTAACTGAAATCCGAACAGGGTTGTGGTGCTGGGTACTAGGTAATATTGGGTTTCAGTGCTGCCTCCACCAAGAACTGTGCTGGATTGGTTTCGGGTAAAATCATTTTTGTGTTCTAATAAACTATGTCCACAGGGGACATCTCTCTGTAAATACTTTTTGTGTTGGATGCTATTTAAGCTTCAAGAGCCATTATCTCTCCTCCATCAAGTCACCACCAATAAGTCAAGGTAGGATTGTAATGCCGGGTACTAGACAACACTGGATTTCAGCACTGCCCCCACCAGAAACTGTGTGGGACTGGTGTCAGGTAACATTTATTTTGTGTGTGTATGTGTTCTAACAAATAAATGTAGACAGGGGAAGTCTCTGTGTAAATATGCTTTTTGTGCTGGGCACTTTTTAAGCTGCAAAAGCTCTTATCTCTCTGTTAACTCCCCACCAATAAGTTCCTCCTTAATTTTAATCGGAAGGGGTCGTGGTGTAGTATTGGGTTCGTGCACCATCCCATTACGAACTGTGTGGGGTTGGTTTCAAGTAAAATTATTTTTTTTTAACAAACAAATGTCGAGAGGGGACATCTCTCAAACTTCTGGAATGACTAAGCTGCTTGCCCTGATCTTTCCTTCATCAACTCACCAATAAGCCCCACACACACACACATATACCATATCAGTTAAAAACCAGAACAAGCTGGTGAAGCAGGGTGAAACCCTCCTATTGTATTTTTGATTAATGAAAATAGAGAATGAGTTCCTAAGGGGCTACAAGAAAGCCTTACAGCCACAATAAGGCTGCTCTAAGGTACCAAATAAAATGAAAGCCTGCTGAGACTTGAAACTTTCAGTGCAGGAATGGTTTTACAGCATATCAAATTTATGTTTCTTTCCTATCCTTTTGGTTGCAGCCTTTCTTTTATGCTAATATTCTGTCTTGTCTTTGCTGGACTGATCACCCAGTACTGAAACTTTAATACTCTTTCCAATTCTTCTCTTTCTGCCCACCTCCCCAAACACACACACACACACATACACAGCTAGCATTAAGTATACATGCGCTGCCTTAGCACAGTTAAGATGAAAGATATGTTGTATACTTGGGTGATGTATTTCCGGTATACATTTCCATTTGCAAAATAGTGTACCTGGGGAAGAAAGTACATAAAATGAATCTGTGTTTTTGGTCCTAAATATGTAAAACAAAATACTGAAGGAGAACTGCTATAAACCACCTCTAGTTTTATATGGAAGGTAATGAAGGCATCAGGAATCCCAAAATTCTTACTGTTTGATGAAATGTACCAAACACGTTTCACAAACTGTTACTTTTTGTTTTATATTGCTGGTCTTATCTGAATTTTCCTGATACTAGATGAAATGTCTCTTTAAGCCAAAACTGGACACATTGCTATATGTTGAGGAAAATTGTCCTGTTTGAGGAATGCCTGACTTCATGTACTTTTAGTTTGCCGGCTTCCATTTTGTGGATTTTTATCAGCTCAAGACGACAGAACTCTGTGGGATTTATAGAGCCCTAGCATGAGGAGTCTGGGAACTAGAAAGGTGGGACTTCCTGTCTGGAAGTTCCCTGCTTTATTTTCTTATTGCTTTATTTTCTAATTGTTTAAAAGCTGGTATGTGTTAAAATGTTTTTTTTCATGTTTTGCTTATGTTTCTGTATGAAACAGCCATATTTAAAATTGTTGTAAATTATTTAACATTTAAGCTATGACTAAGAGGTCACATAATCTCCAGTCCTATAAAAGGAGCTGGATGAGCAGTCTGGCAGATAAGGAGAGACCTGAGCTGTGGAGGGAGCAGTCCTCTGCAGAAGTAACAAATTCTAGCCAGAGCTGACATGGCTGTGGTGAGTTTCCAAAGCTCCGGAGAGCTAGCACCACCAGAGCCGCTGAGTGCCATCTGCAAGATGGCAGCGGTGATGCATCAATGCATGCATGGCATTCATGCAAGCATGGTTGCGGTGAATGGCAATATGCCATTCGCAAGATGGCGGTGCCAGTGGAAGTGTGAATGTGCAGTTCTTGTCCCGGAATACGGAAGTAACAGCCAAACTAGTGTGGCTGTTACTCTATAGTGGTCAATCGTGGTGGAGTGTTACAAGCTCCATTGAACTTTCAGAAGGATACTTCCAAAAGTCCAACAGAAGGTGCCAAGATTGGCAGTTGCCAGTGACACAAAGCAAAACGGCTGTAGGTTCCACCCATAGCCGTAAAAACTGGCTGATGCAAGATGGGAGTAGACAGTGCTGGGAGCAGTCTCAGAAAGACTGACCGGTGGTGGTGCTAGCCAAGGCTGGGATGTTTTGGACCAGAGCCGAGTTAAGCAGCTGGAGGGGTACTTGGGCTACCTAAAGTATGCGCTGCAGAGCTTCAGGTAGGACCCCCCTCAGGTACTGGAACTGTCCCTGTGAGCCTTCTGGCTGAGTGGGAACAGACAGCCCTTTAAGCCAAGTTTTTTTACAACTGCCCAAGATCATCCTGACTAGTCAATCAGTACGAGCAACACAGAAGTTTCAGATTTGCACTGTCTGAACTGTTTATTTTATTACGAAGTGTGTTGGAAGTCCTTCTGTAATAAAGTGCACTGCCCTATGGGACATTTTAAAAGAACCTGTCTTGCCTTCTGTGTCTTCATCTAACCCGCCCTCCCACAGCTGGTGATCTAGATAACATTGAGTTTAGCC
Source organism: Neoceratodus forsteri (assembly GCA_016271365.2). Lineage (NCBI taxonomy): Eukaryota > Metazoa > Chordata > Ceratodontiformes > Ceratodontidae > Neoceratodus > Neoceratodus forsteri. Next base: position 284,923,592 of record CM057459.1, read on the forward strand.
CATTAACAGCGTAGGCAACTGTTTCTGATAGGTACATTTATTTTCTAACAATTTCACATAACACATGGTCCCAAAAAGTCTGCAGGCTTGTAGCTGCTGAAGCCATGCGTCTTGTGTGCCCCTTAATCAGGCTCTTTTCAGATGAGCTCCAAGTGCCACAAGCAGTTGCAAAGCATTTGTTGTAATGCAAAACCATTTTTTTTGGTAGTCTTAACTGAATTTTGTACTCGGGTTAACTGGACAAGTATATTGTGCTCTGTGACTGTTTCCAGCCAGACACAGACAACAGTTAAGTAAGACCTTACCATAACAGTAGATCTTCGCGGGGATCTCAGTCATCAGGTTACACCATAGGAACTTTCGCCACTGGTGAAGGGAAATCCATATGGAAGATTTTTAGCAGTACAACTGGGGCCGCCCATACCATTGACATCAGCTGGCATCATCAACCCCATATAGAATGCACAGCCCCACTCTCTTCTCAGTTCTTTCCCTCCAGAGATGAAGGGAGCAAAGCTCTCACCCTGGGGAACCAAGGAGAGAAAGGGGACCCAGCTCTAAATATAAAAGGTGGATACAACAGATAGGCAAGTCCTGAACAGGAACCACCAAGAAGGGGGAAGGAGGAGGGAAATCAAACCTGATGACTGAGATCCCCTCGAAGATCTACTTTTACAGTAATAAGTTCTTGTATAATTATTTTATCTTCTTCGGGAGTATCTCAGTCATCAGGTACATCGTAGAAATGAGTACCGAGTAGTGACAAATGAAAACAGACAGTCTGGGAGGTTGGATTTCCTTAAACTTAAGACAGGAGTCATTGTAACACATCATTGCCAAAACCTGTATGGGCTCTTGAGGCAATGTCCAGACTGTAATGTTTGGTGAAAGTGTGGACTGTACTCCAGGTGGCCGTTGCTCAAATATCAGTGGCTGAGGCCCATTTGAAACAAGCCACCAAGGTAGCCATGCCTCTGGTGGAATGAGCATTAACAGCACAAGGTAATTATTGGCCATACTTGTAGCAGCAGAACATGATGCAATTTGCCAACCATTTGGATAAACACTGCTTAGAAACTGAAGCACCCTCTCTACCTGGGGCGAAAGAAACAAACACCTGCTCAGACTTTCTGAACCCTCTAGTCCAAAGCAGATAATACTTCAAAGTTCTGTGCACATCTAACATATGGAGCAGTCCTTCTCTTGGATTGGCATGCTCAGGAAAATAAATAGGAAGGTGGATGGACTGATTTAGTGTGAACTCAAACCATGTTGGGTAAAAACTTAGGATTTGTGAGCAAAGATACCATGATTTTGTGAAAAATCAAATAAGACTCCTTGCACACAAGGGCCTGAAGCTCTGAAATTCTTCGAGCACACGTAATTGCAATTAAAAACAACGCTTTCCAAGAAAGGAAGCTAAGTCGCAAGTTGTGATTGGCTCAAAAGGAGACAGGGTCAACTTTTCCAAAATAAAATTCAAGTCCCAATCCAGGACAGGGGAACATATTGGGGGTTTCAGATGCAGGATGCCCAGGAGAACAGTATGGGAGCCATCCATCTGAGCAATCGTGTGGTCACCCACAGGTTTGTGAAAGGCAGAAATAGCCGAAAAGTGAACCCTGAGGGAGGAATACTGGAGACCGGAGTCAGATAAAGAAATCGGGTAGTTCAGGACATGCTTAACAGGACAGGTAAAAGGGTAAAGGGAAAGCTTGGCTGCCCAGATGACAAATAGTTTCCACTTCATGGCATAAGTGGCACAGGTGGAAGTCTTGCAGGTGCCACCAGGATGTCTGCTACTCTACTGGAGAAGCTGAACTTAGCAATAGCTATGTCTTCAGGAGCCACACATGCAGATGGAGGGACCGTAGGTTGGGATTAATCAGGGTCCCCTGATCCTGGGTCAGCAGAGTCCTGCAAAGGGACAGAGGGACTGAAGGTTCCTCTATCAGCTGCTGAAGCAGAGGAAACCATATCTGGCAAGGCCAGAAGGGGGCAATCAGGATCAAGTTGGCCCCCTCCATCTGCAGTTTATCAGCACCCTCTGTATTAGTGGGCATGGAGGTAAAGCATACAGAAATCTCCCATTTCAAGAGAGGGACAACGTATCTTGCCAGAAAACTCCTGGCCCTGGATCTAGCAAGCAAAAGTTAGGCAGTTTTGTGTTGAGTGGGAACACAAAAAGGTCCAGCTCTGGACAACCCCATCTGTCGATCAGATCTTCTGCTCTGGATGAGAGAAGCGTCCATTCATGCATGCTGAGACTGTCTGCCAGGGTGTTTAGAATATCTGGCAGGTTGACCGCCAAGAGTGTCAGGCTGTGCTCCAAAGCCCAATACCACACTCTCTTGGCCTCCCTGCAAATGGGGTACAAATGAGTCCCACCCTGCTTGTTTATGTAGTAGATGACATTCAGATTGTCCGACTGCACCAGCAGCTGGCCTGGAGCCAGATGCTCCTGAAAAGCCTGCATAGCATAGAGCACCGCTCTTATCTCCAGGACACTGATGTGCAGTGTGGTTTCCCACTGGGACCAGGAGCCCTGGGTTTGAAATGAACCCATATGTCCCCCCCAAGCCGAGATCCAAAGCATCTGTGGTTAGGATCTGATGCAGGGAAAATGGTTGGAAGGGAACCCTTTGAAAAAGATTCAAGGGGTTCATCCACCATGGCAAAACATTTTGGACTGGGGAGGAGACCGGGACTAGTTGGTCTAACTTGTCCGTGCGCTGGTCCCACTGCACTCTGAGGGTCCACTGAAGGGTACGCATGTGGAGCCTTGCCAGTGGAATGGTAGGTTTTGCTGCAGCCATCTTGCCCAGTAGCCTGAGGTAAAGTCTGGCAGTAATATGCGGAATTTGAGAGACTTCCTGAGCTTGAGCAATAAGGCGTTCTGCCCAGTTTTTGCATAAGAAAGCTTTCCACTACTCGGAATCCAGTACCACCCTGATGTACTGCAGTTTTTGGGATGGAACTAGAACCGACTTGGGCAGGTTGACCGTAATGCCCAGAGACTGGAATAGCTGGAGAGTACGCTCTAGAGTCAGCAACAGCTGTTCCCTGGATGTGGCCTTGATTAGCCAGTCATCCAGGTAAGGGAAGATATACAGACCCTCTTTTTTGAGAGCTGCTGCACTGCTGCCAAGCACTTGGCAAAGACCCGTGTGCAGAGGATAAGCCAAAGGGCAACACCTTAAACTGGTAATTCTCACACTGAAAGGCAAAGCGGAAAAAACTCCTGTGAGGAGGAAGACTGCAATGTTCAGCTAAGCATCCTGCATGTCCTATGAGCAGAACCAATCAATGGTCTTGGGGAGGAGCAAGAGGCCTGGCAAAGTCACCATCCAGAATGTTTTGTACTGAACAAAGAGATTGAGGCTTTCAGATCTAAAATGGGCCTCAGATCTCTGGTCTTTTGGGGGACCAGGAAAATTCTTGAACAGAACCCCTGGTGTCTCTGTGGCTTTGGCACCAGCTCTATTGCCCATGAGAGTCTGTACTTTCTCCCGGAGAACAGCCAGATGAGTCGGGGAATAATTTGAGGGAGGTGGGGGGGGGTGTCTGGAGACTGCTGGATGAGCTCCAGGGTATGACCGCACTCGATCTGCAGAATCCAAGAATCTGAAGTTATGGTTCTCTATTGATTCAGGTGGAGGCAGAACCGACCTCTGATCACCACCTCCTGGGTCTGAACCAGAGGAGGGGGGTCTGGCAAGGAGTCAAGCTGAGATGGGCTCACCTGAGGAGGCTGATCCCTCAGTTATGGGGTGCTTGGCTGCTACTCCAGCATGACTGGGCTCTAGGTTTACCTTGGGTATGGGGGCCCCCGAGCCAGGTCTACTGGCCTGTCTATGAAAATTAGAATATCCCCTGCCATGCTGCTGAGTGTGATAGAGGGACTGGATGGACTTGAGGGTTGTGCTTGAGGTCTGCAGATCATTTGTAAGGCCCTGGACATCAAGACCAAAAAGCTTAGTGCCATTAAAAGGGGCATTAAGCACCCTGTTCTGCACATCAGCTGCAAACCTGGATACCATGAGCCACGCATGCCTACGATGGCATATGACAGTGGCAGCCACTCTGGCAACAGTATCGGACAAGTTATAAATGGCCCTCAGGAGATGCATACCAACATCCTCAGTGGTTTGGAAACATTGAAGCAACTCCTGCTTCTGGGCACCCTCTGGAAGGGTGTGGGTGGCAGCCTTGCCCTTTCTCCAGGTGGTATTCTGGTATTTAACCATGTGTGACAGGTAGTTAGCAATCCTCAAGCCTAAAGTAGAGGAGGTATAAACCCTTTTACCCCAAAGGTCAATCCTACAGAATTCCTTGTCTGGGGGAAAGGAGCTAAGGTGTTTGGGCACCTTAGACCTGTCATGCGCTGCTTTGATGAACACAGAGTCAGTCTCTGGCTGGGCAGCAAAATAAAGAAGGCCCAGAGAAACACTGTAGTTTGTCTGCCCTGCGGGGCATAGCTGGCACAATGTCTAGTCTGTAGCATTCTTGAGGGCTGGAAGCATAGGAGGAATAATTTAAGGGGGAGATTCTGGGATCTCCAGGTAATCTGCTGGTTCCCTTCCTGGTGGCATCCTCCTCCTTCGTCTGAAACCCCAAAGTGGGGGACAGTTGTTTCATAGTATTTAAAAAGGTAGCATCCTCAGGGGCGACCTGGGGTGTGATGACTGAGTCCTCACTGACTGGTGAGGCAGTGGACTTATCTGAAGTGAGGTACTGGTCCTCCTCTACCTCAACTGGAAGGATGCGGTCAGGTTGGTACTTCTCCTCAACATCAACCTCTTCCTCTGGGTCTGCCATCGTATGTGCCGACGACGGCCACCAGGCAGGCTCCCTGGCTTGATGAATGGCGGTCGACAACAAAGCCGCTGAAGGCTCCCAACTGCTCAGCCAGCATGTTAATAAAAAGGACAAGAACTTCATTCAAGTCCATAGTTGTCAGAGAAGCCATTGGCACAGAGACTGATGATCCAGCCTGCAGGCCCGATAAATCTGTTGTCTTCGGAAAAGGGGGGACAGATCTCGAAGAGGTAGTCGATGATGAGCATGTCATCGATGGAGGAGGGGCAGATGACCCGGAGGTCAGCTGTCAAGTGCTCTAGGAGTCGGGTGGAGGAGCTGTCGGTATGGGTCTGGAGTGAACCCGGACCTGGACAGCAGGCCCCTTCATCTTGGCAGCAGCTGACGCCAACAAGCCCCCCCAGATGGAGAAGCAGACAGGGAATGGGATGGCTGCCCAGGGGAGCAGTCTCGATCCAGGTCTTTTTTATGACTCCCCCACAGAGGACCTGTCTGACCTGAGAAGCTTTAGAGCTCAGCTCGTGGAACTGGAGGGTGACTGGGTGGCCGGTGCCCCAAAGGACCCCAGCTCGGATGGCTACCTGTTGCTCCATAAAGATTTTGAGAGCCTTTCTGCATCACCTGAGAGTAGTTTGATTAAACTGCAGGCAGAGCTCACAGTCAGAGGCATCATCATCATCAGGCTCAAGACAGCAGACACAGCTGGCCCGTGGTGCAGAGGACTGAGGTGTTGGACACCTTACTTTGTGTTAAGCTGGCGACTCATGTTCGGGAACAAGGACAGGCCGCCAGGAATTGGCAAGGGAGGAGAAGTATCAAGCGGACAAGGGACTGTTCTCCTTCTCCAGGGAGGGGGGGTACCAGTGGTCATCATACGACTGGCCCCTAGTGGAGGCTGGGGGGTAGCAAGCCAACATTGTAGATGTGGAGGGAGAGACAGATGCCTGGAGGAACACATGCATGCTCCCTCTGCCAACATCATTGCATGCCCAATCTCTGTAGGGAGAAAAATATGGAGGAGAAAATGGATTGCTGCAGCGCATGATCATAGGTCCCGCTCCTGGCTAGCCAAGGCACTGGCCACACTGTATCTGGTCTCTGGTGGGGGTTGGGGAACCCACTGACCCCAGCAGGGGGGTAAGAGTCAGCGCCGGCTGGTGGACGCCGGGGGACAGAGGTAGGGGCCTCAGCAACAGGAGATAAAATAATAGCAAAAAAGGAAAAAAGACAGCAGACACAAACCGAGTGCTCATCATTGGAGGCGATCTTCACTCCACAGCAGCTGTGATGGAAGAGAGAAATAGAGGGTTTAACTCTTGATGTAAACGAAAAAACAAGAATAAGTTTCTAAAAAAGAGATTTTGTCAAGTTCTGGAAAAAGGGTGGCCATAGGCCGGAAAAGGTGCGAGCACTGCAACAGCTCTTCCACGGAGACTGTGCTTGCAAGTTGACGGCAGGAAAGAACTGTAGAGTGAGCGGGGCTGCCCACGCCTATATAAGGTTGATGATCTCGGCTGATGTCAACGGCGTGGGCGGCCTCAGTTGTAGTGCTGAAAATCTTCCGTGTGCATTCCCCTTCACCGGTGGCAAGGTTCCTGTGGTGTAACCTGATGACTGAGATACCCCCAAAGAAGATCAAACAAAACTATTAAATTACAGCCCTTCTGACTCTATTATTCCTCATCTTTAGTTAAGAAATACAGTTACTGTGTTTTGGTTCTTATTTACTGCAGCTTGCCATACATGAAACCCCATGGGGGAGAGGTTTAAAAACCCAAGCACAAACCTTCGGCTCCAAATTTAACTTTTTTCCTCCTTTCTGAAAAGACTCATTTGTAATCAAACACTGAAATGCTGCCCAGTTTAGTGGTGAAATCCTCTACCTGACTAAAGAAAAGTACAGTTACGTAAGAACTTGTCGTAACAGTAGATCTTCAAAAAGAGCTCTTGCAGAAGGAAATAACCAATAGGACTATGCCCCCAGGCACTAGGACCACACAACAAAACTGCTAGATAGCAGTCCAAGGTGGGGAACCACCCCCGTCGGCTCCGTCCACGTCAGCCACTGCATAATGGGGCCAGTCCCCTGGAGTCACCTCAGTTCACCTGCCAGGGACCCAGCTAGCTTAAAGGATTGGACAAACCAAGGTGGCTTTATCATTCCAAAAGGGACAACCAGAGAGAAGCACTGGGGAAGAAGGGAGGGAAAGCATACCTGGTGCAAGAACTCTTCTTGAAGATCTACTGTTACGTTAAATTCTTACGTAACTGTACTATCTCACTTTATTTTTATTTATTTAAATTTGTCACCAGGAAGGCATACTGAACAACAAGTTGCTCATCTCCTGGTGTGACCTGGGGGGAAGGGGTACAAAGGAAGATACATATAACAAAATACAGCAGTCACTAACAAAAGGTCCAAACATACAATCAGGGTAAATCAAAACACATTTTGAACATATTGAATTGCAAGTTCAATATACTTAAGTGCAACTGAATAAGTATAGTTCAGCCCCCTGCTAGGGTAGAAGTGCAAGAAAGGGGGAGCGAGAGAGAGTGAGAGTGTGAGTGTTAGGAATGGGGAAAACAAGAACAGTTAGAGGAGAAGAAGTTATGCAGGGCAGAGGAGAGGGAGTGCAAGGCAGAGGAGTGATGAATTTGTTGGAGAAAAGTGTTCCAGATTTTCCTTCAGGTACTTAGGTGTTTGGTTGGATCAACACCTAAACTTGAACATATTGATGCGATCCAGAAAAAACTGTGTCCCAAGCTTGGTGCTCTGTTCAGGAACCATAGTTGCACCCCTCCTATGGCTAGGCGTGAACTTGTTCAGAAGATGATACTGCCCATTTTCGACTACTGTGATGTAGTCTATGGTGCTGCCACTAAGTCCACACTGGCCAGACTGGACACCTGGGGAAGTGATATTTGAAAGCAGACTGGCCTGCAAGAGTAGAGCAATGAGGGATCACAAAGGTAAGTATATCCGTAGATCTTAAGGAATGAGTGGGTGGGGGAAGAGTACAAAGACAGGAGGATAAGTACAGAGGAAAAAAGCCAAGCCAGAATTTAGAGATGAGTTTGGCGCAGTGGGAAAGGTGCCTGTTAGCAAGTGAAAGGAATGACAGGGTGTGGTAGAGGTCACAGTGGTGAGTACGAAGACAAGAGTCCAAGGCAAAGTGGTAGGAGGAGTTGAAAAGATGGAAAAATCTGGATAGGGTGGATTTGGGAGCAGCACTGTAGCCTACTTCACAGTAGTCAACAAACTCTGGTCAGATCCGATATGGCTGTGGAGAGCTTTTGGGATGTTTTTCCCCTTTATTTCTAAAGAATTTGCACAATGCAGATTTGTGAAGAGGCAGTTTCAATGCAGTCTTCCTTTTACACATTTTTACAATGTATTTTCCTAGAATATGCTTGCTGATTGGTATATATGCGAAACTAAAAATGAAATTGGAGCTCTAAACCTCTCCCAACTGATCTCCAAACCCACCCGCCCGAACCACAAGACACAACAACACTCCATACTCAACTGGGCCCCTTACCTCCCACCCCCACTGTGTCATTACCTCTGGCATCCTCCCCAATGCTCCAGTGACAAAAACCCAATATTCATAGTTAGGAAAGTCCACAGAACTAAATCACCACACAAAACCATACCACTACGCTCTTTCAAGTCTCTTGACCTTGAACCTCTCTTGAGTAACCTTGCCACTTCTGACTGGTCCCCCTAACCTCCTTCCCCTCAGTTGATAAGGCCCTTGCCTACTTCAAAAAAGTCTTTCTTATAAACTGGAATGCCTTTACCCCACCACTCAAACAAACCAGAGTCAGAGGTAACCACTTACCTTGGATAACCCCTGAACTTCTGACCTGCCTCAGGGCTAGAGATCGAGCCTATAAGTGCCATAAAGCTACCCAGCATCCTAGTGACCTCACAAACTACCACATGCTCAGAAACACTTGCACCAGGCCTACAAGGCTAGTCAAGTCCGAAAATTTCAAATCTGTCTTCATCACCAAGCTTGGTGCTCTGTTCAGGAACCATAGTTGCATCCCTCCTATGGCTAGGCGTGAACTTGTTCAGAAGATGATACTGTCCATTTTTGACTACTGTGATGTAGTCTATGGTGCTGCCACTAAGTCCACACTGGCTGAGGTAATGACACAGTGGGGGTGGGAGGTAAGGGCCCAGTTGAGTATGGAGTGTTCAAAGTTCTAGAAGGTGGTCCACACAATATTTACATTCTCATCTTGCCCACTGTCCCTGGTACTTAAAGTAAACAGTTCACTAATGTCTGACTCATCAGCTGTAGTTGCCGAATTTAATTCCTATTATACCTCCTGTGCCACTGAGCTACTGAAATCCCTCCCCTCCTACCGTTCCCCCTTCCCACCCTCTACCAGTGTGCCCCCTCCACCACCCTCCTATCTTCTTTTCTTTTTCGTTACTGTAACCCCAAACCATGTCCTAAGTGCCCTCCTCACCATCATCCCTCTAAAGGTGCCTCCACGGATGGCCTTGACCCAAAACTCTTCTCCCTCTCCACTTCAGCCATTGCCTACCCCTTCTCAGTAATTTTGAATCTCATTTTTTACTGCCTCTGTCCCCTCTTCATGGAAACGTGCAGTGGTCCTCTCTCTACCCAAAGGGGGTGACCCCTCATCCTCTGGCAGCTATTGCCCCATTTCTCTCCTCCGTACCCTTACCAAGCTTCAAGAACACATTTTTCTCTCCCAACTCACCTCTTTTCTCTTAGACACCTTTTTCACCCCTTTCCAGTCTGGTTTCAGGAAAAAACATTCAACCAAAACCTCTCCCTCCTATGGCTCACGGATTCCATCATAACTGGGACGGACAATGGAAAAATTACCTGTGCCATTTTTGTTGACCTGGCCTAGGTCTTAGACGCCGTCTCTCACTACCTTCTCCTTGACTCACTCATGGCAGCTGGCCTATCTCCCTCCGGCACAAACTGGTTCAAGACCTACCTTATTGGCAGAACCCAATCAGTTAATATCTTGGACGATACTTCTCCCCTTCCGATTAGCACTGAAGTCTTCCAGGGCACAGTATTACAGCCCCTCATATTCTCCATCTTCTTAAATGACCTTCCCTCTGTTTGCTTCCCATCCTCTGCTATGCATACAGTATGTATACCTATGACACAATCCTGTAAGCATCTGGGTCCTGTCCTGATGAGGTTACAAACCAGCTTACAGCAAGACTTTGACAAGGTTCAGCTCTGGTTTACCAATCGTCAGCTTTTACTCAATGCCAAGAAGACTGTCTCCATGACCTTTGGCACAAGGCAGAGACTGTCTAGGCTTCCCTCCCTACTCACTTTCCACACAGTTGATGGGACTTTACTTGAGGACACATCCTCCTTCAGGTACTTAGGTGTTTAGTTGAATTAACACCTAAACTTCTCTGGACGTATTGATGCCATCCAGAAAAAATGGCACCCCAAGATTGGTACTCTGTTCAGGAACTGTAGTTACATCCCTCCTACGGCTAGGCGTGAACTTGTTCAGAAGATGATACTGCCCATTTCTGACTACTGTGATGTAGTCTATGGTGCTGCCACTAAGTCTTCCCTGGCCAGACTGGACACCCTCTTCAATTCCTTCTGCCGCTTTGCCCTGGATGCCCCCCCCTCGCACCCATCACTGTGATCTTTATTGTGCCCTATCCTTCCCATATCTTACAAATAAGTGAGTCTCCCACTGTGCTAAATTCACCTCCAAGCACTGGCTGGGTGAGCTCCCTTCCTACCTCACCTCCTCCTTTATAACTCCCCCTCCACCCTCCCATTCCCTTAGATCATCCGATTCCCACACCCTGGTTGTCCCCCACAGACCCACCCAAATCAGCAAATCCAGTTACTCTCACCACCTCCCAAAAATTTGGAATTCCCTCCCACCTCAAATCCAGCACTCATTCTTCACCTGCTCCATCAGCTCTGCCCACAATAATTACCTTGCACCTAGCTACTCCTGCCATGTCCCTATCTAATTCCCTCCTCTAAGCCCTGGACAAACCCTACCTCTCTACCCTCACCTTCACTTACCACCCCAAAGGGTCGAATCTCTGATCTTCTGTCTCTTCCCCCACCATCCTAAAGGGGTCCTCTCTGGGACACTGCATTATCACCTTCTCTCTGGTCCCACCAGTCCCATTGTAGTGTTCCTCGCGCCATAAGAGGGTATCCAGGGACATGACTCTTCTCCCCCCTCCCCCACCTTACCCCTCCCTCATCCCTTTCCCCCTTTTCTTTCATGTTAGCACTTGTTTACTTTTTAACCTGGCACTTATTATTGTCCACTCTTTCTACATGTTATGCTCAACACTGTTGTAACACTTTTTGTAACACCTGCCTTACAACTGCATGCTAATGCTGATCTTGTAAATTAAATGTTTAATGTCTCATTACTATTGTACCCCTTCCCGCCAGGTCACACCAGGAGACGAGAAACTTGTTGCTCAGTGCGCCTTCCTGGTGAAACATTTCAATAAATAAATAAAAAAATATATATTTAGCCTGGATAGTTCACAGAAGAAATGCCATCTTATTTTCAGTGGGGATCTACAGCTAGACAATATTATGCTGCATTATGTAAAGTCATAACACACTGAAAACAATATTTTACATCTGGGGGGACATATTAAGTGCCAGACCGATGCACGAGCAGAAAGATGAGTTGTGCAAGGAGGGTGCGCCGTTACAGGATGTGTATACAGTGAAGCACAGCTCTGCAGAATTCTGCAGTAGAGTTACTGTAGCAAACAATGCAATTTCAATGGGAGTTAATCCCTTTTGTCAAGCAGTAAACCTGTGACACTGTGCTTCATCCTGGCGGGCTTCATTGTACTGGTAGAAAATGTGACCCTGGATGGAAGTTGCAGTGCAGGCGGCCACCAAGTCAGGTACATCCAGAGTGACCCTGACTGAATACCTTCCGGGGGAATGCATAGCACATACCGGTATGTGCCGCAGCCCTCATGGGTGATATTCAGCCCAGGAATGCAAATGAGCTAATTGAGCATGCAGGGTGCAAAGGGACCTTATGCATGCTCACTACTGGCCCATTTGCATGTTGGTACAGGGATGAATACACTGAAGCAGCTCTCGCCTCCAAGCCCCGATCACTCCCATGTGAGACAGGCCCTGAAGTCTCTAGTGATAAAGTGGCACCCCCCCACCTGTTCCACCAGCCCTGATCGTACTGGAGTCTAGGCTCTATCGTTTCCATACTGTAGGGACCCCAATGCCATCCCTGATTGCACCAGAATACACCTACAGTCCATGTCCATAATGTAGTGGTACCTGCTCCCCCTCAACAGTGTGCAGACACCCCCCTTCCTGCCCCAGCCCATCCCATTGCGACAACTAGCTCTGTGGTGGGATTGTACTACTATATCGGCTGGTGGTGGAACACTTGCAGTATGATGCTGGAATGTGTTTACTAGGCTTACCAGGTATTTCTGGAAAAAAGAAGGCAGAAGCCCATCGAGATTTTCCCCCACACAATGTGGGCAATTTTAAGACAAAGGCATCATAGTTAGCCAGGTATCGAGCCCCCTTTTAAACACTTCAACGCTTCCTGCATCAATCAGCGTTTGAGGTAGTTGGTTCCATAGTCTAGGAGCCCTGACTAGAAAAAAAGTTTCCTGAGGTTTGTAAGTGCATACGGAACAATGAGTTGTTTGTTATGTCTCCTTGGTATAATTCGACGATTTGCCAAAAAAAGACCACATTTATTCACCAAATCTGGATTTCTCATTAATTTATATATTAAAATTTGATCCCCCCTAATTTTTCTGTTTTGCAGAGAGTATAAACCAGTTTTCTGCAATCTAATTGAGTAAGATCTTTTAGCTAGTCTTGGTACCATCCTTGTAGCCCGTTGCAGAATCGTTTCAAGCCGGTTTATGTCTCCTTTTAAGTAAGGGCACTAAAAAGGGGACCCATAATCAATTAGGGGTCTAATACATGCCCTATACAAAGGTATCAAACATTGTTCAGTTTTTATAACGAAGGAGCGTTGAATTTGCTTGAGTATACCATTTGTTTTATTTACTATTTTTAAACAATGATCCGAGAAGGTTAATCTGGAATTAACCAAAATACCTTTCTTTATCGGAAGGTTTAATTAAACAATTGTTTATTTAATAGTTGTATTTGGGATTATGCGTTCCAAAATGTAAAACCGTGCATTTATCAGTATTAAATTCCATTTTGTCATTTATTGCCCATTTTTCAATATTTAGTAAATCTAATTTAAGTGCATCATAATCATAAGTGTTGTTTACTACTCCCCCTAGCTTGGAATCATCAACAGATTTACAGAGCCAATTTTTTTGCTTATTTGCATATCACTAATGTATATATTAAATAAAATAGAGCCAAGCACAGAACCCTGAGGTACACCACTGGAAACTTCGCCTATATTGGAAAAACAATCATTTATTGTGACCCTCTTAGTTCTATTTGTCAGCCATACATTGATCCATTTTATTAGTCCATGGGAAAAACCCAATGATTCCATTTTATTAATAAGGTTTCAATGGGGGACTTTGTCAAATGCCTTGCTATAATCCAGCAATATGACATCAATGTGTTGTCTGTTTTCTATACCCATACTTATGTTATCATAGAAGGATAGCAAGTTAGTTGTACATGAGTGACCAACTTTAAACCCATGCTAGGTGATGTCATCTATGTGTAATCTTTCATTAAGTGTGATTTTATGATTTTTTCCATGGTTTTACAAATGATTGATGGAAGACTTATGGGTCGAAAATTCTGGACAAATGATCTACTACCCTTTTTATGAACAGGGATTATTGCAGCTGTTAGCCAGTCTGCTGGAATTTCAGCTAAATGCAAGGATCTATTACATAGTGTTATACCTAAGCACGAGCTGTGTGTGGGTAATAACGCCACTGCCATACACCTCAGACACTCGCATACAGATCCATCAGCCCGGTGCCACTGCACTGCTCAGTGTGGGTGACGGCTGATGCTGTACCTACTCACACAGGTCCCAAAACAGGCATGTTACAGCTGGCCTCCCATTTGTTTGTACAATTGGAGAACTGTGGATGAACTATCCATAGCCTGAAACATTCACTGCAAATGGCACCCGGAATACCTCAGCAGTCTGGAGGGTGGCATGTTACACAGGGGAACGGGGGAAGTGTGTGGACTTGCAGCAGTGTATGACAGCAGAAAGATACAGCATCGGCAAGGCATGCATTGAAGGTATGTAAATTCCCTCTTATGGTTTGCCAGGGACGTACACATGGCTACATACATAGGTTCATAGTTTGGTTTACAAGTCCAATCGGCCTCAAGGCCGAAGTGGACTTGCCACCTTTCAGTGGATATACTCCCACTTCCTGTTATGCATATGCTGATCAAGCAACCTCTTAAATGTTGCCATACTACCAGCTCCCACCACCTCTGGTGGCAGCAAGTTCCACCCACTAACCACTCTCTGGTTATACCACCTTCCTGTCCTGTGTGTTTTGTCATTTTCTCCTTGTAACTGATAGGTGTGGAGCCTGCTGGCCCTATCTGACACTTTCTTTCTTCTGAGTCCTGCACACTCCAAAAGGGCATTATTTCAGAAATACTTGTATGCAAAGCACAAGTCACCCCTTAATCCTCGCTATGACATTGAATACAGGCCTAAGCTTGTAAGTCTATCTTGGTAGCCATATCCCTTTACTGTGACTATGTTCTTTGTAAGTCTTCGCTGTACTCTTTCCACACGCTTGCAACTACCCATATTTTGTGGAGTGCAATACAGCCTCCCATATTCTAATATAGGCCTAACCAAGGATTTGTACAAGGGCACCATGACCTTTTCACTTCTACTGTGAATATTCCTTAGTATATTCCCTACTAACTTATTTGCTCTTTTTACCACGTCAGAGCTATGATTGTACGATGTTAGGGTGTCAGATATTATCACACCCAAATCCCTTTTAGTATCAGTGCTGGCCAATAATTTATTTAACTTGTAGATTTCTTTACTGTTGTTACTACCTAGGTGCATGACTTTACACTTTTCAATGTTAAAGCTCAACTTGTGTTTCTCTGCCCACCGTTCCAACTTGTACAGCTGATCCTGAAGGGTGATAACTGATGCTGGTGAATTTACCACTGCCCCAACCTTTGTATGGTCCGCAAATTTACACAGCCATGCTCCCTCTGAAACTTGCTTGGACGTGACAAAGATCTTAAACAATACTGGTCCCAGGACGGAGCCTTGGGGCGCCCCACTTGTCACACCCCCAAGTTCAGACAAGAACCCTCTAATTTGCACCCTCTGGTGCCTTTCCATAAGCCATGCAATTATCCATGTTCTTAATTGCCTATGCACCCCAAGTTCCTGGCGTGTGCTCATAAGGATGTCGTGAGACACAGTGTCAGAGATCTTGGAGTAGTCTAAATAGACCACATCCACAGGAAGGCTCTGAGCCAGTGCCTGACTGACTATTTCAAAGAAGTGCAGCAAGTTACTAGTACAGGATCTGCAGGCCTCAAAGCCATGCTGGGACACATGTATGATCTGGAGGCTGTACAGATTCTGCTCCAAGAGATCCTTGATACAGCCCTCCATTATTTTACCTATCACAGATGTAACACTTATTGGCCTGTAGTTCTGGATCAGCTGCTTGTCACCGGTCTTAAAGATTGGAGTGATGTGTGCCACTCTCCACACATCCGGAACCTACCCTTCCGCCAATGACCTGCTGAACAAAACCGCCAGGGGGCTGGCCAGTTCATCTGCCAACTCTCTCAAGAATAATGAGTGATACCAGTGTGGGCCACAGGATTTAGATGTCTTTAAATTCTTCAGCTTCTCCTTGATTTGTGTTATATTTATTTTTAACGGACCCTCGTTTGTCCATTAACCCTTTCATCCATTTGATGGTTAGATGTTTTGCATACACTTAAAAAGTAATTATTAAAGGCTGAGGCCATTTTATCCTCTCTAACTATAATCCTGTTACCATCTTTCAAACTGTTTATTTGTTTATTTCCTTTTTTTAGACTACCTATGTAAATATAAAAATTTTACAGTTGTCTTTTTTACATTGTGCCAGCCATACTACTGGATACTATTGGATTGAATGGGACAAAAGAAGGCGTGAGCCCATCAAGATTGTGCCCCTCATCAGAGGGGCATTATTTACCCAGATATTTGAGAAGCAAGCCACACATCTAAATGAGATTTAAAGGCTTCAATGCTGGATATGTTAACCAATTCTAGTAGTAAAGAATGGCAGTATTTTGCACCTGTTATAGAAAAGAAATTATCACGTTTATTTATATTGGCCCAGTTGACTACTAACTGCTGGTTATGAAGTCTATCCACTATACGTTTATTGGCTAGAACAAGGCCACATTGATCCATCAATATAGGTGACTTCAATATTTTGTAAGTAAAAAGAATACCCCCCCATATCTACACATATCAAGTGGATAAAGGCCTGTTTCTCTTAACCAGGATTCATAACTAAGTAATTTTAATAAAGGAATCATTTTTGTAAATCGTCTCTGAATCTGTTCTAGACGAATAATGTTTCCTTTGAGATAAGGTCTCCAAAAAGGGGATCCATAATCCAACTGGGGCCTAACATAGGCTCTATACAGGGGCACTAAACAATGTTCAGTCTTGATGATAAAGGTTTTTCTAATTTGTTTCAAGAGAACATTGGCTGATCTTACCACTTTATTACAATGGTGATTTAGATTTAGATTAGTATCAGTTGCGATGCCCAAATCTTTTTCGTTTGATATCTGTTTTATCAGAATGTTGTTTAAAATATATTTTGTAGATTTTTGTTGCCAAAGTGAAGGACAGAACACTTATTGGTATTAAAAAACATTGAATTTACTCTGTGCCCAAGATTCAATATGGAGACGATCCAGTTCAAGAGATTTAATAGATGTTAAAGTGTTGACTCTACCTCCCAATTTAGTGTCATCTGCGAATTTAGAAACATGATTATTGTGAGACACATTCATATTGCCAATAAATATATTAAATAATGCGGGTCCTAGTACAGAGCCCTGCAGAACTCCACTAGTTACTTGGTCTGAATTTGACAGTGACCAGTTTATTCTTACCTTTTGGGTCCTATTTTGCAGCCAATTTGAAGTCTAATTGACTAGATATGATGAAAAACCAAGTTTTAATAGTTTGTTAATTAGTAAGGAGTGGGATATTTTGTCAAAAGTCTTGCTGTAATCAAGTAATATAACATCAGCTGGAACTTTGTTATCCATATATTTACATATATTATTATTGAAGGAAATAAGATTGGTAGTACAGGAATGGCCTTTTTTAAAGCCATGTTGTGTTATGTCCTGGATACCTAGATAATCCATTTCTTTTTCAAACAAGGCTTTAACTAAGCGCTCCATCACTTTTCCTATTATTGATGTCAAGCTAATAGGCCTATAATTCTGTACATCTGACCTGTTACACTTTTTATGAATAGTAACAACAGTAGCTAATAGCCAGTCATCTGGGACATCATTCTCAAGCAGAGATTTATTAAACAACAGTGTTAAGGGTGTTGCAAACAATTTAGCTGTTTCTAGTATAAACCTTGGATTAAGTTCATCTGGGCTGGAGCTGGAATTTTTTTTATTGATAATAATGCATGCAGAATTTCATCATGAGTGAAAGAAGGAACAGGGGATGTATACACTGTTTTAGGGGGAGGATCTAATGAGTTCAAGACAGAGCAAAAATAAGTATTAAAATAATCTGCCCTCTCCATGTCTGATTCTATAAGATATCCATTTACTAGTAAAGGTCCCAATGTTTTGTTATTTCCCTTTTTACCATTAATGTATGTGAAGAGTGTTTTATGACTCTTTTTAGAATGTGCTAGATTAAACTCGATTTTCAGTTTTGCATGCTTAATTGCTTTTTTAGAGAAGAAACCATGGATTTATACTGTAGTTTATAATGTAAATTTGTAGTTAGTTTAAGTTTTTTGAACAAAACCTCTTTTCTTTTGATTAATTTAATAATGGATTTGTTAAACCAGATAGGTATTTTATCCATTTTGTTGTATTTAGACTTTGTAGGAATATAATTTCCTTCCAGATGATGGAGAAGGTTTTTTAATTCAATCCAAGCATTATTTACTGACATAACCTTGAATTTATTTTCCCAATTAATCTCAGAGATTTTAGTATTAATAAAATCAAAGTCAGCATTGTTATAGTCCTTGTATATTGTTTTATTGGCAATTTTTGAAATGCTAGTGGAAATGTTACATTTAATTGTGTAATGGTCACTATTACCTGTCGGTGCTAATATGTTCATATCTGAAATTTTGTTCTCAATATTGGTGATTACTAGATCGAGTAAATTACTCCCCCTAGTGGGTTGATCTACTAATTGTTCAAGTCCACAATCCAGACATGTAGTAACAAATAGTTTTTCTAGTTCTGAGCTACCGGAAAAAGAATCCCAGTTTAAACCTGGGAAGCTAAATTCACCCAGAATCAAGGAATCTCCCTTAGAAGCTATATCATTATAATTTTTATCAAGTCAGAAGTATAGGTCATGTCAGCAGATGGGGGTCTATAACAAACACCTATTGTAAGTTTGGGGTGTCCTTTAAGTTGTCTTGTAACTCATACAGATTCAGTAGATATAAGTGTTAGAATTTCATAGGATGGAATGTATTCTCTAATATAGAGACATACTCCCCTACCTATTTGATTTTCTCTATCTTTGTGATAGAGTTTAAAGTTTGGTATTTCCCTAGTTCACTCAGATGATGGATCCCACCAGGTCTCTTTAACTGCTATAATATGAAGATTCAGTTGAGTGCATTTGGGTTCAAGTTCAGACTTCTTCAAATAATTTAAGGATATTGCATTAAACAGTAAAAAGTTAGTCCCTACTAGTGAAAGATACTTTACCCACATTTAGAGAATTGGCAGAATGACCATTCTCTCACAAGCATTTTAGTTTAAATGCTTGTTTATCACAGAGTTTAAAGTTTTACCTAGCAAGGCACTCCCCCTTCTGCTGAGGTGGAGACCGTCCCAACAGAATAATGACTCTCGACCATAAAAATTTTCCCAGTGTGGGATGTAACATATATTTTGTTTGATACACCACTTCCTTAACCATTCGTTTGTTTCTTTGATATTGGCAGTAATGATGTCTGTTGCCCTCGGCACAGGGAGTATTTCAGAAAAACATAAAGTATACCCCAGCTCCTCGAGAACATTGTAAATGGCTACATAATCTCTTTTTAATTGAATGGGACTCTTGCTACTAATATCATTAATTCCAGCATGTATAATAACAAGCGGATTATGACCTGCATTAGAAAGAATCTTAGTTACCATGTTTGTAATGCTGACAATTTTTGCACCCCGAAAGCTAGAACGTGTTTGATTGGCTTTTTCTGGGTTGCATATAGCTCTATTGAGATGTTTAATTATAGAGTCTCCCAATACATAAACTTGATGCAGGGTTTTAAATAACTGATTAGCAGTTTTTTTTTCTTGGGACAATACTAACTCTACAGAAAGCATTTATATAGGTTTTCTAGAAGTGTTATGTTTGTTAACCACAGTGAGGCAAGTGCTGTGCATTTTCACAATGTTTTAGAACTTTTATGAGCAAAATTCTAATCAATTTTTAGAGTTAAATAAAACCCTGTTGATGCGGTGGAATCCTGGGAGTAGATGAATCATACTGTATGTATCCATAGGTGTATTCGACTGTGGTTCTTGGATAGGGGTAACATTTCTTTCTATCCTTAAAGGATTTAATACTGATGAGATGTCAGTTTTTGGTACATCTATTGCTAACTGGGGCGCAGAAGAATGATCAGACTCTGTAGGACCCAATAACAATGGAACTGAAACATCATCTATTATAGCTGGGGAAAACTGAAAGCCTCCTTCTTCATCCATATTATGTAAGCGGAGAGCTGAAGGCTCAGAAAGTACTGAAAAGGAATTACAAGTTGGAATACAGAATTGCACTGCCCTACAACCTTTTTTGGGGTGCCCTAGATTTGGGAACCAATACCCAATCAGAGTTGTATTCAGGGTCATCAACACTGTTACCTTCTTCATCCCTACCTCGCTTCCTATGCTGGGTTGTTGTGGCATTTATATCTTGATCAATAAAAACATTAGGGGCAAGAAGGGAGGTGCTAAATAAGATTGTAGTGTTTTTTTTTCCATTTAGCAAGGATGATGATGATGACTGATCGTTAATACTAGTATCATCACTAGGTAAGAGACTGACCTGGGAGACATTATCTAGGTTTATAAATCTGTGTGACGTTTCTTTCTGGCTATCTTCTAATTGCATTAGCCTGACTCCAAATGTTTCAACCTCTCTATTTAGTTCTTCATTAGCAATACATTTGTTCCAATTAAAGGCAGTATTTGGGCAAGGCAGAGCCTGGACCAACTGGTACATGGAGCACAGCATACACTGAATTCCCATTTCACAATCTAAAGTCATGATGGTTTTAATAGTAAATGTATTTACACAGAAATATAGACTTTGAAGGCAGATAAGGACCACTTCAAGGGGTGGGGGTAGGAACAAGTAGGCTGCTGGTTAACTAGGATCTGCAGCTTATCCATTAGGTAGGGAAATGGGCAGACTGGGTGGGCCAAGCAGTCCTTATCTGCCATCAAATTCTATGTTTCTATGTTGGCCCACCCAGTCTGCCCATTTCCCTACCTACTGGATAAGCTGCAGATTCTAGTTAACCAACAGCCTACTTCCTGCCACCCCCCACTACAATTGCTTTATGTCTGTCCCATGCATGTTTGAATTCCCCCACTGTTTTAGACCCAACAACCTCCCCAGGTAGGCGGTTCGTTGCATCCACCACTCTCCGTGTGAAAAAATATTTCCTCACATTAACCCTGAGCCATCCCCCTCTATCTTTAAATTGTGCCCCCTTGTTCTTACACATCTCTTTTTCTGAAAGATGCTACCCTCCTGGACTTTGTTGATTCCCTTAAGGTACTCGAATGTTTCTATCATGTCCCTCCTTTCCTCAAGGGTATACATATTAAGCTCTCTCAGTCTCTCTTCATATGGTTTCTGATGCAGACCCTGCACCATTTTAGTTACCCTCCTCTGGACCGCATCCATCCTGTCTATGTCACTGCGTAGATGAGGTCTCCAAAACTGCACCCAGTACTCCAGATGGGGTCTCACCAACTGTCTGTACAGAGGGATAACCACTTCCCTTTTTCTACTTGTGATGCCCCTTCCTATGCATCCCAGTATCCCCCTGGCTCTCCTTACTGACTTCTCACATTGCTTACCCACCTTTAGATCATCTGATATGACTACCCCCAGGTCCCTTTCCATTTTTGTTGTTGTTAGTACCTCCCCTGCTATTGTGTACTCTTCTCCTGGGTTTTTGTTTCCCAGGTGCATTACTTTGCACTTCTTTGCATTGAATCTAAGTTGCCATATGTCTGACCATTCCTCCACCCTTGCCAAGTCCCTTCTCATCCTTTCTAACCCCCCTTTGTGTATCAACTCTGTTACAGATCTTTGTGTCATCTGCAAAGAGGCATACCTTTCCCTCCAGACCCTCTGCAATGTCACCTATAAAGATGTTAAAGAGGACTGGACCTAGTACTGAGCCCTGAGGTTCTCTACTAGTGACCCCCCTTTCTGCCAGTTTGCTACCCAGACTACCACCCTGGGACCCACTCCCAGGCTGGCTAACTTGATTATCAATCTTTTGTGTGGGACTGTGTCAAATGCCTTGCTAAAGTCTAGGTAGGCCATATCCACAGCCCCTCCCTGGACTATTACTTTGGTCACCCAGTCAAAGAAATCGATTAGATTTGTCTGACATGACCTTCCTGCTGTAAATCCATGCTGCTTTGGGTCCTGTGCCCCACTGGCCTCTAGGTACTCAACAATTCTTTCTTTCAGAAGTGATTCCATCATTTTCCCTACCACTGAGGTCAAACTTACAGGTCTGTAGTTTCCTGCTTCTGCCTTGCTCCCACTTTTGTGAAGGGGAATCACATCTGCCCTCTTCCAGTCCTCAGGTACCACCCCATCCTCCCATGATTTGTTAAAAAAGTGTAGTCAGTGGTGTCACTAGGTCCTCCCTTAGTTCTTTTAGGATTCTGGGGTGAATCCCGTCAGGCCCCATTGCTTTGTTCTCCTTGAGTTTTAGGAGTTCTTTCAGTACCAGAGTGCTTCTATTGTCTGGTTTAGATAACTCCTCATCTTCTTTTGTGAATACTGAGCAAAAGTATTCATTCAGTAACTACCTTTTCACTGTCTCCCTCTGCTCACCTCCCATCTCCCCTATTAATCTTCACTATTCCTCCCTTAACGTTTCTATGCTCCCTAATGTACCTATAAAAGGTTTTATCCCCCCTAACTGAATTGGCTATTTTTTCCTTGGTTTGGGCTCTTGCTATTCTGACTGCCTTCCCCCACTTCTTTCTGCTTTAATTGATACAGTTCTCTGTCGTGCTCCTTCTGTGGTTCCTTAAACTTTTTGAATGCAGCCTTTTTCTCCTTAACCTTCCCTGCCACCTCTTTTGAGAACCATAGTGGTTTTTCACTCCACTTTGTTTTCTTTATCTGTTGTACACAAAGGCTTGTTTTGATGGCAGTTTTGATTTTTCTCCATTGTTCTTCCACCCCTCCTTTTTGGCCATTTGCTAGTGTATTCCTCAGGTATTCACCCATTTTGCCAAAGTCAGCCCTTCTAAAGTCCAGTATGCTTGTTTATGTATGGCTCGTCTCCAAGGTTGTGCTTATTGTGAAGCACACTGTGCAGTGGTCGCTTGTTCCCAGATGTCTACTGACTTCTAAATTTGTGATCCTCTCTCCATTTGAGAGTACCACATCTAGTATTGCTCCCTCCCGAGTGGGTTCCAACACTAGCTGTCTAAGGCCTGCCCCCTGCAGGGTATCGAGAATGACCCTGCTCTTGGATGTGGCTGCAGTACATGTCATCCAGTTAACATCTGGCATATTCAGGTC
The DNA here is from genome assembly GCA_016271365.2 of Neoceratodus forsteri. Classification (NCBI taxonomy): domain Eukaryota; kingdom Metazoa; phylum Chordata; order Ceratodontiformes; family Ceratodontidae; genus Neoceratodus; species Neoceratodus forsteri. The sequence continues at coordinate 284,946,458 of CM057459.1, forward strand.
CCCCATCAACAGTATCTCCCCTTTTTCAGCCATTTTGAGAATGTCCTCTATCATTTTCTTGTCCATTTCCTCCCCTTGAGATGGGGGTCTGTATACAACCCCTGTGCAGATTGTGATGCCATTCCCTGTCTCCAAGGTGACCCAGAGTGCTTCTTGTCCTCCCCCTTTACTTTTTAGTTCTGTAGCTTTGATCCCTTCCCTTATGTATAGAGCTACTCCACCTCCTCTTTTCCCCTCCCTGTCCCTTCTGTAGACTGTGTACCCAGGTATGTTGACATCCCAGTCATGGTTCTCCATGTACCATGTTTCCGTGACTGCCACAATTCATGAGGCACAATAAGAGTGCTTACTATGTTATTCGTTGTAAGAAATGTAGATCCCAAGGTTGATATATAAATATAGTATTCTGATTGGATAATAACTCAATGGACAGAACGCCCTTTGCTGTAATAGATATACTAAACAACTACAAGATGTTTTACTATCTCACCACAACACCGCTAATCACATCAAACATGCGCTAGACGCTGTTCACTGCAGGGCAAGCAAAATATATGACAGTCTGCCCCGGAAGCACATTCAGAGGTCACGGAGTGCAAGCCCAAGGTTTAAAATTAATTTAAAATACAATTTAGTGCACAGAACCACTCATGCGTAGTATAGAACTAATAAGGTGAATCAACCAAGGGTAGACACAAAAAATAAAATAAGTGCTGTTCAAAAAGTTGTAAGAGGGTTTCACAGCAATACAGCTCTACTTCTAAGGATTTTACCTGTATGGTCAAATAACCAGAATACAGGGAAGGAACACTGAATCAGCTGGAAAAAAAAAACAATAGTTATGATCTTAAATTTACCTAGTAAATCGTAAACTACCAACGTATATTATAATATATGAAACAACCCCTCCGTTGCTACACTCTACTGGCTTAAGTAACCGGTTGCTCTTTACTTACTGATACTGGCCTTCTGTCCCCCGTTTCCTCTGCTGAAGCCTGCAGATGCCGCTGACCTTTGCCCGCGTCACCTCCGCTCTGCGCTTGGCTCCGCTTGCAGAGCCGAGCAATATATGGACGCTCCTGCCGACGTCACCCGTAATTAAGGGGATGCTTAGTTGTCTTCTGCTATCAGAAGACTGTGCACATAACCTGCCTTTATAAAGGCAGGTTAGTCAGCACCTGGCAGCACAATAAAAAGCTGGAACCAAATACTGAGTATCCCAGTGCAGTCTGCAGCTCAGGATCTCTGTAGGGATCCCAAGCAGCTCTAAATAGCAGTACACACTTAGTGCATTAAAACTCAGCTGTTTAACAGGTATGGGAGCAAAATACCATGCTCTGCACTCTCCGACTGATTATTTCAGTCTGCTCGCAGAGCAGAGCAATATATAGATGCTCCTGCTGACGTCACCCGTTACTAAGGGGACGCTTAGTTAACTCCTGCTATCAAAAGACTGTGCACATAACCTGCCTTTATAAAGGCAGGTTAGTCAGCACCTGGCAGTACAATAAAAAGCTGAAATCAAACATTGAGTATCCCAATGCAGTCTGCAACTCAGGACCTCCGTAGGGATCCCAAACAGCTCTAAATAGCAGTACACACTTAGTGCATTAAAACACATGACTCTGCACTTACTCTGGCCTTTTTTTTTTTATCATTTTTTGCATTGTCTAGCTATCTTTTTGAATTTTTGTCTTCTTTCTACACTGGTGAGTCTGCAGCTTGCATAGTGCCCCAATGCATGGTACAGCCAGTTGGGTCATTCCAGAGTGCAGGTCCCCAGTTTGGGTTCAGTGCAGTCAATGGATGGCCATAGCAGGGAGTGGAGGGCACTGCCAGACTTTGCAACATGTTGGGTACGGGGGAGTGAGGGTATCTGCATACAGGGCAGTGGGTGGGGGTTCTCTGCACTATGGATATGGACCATGGTGCAATCGGATCTGCGAGACTCTACACTATGGAGCTCTTCAGGGATGAGTTGGATAGATTGGGGATGGAAAGGGGGTACCTCTAGTCCACCAGGGCTGCCAAGCTACTGTGCACTTGGGTGCACATCTGCAGCCTGCCCGTGGGTGGCTGGCTGGGTTAGGTCAGCTATTCATGGCCTAACGTGGGCTGCAGTGCTCTGGATTGTGAGGTGCTCATTACCACTGAATATGCTGCAGCATGGCATATGCATGGGAATGCCTCCTCAACTTGCACAGCATACCATTTGTGTGTGTCCTGGCCCATTCCCTTGTGGCCAGCACATCTCACACGTTTGAATATCACACTGCTGTGCACTGTTGGAGTTCCATGGCACATCTCCCTTTTCTGCCAGCATGCGCTGCACATCTCCTTTGAATATGGGGGCCCTGAATAAATACATTAATAAAATGGTAAAATCATGACCCCACTGAAAACAAGATATTGCATCTAAACTAGGACAGCCTGAGTAAATACAGTGAAAAAAGGGGTAAATGAAGATCCCCATACAATGAGATGTAGCATCTCCCCTGCTCTATCCAGGATACAAAATATAGGATAAAAAATATGCAGTGCTCCCAGATCCAAATAACCATTTCCTGTAAGAAGCCCTAATTTTTCCGTGTTTTCCCCACAGTGGCAGAATCAAATCCCTTTAGATTTTTCCATAAGCCACTGGTTCCCTATTTATGACTTTGTTCTTTGTTTATTATATCATCAGCCTTTTATCAGGAAAAGTGCTCTGTATTACATGTCAAGATGGCTTTGGAATGATTTGGATTTACATGGTATGCATAAGGCACAATGGGGGACTACATGAAATAAATATCACACTCATTATTTCATGAACTATATTCAAAATTAGTAATCACAAGTTGGACAATCTTTAAAACGATACTAGTAAGGCCGTAAACAAATTATTGCAAATAGAGACATATATATACATATATATATATATATATATATATATATACACTATGCAAACAACTTCGTTAATGCATCAGTTAGGGTTCTTCTACAGCGGCGAGAAATTCGATTTTAGGGTTTCACCCTTGCACTTCCCACCCAGCCACCCCCACCAACAGGCATCGGGGTGTGCGTAGTCCTTGGCCTAACACACCCCATCCCATGTGTAAACAAGCTGAAGTAGTGCAGTGTAGGAGAATGGGGTGAAAGTTAGGGGCTAAGGAACCAATGCACACCCCAATGCCTGTTGGTGGGAGGTGGGCGGGGTGGGGTGCAAGGGTGGAACCCTAAAATCAAATTCCTCACTTTTTTCACTGTAGAAGAACCCTAACTGATGTATTAAAGTTTTTGCATAGAATTTCCGCTTTTTAAGAAAGAATAGAAAAGTAGTTATGCAAGTTGGTGGGCCCCGCGCTCCCACCAACTTGTAAGTGTCCGGCCACATTACACACCAAATAACTAAAAAGTACATTCACAACAGCAAGGCCAGCCACCAAACAAATGTTAATCTAGTACAACAATAGAAAATGCTGTCCACAAAATGTTAACTGCGCCACACAATATGTCCGCAAAAAGTATATGGCCCGACACGTAAACACCTCTATTAACATCTACAGGACATGCCGTCAACACCCTCCAAATTTCAAGTAAAAAGACCAAACCATGTCCAAGATATGACATGTCAACATTTGTCATTTTCATTTGTCAGAGTGGCACAGTTCTGCACCTGTTGACATCTAACACACACAATGACTGAAAACTACATCCATGACACTAAGGCTAGATATCCTATCAATTTCAAGCCACCACCACAAGCAACATGCTGTCCACAGAACATAAACTGCACCACACCATATCTGCACCCAAAAAAATTTTCCAAAACGGAAACACTGTAATTTTCATCCACAAGACATGCTGTCAACACCCTCCAAATTTCAAGTGAAAAAACCAAACCGTGCCCGAGATATAACATTTTAATGTATGAGATTTTCATTTGTCAGACTGGCACAGTTCTGCACCTGCTGACATTTAACACACTCAACTGAAAACTACATCCATGACACTAAGGCTAGGTATCCTATCAATTTCAAGCCACCACCACAAGCAAAACACTTTCCGCAACACGTAAAGTGCGTCACGCAATATCTCTGCAAAAACAAATTTTCTCCGACACGTAAACACCACAATTCACATCTACAGGACATTCCGTAAACACCCTCCAAATTTCAAGTAAAAAGAGCAAACCGTTTCAGAGTTATTAAATCTTAAAGTTTGCTAAAATTTCCCTATCTATTCCATTATAAAAAATCTGGCCATCTTGTCCTGTCTTGTCAGGATCAATGATGGCGATCAAAGAATTTGCTGGCTCGCGATCAAAGAATTTGCAGGCTCACGAACAAAGAATTAAAACTTCAATAATTAACAAAATTGAAAGAATTGCAGTAAACCACCACCATGGTTCGACAGAACAAACCCCCTGAGCAAAACCCACGCTCATGTGACTTCCTAGCACACCCCTGGGCTGAGAAAATAGATTTTTTAATTTGGCCATCTCATCCTACCCTCACGATGCACGATCGCCATCAAAGAATCTCACGATCAAAGAATTTGTAGGCTCGCGATCAAAGAATTTGCATGATCAAAGAATAAAAAGTAGTGTAATTTACAAAATTTACACAATTGCAGTAATCCACCACCATGGTTCATCCCGAACGAAGCCTCCTGAGTAAAACCCACCCTCATTTGTCTTGCTAGGACACCCCTGAGCTGAGAATTTTTTTTTATCTGGCCATCTCGTCCCTAGCTCGTGATGCATGATCGCGATCAAAGAATCTCGCGATCAAGGAATTTGCATGCTGACGGTCAAAGAAATTGCTGGCTCGCAAACAAAGAGTGAGGGGCGAGATGGCCAGATTTTACAATCAATTTCTGCAGCCCAGGGGTGCCTATTAAGTAAAATAAGGGTGGGTTTTGGTCAGGGGGGGCTTCCCTCATCCATATCTGAATTAAATAGTGTACTTTACATTAGCCCCATCATAGCAATGTACATAATGATGTATGTTAGCTCTGGTAGTCTAGTGACCCCTCTAATGAGTATCCTATTAATATCTTTCTTTATTATCGTGGTAGTCTAGTGGCCCCCCATGTGTCTTTATCCATATTTTTATAATAATTATATCCCTGGTAGTCTAGTGCCCCCCCCACCCGCGATCTGTAGTTCTTAATAATTAATATTCCTATCCCTGGTAGTCTAGCAGTCGCCCCTCCCATCATAGTAAAACTGACTTCTATTTAGCAATACCTGGTAGTCTAGTGGTCCCCCACCCATCCATGACAGCCCACCCAGCACTCCCCACCCTTCCCCAGCCGGTGACTGGCACAGCCCACCTCTCACCTCCACGGCCAGCCGCCAACTGTGTGCATTACGAACGGCAGTTGAAAGAGGCGCTAGGAAATAATTTTCTCATAGCAATTTTAAGACCGATTTGGATGAAACCAAAGCCATGGCTTGATAGATCGGGGTCCCCTGAGTAAAACCCATCGAAGTTTTACTTCAGAAGTGACCCCCTGAGCCGAGATATTTGTGTTTGTGTGATTGGAAAACTGAAACCAAGATGGCGGACCTCGCAGTCAAATAATTTTTGAAATTCCTTGGGAACAAAGATTCTTGAACCGCGAGGCGGCAAATTCTTTGACTGCCAGGTGGGACGAGATGGCCAGAACCCCATTTGATCACAAGATATACATATAACTTTTCCCACTGACTTATAATGGGAACTTAAAAGTGCCATAACTTTTGAATGTCTTAATATTTTTTCACCAAACAAAAAGCGGCATGTTCGGCCCCCAAAGCTCTTCCAAACAAGTCATCTCGCAGAGTGGCACACCACATTACAGCCATGCAGGACCACATTAAGAATGCCAAAAGGTGCCTCAAAAAATGGATAATTTTGCATTTTGCAGTGCTTTCGTGCACAAAGACCAGCAATCTGACCAAAACACAATTTGGCAAATCAAGAGATCTAATACACCCCAATGCATGTACCAAATGTCAGGCAAATCCATTGAACGGGTCCAAAGCTATTAATGTCCAAACATTTGACTTTAGTATGTAACTGACCGCTCAACCCTAACTATAGTGGCGTGACCGCACCACTATTTTTTATACACACATATATATATATATATATATATATATATATATATATATACACACACACACGCACATGTATGCTATTTTTGTATCTTATAGTTGTTAGTTTTCAGACAAATTCTCATAGACTTTTTCCTGTCCTTCTGATGGAATCTTGAATGAGTTAAGTAAATATTATTTTCTTCAAGGCCATGATCCAGCAACTCAGTAAATACACACTCAGTATATCATATTATAAAATGACAAAAAAACAGTTTTCTGCTTCCAGTTGTTTGATCAGGAATTTTATAAATGGTATAGTTACATACCAGCATCTTGCAAGTTACCCAGGAAGATCTCTGACATTTCAGAAATAATATTAAGCCTACATGAAACTGCTGGCAGATCTGTACAGCACCTCACTGGAGTCAGGATGTGTTCTACTGGACTGGAGGTGGCACATGTAGTGCGATTACACAAGAGCAGACTAAGGGATGAACCAGGTAATTATTGTCCAGTAAGTCTCACCTCCATAGTGTGCAAACTCATGGAAACGATACTAAAGGAAAGACTGGTGTTGTACCTGGAGGACAACAGTCTCCAGGATGTGAGGCAGCATGAGTTCATATCAGGGAAGTCTTGCCAAACCAGCCTGACAAAGTTTTATGACTGGGTGACAAGTGATCTGGATAAAGGTCATGCGGTGGATGTTCTTTACGTGGACTTCAGCAAGGCCAAGCTAACTGGTGTAGGGGTAGGGGCAAAAATGATGAACTGGATTACAAGCTGGCTGAGTAGGAGGTTGCAACAGGTGGTGGTGGGAGGGGAGCTCTCAACTCCAAGGCCAGTGACGAACAAGGTGCCACAGGGCTCTGTGCTGGGATCAGTATTATTTGGGCTCTTCATATCAGACATTGCACACGGGGTAGTGAGCAATGTAAGTCTGTTCACAGACGACACCAAAATGGGAGCAGTAGCGGATGGAGAGGAGAGATGGAAGCAGCTGCACGGGGACCTAAGCAAGCTAGAGGAGTGATCAGAGACGTGGCAGCTGGGGTTCAATGCAAAGAAGTGCAAGGTTATGCACTTCGGGGTGAAGAACCCAAGGAGAGAATACTGGCTTGGGGGGGGGGTTAAGCTGGGGATCACTGAAAAGGAGAATGACCTAGGGGTATTGGTAACAGGGACCATGAACACATTGCCCAGTGCAGGAGAGCAGCTGCAAAAGTGAATACAATTCTGGGGTGCATGGCGAGGGGGTGTTCGTCCTGACAAAGAGGTGATCTTGCCCCTCTACAGGTCACTGGTAAGGCCACACTTGGGAGTATTGTGCGCAGTTTTGATGGAGACCTTACCTGAAGTGTGATATCAAGCTACTGGAGGGGGTGCAGAGAAGGGCAATGAAGATGATATGTGGAATGGAGGGGAGAGACTATGAGAGCAGGCTGGGACACCTGAATATGTACACCCTGGAGGATGGAAGGGATGGGGGGACATGATAGAGACATTCAAGTATCTGAGGGGAATCAATAAGGATGGGGCAGATGAAGTCTTTAATCTAAGGAGGGGGAGGGACACCAGGGGGCACTGGCTAAGAATAGAGGTGGGAAGATTTAGGAGGGAAATGAGGAGACACTATTTCACAGAGATGGTGGTAGAAAAATGGATCTCACTACCAGAATGGATGGTATCATGTAAATCTGTGAACAGCTTTAAAAGGGCAGGGAACAGGGGAGAGTGAGGGTGGGGGAGGTGGAGGGGCAGGCAGTGGGATGACAAATCTATCACCTCACGGAACAAGGCAAATAAAATGACATTAAATGAAGATGAATGTGTAGTACTCCATCTGGGATTTAACAATCATCAATACAATTATACTTTGAATAACACCTTATTAAAAATACCTATAAAGAAAGAAATCTTGATATAACTATCAATAAAACACTTTCATCATCAGACCATTGTAAAAAAAAGTAACCTTAACAGCAAACCGGATCTTAAACTGTATCAAACGTTCATTTATTAGCAAAAATGTAAATATGATTTTAGCACTATACAAAACTTACATTAGACCCCATCTTGATTTCTGCTCACCTTATTGGAATCCACATCTGAAAAAGGATATTGGGCTACTAGAAAGGGTCCAACACAGAGCTACTAAGATTATTCCAGACTTAAAAAAACAAAAATTATTAAGAAAGGCTAGGTATAAATGGATTAGTTTCACTCCAGGATAAGTGAAAAAGGGAAGACTCATTACAATTCTATAAAATGTTACAAGATAAAACCCTCATGGAACAATGCGGTATTAAAAAAATCTGAGTGTCTAATTACTCTGAGACACAACAACAAATAAAGTTCCCAATGGTAAATTCAAATAAAAGAAACAATGTTTCCACCATTAGAGCCTCAAGGCACTGGAATCTTCACCCACAAGATGCTACCAGCTTCGAAATATTCAAAAATAAACTAGACTCCCATTTAAACTGGTATGGGAAACGTGACTAAGCACCCACATGATGTGGGAAACATACCTTTTGGGCTATGGCCTTCTTATGTCTTAAATTTCCTAGTAATTCCTAGTAAAAAGGGGAGGGGTGGGGCAGCTGCAAACTAGGGGTGCTAGCTGCGCACTTGAGCAGACTTAGATAGATTGGGTGGTCTGTTTCTGCTGGCACATTCATATGTTCGTATATACAGAAAAACATAAAGGGAGCATTCAAGCTCAAATGGGAAGACTGGGTGGGCCATAGGCCCTTATCTGCTGACAGTGTATGTATCTACGTATCTAAACAATAATTTTCCTCCTAATAAATGGCATGACCTCTTTCATTCTCAAAAATAGCACATTATATATCAAGTCAATATCTCCTCCATCTTGGCATCAAATAAGATCTTGGCTTGTAAAAAAGTGCTGAAATGCCTAAAGTTTGCTGTAATTAATTTAAAAACATCTACAGTGCAACCCATTTATTTCAGACACCTCCGTGTTACTGAATTTATTCTGGTATAATGGATGTCCGGCTAATCGCTAAGTAGCTGCATATCGTTGTTGCATAGTTGAATCACATCGTGCTCAGCTTATTTTTCATGCATTTCTTTTGTTTTTTCTTTCATTTTTTGGTTTGCAAGTGGGCAGTTCTCTAAACGCAAGTTTATACAAGTGTGCTATGGGAAGATGTGTGGGTTTTTTTAGATTAAAGTGCTTTGTGTACTTTTTTATTTTTATTGAAGAAGCCTGTAATGCTAACTTGATGGGACCATGCGATTGAGTATCTAGTCCATTCCTTCTCCAATCGCTCGATAAGCAACCAGTCTGTTGTTAGATCTGCTCTCTGCTCCATTGCTCTTCTTAGTGTGGTGAGTGCATTATGTACTCTGTAGCGGTCACAACAGGCTTAGTCGCTTGACAGTCATCGGCTTCCTCTTCGTCGTCTGTTTCTGCAGGCCCTATTACGGAGAGTGTGGATATAGCCGTTGCTATGTCATCCTCTTCAGGCTCCACTTCCACGTTGTCCACTAGACAGCAAAGATCATCAAACTCATCCTCAGTCAGCCCTGCTGGTGGTGGTTCCTCATCTTCTTGTGGCTCCTCAGCAATGTAAACAGCATCATCAGTAGAGACAGTGAACCCCCTTTTCTAAAGTAACTTACAATGGTTTCCCTGCTAACAACTTCCCATGTGGTTTTCATTAACCGCACAGCATCCAGTAAGTTTATCTGCTTGATGCAGTTGGCAGCAGACAGCTCAGATCCATCGATCAATTGTAACACTCTTGATTTCATCGCTCTCACGTTATGCCGCTTGAAGGCATAGATTATGCCTTGGCCAAGCAGCTGAATTAGGCAGGTCATGTTTGCTGGGAGAAACATTAGTTTAATGTTTCTCAGGCCTTCCACAGCTGGGTGTCCAGAAAAGTTGTTTAGTAGGAGAATGACTTTCCTACCCTGTAATTTACGGTCCCACGCTTTGACCTACTCTGCAAACAGCCTTCCTGTTATCTATGCTGAGTGGCTGGATTTGTAAATCACAGGCAGATGACGAACCCCTCTAAAGCAACATGGCTGGGCTGATTTTCCTATAACCAGAAGCTCCAACTTGTCAGTCCCAACCATGTTGCAGCAACACAGAACACCGAGTCTCTCTTTAGCTTTCTTTGCTCCAACAGGCAGCTTTGATTTAAAAGTCAGTGTTCCTGATCCCACGCATCAGTAAAAAACCCAGTTTTGTCACAGTTGTAAATGTTCTGCGGGTCGTACCCTGCAAGTAGACCAGGCAGAACATCGGATAGCCACTGCTCAGCACTAGCAATGTCAGTGTTTTGCTTCCTGCCATTCACTCTTCTGAATCCGATGTTGTGCCTCACCTTCCAGTGATAAAGCCAGCCCACGGTAGGCACAAAGCCTTCCTTCCCCGAATCAGTTGCAATTTGAGAGGCCTTCTCAATAAGCAGATGTCCGCTAATCAGTGTGCTGCGAGCATGTGAGAGCCAAGTGAGTAAGGCTTCTTCAATCTCAATGTCCTTACCCTCCCACTTACACTTCCATTCTGGGTTCTGGTTTGTATGCCATGCTGCAAAGACCTTCTTCCGGTCCCTTTGTAAGTCAGACAGGGTAGACTTTGTCATTGCAAAATGCAGTGCTAACTCTCAAAGAGTTTGCTTAGGCATGCTGTCTATTTCAGTTAGGATCTCAACTTTCCGTGAGAGAGTGCATTACACTTTGGAGCCATCTTGCTCTAGGAACAGGTAAAAGAGTGAATGAAGCTGTAATGGGAGACCTCACTTTTAAGTGCTTAGCACCTAATTAGGGACTGTATTACAAACACAGGTGCAGTGCTTTCATTAAACAAGCTATTAAACCACTCAGTTTAAATTAAAGACCTGCAAACAGAGCCTAGAATTGCCGACAGAATCGCTGACAGCTGTCCGTAATACAAGGGCTGTCTAATTTTTTTCAACACTAACTTCTACAATAGCGCACTATACAAATGGCTTTTGGCATGCAGCAATTGTCCGTTAAGATACAAATTTCTGGCTTATCCGTATCTGTTATAAGTGGGCTGCACTGTACATGTCTGTCATGTACAGTATTGTGTCTTTTGATAAGGTTGTATATTGCATTTGCTATGCTTGTATTTATGTACATATTCTGTATAACTATTTATTTTATACATTGGGACCCCATTGAAAATGAGCCTCAGCTCAATTAGGCTATCCTTTTCTGAATTTTCAGAACAAAATATTTACTACTACTACTACATGTTGTGAGAGATCAAAGCAAGTTAACACATACCCTGGCTACGTTATCAGACCTCAAATGCATTTATAGAAATTATGCACAAATACATTACTAATACTGTAAATTAAAATATTACTGTCCAGACCTTCTTACTGTTTAGACTGCTCATTCCAACCACAAACAATACATTTATGTTCCATAGCCTAGAGTTGGGGGTCCAAAACACAAGAACAACTCAACTGTTATCCCCTATAAATTTATTTTTCTCAGTTGTTTTGACTTGTTATAACTCTATATAAGAACATAAGGAATTAGATAATTATACAGATGGATTTCTCAACCATGGTTTGCCAGCAGTTCATTTATTAGATGAGGTCTCCCTTGCCAGGAGTTTGACTGTTTTTCCACCACCATCACACACACACACACACACACACACATATACACACACACACTTACTATAAGAGATCTCAGTAGCTCTCATCTGTTATGTTTGGGAAGCAGGTGCAGCCTTTGCTGTCAAAAATAAATTTATATATTTAGTCTGGGTAGTTCACTGAAGACCTAGCATTTTATCAGATAGGTCTTGAGAGGTTAAAAAAAACAATATAAATCTTTATAAATTTGCTGGGAAAGGGTAACATTTCTGAGCTATGACTCTTGAAAGATATTCATGCCCAACTGAAGTTAACAGCAAAAAATGTTTCAATGCTAGACATTTAAATGTGCAAGCTGTTGCATTTGAAGGGGGTAACCAAATCTCCAGTTTAATAGGCAACCACTATTTAACAAGCTGTTTCAGTTTCCCAATGGCCATCTGAAAAGCAGCTTGGAGTCATGTCTCCAACATTCTATACAGAAAGAAGGGAATATTTTATTTTAGTTGCCATAGTGATTTGTAGATGTGGAAGGATACATTGAAAAGTCCAAAAAATGTGTTCCACGATATTCCATTTTCAAGCTACAGATTGCAAGATGGCTATAGGCTTCGCCCACAATCATAAAAATAGGGAGAATCATCTTTTGGAAAATCTCACGTCTGGCCGTAAGAGGAATGCTATTACAGTTCCTGTATAGGGTGCCAAGTTTGAGGCACATTTTTTTCAGAATGGCATTGATGTGACCAGAGAAGGTGAGGTGTTGGTAAAGACAAACCCCAAGGTATCTAAAACAGGAAAGGACCTCTAGTTTTGTCCCATCCAGGGTGTGGAAGGTGGGCAGAACAGGGGGCCTAGAGAGTCTATGCCTCGTGCCAAAGTTCATGGAAATGATTTTCCTGGTATTTAGAAAAAATTGGTGAGAGGCAAGCCAGTGCTGGATCTTATTAAAGTCAAGCTGAAGTCTGCCTTTCACATCAGTGGGAGATTGGCCAGAGGTGAAGATGATGGTGTCATCAGCGTACACGTGGATGGATGAGGAGGAGAAGGCAGACGGTAAATTGTGTACTCCAGTGTGGATTTGGTGAGGAAGGGAGTTGTAATCGGCTGTTCTTGCTGATTGAGTACAACCTGAGAAATAGGCCCTGAACCAGTTTGTTGCAGATAGCGAGAGACCAGCTGAGGAGAGGACTTGGAGAAGCAGAGTGTGAGTATCTGTGTCAAATGCCTTGGCAAGGTCGACAAAGATAGCAGAGGTGATCAAGCCATTGTCCATTCCAGTGAGGACTGAATCAGTGAGCCTGAGTAGAGAGGTAGTGGTAGAATGTTTTTTTCTGAAATCCAGATTGGAACGGGGTAAAGAAGTCTGAGTCAGAGAGAAAGGAGGAGATTTGGCAGAAATAGAGTTCTTTCAGCAGGTAATAGCCAATAGGACTGAGTCCCAAGCAGTACTGGGATGTCACCAGGTCAGAAGGGCAGTGGTCAAAAAGGTAATATCCCTGGGCTATTAAGAGAGAAGCCCTTGGAAGACTGCCAGGCCAAAGCCTGCCCTCTGTCTGGAAGCAATGTCACACTGTAGTGCTGAATAAAGGTATGCAGCCAATTCCAGGTGGCTGCAGCACAGAGGTCTGCTGCAGACATGTTCTTGACCAAAGCAAATGATGAAGAGAACCTTCTTGAGTGACCTCTTACTGACCCCAGCAGGAGGTTTCCATGTTTCTCATGGCAGAAAAACACAGGCTACTCACCTGTAACAATAGTTCTAGGAGTGGAATATGATGCTCATCAACACTTCTGGCAGTGACCTTTCCCTTTAAGAGATGCCGGAAAGTCTTCAAGCTGGCTCCTCCCACCCACCCGGTTGGTATATCCCTCGGCTCTGCCCCATGGCGCCAGATCTTGCCAGCTGGAAGCAGTGGCTGTGTACCTGAGCCAGGGGCGATCGGGTGGGTCCGTGAGGATGAACACCATATTCCACTCCTAGGACTACTGTTACAGGTGAGTAACCTGTGTTTCTAGGGACATGGATATGATGTTCTATCCACACTTCTGGCAGACTACTAGCAGTTCTCTGGGAGGAGGGAGTCAAGGTGCACACCCCCTAATTAGGAAATAAGGATTGGAGAACTGAGGCCCGCAAACCAACTTCACAGAGTGACTCAAGGTCAATGTGGTAATGGAAAATGAAGGTGTGTGCTGACTTCCAGGCAGCAGCCTTGCAGATTTCCTGGATAGGGGCATCCCTAGAAGCAGCCCACAATGCAGCGGTATGGTGGGAGAAATGTGCCCTTAGCCCTCCAGGAGGCTCACTACCCACCAATCTATAGCTGAGATCAATGCAGGATGTGATCCACCTGTCAATCATCAACTTGGCTGCAGGTCTGCCAGGTGAGGCTTCAGCATAGGTGACAAACAGCTGGCGAACCTCTCCCTGAACTCCAGCCGTGTGCTCTTTGTAATAAGTGAGCGCTCTTCTCAGGTCCAGAGTATGGAGCCTGTGTTCAGCCTCTGAGGTGTGGTTTGGGAAGAACACCCGAAGAGTCATCACCCGATTCAGGTGAAACTCTGACACAACCTTCGGGAGGCGCTTTGGGTTGGGGCGCAGGACAATTTTGTCCCTGTACAGAAATTCGTAGGTGACTGTAGGATAGGGGCAGAAATTAATACTACTCAAAATACATCTGACCTACAAGTGACTACAGATAACATACTCACTTGGACTAAAGAAGCTAAGTTAACACTAAATCAAGATAAATGCTACATCATGCTTTTAGGGAGAAAAAAAAATAGAATGCCTTATAAACTGGGTAACACTGCCCTAAAAATAATAGATGAGGAAAGGGATTTGGGTATTATAGTGTCCAGTGACATGTCCTTTACACCCCACTATCAAACGATAACTCAGAGGGAAAACAGAATCCTAAACTGTATACTAAGACACATATCGACAAGAAGTATGGCAGCCATGTTACCATTGTATACATCGCTAGTTAGACCAATTATGGAATACGGTGCCCAGGTATGGGCACCATATAAAAAGCAAGACATTGCCCTGTTGGAGAGAGTACAAAAGAGAGCTACCAGGGCAATACAGGATACGTCTAGTAAAAACTATGAGGCTCGCTTGTCAGAGCTAAACATGTACTCCTTGGAGGTAAGGAGAAAAAGGGGAGGATATGTGCCTGGTACACAGGGCATGGAATAACAACGATCTCTGGGATATCATCGGACTCGAATGCAATATAAATGCATATAATACTAGGTCCAACCCATTACAGCCAACAGCACCACACAGGAAAAAAGTGTGTAGTACATCGTGGTTTAGCCAAAGGGTGGTACATGAGTGGAACAGGTTACCATTGGAGGTTGTGGCTAGCCAATCAATCGCACCTTTCAACACCAGCTGGGATACATACACTGAAAAAAATTAGAATCTAGAGATATAGATGGCAAGCATTTAGGACACAAGTCCATTAGCTCAGTATAAATCCTATGGAAGACCAGGTAAGGAGACTCCACCGAGAGTGCCTGCAGCTCATTGATCCTTCAGATATACATATAGATTATATACACACACACACACATATACATTAGCCATGAGAAATACTTTTTGCTGTTTCTACTGTACTGTATTTCTGTACGTAAGGCAACAGTGCCATCTTTAGTAACTGTGCATTATTACAACTGACCTTGGAGATCAGTACCTTCTTTGTACCGTTATGTGCTTAGTAATGTAACTTTTTACACTGGTTAGGACAGTTGCTCAGACCACCTGTTTTTGTCCAATTATATTCATTTTATGTATCTTCCTTAGCCGTTGCTATAGTGCTTATCAGGGTATAAGACCCCTTTTAACACATAGTTCTGAGAGAGAGAGAGAGAGAGAGATGGTCTGCTTTTACGTAGGTATGGAAACCTGCTTCTCCCAGCGTTTACACTGTACTGGTAATAAGTCTGTATTATTGATTTGTAATAAATTTAATTTATTATAGGAGTACCACTTGTCTGTGGTCTCTTTTTTTATTGCATAGTTTCACCAGGAACCTGACAAAAGGGATTTTGTGACCCTTACATTTTGACAACCACATGCAGATGAAATACACAAGAGAAGATTTGCATTCATTTTATTTTGAATGTCGAGTAGTGTAGCATGATCTTTGTATCACCTTCTTGGACCTACTTGTACTTACAGTGGTAACGGTCATGGCAGACTCACACCATCTTTGGTCTCAGGTGTGAGACGAACACCAGACCCTTTGCACTCCCTCTGCAAGTGACAGCATACCCCCTGGGACGATCGATCAACCACCGTGGACTGGAATGTGGTACGTGATGGAGCCAGGGCATTTTTACAGGTTTCCGCACTTTGTTATTCTGTTTGTTTGTCCCTTAATTATCATGTCTGACCTGTGCACAGAACTGACACTCAATGTCTCAAATTACGTCACATCCCAAGGTGGATGAACATATTTCGTGCTGGATGCAAAATCTGCTGACAAAACATTGCTGCTAATTGCAGACCAATACCCAGAGTCCAAACAACCAACGAAAAATACACAACCTTAAAGATCTTTTGGTTGTGGCTCTGCCTACTGCTGTTGAGAGTCTCACAGCAAGGTGTGCCTCCCTTTAACTGCAAAACGTGTGTCTAAAAAAAAAAAGAGATGGGCTTGCAGGCACTGGAGTTGAAGCACAGGTCAGGAAGCATAGGAAAACCAAGAGCAGTTGTAGAATTCACCAGAAATATTTATTTACACTAGCAGTAACATAAAAAAATTAATTTGTTCAAAATAACTATGTACAGAGGAGAAATGCAGTAGTTTTACTTCAGTCTCTGTGTCCCTTTTTCTTATACTTCAGCAGTTGCAGCTTAACTCCTTTATAAGTCCTTTCAACCCTCATTCTTAGCAAGCATCCTGTTTTTGTAAATATCAGGCAGGAGCTGCTAGAACAGTGTGCTTTAACTGAGAGGCCCCCTTTTTTCACAGCTTTTGCCAAAGGCTTAATGATTTGCACTAAGGTAACCTCTAGTTTCCAACAGCTATTTGCAGTCATCTCAAATTATAATTATATTCATTTCAACAGTAATGCCATATATTTTTCTAAACAAAAGGTGATCTCATTATCAGTTACATTTTCATACAATGATTTGAACATATTTTTATATCAGCAGATATGCAAGGGAGGAAAAACAGGCAGCAAGAGGAAACTGAGACCGTGAGAGGCAAAGAACTGTGAGCCTGTAGGACTGATCAACTCTGAAGTCTCACAAGAAAATTTGGTTGCACAACCAGACAGAGAAGAGACAGAAAAGGAAAGATCTTGCATTTAAACACCTTCTCAATAACAACTGGGACAGGGTCCTAGTCCACCCTGTCATACGGAGTTACAGAAGAAGGAAAGAAAACTGGCAGAGGAGACACAGTCACTCCGTAATCCTAATTCCAGGCTTCTGCACTGTACTGCTCAAGACACTGAGCGAGAGTTATGTTTGCTAAGAGAT
Source organism: Neoceratodus forsteri (assembly GCA_016271365.2). Classification (NCBI taxonomy): domain Eukaryota; kingdom Metazoa; phylum Chordata; order Ceratodontiformes; family Ceratodontidae; genus Neoceratodus; species Neoceratodus forsteri. The sequence goes on from CM057459.1 coordinate 284,963,643, forward strand.
GATTGTGAATGGTTGAAATGTGATAAGAAACAGCACATTTGAATGATATTTTGTGTGATACTGAGAGAAGAGAATGCAGAGTTGAAAGAGGATTACAAGCGTGTGAGTAATAAGTTGGATAAAGAGCTTAGGGAAAATGCCAAATTGGGCACCACGTATAGAGTGTTGCAGAGAGAGATTGAGAAAGATATTGAGCAGGGCACTGCAGAAGTCTGTAGACAAAAGATAGTGAAACTGTGCCACCAACAGGAGGTTCTTACCAGCCATGAATGGTTTCCAGCATGCACACATTGATACTGCGTCATCCAGTGATGACAATTCTGATGACGAGGCATGCCACGTCACACACCAGTCCAACCCCCATATTGGTGCAATCCTCACTCGCCATTCCCAAGATGGCACAGATGTTAGCATGCACACAGCATCATCACATCCTCACAAACATGGCGGATGCCACGTATAACGCCAAGATCGTGGTCCCAAGGATATAGGCAGAGGGCCTGCTCACCGCTATTCAGCTCCACTCACTCCCATTACTAGGAGTGATGAGTCGGAGATCCATAGCATTATCAATGATGTGATCAGCTGAATCTCCATCCCAGAGGATCAAAAGAAGGCCATTTGGGACCAAATAGAGAATATGCTTAAAGAGTCGGTCACTCAGGATTAGACGTACAAGGCGATCACTGATGCAGCAGCAGAGGCTGCACTCCGTGGAGCCTTGGCACGGACTGAGCTTGGAACAACAGCACCTACCTCCAATCCCCTACAGGTCACTCATTCTGTCCAGAAAATTGGGCATAGCATCGGCCAGATGGACCCAACTGACAATCTCAGCTGCCACTTGGAGAAAGTGCGCTCCCTTTGTGAGAATTTCTCTCTCCAACCCCAATATCAAGTACAAGTCTTGAGACAAACAATCGAACCAGCCCACTTTGCCAAGTTGTCAGAGTCAGCGCACAGTGCTGATGATGCAACTTTTGGCGAGATCACGGCTGCATTCATCTGTGCAAATTCCCCGGGAATCGTGGGGAGGCACTTTTCCTACACAGTCAAGCAAGGAGCAAAGAAAAGCCCAGCCACCTACTGTCACAAACACACCCAGTCGGTCAGGCCCGCTCTGCCATTGTGTCAAACCTCAAAGTGCAATATGTGAACAGGGTAACCCTCCTGTCTGTTTTGGGTCCGAATCACCTACCAGTCTCGAGTCCTGGTGTCAAATATGAACCTTTTCTGCTAGCACACCCAGTTAACAGGCTCAGATATGTACTCTCTTCAGGGGATGCAGTACAATACTTCACCCTGTAAGCACCCAGCCAGGTTCAAATGTCTACCCTTATGACTCAATTTGAGACCTAGGTATATTCTTTCCTTAGCAAGATAGTAACGCATTCAAGCCCTTAACAGTTCTTGTCATAATTACCCAATACTGTTTCAGCCTCCACATGCAAAAGAAAAGACTCAGGCAGGATTAAGGAAAACAAAAGGTTTACTGGAATTAAAAAAAAATATCAAATACATACAAAACATACAACATATAACCCGAGTACTTACAGTCTGAAAATAAATTGGATTTTTACAGAAAACAAAATGCCTGATTACTTAAAGTTCTAGCTTAGCTAAGTTCCAGTTGGGTGTTACCTATTTTTAACAGAAGTGTCTCTTTGGAGTTTCAGAGATGAAGTCTGTCATTTAAGAGTCCAGAGATAAAGTGCGTTTCCCCTCAGATGCTTGGTAATCTTGATAGACATTCTGTCCACCTCCTTGTGATGTCACAGCACATGAGGTCACTGTTTGTCCTGTCATTAATTTTGTAACCTGACCAAGTATACCCAAGGGTGTCACTTTACTGTTGGCTGGAAATCTGCAAAGTTAGCAATATCAAAAAAAGGACAGTCTCTTTGATCAGAGCATTTCCTTTGATGTTTTTAGAACACACATCCTGCCACCAATTCCCTTCTAGGTGTGAAAACCAACAGGAATCAGCCAAATGGCCCCTTCGTCACAGGTCATAAAATGCATTACTTTGTCTCTGTAGTTTCAAAGTAGAGAGATGGTTTTACAAGTTGTTATACAGTGGCCTTGGTAATGTCCCAGGAGGTCAGTTTTTTTTTTTCAAGCTACAGGTAATCCAGCAGGCCAGTACATTTTCAAAAACCTAATGTCCCAGAATGCCTTGCTGGCTGCCCTATTTTCCCCAGCAGAAATCCACAGAACATATCAATAAATATATTTATATCACAAATAAAAATATAATTATTTGAAGGTTAATTACGTTACACGCCTCCCTCCTAGACTGGACTTGGGGAAATCCATTCCTAGCATGGTATGGGTTCCCAAATTCAGTTCACCTCTCAAACTGACGTGATAAACCATTTGCATTTTTGTTTACTGCCCCAGCCTTGTGTCAGACAGTCATGTCATAACCTTACAAGGCAAGGCAAGGCTCCATCTTAATAGCCTACCATTTGTTTTACCCATTTGTGCCAGCCAAACTAGGGAGTTGTGGTTGGTTTGTACCTCAAAATGCTGCCTGTATAGGTATGGCTCCAACTTTTTTAGCGCCCCCACCATGGCAAGACATTCTTTTTCCACTGTAGAGTAAGCCTGCTCCCTGGGAAGTAACTTCTTACTGAGGTACACTATTGGGTGATCTTTCCCTTGGTTGGACATTTGACTAAGCACTGCCCAATACCCACATCTGAAGCATCAGTCTGGACTACAAAGGGTTTACTATAGTCTGGACTTGCTAATACAGGAGCACTGCACAGTGTCTCCTTTAACCATGTAAAGGCTTGCTCACAGGTTGGTTTCCAGTTAACTTTCTTAGGCACCCTTTTCTTTAACAGGCCAGATAGGGGAACAGCCAGGACACTGTAGTTTGGTACAAACTTCCAATAGTACCCTGTTGTCCCTAGAAAACCTTGAACCTGCTTCTGTGTTTCAGGTCTGGACCATGCCTTGATTGCCTCTATTTTTGCTTGGTTAGGACAGAGCTGTCCCCAGCCTACTATGTGTCTGAGGCATGCCACCTCAGCCATGGCCATCTGGCACTTCTCAGCTTTATCCTGCCCAGTACTTCCCTAAGATGGGACAGGTGTTCCTCCCAGGTGGCACTAAAGATGGTAATGCCATCCAGGTATGCCATGGCGTACTCCTCAGCACCATTTAACACCTGGTTCACCAACCTCTGGAAGGTTGAAGGATGTTCTTCATTCCGAAAGGCATTACCTTAAACTCAAATAACTCTATCAGAGTGATGAAGGCTGACCTCTGTCTAGCTCTGGCAGTTAACTCTACCTGCCAATACCCTTTTGACAGGTCAATGGTGGTAAGGTATGTCGCCCCTCCCAACTTGTCCAGGAGTTCATCCATCCATGGCATTGGGCGGGCATCTGACTTCGTGACTGCATTGAGTCCATGACAGTCCACACAAAAATGAGTAGCATCATCTGACTTTGGAACAAGGACTACGGGTGAGGCCCAGGGGCTGTGGTATGTCTGGATTATCCCTAAATCCAGCATTTCCTCCACCTCCCTCCTAATGTCCTTTAGGACAGCCTCCAACACCCGATATACCGTCCGCCATATGGGCACTTGTGTCCCTGTCTCCACATTGTGTGTCACTAAGGGGGTTAAGTCCAGGCTTGGCAACAAACAATTGGGCAAAGTCTGCTAAAACCTCCCTTACTTCCTGGATCTCGTCTGGGGTCAACTGGGGCATTATTGTAATTGCCTCCACAGAGGACTTCCACTTGCTTTCTTCCAGCAAATCCAGAAGGGGGTCTCCTTCATCCATCCCCTCCCCAGCACTACACACTGCAAACACCATGTCGGAACTATTAGCATATGGCTTCATCATGTTGACATTGTACATTCTTTGTGTATGTCTCCTTTCAGGTAGTTCTACAATGTCGTTTACATCATTCGCCTGCCTGACTACCTTGTATGGTCCTGCCCACTTGGCCTGTAGCTCATCTTTCTGGACCGGAATTAGGACCATGACTTCCTGACCCACAGTGTATGAACAAGCTCTGGCTCTGCGGTCATACCACACCTTTTATTTTTGTTGGGCAGCTGCCAGGTTGCTCTGGGCTGTCCCCATAAGCTCCTTCAGCTTTTCCCTAAACTTAAGGACATAATCCACTATGGGAGTTCCTTGGGTGGCGTGCTTGCCTTCCCAGTCCTCCCAGATCAAGTCTAGGGGCCCACATACCCTGTGTCCATATAAGAGCTCAAAGGGGAGAACCCTGTCGACTCTTGGGGAACCTCCCTATATGCGAACAACAGGTGGGGAAGGTATTTCTCCCAGTTCCTCCCAGGCTGTTCAGCAAATGTTTGGAGCATCATTTTAAGGGTACCACTGAACCTTTCCACAAGCCCATTGGCTTGTGGGTGATAAGGTGTCGTGCGTCTCTGCACCACCCCACACTTCTCCCATAAACATTTCATCAGGACCGACATGAAGAAACCCCCTCGATCAGTGATAACCTCCTGCAAGAACCCAACACAGGAGAAAATCCCTAGCAAGGCATCTGTCACTTTGTCTGTCCTTGGTGAGGATAGGGCGACTGCCTCTGGGTACTGGGTAGCATAATCCACCACAGTTAGGATAAGCCTCTTTCCAGAGGAGCTGGGGGTATTTAAAGGCCCTACAATATCCATTCCTACCCTCTGGAATGGCTCCTCCACTATGGGCAAAGGAATTAGGGCAGCTTGGGTTTTCTTACCTGCCTTCCTTATTTCTTGGCACCGGTGACAAGACCTGCAATACTCTTTCACCTGCTGGGTGAACTTGAGCCAATAGAAATTCTGGGTCAATCACTGCATAGTGCGTGCAATTCCCAGACATGGGAATATCATGAGCAATTTTGAGCAACCACTCACGGTACCCCTGGGGAATGACAAGCTGCCTGCCCATCACCCCTTCCTCTCTCATTATGTCTCGCGCATACATCAGTCCATTGTCCCAATAAACTTTGTTTCCCATCACCTCCCTGTGCTCCATTAGAGTCTGCCCAAGCCCTCAGCTTCTCTAAACTAGGGTCATTTTTTTGAGCAGCTGCAAGATCCCTACACTTTCCCAAAGCATGGGACAGGTCCACTCCAGCTTCTAAACTAGGGTCCCTAGCTCTAGCGTCAGGGCGTTCAGGATCACTGCCATCCCTAACCCTCTGACTATGGGTCACCCCTTCCTCAGAATAACCCTCTGTAGCTGTTCTGTTAACTGCTACCTGGGGAATTTCTACCCCCTCTTTCATTATTCTCCATATCAGGAGAGACACATGCTGTGGAACCAGCCTCCCAGTGGTTTCCACAGGGTCTTCTACGGGGTCTGGGGAACTACAGTTTTCCTTTGCTGCTTGATTGCAGGTAACTGCACACACCAACCCCTCTTGCAGATTGTTCCCAATAATTACATCAAGAGCAAGATTCTCTGCTACTGCAACCTTTTGCACAGTCTCCCCTGTCTCATCCTAGTCCAGGAGAACACTAGTAAGTGGCAGTATTTGTCTCCTCCACAGTGAATCCCCATACAGTCACAAATTGATTGGGTATAAGCTGTTTAGGCTCTACCAAATCCCCTTTTACCAAAGTCAGGGATGCCCCCATGTCCCTTAACCCATGGGTCTGTACCCCATTCACATTGACGGGGTGTATGTGCTCCCTCATGTTTACTGGTATGCTTTCTGGGGCACACAAACAACCCACTTCTTTCCTAGCACCACTTTTTACACTCTCTGCCCTTTCTGGACACTGCCTGGCAAGACGTTCAGGTTCTCGGCAGACCCAACATTTATTTCTTGTAACAGGCAAATCTTTTCTTTGTAACCTAGGGCTACTTGGTTTTGGTGGAGGCAGGGAGGGTTTTAGCTGCCCTAAAGGTGCACTTTTCCCTTTCTGCGCTGCCACACCTGCTCCATTCCCTCTCAGAGCAGGTCTGCTCCTGGCATAGCGGTCCAAGAGCTCAGCAGCCTCTTTCACTGTTTTTGGATCCTGGTCCTCTAGCCAGGTTTTCAGCTCTGCTGGGCATACCCATAAAAACTGTTCTGACAGTACATTTTCAGTTTTTTCTAGAGAGTCTGCTTCAATCTCTTCCCACCAATGTTTTAAAAACTGATGTGTTTAGTGGCTAGCTCCTTGTAGCTCATGTCAAGGCTTCTCCTGAGCTTACAGAATTTAACTCTGCATGCCTATGTTGTTAAATCATACTTTTTTAACAGGGCAGCTTTAAGTTTACTATAATCATTACTGTTCTCATTGTCCATTTGTCCTAATGCATCCTGAACTTTTCCAGTAAGTAGCGGGGATAGCTGGAAGCACCTAGACTCTATGGAAATGTTTGTCTGAATCCATACTTTTTCAAAGGAATTTAAAAATGCATCCATATCTTCCCCCTCTTTAAATTCAGCTACCAATACAGAATTTAATTTGTAACCCAGTCCTGGAGTCCCAGTTACACCCAGGCCACTTACCTGCTCTGGTGCTGGTCTTTGGAGTCGTAGCTTCTCCAGTTCATGTTGCCTATGGTGCTCATGCTCTTTTAACTTGGCCTCTTGCTCAGCCTCTCTCTGCCGTTGGTTTTCTTTTTCCGTGGCCTCTCGTTGCTCTCATTTCTCCTCTCTCTCTCTCTCTCTCTCTCTCTCCATCTCCAGCTTCTTCTGTTCAAGCTCCCTTCACTGCTGGGCTTCAAACCTTTTCTGTTCAAATTCCAGCTCCATCTGCACCCTTATCCCTTCTGGCTCCAGAATGTTGGTGACCTTCCCCTGCTGCTGTGACTCTTGGCTTGCACTGGCCCTGTTGTCCTTCTCCCTGGGTTTGGACACTGCATTGGACCCTGGCCCCTCCATACCCAAGGTTTAGTCCTTTCCAGTCACAGGCTGTGACTCGAGGTCTTGTGCATCAGCTGCCACAAGATCCTCCACAAGGTGCTTTTTGGCTCAGCCCTCATGGACTCCTCTCTCTTGGAACAGCTGCCTCAGGTAGTCCGCAGTGTACTCGCTATGGTAGGAAGCCATCTTCTTCCCTATCTACAGCTACACTAACTTACCCCTGAAAAAAATACAACAGGTAGGGAACCTAGGTTGTACGCACAATGATATAATTCTTTTACTTTTTAAATCACTGCCTTATTTTGCATGTGAGCTGTACAGATATCAGTCTGACACACTGGACTGTTAACGCTTGTGTTGCCAAATACTTTTTAATACTGCTGCCAACCAGATCTGTCCCACAGTGCCAAACCTCGAAGTGCAATATGTGAACAGGATACAAACAGGGTAACCCTCCTGTCTGTTTTGGGTCCGAATCACCTACTAGCCTCGAGTCCTGGTGTCAAATATGAACCTGTTCTGCTAGCACACCCAGTTAACAGGCTCAGATATGTACTCTCTTCAGGGATGCAGTACAATTCTTCACCCTGTGGGCACCCAGCCAGGTTCAAACATCTACCTTTATGACTCAAGTTGAGACCTAGGTATCAAGATAGTAACACATTCAAGCCCTTAACAGTTCTTGTCATAATTACCCAATACTGTTTCAGCCTCCACATGCAAAAGAAAAGACTCAGACAGGATAAAGGAAAACAAAAGGTTTACCGGAATAAAAAAAAAAATATAAAATACATTCAAAACATAGAACATATAACCGGAGTACATACAGTCTGAAAATAAATTGGAATTTTACAGAAAACAAAATGCCTGATTACTTAAAGTTCTAGCTTAGCTAGGTTCCAGTTGGGAATGACCTATTTTTAACAGAAGTGTCTCTTTGGAGTTTCAGAGATGAAGTCTGTCATTTAAGAGTCCAGAGATAAAGTGTGTTTCCCCTCAGATGCTTGGTAATCTTGACAGACATTCTCTCCACCTCCTTGTGATGCCACAGCATGAGGTCACTGTTTGTCCTGTCATTAATTTTGTAACCTGACCAAGTATATCCAAGGGTGTCACTTTACTGTTGGCTGGAAATCTGCAAAGTTAGCAATATCAAAAAAATGACAGTCTCTTTGATCAGAGCATTTCCTTTGATGTTTTTAGAACACACATCCTGCCAACAGTTCCTTTCTAGGTGTGAAAGCCAACAGGAATCCCTCAAATTGCCCCTTCCTCACAGGTCATAAAATGCATTACTTTGTCTCTGTAGTTTCAAAGTAGAGAGATGGTTTTATAAAGTGTTATACTCTGGCCTTGGTTATGTCCCAGGAAGTCAGGATTTTTTTTCCAAGCTAGAGGTAATCCAGCAGGCCAGTACATTTTCAAAAACCTAATATCCCAAAATGCCTTGCTGACTGCCCTATTTTTCCCAGCAGAAATCCTCAGAACATATCAATAAACCTATTTATACCACAAATATAATATAATTATTAGAAGGTTAATCACGTTACACCTATCATCAACGGTTGTGGCTTGCATATAAAGCTGGGAAGGCCCTCGCAGACGAGAACGTAGACAAAATTGAGTAGAAGGATTTGTACATTTGGAACATATATTTTCTTTGAGGGAAAAAGCTGAACTTAATGTTTTCCCGGATACCGACAAGTTTCAGGTCATCCTCACAAAAATGGAATTAGCCTATCAGGTCCATCGCCGTACCCTTTCTTCTGGAAAGTCCAACAAGGTAGCCACAGTGCAGCCTACATCTGACGCCCCCACTCATTACGTGGTGGAGGGAAACAACTAGAAAACTAATACCCCTTCTTATGACAAACAGTCACACGGGGGGGCCGGAATTATAGAAATAACAGGAACAATAAGGATAACAGAGGCAGTTAGAAAAATTTAAATGCCCAACAAAATAGCCAGAACTAATACCAAAATGGTCCTAGCTATCGACAAATCAGAGAGGAGAATGCAAACCTCTGAAAACTTTTGGAGGAAGCTTGTGCAGGAATAGAAACAACTCCTGCACGACATATAGCTGCCCTAGCCCTGGTAGTTGAATTATTAAGCAGCCAAGGGGATGTTGCATCGGTTACTGGCCAGGCAGATGCGACATCTAAGGCAGAACTGCCAGTACAGGCAACTACTGCAGCTGTGATGTCACAAGTACACTTGTACCCAGTACAAGACATATAAGGAGCCCTTGCAGATCCTGCAGGCCTTCGATTTCAGGAACAGGAAGACAATGCCGATTCTGAATGTACAGATTGAGAATTACAGGCCCCAATCTGAATCATGAGTAACCTGATTGATGACATGAATGGATGGCCTTGTGTAAAGGCCACGGCCGGGAGCCGCTAAGTTACCATGCTTCTGGACACCAGAGCAGCCATGCCAGTCCTTCATGACAAGTCTGACTGGTCTATCAGCTGGAAGATGGTGTAGATGGTACCCAGTTACACACCTACCAATCTATTCCTCTACCTGTGGTGGTAGGCCACCTTAGGACAGATTTTTCATTTGACCTCATGGTTCTATGTCATCACCCCAGCATCCTGGGAATTCATTTCTTAGCACTACATGGCTGTGTAGTGGATCTGACCAACAGGCTACTCATGCAGGTCAAAGGACAATGTCATGCTGTCACCATCCCAGACTTGCATGCGGTGGTAGCCATCTCCCACAACAAGGAGTATGAAGGCATGGCCCTGTTCAAGAGTCATGACTTATTTTCTGAGCTTTCACTTCTGCTGCAAAATCACCTTGATGTGTTTGCCAGCAACAAACATGACTGTGGTAGAATGCACACTACCATTGAAATCACAGGGCCTGACGCTGTGAGGCAGAAGAATTATCATGTCCTGCTGAAGCCTTGCCATCACTTAAAGAAACCATCCAATCACTGCTTCAACAAGGAGTGATTAGGACCTGTGTCTCTACTGTCAACTCACCCATTTGGCCTGTGAAGAAGCTGAATGGAGCCTGTAGACTTCCAACTCATTATAGAAAACTCAATCAGGTTATTCTTAGCTGCTTACCAACAGTAGCATGAGCACCTGATGTACTCAAGCTGTTGATGCCTGAAAAAAAGTGGTTCTCAGCTCTTGACATTTCTAATGGGTTTTGTTCACTCCCGTTAGCACAGGAAAGCCTGTACAAGTTTACTTTCACATTTGATGGACATCAATGTACCTGGATGTACCTCCCACAGGGGTTTCACAATAGGCCCTCCCTCTTTCATCTCCACATGATAGATGTTCTGTAAGTGTTCTCTACACAACAGTGCCTCCTACAGTACATGGACAACTTCCTCTTAGCAACCACCATGAAAGAGGATCATTTGGCCCTTCTAGATGAACTTTTGTCTCACTTAAAGACAGCAGGCCTCAAGTGCAACCCCTCTAAAGCACAATTGTGCGAGAAGGAGGTAATCTTCCTTGGCCTAATATTACAGACCAAGGCAGGAATCCAGATGTCAAAAAGATCCAGGGCTTGCAAGATCTGCCACTTCCTACTAGCACAGCAACACTCGGGTGCTTCCTAGGAATGGTTACCCATTCCAGAATTTCATCCCTGACTTTGCTTTGAAGGCTGCTCCTTTGTATGAACTTCTGAAGAAGGATGTCCCATGGACAAGGGGCTCTACTCATATGGAGGGCTGTGGCCTTAGCCTCAGCACTGATCAATCCTAACCCAGCTCTTCCATTCCATCTTGAAATTGTCACATCTGATGTGGCCATGTCTGCAATGCTGGCACAAAAGTACAATGGGTACTTCAGGCCCATTGCCTATGCTTCTCCAATGCCATCCCCAATAGAAAGAAAGTATAGCCTCTGTGAAAGAACACTCTTAGCAACCTATTGGGCTATAAAACATTTCATGTACATCGCTGGGTATGCACTTATTTTCCTGCATACCTGCCACACACCAACCAACTTCTTATTTTTAGAGAAAGTGAAAGATGGTTCAGTTTCCAACACTAGACTCACCCACTGGTCTTTGCTTTTGAATGACATTAAAGTGCTACCTGCAAAAATGCCATCTATCCTAGCTCATGGCCTACTCTACACAGGTAAGTCCCATGACTGTGCACTCCAACCTCCTGACATACCTGAGCCAGGACCATTCCTACCGGCTACACTAGATATCTTACAGGATACCAGCATGTAGTGCATCTTCACAGACAGTTCCACCTCCTATATGGAGGGGGAACTGGTAGCAAGGTTTGGCGTGTTCATAGTGTATCCACATTGCTAGGAAAAGCACTGTAATTTCCTCACAGTATGCTGAACTGGCAGCTGTGGCCTGTGCACTAGAGGTTATCCCCCATGGTGCTAAAGATGCCATCATCTTTATAGACTAACTGGGTCTGTTCCTCTCTTCCTGAATTTCTACCCTTCTGGGAGAAAAATAATTTCACATCATCTGATGGCACATCTGTCAAATACATGTATTTGTTTGTGTATAGACACACGCTGACTCAACAGTTTACTCACAAACTATACATTCACAAGGTAAAGGCTCACTGCAGCACTGATCCTTACTATGAATTCAATGATCGAGTGGACTCGCTTGCCAAAGTGGGCACCCAAGGGGGGGGCAATATGGTCATTGACTCACCCAGTAGCTATGGCAGCCATTTTTCTTGCTGCCAACACCAGGCAGAAACCACAACCAGAGCCCCCACTGGACCTTTCTGCTGCACAGAAATCAGTTCCAGAACTAAGGGATGTGTTCAAATACCTGGACAAAGGAACTGAACAGAAATTGCCTAAAGGTAGTCCATACAAAAGACATTCTGACCATTTATACCCATCTCATGATCAGAAACTAATCTGGTATAGAAAGGACAATACAGGTCACAAACTGTGGGTTGTACCCCAATCCTTATGAACCAAATTCATCAATATGGTTCATGATACTCCCACTGGTGGACACCAGGGGGCATATAACACCATCCAGAGACTTAAAACAGTCATCTGGTGGCCTGGTATGACCAAGGATGTGGAGCACTATGTGGACAACTGCATAGTGTGTGCCCAGAATAATCAGATTTCAGTGAAGAGAAATGGCAAATTATTGCCACAAAGGCAAAGTGGACCATGGAATGCGACATAAATCAATTTCATTGGCCCACTGACCAACTCCAGTAAGAACAAGTATGCACTTGTTGTCACAGATTTGTTTTCCAAGTGGGTTGAGGCATTCCCTACTTGGAATAACACAGCAAAGACAACTGCCAAGATCCTGGTGGATCAGTTGTTCTCCAGGTGGGGACTACTGCTTAAAAGTAGACTCAGACCTGGAAACCAGTTTTACAGCTGAGCTGATGAAGGAGACACTCCAAATGCTTGCACTAGATCAGAAATTACATATCCCATAACATCCTCAATACTCAGGTCAGGTAGAAAGAGAAACTAGAAGAATCAAACAGATGTTATGCAAATTCATCAATGACTATCCCAAGGACTGGGATTCCCTCTTGCCAATACTTCTCATGGCAATCAGGGGCACTCCTGCAGCAACTACTCAGTGCACACCATATGAGGTTATGACTGGTACAGCCATGAGATTCTCTGAGTACCTGTTGACTGACCTCCACACCCCTAGTGCAGATAGGGCATCTGTGGACAAATATGTTGAAAAACTTCGGGATGACATCATGAAAACATACTTGCTGGCTGCAAGTCAGATGGGTAAGCAAAAGCCCATTTTGATAAGCATACCAAAGAAGTCGACTGGCAAGTTGGAGGTCAAGTCATGCTTGTCCAGTACAGACCACTGGCTCATTCATTTGCAAACAAATGGGAAGGTCTATTCCCCATTGTCAACAAGCTCAGTCCTGCTGTTTATCACGTGAGAGTTAAGCATCAGAAACAGACCACTGACAAGTGGTTCCATGCTAATCAGCTCAAGTTGTGCAAACATGACTAATTACTTTTCCTGACCCTGTTAGGGCAGAATAGTATCACTCACAATCCTTTTCTGTTTTTTTTTTTTTCAGATAAACTGGCAAGATGGCTATCTTGCACCTGATTATCCTGGTGGGATTACTTTCTTTGAATTACTCTCAAGACAAACCTCTTATGACTTACCAAAGACAACGGACAATGCATATCACATTTACTCCAGAACCTTGAACACACATCTAGAGATGCACTCATCTCCAGTGAGTTTGTACAGACATCCCCAGTAAATCAATTACTGTTAAGGAAGTCTCAGACTCCTACCTTAATGCCATGGTAGTATCTCCAGACAAATCTACATTACAGCTTACACCTATTTTGATGGACCAATGAGGCCTTATCCTAGCCAATAAACGTATAGTAGACAGACATCACAACCAGCAAGTAGTAGTTGACTGGGCCAATACAAATAAACGTGATAATTTCTTCTCCATAAGAGCTGCAAAATATTGGAATTCCCTACCACAAGAATTGGTTAATATATCCAGCTTTGAAGCCTTTAAATCTCACTTAGATGTGTGGCTTACTTCTCAAATACCTAGGTAACCAATGTGCCTCTGATGAGGGGGACAATCTTGATGGGCCTGTGCCTTCTTTTGTCCTATTCAATCCAGTAAATCCAGTAGATACAAAGGGAAACTGATTAAAATGGATACATACTTCCTGTAGCACATTTATCTAAGAGTGCTTTTCACAGTTGGCCCAACAGAGGGATTGCATCAAATGGTACACTCTCCAATCGACAGGCAACTTCCAGACACACTGGTCTCTACTTGGTTTGTTAGGACAAAAGAAGGCCAGGAGCCATCAAGATTGTCCACCACATATTGTGGGCCATCAGTCCCTTGAAGAATTACTAGTAAGCCAGATGTCTAGTCTCTTTTTAAATTGGTTAAAATTATTTGAGTCCACTAGTTTCTGGGGTAAAGTATTCCATAATCTAGGTGCACGAATGGAAAAAAATCTTCCCCTTTTTGTGGTTTTAGCCAACTGAACTGCAAGCTGCTTGTTATTTAATCTGGGGACAATACGTCTACGTGAGTTTATGAGACAATGCTCTTTCATTTGGATTGTAGTATCAGTATATAAAAAGCAAGTCCCCGCTGCATCTTCTGGTGTGCAAGGAATGGAGACCAGTTAACTGTAATCTAGTTGTATAGTCTAAGTGGGCTAATCTTGGGACCATTTTAGTGGCTTTCCTCTGGACTTGTTCCAGATGGGCCATGTCTCCTTTTAAATAAGGGCTCCAGAAGGGGGATCCATAATCAATATATGACCTAAAGTAAGCCCTATATAGTGGAAAAAGACATTGCTCAGTTCGGGTTACAAAGGTGCGTTGAAATTGTTTTAATAGCCCATCTGTCATTTTAGCAGTTTTGGTGCAGTGATCACTTGCCGAAAGTTTATTATTGATAAGAATATCTCACAGTAAGATGATTTAAGTGGGATATTATTAAGGTGGTAAACATCTCTAGGCTTGTTGTAGCCAAAGTGCAGGACTACACATTTGTCTTGGTTAAATGACATACCATCATGTTTAGCCCATCGTTCAATTGATTCCAAGTTATGAATAAGAGTGGCCGTACTAGTTGGACGGCCAACTCTCCCCCCCCCCCCCCTTAGTTTGGTATCATCAGCAAATTTTGACAGATAATTGTTGGATCTGACTTGCATATCATTTATGAAAATGTTAGAGTTGGGCCCAGAAATGAACCCTGGGGGAACCCGCTCGTAACGGTACCCCAATCCAGGAGTGTATTATTTAGTTTTACTTTCTGAGCCATTCGTTGACCCACCTGATTAGACAAGGAGAGAAACCCATGTATCCTAACATCTAAATTAGTTTACCATGTGGGACCTTGTCAAAAGCTTGACTGTAGTCCAACAGTATCACCATAGGGACACCACTGTCTAAGTCTCTACTAATGAGATTATAAAAAGCAATTAAATTTGTTGAGCATGAATAGCCAAGTCTACATCCATCCTGGATGTCTAGTTCAGCCATCTCTTTCTCTAAAAGAGATTTAACAATTCTTTCCATAAGTTTGCCAACAATAGAGGTTAGGCTGATGGGACGATAGTTATGAACACTTCCCCTATTACCTTTCTTAAATATAGGTGCAACTATTGCAGTAAACCAATTTTTTGGGATTGAATTTTCTTTTAATGATTTGTTAAATATGATTGATACGGGAAAAGCAATAGAATCTGCAGTTTCAATCAAGAACCTTGGGTGAATATTGTCTGATCCTGGACTGGTGGGTTTTTTTGAGTTTTTTAAGAGCTTGCAGAATGTCTGGGATGGCAACAGTGTGGTTGATTAGGCTGGCACTGTCATGGAAAAGGTATCTTTTTTTAGAAAAAACTGAACAAAAGAATTCATTAAAAAAGTTGATCGTATCTGAATCAGATTGCAATCTGATACCATTATTAATTAGTGACTGCTTTAATAGATCCTACCTTTTGTGACCACCTCACTTCTGAGGAGTCACAAGCTTTCCGTCTTCACAACTATATGGCTACTGAAGCTATGTTTTTTTCTGTAGTCCCACCCACTTTAGAGGAACTGACTGAATGGAGCCTGGTCCCCCTAGTGGCCTGACTGCCACTTCTCTTCCAGGAGCTTTAATCAATAATGTGCAATTCATGCACATTCCTGTTATTTTTAATCTCATACACTGGAATATGGCAGAGTTTGGGTTCTGTCACACAATCAACACTTCTAAATTTTTCAGTATGATACTTCTAGATATTGTAGCAACCTACAAAACTCACACACAGGATCCAATTAGTGGACCTCATGTTACAGAACACCTAGGAGTTTTTAGACCCATACCTAATGCTAAGGGTAAAGCATGCACTAGGCGTGCCACTGCTGATGTACAGTAACTGGTACAGCAGGCACCATCTCTAGCCTTTTTGGTTCAGGAATGTTAATCTGGAATAGAGCAGATATAGCTGCTATTAAAGCACAAACGCTTAAGTTTCAGCAAGCCATGAAAAATGATGTGTAACCACCACTGTTACATGGAGTAGATGGTTTAAGTAAAGAGGAACGCTTTACTGTATACAATATGCAAGATGTTGCGAACCAGTTCCATGAAACTAAAAACAAAATTAACAAACTCATTTTTCAAAATAACAAGGAGGCAGACAAGCAATATATTGCCCGTGAACTCCTCTGTTCTGCTTATAGTTCTTGTGTTAGTGCTACTATTAATCTCTTCAGGGATTTGGAAACAGGACGTATTCCAGATATTATTCATGATTGGAGGATGTCTAAATGGTACTGTCCTTATCTATAAATTGCATTACACTGTGTATGTCAAATTCTGTTAATATTTCTGTCTACAGCTAGAAATTTTGGATATGTTTCATGTTATCCAAACCAAGCGCCATGTTATTTTACCAAACATTGTACAATTAATGACATGTTTATTACCTTCACTGTGTCACTACCCAGATTTGATCCACAAACATCTGTCTTTGACAACCTGGCTGCTATAAATCCCATCGAACATCTTGCTAACATTTACTGAGAACGAACTGAACTGCCTTTTTGCTTGTTTACCATCCCTGTTCTACAAGCTTGGGTCGCACCGCATACCAGCTGCTGCGTCAAGAAGGGATACCATTACCTATGCCGTTGGGATGTATTTGACATTGTTAAACCAGTCTGCGGATATTGCCCAGAACACTTGGATTTGTCCTTTACCTTGGTTGATGATCTGCCATCCAATCTGACTTAACAGTCTTCACAAGCTGCATCTTCAGCGCCAGATGCCAAAACATCTGCATCCTGAAGCTACCTGGAGGAGGTACATCACTTCACGACATGGCTCACCACCAGTCCTTCACTTGTCCTATACGTCTACAACAATGGAGAGTTCCAACTGTATGCGTTACCTAGAATTCTGATGGGCAGTACTGTATAGTGACAAATCATGATTCCTTTTCCTATGGTGACAAATCATACAGTACTACCTTTCCTAATTTTTGCTTTAATCCAAAGCAGAAAACTGTAATTGGTTACACTGATTACTCCGGTTCCCATCCCTGAACTAGATGTTATTGATACTGATCCGCAATACTTGCTTGCCTCAATATTTGCCTATTTTTAATATAGATATCAACCCTTTGACACTTTCCTTGAAAACACTTTTAGCTACAAGGCATAAAATAAGCAGGGTTGCATTGTAATTTGGGACCAAAGATCGGGAAAGAGCGAGTCAACTTTTGGGATGATTAGCAGTCATTGCTAACAGTGTTCCCCATTCATTACAACTGAGAGGCGGGCCGCCGTGCCTTCTTAAATGGCCGCCTCTCATTTTAAAGTCCCGCCACTGTTTCTCTGCAGGTAAAAGCTGCCTGTCACTTTAAATCCTCGTACTCGCACTAGGAGCATGCACGAGCACGAGAACCCATCCGTGCTTCTTGTCATGCACGAGAAAGACGGGAGGTTGCACAACCGTAGTTTGGGTGCTGGCAGTCCAAGATCATGTGATCGACTCTCTGATGGTCACCAGGTCGCTCGGGAGGAAAGGCGCAAAACCAGGGAGTGACAACTGACTTGCCCTATCAGAGCAGTTTACTATGGGTAAGTCCCAGTTAGGTACATCACTGTATCACTTTGGAGCTTTACATTTGGCTTGTGTCTTGCATCGAGAGTGGATCTCTGACTTTGTGTTCAGAGTGTCAGCATCAGTTGCATTAATACTGAGCAGTTTGTCAGACTTAGTTTTGAGCACATTTTTCAGCCTGCATTTCTGATATTAGCATTAGTGGAGTGGGGTCGTGAGTGAGGGGGGGAGCGGAGGGAGAGAGAGTGGTCTCACAGAGACTAGTACTAGGCAGCTCACTTCTCAGTTTGGTTTTCTTGCTGCTTTGAAAAAAAAAAAGAATTTTGTAAAAAAAAAAAAAAAGGAAGATTACTAGTCAAGTGTAGCACTGCAGAGCCAGTAGAGACTTTATTTGAATATTTTGAGCCTGATATTTGACACATCTGTGTGGTGTGGGGTTGTAAGTGAAGGGAGGAGTGGTGGACAGCCCTTCAAGCCTTAAGTGCTGCTTAAAAAGAAAATTACTGCAAAAAGAAAAAAACAGACTGCACTGTGCCACAGCAGAGCCAGTAGAGTGTGTGATAACTTGACTGTTCACAGACCTAAATTGTATGCCTATATTATTCTTTTGAGCCTGATATACTATATTTCTGCACTGCTGTGGAGTGGGGTTGTGAGTGAGGGGAGAGCGGTGGGAGAGATTTAGAGGACCTTCTAGGCTCTTGCATTATTTTCTCTTCTGAGTGCTGCTTTATAAAAAAAAGAGAGAATTACTAGCTGCAAAAAAGTAAAAAAGAAAATAAAGCTAGCAGAAGCCCACATATTGCCACCAGGGGGTCTACAGTCTCTGTCCCACCAGTCCGGTTGTGCAGCTTTGCTTTGTCAGTGGTCACTTGTTTCCAAACCTTGATTCAGGGAATAAAAAAATATTTGTGTGAGGAAAAAAAATTCTGGTCTCCTTAACTGTGCCACCAGGGGTTCTGCACCACTAGTCAGGTTGTACAGTCTTGCTTCGTCAGTGGTCACTTGTTCTGAGCCCTGTGATTCAGGGAGCAAAAAAATATTTGCGTGAGAAAAAAAAAACTCTGGTCTCCTTAACTGTGCCACCAGGGGTTCTGCACCACTAGTCAGGTTGTGCAGTCTTGCTTCGTCAATGGTCACTTGTTCTGAACCCTGATTCAGGGAATAAAAAAATATTTGTGTGAGAAAAAAAAATTCTGGTCTCCTTAACTGTGCCACCAGGGGGTCTGTCCCACTAGTCAGGTTGTGCAGTCTCGTCAGTGGTCACTTGTTCTGAACCCTGATTCAGGGAGCAAAAAAATATTTGTGTGAGAAAAAATATTTGGGGCTCAACCAGCATTACCAAGTTCTCGTTCTGTATTGACAAATAAACACAAGACAACACTTAGGAAAAAAAAAAGCTTTATTGTACACAATGCAGAAACTAACTTTGGTTTCAAATTAACTCAAAAACGGAAACATCCTGATCAAGATGACAATTGTGAGTCGATGATTGGGACAATGCCAGTTGGTCCAGTTGATATCGACGTCATTGTCCAAAAAACTCCCTGCACTTCCTCCTGTAATACAGAAAAAAACACCTCTAAGCATAGAGCAACAGGATTTTATACTGGCTGGCTTAACAAATACTGTTGGTTACAGTACAAAGAAAATGATGGCATGTTTTGTGCATTTTGCATAAAACATAAACAGATGCCCAAATCAGGAACAGTTTGGGTACTCAGTGGGTGTAAGACATTCAGAGAAGATGCTATAAAAAGGCATCAGAACATGTTGTTGCTTCTGAACTGGAAGCTAACTGCAGAATTTCAGCTTCAAAAGGTGGAATAGAGCAGGCAATGCAGCAGGCCCTGACCCTGGAACAAGAAGCTTTTGTGGCATCCCTTCGTTGCATGTACTGGCTAATAAAAAATGAGCTGCCTCACACACAAATATGGCTCACTGCTGGATCTCGCCAAATCATTGGGATGCAAATACCTAGACAATATACATATTGCTGATGCTATTAAATATCGTTCTGATCGAACTGTCAGAGAAATAGTTCTCTCTCTGGGTGAGGTGGTCAGGAGATTAGTTCTTGCAGATTTGAAGGCTGCCAAATTTTTTTCATATTTAGTGGACGAAACAACTGATATTGCTGTTATGAAGCAGCTCATTTTGTATGGTATGTACTGCAAAGAAGGGAAACCCAGAGTTTCTTTCCTGGGACTTGAGGAACTAATTGATGGAAAGGCAGACACAATTGTTAAAAAAATGCTGGAGTTCTCTGATGACAATCAAATCTCGGTTGATCACCTTGCAGGGTTAGGCAGTGATGGAGCAGCCGTTATGCTGGGCAGGCAAAACGGGGTGGCTAAAAAGCTGAAAGAAGTCAGCCTAATTCTTGTTGAAAATCACTGTATGGCTCACCGGGAGGCCTTGGCTGTAAAGGCAGCAGCAAATGAAGTGAACGCCATTAAAAAGTTTAATCAAACACTAGATCACTTATACAGATATTATGAAAACTCTGCTGTTCGCATGGCTGCCCTGAAAGAAATTCAGCAGGCAATGGAAAACCCTTTTTTAAAGCCTAAACAGGCAAAAGCAGTTAGGTGGTTGTCCCATGATGCAGCATGTGACACACTAAGGAAGATTTTCCCATCCGTTGTTACGTCCCTGCATAGAGAGGCCTCTGAAAGGCATGATCCTAGTAAAAATGGTGGAAAACTGGGAGTTTTTCTCTATTTTATGCATGATGTGTGACATACTTCCACACCTTAGCATCTTATCTAAACGCTTTCAAACATCAGCTCTGAATTTTACTGATATAAAGAGACATTTACATTCCACTTTAGAGATTCTTAGGGCCCGCCTACTGGTACCTGGTCAGTACTTCTCCTCCGTTTCGCCTGAACTAGTACTCCTGAATGATAATGGCCTGAACTTGCCATTTAGTGAACCACAGTTGAATCATTTCACAACCTCTGTGCATGACACGTTTATTAGGGCCCTAATTGCTCAAATTGAGCAAAGGTTTCCAAGCACAGAACTTTTGGATGCGTTCAGTATCTTTGACCCCAGCATGATACAGGAAGTTGATATTGAAGAGTTGGAAGGGTATGGTAGTGATAGCCTTGAGATTATTCTTGGTCAGTATGCTACTGTTGTGGATGCTTCTGCATTGGAATGGGCTTCTCTGCATAGTCTCATGTTCATGGAAAAGATGGCCTTTAAGACTATTTCTGATGTGCTGCACGCTCTAACTACTAAGTATGTAGACCTGTATCCAAACATATCTACTTTGGCAGAGCTGGCAATGATAATACCCATGTCAACTGCAGATTGTGAGAGGAGGTTTTCTGCACTGAATCGAATAAAAACGCAGAAATGAAATAGATTTAAGTGCCAGTGTGCTAAATGCACTATGCTTATCTCAATTGAGGGCCCCATGTTGACAGTTTCCCTTATTTGGAAGCTGCAGCTCATTGGGCAGGACTGCGAAACCGAAGATTAGATCTAGACCTTGCAGGCACTAGTAAAGAGTTGTAGTATGGCCTCACCAAAATGTTAAGACTCTCACAAACTGTTGCCTGGCCTGCAACTAGAATGCAGAGGTTCTCCAGTATGTTTTATCACACTTTTTTTTTGCTACTGCACACTGCAGAGGCCTCCAGATCATCATATTACTCTTATTTCTCATTTCTTATGCATTTATTGCATCCCGACTGACTCCGCCCACCGGTAGCTCCACCCCTGGTGACCCCGGCCCCTGTGGCTCCTCCCCTTACCACTGCTCTATATTTTCACGCAACGTGGAACACTGGCTAATCATTCTGAATTGGCCCAGGGTCCTTTAAAAATGCCCTTTTTGGCATTCTGGGCCATGTTTCTTTAAAAAAAGTTCCTTTTTTTTTCCTGTCCTCCTCCCCCATGCCCCTCCTGATTGGCCAGTGATTCCACCCCCCTCCAGTCTCTGCACAGAAGAAACACGTTGTTTTGCAGTGACACCCCAGGAGAAGAGCATGCAGGTCCAAAAGTTCCAGCCGGAGCAAAACTTAAGGTAAGTTCCAGTTTCCCTTTATTTTTTTTAATTGGTATTTTTTTGCTCATTGGTAGTGTCCAGTAATCATTTTTTTTTTATTTGTCTTGCAGGGAGAAGTCGCACTGGAGCAGGGGAGCTGAGGAGGCCGAGACAGCGCAAGAGGGGACTTGGACCAAAGAGCCATGTGAAGCATCATGGCGGGGTGAGCAGGTGTGACACAGATACCCGGCCAAGCAGCTTACTCTCAGAGGAGCAGCGTGCAGAGCTGAGCAGACAATCAGGGGAGTCTCTTAAAAAAAAAAAAAAGTGCAACTTTTCAATTGTTGTCCGGGGAGCCTGGAGGAGTGAACTGAATGGAAGGGCACATGGCAGGGCAGTGGCATGACTGGGGGGTGTGGACAGGGCAAGGCGGGCACCGAGTCATGTGCCAAAATGAATGGAGAGGAAACAAGTAAATGTGAACTATTGCTTGGCAGAGTGAACACTTGTCTTAATTTTGTGCCCAGCCCAATTGAATGCCAGTGACTGATCTGAAGGAGGGAAAATATGAAACTTAACTGTGCTCTTGCAAACTTTAGGAACAGAAAACAAATATTGTGCCCTGGTTTTTCCAGAGAGTTCTGAGGACTAATGTATTGTGCCTGCTATGCTTTTGGCAGAGATGAAGGGGCAACTTAGTGGTTAAATCTTACAGTCATGCCCAGCTTTAAACTGCACCTAGCCCTTATTGCAGCAATGATGGGGGATAAGCAAACAAACGGTACTGACTTGCTAGTAGCAGAACATTTCTGGGAACAGAACAAGAAGAATTGTGCCCTGGTTTACTCAAGAGACTTTTATGAAGGGGAGGAAACAAAAGAAAAACTTTTGTGACATTTAAATAAAATGTACCCTGCTTTTGGCAAAGATGAAGGGGACAATGAGTGGTCATCCACATGCTTCTTTTGTGCCCAGCCGGCCCTTTTTTGCAGCAGTGATGATTAAGAATTGTGCCCTGGTTTTTTCCAGAGTTCTCAGAGGAGCCAGAAACAAAGCAGTAAATATTTTGTATCTGTACCTGCATTGCTTTGGCAGATATGATGAGGGGACAAAAACAAAAATACACCTGCTCTGTTGCACTGGGGAAGTTGTACTCTTGCATGCTGCCCTGCCCATCGGACCTGAAGGGACATTACAAATCACTAGCCCTGCTGCCAGCGAAGAACTTTGCTGCAGCAGTGAACTTTGGGGAAATGTTCAGTTCACAGCTCTGAAACTTTAAGTGCATGCCCTGCCTATGGCAGAGATTGGGGACAAGTAAGACTATGCCCTGCTGCCAGCTTTCCTGCAGCAGTGAACTAAGGGGAAGTGTTCAGTTCACAGCTCTGAAACTTTAAGTGTGTGCTCTGCCTATGGCAGAGATTGGGGACAAATAAGACTATGCCCTGCGGCCAGCTTTCCTGCAGCAGTGAACGTTTGGGGAAGTCAAGTGTTCTGTTCCCAGCTCTGAAACTTTAAGTGTGTGCTCTGCCTATGGCAGAGATCTTTATTTATTTATTAGAAAAGTCGGATTTACAACCTTTGAGTCATGGACTCATTTATAAAGGCACCTCATTGCGGTGGGGGTAGAGTTACATAGTGTGGTTACAACAGTGAGAACAGTACAGGGGCAGAACATTAAACAGAGTACACATAGGTCAGGGGCCAGTTAAACATAAATAATGCCCTGCCAGCTTTCCTGCAGCAGCAGTGAACATTGGGGAAGTGTTCTGTTTACAGCTTTGAAACTTTTAAGTGTGTGCCCTGCCTATTTGTAGAGATTGGGGACATTTTGGGAGAGGGGGGCTCGGGGGGGGGTCACAGCAATTATTTTTTTTTGAGAGAGTTAGCCAGATTATAGTAACTTAATATGTTAATTCACAGCTTGACAAACTCTTGCTAACTTCAAACTTTTTAATTGCAGTCCGACATGGCTGGAGTTAAATTAGCAACTGCAGAGGGATGGCACCAAAAATATGATCCAGAAGAAAACTGGCTACAGATTAGCAGTGAGGAAGACTGGGCAGTGCGTGTTGGTTGCAAATTGTGCTGTGAGTACAGAGATGAGCTATGTGGGATGAGGAACTTCAGTGAGGCATTAATTGCAGGGATTACAGGCCCCCAGGTAAAAGCTGACACCATCCAGAAACATCTTCTGACAGAGCAGCACAAGAAAGCTGTTAACATTTTAAAATTTGGTAGAACAACATCACCACTTGATATATATCGCAATGCCACAATTGGTACGTTTAAAATGGGGAGGGTGTTAGGGGTTTGGACCAAGACTTGAAATTTATTTAAATTTATTTGCAGGGAGAGACTTCAGTAATGCAAAGGAACAGCACAGAATGATTCTAGGCAGGCTGATGGAGATCCTGTATATGATAGCCAAGAGGACATCCCTATTAAAATGTTGAAGTGATAGCAGAACAAGAGAAGCACATGGACAATAAATTAACACTGTTAGTGGGAAAGAACTCACAATGTTTATTGGCAAGCACCTAGAAGAAAACATGCTGGCAACTGTCAAAAATGCTAATTATTTGTCAGTGCTTATGGACGGTAGTACTGACAGTGGTGTAACTGAAAAGGAACTGATTTACGTGATTTATGTAATTCCCATCAATGGTCAAGTGGAGACTAAATTTTTATGAATAAAAGCTGTATCAGATGGCACAAGTAAGGGATTGAAAAATCTCCTTTTAGACATTTTTGCAGAGTCTGGTCTTAATATAAAAAACATGGTTAGTTTGGGGCTGATGGGTCATCTGTCAACATGGGTGTAAGAGGGGGGTCTTGCTGCACCTTTAAGGGAAGACATACAGTGGTTAGTTGGTGTTTATTGTTTCTCACACAGATTAGAACTGGCCATAAAAGACGCTTTGGATGACACCTATTTCAACGATGTTTCAAACTTTCTGACCCAACTGTTCTATCTCTATCAGAAAAGTCCTAAAAGACTCAGAGAATTACGGTCCCTTGCCCAGGCCATGGAGATGTCAGTTGAAAAGCCCAAGAAGGCCCATGGCACACATTGGGTGCAGCATAAACTTCTTGCCAACATGCTGTTACCAAATCATTTCCTGTAATTTGTGCCCATTTAGAATCTATGGCCACAGACCCTACTCATGACCAGGCCAAAGCCAAGGGAGTGTTGCAAATGATGACTAAATTCCAAATGGTGGCACATCTTTTGTATTTTGAACAGCTGCTTCAGCCACTTGCCAGGTTCTCACTAGCACTTCAAAAAAGTAGTTGAAATGCCAGAGCTACTACGCTCTGTTGAAACTCTGAGAAACACTCTTGACCATGCTAAGCAGAGTGGTCTCATAGGTGGCAGTGAACTTGACATTCTCTTAAAAAATGTGTCTGATGTTCTTTCAGGAGCATGTGCTCAAGTCACATACAAGGGTGTGAAATTAACACATTTTAGTGGCCATGTTATTAAAACTTTTAAACAGCAAACTAAGAAATGTATTACAAACATTGAGAACTGTTGTGAACAGAGGTTCGGTTTGACTGATGAAAGTAATATCTATAACCATGCAAAAGTGTTAAGATACCAGACTTTGGCCAGCAGTTGCAGACAGAAAGGAGCTGTAGCTGTATGGTAACAGTGACATTACTGTAGTAGCTGACCACTTTTCAGCACTTTTGCAGAATGGCAAGAGTTTAAGATTTTTGTTCAAATCAATTTTAATCAATCTTTCTGCCTCTGCTATCTGGTCAAAACTGGCATGTGATTTCCAAAATTCTTATCCAAATCTGTTGAAGACTGTCAATGTGTTGAGAGTATTTCCTGTGTCTAATGCAATTGTAGAAAGGTATTTTTCAACTATGAACAAGGTAAAAACCGACTGGAGAGCAAGTCTGGCAGAGGATACTGTAGAAACATTGATTCGTATTAAAACGCAGGGTCCCCCTCCAGCTGAATTCAACCCAGACAGGGCTATAGACATATTTTGCTAGTGCTAAAACAAGACGTCCTGGTGAATTGGCAGCTGAGAATGGTGGACCACCCCCCAAAACAGGCCAGAATTGCCGGCTATATGCCTGGTGGAGAAGAGTATCAAAATAGATCACACCCAATCCTTGTTGGTAACTGTGTGGTTGGTCACGGTCCCAGGTGGTTACTGAGTGGTCAAACATGGTCCCAGTGGAGTTATGCTGGGGCAGGGGTTTATGTTTAATTTGTCATGACTCATGATCACGAATTCATGATCCGCTTTGGCAGACATCCTATCTCGTCTCTTAAAATGTATGTGCTGCTGCACAAGAATTGCTGTATTCTGGAAATAGTTAAATAAAACATATCAGTCTCAGAAACTTGTGTAAATGTGTATTTTATGAATACAGAGCAAGACAAGTACATTTTATGGGGTTTTGAGCAAAAATATGAATTTTTGGTCATTGCTAATCAACTTTGGCCAATTGCTAATCATTTTTCACTTTGATTAGCGAAGGCCGCTAATTAAGTCTTCGACACTAATTTATGCCTTGAGCTAGAAAAGATTCACATCTTATCTATATTAGCAATAATATTTCTAAAGCTGGTAATACTCTTAATACATTTATTCATGATGGTGATTTAAGTACTGCTCTATCCAACACTTGGTTAGAATTTACTTTTAAGGCTTTTGTTATTATTCAAGCATTTTAGCTGTTTTTCTAACACTTACCCATTGCTATCTGCAACGCACTCTTAGACATTGCAAACAACTTGAATTCCTTTACAAGGCTTGTGCCTTGGGCTTGTAAACAATGGTCTCTGTAGCTCCATCCCACTACTTTCCTGTGGTTGCTGTCTTTTCTTTTGAAGGCAACAAGGGGGGGAATGTTATCCATGGACCAGCACCCCTAATGGTGCCCCCACCTCGCGGGCAGCAACTTATGTATGCATATGTAATAACCTTAGGGTGAAGACACTTTATAAGCATAAGTGTCAGGATCAGTGTTCTATTATACTCCACTATGTTTTACTGATACATTAGTCATGAGAAATGCTTTTTGCTCTGCTTCTACTGTATTTCTATATGTAAGGCAACAGTGACATCTTTAGTAATTGTGCATTATTACAACTGACCTTGGAGATCAGTACCTTCTTTGTACCGTTATCTACTTAATAATGTAACTTTTTACACTAGTTAGGACAGTTGCTCAGACCACCGTTTTTTTGTCTAATTATATTCATTTTATGTATCTTCCTTAGCCATTGCTATCGTAATTATCAGGGTATAAGACCCCTTGTAACACATTGTTCTGAGAGAGAGAGAGAGAGACTGTCTGCTTTTACCTATGTAAGGAAACCTGCTTCTCCCAGTGTTTACACTGTACTGGTAATAAGTCTGTATTATCGATTTGTAATAAATTTCATTTATTATACGAGTACCACTTGTCTGTCATCTCTTCTTTATTGTGTAGTTTCACCAAGAACTTGACAAAGGGGATGTTGTGACCCTTACTGGAGTCTACAATATCCAGAGCCATCTGGAGTTGCTATTGCAGACCCTGGTCATGGACTTGCTTTACCGTAGTCTGGAGGTCCGCAGGAAGGTGAGGCATCACCTCATCCAGGGAGCCCAAAAGGGTGTGGGAGAACTGTGCCATCAAGACAACTGAGCTTGCCTGGTGGAGGCCTAACGAAGAGGCAGCATAGACTTTCCTAGCCGAGTGGTCCAATTTCTTGGACTCCTTGTCCGGCAGTTTATCAATGTCCCCAGTATTGCCTAAGCATCTAAACACGGAGTCAGCCACCAACCCCTCAGCTAAGGGATGCTTCATGAACCCTGAAAGTGTGCCAGTGAGCACCATTGAAAGATCCCCCATCGACTCTGTGTTGAGAGGACGGAAGTGCAGAGAGGAATCCTCAGACTCTGAGGAGTCTACATAAAGTGGGTAACCACCCGAGTCATTCTTGACCCATCGCGGACGGTCAAGTGTGAGAGTGACAGACCGCTGATGGAGAAGCCCCTCAGCTGGCCGAGAATCCTTGGATGGAGCCCAGGTCGATGGCTGCTTGGGTGGTGGCTCCAGCATGATCAGTGGAGAAGCCAGCTTTGGCAGAACTGAAACGGTCTGGACCGGCTCTGCTGGGAGAGGAATGGTGTTGACTGGCTTGGGTAATAGCCAGGTGATGGCCGGGGTGGTAGCTGATGTTGGCTTCAGCCAGATCAACAGTAACTGCTGCCACATAAGGGCTTTGTAGCATCGACACAACTTGCATTGAAGCCTCTCCTCACCTGAAGAGGACAAAGATGAATAGCGGCAGTGCTGCTTCCCATGGTGCCAAGAGCAAAACTGCCAATGTTGACAGGACCTGTTTGACCAGAAGGATGAAGATGAGCGAGACCTCAGCCATCAGTGGTGCCTGTGGTGATCAGTGGTGATTGGGGGCCTCAGAGAAAGACGGGGAGGCCCATGGCTACTCCTAGTCTGGGTTGATGACCCAAGGGTCTGGCTCAGCTGGCTGGGCCACCCCTTCAGTGGTCACCAGCAGGACCAGAGTCTTGAATAAAGAGTTGTCAGCCTTTTTGGATGACAACTGGTTGACAGGGTTGAGAAAAATTTCGGCCACTTCATCGGCCGGTGTCTCAGTCAAATGGCCCAATGGGGTTTCCGTGAATCCAGCGGCCAAGGGCACAGTTTTGACCATAGTCAAAACTGAAGTGATAATGCTCACGGTCCCAGGATCATTGACAATAAGTCTTCTCTATCTTTCCTGGACTCCTTCTTGCAAGAGTGGGAACTGTGCAATTAATTTGGTAAGGGCCTGCCTCTTGGTCGGGAGGGACTGGCACAGCTCCTTGAAGGAGGCTGTATAAGTGGAGTCCAACTGGAGCAGAATGAAAGCTGAGAGAAGAGGATTGAGCAGTGGCCTGGGCTGCCTCCTATTCGAAGGCCTTGAGTTGCTCCAACTGCTCAGCAGACCCGTGGCTGCGGAGACCACCCAATGGGTGTCCTTGGATTTGACTGGCGAATGACGTTTCTCCGGGCAGTCCAACTTCAGGTGGGCAGTGCACTTCTCAAGAACAGTCACATGAAATGACCAGCAAATGTTGCAGGCCTGAGTACTGTGACCATGTGACAATAAGCACACAAGGCATGGGGATCGGTAAGCAACATTTTCTGCCTGCATGGGCACCGGCAAAATTCAAGTGAGGATTTATCCTCCATTGAGGCTGCGATAAAAGATAGAGCTGAAGATGAAACTCGAATGAGTTTGAGTTTTGGAAGTAAATAAGCACACAAGGCATGGGGATCGGTACGCAACATCTTCTGCCTGCATGGGCACCAGCAAAATTCAAGCTAGGATTTATCCTCCACTGCGGTTGCGATCAAAGATAGAGCTGAAGATGAAACTCAAATGAGTTTAAGTTTTGGAAGTAAATACAAAGATTTGAGTGCCAGGGCCTACTCAACATGGGAGCGGTAAGGAGGGAACTGGCTTTTTCCAGCAGAAAGTAAGATTTGAAGCCATGGGGAGGGGCCGAGGGATATACCACCCAGGTGAGTGGAAGGAGCCAGTTTGAAGACTTTCCAGCATCTCTTAAATGGAAAGAACATTGCCAGAAGTGTGGATAGAACATCATATCCATGTCCCTAGTACAAAGTCTGCTTAGTGACTGGTGCTCCCAACATCCATTGGGCAAAAGAAGCAAACAACTGGTCAGATTTCCTGATGGACTGGGTGCGGTCAATATAGTACCCAAGCATTCTATGTACATCTATGGTATGCAACAATGCCTCCCCTTTGTTGGAATACTCCAGGTAATAAACCGGAAGGTTGATGTCTTGGCTGAGAGCACCTACCGTAATTCTTGATCTTCCAGTGCATCTTCAGCATTCATCACTGAATCCCATTCACCTTCCTCTCAGAAAGCCCCAGTCCCTGGGCAGTCCTCCACCCTACTGGCTCTTCTAGGTCCATGGGGGGGAACGCCCTTCCAACCACAACATTAAAACCTTATTCTCACAAAATAGGAGGGATCTCTTTGGGAAAAGAGCCAGTAGGGTTTCTCCTTGGGAGAACCTTGAGGTGGGATGTCTGGAGGGCTCTTTCCCTCTGCCCCTGAGAGAGCCTCTGGGACTGGTCCTCCTCCCTTCAGAGTGCCGGTTCCTTCTGGAGATCCCTGGATTTGGGGGTGGAGTGTGACAGACTTCCCCCTTCTTGTACTTCCTCTCTTTCTTCTTCTAACCCTTAATTCTTCCTACTCCTCCTGAGGGAGGTATTGATGGGTGGAGACCACTCTTCCCCCCTCTGAACCCTGTGGGTTCTCCTCTGCAAGCTTTGGCCGGGGGGAGGTGTGGTCTCCCATCCAGGGGGATTCTTCCCTGATTAACCCGGGGAGAGGGGGACCTTCCTGATTGCCCTTTTAGCAGAGAGGATTAGTGCTACTGTATACTCTCAAACTATCTTAAATTTGCTGCTTTCTTCTGGAGACACTCCCTGTCTTCCCATAGGCTATGGTTTGGGCTTGTCAGGTGCCCCGCTCCTACCCTTCTCTGTTTTTTCCCCTTTTCTCTTTCTTCTCTTCTTTCTTATTTCCTCTAGCCATCCAGGGACTGGGGCTTTATGGACCAAATCTCCACAGTCTCCTCCTCCTCCTCCTCCAGCCAGCCTATTCCTTTTTCAGTTTATATCTTTTCCTTTTGCTGTCACTCATGATCCCTTGCCCCACCCTCATTCTCTTTTCCTCTGTTTCTCTGGCATATAGAACTGAGGTGGAGGAGAAGCCAACGGCCATTACTGGCCAGCCTACAAGTGCCACGATGTACATCGACCTCATGGATAGTGCCACCGGCTCCTCCCCCTTGGAAAAAATCTCCTGCAAGGTGCTGCACTCATGGTTAACACCCACCAGTGATGAATGGTGAAGACTGACACTAGGAAGATCTTAGGATTTGTGCAACGGGACACCCTGTCCCTGTGAAAAAACAAATATGTCTCTTTACATGTGAGAGCCTGAAGCTCAGAAATCCTCCAGGATGAAGTTACAGCAACTAAAAACAAAGCTTCCCTAGAAAGAAAGCGGAGCTTGCAACTCGTGGCTGATTCAAAGGGAGGCAAAGTCAAGTTTTCTAACATAAATAGCATATCTCAGAGGGACAGGGTCCCAGATGGGAGGCTTAATATGCAGGAAGGTGCGCGACAGATCAAGCTGTACTGAGGTCTTGCCATCCACTGGTATGTGGTAAGCTGAGATAGCTGAAAGATGTACCTTTATGGAGGAGTAGCTTAGACCAGAGTTTGATACTGATAACAGATACTCCAGGACCCACTTCACCTCACACAAGAATGGGTCCGGGTTGCGGGCAGCAGCCCAGAGGCTGAACCACTTCCACTCCATGGCATATGTGGCCCTAATAGACAGCTTCCTAGCAGTTACCAACACTTCTGCTACCCTCTCTGTCACACTCTGAACCTGCTCCTGACTAAATCTGCAAGAGCCATGCATGAAGATGCAGAGACTTGAGGCTGGGGTGAACTAGAGAGCCTTGTTCATAAGATAGCAAGTGAGAGGATAGAAGAATGGAACTGGGGGTTCTGCCACTATCTGCTGCAGAAGTGGGAACCAGATATGTCTGGGCCAGAACAGTCCTACCAGTATCAAGTTTGCTGGCTCCGACTGTAGTTTGAGCACACCTCATTGCAGAAGGGGGAAAAGCAGGAAAGCATAGAGAAATTTCCCGGTCCAGGAGAGGGACAATGTGTCTCACCAAAAAACATCATGCCCTGGCTCTAGCATGCAAAAACATGGCAGTTTGGCATTGAGTGACAAAGAGATCCAACTCTGGAGTGCCCTATCTGGCAAAAAGATCATTTGCTACATCTTGTAGTACTGTAGCTCCCATTCATGAGCTTGGGATTGTGAGCGACTGAGGCTGTCTGCAAGTGTGTTTTAAAGACCTGAAGCATGTAGTGCAAGATGTTCCAGGTCGTTGTCTATCACCCAGTACCAGACCCTCATGGCTTCTCTGCAAAGGGGGTAAGAAAGTGTTCCCCTCTGCTTGTTGATTTAGATCACCAATGACATGTTGTCCACCTGGACTAAAGTATGGCATGGAAGGAGGCCACCCTGACACGCTTGTAAGGCATAAAGCACGGCTCTCATTTTCAGAACATTTATGTGGAGTGTTCTGCCAGAGTCCAGGATCCCCTGGTCTGGTGGTCCCTGAAGTAGGCAACCCATCCCATGCCTGATGTGTCCATGGTGACTACATGTTGAGGAGAGGGGTTGCTGAATGGTGCCCCTGTCAATAACTGGGAGGGGAATCAGCCACCATGATAAGGTTTGATGCACCGCTTTTGAGATCCTAACTCTCTGGTCGAGGTCGTCGCTTCACTGATCCCACTGCACTCAGATTCCACTGGAGAGTCCTCATGTGTAGACAAGCGAGACACACAGTCACTATGGTAGTGTGGCAGTGGCCATGTGCCCCAGAAGCTGTAGGACTGTTCTGGCCGGAGTCTGGTTTACGGATACTAATTGCCGAGCCAGTGCCTGGAGGCAATCTGCCCTGTCTGGTGGGAGAAAGGCTCTCCCTTGAATCATGTCCAAGATGGCTCCTATAAACTGGAGTCTCTGAGACAGCCATGGAGTAGACTTAAGGAGATTCAATGTAATCCCAAGGTTCTGGAACATGCTGAAGGTGCACTCCAGTGTGTGGCTGAGCAGTTCTCTGGATAAGGCCGACAGTAGATGGTCATCGAGGTAGGGGTAAATGTAATGCCCCTGCCTCCTGATAGCTGTAGCCAACACTGCCAGGCATTTGAACACCTGAGGTGCAGAGGATAGGGCGAAGGGAAGGGCCCTGAATTGGTAGTGCTGTTCTTCAAATGTGAACTAGAGATATCTCCTGTGAGACGCAGGATCTTTAATGCATGTATGCATCCTGCATGTTCAGAGAGCAGAGCCAATCTCCTTGACACAGCAAGGAAAGTAGCCCCTTGAGCATCACCATCCTAAACCTTTTGTACTCTATAAAGAGGTTCAGTTGGCTGAGGTCTAGGATGGGATGAAGATCCCCGGTCTTTTTTGGGACCAGAAAGAAGCGAGAGTAGTACCCCTTACCCCTTTGGGGTTCTGACACTATTTGAATGACTCGCTCGGGCAGGAAGGCCTGAATCTCCACTGAATAAGACCTGCGTGGGATGGGGAGAAGGTCAAGAGGACCGGTGGGTTGTCCAGTGGTAACTGGGAGAACTCCAAGGCAAAACCCTTTTCTATGAGTTGCAGCACCCATTGATCTGTGATGATATTCAACCAACCTGTGAGGTAATGGGAGAACCACCCTCCCACGACAGCTCTCCTGGAGAAGGGGGGGGCAGGAAAGGAGTCAGGCAGAGATGGAAGGGGTGGGGAGAGGAGCTCTAGGTGGCTTAGCCATGCATTGTCCCAGACAGCCTGTTGTTTGAGGGGGTGCCTTTCTTTTGAACCCTCCTCATTGTGATGGTTTCTTTGATTGCTGCCCTTGATGCCTCCAAAAGGGTCTGCACCTAGGAGGATAGGGTTCAGATTTGTACATTTTATGTATCTCTGAAACTGCCTTTTCAGAATCTTGTAGGCCTGTGAAAATCTTTTCGGCTTCTTTTCTGAAAAGAACCGGGCCCTGGGAGGGCAAATCAAGGATGGTGTCCATGAGGTCCTGCCTGAACCCAGACACCCGCAGCCAGGTGTGCCACCTAAGGCATACACCTGAGGTGGCAGCCTGGGCTGCAGTATCTGCTGCATCATAGGAGCTGTGGAAAACAATCTTGCCCACATCCACACCAAACTGCGGAACTGCCAGGAGCTCTGTCTTGTTTTGTGAGTCTGGCTGAGTCTTTGCAAGGTCCACAGCCTTTTGCCACAGGAATTTCTGGTACATGACCATATGTGCCAAAAAGTTTAGAGACCTGATGGTACAGGTGGATGAGGCATACATTGTTCACACCAGTTGATCTATTTTCTTAGACTCCTTGTCTGTTGGTTGGGAGCTGGTATGTCTGGGCTACTGTGACCTTCCTTGGGCCGCTGTCAGCACTATGGAGTCCACCTTAGGCTGCCCACCAAGTGAGGCTCGATCCTGGGTGTTCAGTACAGGCAGTCAACCTTTTTGGGCACTGCTGACATAGTAGCCGGATGTTTCCACGCCAGCTTTGTGACGTCTTGAAATGGTTCTACAACAGGGGGACTGACCAACGGCTTGGTGTCTCCTCTCTGGGTCCAAGTCCTCATTTTCCCAATGACTGAGGAACTGTATGTGTCTCATCACCTCTAAGAAGTTGGGATTGTCAGGAGGTGACCTTGGTGAGTCCCTTCCAGGGATCTGCTACGGGCAGGAGGAGGTCATCCTCCAAAGAGGTGCAGGATGAGGAGGAATAATTGTCATCCCTTGAGCGTTCTGACTGATGATCAGTGGACCAGCTCTGATGCCAGGAGTGGAGTCCTCTTGACCTGCTCCATCCTCAGGAGCAACGGTTCCTGGATCTGCTCCTCCTATGCAAGGAAGATCATTAAGAGGTGTGATGTCCATGGCTCCGAAGTCTGGCTGAGCCTTGATCCGAACCACCTGGAGTCGGGCGGACTGGCGTCAGGGGGTGGTGATGAGGATCTAGGGGGAGATGTCAGCTGCAGTGAAGGGACAGCCACTGGCACTCCACAGGCTCCTGCTTAGGGAGGAGGTTACCCTTAATGGTGTTCCACCAACTGACGAAGAGTGCGCCGACCTCTGCCAAGGGGACCATCGAGCCAGATGGTCACTCAGGTGCCATACCGGTTAGTCCTGAAGGAGCCGGTCACAGGTCTGGTGTCTGTGGAGGCTCCAGCAACAGACGCAGAAGATATCATCGAATGGCATCTGATCCTCTTCCCTGGGCCCTGGCATCAGGGAATCGGCCCTAGACTGGTCGTCGGGACCCGTAGTCAGGAGATTCAAAGGTTCCAACATCCGGTAAGACACTGTCTGGTCCTCTGCTATAGGCTCTTGAGGTGCTGAAGGTGACTGGGAGTAAGAAGCCTTGTCTGACACCACTACCATGGAGGCACATGTTGTGGCAGACTGTTGTCGGTCCGAAGTATCAGCAAATGACAGGTCATGTACCGTGATTGCTTTGTTTGAAGGATCAACACCCTGGAGCTTACTGCAGTCATCAGTCTTGGCTGATGAACCCAAGGATGAGGCCTTGATAAGGGAGGAGCCCGAACAGACTCCTGTCATAGAAGAAGAGGCAGCCGAGTCCTGGGCATGAGACCCTATTGAGTGTTTGTAGGGTCTGATGGCCAATGAAATAGCAGATGAGGCCAGAGAAGGCCCATGCCGCTAACACCCACCTGACATCTGGGAAGACGTGGCAGGCCTGGTGGCCGAAGCCCCCAGAAGGGCTAGTGATTGAGGAGGGGCAGAATCTGACTTACAGCCAGAGGTGGAGGCCTTACCCTGGTGCGGGGAACATGACTGTGAGTCTGACCTGGACCTGTCCTTATCCTTATGGTGCTTCTCTGAATGCTTTCTCTCCTTAGGGGAGGTGTTGTGAGCAGAGGACGAGGAGCAGCTGTGCCCAGAGTGTCACTTCTGCATAGCGACCACTTGTGGTTCCAGAAGACAGGCCTTCAAATTCTTCAGGCGGCGGATGCGGGTACGCTGGTTGAAGTTTTGGCAGTGCGGGCAGTCATCTATCTTGTGCTCTGGTCCCAGGTATAAGAGACAGGTCAAATGGCTGTCTCTGGCTGGAATTTGCTTGCTGCACACACACTTATCCTTATGCTGCAGTGTAGATGTAGAAGGCTCAGCTGACATATAAGAGGCAAATGAAATACTCATGAAATTGAACTGCGCAAAGCGTTGAAACATAGAAACATAGACTTCGATGGCAGATAAGTACCACTTGGCCCACCCAGTCTGCCCATTTCCCTTCCTATTGGATAAGCTGCAGATTCTAGTTAACCAACAGCCTACTTCCTGCAACCCCCCACTACAACTGCCTTATGTCGGTCCCATGCATGTTTGAATTCCCCCACTGTTTTAGACCCAACAACCTCCCCAGGAAGGCGGTTCCATGCATCCACAAAAGATGGTAGATGGGAAGGAGGAGGTATCCTTGGAGCCGAGATGCTGGGTCGATGGCAGGAAAAGAACTGGGCTGGCTCCGGGGGACTGCCCCATTTATACAGTGGCTGACATCGTGGGCGGAGCCGACATCGAGGGTGGTCTCCCGCCTAAGACTGCTAGCTAGAAGTTTTCCGTGGGGTCCTAGTGCCTGCTGGCATAGTCATATTGGTTATTACCTGCTGCAAGAGCTTTATCTCAAAGTGAGATCTAAAGTTTCTGCTGTGTCTGAATGAAACCGGAGCTTCTCACTCTCCAACTGCCACCGATAAAATCCCTCTGGGGAAGGGGAAGGGTTTAAAAACTGAAGCA
Organism: Neoceratodus forsteri; assembly: GCA_016271365.2. Classification (NCBI taxonomy): domain Eukaryota; kingdom Metazoa; phylum Chordata; order Ceratodontiformes; family Ceratodontidae; genus Neoceratodus; species Neoceratodus forsteri. Next base: position 284,999,506 of record CM057459.1, read on the forward strand.
CAATTCTTCTACTCCGAATGTTAGATTTTTTTGCTCCTTTTTGACTACAAACTCGTTTGTAATTAGATTAAGATATAAATTCTGCCCAGTACAGTGATGAAATCCCCTGCCTGTCTAAAGAAACTAAAGTTGATGCTGTGTCTGAACAAGACAAGAGCTCCTCACTCTCCAGCTGCTATCTTCTAACTGCATATGTCTCACAGTCACGCGAGTGTGACAGAAAGGAACACGTGGTACAGTAAAAGGTCTAACTACTAATGAGTGAGGCAAGAGTGAATGACCCGCACATAGTCTAGCCAGCAGAACAACTTAGCCCAACCCCATGCCAAACTGATTCAATAATCACTGGCTGATGTGGTCCCTCCTGTAGACTATCCCGCCCTTATGACTGGAGCTCCTGTACGGGAAACAGTTTATATGGACAAATAGCCTTCTACTGTTCTGAACCAAGTATAATTATTAAGTATAAGCTCCTGCCACTCTTGAGGACCAACCTTTTCTTAAATCTATTGCAACCGTTCTTCTATTTCTTAGCCTAATCTATTCTTTATAATTTCTAGTCCATAAGGTTGGCCAACTATGGGCACCCCCTTTCATTTCTTGACTATGCTATAGTGTCCTCTTTAAATTTTCCTTTTTCCTCTCAGGTCCTCATACAGGGAGGTTATTGTGGTGACCTCCGAGCTGATGTAAAACAACAGGTTGTGTTCCTCATTGCTGGATTTAGTATGCAATGGCACTATGTCATAAAATACTTTAATGTATATACCTTATGTGTATAAAACCTGTAAATGTTGAAAATACCATGGCACTAGGTGTTTTTGATAAAGGTCAAAAGTTACTAGGGGACTGTATGATAAAAATTAAGTTAGTTGTGCTATTTAAAATGCATGTAAATTGCTGTAAACTGAACAAGTCTGAAATGTCATGGTGATTTGCATATATCCCATGATGCTTTACATTATGGAAGTATGTGTGGTGTTGTGTTTCTTTGAAACTTGGCTTATTGTCAATGCTCTTCGGGGTAACCCTGCATCTGCACTGACGTTCTGTCTTTAGCTTTTTTTTTATTTGAGCCCCCACCACCCAAGCAAACAAGGAACACATAGGGGAGGCTAAATCTCAACAGATAAGTTAAATCAGAGATCAGTGAGTCAGTAGGTGCTGGCTAAGTGCAGAAAAAGGACATACATAGTCTGTAGCTGCAAACTGAAGAAAGGAGATGCCATTGCTAAAGGTTATCCTCTGTATTTTGAATAAACATCACACAGAAATTGTGTGTTGAACCTGAAGTTCGGTATCTGGTCCATCTGCTATCCCACAACCCCTCCATAGCCCTAAGTCTCCATCTCTGCCCCTTGTAACTGTGTTCAGTCTCTGCACTGAAGATTATGTGCCCCAGATAGCATGTGTACTTCAAAGAGGACCCAAACTCACAGCGCAATGCCTTACTCCACTCCGCTGTTAGTAAGACTGCACACAGATACCAGCAGCCATCTTCTCATGCTCTGAAGACCATTCCTATGTCCAAAACAGCCACGTGGTCTGCTGTGTGTGGGGAAAAAACACTTGACTTGCTGAGAGCTGGAGATCCAGCCTGATTTCTGCATTTCAGTTCCAGCAGAGAACCGTCCACAGCAAGTGACTACAGTGCACCCTCGTGTCCCATGGCAACAAACAAAAGGAAAAGTGCAGGCAATTCTGCACCACTGAAACAATCCCGCAGCCTAAAATGAATCCTGCTAGAACCATGGGTAGCAAAGGCTTAAAATCACAATAATCCCAGAATACTATTGCTTTATATGTTCCTAAAAATCGACACAAACTCAATCATACCCCCAGGTAGGTCAAACATTTCAGGGCTAGACTTGATAACACAACCTCTTTCAATTTTCATTGACTTCCACTGCAACAATTTGGTAGAACAATGCAGGTAAAGACTCAAGACATTTAATTCAGATCTTACAACATTTTAACAACATGCAGTATAGCTTAATGGTGACACAGTAATCAGTGGTGTATGGGTCTATACATCCCTCCCTCATAGACAAGGTTTAGAAGCCTTAAGTGAAGCACTGACAAAAAGAGAAGAATAAAAAACACCCAATAAGTTAATTTTATATCTAACAGAAGAAAAAATGATTCACCGTAGTAATATTGTTTCTTCCAAGGTGTCTTTTAGCATCAGTAACTATGTGCAGCAAGCTGATTAGGTTAAACTGCCTTGGAGGTGGGGACTATGATAACTAATCAAATGAATTAGCCAATCAGGAGAGAGTTGGAGGGTGTGCTGAGAGAAACCTGCCCAGAGGGCACCAGAATTGTTTTGAAAAGAGAATGGTAACATGCCCATGTTAAGTGTGGACCAGCAGGATCCAAAAATCATGAAACAGCATGAAAAGAAAACCATTTAAAAACATGTAAACTTTGCTTTAAAAATAGGAACAAATTTGATTACAATTAGGAAGCAGAATCCTCAACAGATAGGTTATTTGGGGAGGAATGGTGAGAGCTTACTGATGCCAAAGGACACCTTGGAACAAACAATATTACTATGGTGAGTATAATTCTTTACTCTCACCCCGGGGTCCTTTTGCATCAGTAACTATATGCAGTCTATAATGTAATGCAGTTGGGAGGCAGGTACAGAACCTACTTAGGGAAGAGGCTCTGCAGGACTGCCCTGCCAAATCTGAGATCAAATCTGGATTGTACATCCAGGCAGCAATGCTTTGTGAATGTGTGTACAGTCTTCCATGTGGCTGCTTTGCAGAGATCAAGGAAGGGTATGACCCTTGCAGCTGCCACTGTGACAGCAGTGTCCCTGGTAGAGTGTGCCTAGAGGCCCTCAGGGGCTGCTTGCCAAACGTGTCATAACAAAACTGGATACAGGAGACTATCCAGCAAGAAATAGTTCTCTTAGTGACAGGTCTTCCCCTGCCTACCTCCCTATAGGTGAGGAAAAGCTGAGTAGTGGAGCCACTGAACTGCTTGGTGTGCTCCAAGTAGCAGGATGGGGCTCTAGTCACATCCAGACTATGGAGTCTCTGTTTTCCCGACATGGATTTGTCAAGGAAGAAAACAGGAAGCGTGATAGACTGGTTAAGGTGGAATTCAGTGACCACCTTAAGCAGGAATTTCCTGTTTGTTCTGAGCTCTACCTTGTCCCTATGAGGGATAATGAAGTTAAGATCTATGCAGAGTGCTTGCAGCACTGAAATCCTTCTGGCAGAGGTAATGACAACTAGGAAGAATGTCTTCCAAGTGACATATGTTAGATGTGCTGTAGCCATGGGCTCAAAAGGTGACTCCATGAGCTTGGCAATGCACAGGTTAAGGTCCCAAGGGGAACAGGTTCCCAGATTGGGGGCTGAAGGTGGAAAAGGCCTTTAAAGAATTTTTTTAAAACAGGTAGTGAAAGAAAAAACTACTTACCATAGTAATCTTGTTTCTTCCAAGGGAATCTTACTGTATTCTGACATATGCAGTATGGTCTCACCATAGGACTGCCCCGGAGTCAAAATGGTTAATAGAACCTATGAAAATGATGGAATGCTAGGTTTGAGCTCGGTATTCAAACCACTGTCCCTGGAATACATCCTGCAACTGTCAGATTCTTATGAAGCATGCACAATAACAAGCTATGTAAACTATCCTAATCAATTACTAACACCCCCAAAAAACACAATCCCCTTTTTTTCAATGTGGGCATCACTACGGTATAACTCATTGCAAATGTCCCAAACAAGAAACACTCACAAGTTTTAAAAAGCATGGACAGCTGTAGTGCAGTGCCCATAGATTCTAGTATGGGAAGTAGGGTGGGATCTCAGAATACAGAATGATTCCCTTGGAAGAAACAAGATTACTATGATAAGTAATTTTTTCTTCAAACTCCAGGAAATCTTACTGTATTCTGACATATGCAGACTACCCAAACAGTATCTTTGAAGGAGGGCAGAGAATCTATTTAGGAAACAGGCTCTGCAGTACTGCTGTACCAAATCTGGCATCACTTCTGGCCTGGGCATCCAGGCAATAGTGTCTGGTAAATGTGTGAACAGTTTTCCAGGGGGATGCGGTTAAAATAGGGCAACTGAAATGGAGCGGTCAATATTAGCGCAGTCAAAATAGCATGGTCTTTTATCACTCTGTCAATACATAGCACTTACCTTTATAGCTCCATTTCTATGTTGCCAAAGATAAGGATCCTCTACAACTGCCATACCCCCCAATTCCCATTCTGCCAGCACATACCGAACTACCCTAATAGCATCCACTTCCTCTATGTAGTTGAATTGATTGGTTTGGGACACATATCATGGTAGCATGTCCATTCCATTGCCTGTCCGCCTACCCCAACCCATAATTTCCTTCCTGACCAACCCATCATCTCATTCCTGATGATCAAAATGCGCTGGTATGTAACTGCAATCTTTATTTTTTTTTTTAAAAGTGTAAAAAAAAAAAAAAAGGCCAAACCACAGCCACCACCGATTACTCCTTTCACAAGCAGTGAAACAATTTTGTTCATTTCAATGACATGCAATTCCTCTTAGGTACTCCATTCTGGGTCTCGAATTATACCCCAACACAATCACTGATATTCTTTTAGTAGTGTCTTTATATTTCTTTCTAACAGCACTCACTGCTGTCCCTGCAACCAACTGCTCCATCTCCAATTACTTTTAACACACTTTCCCCTCTCAGATGCAGCTGCGCTGTACAGTGGCCCTTATCATATTCTAGGCATTTGTAATATTCCTTTTCTGCTGTTATACGTTCCCTCCAGAACAGAAAGCCATCAAGCAGTGCAAGGTCTCCTCCCTTTTTTCTCTTCACAAAACGAACCAACATTTTACAAATCAATTAAGCATCTGAATGTCTAAATTGTAACTGCAATATATAGCGATAGGGAATGGCAATAACAATGTAATTACAATATATCAGGTAGTGCATGGCTGTACAGAAAGTGGACAGGTTGTGGCTTAAGGAATTCACCATGTAATGTTTCAGTGAACCATCGCTAGGTGGCAACATCGCTTTATTATTAATAGTTATTCATTTCTGTGCACTGTACTGCTACGCAGCGAGCTTCAACACGCTATAGAGGGCTTGCGATATTATGTGAATGCTAATTTTGTTAGCGCTATTGATGCCACGCGATTTTGACATTAAACCTTTTCCAGGTAGCTGCTTTACAAATTTCCAACAAAGGAATATCTCTTGCCACTGCTATGGAAGCGGCTGCACCGCTTGTAGAGTGGGTCCTAAGACCCACAGGGGCCTCTTTGCTAACTTTGCTGTAGCAGAATTGAATACAGGCAACAATCCATCATGCAATGGTTCTCTTAGAGGCAGGTTTGCCCTTGCTCACCTCTCCATAAGTCAAGAAGAGCGGATCAGTATCCTGCCTAAGATTCTTAGTAAGATCCATGTAGTAACTGATAGCCCTCTTGACATCTAGCCTAAGCAGCCTACGTTCCCCTGAACTGGAATGGTCAGTGAAAAAGACTGGCAAAGTGATGGACTGATTCACATGAAAGTCTGACACCACCTTGGGGAAATACTTCCTGTTAGTCCTGAGGACTACCATGTCCCTATGGACTGAAATGTAATTTGACTCTGTGGATGGAGCCTGGAGCTCACTAATCCTTCTGGCTGAGGTGATGGCTATCAGGAACACTGTCTTCCATGTCACATATTTAAGCTCTACTGAAGACATGGGCTCAAAGGGTATCTGTAATAGCTGGCCAATGCATATGTTGAGGTCCCATGCAGGAGTTGGCTCCCTGTGTGGGGCATGCAAGTGTAACAGACCTTTGGAAAACTTTCCGAATACCTTGTTAGCAGCCAGGGAAGAACCCTTACCCACTGAGAGGTAAGCAGAGACAGCTGCCAGGTGTGGCTTAAGAGTAGATGGCCTGAGGCTGAGGGAATGAAGGTGTGCCAGATAACACAGAATGACTGGTAAGCCAGCCTGGCCACAGTCTATGTTTTTGCTGGCACCAAAAAGAAAACCTCTTCCCCGTAGAGGTGTAAGTCTTCCTAGTAGAGATTTTCTAGAAACTCTGAGAATGTCTAGGAATCCCTCAGAGAGGTATAGGTCAGCATACTCTAAGTCCTCAAGAGCCAAGCCTTGAGCCTGAGGGACTGGAGATTGGGATAAAGGATCCTGCCCTGTGAGTAGGTCAGTAGGTTGTGCCTCCTGGGGAGGAATATTGGTCTGAATACTGACAGGGTCAGGAGCAGTACCAGGGCTGCCTGGCCCAGTCTGGAGCAATGAGGATCACTGTCACCGACTGGACATTGAGCTTGTTCAGTACCCTGAGCAACAGGGGAAATTGAGGGAAGGCATACACAAACTTCCCTGTCCAACCCAGCAGTAGTGAATCCAGAGGCACTGAGCCCACTGCGAGAGTCCTGCAACAGAATAGTGGCAGTTGGTTTACTTTAGTTTAGTTTATTGTTCTAGGAATTATTACCTTTGAGCCAATGGCTCTTTTACAAAGGTTCCACGTCATCAATGTACAAACTAACAAGACATGTTACATAGAATGGTCAGCAAATTATAAAGGTTTCAATAAGCCAGTATAATACAGTACATCACAGGACAAAAACAAAACATTGGAGGAATGGTCAAGGTGGGGAGGGTAGGAGGAGATATGGGATGGGGAGCAGACTTAGAGTAGTTAGAGGTACTCAGATGCCTTTGTCAAGAAAGGAGCAGAGGAGGAGGAGGAGGAGGAGGATGAAAAACAGTAAAAACAGCCATGAGGGAAGAATCATTAGTCAAGGCAGTCACAGGAGCTAGAGGCTGAGAGGTGAGAGGAGAGCATAGATTTGAAAGCTCCTAGTGACGTGGAGGATGTAATGAGCGAGCTCAGGGCATTGTACCAGCTGGGGGCACAACAGGAAAAAGATCTTTGGCCCTGTGTGGTCCGGCATCTGGGGACCTGGAGAGGCTGGTGTTCCGATCTTCTGGTGGGATGGATGCTGGTGTTCGGGCAAAGTAGGTCTTGGATACACGGCGGAGTGTGGCCCAAGATGGATTTTTTTGCCATCAAGCATGTGAGGTACCTTACGCAATTTGAGAGTTACAACCATCCTGTTTCAGTGTAGAGCTCACATGTATGAGTACATCTTTGCGCTCCAGTGAGCAGCTGACAGGCCTTGTTTAGGGTGGTTGTGATGCGCCTTAGTGCGGTGGTAGTGGCAGAGCCATAGATAATTAAGCCATAATCTACAATTGAGATGACAGAGCTTTGGATAGCAATCCTCAGCGCAGCTTGGCTAAGGAATTACAGGTTTCGGAACAGGATACCAATGCGCTGGTTCGCAGTTTTCGCTGTGTTATCAATGTGGGTCGCAAAGGTAAGACCTTGATCAAAGGTGATTCCAAGATATTTAAATGTTGAAACTTGTTCAAGGGTATTTCCTGGGTATGTTTTGATAGTAAATGGAATTTGTCTTTTTCTGTTTTGTGGACTGGAGAAAAGCATGGATTTTGTTTTTTTGTGATTTAGGACCAGCTTGTGATCTAGGAACCACTTTTCAACATTGGATAAAGCAAGTTGCAGGCTCTGGAGTAAGGGTTTCGGGTCCTTATGAGAGGAGAGAATCACGGCATCGTCAGCATAAAGGATTATTTGTTCTGGGCAGGATTTGGGGAGGGAGTTTAGGAAAAGGCTGAAAAGGAGGGGGGGCTAGGATTGACCCCTGTGGAACACCTGAGAGGACCGGTTTTGAGTCTGACAGAACTTCTGAGATTTTTACTGATTGAGAGAGTTGGGCCAGGTGACTTTTAACCCAGGCACCTGGTCCTTTTGAGAGCCCAAGACTGTGTAGTTGTGTGATAAGTAAGCCATGGTGAACAGTATCAAACGCCTTTGTTAGGTAAATGAAAACGGCTCCAGTTTGATATCCTTTGTCCAAGGCAGTGTGAATTTCTCCTGAGAATTCCAGTAGGGCGGTCGACGTACTGTGTCCTTTCCTAAATCCATGTTGCTGCAAGCAGAGTATGTTATACTTATGCAGGTAGTCTGAGAGTTGGTCAGCCACAATGCGATCGAGGGCCTTGGAGAGGGGTGGAAGTATAGATATAGGCCGACAGTTTCCTGGTAGGGACTTGTCACCACTTTTGAACACTGGTGTGACTATAGCAGACTTCCATTTGTTGGGAAATTGACTAAGGCAGAGGGAGAGATTGAAAATTTTGGTGAGTGGGTGCAGCACCTCTTCCAGGGTAAGGGACAGAATTTTAAGATCAATAGTATCACTGCTTGCTCTGGATTTAGAGATAGCCTTTTTTATATATTTGTAGACTTCATGTGCCTTAACTATTTTGAAGTGGAAAAGCGGTTGGTCAGGTGAGGCAGTAGGAGATGTTGGTTTTGGCGAGTCCGTGTCAGAGAAGAAGTCCGGCAGGAGGACCCCACTGAGGTCAGTGAAAGTTTTATTTAAGGCCTTTGCCATGACCATTGGGTCTAGGGTAGTGGTTCCATCGACAGTCATTATAGTGGGAGAGGATTTGGACTGCTTACCTGTGATATTTCTGATGTTGTCCCAGAATGATCTCCCATCACCCCAGGAGTTTGCGAGGGCATTTTTGAAATAGGAGCTCTTCATTAGTTGGATTTGTTTGGTACATTGGTTTCGTGCCTGTTTATACTTCTGGATATCCATCAAGGAGCCTGTGGCTCTGGCTATAGCCCAGAAGGTGGTCCTGAGCTTTGAGTTGGGCCAGTAGTTTGGCCGTGAGCCAGGGATTTGAGGAGCGCTTTGATTTTACGCTTTTTTACTGGTGTGTAGGTGTCACAGGCAGTGTTGAAAGTTGTGATAAAATAATCTAGGGCTGCGTCAACATCTAGAGTATTGTATATTGGGGACCAGTCTTGCTGTAAAAGACAGGTCTTGAGCTTAGTAAGGTTTCCATGAGGTAGCACTCTGCTTGAGGTGGTTTTTGGAACTTATTTGTCCAGGTACAGATCACAGGGGACTGGTCACTGAGAGAGTCCGGGAGAACAACTGTGTTTTTTATGCAGGCTGGGTGGCTAGCAAGGATCCAGTCAATGAGAGTGCAAGTTCCAGTTTTTTAGTTTTTTCTAGTGGGTGAGCTCACCATCTGCGTTAGGTTAGCTGCTAGGATAGCATCCTTGAGGGACCCAACATCTGATGAGAGCCAATTTATATTAAAGTCACCAAGGAGAAGGAGCTCGGTGTCAGGTGGTTGCGATCTTACAAATTCAAGAACAGTCTGGAGGCCGGACCCTGGATCTTTAGGAGGGATATAGACAGCGGCCACAGTAAGCACTTTATTTTGGGCACCAAGTAGTAGCTTGACAGGGAGAAATTGCACAGAGGAGTTAGTGGTGGAAAAGCAGACAGGGTGGCTAGAGAGGTTGATGTAAATAGCACAACCCCCTCTTTTATTAGTCCTGTCCAGTCTGAAAATATTGTAGCCTTGTAGTGAGATGGCATGGTCCGGAGTGCTTGGTGTCAGCCAGGTTTCAACAATGGCTAGTATGTCGGGATTGTGTTGACTGGCAAAGACTTGAAGGGATGCCAGTTTTGGAAGGAGGCTACAGATATTTAAGGTGGCGATGGTGAGACCCCCTCCATTTTTGCTAGATTTGTTACCCTGGTAGAAACAGGGCCAGGGTTTCGATGGACACTTCCTGACATCAGAAGGAGGAGGAGGAGGAGCAGGAGTTTAAGGGACATCTGCCGCAGCTCATAGTATGACATGTAACGCCTCTGTTTCTTGTTAGTTTGAGTACAGTGTAGTTGTTTAGGGTCCCAGCGTAGGGTAATGGCTAGGAGCAGGTGTCGATCTGTCAACTTTCCAGTGGTGTGAACTGTCATTTGCACCCAGTCCTTTGTAGGAGGGTGCCATAAGTGAGGGTAGGGAGGATTTGCCATGGTGCCAGATTGCTGGTATCGAGCTTGAATGGTTAGTGTGAGAGGTAGAGGAGACTGCAGATGTTTACTGTAGCAAGGGTGAGTGTTCCTGAGTGACTCCTGGTGAGCTACTGTGGACCAGAAAACTGATTGTTACTGTAGATCAAAGACCGAGAAAGTGTTAAATTCCTGAAAGTGAACATTAGCCTAGGGCATATACAGGATGTAAAAATCCTTTGTTAGAATCTTCCCTTTGTTCTCCAAAACAGTTGTGAAGAGACCTCAAAGACAAGCACACATCCTTTAAGAAAGTCAGACGGAAATGTGGATTCAATGCAGCACTCCACAACCCAGAAACTTGTATAAAGATTCACTGACCTCACTTTTGCTTTTTGATGTCTTCCAAAAAAGTTGATTTATGATGAGAATGCCTATACCTGGTGGTGATGTTTTGTAGTTTCTTAGTCCAGGAAATGTTCATAGATGTTATGTCCAAGAATGGTCCAGTTCCTCCAAGTAGAAACACATGAAAAACCACAAAAACTAAACTACTGACAGAGACAAACACAAACAGCCAGCTACACTTGCAAGGTGCAATCTGTGCAAGCTGATCATTGTCTGGTGCTGCAAAGAGGTCCACCTCTGGGGTGCCTGAAGAAGGGTTCCTGTGACTGGCACCATCTTTGACAGAGGATCTCTTTTTTTGTGACCAGTGAGACCTGAGATGGAACTGGATGTCTCGTATCTAGAACCTGGCACTGTTACTGTTGATGAAGAAATGTGTCTCAACAGCTGCAGAAAGTGCCTTGTTGGTCTGGGAATGTGCAGCTAGAAGGAGCTGGCGAACTGTAGGAGGCTGTCCACCCTCCTATGACGGAGGAACACCTTTCCTCTTAGTGTGTCCAATTCTGCTCCTATAAATTTCAGGAACTGAACTGGTCTCAGCACTAACTTCTTTTGGTTTACCAGGAAGCCTAAGGAATGCAAGATATCCTGAGTGGTAGTCAGTGTCTCCTTGACCTGCTGGAAGGACTGGCCTACCACTAGTCAGTCGTTCAAGCATGGGAAGACTAAGTGTGCCACCACTACAGCTAGGCACTTTGTGAAAACTCTTGGAGCAAAAAGCCATGGCTCTGAACTGACAATGGCCTGAAGACAATCTGTACCCTGAGGTACTCTCAATGAGATTGCCTGATAGGAATGTGGAAGTAAGCATCCTTTAAGTCCAGGGACACCAGCTAATCTCCCCACCTGAGTGTAGGGAGAATGGTACCCAGAGTGACCATCTTGAACTTTGGCTTTGTCAAATGCCTGTTTAAATGTTTGAGATCCAGTATGGGTCACCACTCTCCATTTTCTTTAGAGTGAGGAACTATCTTGAGTAGAGTCCCTTTCACTTTTGGGCCAAGGGAACAGGCTGCACTGCATTCTCCTGAAGGAGTTTTGCTACTTCCGCCTCCAATAGAACTGCTTCTGATGGGATGGCAAGTCTGAAAACTCTTGCCCTCAGTCAGGCTAAGACCTTAAAGCTGAGGGCAAGACCCTGGCTCACTACCTCCAGGACCCACTTGTACATGGAGATAGATTTCCAAGCCTAGAGATAGTGAGCCAGCCTGCCCCCTACTGGAAGCGGGGAAGCAACCCTGGCAGACCCATCAGGGGGTCTGCTTTTCCTTGTGCACTTGGCTAGATACTGAAGCCAGCTCAATTGCTGCCCCTTCTGCCCTGCCTCTGAAATACCCTCTCTGTGGCTAATAGACTGGGAGAGCCTGAGTCTGGAAGAAAGGTCTGTAATGGGTTCTAGCCCTACCCCCTTTACTCTGGTACTTCTGAGGTGTTGCTGCCTTTTCTTTAGCAGTAGCACTCTTGTAAGCCACCTTGTACTCATTCATCTTTTTCATGCAGGCCTCTGTTTGCTCACCAAAGAGGGATGTGGGCTCACACGGAAAGTCCAAGGTCTTCGCCTGGTGTTCTGGGACAGATTAGTGGCCCTTAGCCAAGCAAATCTCTGCAGGGAGACTGAAGTTGCCATCAGTCTGGCTGCAATGTCACTGGCATCTGCCATCTTAAATTGGTATTTGGAAGCTTCTATGCCCCTTTTAGCAGCCTCAGCTAGGTCAGATGCCACGGGGGAAGGACAGGCCTTAGTAATCTCCATAACTGTATTCCAGAGACTTTTTTGGTACTTGGAAACATAATCCATGTAAGTGGCCTGCCTAATGGCCAAGGAAGAACCCAAATAAGACTTCTTAGCCATAGAATCCGTTTTCCTGGAGTCCTTATCAGGTGGGTGTGATGCCAGGAGAATGCCTGCCTTATCACATGCAGCAGCCTGCACCACCTCTCATGGCTAGGATGCCCAAAAAGAAACTTAGCCCCAGCCTTGGCAACCCAGTATTTCCTACCAATCTTCTTGTCCACAGGAAGGATGGAAGTGGAGGTCTGTAAAATACTAGTGGCCTGTCTCTTTGGGACTTATGGATGGGTAGAAGCAATCTCTTAGTTGCTGGTACATCCATCATTTCCATGTAATCTGTTTCCTCTTCCTGCACTGTAAACTCGAGTGAAGAGGTGCAAAATCTGACCCACTTGCTTCATAAAAGCAAAATGTCAGGTAAAGTCCTCAGGTCCCTTATCAGGGGAGTCAGGGTGTTGAGGAGCAGGGGAAACATCCAGTTCAAGGGGCTCACCAAAATCATCATCACCATAAATATCAGGATAATGTTCAGAGGAACTGGGAACCGAGGAAGAACCTGAAGTTTGAACTGATGGATGTTGTGAACCGGGTTGCAAAAACCAGAACTTAAGTATCAGTTTGTAGCGACTAAATAATCCTGATGGTATTAGCAATCTCCTCAGCGGTAGGAACCAGCAGATTTGTCGGTTGCAGTTCCTTCCCAGACAGTTTCTCCTTTTTCTATTTGGCAGAAGTTACCATTTCAGAGACCGGCTCTGCCATTCGCTTTCTAGTCAGGGAGCCTTCACCCTTGTCAGAAGGCCATTTGTACAGTTCCTTGGGTTTCTCTTTTGAGTGAGAAGGAGTCGGTTGACCAGAGGCTGGGTCAACAGCCTTATCGGACATCTTTTCCCTCAGTCCGTTCAATCACCCATCAAACGTCAACTGGGGAAAGTTTTTACAAATTTCACAGTCTGCATTCAGGTGGTCAAACCCTAATCAGAAAATACAAATTAAATGCAGGTCAGCTTTAGCAAATGGTTCACCACACCCTGTACAATTCTGAAAACCCATAGGGCCTGTTCGTTTCTTGTGTAGTGACATAACATAAAAAAAAAAAAAAAAACTTGAACTGAGCTTCTCTGACTCAGACACCCACACAAGTAAACAAAAGACTTCTCTTTTTTCCTTTCTTTGCGGTCGGTTCAGCAACCGATGAGAGAACTGAGAGTTGCTCCTCGGTTCCCTGCACAAATTTAATATAAATGAGAAACCAGCCTCAAGAAGTAGATTTTTCAAGAAATTTACCTTAAAAAATATATACAAATGTTTGATTTCTTCCCAGTTGCAAGGAACTGAAAAACTCACTGGAATAACACTAAATGTAGACTAATCTAACTGTAAACCAAGGACAGTGCTTTAGAAATGAAAAGAAATAAACTGCACTTTAAAAAAATTAGAAAATAAAATCTTCAAGAAAGGTGAAGGAGAGCTCTCAGAGGCATCTTACTTAGGCAAGTGGAGTAAATAATCTGACAGTTGCTGAATGTATTCCAGGGACAGTGGTTTGAAAACCAAGCTTAAGCCTAGCATTCCATCATTTGCATAGGTTCCATTAGCCATTTTGGCTACGGGGCAGTGCTATGGTGAGACCATATCGCATATGTCAGAATACAGTAAGATTTCCTAGGGTTTGAGTGATTGACTGCTCCTTGCCTATGGAGAGGTAAGCAGAAAATGCAGCTAGGTGTAGTTTTAAGGATGAGGCCTTCAGGCCTGAAGCCTGTAAGTGCACCAAATAGTCTAAAAGGTTGGTCACTGATGCTTTGAGAGGATTTATGTGCTTCCCTTTGCACCAAAAAGAAAATCTTTTCCAGTTAGCTGAATACGTTTTCTTGGTACTAGATTTCTTGGCCATTCTCAGGATGTTAAGGACCTGTTCTGAATACTGGGATTCTTGGAACTCTTAACTCTTCAAGAGCCAGGCTTTGAGGTGAAGAGACTGCAGATTAGGATAAGTCGCCTCTGTCTGGGGAAGAGTCAGGAGGGAGTGACTGAGGAGAAGCCGGATCGGCCTGCTGCAGGCCAGCGCTAGCAGGAGAGTGTACCATGATTACCTTGGCCAATCCGGTGCTACCAGGATCATTGTTGCAGGCTGGGACCTTAGCTTCAGCAGCACTCTGTATATCAGAAGGAAAAGAAGGAGGGCATAAAGGAACTTTCCTGACCAGTCCAGGGCCAAGGTACAGTATCTGTTGGGAGAGTCCCTAGTGCTGCAGGCCACGCAGCAGTACAGAGGAAGCGGATGATAGAGGTGGGAGGCAAACAGATCTTTTTTTTGGTGTACCCCACCTTCTGAAGACTGTAGCAAGGACTTGCTCATTCAAAGTCCATTTGTTGTGTCCCTGGCTGATGCAACTAAGGCCATCCGCCAGAGTGTTGTCCTTGTCTGGAAGGTATATGGCTGCAAGGCTGATCTTAAGGGAGTAGGCTAGAGACCAGATTTTCACTGCCACTGTACAAAGTATCGTAGACTTTGTGCCACCCTGCTTGTTTATGTAAAACATTGCAGTGGTGTTGTCTGCTCTGACTTGCACCAATTGGCCTTTCAGCTGTGGGGCAAAGGACTTCAGGGCAAGGTAGATTGCTCTGTGCTCCAGAAGATTGATGTGGCTTGCAGATTCCTTGGTAGTCAAAGTGCCACTGACAGAAAGGCTGTCCAGGCCCAAGTGAGCTCTCCAACCCAGGAGGGAGGCATCTATGGTAATGACTTTTGTGGGAGAAGGTAGTTGGAAGGGCATTCCCACCAACAGGTCGGCAGGATTCTTCCACCAGTCCAGAGCATGGAATAAGGGTTTTGTGACTGGAGCCAGCTTGGACAGAGAATTCCTCTTTTGTGACCAGTAAGCCCGCAGGCGGTATTGTATATGTCCCTCATCTGGAATACGACTCCTGGAACGACATCTGTCATGGATGTCATGTGCCCCAGGAGCTTTAGAAAATGTCTGGCTGGCCTGGGCTGGCCCAAGACAAAGGGATTGCCAGTGACAGGAAATTTTGAATCCCGTCTGCAGGAAGGAAGTAAGAAGCTGTGCTAGGGTCAGATTGGACTTCTTTTCATTCATAATGAAGCCCAGAGACTGCAAAGTTTGCTTTGTGATCTTGAGGGCCTCTTCCATCTGCAGAGGAGTCTTGCCCACCAGGAGCCAGTCATCCAAATATGAGTACATTGAAATGCCCTGTTTTCTGAGATAAGCTGCAACTACAGTAAGGCACTTGGTGAAGACTCTTGGGGCTGAAGAAAGGCCAAAGGGCATGGCTGAAAACTGGTAGTGCCCTGATGGCAGCCTGAACCTTATATATTTTCTGTGGGAATGCCTTATTGGAATATGAAAATAGGCATCGTTGAGATCCAAGGAGACTATTTTATTTATTTTTATTTTTACCAATTATTTTACCAGGTGAGACACACTAAGCTGAAAGCTTGTTTGCAGGTGCAACCTGGGAGCACGAGGAAGTTAAGTGACTTGCTCAGGGTCACACAGTATGCACCTAGGGGGCTAGGGGATTCAAACCCAGGTCTCCAGATTTGCAGCTCAGAGCCTTAACCCACTGCGCCATACTGCCTCCAGTGACTGTGTATTTATCTTCTGTTCAGCACCCAGACTAGCCAGTCTTCTTGCTGAAGGGAGTGAATCACAGTCGTAAGTGACCATTTTGAATTTTGATTGAGTAAGCGTCTGTTTAAGTGCCTCAGGTCGAGGATAGTTTGCCACTTCCAATTTTTCTTTTCCGAGAGGAAGTACCTATAATAGAGACCTTTTCCTCTCTGGGAAGGAGGTACTCTCTCCATGAAAAATAAAGCAATTGAAACAACAAATGAAGTTGTAGTACAATCAGATGTCACCCAGTCATTTGTCCTGGTTGAGCAAAAGGATAGTTTTACTTCAGATACCTGATGTTTCAGCCCTTTTGCCCAACCCAGAACTGCCACATCCACAACTGGCTGTGCTAGAAACAATTGCAGAGCAGTTTAAAAAGTCTGACAAAGATTTACGAAACTTTAGAGAAGAGTTGTACAATAAGCAAAATGATAACAAAAAGAGTCAGTGATAAATTGACAACCTGGACAATAACACAACACAGAAAGTTGAGAGTAATTTGGCAAATCTGGATGAATGTGCCATCTTGACTTTGTATGGTTATGAATCCAGAGACACTACTATCCTGAGTACTACAAAACATCAGATTGTGAACGTACGTAGGGCAGTAACTGGTGCAAACATAAATCTTGTGGATATTGTTCAAATGTGGAAAGACAGGATGAAAAGGGAAGTGACTGTGTATTTATCTTCTGTTCAGCACCCAGAATTGCCAACCATATTTGGTCAAATAATGACCCACTTAGAAAGCTGGGTTATAGAACCGAGTATGTTAACAGAGGGTTAATGAATGGATTGTCCCAAAAGGAAACAAGCATTTGTCAATGCCAAATGTTTGCATGCTGGCATTAGCACTGGAAGTGCAGGCATTAGATGCAGAATAGGAATGGCAGTGAAGTATTGAACGGATGCCAACCCCACCCCCACCCTGCAGAGACGGACAGGCACTGGGGTGTGCCTTTGGGTCGTCTCCCATAAAGCTCACGCCATTTCACCTCACCCTATCCTGCAGACACCAAATGTTGAGGTGTGCCTTGGGGTGTTTGGGCTTTACGGAAATACGCTGAAATGGGTGCAGTAGAGGAGAATGGGGTGAACTTTGGGGCCGAAGAGTCTAAGGCACACCTCAATGCCTGTCGCTGGCTGCAGGGTGGGGGTGAGGGTGGAATGGCATGAGCATTACTGTCAACAATCCTAAGTCACACCTTGACACCTGTCAGTCCCTACAGGGTAGGGTGTTATGGTTGGAAACCCTAACGCCCTGGGCGTTTCTTGGTATTTTCACTCCAAGTTTTCAACATGAGCTGTTTGTGACTCCACTGCATAAACAGTGACACTATCAGTTCGTTAGCCAAAAGGTGATTTTGTACAGCGACTGCACCATTTGGAGCCACAGGTGCGAAAACACATTTCAAACAGGATGTGAAAAATGACAGCTGTACTGTTCATGAGGAGGTGTAAAAAAATGATAATGTTGAAAATCTGGAGTGAAAATATAAAAAAATTGGTGAAGTCACGAGCGTGTGTAGAAACTGCGCAATGCACCCATAATGCAATTATTTGGGGATTTTTTACAAGATTTTCAACATAGGCATTTTGGAACCTCCACTCATGAACAGTGGCACTGTAATTTTTTTTAATCTGTCTTGAACGTTGATTTCGCACAGTGACAACGCCAATTGTGTGCCACAGGTGCGAAAACATGTTTCGGGCAGCATGTGAAAAATGACAGCAGTGTGCAAAAATGACAATGTTGAAAATCTGCAGTAAAAATAAAAAAAAACCGGCGAATTTACAAGAGTGCATTTGGTAGCACAGTCATTTTTGGGAATTTTTTCACCAAATTTCCAACATGGGCTTTTTGGGACCTCTCCTTATGAACACTGTCACTGTGATTTTTTTTAATCTGTCCTGAATGCTGATTTCACACAGCGACCACGCCATTGTGCACCAGATGTGCGAAACCACATTTCGGGCAGGATGTGAAAAATGACAGCTCATAATGACAAGTGGCAAAATGACAGTTCATAAGCAGATGTGGAAAACCGGCAAAGTTGAAAATCTGGAGTGAAAACATTAAAAATTCTCGAAGTTACGAGCGTTTGTGGGAACTGCACAATGCACACTCATAACACAGTAATTTTTTGGAATTTTTTCACCAACTTTGCAACATAGGCTTTTTTGGAACCCACCTCATGAACAGTGACACTGTTGTTTCATTAATCAGTTCCGTAGGGTGATTCCGCAGTGGCCTGCGAAATCACCTTTCGGATCGAATAGTGAATGACAGTGACTGGGTTCCTCAAGGAGGGGTCCCAAGAACCTGATGTTGAAAGTTTGAGCCAAAAGTCACAAAATGGCTGAGATATCCGCTTGTTTGACCCCCACCCCATTTATACAGCTTACCGGCATTTCTTCAGTTCAAGGGGTCGCATCACCTTGAAGAGTGCAGATGTGTTCCTACTCCACCAAAGATCATCGCACTGGGATCCAGAGGTAAGTATGGGGTGAAGGGGGTACAGGGAGGAGGGATGTGGGATGTGGGTTGGGGGAAGGGGCACCACAGACAATAAGGGACAGTTTTCTTGTTTCAGGTAGTAAAAAAAAAACCAAAAAAAACACACCAGACCTCACGGGACCATTTTCTTTATTACAGGTAAATTCTGACAAATGCTGGGCACACTGGGGTGTGTCACCAACCTACTCAGCAGATCAGCCCTCTACTCCCAAAGTGCCAACCTCTGAGTGTAGACTTGTGAACAGTTAACAGAACAAGGTAACCCTTTTGTCTGTTTTGTGGATTTGAGTCACCTTTGTCCAAAGTTCTGGAGGGATTCAAACTGATAACCTCTTGTTAGTGTACCCAATTTGTCAGGCTCAGATAATTCTGTTTTCGGTGGGCCAGATGTCTTTGCCTACGGGCACTTAACCAGGTATTACAAATTGAACTCTTAGAACTCTATGCAAGACCTAGAGAACTCTTATCTGTTTCCCAGTTTGGTACCACAATAGGCTCATGCACAGTGTCAACTATAACCATCACCAAGACCCTACACCGTAAACTTGGAACCTTGCTCATCCCCAAGGCCAGGCTTTCCACTGATAAAAGTGTCCTGCTTCCTACCCTGACCTATGCTGCACCGATTTTACAGGGCATGGCTAAACAAGAGGTCTCCAGGATGCAAATCTTGTACAACAAGGTAGCTCGGTTCGCTACCCAGGATCACCCACGACATAATCACTGTGATACACTGGCCCAGCTACGGTGGCCCTCACTGACTGCTCACCTACAATACCCCTTGCTTGTCCAGGCCTTCAAGCTACTCAAGCTGCCCGCTCCACCTAGCATAGTAGGAACCATAGCAATTAAACATAACCCCAGGAAACATAGAAACATAGACTCTGATGGCAGATAAGGACCACATGGCCCACCCAGTCTGCCCATTTCCCTACCTACTGGATAAGCTGCAGATTCTAGTTAACCCACAGCCTACTTCCTGCAACCCCCCACTATAATTGCCTTATGTCTGTCCCATGCATGTTTGAATTCCCCCACTGTTTTAGACCCAATGACCTCCTCAGGAAGGTGGTTCCATGTATCCACCACTCTCTCCATGAAAAAAAAATTCCTCACATTACCCCTGAGCCGTCCCCCCTCTATCTTTAAATTGTGCCCCCTTGTTCTTACACATCTCTTTTTCTGAAAGATGCTACCCTCCTGGACTTTGTTGATTCCCTTGAGGTACTTGAAAGTTTCTATCATGTCCCTCGTCCCTCCTTTCATCAAGAGTATACATATTAAGCTCTCTCAGTCTCTCTTCATATGGTTTCTGCTGCAGATCCTGCACCATTTTAGTTGCCCTCCTCTGGACTGCTTCCAGCCTGTCTACGTTCTTGCATAGGTGAGGTCTCCAAAACTGCACACAGTATTCCAGATGGCGTCTCACCAACTGTCTGTATAGAGGGATAACCACTTCCCTTTTTCCTACTTGTGATACCCCTTCCTATGCATCCCAGTATCCCCCTGGCTCTCCTTACTGACTTTTCACATTGCTTACCTACCTTTAGGTCATCTGATATGACTACCTCCAGGTCTCTTTCCATTTCTGTTGTTGTTAGTACCCCCCCTGCTATTGTGTACTCTTCTCCTAGGTTTGTGTCTCCCAGGTGCATTACTTTGTACTTCTTTGCATTGAATCTAAGTTGCCATATGTCTGACCATTCCTCCAACCTTGCCAAGTCCCTTCTCATCTTTTCTAGCCCCTCTGGTGTATCAGCTCTGTTACAGATCTTTGTGTCATCTGCAAAGAGGCATACCTTTCCCTCCAGACTCTCTGCAATGTCACCTATAAAGATGTTAAAGAGGACTGGACCCAGTACTGAGCCCTGAGGTACTCCACTAGTAACCCTCCTTTTTTGGAATGTGTTCCAGGAGCCTATGGACATCAGAACGAACTCTACTGGAAGTCCCCAGAGTAAGGACTAATGCTGGTGGCAGATCTTTCTCCTACCTAGCCCCCAACCTGTGGAAAAAGCTCCTTCCTCTGGTGCAGGAGGCCTCCTCACTTAGGAACTTCTGCACCAGGCTTAAGGCTCATATGACTGACATTAGCACATGCCACTGCCACAGCTCATAACTTGCTCCCCTTCTCCCACATCAACCCTCCTAAAAGTGAGCCTACCCAGGTACCCCTCTCAAGATCCAGGATACCTTGGTCCTATTATCCTATAGATAACTTTTGCAGTGGAGGTAGCTCTCCTCCTGAAATCTGCAAATCGCTTGTCATGTATAAAACTACGCCATGTAGTAACTAGGTATAACTGTGTCATGATGATAACCATGTTTGTAACCTCCATTTAAGCCTGTATAATCTTGTAACCAAATGTATTTCCACTGTATCAAAACATGTATCGTTGTCCCAGGTTGCCCCTGAAAAATGGACCTTTGGGGCTCAGTGGGCCTACCCAGTCACCAAAATTTAATAAATAAATCTAAGCTTCACTTATATAAAAAGAAGTTTCAAGGCACACCAGGCAGTTTCTGTTTTTAAAATATATATCTTTACTTTAAAATAGGTAAAAAATAAGAAAACAGTAAATACAGAACAAGATATCCCAACATATACAGTCTTAAAAACAAAACAGGTTTAAATGTGCAAATTCCTACAATCCATACACTCAGACTGGTCTTAGCTAATTGTATTCTTACTTCCTTAATCTTTCAGTGCTTCTATGTTCCTCTCTCTCTCAGTCAGAAAATGAATGTCTCTCTGTGAGGTCTGCTCAGTATACATAAAAGCAGTCTTGAGACGGCCTTCTCTCTGAGGTCACCTAACTCTACCTTGGTGTATTAAAATTTATATTTTATAACACAGGATATCCTAATAAGATATTTAAAAACAATAGGTGACGTCAGTGAATCTCCTCTCATCATGTGACTTCCCCAAAACCAGTCTGTGATCCTTCACACAGACATCAAAGTCCCTCTGATGTAATTCACTGGATACCCCAAGCAAATGCACATTGGACTTTCCAATTCAGTCTGGGACCTGCTTCACTCAGACATTAAAGTCTCTTTGATATAATTAGCTGGCTTCCTTGGGAACACAGGCATATGCCCCTTTTCCTCATAACACCTAGTGCATTTCAAAGGATTTCCCTCAGAGCATTATAAAATGGATATATTGGTTCCTGGCTTCAAAGCAAATTGACACGATAATTGCACCTCAGATATCTGTAGTTTAGCATATGTCCTGTCCTTTGAACTTATCCCTGGAGTGGGTTTGATGCGTCAATTTCAGCAAGACAGTATTTTCTCCTGACAGACACTCCCTTACATATTTTATATTGCAGAAAAAATATATTGAAATCAGAACCAGCTGTCCACGTGCCACAATCCTCCCCACCAACACTGAATTTGGGGGGCCTATGCCCTGCATGGGATGAGCTTCCCAAATCAGTTCACTCCTCATACACACGAGAAAGCCCATCTGAGTTCTGATTGGTTGCTCCAGCCCTATGTAGAATGGTCATGTCAAAGCAAGACTCCATCTTAGCAATCAACTATTGTTTTTCCCATATATGTCAGCCAAACCAGGGGGTTGTGGTCAGTCTGCACCACAAAATGCTGCCCATACAAGCATGGCTTCAAATTCTTTACGGCCACACTATGGCAAGACACTCCTTTTCTACCATGGAGTATGCCTACTCCCTGGGAAGTAACTTTTTACTCAGGTAGGCTATTGGGTGATCCCTCTCCTGGCTGGATGTCTGACTCGGTACTGCCCCAATACCCATGTCAGAGGCGTCAGTCTGAACTATAAAGGTTTTACTATAGTCAGGACTTGTCAAAACAGAAGCACTGCAGAGTGTCTCCTTTAGTTTGGAAAAGACTTCCTCACAGGCTGGGCCCCAGGTAATTTTCTTGGGCAACCTTTTCTTTGTCAGGTCAGATAGGGGAGCAGCCAGGGCACTGTAATTGGGTACACATTTTCTACAGTACTCTGCTGTCCTGAGAAAACTCCTGACCTGCTTCTGAGTTTCTGGTCTGGGCCATGCCTGGATTACCTCTATTTTTATTTGGTTAGGACGGAGCTGTCCCTGGCCTACCACATGCCCAAGGTATGCCACCTCTCCCATGGCCACCTGGCACTTCTCGGCTTTCACAGTGAGCCCGGCCCTCTGTATCCTGCCCAGCACTTCCCTAAGGTGGGATAGGTATTCCTCCCAGCTGGTACTAAAGATGGCAATGTCATCCAGGTACGCCATGGCGTACACCTCAGCACCATTAAACACCTGGTTCACCAACCTTTGGAAAGTGGCCTGGGCGTTCTTCATTCCAAAAGGCATTACTTTAAACTCAAATAAGCCTATTGGAGTGATGAAGGCCAACCTCTCCCTAGCTCTGTCCATCAACTCTACCTGCCAATACCCCTTTGTCAGGTCAATAGTCGTAGGGTAGGTCACCCCTCCCAACTTGTCCAGGAGTTTGTCCATCAGGGGCATCGGGTGGGCGTCTGACTTCGTGACTGCATTCAGTACACGATAATCCACACAGAAATGAGTTGAGCCATCTGGCTTGGGTACAAGGACTATGGGTGAGCCCCAGGGACCGTGGGATCTCTGGATTACCCCTAAATCCAGCATCTCCTCCACTTCCCTCCTAATGTCCTTTTGGACAGCCTCTGACACCCGATATGCTGTCCATCCTATGGGCGTCTGTGTCCCTGTCTCCACATCGTGTGTCACCAAGGGGGTTAGTCGAGGCTTGGTGCTAAACAAGGGGGCAAAGTCTGTTAAAACCTCCCTTACTTTCTGGATCTGACCTGGGGTCAGCTGGGGAGACAATTTTACTGCCTCCACAGAGGACTCCCATTTACTCTCTTCCAGCAAATCCAGAAGGGGGGTCTCCTTCGTCCGTCCCCTCCTCATGACTACACACTGCAAACACCATGTCAGCCCTATTGGCATATGGCTTCATCATGTTGACATGGTACATCCTTTCTGTCTGTCTTTGGTGAGGTAACTCCACAATGTAGTTCACGTTATTTATCTTCCTAATCACTTTGTACAATCCTGCCCACTCAGCCTGCAGCTTGTCTTTCCGGACCGGAATAAGGACCATGACTTCCTGACCCACCATGTACAAGCGAGCTCTGGCTCTGTGGTCCTAACACACTTTTTGTTTCTGTTGGGCAGCTGCCAGATTGCTCTGGGCTGTCCCCATAAGCTCCTTCAGCCTTTCCCTAAACCTAAGGACGTAATCCACAGTGGGAGCTCCCTGGGTGGCGTGCTTACCTTCCCAGTCCTCCTGGATCAAGTCTAGGGGCCCACATACCCGGCGTCCATACAAGAGTTCAAAGGGGGAAAATCCTGTTGACTCTTGGGGCAGCTCCCTGTACGTAAACAGGTGGGGAAGGTATTTCTCCCAATCCCTCTCATGTTGTTCAGCAAATGCCCGGCGCATTGACTTTAGGGTACCATTGAATCTTTCCACAAGCCCATTGTCTTGTGGGTGATATGATGTTGTGCATGTCTGCACCACCCCACACTTCTCCCATAAACATTTCATCAGGTCCGACATGAAGGAACCTCCTCGATCGGTGATTACCTCCTGCAGAAACCCAACATGGGAGAAAATCCCAAGTAAGGCATCTGCCACTTTGTCTGTCCTCAGAGAGGACAGGACGACTGCCTCTGGGTACCGGGTGGCATAATCCACCACAGTCAGGATGAATCTCTTCCCTGAAGAGCTGGGGGCATTTAAAGGCCCCACAATATCCATTCCCACCCTCTGGAATGGCTCCTCCACTATGGGCAAGGGGATTGGGGCGGCTTGGGTTTTCTTGCCCGCCTTCCCTATTTCTTGACACCGGTGACAAGACCTGCAATACTCCTTCACCTGCAGGATGAAGTTAGGTCAGTAGAAATTCTGAGCTAACCACTGTGTAGTGCGCGTGATTCCCAGATGACCAGACAAGGGAATATCATATACAATTTTGAGCAACTGCTTACGATACCCCTGAGGAATGACAAGCTGCCTGGCTAGCATCCCTCCCTCTGTCTGTACTGCCTGAGTATATACAAGTCCATTTTCCCAATAAACCTTATGTCTGCTGTCACCTCCCTGTGCTCATCAGAGTCTGCCCAAGCCATCAGCTTCTCTAAACTAGGGTCACTCCTCTGAGCAGCTGCAAACCCCTCACAAAGTCCCAAGGCATGGGACAGGTCCCCTTCAGTCACTAAACTAGGGTCCCTAGCACTAGCATCAGGGCCCTCAGGATCATGGTCAATCCTAACCCTCTGACAAGGGGTCACCCTCCTTCTTCACAGTAACCCTCTGCAGCTGTGTGGTTACTTGCTACTGGGGAAATTTCTACCTCCTTTTTTTCAGTCTCCCCATCTGGAGACACAGGGTGGGGACCAGCCTCTCAGTGGTTTCCACACTGGTTTCTGTCGGGTTCAGGGAGCTACAAGTTTCCCTTGTCGCTTGGCTACGGGTAACTGCACATATCATCCCCTGTTGGAGATCGTTACCCAGGATCACATCCACTGCTAATGTTTTGGCTACAGCCACCTGTTGCACAGTTCCCCCTGTTTCACCCCAGTCTAGGAGAATACTAGTGAGGCGCAATGTTTTCTCCCCACCCGCAAAGTCCTGTACAGTGACGTATTTATTGGGTATAAGCTGACCAGGCTGTACCAGATCCCCCTTTACCAATGTCAGGAATGCCCGTGTCCCTTAACCCCTGCATCTGTACACCATTCACCATGACTGGGTGCATGTGTTCACGCATGTTCACTGGCATGCTTTCACGGACACACAAACAACCCACTTCTTTTTCTAGCACCCGGTTGTGTATTATGGCTCGCCTTTTTGGGACACTGTCTGGCAATATGCCCAGTTTCTTTACACAACCAGCATTCATTTCTTCTATCAGAGAAATCTTTTCTCTGAAACCTGGGGCTAACTGGTTTCGGTGGAGGCAGTGAAGGTTTTAGCTGCCCTGAAGGCACGCTTTTCCCTTTCTGTGTTACCACGCCCACCCCATTTGCTCTCAAAGCAGGTCTGCTCTTGTCATAGCGTTCCAAGAGTTCAGCAACCTCTTGCACTGTTTTGGGATCTTGGTCCTCTAGCCAGGTTTTTAGCTCTGCTGGGCATGCCCAATAAAAGTGTTCTAATAAAATCACATTTTCAATTTTATTAACAGAGGTTTGCCTCAAATCCTTTCCACCAACATTATAAAAACTGACGTTGATTCATGGCTAGCTCCTCATAGCTCATATCAGGGCTTTTTCTGAGCTTATGGAATTTAGCTCTGTATGATTCAGCAGTTAATTCAAACTTTTTTTTTAACAGTGCAGCTTTTAGTTTGCTGTAATTATTACTGTCCTCATTGTCCACTTGACCCAATGCATCCCGATCTTTCCTGGTAAGTGGCGGGAATAGCTGGAAGCTCCAGGAATCTCTAGGAATTTTAGCCTGAATACAAACTTTTTCAAAAGAATTTAAAAAGGCATCCATATCCTCCCCCCTCTTTAAATTCAGCTATTAATTTGGAGTTCAATTTGTAATCCAGTCCTGCAGTCCCAGTTAAACCCAAGCCACTTACCTGCTCTGGTACCGCTGGCTGGAGTCGTAGCTTCTCCAGTTTGTGTTGCCTCTGGCACTCCTCTCTCTTCTCCTCTGCAGCTCGCTGGCACTCACGCTCCTCATGGTCTGCCTCCCTCTGTTGTTGCTCTGCCTCTTGGCGTTCTCGCTCTGCCTTCTCCTCTGCAGCTCGCTGGCACTCACACTCCACATGGTCTGCCTCCCGCTGTTCCCTCTCTGCCTCTCACTGTTCCCACTCTGCCTCATGGTCCACCTCCCATTTCTCTCGCTCCCTCTTCTTCTAGAACTCCAGCTCCATCCAGCACAACTCAATTTGCAGCCTGAGCACTTCCAGATTCAGGATAGTGGTGACCATCCTCTGCTGCTGTGGCCCTTCACTGACAGTGGCCCTGCTGTCCCCCTCACTGGACCTGGACATAGCACTGGCCGCTAGCCTTGCCACACTCGAGGTTTGGTCTTTTTCAGTCACGTTCGGTGACTCACTGCTCTGGGTATCTGCAATCATCAGGGCCTCTATGAGGTCCTGCTTTTTTGGCTGTCACCTTGAACGGGACTCCTCTGTCCCCGCACAACTGCTTTAAGTATTCTACAGTGTGCCTGCTGTAGTTGGAAGCCATCTTTCCTGACTACTGCTAATCTGACTGGCACGTTAGAAAAAAATAAAATGGGTAGGAACTTGACTGTAAGCCAAGTGATATAGCTCTGTTTCCTTTTGAAATAAAACACTGCCTTTCTTTTCTTCCAAGTGAGCTGAACAGTCTCAAGCTGACACACTGAACAATAAAACTTATACCACCAAACTTTTTCGCACCGCTGCCAACCAATCTGTCACCAACCCACTCAGCTGGTCAGTCCTCTACTCCCAAACTGCCAGCCTCTGAGCATAGACTTGTAAACAGTTCACAGAACAGTGTAACCCTCTTGTCTGTTTTGTGGGTTTGAGTTACCTTTGTCCCAAGTTCTGGAAGGATTCAAACTGATAATCTCTTGTTAGCGTACCCAATTTGTCAGACTCAAATAGTTCTGTCTTCGGGGGCCAGATATCTTTGCCTATGGGCACCTAACCAGGTATTACAAAGTGAACCCTTAGAACTCCATGCATGGCCTAAAGAACTCTGATCAGTTTCCCAGTTTGGTACCACAATAAGCTCATGCACTGTGTCAACTATAACCATCTAAGCTTCACTTATATAAAAAGAAGTTTCAAGGCACACCAGGCAGTTTCTGTTTTTAAAATATATATCTTTACTTTAAAATAGGTAAAAAATAAGAAAACAGTAAATACAGAACAATATATTCCAACACATACAGTCTTAAAAAACAAAACAGGTTTAAAAGTGCAAATTCCTACAATCCATACACACAGACTGGTTTTAGCTAATTGTATTCTTACTTTATTAATCTTTCAGTGCTTCTCTCTCTCAGTCAGAAAATGAATGTCTCTCTGTGAGGTCTGCTCAGTATACATAAAAGCAGTCTTGAGCTGGCCTTCTCTCTGAGGTCACCTAACTCCACCTTGGTGTATTAAAATTTCAATTTTATAACACAGAATGTCCTAATAAGAAATTTAAAAACAATAGGTGTCGTCAGTGAATCTCCTCTCATCATGTGACTTCTCCAAAACCAGTCTGTGATCCTTCACACAGACATCAAAGTCTCTTTGATGTAATTCACTGGATACTCCAAGCAAATGCATATTGGACTTCCCAATTCAGTCTGTGACCTGCTTCACACAGACATCAAAGTCTCTTGGATGTAATTAGCTGGTTTCCTTGGGAGACACCCAAAAGACAGGCATATGCCCCTTTTCCTCATGACTCCTAGTGCAAATCAAAGGATTTCCCTGAGGGCATTATAAAATGGATATATTGGTTCCTGGCTTCAAAGTAAATCGACAAGATAATTGCACCTCAGATATTTGTAGTTTAACCTACATCCTGTCCTTTGAACTTATCCCAGGAGGGTTTGATGTGTCAATTCCAGCAAGACAGTATTTTCTCCTGACAGACACTCCTTTACATATTTTATATTGCAGAAAAAATATCATATTGAAATCATAACCAGCTGTCCATGTGCCACAGGGTGGGCTCCCAGTGTGCCACCTGTGTTTTGGGGGAGGGGGGACTGAGATCAACAGGAAATGGCCCCCCCATAGGCAAAGAAAAGAAAGTGTCTCTGTGTTTGGGGGGGCATGATGCCAAGGTGGATTGGGCACCCTCCTTGGCAGACAAATTCCAACAAAGGGGACATTAAACTAATGGGGACTGGGCTCCCACATTGGCAAATGAACTGGGGAGGGGCATCCCGACAGGGGGATTGGGCACCCCCGACATCAGCTTTGAAAGGAGGATGGTGACTGCCACCGCCATGTTTATTGAAATTTTACACCAGGCAATGCATGCCCTGCAATGAGGGGGTGCTCTCTCATTGCAGCAAATAATTTCTTTCAAGTTGGTGGCACATTTCTGAGCTGCTGTCATAGACAACGTGCTCATTCATTTGTGCCACAGAGACAAGCCCCAAAAAGCAGTGGCAGCTTTGGACCCAACACTGCCGCACCTCCACAAACCTGCTACTTCAGTAAGCTGTCACAACATGTTTCTTGTGCAAGTGAAAATAAAAAACAGTATTAGGCAAATTAGCATTTTGGGGCTTAAACCAATTCCCAAAGAAACCCCAGGTGAAATTAAAAATGTCCTGTATAATCTGTTTACCCAGACATTGAAAATTAATGCTGTTTAATTATCAGGGATGTCAGCAGATGGGATAATGAGCAAAAAAATGGACACATGGATGCCTTGATCCAAAATGCTGAAATAGCTGACACAATATTACAGAGGGCAACAGTTTTGGATAAGGTGGACTACACATTGTTGATACTGTAGTTCCACCTTGTTCAAAGATGCCATCAGGTTTAATAAATACCTGAAAAGGATAAAGTCACAAATACATTGGCGCTTTTTGGACTAGGTAGAACTAACAATGAAACTGACAGTAAGTTAAGAACAGTGATTGTGGATTTGCTGGAACAGCTTCTTAATGTCTCTATACTTGATAGGGAAGTTATCCTAGCAACTAGAATGGTTACAGAACCAGATTTTGATCAGGTACTACTTATTATAAACTACCAGAGCTTGTATAACAAGATTGTAGAAAATACTGAACTACTGGATATACTATGAGGGTATATATAGTGCTGATGGACCAAAGACAAAATATAAAAAAATAATAACACAAATGTAACTATGGACAAAGGAAATCAGACAACAGAAAGTAAGAGAACAATAAATGGGAATAAGGATTACATGTTCAATGTCTGGGTGGCTAATGGTATGGCCCACTGACCACTGCTAATTGACAACCAACTGAACATATGAAATTTAATAATAATAAAATAAATAATGTTTTTCTTGTTAAACTGGAACACCTCTGGGCTGTTGTCAAAATTTGCAAATGTGAACTGTATACAGTATATTAGAAAGTTTTTAATTGTTTGTTAGCAAAAAATCTGGCACTCAAAAGATAGGGATGTCACTTTGAATGGCTATCAGACATTTCATGTTCCTGGTACACAGCTATCAAAAACTGGTAGATGTGTAGGTGATTAGTTGCTTGGTTTAAAATAAATAAAAACCTAAAAGTAGAATTGATTACAGCAAACAAAAATATGCAATCATTTTATGCTCAATACTGCCAAAGAAAATGTAGCATTATAAATACTTACATTCTGCCTACTACATCAAAATATTGCTCAGAAGGACTGTGGGAGTCAATGGAAGAAATTATTCACATGACCTGGGCCACCACAGGATGTGAACACATCCTGTTGTATGGAGATTTTAATTCTACAACTGGTGGTTTCAGTGGGTACTCAGATAATAGCTATCATAATTGGTACCATACAAACTCCTTTGAGTATAATAGAGTAACAATGGACATAAAAATAAATAAAACTGGACCTAATTTGATAAACATCTTAAATATGCACTATTTGGCCCCATTAAATGGAAGAATTAAAGGTGATAAAAGGGTAGTTATACTCATATCACCTCAATTGGTTATATGGTTTTGGATTTTGTCTTCTGGAATGGAGATATGGATTTATGGAAATACTGTGCTGTAATTCAGTGAATGGATAGTGATCATTTTCCAATAGCTATAAAATGTAAAACTCATGATAATCATGATAGCTACAAAAATTAGTCATGTATAAACCATGTATGAAGTTAGAAATAAAAATTAAATTAGATGGCAAAGATCAAGTGAAGTAATAGTAGAAATGATACAATCTCTCTCTCAAATAACTTCAAATGAAAATTCTGTGTATAATTTTCATGAAATAATAAATACATATCTGAAGAAAATTAGAGAAGTACCAAAAGCTGCTACTCCTCAGAACTCAACGATGGGATATGTTAGTACATGGTTTGATCAGGAATCTTGTATTGCAAAGAATAATTTAAATCAATTCCTGAGATCTTTTAGAGATGAAGAATTAAGAACAGTAAAAACCTTAAGGAAAGAGAAAAATAAAGAGCCTTGCTAGTGAAAAAACAAAAAGCGCATCATGAAAAACAATGGGGGAAAATGCATACTATTATAAAAAAACTGAGACCAACAAGCCTATTGGCTTTTGGCAGCTAATGGTGCAAACACTTTGAGATATGAAATAAGACTCCTTTGTCCCTTTTGCAAAATTGATTGAACATTATAGAGCCATATTTTATGACCCTAATATTATAGAATACAATAACAATGCAAATATTAATATGTCTACCTTCAATCAACTATCATACCAAGAAACATATTATGCTGTAGTAAAACTAAAAAAAGACAAAGCACCTGGGCCTGATGCAATACCAGCAGAGGTATATTTAATTGCCCCTCTACTCTGGGAAAGAATATTGACACAATATTTTAATATCTGTTGTGAAAAGCTGGATTTCTCTCTGCTTTGGAAACGGGCTACTATTATATCAATATACAATAAGGGAAATACGAATAATCCATCAATGTCACTGCTAGATATTATGGGTAAGGTTTTCTCAAAAATCATTTTAGAGAGATTAAAAGAACAGATAGCACTATTAGGTGGATTGTCAGAACACCAAGCAGGATTGCATGCTGGTTACAGCACCACCGACAACTGCTATATACCGAACCATCTTTATGAGAAATACGTCAAACTTGGAAAACAGAAAATTTGTGTAGCTTACATAGATTTTAGTTCAGCTTCCAATACAATTTCACGGCAAATACTACGGAAAGAAATTAAATCCTGGAGTATTTTGGAAGACTTAATATCGTTAGAGAATTGTACACAGGCACCTGGGCTCTGGACAGATTTCATCTAGTTTTACTACCAACAAAGGAGTCAGGCAAGGCTGCGTTATCGCACCATTACAATTTTGTCTCTATATAAATAGACTGCTAGTTTTACTAGAAAATTCATGAGCAATCTCTCCAAAAATACTAACAAAGGAATTCACCGCCCTAGCTTATGCGGACGATTTGGTCCCTATCTCCCTTACACAATCTGGCTTGTAGAAAAAATTGGAGATTTGGAGTAAGTATGTCAATGATTACGAGCGTAAAGTAAATGAAAGCAAGAGTCAGGTTATGATTTTCAGTACTAATGATATAAAAAACTTGGTATATTGGCAAGAAGAAATTAAAAACAGTGAGGCATTATAATTATCTTGGCTTAATCTTTTCTTCAAATGGCTCTTGACAAAAACACATAAAATGGTATGAAAGTTAAATTAAAACAAACTGTCAGTTCCTTAAACTAATTTAATAAAAAATATGGGGGCAATACAATTAAACCTTTATTATGAGCAGTTAAAGCAAAATATAACTCACAGATTCTCTACAATATAGAAGTATGGGAGGCTAACAACTATGATTCTTGGTAAATTCCCTTTTCAAAGTTACTGAGAACTAGTATGGGACTAGGTCATTCTGTCCCTGTGCCACTGATTAGAGCCGAGTTAAGGATCACAGGGGTTAAGGCCCTTGTTTGTGCCAGAAAAGTTAGTTATTGGTTAAAATTATTACAACTGGATGACAGGCGTATCCCAAAAATATGTCAAAGAAAAAAGAAAAGTTGCAACTACTTAAACTCCTTGGGCCAAATATTCAAAACTTTGCCCCGGGGCTAAATTAGCACTGCCTGGTGGGCAAACTTAACCCGGAGCAAAAAGCAAGCTATATTCAAAAGGAATAGCCCGGGGCAAACAGCTTCTGAATATAGCATGAGAATAAGGCCAGGAAAACTGGGCTGGGAGTGCAGGGCAAACTTAGCCCTGGAATAAGACAGCTCTGAATATAGCAAACAGGAAGTGCGAACCACAATAGCAACACAGTGCAGTGATGTGAAGGTACGTAGAGGTGAACTATGTGGCCAATGTGTGTGCCAGCAAATGTGTGGACCCAGTACAGCTGCGTGCATGTGAAAGTGCAGTATTCAAAACTGTATAATATTCCCCAAAACATTTACGCAGCTCTAACACATTTACGCAGGTTTAGCACAGAGCTAAACCGTTTGCCTGGTGCTAAACTTTGCCATATTCAAAAGTGACACGCAAATGAGCCTACTTAGGTAGTCTCTGGGCAAACATCCAGATTAGCATTTCATTAAGCCCTGATTATGCCCTGATGTGCATGGAGTCTGCCCAGGGTTACTGCAGGGTCCCACAGCTACACCTAAAGGTGGTCAGTCTGGAAGTACAGGGGCTGGCCAGGTCTGACCGCAGCTCCACCTGTAGGTCAATCTGGCAGTGCATGATGACAGCTGCAGGCTACATGTAAACAGTACAGCATACATAGCATATTGTACCCCAGGGGACAACACAGCAAAGGCACAGGTGGTGGTGCTGCATGCAACTGTCACACTGTAGGTCATGCTACAGTGCACAGCAGACACTACAGTAGCAAGGGGGGCCAGTAGTGTGAGGGACACAGCACTGCCTATCGTGCGTAGGGAAGTGATGATGACTGCATTGTACACAGTGACAGGCCCAACTTGAAGGTGTTTACTGACAGTGGACATTGCTGTTACGCTGTTGTGTGACCGCAGATGTTGCACCTCTGGCATGGGATGCTCACAGTGACATATACATGGCCAGCTGTGTGTGCTGTGGCAGTTGTACAGCTGTGTGCTATGTGGCTGGGGGGCACGTATGATCAGAAAGGCACACTGGTGTTGGGGTACTCCTAATACTGGCCCATGTGCACTACATGCTGTGTCCCAGCACTGTGGCCACACCTGATCTCTGGCACAGCCTGGCCACCCATGCACCCTCCCCCCTCAACATCCTCCATGCTCACAGTGCTACATGTGTGTGCTCGCATCTGTTGGTGTCCACAAAAGAGTGGTCTGCAGGTGTGTGCTACATGGCCACACTGCCATGGTGTCCACTGGTGGCCGAGTCACCACTTACTGCCTGGCAGGCTGGGACTAGTGGCAGGTGATAGCATCATTGTGATGTCAACTGTGAGCAGCATGTTTTCTCTTTGTCTTGCTTTGTTTATGTGTCATATTCCTTTGTTAGGGTCACGCAAAGCCGCGCAAACACCACACAAAACCAAAATGTCGCCCAAAGCTGATTGCCCAGGGTTAATGCTACCTTTTCCTGGATGGTAATTTATACACGTTAAGTCACACAAAACCACTTTGCACAGCACTAGTCACTGAATATAGTATTGTGCTGACACGCCCCCTTACTTTGCCCCTTGCATAAATTATGATTTTGCATGGCACTAATGCAGTTTGTGCACGCTATTTGGCCTTTTGAATATAGCGGACCTGCACTAATCCAGCACTAAACCTGCACAAACGGTTTGTGAAGTTCTGACTATCTAGCCCCTTGGGTCCAGTAGACACCATATGGCGTCAGAACCATCCATTACTGAACCTGACCCAAAATGACCACACAGACTCAATGAGTTAAGCTGGCTGGGGAAAATACTGGACATTTTGAAAACAAATGATCTGGAGTTCTTGGGAAATTATACTGATAAGGGGACTGATTTAAGCCTTAAATATCAGAAATTTGCTACTCAGAAAATTTCAGAGAAATACCATGAGCAAGACCTAAGGGCCATTAGAAATTTACGCATTTCACATTGGTTAGTACAAAATGATGTGATGCATCTGTATAGATATTATTTAGATGTGCTCACAGATAGTAATCAGAGAAAGTTATACATCACATATCGGAACCTTTTCCAAGTAATGTACTGAATGCTAGGTACAGTAAGTCTAGGCTGGCTGCTGTGCATGTAATAATCAAGAACCAGAAAATTTACAGCATGTTATTTTTGACTGCAAATGGTATATGAAATTTAGAACAAAGTGGGATTCTATACAGTCTAATGCTGCTGTTCTAATCCTAAATATACTTCTTACTTCTAATGATGAGTTAAAAATTAAAGTGTTACCTCCTATCTTGAAGTTATTCCTAGAATTCAATTGCGAAAAATGCATTAGTATTAGGAGAGTATGTTACAATAATTTGCACAATCATGGGACTTTTTGCACAAAAATGATCTATTCTGCTCATTTTTGACAGTACATTTCTAATTATGCTATCAGAATATGGATGTATTTTCTGCATGTAATTTGAAACATGTTTTTATTTTAATTATATATGAATGCATAGCTGTGTGTCAGGTTTTTAAATTGTAATGGTCTATGACCAAACAATAATATGTTCTACTACTACACTGCATTTGCTGTTAGCAGTTTCTTTACTTTCAGTTCCAGAAGAAGTTTCTCTGTATGAGTTTGGAGTTGTGATGGGGAAGGACCCCTGAGAGGTCGAAACCTTTTGATCTGAAGGGGTTAGCCCTTTTCCACTACCTCCAGGACTCAGCTGTCTGAAGTTATGAGGGTCTAGGATTGGACAAGGCCAGATTAAGGCAACCTGGGGCTCTAGGCCCAAGAGAAACTTGGGGCACCCCTCACAACAACCATGACCCTTCACCACGACTGAGCCCCTTTGCTGTGACAGCACCCCTTGGCCACTGTATATCAGTTACTGAAACTTGAAGAAAAATAGAAACACAGTAACATAGAAGTCGGCAGAGAAGGACCTCTTAGCCCACCTAGTCTGCCCTATTTTCCCCACCTACTGTGCCACTGCAGACCCCACTTGCACTTTGGTCTTCATCCCCCTTTGCCTTATTTCTAAGGTCCCCTTTGTGTCTATCCAATAAATGCTTGAATCCTGTTATCATTTTAGCACCCAACACCACCTCCATTGAGAGGCTGTTTCAGGCGCCCACCACCCTTTTTGTGAAGAAGTACTTCCTCACATCTGCTTTGAGTCCCCCCAACTCCAGTTATATAGTGTGACCCCTTGTCCTTGAGTATCTTTTTCCTATGTAAAATGCTACCTTCATGTATCTTTTTAATACCTGTAAGGTATTTCAACGTTTCTGTCATGTCCCCCCCCCTTTTCTCTAGAGAGTACATATTTAATTCCTTGAGTCTTTAATCATGGGGCTTCTGATGCAGGCCCTGCACCATTTTGGCTGCCTTCTTCTGTACTGCCTCGACCCTATCTATGTCCTTCTGGAGATGGGACCTCGCCTCCCAGACTGGACACAGTACTCGAGGTGGTACCTCACCATCAATCTATACAGGGATAACACTGCCTCAGTCTTTCTGCTGATTATGCCCCTTCCTATGTGCTTACTGTCCCTCAAATATGGCATAAAACATAAATAACCTAACTAAAATGTTTCAAAATTAATGAAACTAATAATATATGTATGGAAAAATAACAGTCTGAGTTTTGATCAATTAAAGAACATAATTACTAATTGGACTGGTAAAATAAAAAAATTGGGATGTGACTTGCCATGATGTGCACTTCTCCAAAGGCCCCCCCCCCAAACACACATGTATGTGCTTGCAGTCTGGGTGTTATCATTTTGTCCTGTCAGGTAAGGTCCAGAACAGCGTAGCACTCTACAGTAACCCCTTGGACCACAGATTGTACTGTGAACTTGAATACAAAATAAATGTTTTGAAATTTCATCTACAGTTGTTTGAATGTTTTCAACTGTTACTGCAGAGTGCTACACTGTACTGGAACTTTTTAAGCATTTGGGCTGGCCGCCTATTTGTGTGCACACCACCTTATCCTGGCAGGTCGCAGCAGCTGCTTCTTTGGACTTTGTCCGGTCAAGTATTATGAACCAGGATGTGGGGCTTTTGTGGGGTGGGATAAAGATCCATCTCTAAAAGAGGCTAGGTCCTCAAGTGGTGTAGGAATTAAGTTGGTAGTTTACTACAAGAGTCATGAACTTTAGAGATTATATTTCAAAGTGAGTGATTGTTAGAAGAAATCATTTCCAGGATCAAAAATGTATGTTATTGATAAGTAAGCCAGGATCAGTAAATGGCAAGATTTACTGATGGGATCCTGGAAATACATTCATTTTTAATCATCCTGAAAACAGAGCTATATCAAGGTCAGAATTTCAATATGCGTGAAATTAGGGAATTAAAAAAAAAAGTACAATTTTAATTGTAGCACTGAAATGCATTTTAGATGTCTTAATTTTAGGAAAGAGATTAAATATAAAGCACACCCACTGAACTGTACTGTAACTCTATTATATTTAAGAGTAAGACTTGATTCTAAGTGGGGATTGTAAGTGGGGTTGGGAGACAAAGCAAAGGAAATGGTCCTGTTCACACTTTAAAGGTCAGCCTGGCCAAAACTATCATCTGTACTTAACACCTAATCAGGGAGGTGAGAGTCATGCCACAGTTCATCCGCTGTCTTGCTCAGATTACTCAGTGGCTGCATCCTTTACCAAAAAAAAAAAAAATGCAGCTGAGCCAAAAAGAAGAGTATATAATAGTAAATATAAGTTGGGGATTGCTGGGGGCCCCCTGGCAGGCTGGGGCCCTAGGCCTGTGCCTATGCCTTAATCTGGCCCTGGGACTGGAGGTAGTGGGAGAGCCTGCCTCCTACTGGTAGAGGGGAGGCAATCTGGGCAGCGGAGTTAAGACTTAGGCTGTGTGGCAGGGGTAGGGGTGCCTCTCCTCTGACCTCTACTGCTCTCCCTCTGTGGAAACCTCTCATCTGAGTATAGTCCACTGGCATAGGGTAGGGAAAAAAGGGTCTAGAGAAGTAAACCTTGCCCCGTTCCCTCTGTTCCGAGCTCTCTGGTGAGCAGGAGCCTTTCCCTTGGCTGTGTTTCTCTGGTAGGCAGTTTTATACTCATCTACCTTCTTCATGTAGGCCTCTGTTCTGTCACCAAAGAGGGAGTTTTGGTCACGGGGAAGTTCATTGCTTTGAATAGGGTGTCCTGTAATAGGTTAATGGTTCTTAACCAAGCAAAGCATCTGAGGGAAATGGCCTGGGCCATAACCCTGGAAGCTAAATCATTGTTGTCTGGCAAAGAACCTCAGTGCGCAAGCACTAAGGCTATGGTTACCCCAAAGGGCATTGGCCGGGAAGCCAAGTTTCAAAGAAATACAAAAATTGTTGTCTGCTGCCATATGGAATGGAAACTTAGTAGCTTCCAAGGCAGTTTTAGCTGGCTCTATTATGTCCTGGACCATGGTATCTGGATTATGCTGAGCAACAGCTAGGACAGATTGCCATAGATCCTTCTGGTACATGGCAGTATAAGCCAGGTAGGAGGAAAGGCGCAGGAGGAGAGAGGCTGAAATATAAAAGATTTTTTAGCCATTAAGTCAAGTCTCCTAGACTCCTTCTCAGGGGGTTGAGAGGCGAGGGGGATGTTAGCTTTATCACAAGCTGCCTGCTGTACTACTCCTTCATGACTTGGGTGCACATACAGGAAGTCAGTATTAGTGCTAGACAACTGGTACTTTTTGTCTATTTTCTTATCTACTCCAGACAGGGAATGGAGCAGCTTCATAATATTTTTCCTGAAAGCTTTATATATAGGAAGGACAACATTTTTTGGAGGGAGAAGACCCATCATGTCCCTGTAGTCTTCATCCTCCTGATCCTCCTGTGTGGAGTCCTGAGAGGGGAGATCCATGGTGTCCACCATATGCTGTAAAAAGTTAGCATCAAGGAAACCCCCTGCTGATCAGTGGGGAAAGCTCCAAAATGTGGATCAGGAGAAACATCAGGCTCCAAAGACCTTTCCCCATAGTCATCATCAGGGCCAATGCCATAATAATCTTCATCCCCAGGAATGCCTCCTGCTTGAGAAGGGGGCTGAGCTGGGGGGTGTTAAAAATGGGCCTAATGCCCTGTAGGGTCTGATAGAGATGCCATGCCTTGGCCATTTCTTCCACAGAGAGTAAATCCCCTAGTAAATTGGAGGGATTGTGCCCCTAAGGCTCAATTTTTTGTTTTATCTTTATGCTTTTTGCCTACTGATGTTTTTCCTTTGTCAGATGAGGAAGGGGCAGTGGCATGCCTTTCTTTATTCGATTTCTTAGGAGACACCTCGTCAGTGACCTGCTCTGGTTTTCTTTTATGACTTGGCATGTCATCAGCACCTTTAAAGTTTTAGGCTTATTGGCTTATTAGGCACTTCATCAGCATCTTTCTTTTCATCTTTCCCTGTAGATTGTACTTCATCAGTACCTTTGCTGCTATTGCTTCTGGGCATAGAAAGTACTTCATCGCACCCCGGATAGAGTCGTTGTTCTTAGGAGGCCCCTCACTGGTAGCCATAATTCTTAATGTCCTACTGCGGCTGTGATCAGCAAATTAAAGCCGCAATCAGTTTCGGCATTGACGAGACTATAGAGATTGTAGAGCTGCCTTTGGAGTGTTATCCTGGGAACCTAAGAACTGAGGGAGAATCTTCAGCTTTTGAAGCTTTCATAAATATTTCCAAGTGACTGGGATATACATAGTGTGGTTGTGTAGTGTAAAGTTTTCTGCCTGCACTGCTGGAATTGGCGCCGGTGCGGTGAGAGTGCACTTAATTAGTAGTGCTGGCTGTGGAGTGTGGAACTTACTATCTGCACAGCCTGTTTGAGGAGCCAACACTGGGGTGGTGAGAGCACCTGAAGTTGCAGGTGCAACATATGGAGGAACAGTGGGAAGCGGTATATTTCTCCTGGAGTCGGCACTGATATGATGAGAGCACATTTTTGCAGAGTACAGGGATGAAATATAATTGAAGTTGTGGATTTCCCTTTGGATTTTTAGGTGTGTGCTCCTTTCTACTGGGAGAGACAACTAGCAGGGTTTAGGTTATCTAGGTGCCCAGGGAGGAACTGCAGAGGTCTGGACCGGAGGGTTTTCCCCTCTGTAGTTGTAGGTAAGGGGGACTCACACGGCTGGTGGGTGCCTGAGGTCTCCAGATTCCCCTCCGATTGGGTCCCTATGTAGCCTTTTAACTATTGTAGGTCTGTCCCTCCAGTGAGGGGAAGGTTGCTACCCACCTTCAGGCCATGGCGCCAAAATAAGGGTTATTAATAGGATTGGTCTGCAACTTAGAGGGAACTTGGAGGGGCTTTAGTGGATGGTGGTGTGTCCCTCTGGGGGTTCTTAGGCTATCTGTAGGGGAGCTGTTGCTTTCTCCTCAGGGGCCTGTATTTTCTGGTCGCAGACTACTAGCTTAGCCCTGGGATTGGTGTCATGGTCTGAGTTCTGAGTGGCTTTTTTGAGGAGGATACCAGAGAAGAAGGAAAGCAGTCTTTGCATCTAAAAAATGTG
Organism: Neoceratodus forsteri; assembly: GCA_016271365.2. NCBI lineage: Eukaryota > Metazoa > Chordata > Ceratodontiformes > Ceratodontidae > Neoceratodus > Neoceratodus forsteri. The sequence continues at coordinate 285,039,028 of CM057459.1, forward strand.
CACAAGGTAAAGATGGTGCTCTCAGCTCCAAATAAACTATTGTTTCCAAAAGCTGCGGCACACAGCCATCCCATCAATGACACGAAACACAGAGCTACTAAAAAATCTCTTTTATTACATCAACACCAAACCATTTGACGCGTTTCGGACGCCCAGTCCTTTATCAAAGTGAATTGTATAGTCAGATTGGATTGGAAGAGGGTGAAAGCCTCTCCTGTTTTAAAGAAACAATTCATCTAAACTTTTAGTGTACTCCATACATTCGGATGCTGATTTATTGTCAATTATTTTGGGATTTGTAATATTTGATTTTGCTTTTTAGGACTGAGAGAGGGTGAGAGCCTCTCCTGTCCAAAACATTTACTGAGTTTTTGGATTTTTATATATTTGGATATTATTTTGTAATTTTTTTTTTTCTGGATTGTAAATCTTGTCTTTTTTTTTTCTGTACTTTATTATATTATAGATTTTAGTTTTGGGGGTGGTTTTGGTTTTTGTTTCCCTGAGTTTCCCTGGTGTGAGTGTGTGGGGATTTTAAAAAGAAACTATAGGGGTCTTAAGTTATTATTTTAATATGTGTAGAGGTTCTGCCCCCACAGTCATCGCTATTCGTCCCTCCACTCTTTATTGCCCTCCATTTTTCCCCTTACCACTACAGTTATCCTACATACCAGTGCTGTAGAACATTGGTATTATGCAAGGGAAGAGGGGTTTTGTGGGGTATGAACAGTGGAGATCGAATGAGCGGGGACACCGTATTGGGGTAGTGAGAACCAGAAGACGTCCTGGGGTGAAATGGACTCTGGAATGAGATTATTCTTGTCTGGTTTCCATACCCAAGGGCACCACCAATAATGATGGGCAAGTGGTCCGTGCAGCTCCAGAGGCCCATCCAACATGGGAGGTGTTGTGCAATGCCAGATCCATAAGGAACAAGACTGCAGTTATTGCAGATCATGTTGGGTCTGAGATTCTGGCATGCATTACCAAGACCTGGCTGGTTCCAGCTGGGTACTCAGTGTTACACCGCCCGAGGTTGGACCGTGGGGGGTTGCGGTCTGTTTCAAGACCAAACTGGGCTTCACAAGTGTACCAGTTGAGGGGGCTGAGTCCTTTAAGTGTACTGCAGTGGCAGGTGTGGGTTGCAGAATTGCCCTCATCTATCGTCCACCAGGTGATGAGAAGTGTTTTCTGCAGGAAGTAGCAGACTTCGTCATTGACATGGCATTTGAGTCGCCCAGGCTGATGGTCCTGGGTGACTTTAATGCCTGGGTCGATGACAAACTCTCACAGTTTGGACAACATTTCCTCCAATTAATTATATCTTTGGGCCTCAATACAAGTGGTTACTTCTGCCACTCATAAAGGTGGTCACTCCTTGGACTTAGTCTTCCTTCTGGGGATCGAAACCTTCGACTTGGGGGCGGAACCTGCTGGTTGGTCCGATCATTACACTGTGGAGTTCAGTTTTTGCACCCACCCCTTGTAGGCCTACCCCTGTGACGAATGTCAGGTACAGCTCTTTGCGAGGTGTTAGCTCTGCAGGCCTGACAGCGGTGCTTGACCTATTGGAGCTTTCTGGAGTAAGCAATGATCCCAATGCCTTGGTACTGGCCTATAATAGGGTCATGTCCTCGGCTCTAGATTTAATTGCTCCCATCCGTGTTCATCCTCTCCCCCCTTTGCCCTCAGTCTCCATGGGACCTTGAGGGAGATGCGACGACAAGGACGAAGATTAGAGCATAGTTGATGGAGATCCACCCTTGATGCCGATCATCTTAGATTGATGGAACATTACCAACGCTATCTTTCCACAATCTCCCGTAAGAAGGCAGAGTTCCTGTCTGGGGAGATTGCAGCTGCTCAGAACCGACCAGCTCAGCTTTTTCGAACTGTCAACAGACTGTGCAACCCAGCCTGTCTACAAGTTAGAAAAGCCTTTTCATAAGTGGAGTGTGATGAGCTTGCTCGCTTCTTTGTGGCTAAGGTAGCCGACATCAGGGTGGCACTCCAACCTGCACCCTCTATGGGAGAAGCTGTAGATCAACATTTGGCCACAGTCTCCTAGTCTCTCCTGGAATTCCTTTGACCGGCCTGAGTTCATCGATGCCATGAGGATTGTCCAGAGTATGCGCTCTACATGCTGTAGTTTGGACCCAGGCCCGACCTCCCTGGTAAAGGGCTGTCATGATATTATCGGCCCAATCCTAGCACAGATAATCTGGTGCTCCCTGGATATGGGTGAGTTTCCTAGCTCCCTGAAGGAGGTGGTGGTGATGCCCCTCCTGAAGAAAGCTTCCTTGGACCCAGACTGCCATGCTAACTATAGACTTTGTAGGGAAGGTTATGAGAAAGTAGTGGCCGTACAGTTGGAGAACCATTTAACCATCCATGACATCTATGAACCACTCCAGTCTGGTTTTCGAAAGAGGCATAGTACCGAGACAGCACTGGTTCGGGTGCTCAATGATCTCCTGATGGCAAGAGAGCAAAAGAGCTGCTCCATCTTGGTTCATCTTGATCGCTCCTCAGCTTTTGACACTGTGGACCATGGGGTACTTCTCGAGCACCTGGAGTTCATCTATGGCCTGTCAGGTACAGTCCTCAGTTGGTTTAGATCTTTCCTCACAGACAGAACTCAGAGGGTGGTGTCTGGGATTAATTCTTCCCACCCAGTCTCTCTGTCATGTGGGGTTCCCCAGGGCTAGGTATTGTCCCCCATGTTGTTCACAGTGTATATGCTGCCCCTAGGAGACATTGTAAGAAGGTATGGGCTGAGGTTTCATTGCTACGCAGATGATACCCAGCTCTACCTATCTTTTGCACCTGACCAGGATAGAGCTCTCTCTGTATTTAATAGCTACCTCACTGAAATCCAGTGCTGGATGAATTCAAGCTGGTTGAAGTTGAACTCGGAGAAAACTGAGGTTATGGTTGTGGATCCGGGTCGCAGGATAGAGGGCATAGGAGCTGGTTTACCCTCGGGTCTTTTTCTGGGGGTGTCCAGATCCCCACCTCTTAATGGGTGCGGAACCTAGGGGTGATTTTTGACAATGAGCTGACACTGCATATGCAGGTGTTGGCAGTTGTCAAATTATCATTTGACCATCTAAGGAACATCGCCAGGATTAAGCACCTTGTTCAGTCCAGGGATCTGCCTACATTGGTCCACCCTTTTGTGGCCTCATGTCTTGATTATTGCAACTCCATTTATCTAGGGCTTCCTGGAGTTGATATCTGCCACTTGCAGCTACTGCAGAACGCTGCGGCCTGGGTTGTTGGCAGGTACTTCTCGTGCCTGTCATATTTCTCCAGTTCTGCGCAATCTACACTGGCTGCCAAAACAGTGGCAGATCACCTTTGAAATAGGTCTTCTGACTTATAAAGCCCTACACAGACTGGGCCTGAACTACATGAAAGAGCTTCAGGTACCTTACTGCCTTAGGCGATCTCTCCGCTCAGCGTACGAGGGTTGCTAGAGATTCCGAGGGTTTCTTTAAAATCTTCAGGAGCTTGTGCTTTTATGTATGTTGCCCCTACCCTCTGGAATTCTCTACCCCGTCCGCTTCATCAGTGTGCATCCGTGGAGGAATTTAAAAAGGCCTTAAAGATCCATTTATGGTCTAAGATTTATCCTGATTGACTGTTACTGCGATTTTATGAGCTCAGACTTGTTGTTTTATTTGTTTTATCTGTAATTATTGTAAGGCACCTTGATTTTAAGAAAGGTGCGATATAAAGTTTTATTATTGTTAATCTTTTTGTTCTGTTCCTTAGAGTTTTAGAACAAACTTTAGAGCAAAGGGAACAGTAATGAGCTAAACCCAAGCACTGTAAACATAGGTCATGTGTATCAGCATTGGCCACAATTCTGTGGCACTTCACATAATTTTAAAACCTGTAGGTCCAGTCCTCTTTTTGGGGTTTTCTGACATGCCAGTTTGTCAGAAAAACTGTAAATTGTTGGTTCCCGATGGTCGGTTCCCTTGCGGTAAAGAACCGCAATTCAAAAAAGTAAAAATATGTAGAGATGCAAGAAAAATAGTGGTTCCCGGTAAAATAAGGGAACGCTATTAAAATAACTATAAAAACTATCTAAATACACAAGACACAATAAAGTTTTACCTCAGAAAAGAGAAAAAAGGAAAGGTCGAAGAAGTGGAAAAACATGGTTCCAACCAGCTGGGAACTGCTAAAACCCCTTAACGAACTAAAATTAACAAAAATACTCACAGACTCAGCACAAGAGTAAAGTTTAAGGCCAAAAAAAGCAGTTTTCTTGAGTTGCGAGGGAGCACCTCAGAGGCAGTGTTTCTCAGTCAGTTGGAGAAAAAATTCTGGTGCCCTCTAGGCAGGCTCCTAAGCATACCCTCCAACTCTCTCCTGATTGGCTAATTCATTTGATTCCTTATCAATAGTCTCCGCCTTCGAGGCAGTTCAACCTAGTTAGTTTACTGCACATAGTTATTGATGTTAAAGGACACCTGGAGTGAGAATGAGAAATTCCAAAGCAAATATTTTCTGACATGTGACTCTGACTATATCATCTATGTGATCAAATGTCCATGTGGACAAGAGTAATAGAGCCTTGAAATTTCAAATCAATGAGAACAAAAAATGCTACAAGGTCAGGTGACATCCATTTTAAAGAGGTTGAAGTCAGCACTAATCTACGACAGGGTATGGGGTTAAAGGCATTTAATCCATGCCTCAGGAGCGTTGTGAGGCACAAGGCCACAGGTCCAATGCCCTCACAGCACCTGAGGTGTAGATTAAGGAAGCGAAAACCCACGATAGGGTATGCGAGTGCTGGAGATTAATGAACACCCCAGGTGCATTGTGAGGCATGAGACTGCAGGCTGAGTGCCCTCACAGCACCCAGGGTGTTCACTAATCTCCGATACCTGCACACCCTGGAGTGGGTTATTACGCTTATAATATGGGGTATGATTAAACAACAAAAATATATCTGAAAAGATGGGCTTGTTTTGCTGTTTAAAAAGCAAGAAAGGTACTGTATTCTGCCACCTTGGAAAATAGTCCATAACATAAAAACAAGATATTCTTGTAATTATGCACACAGAAATGTGACAGATACAGTATTGACATGATCTGTCACATTTCTGATTATAATGTCCTCTACTACCATGCACATGCTGTAATGTTCTCTCCTCCCCACCACCACACGCATGCTCCTCTGATCCACTACACTGCAGGATAGACAAGGCGTTAATGTGTAGTAGAAGTATATCACAATCCTGGCAGTTGCCATGCGTTATAAGTGAAAGGGCGAGCAACTACACATGTTAAGCATTGTTAAGAATTACAGCACAGCAACTATGGCTTCTACTGTGGTTTGTGCCTTCACTAAGTGCTGCCTCTCCCTATCTCTCTCTCCCCACCCTGTTGCACTGCTTGGTAGCTGTCACCATGGGTACACGTTCCATTCACAGTACAGACAGAAATTATCCAGAGACACAAAGAAAGAAAGAAAAGGAATAGTCTTTTGCACCACAAAGGCAACCCTGGGAAGCTCCACATTGACAGTTACTGACAGCTCCTCTCCACTTACTCTGATTCCATTTAGCTGCTATCTGCCCCTCGGTGTGCACAACTCACTCCTCGTCTAAGTCTCTCTCTCTCCCCCCTCTGGCTCTCTCAGTTTCTCTATGTCCAGTTACTGTCTCCCTCTCGATGCATACCTGTTCTGTTGAGGGAAAGGCAATGGGAATGCAGGACAGCAATCCAACCTGTTGGGGGGTGGAGGCATCTCCCTCTTCTTTTAGGATCAGAGACAAGGGACTTTGTTCTTTTGGATGACCAGCACTGTGGATCATTGGACTCCCGGATAACTGTTTCAGCCACTGGTCTCGCATTGCTCTGCATTGCTGGAGGGGAGAGAGACAAGCACCAGAAAGTGAACCCTGAAACACACTTCTGGGGCTGCTTAGCTGTCAATGCACTGCCCACAGAACAACTGTGCGGGAGGAGTACACGATCCACTGGGCAGGTTGGCTGGTAGTCAAGGATCGGAGTGGGGGACACCAGACATCCCAAAACAAGCAGACACACATGGCACCAGAACATTGCATCGGTATTGTTTTGCACTTTATTGAGGGTCTGTCCCAGCCGTTGCATCAGTACTTTTTTTGCACTTTATTGACTGCACAGCACTACAAGATATTTATGTAAGTTATTTATTAAAAGCTTACTTTGCATGCTGTTCTGGTGCCATGTGTGTATGCTTGTTCTGCGATGTCCTTTACACATGACACAGAGGTAGCTGAGCTGCTCACTATTGTAGACACCAGACAACCACCTGCTCTCAGAATACTGATCTCGGCAAAACTGACACTTGTATGCTACGTGTGTGGGGATATCTAATACATGTAGGGGAATGTGCTTGAGAACGATTACCCAGTGCCTACATTCCTATTCCTGTGTGGGGATGACTAATGATCCGCAGAGCGGGTGGGCGGGTTTTGTCAGACTGCTCGCTAAAAGTGAAAAAAAAATGGCTGTTTTTATGTTTGCTCCATCGGAGCAAAAAACCAGAACCAGCACAGCTCACTGATTTTGCCTGCCACCTTCTCATATTCACTGTGAGTATATTGTGCATTAATGCATGGTTAGGTGCCAGGACTCAACCAATCAAGTATCCACTCCATATGTCCCTGTGACAGGGTGGAATAGGACCCTGTCCCAGTTGTTAGAGAAAGTGCTTAAATGCAAGGATCCTTCCTTTCCTGTCTATTTGTCAGTCTGGTTGCGCAACCAAATTTACCTGTGAGACTTCGGACTTGATCAACTTGACAGACTTACAGTTCTTTGCCTCTCACTGTCTCTCAGCCCTCCCTTGCTGTCTGTTTTTTGCTCACTTGCATATCTGCTAATTTAAAAATATGTGCAAATCATTGTATGAAAATGTAACTGATATTGGGATCCCCTTTGTTTAGAAAATATATGGTGTTACTGTTGAAATATATATAATTTGAAATGATTGTAACTCCAGAGGTTACTTGAGTGCAAATGTTTGAGACTTTTACAAAAGCTGTGCAAAGGAGAGCCTCAAGAAGCATACTGTGTTCTAGCAGCTCCTGAAACGTACAAGAACAGAACACTTACAAGAACAGGATGCTTGCTAAGAATGGGGGTTGAAAAGACATATAAAAGAGCTAAGCTGCAACTGCAAGAATGATTAGGAGAACAAGAGACACAAAGACTGAAAGAAAACTATTTTACTTTGTCTTTGTAAATAGTTATACTGAACAAGTTTATTTTATGATATTGCTAGTGTAAATAAAGAATTTTTAGTGAATTCTACAACTGCTCCTGGTTTTTTCTATGCTTCCTGACCTGTGCCTCGATGACCGATGGTGTCAGCCTAAGTGGGATTTATGCCATCCATACCCTAAGCCAGGAGTTTTGTGCATGGGTACTGAACCTAGTAACAGGGAAGCACAGAGGAAGGTATGGATTCTGCAGCAGCAAGTCCAGGAGTAGTTGCCAGGAGAATGGCAGCCAAACTAGCAGAGACAGAAGTCCAAACTGGTATTGTACAGCCAGCACAAGTTATGGAAAAAGAACAGGCACTGACAAAACCTGGAAGCCTGATGGACTTTTTCAAATGGTGGGCTATAGAACAAAAAGAGATGGAGCAACAGAGAGAAAAAGAGATGCAACATTTAGAAGCACAGAGGAGACAAGAGATGCAGCAACAGGAGCAGTGATGGCTGGATGCCTTGCAAGCTATTGAAGGCAGAGGATCCAGCAGAGATCCAGATGAGCAACAAAATGCAAGCAATTTAAAAGCCATTAAACTTACAAAGTTATGCCCCTCAGATGATATTGAAGCATACCTGACAACTTTTGAAAGAGTTGCTACAGCTTGCCAATGGCCAAAGCAGCAACGGACAATCAGATTAGTACCCTACCTGACAGGGAAAGCCCAACCTGCCTACAGCAGTATGGACACTGCACAGTCAGAAAACTATGACCTGTTGATAAGTGAAATCCTGAAAAGGTATGACATCTCCAGAGAGACATACAGGCAGAGATGTCAATCTCTCAGGTATAACTCAGTCGACAATCCTCGAGAAGCCTTCACCAGACTTGGGAGAACTTCTGATAAAATGGATCCAACCAGCGAGCAAAACAGTTCCACAGATCGACACATTTGCCATGGAGAATTCATCAACATCTTCCCTACAGATGTGTAGCTGTGGATAAAGGAACACCAACCATAGAGTGGTGAAAAGGCTGTTTCTTTGGCCAAGGACTACCAAATGGCCAGACAGATGCTACAGCAGTAAGGTAACAGCCAAGCACCGGTAAGACACTCTTTTTCCCATTTAAACTCCAAGCCTGATAAGAACTCTGGTGGGTGTAACAAATCTGGGACCAAAGATGTTATCTGCTATAACTGTAATAAGCCAGGCCATTTTGCAAGAAACTGCCGTAGTAATGAGAGTAGCACTGAAGCAGATTTGTCCTTGGCAAATTGTGGCAAGTACTTAACAGATGTGAAGGTGGGGGATAAGACTGTAAAGGGACTCATTGATTCGGGAAGCAGACAGATCCTAGTGCATGTTAAAGTGCTGGGAAAACACTGTGCAAAGGGACCAGGTACTGGTGTCATCTGCATCTATGGGGACACTCGATACTACCCCACCACCCAAGTGACTCCTGACCATTAAGGGTGTGTCACACCAAATAAAAGTGGGGGTAGTACCAAAGTTACCTGTACTTGTGATTATTGGAAATGACTTCCCATGATTTACTGAGCTAATCAAAGAGGGAGTAAGCCCTGATGTTTCAGCAGCAGTGGCAACAAGAGCTCAGGCAAAGAAAATGTCAGATGGTGGGGACACTTCCTTTCAGTGATTTTGATTCAGACTTGTTTGAACATAGCTCCAAGATCCAGAAATCCAAGAAAGAAAGACAATGCCTGAAGAAACTGTGGCAGCAAATGATTGATGGACATAAAGAGTTAAAATATGAAAATGCTGAAACTAAATTTTTAACTGATTGTGATTTTCTTTTAGAGCAAGCTAACGATGTTTCTCTCCAGGGTTATTTCAAGCAGCTGGGGGTGAAACCAAAACAGGGTGGACCAATGTCTAAAAAATGTAATGGGTTACTGTACAGAGTTTGGGTTAAACCTCAGACATAGGAACAGACAGAACAATTGGTTATACCACAGAAGTACAGAACAGAGTTGTTATAGATAGCACGTGATAATCCTATGGCTGGTCACTCAGGGAGGGATAGTACCCTTGCCAGATTGCTGTGTAGATTTTACTGGCCTGGAATTCATGAAGATGTTGCTACCTATTCTAATTCCTGTGCCGAGTGCCAAAAAGTAGCCCCAGCCACTAGAAAAGACAAGGTGTCCTTGATGCCCCTACCCTTGATAGATGTGTCTTTTGAGAGAATTGCAATGGATGTGGTTGGTCCTTTAGACAAAAGTAAATAGGGTAATAGATTTATCCTGGTAGTATGAGACTATACTACTCGATACCCAGAAGCAGTTCCAATGCATACTGTTACAGCCCCAAATGGTGCAGCAGAGCTTACCAAAGTTTTTCAGTAGAGTGGGCATACCTAAAGAAATTATTACTGAACAGGGTAGTAATTTTGGTACTGCATTGCATAAGGAGCTGTACAGACTGTTGGGTATCACTGCCATAAGAACCTCCCCCATCACCCTCAGACAGACGGTCTTGTTGAGCATTTTAACCAAACCCTAAAATGCATGTTAAAAAGGTTTGTCAAAGGGGACGGGAAAGACTGGGATCTACACTTGCCCTACCTACTTTTTGCCTACAGAGAAGTGCCACAGGCATCAACAGGGTTTTCACCATTTAAAATGCTGTATGGTAGGCAGCCAAGAGGGCCACTGGATGTGATAAAAGAAACGTGGGAAGATAACCCCACTCAGAAACAATCTGTGTGCCCTAAGAAAGAAGTTGGCAAAATATGTTGAAATTGCCCATATTAATCAGAAAGAGGCTCAAAACCAGTAGAAGGTATATTATGACTATGGGGTAAAAGAAAAAGTTTTTGAGCCAGGTGAAAAGGTTTTGCTACTGTTGCCCACAACAGAAAATAAACTGTTAATGAAGTGGCAAGGGCCATATTAGGTTCTAAGACGTACTGGCACTGTTAACTACAAGATTGAGACCCCTGACAGGAAAAATCCTACTAAGATACACCATGCTAACCTTCTCGAGAAATAGGTAGAAAAAATGCCAAAAGTTGCCTTGCTAGTTTTACCAGAAACTGATAAGGAATATATTGATGTAGCTTATGATAGACTGGAACAAACTGTAAATGCTGATGCTATAAAGGTGAATGTTTCCTTAACCACAGAACAAACTGCAGACATTTATAATGTGCTAAAGACATTTAGCAGTACTTTTACCACGGTACCAGGCTAAACAAAAGGGGTTGAGCATGTAATAGTGACAAGGAATGCACGTCCTATTAAGCAAAAGACATACAGGTTGCAGGTAAAATACATACAGGTTGCCAGAGCGGTTAAGAGCTGATGTGGTTAAGGAAATACAAAAAATGAAGGAATTGGGTATCATAGAGGAGTTGAGGAGTCCTTGGTCATCTCCCATGGTAATTGTAAACAAAAAAGTAGGGGGTACTAGAATCTGCCTTGATTTTAGGAACCTTAATCAAGTGTCAGAATTTGACAGTTATCCTATGCCCAGAATAGATGATTTGGTGGACAGACTGGGGAATGCAAAGTATATCAGTACCCTTGATCTCAACAAGGGTTACTGGCAAATGGTATACCGATGCCATAGCGATGCCCCGACCGCGAAGACCATCACAGTGGCAGGATTTAGGCAAAATCCGCACGTCGCTGTAATGGTCTCTGCCAGATACCGAGACTGCCTCGCAGGGTGTATCACCCACTCCCCGGTCCAACTCCGACTCAGAGTTAGAATCCTACAGATCGGTGGGGGTGGAGCCCCTTGATGGAAACACAGAGGCATCCCTGACACTGCATTGCCAACACTCAACATTGCAGCTGTTGCTGTCGGGGATGTCTCCATGGGTGGTGTCACTGCGGCATGGCAAAACCCTGGTAAATACCTTTAGCTAAAGAATCCAGAGACAAAACTGCATTTGCCACCCCAATAGGATTCTATCAGTTCACCACCATGCCATTTGGTTTACATGGTGTGGCAGCTACATTCCAATAGTACATGGATGTCATTTCATCCCCTCACACTGGTTATTGTGCTGCATACCTGGATGATGTCGTGGTGCACAGTCCAGACTGGAAAAGCCACTTGAAACACCTATGAGCAGTTATCCAAGCTATCAAAATTGCAGGTCTGACTATTAATCCTACCAAATGTGCACTGGGCATTCAGGAAACTATATATTTGGGCTACGTGTTGGGAAATTGAGAAATTCAGCCAGAGGTTTCTAAAATAGAAGCTGTGTCTAACAGCCATGTCCCTAAAACAAAAACATGTCAGGTCATTTTTAGGGCTGGCTGATTATCATCTGAGATTTGTTCCCAACTTTGCTGAGTTAGCCATTCCCCTCACTGAACTGACAAAAAAATGGTACCCAAATAATATGAAATGGACCTCAGAGTGTGATGACGCTTTTCAAGCCATTAAGGCTACATTATGTTCAGCCCCTGTTTTAAGAAGCACAGACTTTGTGAAACCATTTTTGCTACAAACAGATGCATCCAAGGTAGGCCTAGATGCAGTACTGAATCAAAATATATATGGGACAAAACATCCTATTCTGTACATAAGTAGGAAGTGGCATGACAGAGAGAAAAGGTACTCCACTATTGAAAAGGAATGTTTAGTAGCAAAGTGGGCCATGGAGTCTCTTAAGTTTTATCTGCTAGGAACTGACTTTATTCTTCTAACTGATCACAATCGTCTCTGTTGGCTTAACCAGATGAAAGATAAAAAATTCCAGAATCACAAGGTGGTACCTGGCACTACAGCCAATTAAATTCACTATGATACACAAATCAGATAAAGAGAATTGCAATGCTGATTTTCTGTCATGATATGGATCAGGATTTGTGGGTTCTGAAGGTTCAAAACAAATGCATGGGTTTGAACTTTACTGTTTGCTGTACTGTTATATAAAAACTGATAAATATATCTGGGGGTAGTATACTAAAAGCTGTTAAAGATGAAAAAGATTTTGGTACATGTATCAGTACAGGGTTTTATTTAACTCTAAAAATTGATTAGCGTTTTGCTTATAAAAGTGCTAAAACTTTGTGAAAATGCACAGCTCTTGCATCACTGTGTTTAACAGACACAGCACTTCTAGAAAATCTATATAAATACTTTTGGTACAGTTAGTATTGTCCCAAGGAAAAAAAACTGCTAATCAATTATTTAAAACCCTGCAGTAGTGACCTCAGTTTTAGTATACAGTGCAGTAAAACTGTCAATAAGGCAAGCAGCATAATGTACTGCATTCAGAAGCATATAAAATGTAGGGATAGAGAGGTCATGATTCCCTTGTACACAGCACTGGTGTACCCCCATATGCAGTATTGTGTGCAGTTCTGGGCTCCACATAAAAAGGTGGATATTAAAGCTTTGCAGAGGGTCCAGAGGAGAGCTACCAAAATGTTTAAGGGTACTGCAGGACAGAGCTATGAGCAAAGGCTGCAATTTTTGGATATGTACTCCTTGGAATATCGTATACTGAGAGGGGGCATGTGTCTGATTTACAAGGCCTTGACTGATATACATTTGTGGGATCTATTGGGACTGGTGCTAAGAGATCATCTATATAATACCAGAGCCCATCCCTTTCAGCTGGTCAAAGATAGATTTAGAACCAATAAAATGAAATATTGGTTCAATATTAGAGTGACTGAGATCTGGAACAACCTACCCTGCGAGGTTGTGGAAAGTAAGACAATGTTAGAATTTAAGACATAGCTTGACAAATATCTTATAAGTAGGGATATCCAAGGATATTCTTAATATATAAATGGTGAGCTAATGGACAAACGTCTTTAAATGCTTAATATCTATGTAATGTACACGTGCTTAATTGCTGAAAGCAGCAAATGTTATTAGAGTATAAAATGTTCTGGAAACCTGTTTAATAAAACAGGTTCCCTCTTAAGGAGGAGGGTGTATGTGACAGGGTGGAATAGGACCCCGTCCCAGTTGTTAGAGAAAGTGTTTAAATGCAAGGATCTTTCCTTTCTGTCTATTTGTCTGTCCGGTTGTGCAACCACAGGGTTTTAAATAAACTCAGAAAATTGATTAGCAGTTTTGCACGTGAAAGTGCTAATCAGTTGTGAAAATAAACAGCACTTGTCTCAATTTGATTAGCAACATAAAAAATGTTTAAATGTGTATATATACCTAAATAAAATTGTTAATTAAAATCAACTGTCTTTGCTTCATCTCTTTCAGTACCACCACACACACATCTCAGTACCACACCCTCCACACCCTTGTCTCTTTTGCCAAAACCCTTCTCCCACCCATCTCAGTGCCTAACCAACCACCCACCCACCCACTTAACCACGTCCCCTATGCCAGAACAGGGTGCCTGCAGAAACCCCCACCCTCAGCCTCCCCAGCCATGTCCCCTTTACCAAAAACAAAGGTCTGAGTCCACTGCTACAATGCTCCCTCCACCCCACCATACCTCTCAACCTTTTTAGGCACTGAAATAAGGGACATGGACACTCAAAAATGAAGGACAGTGACCATCATAATTACATACCAACAAGCAGATACAAGATAACACTGAAGAACCACTTTACTGTCTGCTTCCAGCACTCCAGGAGGCACATATGGAAACAAGCGTTAAAAAATTACAACATGGAGATCCCCAGGGGCCATACAAGACTAGTAGACAAAGTTTGAAAAATCTCCTAACAGCAGACAAGGAAGGTACACACTAGGACTGCATCCACAATTCAGAACAGAACTCTGGACACTGCATAGCTGTTAGAAGCAGACCCAAAAAGCATAATTTAGGTTTTGACAGTGTTAATAATTGGAAACCAGTAAGGACATTTCCAAAACTGGGAAACTCAGCCTGAAATATTTGTTGAACCCTGGGAATAGACATGTCAGATGTGTAGAGCAGACAGTATCATCTGCATAATGCTGATACTGGAGCACCTCTTAAGACTCCCCATCAGCTCATTCAAATAAAGCAAAAATAATACTAGTACAGACATTTTTGTTTCATTACAAACAAACAAAAAAATAATGTTGTGCTTACTGCAGCTGCTATTCTGTTTGTGATCAATGCCCATGCAGTCAGGAGGATGCTCCGAAGTCTCGTCTTCTCCCAGTCAGCTGTGTGTCCCTCTTCTAGGGAACTCGGGGTGCAAAATGTGACCAGCGTTCTGGGAGGCATTTGGGCTGCATGGAGGAATGGCGGGGGGATACCTGTATTCTTGTGAGACAGACCTGTGTGCGTTGCAGTGGGAAAACAGCAGAGTCCGTTTTTTTCCCCCTTTAGTTTAAACTTACAGCGTCTGTGCTATTGGTGGGTGAGCACACCCGATTGGCTGCTGTTCTTTCCTCATGTCAGACATCTACAATGAGGAAGTATGTGCCCACAGCAAGTGGAAAGCTTGCCGACGTTCTCCAAAATGTGACAGAGGAGAAAGTGGAGAGATGCAGCAAAATTACGCGAAGTGGGACTGTCCCATGGGAAACGTGGGGTCGTAACCATAGATTCAGCCAGCCAATCCAGAATCTGCCCACTAGACATTACAAGCACGTTCAAACTGTGGAAAAAAAAACAAACCCCACAGAAAAATGGATTGTACTTTTTCGCGATCCATTTCTGATTTTGACTAGCTCGACCAGCCAGTTTGCATCGCAAATTGCATTGCGATACCAGCTATTTAAAACCCTGAACCAAATTTTCCTGTGAGAATTCGGACTTGAGCAACTCGACAGGCTCGCAGTTCTTTGCCTCTCACTGTCTCTTTTCTCTCATTTGCATATCTGCTAACATAAAAATGTGAGCAAATCATTGTATGTAAATGTAACTGATATTGGGATCCCCTTTGTTTAGAAAATATATAGTGTTACTGTTGAAATATATATATAGTTATAATTTGAGATGATTGTAAAAAGCTAATGGAAAACTCCAGAGGTTACTTGAGTGCAAATGTTTGAGATTTTTGCAAAACCTGTGCAAAGGGGGCCCTTAAGAAACACACTGTTCTAGCAGCTCCTGAAACTTACAAGAATAGAACACTTTCAGGAACAGGATGCTTGCTAATAATGGGGGTTGAAAAGACTTATAAAAGAGCTAAGCTGCAACTGCAAGAATGATTAGGAGAACAAGGGACACAGAGACTGAAAGAAAACTATTTTATTTTGCCTTTGTAAATAGTTATACTGAACAAGTTTATTATATGATACTGCTACTGTAAATAAATAATTTTTGGAGAATTCTACAACTGCTTCTGGATTTTTTTTTGATGCTTCTTGACCTGTGCCTCGATGACAGTCCCCATGTAATAAATACCTAGAACCCTGTACCCTCGAGTAGGTTATTGTGCTTATAACATGGGCTATGTCTAGACACACTAGTCCTAAAATGGTTCACTGATTTTCTTCACGGCAGGACACAAATGGTCCAGTGGAATGGGGCAAACTCAGATGAGTGCCCAGTGTCAGATGGGGTTCCACAGGGATCTATTCTAGGCCCTCTCCTGTTCTCCTTGTTTGTCAATAACCTTCCTCTACACTGTGGAGGGGCGAAAGTCATGCTATATGCTGATGACATAGTGCTGTACAGAACCGGGAGTGACATGGTGTCCCTAAATCAGGAGCTGAAACAGGATTTTGCACCCCTTGAAGAATGGTGTCAGGCAAACAGGCTGGTCTTAAACAGCAAGAAGACCAAAGCCATGCTCTTTGGTCAAAAAAAACTAGACCCAAAGAGATCAAACCTTCTATCTCTCTCCACCTTAAATGGAACAAAGATCGAAGTAGTGGACAGTATTACGTATCTAGGAATGTACCTAGACTAGGAAGTCTTCTTCAGGAAACATATGGACCACCTCACAAAGGTGGTAAACCAAAAACTGTACCTCCTCAATAGGCTAAATCTCCCCTTCTTGACTAAAGAAACCAGAAAAGCGGTCGGTGATGGGACAATACTACCAACACTGTTCTACGGAGCGATCATGCTCCAAACACTTAAGTCAACAAAAAGGCTGCATCTGAGCACACTGTACCACAGGGTCAGCCAGTTTACCGCCGGGGCACAATGGATTGAGCACCACTGCAATGTGCTCCATGTTCTAAACTGGCCATCCTTCAAAGCTAGACTAGCATATCCCTCTCTGTGCCTGGCATATAAGCTACAGCAACCTGGTGCCACCCAGGTCTGCAAGACCTGTTAGCCTCTAAAACAAATAGAAGCGAGCTCAGGTCTACTGATTGTATACTACTCAAAATCCCAAGAGCCAAATCATCCCTAGGTCATTGGTCAACCAGGGTAGCCCTACCCCAACTTTGGAACAATCTCCCAAGAGAGTTACAGGATAGCACCTGTCTTGAAGGCTTCAAAAAAGGGCTAAAATCACACCTAAGTCCTGGGTCACAGTGCTGCTGCCTCAACTAAGGCCTACCAAAGGGATCCTGCTAAGGGTGATAATATACAAGAACACAGTCTAAAGGCAGGAAGGGATAACAAGGTTGAAAATTATGTACTGGTTCTTGCACTTATCTATGCTGGCAACTGCGTGAACAGCACAGCATTCCACATTTGTAGCAATTTTAGTGTAAATGAAACATTTTTAAACTAAGTGTATGTTGCTGCCCTGAAATTATCACACCCGACTGGAGTGCTTAGGAGCCCTGTGATCAGGAAACAATTGCAGGAAGAGTGGGTTTGTAGTCCTATGAGCTTGGTAGGACTACAACTCAACCAGTAGACCACAAAACCATTTTCTGGGCACATTTTCCAGTCGGTACTCGCCTTCTAGTATTAAATAGACCAGAGTTCTTTATTTTTGGGGTATGTAAATTTGTTTTTGTACTTTTTAAACTGTGAGCCGACTGACCTGCACTTCCGAGTCAGTCCACTCCTTAAAATGAGCCCTTGCGCACGTGAATGTTCTGTGTGGCAGCGTGAGGAAAAGAAGCCAGTCTCCAGCATCAGCGCAAGGTAGGCATTTAGAAAACTGAAGTACAATTGCTTTATCTAGCAGGGTAGATCAGCACAATGCTTTAAATTGCTTGAAGGAATTTGTTTAGGCTTGGAAATTGTATGTAGCAGCAATATATCAGCATTTTATAGCGTTCAGAATCTCAAGTTAAAATGGCAGAATTTATTACCACCACAGACGGTGATACTGGCTTCAGATGCCCTTCTTGCAACATGTATTCATTGTTTACTATAACCCCAGGTAATAAAACAACCTACAAATGCATCAAATGTTTTACTAATGATGATTTGCAACATGAAATTAGCACATTTGGGGCCAAATTATGGATGTTAGAAGCCAGCAAAAATGACATAGCTAACAGGTTACAAACAAGCACAGTTATTGAGAGGCAAATAAATACTATGGGGCCAGGTATTACTGATACTGCAACTGAACCAATAAACAGCGTGACTAGCCACACTATATTAGAAAATCCTCATAATGACGGGATAGTTAAAGATTTACAACCATCAGGAAAAACTGACAATAAAAATAAAAAAGACTCAGGGACAGTGATCAAAACACCAACCCAGAAGATGAGTGGTTCATTGTCCAGAGTTCAAGAGCTCCAGAGCTCCAAAAAAAAGGACACAGAGCAGAAACATTTAAGCTGCCAACATCAAATCAGTTTTCACTGAAAAGAGTCCCAGAAGCTGCTGAGGCCTGTAGTAAAAATCAGACTGTTGATAACTGTCCTTTGATATCATTTGAATCTAATCCAGTTATTCCAGTAAATGCACCTGCCGTAGGACCCCCTGAAACCATAGCTGTCCACTTATCTTGTGAGGCAGATTTGATGGACTTTGAGACTGATATAGCACCTAAATCAATATTTGTAATGGAGAATTCCTTAGTAAAACACCTAGATAGAATCATCTGTAACTCTGACAAAACAACTCGTACATTATCTTTGTTTAGCGGAGCCAAAATCAGCGATATCACCTTAATGTTGGATATAATTTTGACCAATTCAGTCAATTCCTCTGTTATTATACATGCTGGGGCTAATAATATTCTAAAAGAACCATTAATCAAAATAAAGGAAGATTTTGTTGCAATGGCCAACAAATTTACGGAATTGAATTGCACATTCGCCTTCTCAGAGAGTTTACAGATTCCAAAAGCTTCCCATCTTAGCCAAATAAAAATCAAGAAATTAAACAATTGTTTGAGACAGTGGTGCCTTAAACAACAAATCAGCTGCATTTCTCACTGGGAAGACTTTTGTGATGAAAATTAACTTTTCTCCTGGAACAGGTTATACCTGAGCAGAAGGGGAAATGATCTGTTGGGGAAACACTTACTATCATACATCCAAAATACTTTAAACTGAAAATCAAGAGGGAGATGCCTATCCTAATGGACTCTCTGAACTACAGCATTGCCCAACCAACAATAAACTTTAGCAATATTGTGCTTAGTAAGATTTCAAAGACAGCTAGCAATAATAAACGAACAGAGTTAAGTATTAAATCCAGCACAAAAACAAATTTAAACATCCTACTTGTAAATGCACATAGTTTACTAAACAAGATAGATGAATTAAAGCAGCACATGGTAGCAAATAAAATAGATGTATGCGGGGTACCTGAATCGTGGTTTAAAAACAATGATTGGGGTACACAAATACAACGGTACATTAAAATTTAAAAAAATGCAAACAATCCAGGGAAGGTGGGATTGCGTTTTTAATATTAAAGAATCAATCAAATGCACTCAGATAGATAGTGCCTGCTTGAATGATGATGATACCCAACTAATCTGGACCAAAATCATGCTTACTAAAAATCATACAGTAACAATAGGTTTAGGATACAGAGGTCCAAATTTAAATAAGGAGAAGAATGAATTGTTCATGAAAAATTTAGAGGCAATGATTGATTATTGGGATTGTATCTTTATGGGTGATCTGAATCTTCCAAACATTAATTGGGATGTTAACATAGGCAATACACCTCTCGACTCCAGATTTCAAGACCTAATGATAATAAATAAAATGGAGCAATTAGTGAAACGACCAACAAGAGAAAAAAATATATTAGATCTTTTTTTTTCTAATATCGAGGATGCTAATTGTCGAGTAACGATTACCCATTCCCTATCTAGCAGCAACCAAAATATGATCTGCATATCCATGAATCTTGAACATTCCACTATAATAAATGGTTGCACTGAAATAACAAACTTCGATAAAGCTAATTATCCAGCTATCGAAGAATATTTTATGGAATAGAACTGGATTAAGGACCTTGCAAATTGTGATTTTGACAAATTATGGGCCACAATTCAGGAAAAACTTAAACACTGTATAAATACATGGGTTCCCACTAGGAAAAAATATAACAAAAACAAAATAATCTCTATATGGTGGAATAACAATATAAAAAAAATCTTAACAAAGAAGCAAAAATTATATAGAAAATACAAAAAAAAACTGACTACTTTAAAGTGGCAACTATACAAATCGACAGTAATTAAAAGTAAAAAAAATGATAAGGAAACAAAAACTAAAAGTAGGAGAGGATTTGGCCATAGCAGTTAAAGACAATAAAAAAAATAAATCTATAATTACATCGGATCCCACAAAAAGAACAATTCAACCATAGGCCCCCTGCATACCCAAGAAGGTACCCTTCACTGATGAGATCGAAACTGCATCCAAACTAAACAACTATTTTATAAGCGTATACAAACATAATCTATGGATTTTTCACCGAATTTAAATACTGACATCCCATTTGAACCAATAACAGAACAGGAAGTTAAGGAAGGAATTTATTTTTTAAATCAAATGGCTCAGCCGGGCTTGATGGTGTACCACCAGTATTCTTAAAAACGTTAGCTAAGTATTTGATTGCACCATTAGCTATATTATTTAATTCTTCCAATCTGGAACCAAGCTATAGTTACCCCCTTACATAAACGAGACAGTAAAATCTACACTAAACTATAGACAGTAAGTCTAACTTCAGTTTTCTGTAAACTGATGGAAAGAATCCTAAAAGATAGAATAAATAAACACCTGGCAGAGACTGGATATTTGGATATATACCAACATGGTTTTGTTAGAGGCAGGTCATGCCAGTCCAACCTGTTGCATTTTCTAGAACCTGTTAGTGAGGCTTTGGACAAAGGTTTGTCCGTAGATGTGATAGTTCTCAATTTTTCTAAAGCTTTTCATTCGGTGTCACACCAAATACTTATTGAACAATTTGAATCTATAAAACTCCATCCAATAATCATAAATTGGATAAAAGCCTGGCTATCTAATCGTACCCAATGGGCTTCAATAAAGCGTTATCTTTCACCTTGGGGAAGTGTGACCAGCGGTGTGCCACAGGCCTCGGTTTTGGGTCCAGTTCTCTAACATTCTAACAACAACTATGAGCCCGCTGACTAATACTTGCTGCTTGGCTAAATTTGCAGATGACTGCAAACTAGGAAGCATTACAACTGACTCTGAATTTGCCCTTTAATTGCAAAATAATTTGTCTTGCCTCGAAGGATGGTCAATAAAAAATTATTTATTATTTAACAAACAGAAAGGGAAGGTAATGCATTTAGGGAAAAACAATCAATGCAATGCATATAGGATGAATAATATCATCTTACAGACAACTGAACATGAAAAAGATCTTTGGGTAACCTTGTCAAAAGACTTCACATTTGATATTCACATACAAAATGCTGCCAAAAATGAGAATAAAATCCTGGGTTGCATTCTTAGAAATATCAAGAGCAGAGATAGAAATGTAATTATTCCGCTGTATGCACCTGGGCCCAGATATTCAAAAGGGTTGCACATGGTGCAACAGTGTTGCGTCATGCACAACCCACTGATATGCCCCGGAGTGATATTCAAAAGGAAAAAGTGCGCCGTACAAATCCTGATGCGCCAGAGTGCATCAGTAATGTATGCAGGCACAGATGGGAGGTGTGCCCATGCATAACCTGCACAGTTTGATATTCAGCCCGGGATGTGCAGAGTCATGCATGCGCAACCCCTACCTGCGCCTGCACAAAGTTAAGCCCAAAAAAAAAAGGAACAAGTGATGGCCACCCACAGGTGAGCTGCCGCACTGCAGGGCGCAACACAGCAGCTGCCACCTGTGGGTGGCCACCCGAGTTCCTGCCGCACCCGGCGGCACCCCCCCATGTCCCATCACGGGCATCCCTGTAGCGAAATCCCCCCTGTCCAATATCTCTGGTGGTCCAGTGGACCTCTATGTGCCCGATCACGGGCATTTGTCCTGAAGAGTAAGCCCCCATCCTATGTACCTGGTGGTCCAGTGGAAGTCCACGTCGTCTGATCGCGGGCATATGTCCTGAAGAGGCGTCTCTTTCCTTATCTCAGGTGGTTCAGTGATCAGATTCCAGCCGACACGGGCAGTCAATAATTTCTGAAGTCCAATATCCCTGGTGGTCCAGTGACCGATTTCATATCTGTAACTCATCAGTCATTTTCATTGCTTGTGGTGGTTAGTGAATTTCTCCCACTGAGCTCCCCACCGCCTCCCCGCCTCCCCGTCAGCCGTGGCGGGCGGTGAAAGTGCACCCCCACTCCACTCGCCACCCTCGCCGCTTCATCAATCTGGTCCGGTGGGTTCGTTGGTTCAGCGTGAACCACGCGCCATAATACCAGTCCAGATATGTGAATGAATCTGGACTGAGTGTGACGGTATGGGTTGCATGCCCATTGGCTCACACTGTGAACCAATGGCTGCAGTTCCTTACCGTAGCCGTCAGTCGGCAGGCGGGTGGTGCTGCCGCCTGGCCGCTGACGGGGGAGCGGGCGGTGGGACCCAGTGGGTGGGTGAGGAGGGGGCACTAGACCACCAGGGCAGTAGGGATATTGATGAGTTACAGATGCCCGCGATCGGGCAGCGATCGGTCCACTGGACCACCAGGGATATTGGACTTGGGGGTTCTATTACTGATGCCTGCGATCGGCTGAGTGCGTTCCACTGGACCACCAGGGATATGGGGGGGAGTTTTCACGAATGCCCGCAATCGGCTGCAGGGCGCCAGTCCCCGACGGCTGCTGCCTGGCAGGGTGCCAGGTGCAAGTTCTCTGGGATCGGTGCACCTGCACACTAATGGCATGCAAATGGGGCCATAATGAGATGCAAACGGTCCCCTGTGCGCCTTCCATAAATTAAGGCCCCATTTGCATGTCCCCTTTTGAATATCACAGGTGCTGTGCATGGCGCAATGGCACTTGCACAAGCGCATCTCTGTGCTCCATTCTGGCCACTGCGCCATGCACAGTGGGGGTGGCCAGGGTGCGACATTCAATGTTGCTGCACCATAGTGCAGTCTGCTGAACACGCCTAGCCACACCCCAGTAACAAAGTTGAGCTGCGCCCAGGCTTGCGCCACAGCCTGGCGCAGTCTGAATATCTGGGCCCTGGAGTACTGCTCCTCAGTTGTAGCTCTCTGCCTAATTAAAAATAAAAAATTATTGAAAAAGTCCAGCAAAAGCAACAAAAAATGTCTGTACAGTCAAGAGTTTAGATTATAAATAGAGATTAAGACTGTCACAAACCCACTCAGCAGGTCAGCCCTCTACTCCCAAAGTGCCAACCTCCGAGCACAGTCTTGAGAACAGTTAACAGAACAAGGTAACCCTCTTGTCTGTTTTTGTGGATTCGAATCAACCTTTGGTCTCAAGTCTTGGAGGGATTCAAACGGTGAACCTCTTATTAGTGTACCCAATGAACGCTTTAACCATATATACTCTACTTGTAAAGGAAAGAAATCAAAGACGGACCAAGTAAACTCTAAAAATAGAGTTTTACTACATTAGATAAAAAATATGTAATACATAAAATACAGAACTATATCACAAGACATACAAATCTCTTAAATAAAACAGGTTTTAACAGTGCAATTCCTGCTATAGCACTTAGATTTGTCTCTCTCTCTCTAAATACCTGCTTAAAGTGCTCACAGATGTTTCTTTGTCAGAGTCTAGATAGACGTGTCTCTGTGAAGTAAAACAGAATATTCCTTAAAGAAAACTGTATTTGCCAACCCCTTTGTGTGAGGTCACCTAGCTCCTCCTCTGTCAGAATATATAAAATATATATATATATCTATACAAAAACAGGATGTATTTTCAAAGCATTAAATTCTGCAACCTCAGCATAACTCATGTTCTTCAAATGACTCTCTTTGATCTTATGATAAGCTTCCCCCTTCCAGGACATGAAAGCATCTTTTATGACTTCACACTAAAACGTCACAACCTGCTCTTCTTCCTCTAAGCATTATCAAAGTTTATGATTTTCCCTCTCAGCAACTACAGCTATAATTAACTTAGTTAAAGTCTGTAATTAGCTTTGGGCCTTCCAGGTAACACCTTGCATCTAAAACCTGTGTGTGTGTGTGTGTGTGTCATACTCACATGCTGTTTCAGCATTTCTCAAGAGAGATAGTCCATAACCCATTTTTATATTACGAAAAATGATACAGGGATCAGAACCAGCTGTCCAAGTGTCACACAGATCTGTAGGTCTCTATTCTATGGAGTACAGAAGACCTCGAGGCGATCTATGTTTAACAGACAAAACCTTTAATAACATCTCAATTCTAGAAACAATAGGTTTAACCAGAAACCTGTCTATGGTTAACACAAGATCACATTCCCTGAAATTAAAAGGTATTCTAAAGAATATGCAAAAGAGGAACCATTGGTACTATCAGAGTGTCATCAATTCTTGGAATGCGCTACCAAATAAATATTGTTACAAGTACTTCTATAACTTCATTTAAGATTAATTTGGACTTACATATGGGGGATACAAAATTCAGTTTCCACGAATAAATTTGGTGGCGAGTTCATAAAGGGCAGTTCTGATCATCAAACTCATATACATCCTATGAGCCTATGATAATCGTTAATTATCTGTTCCTAACAAAAATATGCGCACTATGTTGTAATTGTTGTGATGCACTCTATGCTGGGTTGTATATTCCTATACACTATGGACTCTGTGCTGTATTGTACATATCAAAGCATTGGTTTTCATTTCCCTCTAGGTACATGTAACTAACCCTGGGCGACCTGAAAAAGGGTCCATCAAGGTCTCAGTGGGCCTTCCCGGTTACCAAAATTTAAATAAAAATAAATAAATGTTTAAAAACAGACAGAAAGGTGTTTTTCCCACTTTCAATATGCAAAATGTGAGTGTATCCTGCTGTCTTGAAAATTAGTCCCCCCAAATCATGCATATGTTATATCTTTCATTAACACACAAATGCCAGAAATAGAGTCCTGCCATGATTTTTGCCATTTGTGTGTTCATAACATATATTACATATGCATGACTCACGTTGCAGTGAACTTCCAGTTGCCAGTACCTCTGTGCACTAAATCAAAAAGCAGCCCAATGCAAAGTCGAGACACAGAAACAGGACACTGCAGGACTTGTCAATTAAATGTCCATATCTCTTCCTCACTGTCACTTTCTGTCTGCCTCGCTGTGCACCACACGGTGACCTGCTCACAGCAAAAAATGAAACTGGACCCCATAAAGGGAAATGAGAGCACACAGGACTTGTGCATTACATTTCCTGGTCTCATTCTTGCTGTCACTGTCGCTCACTATCTGGCTTTCCACCACACGGTAACTTGCTCCCTGCTGCAACAGAAATCAGACTGATGAGAAAGAGACTGCAGGATGACAGGCTCACTGTCGCTGTCTTTCATAGTACAAGAGCTCATCTTCAGGCTGCGGGGGGGGGGTGGTAAAACACACCACAAGGTCAGCACTTCAGATACTTTATGATGGGTGACGTAGGTGCAGCCCGGATTTTAAACAAACTGCAAACACACAACAGCTCACCTCCATGCTTCATGTGGGGCAAGATGTTTAGGATGCAGTACACTCACCCACCATGAATATTTTACATTGCTTAGCCACAGCAGTTTCGTCTGACAGGAAACAAAATGGCTGCTTTCCAGTTTTACATTTCTCTTTCTGCCCAGGGATACTGGTTCAGGGACATTCACACCAATTGTGAATTAAACAGGAGATTTAAACCACAGACAGGAGATGTCTTCCACCAACTGTGTTTCTTCCTTTTTACAACCAATGTTATAAAACCAAATAAAATTAAGTGTTTTAGCTTTTTTGTCCCATCCTGATGGCGCTGAAGGTTGAGGTGCTGGAGGTCACACCGGCGACCTGTATCGGGAATGAGAAAGGGGCCGCTAGGGTTGGCCAGGGAGGGAGAGGATCGAGCATCTGATGACAGCTCTCCTCTCCCGAGGAGGGGTGAGTTGCTGTCATGCTGCATGACTGCCATCAGGTGGAGGCCTGGAGGAAAATCTGTATCTGAGGGTGACATGAAGGGTGGGTATTGCCAGGTTGCAACATACATCTGCCTCCATGGATGTGTGTGCATCAGCAACAAGAGGATGGGAAGAAAATGTGAAAAAATGGAGCTGGCAGGCTCCATGATCCATGGCAGAAACCCTCACGGCTTCTTGATTTTTGCTCCGTGGGAAGGGAAGCCAACCCTAATTCCTCCAGCCATGCCACAGGAGGGAATCCATGGGGGAATTACGGGGAAGGGAGCTGAATTGGGGGAACCACCATGAAGAAGTCTGCCTGCCAGCCCTGGGGGAGTGGAGATAAAAGAGGACAGGGGAAAAAAGTTTTGCTTTTCACCAAGTACGCAAACTAAAGAGGGAGGGCTGCTGGATTGATAGGCAGGGTAGCCTTAATGAGAGACATGACTTAAATGTGGAAGTGAGTGGGTTAATTTTATGTGACTGAATTTTCATTTTACTAATCCTGATCATGAGTCTTGAGGGTAAGGTTTTATTTTTTTTTTTTTTTGCTTACTATTTATGCCTCCCCCCCACGGCCACCCCTTCCATCAGCGCCTCAATGCACCACTCAGGCTGTGCTGGTAGGACCTGAGGACACCTGCCCCTGTTGAGTGCTCTGCTCCAGTAACCATCCAGCCCTGGATAACCCCCGGGTGGGGAAGAGGGAACACCTCCAATTCCTCTGAATCTCAGGGAAGCAAACACTCAGAGTTGCTCCTGGGGCTCACCCCAGTCATTGGTGCCAAGGCCTATCTTCTGGCGTGACCATGGGAATATTTTCCTGTGATTCTGGTACCCACCCCCTGCCAACGTCATCGCTCAGGGAGGGCCAATGAGATGAGGGCACACTAAGATGTGCCTTCCCTCAGGCCCTCAGCTGACATCCGCACCTCCCACCTATTACTGCTTTCCTGATTACACCACCACCTGTGGTCACCCAGGTGGCAGTATAGCAACGAGGGCTGTGACCCACCCTCCCCAGAGAAGGAGAGTGGCCTTGTAGGCATGTGATCCTTCTCTCCCTGGCCAGCTCTCCAGAAACCCAGGCTCGTCACCGATCCTGGGTCATTGGTGTCACGTGGTAGCGCTATTGCTGCACCGGCAGGCCAGCTCAAGGTTGGGGGTACATAACTTCCTAGATCAGGTTTACAGACTTGACCATATTTTTATTTCATTGGTTCTATGTATGGAAAAACTACAGTGATCAGAAAACTGTATGTAACCCCCCACTATACTGCACAGTAAGCTACCCCTTGGTACCCTTGACTGGGCAACCAAACTACTTCAGACAGTCAGTACCATCCCTAGCTTTGGGAATGTATACTAGCCTCGTTATTTCTAGAGGTCAGAAAGTGGTAGGAGTATACAAAAGCAAATACAAATGACAAAATATACCCAGATCCTGAGGAGAGAACATTTTGCTAGGGCTATGCTAGATCTATATTTCTGGAGGGGTACCCAGTAATTCCACACAGGAAGCAGTAAATGAAAATTATGTACCTCCCGTAATTCCTGATCTTTCTGTGTAGCTTCACCTCTTCAGCATTCATCACTGTTGGGTAGTGAGTCGGAGGATCAGGACCCTGCAGGAGCTTTTTTAATTTTTGCGCCATAGGAGGAGTGGACATCGGGACAGCACTGCCCTCGAGACCGACGTATTACGTGGCACTCACAGGTTGGCCAATAACCATCATTGATCCCTCCTCAGCCCCAGTTCTGCGTGCCTGAGAGAGAGAGAGAGAGAGAGAGACAGAGAAGAAATAAGGAGGTCGGGAGGGTGGGCAAGGGAGCCCGAGGGACAGCAAAAGGAAAGGATGTAGAACTAAAAGGAGGAATAAGGTGAAGGGGACAGAAAAGGAGGAAGCCTTCAGGATTGGGACAGGAGGGTCCCTATCTCGGGGCAAGAAGGAAGGGGTGGAGGAGGGAGGAATAGAGGACAGAGAATTTAAGGAGGGAGGAAGGAAGAGGAGACACCACTCCCGAGGCATCACCCTGGATTGCTCCAGGGAGATATGCCACAGGTCAAACCAGATAGGCCAGAGATGGAAACAGGGCTTGGAGCAGAGGATGGCCCCCATTTAGAGGAGAAAATGAGTCCAGAGGGCCAAGGATGGGTTGGTGTCTCCTCTTCCTGCGAGGTGGATTGAGGCAGAAGAACCATCTTAAATGTTCCTGGTGAACAACCCTAGGGGACTGAAATTCAGTTATTGGGGGTGGGGCACCTCAAGAGGAGAAACTGGAGGGGTAAAATAATATATTCTCCTGAAAGGAGGAGAGAACAACCATAATGGAGGCACAAAGAGGTTGGAAGGAGGACAACTGAGTAAATCACCAGAGCTCCCCTCGTGACACCAGACTCCCTCAAGGACTAGAGGAAGCAGGACATTCCAGGACTTGCCTGGGCTGAGAGGGGGCTCTGGAGATTCCCAACAGCAGAGACCTTCCCTGTCTGCCCACCAGAGGAAAAAACCCTCAGCCCCAGAGGGAAGGGGGTAGGAGGTGCTGGAAATGGACCAAAGTCCAAATGGGAGACAAACGGGGACGAGGAGGATCACCCAAAGACTGAAGCCTGAGAGGGGAAGATGGGCAGGATTCAGTGATGAATTGTGAAGTTACACAGAAAGATCAGGAATTATGGTAGGTACATAATTTTAATATCTTGTCTGTGTCAGTCTTCACCGTTGAGTGATTACCGAGCCCCCCAAAGGCCCCCAGGACCTCCCTAAGGAACAAAGTCCTGCAGCCTCCAGTGGGGAAGACACCAGAGGAGGGAAACCTAGCAGGCCTGGTTAGGCCTGGGTGAGGCAAGGTTCTCCTAGCAGGAGAAGGAAGGTGCCCTGAAGCTCTTGCCTCCCCCTTTGGGGGAAAAAAACAGGTTACTCACCAGTAACAGTAGTTCTAGGAGTGGTATATGTTGTTCATTCACACTTTTTGGCATGTCCCTTTCCCCTTTAATTTTTGCCAGAAGGTCTTCAAGCTGGCTTCTCCCACCCACTGGGGTGGTATAACCCTCATCTCCACCCCATAATGCCAGATTGTAGCCTGCTGGAAGCCAGGTTTGTGCGTCGCAGCCGGGGAGGTCGTGTGGGTCAGTATGGATGAACAACATATACCACTCCTAGAACTACTGTTACAGGTGAGTAATCTGTTTTTCTAGTGATGTGGATATGTTGTTCTTATCCACACTTGTTGGCAGACTCCTAGCAGTTCTCTGGGATGAGGAAGGCAAGGTGCACATCCCCTACTTAGGGAACAGAGACTGGAGTGTGACTCAAGGTCGATGTGGTAATGGGTGACAAAGGTGTTTGCTGTCTTCCAGGTAGCAGCCCTGCAGATTTCCTGGATAGGGATGTCCCTGGAAGCAGCCACCGATGCAGTGGTATGGTGGGTAGAATGAGCTCTTATCCCTCTGGGAGGCTCCTTTCCCACCAACCTATGGCAGAGATCAATGCATGATGTAATCCATCTGCCAATCGTCTGCTTTGCTGCAGGCCTGCAAGGTGCTGCTTCCGCGCAAGTGACAAACAGCTGGTGAACCTCTCCTTGAACTTCCGCCATCCTCTCCTTATAGTAGAAGACAGCACATCTCACATCCAGAGTACGGAGCCTGTACTTAGCATCAGAGGTGTAGTTTGGGTAGAATACAAGCAGACTCAACACCTGATTAAGGTGAAACTCTGACACCACCTTCTGGAGGAATTTCGTGTGGGGGCGCAGGAAACCTTGTCCCTGTGGAAAACCAGAAAAGGGGACTCCACTGAGAATGCCTGAAGCTCCCCAGTCCTTCTGGTGGATGTGATAGCCACCAGGAAGGCCGTCTTCCATGACAAGTGTGACATCTCACACTTCTGCACTGGTTCGAATGGCTTGCCCATGGGCTTTGCCAAGACCAGCCGTAAATCCCACTGAGGTGGAGGTTCACACACCGAAGGGGATATGTGATCGAGGCCTTTGAAAAAGCACTAGAGCACCTTCTCCTGTGCCACCATTTGCTGACTGGCCCATGCTCAGTAAGCAGAGATGGCAGCCAGGTGCACCTTAAGGGTCGAAGACTGGAGACCTCCTTTGGACAGAGACAAAAGGTAGTCTAAGATGCTAGCCACTGGACAGGACAGAGGGTTCAAGCCCTTATCCTGACACCAAACGGAAAATCTCTTCCATTTGAAGGCATAGCACTGCCTGGTCGACTCCTTCCTGGATGCTTCCACTACAGTGAGTAAATCCTCAGAGACACCCAAAGCCTGGAACTCTAGCTGCTCAGAAGCCAGGCTGTCAGGTGCAAGGACTGAAGGTCTGGGTGGAATACCTTCCCCTGATTGATTGAGATCAAGTCTGGGCATGCTGGCAGATGCCTCGGGAGCCTGTTGCTGAGACTGAGGAGATCTGGATACCAGAACTGGAAGGGGCCAGTCTGGGTCTACCAGGATCACCTGCACCTTGTCCCTTCTCACCTTGAGAAGCACCCTGTGGATCAAGGGAAATGGAGGGAAGGCACAGAAGAGGCCTGGGGTCCATGGCCTCGAGAAGGCATCCCCCTGCAGTGTTCCCCACTGAGGGGGGGTGGGCATGTAACAGACTCAGCTTGGTGTTTTCTCTGGAGGCAAATAGGTCCACCCGATGGGGGCCCCAGTGGGAGAACAGACTGTGAGCTACCTCTGGATGGAGAGACCACTCGTGGGATGTCTCGCCTATATGGCTGAGAGCATCTGCCAGTTGATTCGAGGCTCCTGCCACATGGATGGCTAGGAAATCCACCTCCAGTCGGCTCACGAGTGTCCAGATGCAGAGCACTTCCCTGCACAACAGCCAGAAGTGCATGCTGCCCTGTTTGTTAAGGTGGTACATGGTTGTGGTATTATCCGTCTAGACTTGAACCACTTGACCTCGAAGCTGCTGAGTGAATGCTGACAACACCAGTCTGACCGCTCTGAGCTCCAACAGGTTGATATGGTATAGGGATTCCTCAGGGGTCCAGAACCTGTGGGCCCTGTTGTTCCCCATGTTGACTCACCAGCCCGTGAGAGAGGCATCAGTTGTGAGGATGACGTCGGCTCAGGGCGGACAAATGGGATCCCTTCCTGCAACTGGTCTAGAACGGTCCACCACTGGAAAGCATCCCACATCTTCTGGGTCACAGTGATCAGCTGGTCAAAATGATCTAGGTGCTGAGTCCACTGGGTGGCCAGCTCCCATTGAAGGGGGCACATATGCCACCAGGCCCAATAGATCACAGCTGTGCAGGCCACTATGTAGCCCCAAAAGCGCAGTAAGTCCCAGGCAGGGCGCAAGTTCCCAACCAGAAATGATTGGGCAAAGGAGGAGAGAACCTCCGCCCTGTCTGCCGGGAGCCGTGCTCTGGCTTGGCAAGAGTCGTGCTCTGCCCTGATGAAGCATATCACCTGAGATGAGGCCAAGTTGAGATCAGGTCTGGAGGGCCACGTCCCTGGACCTCTCCACCTCTTGCTGGGTGGAACCTGCCAAGAACCAGTTGTCGAGGTAAGGGTACACTCTGACCCTTCGATGCCTGAGATGCGCTGCCACCACTGCCTAGCATTTGGTGAAGACCCAATGGGCTGATGACAGGCCAAATGGCATGGCTTGGAACTCATATAGGGTTCCCTCTGCTCTGAAGCAGAGGAACTGCGGCTGAGATGGATGGACTGGGACGTGAAAGAATGCATCCTGGAGATCCAGTGAGCAGAACCACGTGTTTTGCTCCAGAGATGGTATGATTTGGGACAGTGTTATCATCCTAAAGGTGTTTGGCCGGAGATACTGATTCAGGTCATGCATATCTAGAATGGGGCACCAGCCCCCCATCCTCTTCAGCACCAGTAAGTACCTGGAAATGAACCCTGGGTTGACTGGAGGATCAGCCACTCGAACCACTGCCTCCTTGAGGAGGAGCTGGGCTATGTCATCTCTCAGAGTTGATTGAGTGTGTGCTGATACTCTCTCCTCCCATGGGGCATGGGCTCAACAAGGAAGGTACTCCTTGAATTCCAGAGGCAGACCCTGGCTGACCACTTGACCTGTTCATGGTAACAGAGGACCAGGTATAAAGAAAGTGGTGGAGCTGACCCCCCCATTTGAGGACTCAGAGCTGGTGTGAGAGGGATGGGGTAGCAACCCCTATCCCGTCACTGAGCAGGATTGGAGGAAGAGGGTCCAGGGCCTGAACCCTGACCTCCTTGTCTGTGGTCCACTGGAGGCCTGGACTTGGGGAGAGGGCGCCAAGCCTGTGCCTGCTGTTGCTGCCCAATGTGAAAGGAGGGTTGCTGGGCCGCAGGAGCAGGGTGCCGGAAAAGCTTTTTCTTCTTCTGCTGCTTCTTGATGCCAGGAGTGCTTTGAGCAGAAGTGTCTGAGTCCAAGGTGGCACTGGACTGCTCGATTTACTGAAGGTGACCATCCACACCTGGGCCGAAGAGATCAGTACCCAGGAAAGGAACATCAGTGAGTTTGTGCTGGGTATTACTTACTTGGTATGAAAAAACAGAAGAAGGCCAGAGCCCATCGAGACTGTTCCCCACATTATGTGGGACATTATCTATCTATTATCCCTCAACCAAACATCTAATTTGTTTTTAAAGACAGTGGCACTAGTTGCCTCTACCAATTCTTGTGGCAAGGTGTTCCATACAATGGATGCTCTTATTGGAAAAAGTTTCCCTTTTGCTGGTTTTATAAGTTTTTACTTCAAGCTGTTTATTATGCAGTCTCTGAACATGTCTCCTTTTGGAGAGTGTTAGACCACATTTTTCCATTAGATCGGGTGAATTTATTAAATTAAAAACCATAAGCATATCATCTGTTAATCTTCTAGTTTGAAGAGAGAAGAGACCAGTAGCTTTTAATCTGTTCTGATAATCCAAGTTTGTTAATCTTGGAATCATTCTAGTTACTCTCCTTTGAACCTGTTCAAGAATTGCTATGTCATTTTTTTGTTTTGGATTCCAGAAAGGGAAGCCATAGTCTAGATATGGTCTAATGTATGCCCTATACAATGGAATAAGGCATTGTTCAGTGCGATTAACAAAAGTGCGTTTTATTTGCCTCAAAAGTCTGTTGGTCATGCAAGCAGTTCTAACACAGTGATCATTTAATGTACGTTTATTAATAACATATATCCTTAAATCTTTTTCACAATTTGATGAGTGAAGTGGTAGTTCAGTATCTGCCACAAAGATGTAAAGCCTCAGCCAAGCCCTGCAGTGTGAGGCAACCGTGGCTGCCACCAAACGGATGCAAGAGTCCCTAAGGTCCAAGGCCATCTGAAGCTGCTGTTTGGCAACAGCACGGCCCTGGTTCTGGACCTGCTTGACTGTAGTCTGAAGGTCTGCATGGAGGTGCAGGAGAACTTTATCAAAGGACCCCAGAAGGGCATAGGAGAAGTGTACCATGATGATGGCTGAGCTAGCCTAATGGAGGCCTAGAGAGGAGGTTGCATAGACCTGCCTGGCAGTGTGGTCCAGTTTTTTGTACTCCTCCTCTGGAGGTCTTTGTCGGCAGAACTACCTGTGCGTCTGAACACAGAAGTAGTCACTAACCCCTCAGCCGAGAGATGTTCCATGAACGCCGATAGGGACTCTATGAGCACCGCATACTTGCAGGCCATCCTGGCAGACAGAGCTGGGCAGGAGGCAGGATGCTGCCAGAGCTCCAAGGCCGGGCCAACAATGGCCTCGGCCATTGGAAAGCCCTCTGTAGGGGTATCCCCTCTTTTAAGAATATCTGTACGAGGGTACTCCACACGTTTCTGGACAGGTCCCCATAAAAGATGAAGGGCCCTCCTCCATCGACAGACTACCGACCGACTCATCATCCAGCGGGTGAGAGTGGAGGTTGGTGTTATCAGAATCCGAGGTATCCAGATTAATTAGTCAGCCACCAAGGTCCCCCCAAACACGCCTCAGACGATCAGGCGTAAGGGTGACTGATGACCTGTGAGGAAGACCCAGGACCATTCGGGAATCCTTCATAGGAGCCCCTTTTTGGTGGCAGCTCCGCCACTATCGGTGGAGAGACCGGTTTAGGCTGAATCAGGGCAGGTTTCACCGGCTCTGTGGGCGGAGGAAACATTTTTATCGGTTCCAAGGGAGTCGGCTTTGGCCTGGGAGGTGAAAGCCACATAATGGCCAGGGTAGAAAATGAGGAAGGCTTCTGCCCGGACAGAATGAACTGTTGCCATATCAAATCTTTGTAGCATCAGAGTTTCCCCCAAAGCTTCTCCTCATCCAAGGACGACGAAAATGAGGGGTGACGTAACCTCTTTTTGGCACTCTTATGTGCCTTCCTTGACCTATTGGTCGAGGGAGTCCAAGATCTCGACCTCGACTGGGCTGGCCGACTGGGTTGCTTGGGAGACACCGGCAGGACCAGTGATTTTCCGAGATCAGGGACTGGTTCCTCGATGGGACTGCCAGCAGGCTGGGTCTCCTCATCAGGATAAACAAGACCGGAATCTTGTTAAGAGAGTCATCGACTTCCTTAGCCAACAACCAATCGACAGAGTTGAGAGTTATCTCAACCGCATCGTCGATCGAGACTTTGGCTGGCTGACCAGATGGAGAGACCGAAAAGCTGGCAGCCGAAGACACAATCTCAACTGAGGTCGAGACTGGAGATTCTTGGGACCGAGATCCCTGTGAGAGGCAAGGGAGAGCACAGGGGTGCGTGCATCAGGAACTTTAACTCATGGTTGAAGAACTGGTGCTGTGAGGAAGGGTTTGGATTCATTGGTGACTGGGGACCCACCTGGAGGGATGGAGGATTGTTCAAGCCTGACGGCCTGCATCCATCCTGGAGGGGAATCCAAGCACTCAATGATAAGTTTAAATACTACACTGACAAGCATTTAAACTAGCAAAAGGGGGTGGCAGGCCAACAAGGAGGGTACCTACTTGCTCACCCCCCACAGCTAGCAGTGGAACCAGTGAACCGGAGGAGTGGCTATCTCTACAAAGCAGTGTGCAAAAGATGGAGATTAGTGCCCAAGAGGTGGATAGGCAGAAAAGGGGCAAAATTCAGCAGAAGGGCAGACAACAAGGAGAATCAGGGATAAAGGACAACCAAGGAAGGGGCTGGAGTAGAACAGCGAAACAGTCTAGGGAGATCAAATCATGGAAAGCCATGTGTGCAATGCCAGGAGCCTTAGCAACAAGATGGAAGTTCTGGAGGCTGTCATGGTGCAGTCAGACCTGGACATTGTGGCCATCACTGAAACCTGGTGTAATGATAACCATGACTGGGAGATGGCCATACCTGGCTACAACATATTCAGAAGAGACAGGGCAGGCAGGAAGGGAGGAGGAGTGGCACTGTATATGAAAAATGACATAAGGGCCACAGAGATCCAGGAGGAACAAAATGGGGGAGAGATACTGTGGGTTAAGTTGGAAAGGAAAATGGGGCCAGCCAACCACACAGGAGTGGTCTATAGACCACCAGCCCAGGAGGAAGAAACAGATAGGGAGCTGATGCTAGCCATCCAAGGGATGGCAGACAAGGGTGAGGTAGTACTAGCTGGAGACGTCAATATTCTAGACGTGGACTGGAGCATCCTAGTAGCAGCATCAACTAGGAGCAGATTTATCCTGGACTCCCTTCAGGGTGCCTTCCTCAAGCAACTGGTCATGGAACCAACTTGACAGAAGGCAATACTGGACCTTGTGCTCACAAACAGGGACAGTGTGATGGGGGTAACAGTGGGGGAGCACATGGGGAACAGTGACCACCAGTCATTGTGGTTTGAAATCACAGAAAGAGCAGAACCAAACCACACAAAAATATGTATCCTGGATTTTAGGAAGGCAGACTTTGGGAAAATGGGGAGATACTTGAAAGAGGCATTAAGGGGAATGGAGCAGGAATCAGGGGTTGAGGAACAGTGGGCAGTATTTAAAATGGGGATTACAAGAGCAACAGAATTATGCATTAAGCAGGTTAGCAAGAGGAAAAGGAAGAGGAGACCATTATGGTTTTCCAAAGAGGTAGCAAAAGAAAGTGAAAGCCAAAAGATTGCATTCAGGCAATACAAAAAGATACAGGCAGAAGGGGATAGGGAGAAGTACCAGGAGAAGCAAAGGGAGGCAGGGAGTCAGTAAGGAAGCCAAAGCTCAGACAGAAGAACACACTGCAAAATCAGTGGGTAGGGGACAAAACCTTTTACAGGTACATAAGTGAAAAAAGAAAGGCAAAGGAGGGATAGTGAGACTGAAGGGGAGGATGGGGGGCATGGAGGATGACAACAGTAAAGCTGACATATTGAACAGGTATTTCTGCTCAGTCTTTACTGAGGAAGAGGAGGCTAATGGGTCTGAAGGAGTACAAGGGTGAGAATGGTGCAGAAATGGACACAAGTCCCTTTACACGAGAAAGAGTCCTGAAGAAACTGGAAGTAATAAGAGTTGATAAAGCAATTGGGCCAGATGGGGTGCACCCCAGGGTCCTTAAAGAACTAAGAGAGGTGGTGGCTGAACCTCTGGCTATCCTGTTTATCCAATCACTGGAAACAGGGGAGGTACCCAAAGACTGGAGGACAGCAGATGTAGTCCCCTTATACAAAAGTGGGAACAAAGAGGAAGCAGGGAACTACAGACCAGTCAGCCTCACCTCGGTAGTGGGGAAGATCATGGAAGCACTACTGAAGGAGAGATTGGTGGAACATCTGGTTGTCAATGGACTACAGGACCCAAGGCAGCATGGTTTCACTAGGGAGGTCATGTCAGACCAACCTCGTTGAATTTTTGACTGGGTGAGTAGGGAGGTGGATCAGGGAGGGCAGTGGACATGGCCTATCTGAACTTCAGCAAGGCCTTTGACACTGTGCCACATAGAAGACTATTACAAAAACTGGGAAATATGGGTGTGGGCAGGACAGTAGTGTGGTGGGTAGGTAACTGGCTGGGTGGCAGGACACAGAGAGTAGTGGTAAATGGTTGTCACTCCACAGAGGGAAGAGTGACCAGTGGGGTACCACAGGGATCAGTGCTGGGACTGGTCCTATTCAACATCTTCATCAGTGACATGGCGCAGGACCTAGAAGGCAGAATTTCACTGTCCGCTGATGACACAAAGCTCTGTAACAGAGTAGACACACCAGAGGGTGTAGACAGAATGAGAAGGACCTACAGAAACTTGAAGAATGGTCAGGGGTTTGGCAGTTGAAATTCAATGCAAAGAAGTGCAAGATAATGCATATGGGGCACAAAAACCCTGGCACAACATATCAGTTGGGGGTGAGGATATAGCATGCACCAAGCAGGAAAGAGATCTTAGGGTTATCATCTCTGATGACCTCAAGGTAGGGAAACAGTGTGACAAGGCAGCAGGTAAAGCAAATAGGATGCTGGGATGCATAGGCAAGGGGCATCACCAACAGGAAAAGGAGGTCATAATTCCACTATACAAGACACTGAGTGAGGCCCCACCTGGAGTACAGTGTACAGTTCTGGAGACCTTACCTACGTAAGGACATAGGGTAGAGAAGGTTCAGAGGAGGGCAACAAAGATGGTACATGGATTGCATCACAAGTTCTATGAGGACAGGTTGAAGGAACTAAATATGTACTCCCTGGAGGAGAGGAGGGAGGGAGAGGGATATGAGAGAGATATACAAGTATCTTACAGGGAGGAACAGGGCACAGGAATACACTTTTTAAGCGAAAAAGATGTTCCAGGACTAGAGGGCATGGGATGAAGTTGGAGGGGAGGCCGATTCAGAGGAAACGTGAGGAAGAATTTCTTCACAGAATGAGTGGTGGACAAGTGGAACACCCTGCCAGAGGAAGTGGTGGGGGCTGAAACAATCACGGGATTTAAGAATGCATGGGATAGACATAAAGGAATTCTGGAGGTCAGGGGTAAGGGGCAACAGACTTCTTGGAAAACATAAACTGAACTTACAAACTCAAATGGGCAGACTGGGTGGGCCATAGGCCCTTATCTGCCGACACTGTCTATGTATCTATTTATCTATGAGATCACTCTTAATCCCAAGAACATCTTTGCCGAGACAAAGAATCTGTCAGTTCCTTGTCCTTTTTATGGGACCAGGAGGTGAGCGAGCCCGAAGGTCCTTCGTCCTTAGTGGGGAGAGAAAGGCACATCTTCTGAAAGGTGCCCGAGAATGTGGAGCCCAGGTTGAGTGGAACAAAAAATCAGCCGAGAGGAACGCTCTGCGGCACGCACTGCCTCTTCCTCAAAGGCCTGCATCTGTTCTAACTGCTCAGCGGACCCAGCAGCCGCAGAGACTGCCCACTGGGCCTCTTTGGATTTCACCGGTGGATTCTGTTTCTTGGGCCTGCCCAGCTTCAAGCATACGAGCTGATCGTCGAGGACGTTTGGTTGGAGCGAGGCAAACTTCAGAAACCTGGATGTCATGGCTGACACCTAAACAGTAGGCAGCACATGGAGTGTGGGTCTGTGTGAGACATTTTCTGGCTGCATGGGCACTGGCGAAAACCAGGGGAAGATTCATCTTCCATTATCGAGAAGCAAAAGCGACAATTGCTAGCTCAGACAAATGTAATCTTCAGTGGATCTGAAGGTTTTAGAGCCAGGGCCTACAACACACAGTAGCAGAGTGGAGGCAGCCTGCATCTTCCAGCGGAAAGGAAGATCTGGTGTCATGGGGCGGAGCCGATGGTTATACTACCCGGGTGGGTGGAAGGAGCCAGCTTGAAGACCATCTGGCAAGAATTAAAGGGGAAAGGGACATCCCAACAAGTGTGGATAAGAACAACATATCCACATCCCTAGAAAGATGGGTTCCCCGGAAAGAGAGGGCAGTCACCCTATGCTGGGCCAGGGGTGACAACCAGGAGAGAAGAAGCCACGCCGTCTGCCTGATGCAGATCGTTGTCCCCGCCAACCTGAAAGCCACCTCAGTGGCATCATAAGATGCCCTAGCTTGGTGCCTTGCTAGCTCCAGACCCCGTGTGGAAAGGGCAATGGCCTGTCTGGTTGCCTCCGAGTCAGGCAAAGAAGCTAGGATTTGACCTAGCAAAGACTGTAAGTGCCTGTTATAGGCAGCATGGTGGGCCTGATGAGCAGAGATGCACAAAAGGAGGCGTGTCAATGAGAACTCTCTCCTCCCCCAAAATTCAAACTCGGCTGCTTCAGATTCTTGGGGTCAATCACACCTTGGGCCCCTATACCCAGCAGGTGTGTCCAGGAGAGTCATGCATGACGGGGGGGGTGAGTCAAGGCTCCTGGAGACCCAAGGGGTGCACAATACCTTTGGCTGGGGTTGAGGGATATCACCAGGCCTGGTAAGACGCCTCCCGAAAGGTTGGCCACGCTGAACACGCCTAAGAAGGCACACGCCAACCGGTCTGGATTGTGGTCGCCTATGGTGGAGACATGGAGCTTGTCGAGCAACTCAACAGGAAGCGCTGATAGCTAGACAGATTAGCAGCTGGGGAAAGGTGAACAGAAGACTCCTCTCCCTCAGAGGAGGAAGATGAGGGAGCTGACAAGCCTGGAGAGTCAGGTTCTGGCTGCACAGGGGAGTGGTGAAACACCTCCTGGTCCATGGACTGGTAATGATCAGGGAACAGTGCAGCCATGGACCTGAACTGTTCCCAGGTGAGGGGCCTCGTTGGACTGGAGTGACCTGGGAAAGAGGGAGGGGTTGGCAGAGGCAAGGGGGCCAAGCACCTATGAAGAAGGGTAAGGCCTCTGCCCGGGCTAGGGGTCCCACCGGGAGACCTCAAAGGAGGAGGAGGAGGAGATCTGGTAGTTCTGGCAGACGAAGGCTGCTTCACCGAGCTGGAGCAGCCAGAGCTGAACCAGATAAGAAAATTTCCCCCACGAGGCGACTGGGGCCGCATGAGCCCAGAAGGGCAGCCCCTAACCTCCTTAGATGAGGTCCCTCTCTAGGAGGCATCGGGGGAGAAGGTCGGACCAGAGCTGCAACTCCTCCCTGAACCCCCACAGGTTCCCAGGAAAGGGCACCACCCTGAATCCAACCCCCTCAACCCCTTGGACTCGGAGACAGCCCTCTTTCTCATCATCAGCTGAGGCACCTGACACCCCGCAGCTGACTCCTGAGAGGCAGGCGGAGGTGGAGTGCCCTCCCCTACCTGAGGTGCTCCAGCTAGCCTGAAGTAGGGCCAGCAAGAACTATCACCAGAGGGGGTATGCCTCCCAAGTTGGCAGATGGGTCACCAACTCCAGGCTGCCCTTTGGTGCTACCCGGGGTACCAGAGGACTGGTCAGTGCCACCGACCCTGAAATCAGCCGAAGCCATCTGCTCCATGGAAGGGGGCTGAACCAGAGCTGCTGCACTGGAGGAAGAATAATCAGTGGGCTCCTGAGAACCTGGGGGTCCAGTCTGGGTCAGCCTCAGAATCGTCCTCCCCAGAGGAGGCCCAAACCCAGACCACTCCCCGATCTCTCTCAGCCACAGTGCTGCGAGCGACACTGCGAACTGGCCATGTGCCGCCCACAGCACCACTCCCATCCCTGACACTGTGAACGGCGCCAGAGTCAGAGGCAGTGCCAGAGGCTGGCCCCTCGCCACCTGTGGTGCCACTTCAATCCCTGGTGCCGCAAACTGTGCCGGAATCAGGAATGGCACCAGTGGGTGGCACCAAGGACGATGCCAGCCTGGGCATGGAAGCCTCAGACCGTGACACCGGGGAAGCCCTCACCTCTGCGGAAGCGACTGCCTGGACGGTGCCTCCAGCCTGACCCCAAGGGGGCCAGACCAGGTCTCCTACACCGTGAGAGGGGTTTCCGCTGTGGCAAGGCTAGAACTGGCAGAAACCTCCTCCTCCATGGGCTGTATAGGTCCAGGAGGGGACCCGGAGGAAGGGTCAAGAAACCTACTTTTGGCAACCTGAGTACGTGCCTGTCCCCTGAAAGTCGGCGGCGCATGTCCGATCTTCAACGCGCACAGCTCCAACACATGACAATCCATGGAGAAACAGGCATCTCATCTGTCCATGTCGTGGTTCGGTCCCAAGCAGCTAAGGCAATGTTCATGCTGATCCATGACGGAGTACAGTCGGCCACAGGGACACCAACGCATTGGAGGCCAACCCGACCCTGAAGATTTTTTTCTTGCCCATGAACCAGAAATGACTGGATGGAAAAACACAAACCAAAATCAGCACTCTGCATCAACGGAGAAATAAAATGGAATGATCTCACCAGTCAACACCGAGGAACGGAGCCACAGAACTAAGACTGTTTTCTACCGACTGACTAGGCCGCAGA
Organism: Neoceratodus forsteri; assembly: GCA_016271365.2. Lineage (NCBI taxonomy): Eukaryota > Metazoa > Chordata > Ceratodontiformes > Ceratodontidae > Neoceratodus > Neoceratodus forsteri. The sequence continues at coordinate 285,079,806 of CM057459.1, forward strand.
ATAATGGCACCCAACACACGAGGTCATGCTCACTCGACAGCGGGAGAAGCAGAACAGGGGTTGCTGACGGTTACTGGCCAACCCATGAGTGCCACGTAATACATCGACTCCTATCTCAAAAAAAAAAAAAAAAGCCTCCATGGGGTCCTGATTCTCTGGCTCACTGCCCAACAGTGATGAATGGTGAAGATTGACACAGACAAGATCATGAATGTCCAAACCAGATTGGAGTTCTAGAGTGTGACTTTATTCCAAAGATGGTACACTAAAGCAAAGGTGGATCACCAAGGTTTATACATCGTGGCATAAGGCAATGGCTGAACAACAGAAATCTGTATCAGACAGAAACTCTACATATCCCATATATTACAGGACCTTGAATTCTCTTCAGCGGCAATGGCCTCAGCTGAACACACATTTTTTCTAGTGGTACTGGCCACAACGGAGCACACATTTGCCATATGGCATAGGACTCAAACACTTTTGAAAGTGGCAACTGGCCACCACTGAACTATTTCTTCTAGTGGCACTGGCCACAACTGAGCTCGTAGGGGCTAAAAATGAGCACAACCCACACCGGGGGTAAACTTTCTCTTCAGGCATTGGCCACCATGTCCTGAATAACCAGGTACCCTTACGGAACCTGTAGTGCTGAACTGGTCACTCCAGATGGGGGGTGCCCACCTTTTGCTTCCACGTCCATACCCAGCCATTCTTTCAGAGTTACACCTCAAAACTTCTAGTAAAAACAGTTAGGAATATGCTTCTTGAAATGACTTTCACATCCTGCATATGAAAAACACTACTTCTGAGTGTAGAAACTAAAGTCCTGAACAATGCGCACAAGTCTCTCTGGGGACCCCACGATCGTCAGCTAACTTTAAAACATGAGAAAAGTCTCAAGTTAGAACAGAAACTGGTGTATATTTCCCTTTGTCAGAGAACACCCAAAACAGGTACTTTCCTCTGGGAAGCACAAAGTCAGATTACTCACGGCTGGAGAAAACAAACAGGCAGCTTCAAAGTCCTGGATCAAAATAGGGGATTGCCCCGTTGATCCATTATGGCAGTCCATTCCATCTCTCTAGGGATGAAAAATCAGGAACTCCTGCTCTAGACAACAGTTTCCACCACTTCTACTTGGCAGGCAGATGTTTCTCAGCACTAGGGTGAGAAAATAAGCTCTCCTCTCAGAACCCACACTGCAGCTCTCACTCCTCCAACTGCTCTCACAGACCTCTGGCTCAGAACTCCAACCAACAACTGACTCAAGATTCTAAAACTTCCCACTCACAGACAGGTGCCATGGCTTATGCTGCTGCGAGAGTTCTAAATGACATCCTCTCTTTCTCCTCTCAGCTGAGACCAAGTAAACAGAGAGTGAGCAGGTGAAAAACCTGTTTAACCAGTTATTCACCAGCTGCCTTCCCTACCTAGCACTGACACTGATGGGATTCTAGTAACCCCAGGGGACTGGATGGTTACATATATTTCTTTGTATATATTATATGACAAATGTAATATAGGCTAGAATTCAACCTAGACAAATTGAGAAAAGCTGCTTCTTAGAACACAGCATCTAACAAGAGCAAACAGTTAAAATTATGGCAAAGAGAAAGGAATATAGGACCATCCTGAGTCAGGTTATGTAGGGGAGGATAGGTGGGAGGTCAAACATACTAAAGGACACCTTGAAAGAAACAATATTACTACAGTGAGTAACTTTTTCTTCTCACCCCATGGGTCCTTTACTATGCTTGACTATAGCAGGCTACAAAGCAGTGCCAGTTGAGAGGTGGGTACAGAACATACTTAGGAAAGAGGCTCTGCAGGACTGCTATGCCAAATTTGACATCTGATCTGGACTGAACATCCAGGCAATAGTGCTTTGTGAAGGTGTGTACAGTAGTTGCTTTGCAGATATCGAGCAAGGGGATGTCCCTTGCAGCTGCCACTGAGGCAACAGTGCCCCTAGTGGAATGGGCCCTGAGAGGGCTGTTTGCCAGCTTTGCTGTAACAAAACTGAATATAGAAGACTATCCATCAGGAAATAGTTCTCTTGGTGGCTGGTCTGCCCCTGACTACTTCACCATAGATGAAGAACAGTTGGGTATGAGAGTCTCTGAGCTGACTGGTGTGTTCCAGATAGTAGGTCAGTGCTCTTTTGCCATCCAAACTATGGAGTTTTCTTTCCCCAGGAGTGGATTTATCTGTGAAAAAGACAAGGAGTGTTATGAAATGATTGAGGTGAAATTCAGAGATCACCTTACGCAAGAATTTCCTGTTTGTTCTGAGGACTACTTTATCTCTGTGGGAGATAATGTAAATCCTTCTGGCTGAGGCGATCGCAACTAAGAAAACCATTTTTCAAGTGACATACTTCAGGTCAGCCATAGCCATAGGCTCAAAGGGAGGCTCCATGAGTTTGGCTATGAAGAGGTTCAAGTCCCAGGGAGGAACAGGTTCCCTAAGTGGGGGTTGAAGGTGCAGCAGGCCTTTGAAAAACATTTTAAGGATGAAAAGGGAAATTACAGATTTCTCTTTCCCAGCAGAAAGGTAGGCTTATATGGCTGCTAAATGCACCTTGAGGAATGAGGCCCTAAGGCTGGATGCCTATAAATGCACCAGGCAGTCCAGTAGAGTGGGTAGGGTAGCCCTGATAGGATCTATCTGCTTGTCTCTACACCAGAGAAAAATCCTTTCCACTTGGAAGCGCAAGTCTTCTTAGTGCTGGGCTTCTTAGCTAGGCTAAGGGTTTTTAGGACTTGCTCAGAGTACTGAGAATCTGAATATTCTAACTCTTCAAGTACCAAGCTTGAGATGAAGAGACTCTATGCTGGGGTATGCTATGCCCATCTGTGGCAAGGCCAGGAGACTACAGCTCAGGGGTATGCAAATCGGTCTCCTGGCTGACAGGGCAAGGAGTATAGAGTACCAAGGTTGCTTTGCCTAGTCTGGGGCCAATATAATCATGGTGGCTGACTGATCCCTGAGCTTCAGAAGACCTCTGAGGATTAGGGGGAATAGAGGGAAGGCATACAGGAACTTTCTTGTTCAATCTAGAGTTAAAGCATCTACTGGCAGTGTGCTCAGTGCTGAGAGCCTGCAACAGTATACTGGAAGCTGATGGCGAAGAGAGCTATCTCTGAGGTGCCCCACCTCCTGAATACTGTGGCCAGTACTTGTCTGCTCAGGGTCCACTCATGGTGTCTTTGACTGATGCGGCTCAGGGGCATCTGCCACTACACTGTCCTTGCCTGGGAGGTGAATGGCAGACAGGTGTATGTCCGAGGAATAAGCCTGGGACCAAATCTTCATGGCCTCTGTGCAGTTTGGTGGATCTTGTGCCTCCCTGTTTGTTAATGTAGAACATGGCAGTGGTATTGTCTGTTCTCATCTTAACAGAGTAACCCTTCAGCTGAGGAGTAAAGGCATTGATGGCCAGGTACACAGCTTTGAGTTTGAGAAGGTTTATGTGGTAGCTGGATTTCCTGGGGGAACCAGGTCCCACTTATGCACTGGTCTGCTAGATGAGTCCCACATCCTAGGAGGGAGGCATCCATGGTAAGAATCCTTTAGGGCTGCCTTTGTTGGAAAGGAACCCACTCCCAGAGGTTTTCCCTTTCCTTCCACCAGTCTAGGGCCTGGAGGAAAGTTCTCATGTCTGGGATAAGCTTTGACAGTCTCTTTTTTAGGACCAGCTCCTGGAGCATTTGGAGCTCTGGCTCCTCGGGTGATACTGAATGTCCCGCATCTGAAATCAGCACCTGGGACTACTGTTGTCAGAGGCCATATGGCCCAGGAGTTTGAGAAAATGTCTGGTAGGCCCTGGCTGGCTCAGGAGAAAGGAGTTTGCCAGATCTAGAAAGTTTTGCACTCTGTCGGAAGGGAGCAGATCCTTCCCCTGCACAATGTTCAATTTTGCCCCAAATGAACTCCAGTATCTGAACTGGTTTGAAGTGGGACTTTTCCTCGATGATGAAACCCAAGGACTTCAGAGTATGCCGAGAGATTCCTTGACCTTCTCTGGGGACTTGTCCACTATCAGTCAGTTGTCGAGGCAGGGAAAGACAGATACCTGCTGTCTCCTGAGATAAGCTGCCACAACTGCCAGGCACTTTATAAAGACCCTGGGAGCTGATGTAAGGCCGAATGGCAGGACTTCAAACTGGTAATGGCCGGATGGTAGTCTGAATCTGAAGAACTTTCTATGGGACGGCCTGATTGGAATGTGAAAATAGGCATCTTTGAGGTCTAGGAAAGCTAACCAGTCTCCCTGTTGCAAGGATAGGATCACCAGTGCCAAGGTGATCATTCTGAATCTGGGCTTTAGTAAGTGCTTGTTCAGGTACCTTTGGTCCAGAATGGGTCACCAATCCCCATTTTTCTTTTGTGTGAGAAAATACTTGAGTAGATGCCTTTTCCCCACTGGGGGAAAGGGAACTTTTTCTACTGCATTTGCAGCCAGAAGTGCCTTTACCTCTAACTCCAACAACAGTTTTTTTGTTAGGGTCAGAGTTTTGAAGTCTTTGTGGCTCCATAGAGGGGGAAACATTCTGAACCACAGGGTAGGCCCTTGATCCACCACCTCTAGCACCCGTTTACCTATGGTAATGAGATGCCAATGGTGGAGGTAGTTGGTCAGCCCTCCTCCTACTGGGGGAGAGAAAGTGACCTGGACGCTGCAGTCGGGAGGTTTGTTTGGCTTGGGCCTTGGAGGAAGGAGAGGGGTCAGCCCTTCTCTGGGCCCTCCTTCTTCTAAAGTAGCCTCTCATCTGAGAGTAGTCCAAGGGCACAGGCAATGGCATGAGCACAAAACCCTAGGGAAGTAGCCTCTGCCTTGGTTTCCCTTGCTCTGAGACCTTTGTGAATTAGAGGCTTTCTTTTAGCTGCATTGCTAATATACTAAAAGGCAGCAGAATAGTCCAAATGGTCTGTCTTGTCTGCTTGAAAGCCAGCAACCTAGTGGCTGCTCGCCTCACCACTACCCTAGCCTCTGAGAGGGTCTTCTCTAGACTCTGGTAGCTCTAGCTCTGGTAGATGGTTTTATAGTCTTCCACCTTCTGTTTTGTTTCCAAAGAGGGAGTTATTTCTCACAGTGGAAATCCATAGCTTTAGTCAGTGTGTCCTGGAAGTTGTTAGTTGTCCTCAGCTAGGCATTGCACCTGAGGGAAATTACCTGGACCACAGCTCTGGAGGCAGTGTCATTAGTGTCCACGGCCACACAGATCTAATATTTAGTGGCCTCTAAAGCAGTCCTAATGGTTTCTGCCAAATCACGGGCCACTCTGTCTGGGGTCTGTTGGCTAATAGCCAACACAGAGTTACAGAGAGCTTTTTGATACTGTACTACATAGGCCATGCAAGTAGTGAGGTGAAGCAGCCAGGAGGATGTGGTGTAAGATTTCTTACCCAGAGAATCCATTTTCCTGGATTCCTTTTCAGGAGGCTGAAAGTATAGAGGCACTTTAGAAACACAGAAACATAGAATTTGATGGCAGATAAGGACCGCTTGGCCCACCCAGTCTGCCCATTTCCCTACCTAATGGATAAGCTGCAGATCCGAGTTAACCAGCAGCCTACTTCTTCCTGCCCCCACCCCCTAGAATTGCCTTATGATTGTCCTATGCATGCTTGAATTCCACCAGTTTTTGACTCCACAACATCCTCGGAAGGCGCTCCATGCATCCACAACCCTCTCTGTGAAAAATACTTCCTTAAATGACCTCTGAGCCACCCCCCATCCTCAAATTGTGCCCCCTTGTTCTTGCACATCTCTTTTTTTGAAAGATGCTACCCTCTTGGACTTTGTTGATTCCCTTGAGGTACTTGAAAGTTTCTATCATGTCCCCCCTCTTCTTCCTTTCCTCGAGGCTATACATATTAAGCTCCTTAAGTCTCTCTTCATATGTCTTCTGGTGCAGACCCTGCACCATTTTAGTTGCCCTCCTCTGGACAGCTTCCATCCTGTCTATGTCTTTGTGGAGATTGGGTCTCCAGAACTGCACGCAGTACTCTAGATGGGGTCTGACCAGCTGTCTGTACAGAGGGATAATAACTTCCTGTTTTCTACTGGTGATGCCTCTCCCTATGCATCCCAGTATCCCCCAGCCCTCCTTGCTGCCCTCTCACATTGCTTGCCCACCTTTAGGTCATCTGATATGACTACCCCCAGGTCCCTTTCCATGTTTGTTGTTGTTAGTATCTCACCCCCCATTGTATACTCTTCCCCTGGGTTTTTGTTTCCCAGGTGCATTACCTTGCACTTCTTAGCATTGAATCTAAGTTGCCATACATTCGACCATTCCTCTAACCTTGCCAAGTCCCTTCTCATCCTTTCCACCCCACCTTGTGCATCAACTCTGTTGCAGATCTTTGTGTCATCTGCAAAGAGACATACTTTTCCTTCCAGTCCCTCTGCAATGTCGCTTATAAAGACATTGAAGAGGACCGGTCCTAATACTGAACCCTGCGGTACCCCACTAGTAACCCCCCTTTCTTCAGAGTGGACTCCATTTACTATTACTCTCTGTGTCCTATTCTCCAGCCAACTCTTTACCCAGGCTGTCATCTTGGGACCCACTCCCAGGTTGGCTAACTTGTATATTAATCTTTTGTGTGGGACTGTGTCAAATGCCTTGCTAAAGTCTAGGTAGGCCATGTCCACAGCCCCTCCCTGATCTACTACTTTGGTCACCCAGTCAAAGAAATCTATCAGATTTGTCTGGCATGACCTTCCCGCTGTGAATCCATGCTGCCTTGGGTCCTGTGCCCCTCTGGCCTCTAGATACTCGACAATTCTTTCCTTCAGAAGTGATTCCATCATTTTCCTACCACTGAGGTTAAACTAGCAGGTCTGTAGTTTCCTGCTTCTGCCTTGCTCCCATTTTTGTGAAGGGGAATCACATCTGCCCTCCTCCAATCCTCGGGTACCACCCCATCCTCCCATGATTTGTTAAAGAGGGTATTCAGTGGTGTCACTAGTTCTACCCTTAGTTCTTTTAGAATTCTGGGATGAATCCCATCAGGCCCCATTGCTTTGTCCACCTTCAGTTTTAAGAGTTCTTTCAGAACCATTTCTTCTGTAAATGGGCTGGTACCAACTTCTGTATCCAGAGTGTTTCTACTGTTTGTTTTAGGTACCTCCCCCTCTTCCTTTGTAAATACTGAGCAAAAATATTTGTTTAGTATCTCTGCCTTTTCACAGTCACCCTCTGCCCACCCTGCCTCCCTTTATTAAGCCTCACTATCCCTCCTTGGTCTTCCTTGCTCCCTGATGTACCTATAAAAGGTTTTATCCCCTTCTTAACCGAGTTGGCTATCTTTTCCTCGGTTTGGGCCTTTGCTGTTCTGACTGCCTTCCCAGCTTCCTTTTGCTTTAACTGATACAGTTCTCTGTCCTGCTCCTTCTGTGACTCCTTGTACTTCCTGAATGCTTTCTTTTTCTCTTGAACCTTCACAGCCACTTCCTTTGAGAACCATAGTGGTTTCTTACATCGTTTTGTTTTATTTGCTTCACACAAAGGCTTGTTACCTCCGTGATGGCTTTGTCCTATGCTGCAGCCTGTACCATTCCCTTGTGGTCCAAGTGTATATAGAGGAATCATCATTAATTCTCTCTAAATGGTACTTTTTTTCAATTTTCTTATCCACTCCAGGAGTCTATGTGGGGCTCTAGAGCAGTTTAAATGTTGCCCTGTGGAGGGGCTTGTGAATAGACAAGAGCAGCTTTTTAGGAGGAGGGAGACCCATCATGTCTAAAAAGTTTTCCTCCTCTTTTTGGTCAGTGGTCTCCTAGATAGTAAGGTCCACAGTGTTCACCATATGCTTCACAAAACTATAATGAGAGGAAAAATCCTCCTGGCCATTAGAGGGGGTGCCAAACTCTTGGTCAAGGGATATGTCTAGCTCTAAAGGTTCACCCTCTGCTTCCTCTTCATCACTCCCATCATAATACCCTGCCAAGCCCAGGGTCTGAAGGGTGAGGGGGTATTAGGATCAGGAAGGGTATTAAAGAGGTTGCCCATAGCCTGAAAAGGTTGGTATAAATGGCAAGTCTTAGCCATTTCTTTAGCAGAGGGTGCATCTTTTTGGGTCACTGGAGTCTCCTTTTGCTTCTCAGTGGGAAGGGCAGCGATATGTTTTTCATTTACTTTTTTGCAGGCACCGAGTCAGGAACCTGCTCATTTTGTCTTTTTCTTGGCTTAGTCATTAATATTGTTTTTATCAGGCTTATTTTCTAGAGGATCTATCTTCAGGCTTTTGCTGCAACGAAGATCCCTCATCAGCATATTAAACTGAGGGGGTGGCAGACTGAGAGGCCATCATTTCCAATCTTTTAGCCCTGTTTTTAACTGTTTTAGGACAAAATTTACAGCAAAGCTCATAGTTATGTTCTGGACCTAAACAACTCAAACAAAAATCATGGCTATCTGCCTTGGCCACTATTCTAAAGCACTTAATGCAATTTTTAAAACCAGTTGCTCCAGCTCTCTTTTTAGGTCTTTCTGACATGTAAATTTGTCAGAAAAAAAACTGTAAAACTGTTGTTCCCAACAGGGAAAATAAGAAAAAATGGACAGTTCCCTCATGGTATGGAACCGCGAGTAAACAGTTCCAAACAGCAGAAAAGTTAAACCTTTTTTTTTTTTTATTTCTTTTATCTCCTTTCCTCTGGTTGCCCTGCATCTGACCAACCCCTCAGCCCCATCACCCAGCTCCTCTGGGACTTACCTTATACCAGCATTCTCTGCCACAGGACTTACGGTGCATGCCCAGCCACCGGTGCAGGGCCTGTTTGGGAGGGGGCGGTCTTCATCCTGCCTCCAGGGGTTCTTTTTCCACCTGGTTTTCACCCCTTTTATATCCCTGTGATCTCAGTCATTCACAACACTGCATGTGCATGGAGGCTTGCATGTGCACTGGCACAGAGTGCAGCCCTGATCCACCCACCTGGCCTAATGCCAGCCCTTCCAGTGCCCCAACACTACCACTGAGCCTCCACTCAGTGGTAGTCAACAACCAGAGAGGGCTACCTCCCCAATCCGGGAGAAGGGAACTGCCTGGTGGCCACTCTATCCACTCCCAACCCCCTCCCATGGCTGTTCCCCAGCAACCTGTGCTTGTTCTCGAACAAGGGTTGCTGGCGTGGTGAGAGGCAAGGCATCCAGCACTCAGCCCTCTGCACCACTGGGCTGGCCTAAAAGTTAAAAGTTGTTAACAGAAAAATGTAGTTCCACATGAAATAAATGACTACCATAGTAATCTTGTTTCTTCCAAGGGAATCTTACTGTATTCCGACATATGCAGTGTGGTCTCACCACAGGACTGCCCCAGAGCTGAAATGCTTAATTGAACCTATGCAAATGATGGAATGCTGGGCTCCAGCTCAGTTTTCAAACCACTGACCCTGGAATAAGTCCTGCAACCATCAGATTCTTACAAAGCATGCATAATAAGCTATCTAAACTATCCTAATAACTAACAACCCCAAAAAACAAAACAATCCCCATTTATTTAAAAATGTGGGCACCACTAAAACTCAAGTCACAAATGCCCCAGTCAAGAAACACTCAAGTTTTAAACAGCATGGAAAAACGGCAGTGCAGTCCCCATATGTTCTAGTAGAGGAGGTAGGGTGGGAGCTCAGAAGAAAACAATAATTACCACAGTAATCTTGGTTTTTCCAGGGGATATTCCAATATTCATAACTCTATGCAGTATGCCTTTAAGTCAGATCTGCTTGGAGATGAACGCTATGCTAATGATGGAGCACCATTGGCACATGCCACTTTTCAAATGCTGCCCCTATCAACTGCCTACATTCTTTTTTTTTTTGTACTTTATATTTATTGATTATGTCAGATACACATTCATTATGCAATTTGCTAGGTTCCATGACATAGACAATTGTACACCATGGCCCAGATATTCAAAAGGGTTCTTGAGGCTTAACTCCACTAATCTTCTTAGTGCGTTATTTAAAAGGAAAAGTCGCCGCTAAATCCCAATGCGCGAGCATCAGTAATGTATGTCAGGCACAGGTGGGGGCGTGCCCATGCATAAACTGCACAGCCCGATATTCGGCCTGGGCCATGCAGAGTTGTGCAGGTGCAACCCTTACCTGCTCCTGCACAAAGTTACGCCTTAAAAAAAAAGGAACAAGTCGAGGGCCACCCACAGGTGAGCTGCCGCATTGCAGGGCGCAACACAGCAGCTACCACCTGTGAGTGGCCATCACCTGTTCCTGCCGCACCTGGCGACACCCCCCCATGCCCCGATTGTGGGCATCAGTAACCCCCCCAAAGTCCAATATCCCTGGTGGTCCAGTGGACCCACGGAGCCCAATCGCAGGCTGCATTCCTCACCCCCAAGTCCGAAATCCCTGGTGATCTAGTGGACCCCCCACCCACCCACCCACTGAGCCCACCCCCACTCCCCATCAGCCGGCGGGTGGCAGCACCCCACCCGCCTGCCACTCTACCACCCGCCGACTGACAGCTTGGTATGGCTGCCGTCCATTGGTTCAGAGCATGAGCCAATGGGCATGCAGCCACCTGTACTAGTCCAGTCCAGATATGTGAATGAATTAATTCACATCTGGACTGACTATCAGTATGGCTGTACACACCCATTAGCTCATGCTCTGAACCAATGGGCATGCAGCCATACCAGCTGTCAGTCGGGCGGGCAGGTGGGGTGCTGACGCCCACCGGCTGATGGGGAGTGGGGTGGTGGGGCTCAATGGGCGGGTGGGGTGGGGTGGAGTCCACTAGATCACCAGGATTTCGGACTTGGGGTGAGGAATGCCACCCGCGATCGGGCTCGTGTGGTCCACTGGACCACCAGGGATACTGACCGGGATACAGTTATGCCCGCGATCGGGCTAATCGCGGTCCACTGGACCACCAGGGATAGGAGATGTTCTTTGTCCCTTACAGGACGTCCCGCAATCGGGCTGCAGGGGGCGTCGGTCCCCGACGGCTGCTGCCTGGCAGGGCGCCAGGCGCAAGTTGTCGGGGATCGGTGCCCCTGCATGCTAATGACATGCAAATGGAGCCGTAATCGGATGCAAATGGCCCCCCGTGTGCCTTGCATAAATTATGGCTCCATTTGCATGTCACCCTTTGAATATCGCTGGTGCTGTGCATGGTGCAATGGCACTTGCGCCACCGCATCTCAATGCTCCACTCTGACCACTTGCACTGGTGCAGTTCCACTGCGCCATGCACAGTGGATGTGGCCAGGGTGCAATATTCAAAGCAGTTGCGCCATAGCGCAACTCTGTTGAATATCGCCCTGGCCACACCCCTGCGCAAACAAATTTGAGCAGTACACAAGCTTGCGCCACAGCCTGGTGCAGTTTGAATATCTGGGCCCACGTCTTTTACAAAGGATAATCATAATATCTCCCATTACAACATTATGGGGGGTTGCAAATAATAAGCAATGCAAAATATTTTTGCATTTCTTTCCAAAAATAATGGCATAATTGGCTATCTGCAACACGACCATGAACTTTAATCCAGAATATTTAATTTCAATAAAATGGATGAACTCTGGCTAGCCCTGCATGATCTGGACATACATATCTGCGCTATAACCAAAACCTGGTGGAAACAAGAATATAAGTGGGATATAAATATTCCAGGATATACCTTTTATAACAAGGATAGGGTGCAGTCCAGAAGTGGTGGGGTGGCACTGTATATTATTGATGACATCATGGCAGAAAGCATGGACACCTCCAAATGGGAGAATTGTGAAATATTATGGGTGGCAATGTCTCCAACAAACACTGATAAGATTAATATCATTTTGGTATATAGACCACCTGCAATAACACCATTGGAGGATTTCATGTTGATAGATTTGGTCAACCAGTTAGTCCAAAAGAAGAATGTTATACTCCCTGGTGACCTAAATCTCCCAGGTATGAACTGGGAGAATTTACAAACAAGTACGGCTATCAAGAGGGATTATCTTGAGGTGTTTAACCTGGCAGGGCTGGACCAATATGTGCTTGATGACACTAGGAAAAATCACATCCTGGATATAGTTGTAAGTAACATGGGACACGCGATTCAAAACAGTACAGTCTTGCCTCCTTTAGGAGCAAGTGACCACCAAATGGTTAGACTTAATTATACGGGACATACTAATAAAACCTCTGGTAGTACCTTAATATACAAGTTCGATTTGTCAGACTTTGAGGGTATGAAAAAAGATCTATCCAATTGGAAGTGGGATACTGATTTTAGTGGTGTATCCCTCCAAAGTATGTGGGAAATGCTAGCCACAAAAATAAATACCCTGGTTCAGACATTTGTGCCCACGAAAAATAAATATAATTGAGCAAAAAAATCTCTTCCCCATGGTTGACTGTATCAGTTAAGAATGCTATTAAAAACAAGAATAGGATCTTTAGAATGGCCAAATTAAGTGGAGATGAACATAGCTGGGATATTTAGAAATGCAGTTTGAGGGTCACGAAAAAGAAGATTGAGCATGCCAAAAGAAATTACGAGCTCAAATTAGCTACAAAGGTTAAGGATAATTACAAGTCCTTTTATGCATATTTTGGCCTCATACTGGACCACGACAAGAGATTAATATCGGATAATGTGGAAATGGCAGAACATTACAACAACTACTTTGCCACTGTTTTTGGTGAAGGCACTACAAATATTACTACCCAGCATAAGGATTATGATCCAAGCATCATTTTAGATGAAATTGAGGTGGAAAACAAATTAAAACAGCTAGATCAAAATAAGGCACAAGGTCCCGATAAAATACATCCTAGGGTGCTCAATGAATCGACAGAACAATTAGCAGTTCCTGTAACATGCCTCTTCCAAAAATCAGTCAATGAAAGTGTAGTTCCAGAAGTATGGAAGCAGGCCAAAGTCATCCCCATATTTTAAAAAAAAGTTCTAGGCAGAAGGTTGGCAACTATCGACTGATCAGTTTGACATCAATATTGGGGAAAATACTGGAAAACTTCCTAAAGGATTATATCATTAATTTCTAACACATGTCAGGTAATATAGACCCAACACAGCATGGGTTTGTAAAGGGGAGGTTATGCCAAACACACCTCCTAGAGTTTTATGGGAAGGTAAATAAAGCCTTGGACTAAGGGAAACCAGTGGATGTCATCTTTCTAGACTTCGCCAAGACTTCTGACAAAGTTCCCCAGATAAACTGATCGATGCCTCGACCAAGTTGGGTATACCTGGAAATATTACCCACTGGATCGAGTCCTAACTGTCCAATAGGAAGCAGAGGGTCTGCATAAAAGGGGATTATTCTGGTTGGATAAATGTGACAAGTGGGATCCCACAGGGATCAGTTTTGGATCCATCCCTTTTTAACTTATACACTGGATCCATGAGTCCATCTTCAGACATTTGGCTTTCAAAATTTGCCAATGATACCCGTACTGGGTACGTAGTGAAAAGCAGGGAAGATGCTGATGTTTTGCAAGCTGCATTAGTAAACTTGGAAGTCTGGGCCCAGGACCATGGATCAGTATTTAATGTTGATAAATGCACAGTGATGCATATGGGGAGGAAAAATAATAGTTCTCCATATAGTTTAGGAAATAAAATAATTAAGGTAGTTAAAGAAGAAAGTGACCTAGGTATTAAAATCACTAACAACCTTGGCTTTAGACCTCATTATAACCAGTTTATTAAAAAAAGCTAGTAGCACCCAATACTGTATTCATAAACATATTAAAAGCAGAAATAAAAAAGTATTGCTCCCATTATATACTTCTCTGGTGCGCCCACATGTGGAGTATTGTGCTCAGCTCTGGGCGCTGGGGGGGAAGGGTGACATTAAATCCCTGGAGAGAGTACAAAAAAGGGCTACACGCAGGATAAAAGAAGTCCAAGGTGTGACGTAGACAGGCAGCCCTGAGTGCTGTATCATTTTTTTTAATATAAAATGTATTACTGACTATCTCTGCTGAAAAATCTGCTGCTCTTAGAATGACCTCACTCATCAACCCCCCAGGTTTCAGCTGAAAGATGCAAGCCATAAGAAAAATGCTGACAGTATGTGAGTTCACACACACTCAGTTTTTAGAGACCATGTGTTACATTTAAGGCCTTAATTAAGGATAATGTCTGTCTGAGTTAATTACAACCATAGTTGCTATAACATATCTATTTTATGACGTTGGAAGGAAAACCCAGGTTGTTGCATAGAAGTGCGAGATCATGGGGATGCTTTTATGTCCTGGAGGGAGGAAGCTTATTATGAGATCAAAAGAAGTGTCATTTGAAGGACATGAATTATGCTGAAGTTGCAGAATGTAATACTTTTGTATAAGACATATATGTTTTTTTATACATAATCTGACAGAGGAGGAGCTAGCTGACCTCACACAAAAATGGGTTGTCCCATACAGTTGTTTAAGGAATACTCTGTTTTACTTACACACTTTTACCTAGACTCCGACTGAGGAAAGATCTATGGAGCACTTGCAAACAGATATTTAGAAATATTTCAAATCTAAGTACTGTAAGTAGGAATTTGCACTGTTTAAACCTTGTTTCTTTTAAAAGATGTGTATGTCCGGTGATATAAGAGTTCTGTATTTTGTGTTTTACATATTTTTAACTATTTTAGTAAAATTCTTTTTAGAACTTACTTGGTCTGTCTTTGACTTCTTTTTAGTTGTAAGAAAAGTATATGGTTATTGCAGATACTAAACATAAGCTTGAATGGTAGTACCAAACTGGAAAGAGAAGTGTTTTAAATCTGAGGTCTTTATTAAAGTTTTTAAGGGTTCATCTCTGTATACCTGGTTAGGTGCCCATAGGCAAAGATATCTAGCCCCCCGAAGACAGAAATATCTGAGCCTGTGCACTGAGTACACTAGCAAGAGGTTCACAGTTTGAATCCCTCCAGAACTTGAGACCAAAGGTTGATCCGAACTCACAAAAACAGACAAGAGGGTTACCTTGTCTGTTACACTGTTCACAAGACTGCGCTCAGAGGTTGGCACTTTGGGAGTAGAGGGTCTGACCTGCTGAGTGGGTTTGTTACAGATCTGGTTGGCAACGGTGACATAATTTTGGTATCACAAGCCTTATTGTTCTGTGTCAGCTGAGACCGTAAGCTCTCTTACAAAGAAAGAAAAAGGCAGAGTTTTATTTTAAAAAGGAAACAGAACTATATATCACTTGGCGTACAGTTGAGTTCCAAACGGTTTTATTTTTTTTTCTAAAGTACTTGCAAGTCAGAGTAGCCGTAGTCAGGGAAGAAGAAGATGGCTTCCGACTACAGCAGGCACACTGTAGATTACTTGAAGCAGTTGTGTGGGGACAGAGGAGTCCTGTTCAAGGAGACAGCCAAAAAGCAGAACCTCATAGAGGTCCTGATGGTAGCAGATACCCAGAGCAGCGAGTCACCGACCGTGACTGAAAAGAACAGCAGGGCCACTGTCAGTGAAGGGCCACAGCAGCAGGGGATGGTCGCCAGTATTCTGAATCCAGAGGTACTCAAACTGCACATTGAGTTGTGCAGGATGGAACTGGAGGCACAGTGACAACAGAGGGAGGCAGACTGTGAAGAGCGTGAGTGCCAGCGAGCTGCAGAAGAGAAGACATAGCGAGAACACAGAGAGGCAGACCGAGAACACAGAGCTGCAGAGGAGAAGAGAGATGAGCGCCAGTGGAAACATGAACTGGAGAAGCTACAACTCTGACCCAGCAGTACCAGAGCAGGTAAGTGGCTTGGGTTTAACTGGGACTGCAGGACTGGGTTACAAATTGAACTCCAAATTAATAGCCAAGTTTAAAGAAGGGGAGGGCATGGATACCTTTTTAAATTCTTTTGAAAAAGTTTGTATTCAGGCTAAAATTCCTAGAGAGTCCTGGAGCTTCCAGCTATTCCCACTACTTACCAGGAAAGCTCGGGATGCATTGGGTCAAATGGACAATGAGGATAGCAAAGATTACAGTAAGCTAAAAGCTGCGCTGTTAAAAAAAGTTTGAATTAACTGCTGAATCATACAGAGCTAAATTCCGTAAGCTCAGGAGAAGCCCTGATATGAGCTACGAGGAGCTAGCCACAAAACAACGTCAGTTTTTAAAACGTTGGTGGGAAGGAATTGAAGCAAACTCTGTTGATAAAAGTGAGAATGTGATTTTATTAGAACAGTTTTATTGGGCATGCCCAGCAGAGCTAAAAACTTGGCTAAAGGACCGAGATCCAAAATTAGTGCAAGAGGCTGCTGAACTCTCTGACCGCTATGCCAAGAGCAGACCTGCTCCGAGAGTGAATGGGGTTGGTGTGGCAGCGCAGAAAGGGAAAAGCATGCCTTCAGGGAAGCTAAAACCCTCACTGCCTCCACCGAAACCAGTTAGTCCCAGGTTTCAAAGAAAACGTTTCTCTGAAGTAAGAAATGCCTGTTGGTTGTGTAAAGAAACTGGGCATATTGTCAGACAGTGTCCCAAAAAGGTGAGCAATAATACACAACAGGGTGCTAGAAAAGAAGTGGGTTGTTTGTGTGTCCCTGGAAGCATGCCAGTGAACATGAGGGAACACATGCACCCAGTCATGGTGAATGGTGTACAGAGTACAGACACAAAGGTTAAGGGACACAGGTGCATCCCTGACATTGGTAAAAGGGGATCTGGTACAGTCTGGTTAGCTTATACCCAACAAATATGTCACTGTACAAGGGTTCACTGGTGAAGAGAAAACATTACCACTGGCTTGTGTTCTCCTAGACTGGGGTGAAACAGGGGGAACTGTGCAACAGGTGGCTGTTGCCAAAACATTAGCAGTTGATGTGATCCTGGGAAACAATCTCCAACAGGGGATGGTATGTGCAGTTACCCGTAGCCAAGCAGCAAGAGAAAATTGTAGCTCCCTGAACCCCACAGAAGCCATTGTGGAAACCACTGAGAGGCTGGTTCCCCAGCCTGTGTCTCCTGATATGGAGATTGATAAAAAAGGGGTAGAAATTTCCCCGGTAGCAAGTGACCACACAGCTACGAAAGGCTACTCCAAAGAGGGAGCGGTGACCCATTGTCAGAGGGTTGGGATTGACAGTGATCCTGAGTGCCCTGACGCTAGTGCTAGGGACCCTAGTTTAGCGACTGAAGGGGACCTGTCCCATACCTTGGGAATGTGTGAGGGATTTGCAGCTGCTCAGAGGGGTGACCCTAGTTTAGAGAAGCTGAGGGCTTGGGCAGACTCGGATGGCACACAGGGAGGTGACGGAAGACATAAGGTTTATTGGGAAAATGGACTTATGTGTACTCAGGCAGTACCGACAGAAGGAGGGATGCTAGGCAGGCAGCTTGTCATTCCCCATGGGTATCGTGAGCAGTTGCTCAAAACTGCACATGATATTCCCTTGTCTGGCCATCTGGGAATCGCCGCACATCGCAGCGGTTAGCCCAGAATTTCTACTGGCCTAACTTCACCCAGCAGGTGAAGGAGTATTGCAGGTCTTGTCACCAGTGCCAAGAAATAGGGAAAGCGGGCAAGAAAACCCAAGCAGCCCTGATTCCATTGCCCATAGCAGAAGAGCCATTCCAGAGGGTGGGAATGGATATTGTGGGGCCTTTAAATACCCTCAGCTCCTCAGGGAAGAGATTCATCCTGACTGTGGTGGATTATGCCACCCCGTACCCAGAGGCAGTTGCCTTATCCTCACTGAGGACAGACAAAGTGGCAGATGCCTTACTTGGGATTTTCTCCCATGTTGGGTTTTCGCAGGAGGTAATCACCGATTGAGGGGATTCTTTCATGTCAGACCTGATGAAATGTTTATGGGAGAAGTGTGGGGTGGTGCAGAGATGCACGACACCATATCACCCACAAGCCAATGGACTTGTGGAACGATTCAATGGTACCCTAAAGTCAATGCTCTGAGCATTTGTTGAACAGCATGGGAGGGACTGGGAGAAATACCTTCCCCACCTGTTGCTTGCATACAGGGAGGTGGCCCAAGAGTCGACAAGATTTTCCCACTTCGAACTCTTGTATGGATGCCGGGTACATGGGCCCCTAGACTTGATCTGGGAGGACTGGGAAGGCAAGCACACCACCCAGGGAACTCCCATTGTGGATTACGTCCTTAGGTTTAGGGAAAGGCTGAAGGAGCTTATGGGGACAGCCAAGAGCAACCTGGCAGCTGCCCAACAGAAACAAAAGGTTTGGTACGACCGCAGAGCCAGAGCTCACTCGTACATGGTGGGTCAAGAAGTCATGGTCCTTATTCCGCTCCGAAAAGACAAGCTGCAAGCTGACTGGGCAGGACCGTACAAAGTGGTTAGGAAGGTAAATGATGTTAACTACATTGTGGAGTTACCTGACAGAAGACAAACTGAAAGGATGTACCATGTCAACCATATCAGTATCAGTGGCTCAGCAGGTAGCACACTCGCCTCTGAGGCTGGGACATCAGTAGACTGTGGGTTCTATCCCCACACCAGGCACTTGGATTAATATCCCAGTACTGACACTGTAGTGCAGCATGAGGGAGATGCTGCACTCCTGAGGTGCCATCTTTCAGATGAGACATTAAACCGAGGTCCCATCTGCCTGTTCTGGTGGTAGTTCAGGTGGATGTTAAAGATCCCATGGCACTTCTCGAAAAGAGCAGGGGAATTTCCCCGGTGCAATGGCCAAATTTTCTCCATTCACAAAAAATACCACGAACAGCTTAATCTGGTTCAAGGTCAGTTGGCATTCATCTGTATCCCCTCTCCCGGGTCGTGCCTGAAAATAGGCAGGATTTGTCTAGTGCACTTACCCAGTCAACAAAAACTAAAATAAATAAACGCTGAAGCCATATGCAAATAGGGCTGACAAGGTGTTTGCAGTGTGTAATCATGGGGAGGGGACGGATGAAGGAGACCCCCTTCTGGATTTTCTGGAAGAAAGTAAGCGGAAGTCCTCTGTGGAGGTAGTAAAATTGTCTCCCCAGCTGGCCCCGGACCAGGTCCAGAAAGTAAGGGAGGTTTTAGCAGACTTTTCCCCCTTGTTTAGCACCAAGCCTGGACTAACCCCCTTAGTGACACACGACATGGAGACAGGGACACAGATGCCCATACGGCAAACAGCATATCGGGTGTCAGAGGCTGTCCAAAAGGACATTAGGAGGAAAGTGGAGGAGATGCTGGATTTAGGGTTAATCCAGAGATCCCACAGCCCCTGGGCCTCACCTGTAGTCCTTGTGCCCAAGCCAGATGGCTCAACTTGTTTCTGTGTGGGCTATTGTGGACTGAATGCAGTCACAAAGTCCGACACCCACCCGAAGCCCCAGATGGATGAACTCCTGGACAAGTTGGTAAAGGGATGACCTACCTTACGACTATTGACCTGACCAAGGGGTATTGGCAGATAGAATTGACAGACAGACCTAGGGAGAGGTCAGCCTTCATCACTCTGATAGGCTTATTTGAGTTTAAACTAATGCCTTTTGGAATGAAGAACGCCCTGGCCACTTTCCAAAGGTTGGTGAACCAGGTGTTAAATGGTGCTGAGGAGTACGCCGTGGCATTCTGGTTGACTTTGCCATCTTTAGTACCAGCTGGGAGGAACACCTATCCCACCTTAGGGAAGTGCTGAGCAGGATACAGAGGGCCAGGCTCACTGTCAAAGCAGAGAAGTGCCAGGTGGCCATGGGAGAAGTGGCATACCTCAGGCATGTGGTAGGCTGGGGACAGCTCTGTCCTAACCAAATAAAGATAGAGGTGATGCAGGTGTGGCCCAGACCAGAAACCCAGAAGCAGGTCAGGAGCTTTCTAGGGACAGCAGGGTACTACAGGAAATTTGTACCCAATTATAGTGCACTGGCTGCTCCCCTATCTTACCTGACAAAGAAAAAGATGCCAAGGAAAATTACATGGGGCCTAGCCTGTGAGGAAGCCTTGACCAGACTAAAGGAGACACTGTGCAGTGCTCCTGTTTTAACAAGCCCTGACTATAGCAAAACCTTTATAGTCCAGATGGACACCTCAGACGTGGGTATTGGGGCAGTACTGAGCCAGACATCCAGCCAAGGGACAGATCATCCAGTAGTGTACCTGAGCAGGAAGCTGCTTCCCAGGGAGCAAACATACTTCACAGTGGAAAAGGAGTGTCTTGCTATAGTGTGGGCCCTAAAGAAATTAGAGCCATACTTGTATGGGCAGCATTTTGTGATGCAGACTGACCACAACCCTCTGGTTTGGCTGACGCAGATGGGAAAGAACAATGGCAGATTACTAAGATGGAGTCTTGCTTTACAAGGGTATGATCTAAAAATCGTACATAGGGCTGGAGCGAAGAACCAGAACTCAGATGGGCTGTCTAGGGTCTATGAGGAGTGAACTGATTTGGGAAGCTTATCCCATGTAGGGGATAGATCCCTCAAATTCAGTCTAGGTGCGGAGGAGTGTGACGTAGACAGCCAGCTCTGAGTGCTGTATCATTTTTTTAAAATATACAATGTATTACTGACTGTCTCTGCTGAAAAATCTGCTGCTCTTAGAATGACCTCACTCATCACCCCCCCGCCCAGGTTTCAACTGAAAGATGCAAGCCATAAGAAAAATGTTGACAGCATGTGAGTTCACACACACACACACACACACACACACACAGTTTCTAGAGACCATGTGTTACATGTAAGGCCTTAATTAAGGATCCTGTCTGTCTGAGTTAATTACAACCATAGTTGCTATGACATATCCATTTTATGACATTGGAAGGAAAAGACAGGTTGCTGCATAGAAGTGCGTGATCATGGGGATGCTTTCATGTCCTGGAGGGAGGAAGCTTATTATGAGATGAAAAGAAGTGTCATTTGAAGGACATGAATTATGCTGAAGTTGCAGAATGTAATACTTTTGTATAAGATATATATATTTTTATACATAATCTGACAGAGGAGGAGCTAGCTGACCTCACACAAAAATGGGTTGTCCCATACAGTTGTTTAAGGAATACTCTGTTTTACTTACACACTTTTACCTAGACTCTGACTGAGGAAAGATCTTTGGAGCACTTGTAAACAGATATTTAGAAAGATTTCAAATCTAAGTACTGTAAGTAGGAATTTGCACTGTTTAAACCTTGTTTCTTTTAAAAGATGTGTATGTCTGGTGATATAAGAGTTCTGTATTTTGCGTTTTTACATATTTTTAACTATTTTAGTAAAATTCTTTTTAGAACTTACTTGGTCTGTCTTTGACTTCTTTTTAGTTGTAAGAAAAGTATATAGTTATTGCAGATACTAAACATAAGCTTGAATGGTGGTACCAAACTGGAAAGAGAAGTGTTTTAAATCTGAGGTCTTTATTAAAGTTTTTAAGGGTTCATCTCTGTATACCTGGTTAGGTGCCCATAGGCAAAGATATCTGGCCCCCGCGAAGACAGAAATATCTGAGCCTGTGGATTGGGTACACTAGCAAGAGGTTCACAGTTTGAATCCCTCCAGAACTTGAGACCAAAGGTTAATCCAAACTCACAAAAACAGACAAGAGGGTTACTTTGTCTGTTACACTGTTCACAAGACCGTGCTCAGAGGTTAGCACTTTGGGAGTAGAGGGCCTGACCTGCTGAGTGGGTTTATGACACAAGGCATGGACTACGAAAATCGGCTTCAGAACCTGGGTCCATACTCCATTCAATTTAGAAGACTGCAGGGTGATATGTGTTTTATTTATAGGGCATTAAATGATGCAGTACTGTGGGAACAATTAGACCTGGTCTTTAGGGAACAGGTTTATAATACAAGAGCACATCCACTACAAATAATTAAGGAGAGGGTAAACACAGTTAAGAGAAAGCACTGGCTTACTGTTAGAGTCATAAATATTTGGAATAAGTTCCCCATTGAAATTGTGGCCAGTAAATCAATAAATGAATTTAAGGTCAAACTTGATAAGTATTTGATTAGTAATAAAATTTTGGGGTATAATTAACTATGCGGCGAGCACATGGATCTTTGATCTAAATAATTGCTCTGATACACCTATGAAAAGTCCCAGAGTGAAACACTCTTGATGTGGTCAGTAGGACCGATCAAAAGTCCATGTAATTACCAAAATGTCTCAAGTAAAGTTTGAACTTCAGTCTTTACAATCTACTCACTCCAGCAGATGGTGCAGAATATTAATTGGAACTGTATATAGCTCTAGTCAGTTGCTTTGAAAAATAAGGAATAAAGTAAAAAAAAAAAAATAGCTAATACAACCAAACAGTTGTAAACTAGTTCTAACTATGAACTGTACATGCAGCATAGAATTAAGTAATACAGTAATTGGCTAAGCTTAAAGTCCTTCATGCAATCTACCTCAGTCTCTGAAGCGTTGCTGTCTTTGAGACTCTCAAAATCTGATTTTATTTTCTCCAATCTTTTCCTCGCCTCAGTTGGATCATTGAAAAAATAAGTTTTACCTGCATAATAAATGCAGAGTTTCGCTAGATAAAGCAGAGTATTCGAAATCCCCAACTGACCCAACTCTGATCTCACTGCTTCAAAAGACTTGCGTCTTTAATGGGTCGCATACGAAAGGTCACGAAAATAGTAAATTCTGGAGCCATTGTGGAGCTGAACAATACCTTTCTCCTTAGCTGATTGTAAAATCTGCTCTTTAATGGTAGGACCCGTTGTGACCAAGAGGATAGTTTGTGGAGTCCCCTCCTGGGCTGGTCACCTCCGAGGTGTGATACAATATGCCTGAATGAGTGAGACCTCCCTAGAAAAGTCGAGCAGTAGACTGCAACAGTTTATAAACAAAGTCTAGGATATTCTGACCTTCTTGTTCCTCCAGAATGCCCCAAATCCTGACATTAGCTACTCGAGCTCCAATTTCTAGGTGTTCCACTCATCGTCGCAGAATGCGGTTCTCGCTCACCAAACCCGTGGAGGCCGTAATGCCATTCTCGACCATCAACTTTGATTGTTGAGTTTCCCTGGCTACAGTGTCCAGTTCGAGCTCAACTGTGGTTACCCATGATGTGAAGCCATCTACTTTTTTATCCATTTCTTTTACAAAGGATTCCAGTTCTTTAACTGCTTTAAGCACCGCTGCGTTTGAGGGTTCGCTCTCCACGCCATGTGCTTGGCCTTGCTGCTGCGTAGTCTTGGTTCTCCCCATACTTTCCTCCAATAAAGCTGAATATTCTGCAAATATAACCGATAAGCTGGACTTTCCAGCAGCAGGACAGCCAAGAGAACAACTTTAGCCAATGTACACGGTCAAAAACTATGGATAACTTGTTTAAAATTATTAAAATTAAAGCCTGCAGTCGGGAGCTTTCACAAGAGACGCCAGTTTCGGTTGACTGCAAGCCATGCCCACCAACTACCTACATTCTAACCTCTCAGATTTCATGGATGCCCGACAAGACAAGCCCTATGAGGAAAATATCTATATAATAATTCATGCCAGACAAATCTGCTCAAGTTTTTTGACAACGTTACAAAAATAGTGGACGACGGTGGGGCAGTAGAGGTGGTCTACCTAGACTTTAGTAAGGCCTTCAACTCGGTTCCACACAGAAGGCTAGTAAAGAAGCTTAACCTCACAGGGGTTGGTCCAGAAGTAGTCAGATGGGTACAAAACTGGTTACAATGCAGAACCCAGGGGGTACAGGTTAATGGAACGCCATCGACAGAAGGCAGGGTGACCAGCAGGGTGCCCCAGGGCTCAGTGCTGGGGCCTCTGCTCTTCAATGTTTTTATAGCAGACATCGCTGACAAACTGGAAGGGAAGATGTGTCTGTTCGCAGATGACACCAAGCTATGTAACAGGGTGGACACCTCAGAAGGAGTAAGCAAGATGGAAGCTGACCTCAAAAAACTAGAAGAATGGTCTGGAGTGTGGCAGCTGAGATTTAATGCCAAAAAGTGCAAGGTCTTGCACATAGGAAAGAAAAATCCAAGAAAGGAGTATTACCGAGGAGGTGGAAGACTTGCAGCCTCAAACCAAGAACAAGATGTGGGAATCATAATGTCAGACGACTTGAAGCTTAGTAAGCAGTGTGAGAAGGCAGCATTGAAGGCCAACAGAATGCTGGGCTGCATAACGAGGGGACTCATGAGCAGGAGAGAGGAGGAGGTACTACCACTGTATAGGTCGCTGGCTAGGCCTCACCTGGAATACAGAGTTCAATTCTGGAGGCCTCACCTCAGGAAGGACATTGACCAGGTAGAAACAGTACAGAGAAAGGCGACAAAAATGATTCAGGGTCTGCAGTACATGTCCTACGTGGAAAGACTTAGGGAACTGAATATGTTCTTCCTTGGGAAAGAGAAGAGAGTGAGAGGGGACATGATTGAAACATTCAAGTACATAAAAGGTATTAACAAGGTACAGGCACAGGAACTTTTTCACTTTAAGAGGGGCTCCAGGACCAGGGGACATGACCTCAGGCTGCAAGGAGGGAGGTTCTCTACCAACGCCTGAAGTTTTTCTTCACAGAAAGAGTGGTGGACTCTTGGAACAGCCTGCCCCAAGAGGTTGTGGGGGTCAACACTGTGAGAGGAATCAAGAATGCATAGGACAGACACAAGGGAGCCCTGACTACAAAGGGCAACTAGAGTGGCAAAACAGGTCCAAAACAAATGGGCAGACTAGATGGACATAGCGGTCTCCTTCTGCCATCAACTTGTATGTTTCTATAGGCAAGATGGCGGCCACGCTGGGCCAGCCATTGTGAACCACCTTGACCTGCCTGCTAGTCCTAAAATTTATTTTTCGTTTCTCATTTTTAATTGGTTTGTGTTTTCAGTGTTTATATGTACATTCCTTTGTGAAGGAAACAGGACTGAGCCCTCACCATCTTCATGTTTGTTTGCTGTCCTGTGCTGCTGGGGTCCGTGGGAGCATTGCTTCGGCCCCAATACACACGTTTGCATCTTCTGGTGCTGGTGATGGATGCAGGGAGGTTATCCTTCTGTTGGCCCACTGCTGGATTTGGTGTTTTTCTGGCACCTTGGCTCAGGGCTTTTCCTGGTGCCCTGGGCTCCTTCTGTGGTGCTGGACTTGCGAAAAGGGGTTGAGCCTGTGAGGATTCCATCAACGTGACTGTGGAGTGTCATGAGTGGATGTTTTCTCTTAAAAACCAAAAATCTACTGCCCTGTTTTTACTCGGACTAGATGTTACTGGATGCTATGATATAATTTCTGGGGAGTTGTATTCGATCAGCTGTATTGAGCCCGGGGGTAGTGAGGCCAAGTTGTCATGCTGGGTGAGGAAGGCCCTTACCCCCCCCTCCCACACTCAGGGCTATTACTGATCATGCTGCCTGGGACAGAGCGGGAACTGTCCCATTTGGCTCCGGGGAGTCGGTGTAATTTTTTGGGGCATTCATAAGTGACCCCCCAGGTCCTGGTGGCCTGGCCTTGGGGTGCCTGTAGCTGCAGGTTTCGAGTAGCATGTTTGGGGCCTGGTTGAGATGACTGCAGGTGGAGGGGGGGATACCCCTCTTTTGACTAGACATAAGCACATTCCTGGCCTCTGCCTCTGGTCCCCCAGCTCACAATTTCGTCTTGGGTTTTTTGCACTAACTCTTGGATTTATGGTTTCCCATTTTGGACTACAATGGAGCAGCTGCAGGTTTCATTTGCAGATTATTGGAGAAATATCATTTTCTAACTGAAGACTGGCTTTCTTCAGAAACAACTTTAGTGGAGCTCAGACTTGTTTTTGTTTTAAACTGAATGTTTTATTGAGTTGATTATTTTATTTTCTAGATATTTGTGTTGGAAAGCTTGTTTTATTTCTTATTCTGGTTTTAGGGTTTATTTTAAGTGGTTGGATTTTTTTCTGGCCTATCCTCACTGTGTGAGAGACAGTGTGGGATGGACTATTGGTTGCTGGTCTTCTTCCCCCACTCTGTGAGAGAGAGTGGAGGATCAAAGCATTTTGGACAGTGACAGTGTGTGGGGTCTCTATTTTCTGGACTCTTTTCCCCCACTCTGTGAAAGAGAGTAGAGGATTGTACTTTTCTGGATCATTTAGTCAGAATGGTGGGGGCACTCTGTTTTGTCAGAATTCATACTGTTTTATCAATTTAAAATTGTTTTATGTTTATGTACTTACTGTTTAGTTAAGCTGTTATTATTTTGAGTCAATTATTAGTTTGAGTGTGAGTGATTTAACATATTGAGGGTCTGGATGTGCTGGCAGGTTACTCTCCCGGTCGTGCACTACTCACCCTCCGAACTTCGGCATCTCCACCCTTTTAATCCCCCCCCAACTGCAGGTAGCAGTATATCAACGCTGTAGAGCATTAGGAATTACTTGTAGGGGGCAGGGCTGGGTTGGGGGCCCCGAACATCAAAGGGAGAGTGAGCGGGGTGCTCGTATCGGGTAGTGAGGTCCAGGAGATGCCATGGGGCAAAATGGATTCCAGAACATGGTTCTCCATGCCTGGTCTCCATACTCATGGACTCCAACATTTTTGGGCCGATGGCTCGGACAGCACCAGAATCTCGTCCAACACGAGCGGTATTATGCAGTGCCAGGTCTGTTAAGAACAAGACAGTAGTAATTGCTGATCTTGTTGGAACAGCAGACCTGGCATGCATCACTGAGACCTGGTTGGATGAAAATGCTGGCCCCATATTGGAGGCTGCTGTTCCGGCTGGTTTCTCGGTGATACACTGGTCGAGATCAGACCGCAGTAGCAGGGGTGTAGCCATTTGTTTTAAGATGGAACTGGGCCTTGTAGGTGTGCCAGTTGAGGAATCCAGCTCTTTTGAGTGTACTGTTGTTGTAGGTGTAGGCTGTAGGATCATTCTCATCTACTGTCCACCCGGGGGTGAGAAACGGTTCCTACAGGAAGTAGCAGACTTTATAGTTGACATGACGTTTGAGTCACCCAGATTGATGGTCCTGGGTGACTAACACCTAGGTTGACGATGAACTCCCACAATCTGGTCAGGGCTTTCCTCCAGCTGATGACATCACTGGGCTTTACACAGGTTGTTGCCTCTGCAACTCATAAGTTCGGCCACTCACTTAATCTGGTTTTCCTCCTGGGGATCGAAACCTCCAATCTGGTAGTGGAACTAGTCGGATGGTCAGAACACCACACTATAAGGTTCAGTTTCCAGGCCCCCCCCCTTACAAGCCTGCCCCAGTGAAGATGGTCAGATACTGCCCTTTGCGGGATGTGAGCCCTGATGGTCTACTGGCGGTATTAGACCTATCAGGATTTCCGGGGGCAAGTGACAGCCCAGACAGCCTAGTTCAGGCCTATAATAAGGCAGTTACTGGGGCTCTGGACTCTATCACTCCGGTCCGTGTTCATCCTCTTTCTCTCTCCGCCCTTGGTCTCCGTGGTTTGACGGGACTTTGAGGGAGTTGTGATGAGTAGGATGAAGGTTAAAGCACTGCTGGCAGAAATCCATCATGGAGGCTGACCGCTGACCACCATAGATTGATAGAACATTATCAAATCTATCAACCAGCAATCACCCGTAAGAAAGCAAAGTTCCTGTCCAGGGAGATTGCTGCCACTCAGAATCTACCGGCTCAGCTCTTTCAAACCATGGACAGGCTGTGCAACCCAACCTGTCTGCAGGTTTGTAGAGCTTTTTCACAAATTGAGTGTAATGAGCTTGCTTATTTCTTTGTGGATAAGGTGGCCAACATCAGGGCTGAGATCCTGCCAGCTCACTCTATGGGAGCTGATGGTGGTCGGTGCTTGGTCACTCCTGCTCGGTTTGCCTGGAGCACTTCTGACTGACTGGAAATTGTGGCTATTGTGCGGACTGCCCAGGGTATACGCCCAACATGCTGTAGTTTGGACCAGGGCCCAACTCCCCTAATTATGGGGTGTTCTGACATCACTGGCCTTGTCCTTGCAAAGATAGTCTGGTGTTCCCTAGAGTTGGATGAGTTTCCTAGCTCCCTGAAGGAGGCGGTGGTGACATCACTCTTGAAGAAAGCTGCTTTGGACCCAAACTGCTTCGCTAACTACAGACCTATCTCAAACCTTCCCTTTGTAGGGAAGGCAATTGAGAAAGAAGTTGCGCTACAGCTGGAGAACCACCTTACCATCCACGATATCTATGAACCTCTCCAGTCCAGTTTTCGTAAGAGGCATAGTACCGAGACCACTCTGGTTTGGGTGCTCAATGATCTCCTGATAGCGAGGGATCAGAAGCGCCGTTCTTTCCTTGTACATCTTGATCTCTCTTCAGCCTTTGACACTGTGGACTGTGCAGTGCTTCTCGGGCACCTGAGGGTCATCTGTGGCCTGTCTGGCACAGTTCTCAGATGGTTTCAATCTTTCCTCACTGGCAGATCTCAGAGGGTGGTGTTGGGGATTTTTTCCTCCAGCCCATTCTGTCTGCCATGTGGGGTCCCTCAGGGGTTGGTGTTGTTCCCCATGTTGTTCGCGGTGTATATGCTGCCCCTC
Source organism: Neoceratodus forsteri (assembly GCA_016271365.2). NCBI lineage: Eukaryota > Metazoa > Chordata > Ceratodontiformes > Ceratodontidae > Neoceratodus > Neoceratodus forsteri. Next base: position 285,108,202 of record CM057459.1, read on the forward strand.
TGAGACATTGTAAGATGGTATGGGCTGAGATTTCACTGCTATGCTGATGATACCCAGCTCTATCTGTCTTTTACACCCAACCAGGATAGTGCGTGCTCAGACTTTAATAACTGCCTCACAGAAATCCAGGACTAGATGAAATCCAGCTGGTTGAAATTTAACTCAGGAAAGACTGAGGTGTTGGCGGTGGAGCCGGGTCACCGGACAGAGAGGTGGTGGCTGGTTCACCTTCTGTCTTGGAGGCATCCAGCTGCCTTCCTCTGAACAGGTGCAAAACCTTGGGGTGGTTCTTGACGATGGGTTGACACTGCATGCGCAGGTGTCGGCAGTCATCAAGTCCTCATTTTACCATCTCAGGAACATCACCAGGATTAAGCACCTTGTTCCATCTGGTGACCTTCCAACGATGATCCATGCCTTTGTGACCTTGTGCCTTGACTACTGGAACTCCCTGTACTTAGGGCTACTGGGGGTTGATATCCACTGCTTGCAGCTAGTGCAGAACGCGGTGGCGTTGTTGTTGATGGGGACTCCTCATTCCAGTCACATCACACCAGTGCTGCGTGAACTGCACTGGCTGCCGATTCAGTGGCGGATCACCTTCAAGGTCAGGCTTCTGACCTTTAAGGCCCTGCACAAACTGGGCCTGGGCTATCTACAAAAGCTCCTGTTGCCTTACTGCCCCAGATGACTGCTCCACTCAGCTGATGAGAGGTTGTTAGAGATTCCCAGGGTAAACGCCATAAAACATCAGGGGCCCATGCTTTTATGTATGCGGCACCGACCCTGTGGAATTCTCTACCACATCAGATACATGAGTGCACAACTGTGGAGAGTTTTAAGAGGGCCCTGAAGACCCATTTATGGCATCTTGCCTACCTGGACTAATTATATGTTGACAGTTATTTATTAATTTAATTTGTTATATGTGAACCCAATATTTTTTATTGGATGTTATTCTGTTTTTAAAGCTGTACAGCGCCTTGGTTACAGAAAGGCACTTAAAAAATAAAGTTATTATTATTATGTTTCTATAATAATAACCTTAAAACTCAAAACGTCTCCAACAGGAGGGAATAACTACAAAAACACTTCCTATACCAGAATCACCTTAAGAGAGTAAAACCAATGTAAACACAGTTTTAAAAACAAATATGCCAGAGTGTGGCACTCCTACCCCTGGTTACACAGCGTGGAGAGCAAAGGCCACTGGTTCTAGAAGGGGAGGCAGGGTGGGAGAGTTAAACAATAAACCATGACAGGGTGTGGCTTATGTTGGGATTTACCATGGCTGGCGTGGTTTGGCCATGAAGATACAGGCATAACTCACACCCTGGAGTGTTTACTACAATTATACAATGTCTCCCTGTGTTTTTTTGTAACAATGAATAAGGGAAAATACATTTTTTTTCCACTTTCATTTATTTTCTTCATCATTTATTTTTACGCCAAAAGGAAAAATGACTTACCACAGTAATCTTGTTTCTTCCAGGGCAGTCTTACTGTTTTCTGACTTATGCAGTATTGTCCTTCCTTTCTACTGCCCCGGAGCCGAAATGGTTAACCGAACCTTTGCTGATGGAACGTTAGGCTCGAGTTTGATTTTAAATCACTGTCCCTGATCAACATTCTGTAACCCTCAGATTCTTATGGAGCAGAAGCTAATAATAAGCTAACTAAGATACAGTATCAATAATAATAATAACAACCCAACCATAGTCACAAAGTGGGCTGGAAAAGACTCAAGACCCATGCCCAAAACAAAAAGCCCTGGGTGAACAGCAGACAGCTGTGCTGCAGAGCCCTAGGTTCTAGGGGAGGAGGGCGGGAGCTCACAATACAGTAAGATTCCCCTGGAAGAAACAAGATTACTATGGTAAGTAATTTTTTCTTCAAACCCCAGGAAATCGTACTGTATTCTGACATATACAGACTACCCAAGCAGTGCCCTTGGAGGAGGGTAGAGAACCTATTTAGGAAACAGGCTCTGTAGTGCTGCTGTGCCAAACCTGGCATCACTTCTGGCCTGGGTATCCAGGCTGTAATGTTTAGTGAAGGTGCGGACAGTGTTCCAGGCATATGTAGCCCATGATGCTTTGCATTGTGGGGGCATGTGTGATTTTTTATTTCTTTGAAACTTGGCTTCCAGGCCAAATGCCCTTTGGGGTAACCATCGCCTCAGTGGTTGCACACAGAGGTTCTTTGTCTTTTAAATTTTTTTTTGTTTTAATTGGGTTCACTACAACATAACCCGGATAGACCATCTTAGGGTAGCTGGTTCATTCCACTGGGGTGTCAAACAGATGAAGCATACTGATGATTCCTGGTAGGATGAAACACGTGTCTATGTCTTCTGTTGGCGCCCTTTGCAAACTGTGTGAGAGGCCTTTTGGCACCATGCATTTCTGCTTAAAGTTGAACCAGCATAAAATTCTGTGGTGATTTGCATATGCAGCCCATGATGCTTTGCATTTTTTTATTTTAGTTGTTTAACCAGGTATAGCACACTAAGCTGGAAGCTTTTTTACAGGAGTGACCTGGGAGCACAAGGAGGTTAAGTGACTTGCTCAGGGCCACACAGTATGCAAGTGGAAGCTGTGGGATTCAAACCCAGGTCTGGTCTGCTGGATGTCACCAGATTTGCAGCTCAGAGCCTTAGATCACTGCGCTAAACTGCCTCCTCCGCATCGTGGGGGCATGTGTGATTTTGTATTTCTTTGAAACTTGGCTTCCTGGCCAAATTCCCTTTGAGGTAACCATTGCGTCTGTGCTTGCACACAGAGGTTCTAAGTCTTCCACGTAGCTGCTTTGCAGATTTCCACCAGGGAAATATCTCTCGCAGCTGCTACAGAAGCAGCTGTACCCCTTGTGGAATGGGCCCTGAAGCCTAGAGGAGGCTCTTTGCCCACCTTACTGTAACAGAATTGAATGCAGGCAACAATCCAGTGGGCAATGGTTCTTTTTGAGGCAGGCTTGCCCTTGCCCACCTCCCCATAGGTCAGGAAAATCTGTGTCTGATCCTGCCTGTGCCCTTTTGTGTGGTCCAAGTAGTAGCTAATCGCTCTCTTAACATCAAAGCTATGCAACCTCCTTTCTCCAGAGGTGGAATGTTCAGTAAAGAAAACTAGCAAGGTCATAGACTGGTTTAAATGGAAGTCTGATATCACCTTAGGAAGAAACTTCCTGTTGGTTCTCAAAACCACCTTGTCCCCGTGGATTGCTATATAGTCTGCCTCTGAGACCAAGCCCTGTAGCTCACTGATCCTCCTGGCTGAGGTGATGGCTACTAGAAATATTTTTTTTTATGTGACATATTTGAGCTCAGCTGATGCCAGAAGTTCAAACGGTGGCTGCATCAGCTGACCAATGTTAAGGTCCCACACAGGAGTGGGTTCCCTATGAGGGGGGTGCAAATGCAATAACCCCTTGAAGAATTTCCTGAATACCTGGTTACTAGCCAGGGATGTGCCCTTTTCCGCAGAGAGGTAAACCAAAACAGCTGCCAAGTGCACTTTCAGTGTAGAAGGCCTAGGGAATGAAGATGTACCAAATATTCAAGGAGGAAATCAATAAAAAGAAAACAAAGCTTTTAGTAAAGCAAAAAAGAGCTGAAGTAAGGCACTGGGACAATTATAAAAAGCTCTTAGAAAGTCTAAAACTAACATCAAAAGGGCAAAAGAAAACCATGAGATCAGACTTGCCAATAGGGTACAGGACAATTATAAATCTTTATACACCTACATTAAGAACAGGAGGGGTGTAAGTAAAACCATTGGACCTTTAAAATGTACATCTGGAAATATGATTATTGATAATGAAGAGATGGACAAACATTATAACAACTTCATTGTTTCTGTTTTTAGTAATAAGACATCTCCAAGGTTACATCATTATGATCCACCTGCTTCTGCAGGGCCTCTTATTACAATGGATAATGTGCTCAAAAGACTTCTGAGCATTGATCCAAATAAATCACAAGGCCCAGATGGACTGCATTCCAGAGTTATTAAAGAACTGGCAGAATTACTGGTAGACCCTATTTTAGCTATTTATTTAAAATCACTACAGGAGGGTGTGGTCATAGAGGCCTGGAGACAGGCTACAGTGGTGCCAATTCATAAAAAGGGTTCTAAACACAAGGTTGAAAATTACAGGCCCATTAGCCTGACTGCAATCCTTGGTAAGATCTTGGAGGGAATCATTAAAGACCACATTATAAATCATCTTAGGTTAATAGGAGCAATTGATAGTACCCAGCATGGATTTACATAGGGTAGGTCGTGTCAGACCAACCTGTTGGAGTTTTACGGCAGGGTCAGCAAAGCCTTGGATGGCAAACATTCTGTAGATGTCATCTTTTTGGACTTCTCCAAGGCATTTGATAAAGTCCCACATTGGGAACTAATTGATTCCCTCATAGCACACGGAATCACTGGTGAGATAACCCGATGGATTGAAGCATGGCTTTCATGCTGAAAGCAAAGAGTTGGTATTAGTGGGGCATATTCAGAATGGGCTGAGGTAACCAGTGGGGTGCCACAGGGTTCTGTACTTGGTCCCTGTCTATTATCTATATTTCATCCATAAGTACTACCCGAGATGTATGGATATCTAAGTTTGCAGATGCTACTAGGATTGGGTACACAGTGTACACCAGTGAGGATGTAGACACTTTACAGCAGGCATTAATAGAACTGGAGACTTGGGCAGGGGATAAGAAACTAACCTTTAATGCTGATAAGTGCAGCGTAATGCACTTTATTAAGAATAATATACAGGCGAACTATATATTATGTGGACAGGTTTTAAATATAGTCAATGATGAGAGAGACCTGGGTATTAGAATCTGTAATGATCTCAGCGTTAAGTCCCAATGTAATCAGATTATTAATAAAGCTAGCAGAATATCATACTGTATAAGTAAACATATCAAGAGCAGGAGGAAGGATGTTCTCCTTCCTCTCTACACATCCCTGGTTAGGCCACATGTTGAGTACTGTGCTCAGTTCTGGTCTCCTGGTGGCAAAAGGGAAATTCATGCTGTTGACAGGATACAGAGTATGGTGACTCATAGGATCACAGAGGTATGGGATCTAGATTATAAAACTAGACTTGATACCCTAGGTCTGTATTCTTTGGAATACAGGCAATTAAGAGGTGATATGTTTGGTATACAAAGCACCAACAGATGTGCACCTAAGCAAGATACTGGGTTTAGAATTCAGACATAACATTTTTAGTACTAGATCACACCCTCTACAAATTGAAACTGGAAGGTTCAACACCGTTAGAAGGAAGCATTGGTTTTCTGTTAGAGTGGTAAAAACTTGGAATGAGCTCCCATTAGAAGTAGTAACCAGAAGTTGTATGTACAGTTTTAAGATCCCCCTTGATGCACATTTGGCATCGAAAAATATCCTGGGTTACAGTAGATAAGTTGGTGAGCTATAATGGATCTCAGTCTAAATAAAGCTCTGCGAAAATCTATGAAAGACTAATGGCAAATCGGCCTGCAGGGGGACTCTGTGTCTCCGCTCACACCAGATGGAGACTCTCTTCCACTTAGAAGAGTAAGTTTTTCTGGTGGACGCTTTCCTGGAAATCCTCAAAACCTGCAACACCCCTTCTGAGAGGTAGAGGCTGGCATACTCTAGGTCCTCAAGAGCCATGCCTTGAGCCTGAGGGACTGCAAACTGGGACACAGGACCCTGCCCTGGGAGGATGACAGCAGGTTGTCTCTCCTGGGTAAAGAAATTGGTTAGGAGATTGCCAAGCTCAACAGCATCGAGTATCAATGCTGTCTGGCCCAGTCTGGAGCAATGAGAATCAGAGGTGCTGACTGGACCCTGAGTTTATTCAGTACTCCGGATATCAAGGGAAATGGTGAAAAGGCATACAGAAACTTCCCTGTCCAATCCAACAACAGTGCATCCAGTGGCACTGTGCCCACTACTGGAGGCCTGCAACAGAACAGAGGAAGCTGATGATTGTCTGGGGCTGAAAAAAAAGATCCACCTCTGGGGGTGCCCCATCTTCTGAATACCACCTGCAGAATCCGTCTGTTTAGTGACCATTCGTGATGGTTCTGGTTGATTCTGCTGAGGGCATCTGCCAGGATGTTGTCTTTCCCTGGCAAGTGAACCTCTGACAGAGATATCCCCCAAGGAGTAGGCCAAAGTCTATATCTTCATGGTCTCTGTGCAAAGGGGTGAGGACCTTGTTCCCCCTTGCTTATTGATGTAACACATTGTTGTTGTATTGTCTGCTCTGACCTGAACTGCCTTGTCCTGCAGCATGGGAGCAAAGGATTGGATTCCCAGAAAAACTGGCCCTGAGCTCTAGCAGATTTATGTGAAGCAGCGATTCTTGCTGGGACCAGGTTCCATGGGCAGTTTGCTCCCCCAGGTGAGCTCTCCATCCTAGGAGGGAGACATCTGTTGTCAGAATTGTAATTGGTGACCTCTGGAGGAAGGGTACACCTAAGGTTGTCCTTTTCCTGCCACCATTGCAAGGCTTGAAGGAGAGTTTCTGTGACTGGTACCATTTTTGACAGGGACTCGCTTTTGAGACCAATGAGTCCTGAGATAAAACTGGATGTCTCTCATTTGAAATCTGGACCCTGACATTGTTGCTGTGGCAGCTGCCATATGTCCCTGTAACTGAAGGAAATGCCTTGCTGGTCTGGGGGTGTGCAGCTGGAAGGAACTTGCTAGTTGCCGTATGCTGGTCACCCTGCCCTGAGAAATGAATGCCCTTCCTTTCAGAGTGTTCAACTCTGCTCCTATGAAGTTTAGGAGCTGCACTGGAGAGAGCACTGACTTTTTCCGGTTTATCAGGAAACCCAACATGCTTAGTGTGTCTTGAGTGATGGTCAGTGCCTTTTCCACCTGCTGTGGGGACTGACCTATGACCAACCAGCCATCCAGGTATGGGAAGACTGATACCCCCTGTTTTCGCAGATGTGCCACCACCACTGCTACTGCTAGGCACTTGGTGAACACTCTAGGTGCTGAAGACTGGCCAAAGGGCATGATCCTGAACTGGTAATGCGCTGACGGCAGTCTGAACCTTAGGTACTTCCTGTGTGCTAGCCTGATAGGAATATGGAAGTATGCATCCTTTAGGTCTATGGATGCCAGCCAGTCTCCTTTCCTTAGAGAAGAGAGAATGATAGCCAGAGTAACCATCTTGAACTTTGACTTGGTCAAGTGTTTGTTTAAATGTCTGAGATCCAGGATGGGTCACCATTCCCCTGTTTTCTTTTGAGTGAGGAAGTATCTTGAGTAGAGACCCTTTCCCCTTTCAGACAAGGGGACAGGTTCTACCGCCTGCTCCTGCAGGAGCTTGGCTACTTCCCCTTCCAGCAGAGAGGTCTCTGATGGATTGAAAGGTCTGAAGATCCTTGCTCACAACTTGGGAAAAGATTTTAATCTGAGGGCAAGGCCCTGGCTCACTACCTCCAGGACCCATTTGTCTGTAGTGATTGCATCCCAAGCCTGGTGGTAGTGAGCCAGCCTGCCCCATACTGGAAGTAGGGAAGTGACCCTAATGGGGTTCTCAGGGAGTCTGCTTTGTTTGGACAGCAGATTGGGTACTGAGTGCACCCCTGTTGCTGCCCCATTTGCCCCTGCCTCTAAAATACCCCCTCTGGGGCTGATATGGAGGCAAAGCTTGTGCCTGGAAAAAAGGTCTATAATGGGTTCTACCTCTGCCTCTCTCTTGGAACTTTTGTGGAGCTGCTGCCTTCTTCTTAGCTGCAGCACTCTTGTAGGTGACCTTATAGTTGTCCATCTTTTTCATGTAGGCTTCTGCATGCTCCCCCAAACAGGGAGGTAGGTTCACAGGGGAAGTCAAGAGCTTTAGTTTGGGTATCTTGGGACAAATCTGTCATCCTAAGCCATGCAAACCTCCTCAGGGATACCAAGGTAGCCATCTGCCTTGCAGCAATGTCGTTGGCATCAACTGCCATGGGAAATTGTGACTTGGAAGCCTCAATGCCCCTTCTAGCAACCTCTGAAAAGTCAGATGCCATAGGGGCAGGACATGTCTTAGCTATTTCCATAACTGTGTTCCATATACTCCTCCAGTACCTGGCAACATAAGCCATATACGAAGCCTGCCTAATAGCTAGGGAAGCACCCAGGTATGAGTTCCTAGTTATGTAGTCCATTCTTCTGGAATCCTTTTCAGGTGGATGTGAAGACAGGAGAACCCCTGCCTTATCACAGGCCACAGCCTACACCACCCCCTCATGGCTAGGATGCCCAAACAGGAATTCAGCCCCTGATTTGGCAACCCAATATTTTCTATACATCTTTTTATCCACAAGAGGAATGGATGTAGTTTTTTTTTATTTTTTATTTTAGTGGCTTGTCTCAGTAGAGATTTGTGGATGGGGAACAAAAGCCTCTTTGTTGCTGGGACATCCATCATCTCCAAGTAGTCTTGCTCCTCCTCATCCTCTATGGACTCTTAGGTGGAGAGGTCCAAAGTCTGGGCTACTTGCTTTAGAAAGGCAAAGTGAGACGAAAAATCCTCTGTAACTTTCTCTGGGGAATCCGACCCCTGAGGATCTGGAGAAACCTCTAGTTCAACTGGCTCTCCAAATTCATCCTCATCATTATCATCAAAGTCATCTTCCTCTTGGAAGATCTCACCAGACTGTTCCAAGGAACTGGGAACAGACAGTGACCTGGAGTTCAGAACAGACAGTTGTGAACCGGGACGCTGAGTCGATACCGAAGTACCGGTTTGCAGAGCCTGTAGTATACTAATGGCACTTGCAATAGCTTCAGCGGTTGGAACCGCTGGAACCATTGGTTGTGGTTCCTTGTTTGAGTGCTTCTCTTTTTGGTATAACTTGCTGGTACAGTGGTAGTTTCTGTGGATCTCTTTCTATTTGAGGAACCATCACCCTGGTCAGAGGGCTGCTCACAAGGTTAAAAAGACCTCTTTATGAGAAGTAGAGGCCTTGTCTGTTGCTGGGTCAACAGCTTTTTCAGACATTGTTTCTTTCAGTCGGTTTAAATGCCTATCCAGCATCGACTGAGGAAAATTCTTGCAAATATCACATTTGGCCTTCAGATGGTCGAACCCCACACACAGCACACAAATTAAATGGGGATCCGCTTTGACAAACAGTTCCTCACACTCTGTGCAATGTTGAAAACATGTAGGACTGGTTCTCTTTTTAGGTAGTGACATAACCACAACTGTGGTAAAAAAAATCTTTTTTTTTTTATTTATTTTTTTAAACGGTCGGTTTAGCGACTGAAGAAAAAAACCCAGGAATTATCCTGGTTGAGTAAAAGAAATGAACCAGACCCAAAATGGGGTTAAACAATAAGAATAAAAAGACAAATATCTGGTTCCCCCTCAGTTAAAAGAACCATGAGGAAACCAAGAAAACTCAACAAAATTAAAGTAAATCTAAACTAAACTACCTGTAAACCAAAGACAGTGATTTTCAAAATTAAGAGAAAATAAATTACTGTAGAAAACCACACAAAATAAACTTCTTCAAGACAGATGAAGGAGAGCTCTCCGAGGTGTCTGTACTTAATGAAGTGGAGTAAAGAATCTGGCAGTTACAGAATCTTGATCAGGGACAGTGATTTGAAAACCAAGCTCGAGACTAATGTTCCATCATTAGCATAGGTTCGGTTAACCATTTTGGCTCCGGGGCAGTACAAAGGAAGGAAGAACAATACTGCACAAGTCAGAATACAGTAAGATTTCCTGGGGTTTGAAAACATAGTTTCTTCTTGTTAGGCAGAATATGGACAATACACTACGTTCCACATATGATGACAGGCAGTAATGCTACTTTAAATTAGTTATGTCTTAAGTTATCTAAGAGGCATTATTATGGGGACGTTTGCATGTGACTGAGAGAAGCAGTTTCAGAGCGAGGTGTAAAGGGGCAGAGAGAGAGAGAGAGAGAGAGAGAGAAGCAGGCAGCTTTGTTGTAAGCTCCATTTACTACTATTAGCCCTGGCAATGAATTGGGATTTTTTTCCCCATTATTATGCTTGGAACTGGTGAGACTAAGCTGCGTTGTTTAAAGCAAACAGGAGAAACACGGAGAAGCAAAGGCAGTGTGACAAGTGTTTTTTTTTTGCTTTGTTTTTTTACCTTCGACCAAACGTGCCATCAACTGGTGCATCCACGGTGATGTAGAAAGCGGGAACACTCGGTATGAGCTAGTGTATAAACAGCTGTTAAATGTGTTGTCCATTCTGAAATACTTTTGCGAATTGCACAGTGATGCCAGTTTATAACCAAGCATTAACAGTGAGGGAATTTATATTTCAAAATGTAAGCCGAGAATCTGGGCATGCACAGTACACATTCTCAGCTTACATTTTGAAACGTAAATCCCACACTGATGTGCAGTTTGCAAAAGTATTTTGGAATGGGCAAAACATTTAACAGCTTTTTACAGACTAGGCACGGACATCATACCTGCTGCATGTTCTTTTCTCCTACGGAGGTACTGCTCCATTTTTTGCGCATTTTGGGGTCAAGGGCTGCCTTCAGGGAAGGGTTTCCAGGACTACGGCGCTTTCCAGTCAGGACTCTGAAGCGCTCAGAGTTTATTTATTTTCATGGCGCACTGTGGAGCACAGCTGCAGAGACTGTGGGGATGATGAAGGGCGCCAATAGTGCAGGTAAGGAGGAGCTACAGGACAAAAAAAAAAAGAGGGAATGATTTTGAGCAGCAGTTCTGCGAGATGGCCTAAGCTTAGCAGGAATTGGCATCTTTGCTACTCTTGACTTTTCTGTGGCCAGAGTGATTCTGGGGGAGTTCTTGATGCGGCTCATTGTTGGCTGGCACCTTTTCCCACTGGTACTGTATAACAGAGGATTTACAATGGGGAAACGGTGCCAGCTAGCCAATCAGAACAGAGGATTTTGTCTGTATTTTGGTGCCCATTGTATAATTATGAATACTGGAGTATCTCCTGGAAGAAATCAGATTACTATGGTAAGTATTTTTTTTCTTTTTACTCCAGGAATACTCCAATATTTCTAACTCTATGTAGACTAAGAAGTAGTACCTTTGGAGGTGGGCAGAGAACCTACTTTGGAAATAGACTCTACAGGACAGCGGTGCCAAACCTGGCATCACCTCTAGCCTGGGTGTCCAGGTTATATGTGTTTCATGAAGGTGTGTACTGTTCTCCAGGTAGCTGCTTTATATATGTCCACCAATGGGACACCCATGGCAGCTGCTATAGTAGCAGCTGTACCCCCTGTGGAATGGGCCCTCGGCCCTGCTGAGGGTTCTTTTCCAGCTTTTGAGTAACAAAACTGAATACACTGAACTATTCAGCAAGAGATGGACCTCTTAGATGCTGGACTTTCTTTTCCCACATCTCCATAAGTCAGGAACAGCTGTTACCTGTCCTGTCTATGGGCCTTAGTGACAGTCATGTAGTAGCTAAGAGCAGCTCTTGACATCAAGACTGTGTAGTCTATGTTCACCTGAGCTAGCATGCTCAGTGAAGAAGACGGGTAGGATAATGGACTGGTTTAAATGGAAGTCAGGGACCACTTTAGGGAGAAATGTCCTGTTTGTTCGCAGATGTAGTCCTGTTCAATGCAGAGAGCCTGGAGTTCACTTATCCTTCTGTCAGAAGCCACTGCCACTAGAAAAAACATTTTACATGTGACATATTTCAAATGAGCAGAAGACATGGGCTCAAAGGGGGGACCCATGAGCTTGGCTATGCACACATTCAGGTCCCAAGCTGGCACCAGTTCCCTGTGAGGGGGGTGTAAGTGGGCTAGACCTTTAAAGAATCTTTTGAAAATAGGGTTTGATACCACAGAAACATTTCATCCAGTGGAGATATAAGCAGATGCTGCAGCTAGATGGACCTTTAAAGTAGTAGGCTACAGGCACAGTGAGTGCACCACATCCTTGGTGGAACACCAAATGGAAAACCTTTTGCATTTTGAGGTGTAGCTTTTCTTGGTGGAGGGCTTCCTGTACCCTCTTAAAAATGTTCAGAACACTTTCAGAGAGATGAAAGCCTTCATACTCTAGGTCCTTAAAAGCCACGCCTTGAGCCTGAGGGATCTGAGGTCCGAATACAGGACCCTCCCTTTATTGGAGGTCAACAGGTTGTGCCTCCGAGGAAGGCGTATTGGTTCAGCCACAGACATGGAGAGCAGCAGCGAGTATCATGGCTGCCTGGCCCAGTCTGGTGCTATCAAGATCAGTAATGCTAGCTGGGATCTGAGCTTGAGTAGCATTCAGTATACCAGAGGGAAGGGAGGGAAAGCTACAGGTACCTTCCTGATCAATCCAGAGTATCCAGGGGACTTGTTCCTTGAGATGGGGGTCTGCAACAGTATTGTGGCAGGTGGTGGTTTTCGTGAGATGCAAAAAGATCCATCTCTGGGGTACACCACCTTCTGAAAATCACTTCCACCACCTGTCTGTTCAGCACCCATTCGTGATGGGCCTAGTTGATCCGACTCAGAACACCTGCTAGAGTATTGTCCTTGCCTGACAGATGAATGGCCTGAAGGGAAACTCCTAGAGAAGGCCAGGCTCCATATTTTTACAGCTTCTGTGTAGAGAGGGTTTAACCTTGTCCCTCCCTGCCTGTTTATGTAATACACTGAGGTGGTATTGTCTGTTCTGACCTGTACCATCCATTTCATCTTGGAAGAACAACTGGGCAGAGGGTTGTCTGGTTGGGGTCTGAACTGATGCCTGCTGGCCAGCAGGTAGCATCCCCTGTAAGCCCTGTATAACTTTTAAGGCCCCTGTGGAGAAGGCACAGTTACAATCATAAAAGAAGTCCCAAAATGCTGTTGAGCAGGGGGTTCTGTATGCTTAGTTTTCTTTGTTTTCTTTAATGCAACCAGGGAGTCAGCCATTTAGCAGGCCATTTCCAAGGACGTGGGTACCCTTATCAGGGGTAGAGGTAGTAGTTGCTGTGGTTTCACCCACAGAAACAAAGGGTGTTGGCTGGTCAGAGCTCGAGGGAAACTTGGGTGAAGGCAACTTCTTTTTAAGTGTAACCCCTAGATGGCGCTATCCCAGGGGCTACTACCCCTGCCTGATTTGCCACTAACAGGTTGAGGGGCCTGGATCCAATGGCAGGTGCCTCCACTCAGAGGTCAGGGTTTGCAATAGTTAAACTAACTTGGTCACAGCCCTCTGGGACACTGCAACCCCCCTTTCTTCCCACTAGTGGCCCACACAATATATCAGAATTACCTTCACAGTATACACTTACCCCCAGGTCTGGTTCCGCACTGGGACCTCCTGTGAAATGAGATACAGTGCAACAATCACAGTACAGTACTTTAACATAGACAAATACCTCAGGCAGTATAACTTTGCTGAAACAAGCAGCTCTGATTTATTTAGGGGATATAACAAGGACGGGAAATCAGGTTAATTAGCTTATCACTCTAATAATCTCATTTCATGGCTCTGTGCACAGGCCTATCCTTATCAGTTACTGTCCCTGGGTACCCAAGCCCTAGTGGCTAGTCCAAACCGTGGCAGCTGGTAGGGGCCCTTTCACACAGAGAAAAGGAGAATTAAACAGTCAGCAGTACAGTAATTCCATTTGGATTTAATGTGGCAATTCAACAGGAGCGACCCTGAATTAGTACTCACGACCTCCAAATAAGATAGGGTCCTTCAATGTCAGCAGGGCTCACTTGAGGTACACAAACCTCTTCACACATCCATATAGAAAGCACTATACCAGGCAGGCTGCATCTGTATCCCGATCGCAATTACTGCACAATACCCGGAGAACACACAGCAGATTCAGTTCCTGACAGACCGAGTGCAATTTTCAGCAATTCCTCCAGTCTTCTACAGGGTGAGCCTGGTTTCTACTCTTCAGAGATCCTTTGATTCTTTTTCACAGGACGGATTCAGTCCTAACAAGCTGTTACACAAGCTGCAGACCGGAACTCTGGGCCCTACACACGTTTTTTGACTAAAACTGCACACTGAAAAAGCACAGGGCTCCTTCCTTCTTCACTGCCAAAGCTCAACTGAAACTCCAACCGACAAAACCGGCACTTCCTTTGAGTTCCTCCCAGTTCTTGACTGGATTGGCTGTCACTCACAATAGACTGCTGCTGTTGGTCCAAAAAGGCACTGAAGTCTAAACTACATCTCCCAGAGTCACTGCCCATACAATCCTCTTGTGGCTGGCTCAGATTATGAGTCCAAGTTCTGATTCGTCCAAGGCACCATTTTAGAGCTAGCTTACCCCACACTGATTGGTCCAGTTCAGCAGTTCAAAACTAGAATGGGGAACTAGCAGACACAGTTCTGACCGCAAAGAAAGCAGGTTAGACAAACTGTAATTTCATTATTACTCTAAATAATTTCTGGCAAACAGTTACATCTTTCAGATAGGTTCCCTTTGCACTCCTAGTGACTGCAAAAATGAAGTGAATTGGCAGCAGCTCGAGTGGTACTCAGAGAAGCACACAGTCCCCCCATACAAACTAATTATGTCTGCAAGCAGACAGCTCTTAAAGAGACAGTACCAGAGGCTCTAAAAACACTCTCTGATAAATGGCTTAAATGCCAAACACCATTCAGGCTTGGAGCATTCAAGCAAGCTCCTGGAAGTCTTTTGGGATCCCCCATTTGCAGGGGGGTTACATAAGCCTTTTGAAACTTTTTTCAAGTGTTTTCTCAGGAAAGGTCTTGCAAATTTCACAATCAGCTTTTAGGTGTTCATAGCCCAGGCAGGCCACACTTGAAGTATGCTTATCTGCCTTGGCAAACACCTCTCCACATTCAGAACAATTTTTGAAACAAGGCTCACCAGTTTTTCTCTTAGGTTTTTCTGACAAATTCAAAAACCCACAGAAAAATAAAACCACGAAAGGATTTCAAATTTTAAAAGTTAGTTCAAGGTCGGTTCTGGAACCGATCAGAACCGGAAACCTGGACAGAAAGAACTGAGGTTATCGGTTCAGTAACCGGTATTAGCGGTTGCAAAAACAAGCTTATCTAAACAAAACTAAACTAAAATAATAGAATTTTAGTCACAAAACTCCGTAACAAAACTAAAAGTTCCTGGTTTCTCTCCAGTTATCCCAAACCGAGAGAAACCGAGAAAAAAAAAAAGTAACAAACTTACCAGTGGTTAAGCTAAAAACAAATGATAAAGGCAGTAAATGAAAAATAATGGAATACTTACATATTTTTTATACGTTTTCATGTCAGAATGAGATGTTGAGGAGAGGATCTCCGAGCATCTAGTCTTGACAGGCGAAGAGTGAAATCTGAGAGCTTAGAATGTAAGCAGTTGATAAGTGCAGCATTTGAAAAAATGGCATGTGCCAATGGTGTTCCATCATTAGCATAATGTTCCATCTGCAGGCACTTCTGACTTAAAGGCATATTGCATAGAGTAAGGAATATTGAGGTATTCCTGGGTTAAGAATACAGTAAGATTCCCTTGGAAGAAACAAGACTCCTATGGGAAGTATTTTTTTCTTCAAACCCCAGGAAATCTTACTGTATTCTGACATATGCAGACTGTCACAACCCCAATCAGCAGGTCAGGCCCTCTGCTTCTACAGTGCCAACTCCAAGTGCAGTATTGTGAACAGTTAACAGAACAGGGTAACCCTCCTGTCTGTTTTATGGGTTTGAATCAAACTTTAGTCTCAAGTTCTGGAGGGATTCAAACTGTGAACCTCTTGCTAGCGTACCGAATGCACAGGATCAGATAATTCTACTCTTTGGGGGGCCCAGATATCTTTCGCCTACGAGCACCTAACCAGGTGTACAAAATGAACCCTTAAAACTCTATGAAAGACCTCGGCATAAACTCTTACCTTTTCCCAGTTTGGTATTACCAATAGCTTTGCACGGTGTCAACTTTAACCATATATGCTTCACTAGTCAAATAAAGAATTTCAAAGGCACACCAAGTAGTCTCTAAAATGAGATGTTTACTTAAAATTAGATAAAAATGTAAAATGTAAATACAGAACCATATATCACAAAACACACACATCACTTAAAAAAAATAGGTTTAAAGTGCAAACAAAATATATATATACATATATATATATGTATACACAAAACAGGAAGTCCCATCAAGGTATTGAATTCTGTGACTCCAGCAAGACTAATTTTCCAAATGATGACACTCTTAATTAAGACTGTAATTTCTCAGTCCTTTTGATCCATGAGCAGTTTCCTTTCTCAAACACATCAAAGGGCTTTTTATGACACCAGGTGCAATTAACTAACTTTCCTGAGGATGTCATAAAATGGATATATTAGTTCCTGGCTTCAAAGAAAACTGACAAGTTAATTGCATTCAGAGATCTGCTGTTTAACATATATCCTGTCTTTTGAACCGATACCTGGGGTGTGGGGTTTGTCATCCCAGGCGCAAGATTTTTCATGACAGACAATCGCACTACATTTTTATATTACAAAAATCATAGAGCGATCAGAACCAGCTGTCCAAGTGTCACACAGACTACCAAAGCAGTACCTTTGGAGGAGAGCAGAGAACCTATTTAGAAAACAAGCTCTGCAGTACTGCTGTACCAAATCTGGCATCACTTCTGCCCTAGGCATCCAAGCTATAGTGTCTGGTAAATATGTGAACAGTTTTCCAGGTAGCTACTTTACAAATTTCTGGCAAAGGAATACCTCTTGCAGCTGCTATGGAAGCAGCTGTACCTCTTGTGGAGTGGACCCTAAAACCCACAGGGGCCTCTTTATCTACTTTGCTATAGCAGAATTGAATACAGGCAACAATCCTTCATGCAATGGTTCTCTTAGAGGCAGATTTGCCCTTGTTCACCTCTCCATAAGTCAGGAAGAGCGGAGTACTATCCTGCCTATGATTCTTAGTATGATACAAGTAGTAACTGATAGCATACTTGACATCTAGGCTATGCAGCCTACATTCCCCTGAACTGAAATGGTCAGTGAAAAAGACTGGCAAAGTGATGAACTGATTCAGGCAAAAGTCTGACTCCACCTTGGGAAGAAACTTCCTGTTATTACTGAGGACTACCTTGTCACTATGGACTGAAATTTAATTTGGTTCTGTGGACAGCGCTTGGAGCTCACTAATCCTTCTGACTGAGGTGATAGCTATTAGTAACATGGTCTTCCATGTCATATATTTAAGCTCTGCTGAAGACATGGGCTCGAAGGGTGGCTACATTAGCTGGCCAATGCATATGTTGAGGTCCCATGCAGGAGTTGGCTTCCTGTGTGGGGAATGTACGTGTAACAGATTTTTGAAACACTCTTTGAATACATGGTTAGCAGCAAGGCATGAACCCTTACCCGCTGAGAGGTAAGCAGAGACCTTAAGGCAGTACCTTAACAGTAGATGGCCTGAGGCTGAGGGAACAAAGGTGTGACAAATAATACAGAACGACTGGTAAGCCAGCCTGGCTACAGTCTATATGTTTTTGCTGGCACCAAATAGAAAACCTCCTCCACATAGAGGTTTAAGTCTTCCTAGAAGAGGGTTTTCTAGAAACTCTGAGGACCTCTAGAACCCCCTCAGAGAGGTGTAGGTTAGCATACTCTAAGTCCTCAAGAGCCAAGCCTGAGGGACTAGAGATTGGGGTAAAGGATCCTGCCCTGTGTGGAGGTCAGTAGGTTGTGCCTCCTGGGGAAGAAGTTTGGTCTGGATACTGACAGGGTCAGGAGCAATGAGTACTAGATCTGCCTGGCCCAGTCTGGAGCAATGAGGATCGCTGTCACTGGCTGGACTCTGCACTTGTTCAGTACCCTGAACAACAGGGGAAATGGAGGGAAGGCATACAAAAACGTCCCTGTCCAGTCCCACAGTAGTGCATCCAGAGGAACTAAGCCCACTGCAGGAGGCCTGCAACAGAATAATGGCGTCTGGGGTTGTGAAGAGGTACACCTCTGGGGTGCCCCACCTTCTGAATACGACTTGCAGTATCTGCCTTTTTAGTGACAAATCGTGGTGATTCTGGTTGATCCTGCTGAGGTCATCTGCAAGGACATTGTCCTTCCCTGGGAGATGAACTGCTGAGACGGAGATCCCCAGGGGGTAGGCTAAGTTCCACACTTTCATGGCCTCTGTGCCAGGAGAACAGATAAGTGGAGTAAAGTAGTATTTTACTACCATTTTTGACTGAAATACTTCCACTTTCTGATTTTAGAAAGGTTTTTCCCACCCTGCAGATTTACAATATGTGGTACACAAGTACAAAGTTAGCAACACCATGAGATGCTAGCAGTCACAGTACTACACAGTAACCTGTAGGGTTGGGGTCAGGAGTTGCTCAGTGGCTGGTTAGAACAACTGTTGCAACATGACAATATTAAAAATAAGGTCACAGTAAGTCTCCACGGCAGTATTAGACAGTCAGTCACTGCAGGTGTCCAGTGGGACTGAGACTTGATTCAGATGTGGGGAGTACGAGATGGGTCAGTGGATGACAGGACTACCATTTGGATGAAAATACTACCAGATGTAAGAAGGTAGTAGTAAATACTTCTGAGTCCTTAAAACTATCTGGATCACTTCTCTGTGCAGAGGGGGATGACCTTGTGCCCCCTTGCTTGTTGATCTAGTACATTGTGGTTGTACTGTCTGTTCTGTTATGTGAAGCAGACTCCTGCTGGAGCCAATACCATGTGCAGTGTGCTCTCCCAGGTGGGCACCCCATCTTAGGAGGGAGGCATCCATTATTAGTACTGTGGTTGGTGGTTGCTGAAGAAAGGGCACCCCTTCTCTGAAGTTGTCCTTTTCCTGTCACCACTGGAGTGCTTGAAGAAGAGTTCCTGTGACTGGCATTATCTTTGACAGAGAATCACTTTTTTCTGACCAGTGAGATCTGAAATGTAACTAGATGTCACTCATCTGGAAACTGGCACTGCTGCTGTTGACACAGCCATGTGTCTCAACAGCTGTAGAAAGTGCTTTGCTGGTCTCAGAATAAGCAGTTGGAAGGAGCTGGCCAACTGCACGAGGCTGTCCACCCTCTCCGAGAGTGGTACTACCAGGTGTAAGAAGGTAGTAGAATTGGACACCTCTTAGTGTGTCCAATTCTGCTCCTATAAATTCTTGGGAGCTGAACTGGTCTCAGCACCAACTTCTTTTGGTTTACCAGGAAGCCTAAGGACTGCAGGGTATCCTAAGTGGTGGTTAGTGCCTCCTTGATCTGCTGGGAGGACTGGCCTACCACCAGCCAGTAAGCAAGCAAGCAATGGTTTATTTATAAAAAGCACCATTCGCGCAAGGATCATAGCGCTTGTACAGTTCAATATATAAAATCTCAGATTACAACTATACAAAAATAATCAAAATAAGAAACAACTTCAAAGTTCATCCATATCCAGGGTAAACAAGATTAAAAAGATCCCTTATCCGAAGTAGGAAGTCCCACAGGGCAGGGGCCACAAATGCAAAAGCCCAGGCCCTAGAAGTTTTCAAACTTATCAGCTAACATGGCCCCGTCCATGTAGGGCTTTGTAGGTCGGCAAACCAAACTTGAAGGTGATACGCCACTGAATAGGCAGACAGTGCAGAGTGCGCAGAACAGGAGTGTTATGGCAAGATCGAGAATGCCAAGTCAACAACCTAGCCGCTGCATTCTGTACCAGCTGCAAGCGATGGATGTCAACCCCCGGTAGCCCTAGGTACAGGCAATTGCAGTAGTCAAGATAGGAGGTCACAAAGGTGTGAACCGATGTCGAAACGTCATCAGGCAAAACCAGGGGTTTAATCTGGGTGATATTCTTCAGACAGTAAAAAGAGGTCTTGATGATGGATGACACCTGAGATCTAAACGTCAACCTGCTGTCAAAAATAACGCCCAGATTTTGCCCCAATTCAGAGATCAACAGCTGGCTGCCACCAAGCCAAAGCCTGGAAGGCAGCCAAACCGACAGCCCTCTCTATGTACAAATCCGAGAAATATTAAAACAACGAACCCCTGCAAGACAGACCCTCCCTAATCCTCTTCCATTGTTACTGAATATTTTTATAACCACTATCAGAGGGCAGGTATGGCCCCACGTTATAGGCGTGTTATATAAGGGTCTACAGGAGGTGTCAGGGGAATCCACTAGGGGGATCCTTGAAGCATGGAACAAAGAATTGTAAGCACCAGTCTCTGTGGAAGATTGGCTGAAATTTATCAGACTATCAATGGGGGTCTCTGGATCCCCGTGTAACCCCCCTGCAAATGGGGGTTCCCAAAAGACTTCCAGGAGCTTGCTTGAATGCTCCAAGCCTGAATGGTGTTTGGCGGCTAAGCCATTTATCTGTGAGTGTTTTTAGAGCCTCTGGTGCTGTCTCTTTAAGAGCTGTCTGCTTGCAGACATAATTAGTTTGTATGGGGGACTGTGTGTTTCTCTGCTTGAGTACCACTTGAGCTGCTGCCAATTCACTCCATTTTGCAGTCACTAGGAGTGCAAAGGAACCTATCTGAAAGATGTAACTGTTTGCCAGAAATCATTTAGAGTAATAATGAAAATACAGTTTGTCTAACCTGCTTTCTTTGCAGTCAGAACTGTGTTGCCTAGTTCCCCATTCTAGTTTTGAACTGCTGAACTGGACCAATCAGTGTGGGTTAAGGTAGCTCTAAAATGGTGCCTTGGACGAATCAGAACTTGGACTCGTAATCTGAGCCAGCCACAAGAGGATTGTATGGGCAGTGACTCTGGGAGATGTAGTTTGGACTTCAGCGCCTTTTTGGACCAACAGGGGCAGTCTATTGTGAGTGACAGCCAATCCAGCCAAGAACTGGGAGGACCTCAAAGGAAGTGCCCGTTTTGTCTGCTGGAGTTTCAGTTGAGCTCTGGCAGTGAAGAGGGAAGGAGCCCTGTGCTTTTTTCGGTGTGCAGTTTTAGTCGGGAAATGCGTGTAAGGCCCCGAGTTCCAGTCTGCAGCTTGTGTAACTGCTTGTTAGGACTGAATCCGTCCTGTGAAGAGAATCAAAGGATATCTGAAGAGTAGAAACCAGGCTCACCCTGTAGAAGACTGGAGAAATTGCAGAATTGCGCTCGGTCTGTCAGGAACTGAATCTGCTGTGTGTTCTCCCGGGTATTGTGCAGTAATTATGATCGGGATAGAGAAGCAGCCTGCCTGGTATAGTACTTTCTTTTTACCATATAAATGTGTGAGGAGGCTTGTGTAGCTCAAGTGAATCCTGCTGCCATTAAAGGACTTTTGCCTGTTACTGTTTACCATATAAATGTGTGAGGAGGCTTGTGTAGCTCAAGTGAATCCTGCTGCCATTAAAGGACTTTTGCCTGTTGCAGTTTGTCATATAAATGTGTGAGGAGTCTCATGGAGCTCAAGAGTAGCCCTGCTGACGTTGAAGGACCCTATCTTGTTTGGAGGTCGTGAGTACTAATTCAGGATCGCTCCCTGTTGAATTGCCACATTGAATCCAAATGGAATTACTGTACTGCTGACTGTTTAACTAATTTTTATTTTCTCTGTGTGAAAGGGCCCCTACCAGCTGCCATGGTTTGGACTAGCCACTAGGGCTTGGGTACCCAGGGACAGTAACTAGTAGGGACAGGCCTGTGCACAGAGCCATAGGTAGATGAGTAAAGTGATAAGCTAATTAACCTGATTTCCCCCTGTCCTTGTTATATCCCCCTAAATAAATCAGAGCTGCTTGTTTCAGCAAAGTTATACTGCCTGAGGCATTTGTCTATGTTAAAGTATTGTACTGTGATTGTTGCACTGTATCTTCTTATTTTACAGGGGGTCCCAGTGCCTGAACCAATCCTGGGGGTTAGTATATACTGTGAAGGTAATTCTGATATACTGTGTGGGCCACTAGTGGGAAGAAAGTGGGGTTGCAGTGTCCCAGAGGGCTGTGACCAAGTTAGTTTAACTATTGCAAACCCTGACCTCTGGGTGGAGGCACCCACCATCGGATCCAGGCCCCTCAACCTGTTAGTGGCAAATCAGGCAGGGGTAGTAGCCCCTGGGATAGCGCCATCTAGGGGTTACACCCGTACTGGAGGGAATTCGCCTGGAAGGTGACAAATAGATTTTTTATCACTCCAGCAAGGCTGGCAAAGTTTCTAGATCTGACCCAGGGCAGATGCTGGAGGGACTGTGGGTAGCCTATGGCTGACCATGTCCACATAATGTGGTCATGCAGCCAACTAAGACATTATTGGAGAGAGGTAGGGGAGGCACTGGTGGAACTGGTAGGAGAAGCAGCAGTACTAACACCTGAATTGGTACTTCTTTCAGTTTCTCCTGAAGGGGTATGTATTCCCTGAGGCTCCCTTCTTGTTACTCTCTGGGGTAGAAAATCCCTCCCATCAGTTCAGGATTGGCATAAGGTCATGGAGGAACTTTATATAATGGAAAGATTGATAGCCAGAGGGCGGAACAGAGAGGGGACTTCTGAATTAAAATGGCGCAAATGGGTAATATATATCTCCCAGTGGGACTCCGAATTTGTACATTAAAGGCTCCTACAAACAAACAAACTGATGGGGGAGTGCATGGAAATCACAAATTAACTGCTTTCTTGATATTAACTTGCCTGTTTCCTCTCTGTGGGATAAATTTTGTTCCTTTATTTTTTTTTTTTATTTAACATGCCAAGGAATCCTGATATTAATTATGTATTAAAACAAAGCAATAGTCCTAATCAGGACATACTACTGAACCTGTGCTGTAGCTGTAATTTGGATGTTACACTGAAATGTACATCAACTACTATATGTCTCACATTTATTGTAACTGAATTTTATCTTGAAAACAATAAAAACTAAAGTTTAAAAAAAGAAACCAAGGGGACCGATGAGGACAGGAGCTATAAAATCCACAGCCTCCATCACAGCCTTGTTATAGGCCTGTAGCAGACTGTCTGGATCAAAGCTTGCACTCCGAAAACCTGATAGGTCATCAAAGTATGGGAAGACTGTAACTCCCTACCACTTAAGTGTGCCACCACTACTGCTAGGCACTTTGTGAACACTCTTGGAGCAGAAGTCGGGCCCAAAAGCATGGCTCTGAACTGGTAATGGCCTGAAGGCAATCTGAACCGGAGGTACTTTCTGTGGGATTCCCCGAAAGGAATGTGGAAGTAAGCACCCTTAAATCCGGGGATGCCAACCAATCTTCCTGCCCAAGTGTAGGGAGAATGGTACCCAGAGTGACCATTTTTAACTCTGGCTTTGTCAAATGCCTGTTTAAATGTCTAAAATTTAGCGTGGGTCGCCACTCCCCTGTTTTCTTCAGATTGAGGAAGTATCTTGAGTGGAGTCCCTTTTCCTCTTGGGCCAAGGGAACAGGCTCCACTGCCTTTTCCTGAAAGAGTTTTTCTACTTCCGCCTCCAACAGAACTACTTCTGATGGGGTGGCAGGTCTGGAAACTCTTGCCCTCAGTCTGAGTAGGACCTTGAAGCTGAGAGCAACACTCTGGCTCACTACACCTCCAGGACCCACTTATCTGTGGTGGTGGATTTCCAAGCCTGGAGATAGTGAGCCAGCCTGCCCCCTACTGGAAGTGAGGAGGCAATCCTGGCAGACCCCTCAGGTCTGCTTTGCTTGTGCACTTGGCTGGGTACTGGGGCCAGCTCAATTGCTGCCACTTCTGCCCCTGCCTCTGAAGTATCCTTTCTGTGGCTGATAGGCTGGGAGAGTCAGAGTCTGAAAGAAAGGTCTGTAGTGGATTCTACCCCTACCCCCATTACTCTGGTACTTCTTAGGTGTTGCTGCCTTTTCCTTAGCAGAAGCACTCTTGTAACCCACCTTGTACTCATCCATCTTTTTCATGAAAGTCTCTGTTTGCTCACCAAAGAAGGATGTGGGCTCGCATGGAAAAGCCAAGGCCTTCGCCTGGGTGTCCAGGGACAGATTAGTGGCGCTTAGCCAAGCAAATCTCTGCAGGAACATTTACATTTCCATCAATCTGGTTGCAATGTTACTGGAATCTTCTGCCATCCTAAATTGGAAGCCCTTTTTAGCAGCCTCAGCTAGGTCAGATGCCATGCAATCTCCATAACTGTATTTCAGAGACTTTTTTGGTACCTGGAAACATAAGCCATGTAAGTGGCCTCCCTAATGGCCAAGGAAGAACCCAAATAAGGCTTCTTGGCCATAGAATCAATTCTCCTGGAGTCTATCAGATGGGTGTGATGCCAGGGGAATGCCTGCCTTATCACATGCAGCAGCCTGTGCCACTCCCTCATGGCTGGGATGCCCAAAAAGGAACTCAGCCCTGGCCTTGGCAACCCAGTATTTCCTATCCATCTTCTTGTCCACAGGAGGGATGGAAGTGGGGTTTGCAAAATTCTAGTGGTTATATTATGGTTGCCACCTGTCCTGATTCCCGTGGGACAGTCCCTCTTTTCAAGGTGCCGTCCTGTCTCCCACCCCTCCCAGCTGTGGGATGCTAAATGTCCCACTTTTTGCCCATGTACCAAACTGCAATACAAAAGTCTACCTACTAGTTTTCCTTCCAGCAGTTTTCCCTTTCCTTCGCTTCGCTCCTCCCAGGCTTCTGTAAAAAATCATTGCAGCAGCTCCAGCCTCCTACAGCTAGCCATATGGTTGGTTGTCGGTCATGGAGTTAGGTGGGCGGCCACGGTGCAAATGAATTAACCATGTTACGGTGGTAGCCACGCAGCTTATTGCCCATCTGACTCCTTGAGTGGCTAGCCCTCTTTGTTAATTTTTCTCAGGCTTTTCCCGAATCCCAGGGCTTTCTTTGGGGGTGTGGTGGCAGGGGGTTGAGCTGTCTGCTCTCAATCAGGTCTGCATCACGACCTCCTGGTGACTTCCATGATGGCTGCATTGGCTGCAGAGTCATCAGGAGGTGTGGCTACCAGGTGGCAGCATGTTTAAATGCCACAAGTTAAAAAGCCAGGTAGCAGCATTGGAGAGCAAGGAGAGCCATGGCTAAGAAGCTAGCCCAGAAGAAGGAAGACCTCCCAGGCTGAAGATCGGATCGGATTCAGAGGAAGAGAGCAGGGCAGGCACTCGGAGCAGGCTGCAGCGGGAACCAATTGGAAACTGGCAGTTGTTGGAGTTGGGTCATCGTCATCTGTGTCTTTTTTCTCCCTGTCACACATAGAAAAGCTGGTGTCTCTCTTCTTTTTGGGAACTGCCTGTACACCTAGCTTGCTCCTGACTGCTCCGAACCTCTGAACAGGGAGACTTCTCTCTGTCAGAACAAGAAATTGAGGTGAAGAGTTGTAATCACTTGGTGTTGTGAGTGTAGGGGCAAGTCATCATTGCAGCTAAGCAAGGCAAAATGAGTTGAGTCAGCATAATCCTTATCAGAAGCAGAATCAATCCTGACTACACTGAAATCACATCACTTCGCTGGACTGAGGAAGACTGTGTCTGCTGGTTGTGTTCATGGCTGTCACGACTGGGGAGTGTCTGGAGTATGGATTATGCAGTCAGGTAGGGGCTTCTAGCCAGTGTTTAAATGTTTTTTGGCTATACTATATAGTCTCAAGTCAGATGAAGGTACCCACAAGAAGGCAGCACAACAATACACTTTACACACTCCATTAAGAAGACTCAGGAGTGTTACCAGTGCCACAGTAAATGTAATGTTTGTGTGTGGTGGGATGGAGTCTACCTTTCTTGTTGTGAAATGATGTGATTGTATTAGACTATTTATTCAAAAAAGCTGGGTTCATAGATACAGGCAGCAGAGATCTATAACAGCGGACTAAATTTGCTGTTTTGGCTTGTTCCAAAGATTTGAGTCTCTGAGTGTCTTTAAGCCCAGCTTTTTGAAGAAATATGTAATATATATATATACCCTTTTGTGTTTTTTTTGTCTATCAGCCCTAGTAGATCCCTAGATGAAAGACTGATCCCCCCCCCCCCACCGGTGGTAGGTTATTTCATGGGGCAAATACATCAGGAGCAGCAAACACAGACAAGCAACAGTAGCAGTTTGTACAAATGCAGTTGTCTGGTCTGGGCAGCAGAGAAGCAATGTTAGTTTATCTTGAATACATTAATAACAATAAAGTCATTATAATGCCCAGCTTTGTTGTAATGGCCTCTATTACCATAACTCCCAAGGGCTGCATTATTTTGGAACACTAGGTGAAGCAGCCTGCTGTTGTTTCCTGGCATATCAGCTAGTGTTGGGATAATTTATCATGATGACAGCCTGTCAGAGGAAAATCAGTCTTTCATTTATATACAGCGGATGTTTGGACAAGGACACTCAATCAAAAATAAAATGGTACACAACATCATGTACTGCAGTGTGCTCAGCACTGCTGTCTGCTATTGCTAATCACTCTAAAGGATCTGTGGTGAAATACTCAGCGAGCTCCTGTAGTCACACAGGATCTAGACAAGTGTTCCACCACAGATTCCTGAGATTGGCATAGAGATGTAAACTTAATGTGCAGCGCTCATGCAATGTGTTACATAAGAATGAACTCTGCACTTCTTTTCTTAGTTTACACCTCTGTACCTTCTTGTTTGGTAGTGTCAGGTATTAATGAATGTCTGTGTGTACATCAAGAAACTTTGTTAGCGGTACAATGTCCTTTTTTGCATTGTGTTTTTAACCTTTTGCCTAACCTTTTACCTAAGAAATACAAGTCATTTTTTATTGCCACACACACTACAAGTGATAGCAAATGACACTATGACAACAGTTTGAACAGAAGACAACAAGCCTGATTTGATTTTTATGAACATAATTTTATTTTGCATAACACAAATTGATCAACACGGGCATGCTCTAGTCATTCTTTTATGCCCCTAGAAACTGTTGAACAGATTTGCATGATGACATGTGATATTCGAGTCTTGTGTGGTAGATCTTTTTTCCTCTGGGTGGCACTGCAATGTCTTGTTGTGAATGTGCATGCCTGTTTAAAGCAACAGTACTATGTAGTAAAAAATACAGTCTGTGCTTTTTTGCCAGTTTATTCCTTGTGCTCTGCTGATCATGTGCCTGGTACTCTTTCCCATTGACACTGTACTATCCCCTCATAATTTGCTCAGTTATCCTTTGCTTTTGTGTACATTCTGCACTGGAACCCCCTATGCTGCCAACTGCACATGTATTTGACCGGCAGTACTACAGAGGGGTCTCTGGAGTGTTCAGCACAGGGTCCCACTGCAGTAACCAAAAGACAGGATGCGATTTGTGGGGGATTCGCAGCTGAAAATTAGTCAGCTGCCAGATTTACTGTGGTGCCACAAAAATTAAAATTGCAAATATCTAAAATATAATATTAAAGATGACTGGGAAAAATATTTACAGATATGGGAACTGGAACTATAGTCACACGCTTACAGCCAAACAGCAGAATTCTGATCAATCACTTCCTGACTTGGCAGTACTGCTGCTTAATATAATTGGAGACAGTTGACCAAATGACAACAGTGTACTTTGAGCCATTACAGGTGCTACTGCCAGAATTAGAAAAGAACTGTGGTGACTCAGCTGTGGCTTCTTTTAGAATTTGGTGTTTTGCTTATACTAGTACTACTAGTTGGCTGTTGTCATGGCCACCTGGTGTCTTTTGTGGAGCCTTGCTATGTTCTTTCTGTTTCTGCATTTTGGTAGATGGGGGAATCAAACCAATTAAGCAAATTCTGCCGGTTGTAGAGAGCCAAGCTCATTGCTCCATGCAGATATTCTTCCCATGTACCTTGGGCCTACAGATGGTCATTTGCAACCGAACGTACAAAGTTGGGCAAGCACCTAGCAGTACAGACTAGGATTTGGACTGTCTGAAACCATCCGAATCTCTAGTCTGTACTGCCAGGCCAGCTGTCTTCCCCAATTTGTACGTTTTGGTTGCAAACAATCATCTGTGAGGCCCAAGGTACATTTTATTTTATTTAGATTTTGTTGACCTGGTAAGCCCACTCGGCCTAGAAGTCCCTTTTTCAGGGGCGACCGGGGGATATAGATGGTAAGCAACTGAGAGTGAACCGTGAACCAGATTAAGCGGTTGATGGTATTTTTAGTGAATGAGGGAAATTTGGCCAGGACACTGGGAAAATTCCCCTACTCTTTTCGATAAGTGCTTTGGGATCTTTAACATCCACCTGAACTACCACTAATCCATGCAGATGGGACCTCAGTTTAAGATCTCATCCAAAAGACGGCACCTCAGAAGTGCAGCACCCCCTCATGCTGCACTACAGTGTCAGTACTGGGATATTAACCCCAGTGCCAGATGTAGGAACTGAACCCACAGCCCTCTGATCTCCCGGCCTCAGAGGCCAGTGTGCTACCTACCGAGCCACTGACACTGTCTTGGGAAGAATATATTGCCAAGGCTATAAATGTCGTTCACTGCCTGCCATGTTTAATGAGCAATGTAATTTTTTAAGTTGTGAATTGTTCAACCCTGTTTAGTTAAGGCATTCTTTTCCATGTTTTCAGGCCTTTCTTGGCCACAGTGTATGTGTGGTGCATTATGCTTTCAAAACAAGGGCCTAGATACATCATGGAACAACCTATATTCCATGCTGTTCACTGCCTCTATAGCTGTTCCAGTGATGTTACATAACCTCTGTAGCCATAATGGCTCTGGCTTGTGGTGCTTGGTTTGGTTGCCATGTACAGAAGTTGTATTGAGCTTTCAGACCATGATTGGTACACATGTGATTGTTCCTCCAAGTAAGATGACTCATAGTGCACCAGTTTTTAATTGTCATTGAATATATACTAAAAGCACATTGCAGCATTTTTTAACTGCACTGGTAAGTAACGGGGCTCAAAGAATGAAGTGATCTGCGCTGACTGCATCTTCTTCCAACAATAAGAGACTCTACAAGTGGCAAGATGTGTGGAAGACTGAGTTTAACTGGGTCGAGAAGTGCAGTGACACACTGAAAGCCTTCTGCAGATATTGTAGACATGAAATCCTAGTATTACATGGTGGACAGAATGACTTAACAAGGCATGACAGCACAGAGCAACACAAGATGGCCATCCAGAAAGCCAAACATAGCCATCTGATGATGAAGTGGACTAGAAGAAAAAAATTACTCACCTTAGTAATGTTGTTTCTTCTAATGGAGTCTTGCTGTATTCTGACATATGCAGTGATGTCCAACCTTTGAACTGCCCTGGAGATGAAAGAGTTAACTTTCCATGCCAGGCATGGAACGCTGAGCTCGAGCTCGGTTGAGACTCGGTCTGTTGCTGTTTGAACTCAAACCGTCAGATCTTTACGAGCTATACTCACTGGGTGTCCTGTGTGGAAACTGTAAATTTAAACTAGCCAACTGGCTACCAACTATAATAAAAGATTTTTTGGTTCCAAAACAAAGACTCAAGTCAGGAAACCCAAAAAATAAAACCAAACACAACACCCACCCACCCAAATTAAAGGGGTGAAAAAAGAAGGGGTGGGGGCACCCCCTGAGTGCCAACACTGCCACTGCCCACCCACATCCCAAAAACCCAGGTTCTGAGAGGGGAGGCAGGGGGAGGTCAGAATACAGCAAGACTCCATTAGAAGAAACAACATTACTAAGGTGAGTAATTTTTTCTTCAAACAACATGAAGTCTTGCTGTATTCTGACATATGCAGACTACCAAGCAGTACCTCCATGGAGGAGGGACAGAACCTACTTCAGAAATAGGCTCTGACGCACAGCTGTGCCAAACCGAACATCACTCCTAGCCTGGATATCCAGAGAGTAATGCTTGGTAAAAGTGTGTACTGTTTTTCAGGTGGCTGCTTGACAAATCTCTAAGATAGGAATATCCCTGGCAGCAGCCAGGGAAGCAGCTGTACCTTTGGCAGAGTGAGCCCTCAGGCCTGAGGGTGGGATCCTACCTAGCTTTTCATAGCAAAATTGAATGCAAGAGACAATCCACCTGGCAATAGATCTCTTAGTGGCAGGTTTTCCCTTACCAACCTCACCATAAGTGAGTAACAGTTGGAGGGAGTCAAACCTGTGACCCTTGGTGCGCTCTATGTAGTAGCTAAGGGCCCTTTTCACATCCAAACTGTGCAGCCTCCTCTTCCCAGAGGAGGAATGGTCAGTGAAGAAAACAGGAAGAGACAGGCTGGTTAAGGTGGAAATCTGAAACCACCTTAGGCAAAAACTTCCTATTAGTCCTGAGGACCACCTTATCTCTATGGAAAGAGATAAAATCAGGCTCCACTGACAGGGCCTGTAACTCACTTATGCATCTGGCAGAAGTGATGGCTACCAGGAAAACAGTTTTCCAAGTCAAGTACTTAAGATCTGCTGAGGACAAAGGCTCAAAAGGGGGTTGCATAAGCTGAGCAATGCAAACATTAAGGTCCCAAGCAGGGGCAGGGTCCCTGAAGGGAGGATTGGTATGAAGCAATCCCTTGAAAAATTTTGAAAATACAGGATGAGCTGAAAGGGAAGAGTGTTTGCCTGCTGAAAGGAAGGCAGAGACAGCTGCCAGATGCACTCTTAGTGTAGCTGGTCTGAGTCCCAAGCTATTAAGATACATAGATACATAGACAGTGTCGGCAGATAAAGGCCTATGGCCCACCCAGTCTGCCCATTTAAGTTTGTAAGTTCAGTTTATGTTTTCCAGGAAGTCTGTTGCCCCTTACCCCTGATCTCCAGAATTCCTTTATGTCTATCCTATGCATTCTAAACTCTTGATTGTTTCAGCCCTCACCACTTCCTCTGGCAGGGTGTTCCACTTGTCCACCACCAGTTCTGTGAAGAAATTCTTCCTCACGCTTCCTCTGAATCATCCTCCTCCAACTTTATCCCATGCCCTCTAGTCCTGGAACATCTTTTTCGCTTAAAAATAGTGCATTCCTGCACCCTGTTCCTCCCTGTAAGATACTTGTATGTCTCTATCATATCCCTCTCCCTCCTTCCTCTCCAGGGAGTACATGTTCAGTGCCTTCAACCTGTCCTCATAGGACTTGTGATGCAATCCATGCACCATCTTTGTTGCCCTCCTCTGAACCTTCTCTACCCTGTCTATGTCCTTACGTAGGTAAGGTCTCCAGAACTGCACAGTGTACTCCAGGTGCGGCCTCACTAGTGTCTTGTATAGTGGAATTATGACCTCCTTTTCCTGCTGGTGATGCCCTGCCTATGCATCCCAGCATCCTATTTGCTTTACCTGCTGCCTTGTCACACTGTTTCCTGCCTTGAGGTCATCAGAGATGATAACTCCAAGATCCCTTTCCTGCTTGGTGCATGCTATATCCTCACCCCCAACTGATATATCGTGCCAGGGTTTTTGTGCCATATGCATTATCTTGCACTTCCTTGCATTGAATTTCAACTGCCAAACCCCTGACCATTCTTCAAGTTTCTGCAGGTCCTTCTCATTCTGTCTACACCTTCTGGTGTGTCTACTCTATTACAGAGCTTTGTGTCATCGGCGAACAGTGAAATTCTTGCCTTCTAGGTCCTGTGCAATGTCACTGATGAAGATATTGAATAGTACCGGTCCCAGCACTGATCCCTGTGGTACCCCACTGGTCACTCTTCCCTCTGTGGAGTGACAGCCATTTACCACCACTCTCTGTGTCCTGCCACCCAGCCAGTTACCTACCCACCGCACTACTGTCCTGCCCACACCCATATTCCCCAGTTTGTGCAATAGTCTTCTATGTGGCACAGTGTCAAAGGCCTTGCTGAAGTCCAGATAGGCCATGTCCACTGCCCTCCCTGATCCACCTCCCTAGTCACCCAGTCAAAAATTCAATGAGGTTGGTCTGACATGACCTTCCCTGGTGAAACCATGCTGCCTTGGGTCTTGTAGTCCATTGACAACCAGATGTTCCACCAATCTCTCCTTCAGTAGTGCTTCCATGATCTTCCCCACTACCGAGGTGAGGCTGACTGGTCTGTAGTCCCTGCTTCCTCTTTGTTCCCACTTTTGTATAAGGGGACTACATCTGCTATCCTCCAGTCTTTGGGTACCTCCCCTGTTTCTAGTGATCGGCTAAACAGGATAGCAAGAGGTTCAGCCACCACCTCTCTTAGTTCTTTAAGGACCCTGGGGTGCACCCCATCTGGCCCCATTGCTTTATCAACTCTTATTACTTCCAGTTCCTTCAGGACCCTTTCTCGTGTAAAGGGACTTGTGTCCATTTCTGCACCATTCCAAGATGAACCATATAGTCAAGGACTGTGGGCAGGCCAGCAGACTCTGGAGAAATATGCTTCCCAGAGCACCATATAGAAAATCTTTTCCACTTCGAGTTGTAATTGCTCCTGGTGGAAGGCTTACGAGAAGCCTTTAAAATATCTAGAACACCTTGGGAGAGGTGTAAATCAGCAAACTCAAACTCTTCAAGAGCCAGGCCTTGAGGTTGAGAGATTTGAGATTCGGATACCAAACCCTCCCCTGAGCACATGTTAACAGGTTGTAATTCCTGGAAAGAGACAGGGGAAGGTGGACTGCTAAGGACAACAAGAGAGGGTACCAGGGCTGTCTGGCCCAGTCTGGAGCAATCAGGATCACCTTGCAGGGTTGAGACCTGATTTTGACTAACACCTTGAACAGGAGAGGGAAGGGGGGAAAGGCATACAGGAACTTCCCTCCCCAGTTGAGAACTACGGCGTCCAGGGGGACTGAGCCCAACACTGGGGGCCTGCAGCAAAAGAGATGAAGTTGGTGATTGTCTGGGGCTGCAAAAAGATCCATCTGTGAAGTGCCCCATCTGGAGAAGATCACCTTCAAAACCAGGGGATCCAGGGACCATTCGTGATGGCTCTGAGATATCCTGCTGACAGCATCTGCCAGGACATTGTCCTTGCCTGGGAGGTGTACTGCTGTAAGAGAGGTGTTCAGGGAATCGGCCAGAGATCATAACTTCATTGCCTCTGTGCACAAGGCCGAAGACCGAGTGCCCCCTTGTTTGTTGATATACCACATTGTGGTGGTATTGTCTGTCCTGATCTGAACTACTTTGTTCTGAACAGACTTGGAAAAAGCTTGAAGTGCTAGAAACACTGCTCTGAGTTCTAATAGATTGATGTGAAGCAGAGATTCCTGAGGAGACCACAACCCTTGGGTGGTCAGGTTCCCCAAGTGGGCTCCCCAGCCCAAGAGGGAGGCATCTGTAGTAAGGATTAGAGAATGAGACTGAGTGAGAAAAGGAACTCCCATGTCTTAGATTGTCCTGATCCTGCCACCACTGTAATGCCAGGATCAGGGTTCGAGTCACTGGAATCAGTTTGGTCAGAGGGTCCTTTTTCTGAGACCAGAAGGTTCTCAAGTGGAACTGAATGTCCCTCATCTGAAAACTTGCTCCCTGCACCACTGCTGTAGAAGCAGCCATGTGTCCCAGGAGCTGCAGAAAATGCCTTGCTGGTCGAGACACCTGGAGGGTGAATGAAGAAGCCAGTGAGATAAGGGTCCTTGCCCTGTCCAGGGGAAAGAAGGCTCTTGCTCTGACTGTATCCAGCTCTGCCCCTATGAAGGTGAGGAGCTGCACCAGCTCTAGAACTGATTTTGAGAGATTCAGAAGGAAACCTAGAGAAGTGAGCAGTTGCTGAGTTATCTGTAGATGTGACTTGACTTGGTCTGGAGACTGGCCTACTAAAAGCCAGTCGTACAGGTATGGAAAGATGGAGATCCTTTTTCTCCTTAGAAAGGCAACTACTACTGCCAGGCATTTTGTGAACACCCTTGGAGCAGAAGTTAGGCAGAAGGGCATTGCTCTGAATTGGTAATGGCCTGAGGGCAGCTCGAACCTGAGGTATTTTCGGTGGGAGCTTCTGATGAGAATATGGAAGTAGGCATCCTTGAGGTCCAGGGAAACTAGCCAGTCTCCTGGCCTTAGAGAGGGTAGAATTATTCTCAGAGTCACCATTTTGAACTTTGACTTTAAAAGGTGCTTTTTTAAATATCTGAAATCCAGGATGGGCCGCCATTCTCCTGTCTTTTTGGGGGTTAGGAAGTACCTGGAGTACAATCCTTTCCCTTTGTGCAGGGGTGGAACCCTCTCTATGGCTCTCAGAGCCAAGAGGGAAGAGACCTCTGCTTCTAGGACAAGTGCCTCTGCAGGATTTGCAGGTGGAAAGGATCTGGCTCTCAGCTTTGGAAATTTTTTGAAGCTGAGAACCAGTCCCTGGCTTACTACTTCCAGGACCCATTTGTCTGATGTTAAAGACATCCAGTCCTGGACAAAGTAAGCCAGCCTGCCCCCTACAGGTAGTGGAGAATCGGCCCTGGCAAACCCATCAGGGTGCCTGTTTGGCAGGGGCTTTAGGCTGAGGGGTGGAAGCAGGCCTGCTTGTACCCCATCTGCCTCTCCCTCTGAAGAACCCCCTATGAGCATAAGCAGAAGAGGAGGCCTGGGCTTGGTAGAAAGGCCTATGAAAAGGCCTGCCCCTGTCCCTGAAATGCTGCCTCTGGGGCGTGGCTTGCCTTTCCTTGGCCTGAGCACTCCTGTAGGTGGTCCTGTATTCATCCATTTTCTTCATGTAGTTCTCTGTTTGCTCCCCAAACAGAGAATTACCCACAACAGGAAAATCCATGGCCTTAGTCTGGGTATCCTGAGACAGGCTAGTACATCTGAGCCAAGCCACCCTACGAAGGGCCACAGATGTAGCCATGACTCTAGATGAAACATCACTGGAGTCCACTGCAGCATGGAATTGCAACTTGGATGCCTCAATACCATCCGCAGCCACCTGCTCCAGCTCCTTGGCAAGTTGGCCAGGGACCTGTTTAGCTAAAGCCATTACAGTGTCCCATCTAGATTTCTGATATCTAGCTGTATAGGCCATATAATTAGCCTGCCTGAGTCCCAAGGATGCTGCCATGTACTGTTTCTTTGCCATGGCATCAGTCCTCCTGGAGTCCTTATCTGGGGGGTGTGAAGCCAAGGGTATAATTGCCTTATCACAGGCAGCAGCCTGCACTACCCCAACATGGCTGCATTGCTGGGTAAGGAACTCCGTATCTGAGCCTGAGAGAGTATACCTCTTGTCCATTCTCTTGTCCACAGGAGGTATAGAATTAGGAGTCTTTACAATTTTTATTGTCTGTTTCCCAAAGGACTTATGAAGGGGAACAGACAGCCTCCTAGACTCTGGGATATCCATCATTTCAACATAGTCAGGCTCCTCCTGGTCATCCACAGCTTCTTCCATAGGAAGCTGAAGAGTTTCAGCCACTTTTTTGTAGAACATAAAATGAGAAGGAGACTCAGAAAGCCTAGGAGGAGAAACCCCTGAAGGTCTGTCGGGGAGATGTCCGGGTCGATAGGCACATCCAGACTTTCATAATCACCCTCACTATCCTCATACTCTCCTTCCTCCTCCTCCGGTTCATAAAGTCTTCTAAATTATAATCTGGAACCCGGGGAACCAACCGAACCGAGCCCCTTCCTGATGGCGCTGGTTCAGTCGGAACTGGGGTTAGCGACTGAACAATCCTTATCGCTTTGGCTATTTCATCAGTGGTCGGAGAAAGAATCTGTGGATCCGCACCGGCTGACTTATCCCATCTTTTTCTTTTAACCGGAACCGACTCCTCGGAGTCGGTTCTCCTTTTGCTCGAAGAAGTTTCACCCTGGTCAGAAGGCACTCTTTCTGGCTCGGTTGGAACCGAACCGGGCTGGCCATCCGGGTCAGCGAACTTCTTGGCCTCCCTTTCCCTGAGCCTACCAACTCTCTTTTCCAGGGTAGCTGCAGGAAAATTCTTGCAAATCTGGCAGTCTGAATCGAGGTGGTCAAACCCCAGACAATAAACACAGGTGGTGTGGGGATCAGCCTTAGCAAAGGCTTCCCCACACACACTACAGTGTTGAAATCCAGTGGGCCCGGTTTTTCTTTTGGGTTTCTCAGACATGGCCAGTCCTAACCAAACTTACCCTCTTTTTAGGCAATCTGCCAGGCAAGACACCCTTATTG
This sequence comes from Neoceratodus forsteri, assembly GCA_016271365.2. Taxonomy (NCBI): domain Eukaryota; kingdom Metazoa; phylum Chordata; order Ceratodontiformes; family Ceratodontidae; genus Neoceratodus; species Neoceratodus forsteri. The sequence continues at coordinate 285,144,033 of CM057459.1, forward strand.
GTTCCTGACCGTGTTACGGGTCGTGGAAAAATATGTAATGAAATCCGTTTTTTTTAGAACCGATAAGGACCGGTTACCACACTCTAAAAGTAGAATAAACTTGATCTGAACAACCTGATCGGTTCAAACCAAACCGATCCGACGTTTACAAGTTCCACACAGAAAAAACAAAAAATAAACCTATCTAGTACTCACGATACCACAGACAGAGACTGAACCGACAGGTTAACGGATTAATATTCGGTCGAAACCGAGAAAAACAGCACACTGACAACTTGAACCGAGCGAAGGAGAAATCTCCGGAGCGACTGTTCAGTGAGGCGGAGTAAAGAATCTGACGGTTTGAGTTCAAACAGCAACAGACAGAGTCTCAACTGAGCTCGAGCTCAGCATTCCATGCCTGGCATGGAAAGTTAACTCTTTCATCTCCGGGGCAGTTCAAAGGTTGGACATTACTGCATATGTCAGAATACAGCAAGACTTCATGTTCTTTGAACAACTAATCTGGATGGAACAGAGTTGAAGGTGACTGCAACTGAAGCGGCTGAAGTATTTCATGCAGAGCAGCACGACATCTCATATAATTCCTTGGACTGTGGACTCAAGCTGGCCAGCCAGCTGTATGGGGACTCAGATTGCCAAAAAACATGCCTGTGGAAGAACAAAGGCAGAGGCAATTGTAGAGAATGTTCTGGGACCATATTCTCTGGAATGTCTTCTAAAAGACCTCCAAAGTCCAGGGGTATCATTTTCAATTGCATCAGATGCTTCCAACAAGGACAGCATAAAATTATTCCCACTGGTAGTGAGGTACTTCAAAAAAGAAGAAGGTGTTGTTAATGCTCTTCTGTACTTCTATAAAGACCCAGATGAATCTGCTCAGGCCATAACTGACCAGATTTCATCGATTTTGCAAAGGCATTCCTTGCCATGGGCCTCTGTGTGTGCATATGGTGTAGCCAATGCCAGTGTGAACTATGGCAAGCGATCAGGTGTATATACCAGACTAAAACAGAACTGTTCATCACTCCAGAAGGCAAATTGCCCTGCTCACATCCTCCACAATGCTGCAAAGAAGGCAGCAGCAAGACTTACTTATGATGTGGAAGTGCTCGTCCTGAAAATTTTCAGCCATGTCTCTGGCTCTGCCACAGGATTACTGACTGCATCCTCACAGGGATAGATGCTGGCCACATCACTGCTGCCATCTTTATCGACCTGGCAAAGGCTTTCGATATGGTGACTCGCTCTCTTCTCCTGACAAAACTTGCCAAGGCTGGCCTATCTGTACCTCTCTGGCAGATCCCAAGCTGTTCGTATCAGATCGTCCATGTCGGATCCCCTCCCAATCACGTCAGGAGTGCCTCAAGGATCTGTCCTAGGCCCCCTCCTATTCTCGGTCTTTCTAAATGATCTGCCTTCTGCCTGCACACAATCCACCATCCATATGTACGCAGATGACAAGGTGCTATATGCATCCGGCCCCTCGTCCTGTGAAGTTGTGTCCAGACTTCAGCACGACTTCATCACAGTCCAGCACTGGCTCCGCTCAAATAACCTCCTCCTAAATGCTAACAAAACAGTCTCCTTAACCTTTGGGATGAGGTAGAAAAGTTCTAGGCTCCCTTCACCATTAGCTTTTCACACCCTGGAAGGGTCCCCAATGGAGTTCTGCACCACCTTCAGATACCGCGGTGTCTGACTTGACCAGCACCTCAACTTTTCCGCACATATTGACTCCTTACTTAAGCTGCATCCAGGGCTTGGTGCACTTTGCTGGAATCATGACAACATACCCCTTCCAGCCAGAATGGACATTGTAAATAAAATGATCCTCCCAGTCCTCGACTATGGGGACGTATGACAGGGCTAATACCTGTCACAGAATAATGTTTCATACTTTCTCTTGGTTGCAACCATCTATCTTCTTGTCTTCTAGAGCTATCCCTTTTATTTTCCTGATAAGGAGGCAGGTCACATCCTTATCAAGTAACCCCCCCTTTTAAGTCTTCTATATTCTTTGCCCCTCTTTTTTATTCTCTTCCTTCCATTGAAACATTATTCACAAATTTCCAGCATAAATCCACCTTATACTGAGTAGAAAATGGTTATGGCTCCCTTAAAATATTTGATGTAGTGGTATAATGCCCTAAAGAAAGAAAGACATATTCCCTGTACTTTTGTGGTAAAGACTGTGGGAGTCTTGCAGTTTATAAGGTTCTTAAGTTGCCAAAAGGGGTAATAAAATCTGTTTGGGCTTAGAAACAACACTGCCAATGGCTTAGCCTGCCAAGTCTGCACTGAAGCCAGCTGTGTAGTTTAAATAAACTTGGTTTCCTCCCGTTTTCATGCTGCAAGAGTCTGTGCTTCTCAATAAAATGGACCTGGTTGCAGCAGAATGTGAGCAGGCTTAATATAGAGGTGTTGTCCTTGCAGGAAGCCCAGGAAACACTGTTAAAACAGGTATAAGCCCCAGTTCCCTGAGAGAGTTTTTCTTTGTTTTTTCTTTTCCCTGGAGCAATATATTAGTAGTGTGGCTCCTACTTTTACACTCTGCACTTTTGAAATGTCCCCCTTCAGTTATGCCACAGTAGTAGAAATATTATATCCCAAAATAAAGGAATAAATAAATTGTACCTTAAGCTTTGCAGGAGAGATACAAAATGGAAGCTGCTCTGAGGATTAGCTGTGTCATTCTGGCAGGGAGCTATAGGAGAATGGCGGCCCCTAGTGGGCTAGATTTATACTGTTGCAAAGTCATGCATGGTGATTGAATATACTTAGGCTTTGTATATCAAAATTGGTTACAAAAAGGACTTCTACAATTCATTTAAGCATTGTACAGCAATTAATGTGTACTCTAAAATGTTAAGATAAGTTTTAAAGAAATTCATTGCTTGTTACATAATGAATCTAAGTCACATGATTCAGGGGGAGGATATAAATGTCCTTTAGTAAGCTGCCTTTTTTTAGATAAGGTCAGTGTTTGCTGATCAGTGGTGGAGGAAGGTTCTACTGGTTTGAGGATATTCTGTTCATGATTTTGTTCGTATTTTGTTCTACAAACTGGTGCAAGTGGAAGTGAATGCTGAAGAAGGTGCCAAAGCTAAGACTGTGATTTATATTGTTTTTTTTTTTGTTTATTTTATTTTTGTTTTATAATAAAATTCCCACTTAACCAGGTGGGTTGCACCTTATTCTGGAGTGTCTGTCCATCTTTTATATCCCACACCGTAACATTTGGTGTCAAAAGTGGGATATAATTGCCGTTTTTGTGACCAGAATAAAGAAGAGAGTTGAAGCGGCGGGTATTTGTTTGGATACCCAGGATGGACATGGTGGCTGGTGGACAACCACAGGGCACCCTTACTAGACACATGGCAGCCCAGACCAGGGCCCAGTTATTGACTGGTTTGCCAGATGTACATCTCAAGGTTAAGAGACAACCTTCTAAGAGGTCAGAGGAGGAGCCAGGTGAACTTGGAGATGATTTACCAACAGAACAACTACTGGAATCAGAGGATCTCGAGAAGGAGATTGATGCTTCATATATGGAACAAGCTCCCATGGAGGATGTGGGAGAACTCTTAAAATGGTTATGTGTTCAGCAAGTCCAGTTGGATAAGGAACGAGAACTGGATCGAAGGCATCAAGATGCCAAATGTGCAGATACTATGCAGGTACTACAGGCTATCAGAGTAGAGCATGCTGATCGTCCTCAAGGCCCCCAGGACATTAAATTAGCTAGACTACAAGAGACTGATGACATTGAGGCCTATTTGACCACATTTGAAAGGGTGGCACCAACATGTGGATGGCCGAAGGAGCAATGGGTTGTGCGACTAGCCCCCCAGTTGATGGGAAGCGCCCAGGTCGTATATAGCCAACTAGCTATACAAGTGGCAGATGATTATGACTTTGTAAAAAAGGAAATTCTATGGAGATACGATATAAACATTGAGACCTATCAGCAGCGGTTTCATTCCTTAAAGATGCAGCCAGCAGATGCTCCCAGAGAGGTTTATGCATGCTTGAAGGATCTTAGCGACAAATGGCTACAACCTGATAGTAAGAGCATTCAGCAAATAATGGAGGCCATCACCATCGAGCAATTTATCAAAATTCTCCCCCAGGACGTACAACTCTGGGTTAGAGAACATAAACCTGAAGGAGCTGAAAAAACCATTGAACTAGCTGAAGACTTCCTGGCAGCGAGACCATCACGGGGACGATACACAGGGGGAGCCATCCATACCCCTGCCACTACTCCAGTAAGAAACACCTTTTCTTCTGATTTATATAGAAACAGACCAGAAATGAGAAAGGAGAGAAGAGAAAGATTACCCCTGTCAGAGGTAGTATGCCATGGCTGTAAGAAAAAGGGACATATGATTAGAAACTGCCCAACAGCTAAAAAAGATTTTGGACATTTGGCCTTGGCCAATTGGGCTCCTTATATCACCACAGTTAAAATGGGACCCCATAACATCATAGAACTGTTGGACTCTGGGAGTCGACAAACGCTAGTGAGAGCTGACCTAGTGGAGAAAACAGCAAAGATGGAAGGAGGAACCAGGGTCACATGTATCCATGGGGACACCCACTATTACTCCACGGCCCCAATGAGACTCACCATTAATGGAAGCACTAAAGACCTGGCAGTAGGAGTAGTACCTCATTTGCCTGTTCCACTGATAATAGGACAAGACCATCCAGACTTTTCCAAATTAATGGAAAGACATGATTTAACACCTGTGGTAGCAGTAACAACACATTCACAAACCAGGCAAATGAAACAATGGAGTCTGTGTTTCCTTTTTCAGATGACTTATTCGAGGCCCCAGGGAAAACACCTAAAGGGGATGCAGAAAACGAAAAATAAAAAGGGACTGGCTAAACCAAAAGATTAATGGACTGATGAGTCAAGATCCTAAGACAATAGCTCAAGAACAAAGAAAGGATGAAACCCTTAACCAGTTTTTTTTTTTACAGGTTAACAAAGATGATGGGACTCATAAGTTCTTATTATTGAATAACATCTTGTATAGAGAATGTACCAACCCTACAAATGGGGATAAAGTCTTGCAATTAATTGTGCCACAGAAGTTTAGGAAAGAAATAATACAATTGGCCCACGATATACCCCTAGCAGGGCATTCTGGGAGAGATACCACCTTAAAACGAATACTTGATAGTTTTTTCTGGCCTAGAATACATGACATGGTAGCTGACTGTGTTCAGAGTTGCCCTGACTGCCAGAAAGTCGCTAAGATAGGAAGAAAGGAGGTAGTACCTCTCCAGAATATACCCATAGTTAACCAGCCATTTGATAGAATCGCCATGGATATAGCGGGTCCTTTAGAGACCAGCACTAAGGGTAATTGGTTTATCTTAGTCATTTGTGACTATGCCACCCACTATCCAGAGGTGATTCCAATGCGAACGGTCACAGCACAAAGAGTGGCCGAAGAATTGGCTAAAGTTTTTTGTAGAGTTGGCATCCCTAAGGTGGTACTGACGGATAGGGGAACCAACTTTACTGCTGTACTATTGGCAGAACTATATAGACTACTGGGTATACAGGTTATTCAGACTTCACCTTATCACCCCCAAACTGATGGGCTGACAGAAAGATTTATCCAGACCTTGAAGAACATGTTAAAGAAATTTGTTAGTGAAGAAGGCAGGAACCGGGACTTATTTCTGCCCTACCTTTTGTTTTCATATAGAGAGGTACCACAGGCCTCTACAGGCTACTCCCCTTTTACCCTCCTGTATGGGCATAACCCCAGTGGACCTTTGGATGTAGTCAAAGAGTCCTGGGAGGAAAACACTAAGGTAGGAAAGAAGGGGGTCCTAGAATACATGGTAGCTTTGAGACAACGTTTGAAAAGGTATATTACCTTAGCCCATCAGACATTGAGCGATAAACAGGCTCAACAAAAGAAACATTATGATGTAGGGGTAGGACATAAACAATTCATCTCAGGGGACCAAGTATTATTACTTTTACCTGCCAGCGAAAATAAACTACTGATGAAATGGCAGGGGTCTTACAGTGTGGTTAGGCAAGTTGGCCCTGTAACTTATGAAATACAGATGCCCCATAGAAAGAATAAAAACCAGATACACCATGCAGACTTGCTTAAGCTATGGCATGCAAGGCCCAAAGAGGAAGAAGTAGGTGGCTATATACAAACGGAACCCCAACAGTCAGAGCTGGATACAGCCTACGAAACGTTGGAAAATAGGGGCCGACTACAGGAAATGCAGATAAATCCCTCTCTATCTACATCTCAACATACCCAGTTGCAACAATTGCTTAGTAAATATACTGACATATTTACTAGTGTACCTGGTAGTGTGGTGGGCATACAGCATGAGATCAGATTAACACAAAATAATCCTATAGATCAGAAACCATACTGGTTACCAGTACAGGTTAGAACAGAGGTAATAAAGGAGATAAGAGCTATGGAACAACTAGGTATAATTCATCCCTCCTATAGTGCCTGGTCCTCACCTATGGTGATAGTGAATAAAAAGGAGGGGGGTATTCGCATTTGTTTGGATCCGAAAGGTGAATGCTGCTTCCCTCCTTGAAAGATATCCTATGCCTTGCATAGATGATATTATTGATCGCCTAGGAAGTGCCAGGTACATATCCACCCTAGACATCACAAAAGGGTACTGGCAGATTCCCCTTGCCCCTCAATCAAGGGAAATTACTGCTTTTAGTACCCTGGTAGGCCTATACGAGTTCCTAACAATGCCTTTTGGACTGCATGGAGCGCTGGTGGCTACGTTCCAGTGCTTCATGGATCACATACTACAGCCCTACACATCCTTCTCTGCAGCCTACCTGGATGATGTGGTGGTGTTTAGTCCAGATTGGGACTCACACCTGAGTCACCTAGAAGAGATCATAAGGGCATTAAAAAGGGCAGGGGTCACTATAAATCCTACCAAATGTAGCCTGGGACAGACTGAAACAAGGTACCTGGGGTACATGATTGGGAATGGGGTTATTAGACCTGAAGTGAATAAAGTGGAAGCAATATCCCACTGCGATATTCCCCAAATGAAAAAACAAGTTTGTGCCTTTTTGGGGTTGGACGGTTATTACCGACACTTTATATCCAGATTTTCAGCCATAGCAGGACCCCTAACGGAGTTAACTAAGGGAAAATATTCAAATAAGGTAGAGTGGACCAAGGAATGCGATGAAGCATTCAGAATGATTAAAGCTACCTTATGTGCCTATCCAGTCCTGAGAAGTCCAGATTTTGAAAAACCTTTTTACGTACAGACCGATGCATCAGGAGTAGGTTTGGGAGCTGTCCTTACACAGGTTATAGAGGGAGAAGAACACCCAATAGTATATATGAGTAGGAAGTTACATGTGAGAGAGCGGAAATATGCAACTGTAGAGAAAGAATGTTTGGCCCTTAAGTGGGCTATAGAAGCTTTGAAATACTATCTCTGGGGTTCAGAATTTACAGTTGTTACAGACCATAATCCCTTATGCTGGTTACATCAAATGCGAGAGAAAAATCCCAGAATTATGAGATGGTATTTGGCCTTGCAACCATACCGTTTCAAAGTTATCTACAGGAAAGGGAGTGAACACAAAAACGCTGATTATCTATCCCGATATGGGGCAGATGTTGAAAATACATCTGAAAAAAACAGACCCTTAGAAAAGGAATGAATGTTTACAAGAAATGTAAAATATAGTATCATATGGATCTCAGGGAGAATGTAGTAGATAATATATAGTATGGTGAAATTATGATCTGATTAATGTTGGATTAATCACTGTGACAGGGTCCCTGAGATGGAGCTTCTTGGAAGAGGGTGGGCGGGAGCTCCTCCATCCCTTTTAGTACAAAAAGGGGATGGACCATATGGATACTGTATGATTTCCAGAAAAATGAGATAGTAGCAAAGAATAAAATGGCTATTGTTATCCCAGGTCAAGTTCGGAAAGGAAATAATGGCATGATGGATGCCAGAATCTTGGTAAAAAAGAGGCCCTGGGATGGAACTCCTGAGAGTGGGAGGGCGGGAGTTCCGCCCTCCTTAGGGAAGGATGTTTATATCTAAAAGAGGGAGTATTCTCCCCTTGTATTTAAGGGGTGGTAAATGTGACAGGGCTAATACCTGTCACGGAATAATGTTTCATACTTTCTCTTGGTTTCAACCATCTATCTTGTCTTCTAGAGCTATCCCTTTTATTTTCCTGATAAGGAGGCAGGCCACATCCTTATCAAGTAACCCCCCCTTTTAAGTCTTCTATATTCTTTGCCCCTCTTTTTTATTCTCTTCCTTCCATTGAAACATTATTCACAAATTTCCAGCATAAATCCACCTTATACTGAGTAGAAAATGGTTATAGCTCCCTTAAAATATTTGATGTAGTGGTATAATGCCCTAAATAAAGAAAGACATATCCCCTGTACTTTTGTGGTAAAGACTGTGGGAGCCTTGCAGTTTATAAGGTTCTTAAGTTGCCAAAAGGGGTAATAAAATCTGTTTGGGCTTAGAAACAACGCTGCCAACGGCTTAGCCTGCCAAGTCTGCACTGAAGCCAGCTGTGTAGTTTAAATAAACTTGGTTTCCTCCCATTTTCATGCTGCAAGAGTCTGTGCTTCTCAATAAAATGGACCTGGTTGCAGCAGAATGTGAGCAGGCTTAATATAGAGGTGTTGTCCTTGCAGGAAGCCCAGGAAACACTGTTAAAACAGGTATAAGCCCCAGTTCCCTGTGAGAGTTTTTCTTTGGTTTTTCTTTCCCCTGGAGCAATATATTAGTAGTGTGGCTCCTACTTTTACACTCTGCACTTTTGAAATGTCCCCCTTCAGTTATGCCACAGTAGTAGAAATATTATATCCCAAAATAAAGGAATAAATTGTACCTTAAGCTTGGCAGGAGAGATGCAAAATGGAAGCTGCTCTGAGGATTAGCTGTGTTATTCTGGCAGGGAGCTATAGGAGAATGGCGGCCCCTAGTGGGCTAGATTTATACTGTTGCAAAGTCATGCATGGTGATCGAATATACTTAGGCTTTGTATATCAAAATTGGTTACAAAAAGGACTTCTACAATTCATTTAAGCATTGTACAGCAATTAATGTGTACTCTAAAATGTTAAGATAAGTTTTAAAGAAAGTCATTGTTTGTTACATAATGAATCTAAGTCACATGATTCAGGGGGAGGATATAAATGTCCTTTAGTAAGCTGCCTTTTTTTTAGATAAGGTCAGTGCTTGCTGATCAGTGGTGGAGGAAGGTTCTACTGGTTTGAGGATATTCTGTTCATGATTTTGTTCGTATTTTGTTCTACAAACTGGTGCAAGTGGAAGTGAATGCTGAAGAAGGTGCCAAAGCTAAGACTGATTTATATTGTTGTTTTTTTTTGTTTATTTTATTTTTGTTTTATAATAAAATTCCCACTTAACCAGGTGGGTTGCACCTTATTCTGGAGTGTCTGTCCATCTTTTACATCCCACACCGTAACAGGACATAGTCTACGGCGCCGGCCCAAAGACCACATTAGCTAGGCTAGACCCTCTCTTCCACTCTTTTTGCCACTTCGCCCTAAACAGCCCCTACTCCACACACCACTGTGCCCTATATCAAGCAATGAACCTCACCTCACTTGACTATCGCAGGCTAACCCACTGCGCAAAAATTACGGCCAAGCATTGGATTCAGCGGCTCCCTTCCTACCTCTCCGACATCTTAACAAACCGTAGCGTACTAGCATACACACTCAGAAACTCAGACTCCAGGTCCACAGCTGTCCCATACTGGTCAACTTCCACAGGGCAATCAGGGTTCAGCTACTGCATTCCCTCGGTATGGAACTTCCTCCCAGCTAACATTCATCGCTTCACCTCCCTTTCCCACCTAAACTCCATGCTCCAAGATCATTTCGTCCCTACCTGTGCTTGTGTCTAGGCATCTACCAACTACTAGGCAACTCTCTGGGAATGTCGGCACTTAGCATATTTGTAATTTATCAGTATCTAACTATTGTCCTCTCGCCTTATACTGTCTCTCATATGGCTCAAAACTTAATTTTGTTGTACACTTGCTGTATGTAACTGTGTTACCAAGTGGCACACTCAATCCTGTATGAACGTGGTTTCTGAACCAAATATTAGTCATCTCCCACAATGTATTCACTTGTCTATCCTGACTTCAAGTGTTTATCTCATACTGTACGTACTGTGGTTACCAATTTGCCTCTCTCAAGCTACTACTTACTTGTAATCAGATCCAAATGTCATTATTTCTCCCACTATGTATTTTCTTGTCTATACTGTGTAAAACTGTTTTCCTATGTTCTCCCCTACCCCAGGACGCATCTGTAATGAGCAGTACTCTGCTCAGTATGCCTTCCTGGTAAAACGCTTAAATAAATAAATAAACAAGAACAAAAGATTTAAAATAGTTCTTTGATTTTTGTGGCATGGAATAAGAGTCTCTTCTGAGGCATGTGCCAACCAGGCGGCTGTCATTGATGCCAGCAATTGACAGAATAGTAAAAAATCTTGCTGCACTGTAGTCCTTTTTCTTGTCACAAGGAGAGGACACACCTCACCAAATCTGGCAATACTTTGCAGATAATGAACATGGTAAGGGCGCACTTCCAACACTGCCACAGTGCTACCTGTATTTTCTTGGTGCAGTTCTGATTGATTTCAATGAACATATAGCCACCCTAGAAAGGGCCCAACTGACAGCTATGGAAACCTTTGCTGTGATGTCCTCACTAAGACAAAAACTTGAAGTTCGAGCAGCAGACAAGATTTTTTTTAAGGAACCTCCATACAGTCACGAAGGATATGGACACTCTCTCCTGTAAAAAGTTGGAGAAAGATTTTTTTTCCTTTTTCTTGAAACTGCTGTCAAATACTTAGAGCAGGGGTTTGACTTTAGTGACAATAATTACCAAAAGAAAATGTCTCGCTTATTTTTAAAGGAACCCTTTGCCTTTGATGATTTGTTGAATGTTGTTACTGCCCTTTCTCTGCAGGAATCCATAGATACAGAAAGATTGTTTCAAGACTATTCAGTCATCAGGCCCCTCATGCCAGACTTGGGTAGACTGGAACTATCTGTGACATAGGCAGCCAGCTCCGAGTGCTCGAGTGCTGTATTAATTTTTTTTATTACATATAAAATATGTGATGGGAAGGTCAGCTCAAGGAAAAGGCAGTCTTACTGGAACTGACACATCAGGACCCCCAGGGATAAGTTCAAAGGACAGGAGGTATTTTAAACTCCAGAACTCTGGGGTGCAATTACCTTGTCAATTTGCATTCAGCCCAGGAAATAAGATTAGCCATTCATAATGCCCTTAGGGAGATCTTTTGACTTGCATGGTTACCAGGAAGGACTTGTGGGGAGGGGCGTCGGAGAGAGGCCAGAATGGACATTGAAGAGGTTTGATGTCTGAGCCAGGGAGGACCCAGACGGATTTGGCAAGTCCAAAATACATTTCCCGGGGGAAACCCTTGAATTACATCAGAAAGACCTGAGATGTAGATTCTAAGGTCCAGACGAGATTAACGAGGCCAATACACTTTTGCTTTGAATACAGTGACTTAGATCAAAGAAACTTTTGAGATGTATGTGTAGCAGAGCACAAACCAGTTCTGACCAGTTAACCTGTGGAGAGGAAAGTCAGTGAGGTCATCGCATATGTTTTTTTAAATATTTTATTTGAAGACCCTGTATTGTAAAATATAGAGTTTGGCAAGGCGGAGTTAGTGACCTCATGAGAAGGCCAGCTCAGAAGTGTGTTTAATTGCTGAAAGAACCTGACAGAGCCACACAAGAAAATATTTCTGACTGAGAGAAGGGAGATCCTCAAAGCACTGAAAAATAGTAAGCATTAGAGTATACCAGTCTGAATGTATGAACTGTACTTTTTTTTACTCATTTGTTTTAAGGCTGTATGTGTTGGGATATATATATTTGTTCTGTAATTATTGTTCTGTTTTGATATTTTTAAAGTAAAGATATTTTTTTACAAATGAAACTGCTGGAGTGCCTTGACATTTCTTTTTATTTTAAGTGGAGCTTTTAAAGGTTGTAAGTACACTGTGTATGGGCTTAATGTATACCATATTAGAAATGGATAGAGTTCTCTAAAGTCTTGCATAGAGGCCTAAGGGTTCATTTGAAAGACCTGGTTTGGTGCTCGTAGGCAAAGATATCTGGCCCCCCGAAGACAGAATTATTTGAGCCTGATAATTGGGTACGCTAACAAGAGGTTATCAGTTTGAATCCCTTCAGAGCTTGAGACTAAGGTGACTTGAACCCACAAAACAGACAAGAGGGTTACCTTGTCTGTTCACAAATCATATGCTCAGAGGTTGGCACTTTGGGAGTAGAGGTTTGACCGGCTGAGCAAGATTGTGACACTATCCACAGGAGGAAAAGTGGCCAAATATTTTTATGGATGCACCAGACCTGCCTGCTCTGTATCCAGTAATTGCACATATCATGAGCATCCCACCTTCAAATGCTTTTGCCGAGCGAGTGTTTTCTCTCTTAAAGAACAAGTGGACTGCTGTAAGAAAAAGTTGCAGGGTGGAATTAATAAAAGCCGAACTGATGATCACAATAAACGATCGAATGAAATGTGGTGAATTTCATTCAATCATTATGTGAAACAGGTCCCTTTTGCAGGCTGTTAAATTAGTTTCAAAGCTAAGAAATGAGGTATAGAGCTGTTTTGAGAGGGAGAGGTATGGAACTGGAGAGGAGGGAGAGAGGAAGAAGTATAGAGCTGTATCTCTGAGAAAGTTTTGAGAGATGAATATCAGTTTTTTTTGTTTTTTTTTATTGCTTGAAAATGTGCTTAGTGGTTAAACTTTATGTTTTGTTTTGTTTTAGTAAAATTACTCTCTTCCAAGATATTGCATTGTCTGGTTCCTGATTTCAGCTTGGTTACCGCAGGTTATGAACACAGGCTGCAATTCTAAGGCTATGCCATGGGTGAATCAGCAAGGAATGCTGGGTTAAGGCATACATTGGGTGGGCAGTGGTACATGACACAGCATCCCAAAAATCCCGATTGGTATCCTATGTCTTATGCCTGCCACGGGGCCGCGGCATGCACGCTGGGCTGCCAAAAGCCATGTCACATGCTTTTGTCCTGATTTGGGCTGCCCAAAAGGTGGCAACCCTAGGTTATATTAAACATCATTCTATTGATTTTTGCCAATACAGATAATTTATCTAGGTTAGCCTGGAGTTTACATCCATCACTTTGACACCTCCTAATTTGCAATCGTCTGTGTACTTCGTTAGCCATGCATTTTTAGACGTTTGGAGTGTAGCTACTAATATATTGAATAGGGTAGGCCCACTACTGAGCCCTGCGGTATTCCGTTTGTTGTATAACCCCAGTCTGACTGATAACCCTTAAATGATACTTTTTGCTTCATGTTTTCCAACCATGATGTTATCCAATCTATAATATTTGTTTGTAGCTTAATTTGGTAGAGCTGTTCGATTAGTGTGTTGTGTGATACTTTGTTGAATGCTTTGGCAAAGTCCAACAATATTACATCCACTGGTATCCCTTTTTTCAAGGCTGCACTCACCGGTTCAAAAAAAGATATTAAGCTAGTGAGGCATAATCTGCCTGGGATGAAACCATGTTGTGTTATATCTATTATTTGTTCGTTATTCATGTGGTCTATAATACGATACTAAATGATTCTTTCCAGTATCTTCCCTATAACTGAAGTTAAACTTACAGGCCTGTCGTTTTTAGTTTCTGATCTTAAACTGGTTTTATGTACTGGAGTTATAAGAGCTTGTCTCCATTCAGGTAGTGTTTCACCATTTTGCAGGGATACAATAAATAGGTTAGTGAGCCCACTAGTTCATTTTCTAGCTCCTGCAGAAATCTAGATGTAATATCACCCAGGCCTGCTGAGCGGCTGGAATTTAGGCCTTTAATAACTTTGCTGATTTCATAATCAGTAATTGGAATGTAGTCATTTGATATAGTTATAATAGGTTTAACTATTTTTTCTTTTCATTCATGGACACTTAGAAAGTATTTGTTTAATTATGTTGCTATATCTGCTTCATCTATAAGGATTCCATTTTGAGTTATGATTGGACCTACACCCTTTTGATTTCCTCTAAGTGCTCCTACATAACTATAAAATTGTTTCTTATTGTCTTTAACTTTGTTCATCAAGTTTATTTCCAAGTTTCTTTCAGAAATTCTGATCAGCTTTTTAGATTGTTTGACACAGTGTCTTAGCTTATAACCTGTGCTGTTTAATTATCTTTTTTTAAAATTTAGAGTACAGTTTCTTTTTTCTCCTGATTAATTTCATGATGTTCTTATTCCACCAGTGGGGACTTCTCCGATTGTTTTTATGTTTGCAGATTACAGGTACTCATTTGTCTGTGCAATAGTTTATTTTTTATATTCTCCCAGACAGTTACCAAGTCCTGGTTCAGAATTTCTTTTTTCCAATTCCATGTAGACAGGAATTCTTTTATTTTTTTGTAGTTTGCTTTATGATAATTCCGTATTATGGTTTTGTCTTTTGTTATTTGACAATATGCTTTATATGACAATTCTATAATTTGGTGATCACTATCCCCTAATGGTGGTAGTAATATGAGTCCCTGTATTTCTTCATTCACGTTTGTTAATATTAAGTTAAGTATGTTTATCCCTCTGGTTGGTTTAGTCCCTAACTGATCTAAGTTATGCTGAATAGTGAAATCAATAAATCGATTTTCTATGTGGTTACTGCTGTCCAATGTTTCCCAGTTCATATTAGGGAAATTAAAATCACCCTTTAATGTAGTATTGTCTGTTTAGTTTTTCCAAGACTGGTTAGAAACTGATTGTTTTCCTCGTTGTTTAGGTCTGGTGGGCAATATCCTAAACCCAATGTAAGTGTTATACTCGGAAGTCTGATTTGTGCCCATATGATCTCATTGCTGTTATTAGAATTATGAATTTCATAGGCTTTTAGATTTTCATTAATATATAATGCAACTCCCCACCTCTTCTATCCTTCCTGTTTTTATATATTCTGGTGAAGCCTAGTATATCAGTATTCCAATCTGTGTCACTGAACCATAACTTGGTAACTTGGTGTATATAGACAAAGTAGGCGGAAAGCCCATTTAATTGTCTCCCACTCATAGTGAGTTTATTAGTTGATGGTTTCTGTAACCTCACATATGTCTATCTTATTAGTATCCAGTATATAGGTAAACTTGTCAATCTTGTTTGCAGACTTCTGGCATTTAGCAGTATTTTTAAGTCTGCAGTTTCCTTATTATTCAGTTTTAATAGTTTAATCTTTGTTTGGTTATTATGCTGGGTGTCAATGTAATTGTGGACTTCTAGTTCAAGAGAGGTTCCTGAGGTATTCTTCTGCCCCCCTAGTTGTTAGTTTAAACTATTATTGATACAGTCTATCATTTATTTACCAAGTAGTCTGCTCCCTCTTCTGCTGAGGTGCAGGTCGTCCCAACAGTACAGTTCATTTTTTCCAATAAAATGTTCCCAGTGTGTAATGCATTTTATATTGTGTTGTAAACACCATCTTCTTAACCAGTTTTCAATGTGTCTCATGTTGTTATGTTGAGTGTAGTCTGCCTTGGGTATAGGATAAGGCATAAATTAGTGTCGGAGACTTGATTAGCGGCCTTCACTAATCAAAGTAAAAAATGATTAGCAATTGGCCGAAGTTGATTAGTAATTACCAAAAAATTCATATTTTTGCTCAAAACCCCATAAAATGTACTTATCTTGCTCTATATTGATAAAATACACATTTACACAAGTTTCTGAGACTGATATCTGTTTTATTTAGCCATTTCCAGAATACAGAAATTCTTGTGCAGCAGCACATACATTTTAAGAGCCAAGATAGGATGTCTGCCAAAGCAGACCATGAATTTGTCAGCATGATCATGAGTCGTAACAAATTAAATTTAAATCCCTGCCCCAGCACAACTCCACTGGGACCATGACTGACCACTCAGTAACCACCTGGGACCACGACTGACCACACAGTTACCAACAAGGATAGGGTGCGATCTATTTTGCTACTCTTCTCCACCAGGCATGTAGCTGGTAATTCTGGCCTGATTTGGTGGGGGGAGGGACCTGGGGTGGTTCACCATCCTCAGCTGCCAAATCACCAGGACATCTTGGTTTAGCACTAAAACATATGTCCACAGCCCTGTCTGGGTTGAATTCAACAGGAGGGGGACCCAGCTTTTTAATGCAAATCAATGTTTCTACAGTATCCTCTGCCAGACTTGTTCTCCAGTCAGTTTTTACCTTGTTCATAGTTGAAAAACACCTTTCTACAATTGCATTAGACACAGGAAATACACATTGATAAGCTTCAACAGATTTGCATAAGAATTTTGGAAATCACATGCCAGCTTTGAACAGATAGCAGAGGCAGAAAGACTGATGAAATTGGTTTGAGCAAAAGTCTTAAACTCTTGCCATTTTGCAAGTAGCAGAGTGCTGTCACACTCAGGCTGCAAAAGTGCTGAACAGTGTTCAGCTACTGCAGTAATGTCATTGTTACCATTCAGATCCAGTTCCTTTCTGTCTGCAACTGCTGGTCAAAGTCTGGTATCTAACACTTTTGCACGGTTATAGATATTACTTTCATCAGTCAAACTGAACCTTTGTTCACAACAGCTCTCAATGTTTGCAATGTATTTCTTAGTTTGCTGTTTAAAAGTTTTAACAACTTGGCCACTAAAATGTGTTAATTTCAAACCCTTGTATGTGACTTGAGCACATGCTCCTGAAGAACATCAGACCCATATTTTAAGAGAATGTCAAGTTCACCACCACCTATGGGACCACTCTGCTTAGCATGATCAAGAGTGTTTCTCAAAGTTTCAACAGAGCTAATTAGCTCTGGCATTTCAACTGCCTCTTTTTGAAGCACTAGTGAGAACCTGGCAGGTGGCTAAAGCAGCTGTTTAAAATACAAAAGGTGTGCCACCATTTGGAATTTAGTCATAATTTGCAACACTCCCTTGACTTTGGCCTGGTCGTGAGTAGGGTCTGTGGCCATAGATTCTAAATGGGAACAAATTATGGGGAATGATTTGGTAACAGCACGGGTGGCAAGAAGTTTATGCTACACCCAATGTGTGTCATGGGCCTTCTTGGGCTTTTCAACTGATGTCTCCACGCCCTGGGCAAGGGACCGTAACTCTCTGAATCTCTTAGGACTTTTCTGATAGTGATAAAACAGTTGGGTCAGAAAGTTTGAAACATAGTTGAAACAGGTGTTATCCAAAGTGTCTTTTATGGCCAGTTCTAATCTGTGTGAGAAACGATGAACACCAACTAACCACTGTATGTCTTCCCTTAAAAGAGCAGCAAGACCCCGTCTTACACCCATGTTGACAGATGCCCCATCAGCCCCGAACCCAACCATGTTTTTATATTAAGGCCAGACTTTGTAAAAATGTCTAAAAGGAGATTTTTCAATCCCTCACTTGTGCCATTGGATACAGCTTTCATTCGAAAAACATAGGGCAGGATTCACAAAAGGGATGAGCCCAGCACAACTGAGATGCACCAGGGCATCCCCAACATGCACAGAAAGGTGATTCTGGTAGGGGACCGATGCACTGGTGCAATCCCAATGCGCCAGCGCATCGCAGATGTGCCGCACACTGCCAGTAATGATATGAGGCGCATCTGGAGGGCGTGCCCATGCATACCAGGCACAACCCCATTCACAGCCCGGGGATGCACCACAGAAAGATTAGTCTTGGTTTACTAGTCTTAAGTGGGTGGCCACCCACAGGCAGGCTGCTGTACTACAGGCAGCTGCACGGCAGCCTGCACACCCTGGCAGTGCAGTGTCCCCCCCCCGCCTGACACCCTTGGTGTATGCCACTCTCTGTGGTTGTACACTATCAACATCAGAACCCCCCAGCTGAATCCCTGCTTAATATGCTGCCCTCCATGGCTGTACAGTAGCACAAGTGGCACCCCAGCCCCAATTGCCATATATATGCCACTCTCTGTGGTGGTAGGAATACAAGAACAGAACCCCCCACCACAACCTAGGCGCACACCGGCGGTGCCCTCATGATCCCCTGGTGGCCAGCAAACCCCACCCACCCACTCACACACCCACCCCCTCTCCCCGTCCCAGCATGGTCCCACTGTCGGTGACTCACCCACTCACATACCGCCACAGCCACCTGTCAACAGAGTTGCTGTCTGAGAATGACAGTTATTACACTCCCCAGCCCATTGTGGACCAATGGACTTCAGGGTATACAGTAGCTGTCTTCCAGACAGCCTGTCAGCAGGCAGCCATGGTGGTATGCAGATGGTGTGAGCTGCCTGCTGACAGTGGGACTGTGCTGGGACCGGGGAGAAGAGTGGTTGGTGTGCCAAGTGTGTGTGGGAGTCTGCTGGGCTACTAGGGGGGGTCATGACTAGTACCATTGATGGTGCACTTGGGTTGGGGTGGGGGGTACTGTAAGAACAGAACTGAATGAAGAGAGCGGTATATATATATATGGTGATTGGGGCTGGGATGAGGGTGCCACTTGTGCTACTCTACAGCCGCAGAGGGCAGCATCTTAGGTGGGGATTCGGCTGGGAGGGGGGTTCTGATATTACAGGGCTGCAACCTTTCACTGTCATGTCTGTGAGAATACAAGTTGCTTTTTGAGCTAGAAATAATGAGACTTGGAAATTATATTTTTTGTTGATTTCAATTTTGGAATTAAGTTGAATATATATAATCTTCAAGCATTGTATACTTTGGAGAGAAATCTGTGGAGGCCTTAAGTGCTTATAAAGTTTCTAAGTTTAGCTGTTACATTTGATGCATATATATTTTTTAATGAAATACTTATTGGTGCTGTGGAGTGTATTTGGTTTGGATGTGAAGGTAACCTATTATGTAATTAATACCAGTGATGTTGAAATTTGTCTCATTTGTAGGTTTTCAGAATGAACAACACAGTATGGGCCTGATGAAGTGGAGTTACCATGAAACTGTTGCCTGATATTTGTGAGAAGAAAAATAAAAATAAAAAATATTTTTACAGTAGTGTTCATCCATTTCTTTGTTTTTTGGGGGTTCTGATATTTCTACTGTACAGCCACAGAGAGCAGCATTTATATGGAGATTGGGGCTGGGAGGGGGGTTCTGCATTTAATACTGTACTGCTGCAGACAGCGGCATGTAACCGGGGATGCAGTCGGCCAGGGACGGGCAGGGAGGTTCCCCTATCCTACATGGGGCTATGCATATGGACCATGGCCCTTGCAGGGCACCAGGTGCAGTGCAGATGGGGCCATAATGGCATGCAAATGGCCCCATTGTGCCATGCTTGCCTAATGGACTCTCTTGCATGCCCCTGGCTGTGAATAGCGATTTTGGGCACAGCACATCCCATGATGTGCTAGCCCACAGGGTTCACAGCCTAACGTGGGTGATGCGCCGGCACAGCCTGGGCAGGACACAACTGTGCTATTCACAGAGGGGATGCGCCGTGAGCATCTCCCTGTGCCTCCTCTGTGAATCACGCATTTTGCACTCAGTGCATCTCCCCTGCGGCGGGGCAGCTGAGATGCACTAAGCACATCTTCTTTGTGAATCCTGCCTTAGTCTCCACTTGACCATTGATGGGATTTACATGAATTACATAAACCAGTTCCATTACAATTACACCACTCTCAGTACTATCGTCCATAAGCACTAAAAAACAATTTGCATTTTTGACAGTTGCCAGTAGGTTTTCTTCTAGGTGCTTGCCAATACACATTGTGAGTTCTTTCCCACTAACAGTGTTAATTTATTGTTCATGATGCTTCTCTTGTTCTGCTATCGCTTCAAACCTTTTTATAGGGTTGTCCTTTTTAGCCATCATATACAGGATCTCCATCAGCCTGCCTAGAATCATTCTATGCTGTTCCTCTGCATTACTGAAAGCTCTCCCTGCAAATAAATTAAAGAAGTTTTAAGTCTTGGTCCAAATCCCTAACACCCCCATTTTAAACTTACCAACTGTGGTATGGTGATATATATCAAGTGGTGACCTTGTTCTACCAAATTTGAAAATGTTAACAGCTTTCTTGTGCTGCTCTGCCAGTTGTTGTTTCCAGATGGCGTCAACTTTCAGCTGGGGGCCTGTAATCCCTGCAATTAATGCCTCACTGAAGTTCCTCAACCCACATAGCTCATCTCTGTACTCACAGCACCATTTGCAACTAACACGCACTGCTAATCTGTAGCCAGTTTTTTTCTGCATCATATTTTTGGCGCCATCCCTCTGCAGTTGCTAATTTAACTCTAGCCATGTCGGACTGCAATTAAAAAGTCTGAAGTTAGCAAAACAAGAGTCGGTCAAGCTGTGAATTAACACATCAAGTTACTGTAATCTGGCTAACTCTCTGTAAAAAAAAAAATACATGTAATGGCAGCTGCAGATTTGCTGTGACCCCTGTGACCCCCGAGCCCTCCTTCCCCAAAATGTCTCCATCTCTACAATAGGCAGGGCACACACTTAAAGTTTCAGAACTGTAAAATTACCCAGAGGGTTGTAGTTCATGGGATAGTCTCATCCCCAAGGAAGATCATTAGTGGGGACCCACAGGGATCAGTCCTTGGGCCCCTCCTGTTCAACGCCTACATCTAGGATATAAGGACAGGTATCAGGAGTGAGATGAGTCTCTTTGTGGATGACTCAAAACTGGGAGCGGTGGTGGATGGGGAGGAGGGGAGGGTGGTCCTACAGGGGGGCCTGGAGCTCTGGAAAGATGGTCTAGAAAATGGAAGCTGAGGTTCAATGCAATGAAATGCAAGGTACTGCACCTGGGACCAGAAACCCGGGCCAAGTGTACACCCTTGGGGGGGGAAATGCTACAAGTCTCGACGGCTGAGAGGGACCTGGGGTGGTGGTGGATGTCAAGATGAACAACTCTGAGACTTGTAGGAGGGCAGCAGCCAAGGCCAATAGGATGCTGGGATGCATCGCTAGGGGGATCACCTCCAGAAGGAGGAAGTGATACTCCCTCTGTATAACTGCTTGGTGAGGCTACACTGAGTACTGTGCAGTTTTGGAGACCACACTTAAAAGGGACATTAAACTCCGGAGAGGGTCCAGAGGAGGGCAATCAAAATGATTTGGGGCTTGGGGCACAGGACCTATGGGGAGAGGCTCGAGAGCTAAATATGTACACATTGGAAGAGAAGAGGACCAGGGAACATGATAGAGGTCTTCAGGTACATGAAGGGGTAAATAGGGAGGGCAGTCAGGGTGCTTCAAGGAAGGAGGAGGGGGCAACTAGAGGGCATGGGTGGAAGCTAGAGGGGGGAAGATTCAGGGGAGAAAGGAGAAGGTGCTACTTCACTGAGAGGGTGGTGGAGCCATGGAATGCGCTGCCCAGGGGGCTGGTGGAGGCAGAGACAGTGGAGGGGTTCAAGAGGGGGTGGGACTGGGACAGGGGAAGGGTTCTGGAAGCAAAATCCAGTGCAGCGAGAATATCCGGAACGGGGAAGGGAGAAACCAGAGAAGGCGAGGAGGGCAGCAAGGTCAGCTCCCAGGGTGGGGGCTGACCAAATGAGCAGACACGAAAGGCCATTAGGCCTATTCTGCTGGCATTTTAGTATGTTAGTATGTAAACTGAACACTTCCCCAAAGTTCACTGCTGCAGCAAAGCTCTTAGCTGGTAGCAGGGCTAGTGGTTTGTAATGTCCCCTCAGGTCCGATGAGCAGGGCAGCACACAAAAGTACAACTTTCCCAGTGCAACAGAGCAGGTGTATTTTTGTTTTTGTCCCCTTATCATGTCTGCCAAAGCAGGGCAGGCACAGATACAATTTTTTACTGCTTTGTTTTAATCTCCCCTGAGATCTCTGGAAAAACCAGGGCATGATTCTTAATAATCACTGCTGCAAAAAAGGGCTGTCTGGGCATAAAAAAAGCAGTCAGGGCAGGCAGATTAATACTCATTGTCCCCTTTATCTTTGCCAAAAGCAGGGTACATTTTACTTAAATGTCACAGAAGTTTTTCTTTCATTTCCTCCCCTTCATAAAAGTCTCTGGAGCAAACCAGGGCACAGTTATTCTTGTTCTGTTCCCAAAAATGTTCTGCTACTTGCAAGTCAATACAGTTTTTTGCTTATCCCCCATCATTGCTGCAATAAGGGCAAATTTTAGAGCTGGGCATGACTGCAAGGTTTAACCACTAAGTTGCCCCTTCATCTCTGCCAAAAGCAGGGCAGGCACAATACTCTAGAAAAACCAAGACACAATATTTGTTTTCTGTTCCCAAAGTTTGCAAGACCACAGTTAAGTTTCATATTTTCCCCCATAAGTTCAGTCACTGGCATTCGCTTGGGCTGGGCACAAAATAAAAACACATGCTCACTTTGCCAAGCAATA
Source organism: Neoceratodus forsteri (assembly GCA_016271365.2). NCBI lineage: Eukaryota > Metazoa > Chordata > Ceratodontiformes > Ceratodontidae > Neoceratodus > Neoceratodus forsteri. The sequence continues at coordinate 285,166,490 of CM057459.1, forward strand.
GTTCACATTTACTTTTTGTTTCCTCTCCCATTCCTCTCCATTACTTTATGCCCATGACTCGGTACCTGCCTTGCACTGACCATGCCCCCCCATCATGCCACTGCCCTGCCACATGCCCTCCCATTCAGTTTACTCCTCCAGGCTCCCTGGACAGAAATTGAAAAGTTGTACTTTTTTAGTGTCTGCTCAGCTCTGCACATTGCTCCTCCACGAGTAAGTTGCTCGACTGGGTATTTGCATCACACCTGCTTGCCCTGCCACACTGCTTCACACGGCTCTCTGGTCCTGCTGCCCTTTCTCACTGTCTTGTCCTCTTGACTTCCCTGCTCCAGTGTGACTCCTCCCTGCAAGACAAATAAAAAAAAATGATTGCCAGACACTACCAATGAGCAAAAAAAATTATTAAAAAAAAAATGAAACTGGAACTTACCTTAAGTTTTGCGCCAGCTGGAGCTTTTGGACCTGCTTGCTCTTCTCCCAGGATCATGCTGCCAGAGGATGTGTTTCTCCTGTGCAGAGACTGGGGAGGGAGATCGCTGACCAATCAGGAGGGGCGCAAGGGAGGAGGACAGGAAAAAAAAAATGGGAAACATTTTTTTCCAGAAACATGGACCAAAATGCCAAAAAAGGCATTTTTAAACAACCCAGGGCCAGTTCAGAATGATTAGCAATGACTGCTAATCATTCCACAAGTTGACTCACTTTTTCCCCGATCTTGGGTCATGAATTGCGATGCAAACCCACTTATTTTATGCCTTGTAGGGAGTATTTCTGGCAACACTATTTCACATCCAAGATCAATAAGTTTATTAGTTAGCACTACATAGTCCTGTTTGATTTCATGAAACACATTATTAGCCCCAGCATGTACAATAATCAAGGGATTATCTCCAGATGTTTTAATAATGTTGGTTGTCATATCTGTAATGTCCAATATTCTTGTTACCCTATAACTAGAAAGGGTCCTATTGAGCTTATTGGGGTTACATATGACTATCTATATGTTTTACTATGTAATCGCCCAGGACCAGAATCTCTCTTGCTACTCCATTAGTATTTATCTCCATATCTTTATTTTGTCCTGAATTGTTTGTTCAGCTGTATTTATTTATTTAGTTTTTGATAACCAGGTAAGTGCACTAGACACAAAAGTGACTATTTTCAGGACAGCCCAGGAGGTTACAACATCAACAAGAAAAAACAGTTATGATACAGTACAATATAGGAGTACAACATATTAGGGATACAATTACAATTGATAATTTGAGGTGACTGGAGAAACATTCCAATGTACTTCATATCAGAAGTGAAAATAAGTGCATATTATACTATAGCATTTAAGGATATAGTAAAAATGGATAATGGTTTAAGCAACTGGTGTAACCAGGAGACACAAAGAAACATAGAAGTTGATGGCAGATAAGGACCGCAAGGCCCATCCAGTCTGCCCATTTCTTTTTCTACCTTATGAATGTGCCATTGACCTTTGCTCTGTCAGTGGCCTATCTATTCATACTCATTTGTATTGCTCCCTTATGCCTATCCCATGCCTGTTTGAAGCTCTGCACTGTATTCATATCCACCACTTCCAGAGGTAGGCTGTTCTATGCATCCACCATCCTTTCTGTGAAAAAGAACTCCCTCACATTACCCCTTAATCGGACTCCCTCTAATCTCATGCTGTGTCCTCTTGTCCTGTTATTTTTCTTATATTGAAACATGTTAGACTCTTTCACCTTGTTAATGCCCTTAAGGTGTTTGAATGTTTCAATCATATCACCTCTCTCCCTCCTTTGCTCTAGGGTATACATATTGAGTTCAGTCAATCTGTCCTCATATGTTTTCTGATGCAGTCTCAGCACCATTTTGCTTGCCCTTCTCTGGACTACCTCAATTTGGTCAATGTCCTTGTGAAGGTGTGGCCTCCAGTACTGCACGCAGTACTCCAGATGGGGCCTAACCAGTGTCTTGTAGAGAGGGATTATTACCTCTCTCTTCCAACTTGTGATACCCCTACTAATACACCACAACACCCCTCTAGCCTTACCTACTGCTTTAGTGGTCTGCTTGGATGATTTCAGGTCATCAGTGATGATGACGCCCAAGTCTCTCTCTTCCCTTGTGACTACCAGCAACTCCCCTCCCAGCCTATAGGTGGCTTCAGGAGACAGTACAGACTTTTCACAAATCAAAGCACAACAAAGGAGAGTGTACATATAACAGTTGATTATCAATCTAGGCATCAAATATATTCTGCAAAACTGGCTATAACAAAGAATATGACACCAAAGAGGGAGCAAGTAGATAGGAAGGATTGAAGTAGTAAGACTTTGCAGGGAGAAAGTAGGAGAGGGGGAAGAGATGTGTAAGAGGTGGGGTAGGAAAGGGGTGGTAAGACAAGCAGAAACTAAGAGGTATAACTACTGGAGGACAGTAGTAGCATAGGGAGTCAGGAATCTAGGGTGGTTTAAAACAATTGCACTGTGTACTCTCATTAAGCTTAGAAAATGTGCAAAGACAATGCTCTCTTCTGATTGGCTGGGACACTTTTTTAGGTGGGCATCTATCAGACAATAGATGCCCACCAACTAAGAAGAACCAGCCCAAACCTTCCTCATATGCAGCCAAGTATCCTTGTGCCCAGCCTGCTTCCTCATTGGCTAAAGCACTTGACACACAACTTCAAAATGCCGCCATTTTTTTAACCACTAAGCAACTAAGTTATACCCCCCAATTACCACCATCACCGGTGTTGGCAGTTGCTTAATTGAAGTCAAGGAAAAAAAAAAAAAAAGTCTTTCTAAAAAAAAAAAAAAAAAAAAAAATCAGTTATGATGCTCAACTGCAGCACACCACACATGATCACCAGCGCTGCCCCCGAAGCAGATCAGTCAGCTCCCTCAGGCTACTGTACTAGCTGAAACTTAGTAACAGTAAATGGATCATTTTTTAAAAGCAAAGAAAAAAATAGTACAGTATTTGATCTGCAGTCGGGAACAAAGAACAAGAAGCATTTTCCCAACTGTGCTTAATTTAAAATGTACTGTCTCCTCACCTTGGTCTCGCACCCATTCTCCAAATGCTGTCCCCCCCCATTGCTTAGCGAGCAGCTCCCGCTCTACGATGACACGCTTGGTTCTGTAATCAGATCCATGGCAGTCAGATCACAATCAGATTATGAGAGAGAGAAAAACTGTACTTTTCCAGGACGTCTCCTCCACAACACAAAGCAGTTTCAAGAAAAAATAAACAAACAGAACCTCTCCTGCACTCCGTTGCCCTTCCTGATCCCATTAGGAACATTAACAAAATAGAGGACAACCTGTGTGTATTTCTCTCTCAGTCAGGAAAATAAACAACAACAAAAACGGAATGCAAGTGAGCTGGGGGTTCAGCTGCCAAAGATGGGAGATGTTGTATACAGCAGTCAAATGCTGCCCTGCCCTCGACTGGCAAGTATTGTCAAGTATTCCAGTAGAGGGACTACTTTACTAACCAAGCAACTGTATGATAAGCTTTAGTTTAAAAAAAAAAAATTCTTGAATATTACCAAAAAAAAAAAAACTTTACAGATAGTCCATTTTCTAAGCGCAATAATACCCTCCAGGGTGGGCAGTATTGGGCAATACTGGACCTTCCCGGGGATATAAGGCCCTCCGCCTGTGGTGTGTCAGGCCTCATCACGCCCTGGAGGTCGGTATTGCAATACCGCCCACCCCGTCGGGTATTATTGCTTGCAGAGAGCATTGCATCTTTACATGGCTGTGGGCAGAGCCTACAGCCATTTTGCTATCAGTAGCTTGAAAACAGAGTTTTGTGGAACTCATTTTGTGGACATTTCAATGTATTTTTCCACATCTACAAATCACCATGACAACTAAAATAAAATAATCCCTTCTTTCTGTTTAGAATGTTGGAGACATAACTCCAAGCTGCTTATCTGACAGCCATTAGGAAACTGAAACAGCTTGTTAAATATTGGTTGCCTATTAAACTGGAGACTTGTTTACCCCATTTGAAATGCAACAGCTTGTACATTTAAATGATTAGAATTTAAACATTTTTGGCTACTAATTCAGTTTGAGATGAATATCTTTCAAGAAAGATTCAAACCTCATAAACGTTACCCGTTCCCAGCATATTTTATAAAGATTTACACAGTTGTTAACCTCTCAAGACCTATCTGATAAAATGCCAGGTTTTCAGTGAACTACCCAGACTAAATACATACATTTATTTTTGACAGAAAGGGCTGTGGCCTGCTTCCCAAACATAAAGATCAGAACTACTGGGATCTCTTGTAGTAAGAGTGTGAGTATTTGAGGGAAGGGGAGGAGAAACTAACTCTGGCAAGGGAGACCTCATCTAATGAATTAACTGCTGACAAACCATGAGTGATACAGAAGCCAGTGATTGGATAACTTTTATTGGACTAACATAGATGTGACAAAAATAACTTATACCATTTATAAAATTCCTGATCTAACAACTGGAAACAGAAGACAGTTTTTTTTCCATTTTATAATATGATATACTGAGTGCGTATTTACTGAGTTGCTGGATCAAGGCCTTGATAAAATAATAACATTTACTTAACTCATTCAAGATTCCATCAGGTGGACAGAAAAAAGAATTAACTCACCATAGTAATGTTGTTTCTTCTAATGGAGTCTTGCTGTATTCTGACAGTGTGCAGTTAGCTCCAGCACTTGAACTGCCCCGGAAAGGAAAGAGTTAACTCTATGCAGAAGCATAGAACATTGAGCTTGAGCTCAGTTTTAAAACCTCTGTCTCTGGTACTTACCAGTGTAACCATCAGATTCTTACGAGCAAACTAACTAAGTACTAAACTATGGAAATTGTTTACCATATAGCCAAAAGGCAACAATTTGGGTACCAAAAAGACTCAAGTCGAGAACCCAAGAAAAAAGGTAGTGATGAAATATATACAGTATATACACACACAGAACAACAATAAAACATCTACCCCACTCTTAAGAGGGAGGGTACAAGGTACACTCCTGAGGTGCAATACTGTACCTGCCAGCCCACTTCCCAAAAACTAGGTTTTGAGAGGGGATGTAGGGAGGGAGGTCAGAATACAGCAAGACTCCATTAGAAGAAACAACATTACTATGGTGAGTAATTTTTTCTTCAAACATGTAGTCTTGCTGTATTCTGACAATATGCAGACTACCAAGCAGTTCCCCTGGAGGAGGGAATGCAGAACCTACTTTAGGAACAGATCTGCAGTACTGCTGTACTAAGCCTAGCATCACTCCTAGCCTGGATGTCCAGAGAGTAATGCTTGGTGAATGTATGGACTGTTTTCCAGGTGGCTGCTTTACAGATTTCTAGCAAGGGTATATCTCTGGCCACAGCCAGAGTGGCAGCTGTACCCCTAGTCGAGTGAGCCCTCAGGCCCGGAGGGGGTGTTTTGCCCAACATGTCATAGTAGAATTGTATACAAGAGACAATCCACCTGGCAATAGTCTTTTTAGTAGCAGGCTTACCTTCCTCCCACTTCACCATAAGTGAGGAACAGTTGAAGACAGTCATGCCTGTGTGCCTTAGTATGCTCTATGTAGTAGCTAAGAGCCCTATTAATATCCAAACTGTGTAACCTTCTTTCCCCTGAAGAAGAGTGGTCAGTGAAAAACACAGGTAGAGACATAGACTGGTTCAGATGAAAATCTGACATCACTTTGAGTAAGAACCTCCTATTGGTTCCCTATGGATGGAGATGAAGTCAGGTTCAACTGACAGGGCCTGTAGTTCACTAATCCACCTGGCAGACGTAATAGCTACCAGGAACACAGTTTTCCAGGTCAAGTACTTAAGCTCGGCCGAAGCCAAACGTTCTAAGGGTGGCTGCATAAGCTGAGCAATGCAGACATTAAGATCCCAAGCTGAAGTAGGCTCTCGAAAAGGATGGTTAATATGAACCAGACCTTTGAAGAACTTACTGAAAACAGGATGAGATGCCAGGGAAGAGCCCTTCCCTGCTGAAAGGAATGCAGACACAGCTGCCATTTGGAGTTGCAGGTCTAAGGCCTAGACCATTAAGGTGAACCAGATACTCTAAAGCTGTAGAAATGTCTGTGGAATCAGGCAGAATGCCCTTCTGAGAACACCAAATGCTGAACCTTTTCCATTTGGAGTTATAAGTTTTTCTAGTGGAAGGTTTCCTGGAAACCTTAAAAAACATCCAGAACTCCCTGAGAAAGATGCAGGCCTGCAATTTCTAACTCTTCAAGAGCCAGGCCTTGAGGTTGAGAGACTGGAGATTGGGGTACCAAATCCTCCCCTGAGAGGAGGTTAGGAGATTGTATCTCTTGGGAAGAGATAGGGGATGTGACACTGCCAGAGACAGCAGCAGAGGATACCAAGGCTGTCTGGCACAATCTGGAGCCACCAGTATCACTGTGCAGGCTTGAGATCTGATTTTGATCAGGACCCTGAACAACAGAGGGAAGGCATAGAGAGAAGCCTGCCCTTCCAATCCAGAATGGGAGCATCCAGAGGAACAGTCCCCAGGACTGGAGGTCTGCAACAAAACAGAGGAAGTTGGTGATTGTCTGGGGCTGCAAAGAGATCTATCTCTGGAGTGCCCCATCTGGTGAAGATGACCTGTAGGATGGGAGGATCCAGGGACCATTCGTGATGTCCCTGGGAGATTCTGCTCAGAGCATCTGCCAGTACATTGTTCTTTCCTGGGAGATGAATTGCTATCAGGGAAGTCTGAAGGGAATAGGCTAGAGAGCACAGTTTCATGGCCTCTGTGTCAAAGGCCATGGACCAAGTGCCTCCCTGCTTGTTGATGTACGACATCATGGTGGTGGTGTCTGTCCTGACCTGCACCACCTTGCCCCTGTGTCCGAGAAGGCCTGAAGGGCCAGGAAGACTGCCCTGAGTTCCAGCAGATTGATATGAAGGAGAGACTCTTGTGGAGACCAAACCCCCTGAGCTGTGAGGGCTCCCAAATGGGATCCCCAGCCTAGGAGAGAAGCATCTGTGATTAAGACTACAGAGGGGACTTGAGAGAGAAATGGAACACCTTGTCTGAGATTGTCCTGGTCCAGCCATCACTGGAGAGCTTGGAAAGGAGTCTGAGTCACTGGAACCAATTTGGTGAGAGAGTCTTTTTTCTGAGACCAAAAGGACCTTAGGTGGAACTGAATGTTCCTCATCTGAAACCTGGCTCCTTGTACCACTGCAGTAGAAGTTGGCATGTGGCCCAGGAGTTGAAGAAACTGCCTTGCTGAGTGAGAGACCAGAGGTCGAAAAGAGGAAGCAAGATCTGTGAGGGCCTTTACCCTTGCCAGTGGGAGGAAGGCCTTTGCTTGGGTAGTATCCAACTCTATTCCTATGAAAGTAAGAAGTTGTACTGGTTCGAGAACAGACTTTGGAAGATTGAGAAGAAATCCCAGAGAACTGAACAAGTCTTGAGTGATTTGTAGAGCTGACTTGACCTGGTCAGAGGATTGACCTACAATTAGCCAGTCATCCAGATATGGAAAAATGGAAATACCCTGCCTTCTGAGAATGGCAGCTACTACTGCAAGGCACTTTGTAAACACCTTGGAGCTGATGTTAGGCCGAAGGGCATGGCTCTGAACTGATAATGGCCTGAATGCAAATCGAACCTGAGGTACTTTCTGTGGGAGCATCTAATTGGAATACGGAAATAGGCAACCTTGAGGTCCAGGGATGCTAGCCAATCCCTTGACCGTAGAGAGGGAATAATTATTCTGGGAGTCATCATTTTGAATTTTGGTTTTGTGATGTGTTTGTTCGAATACCTTAAGTCTAGGATGGGTTGCCACTCTCCTGTCTTTTTTGGGGTAAGGAAGTACCTGGAGTACAGACCTTTGTCCCTGTGCTGAGTAGGAACTTTCCCTACAGCTCTGAGAGCCAGTAGAGAAGAAACCTCTGCCTCTAGAGCAAGAGTTTCTGAGATGGATACAGGCAGAAAAGACCTGACCCTCAATTTTGGGATCCTTTTGAAACTGAGGGCCAGTCCCTGGCTTACTACTTCCAGGACCCACTTGTCTGAGGTAACGGACTTCCAGGCCTGGAAGTAGTAAGTCAGCCTGCCTCCTACTGGAATGGGGGAGTCAACCCGGGCTGACACATCAGGGTGTCTGCTTGGCAGAAGTCTTGGACTGGGAAGAGGATGCAGCCTTGCTCATCCCCCTCCTGCCTCTCCCTCGAAAGAACCCCCTCTGTAGGAAGGTAGAGGAAGCCTGAGCTTGATAGAAAGGCCTGTGGAAAGGCCTGCCCCTGCCCCTAGACTGCTGCTTCTGAGGAGTGGTTTGCCTCTCTTTGGCCTGTGCACTCCTGTAGTTGGTCCTGTACTCAATCCATTTTCTTCATGTAAGCCTGTCTGCTCCCGAAACAGAGAGTCACCCACTACAGGGAAATCCATAGCCTTTGCCTGGGTACCCTGTGAAAGGCTAATACATCTGAGTCAAGCATGTCTCCTGAGAGACACAGATGTAGCCATGACTCTTGATGCCACATCACTGGAGTCTACAGCAGCATGGAATTGTACCTTGGATGCCTTGATTCCATTAGCAGCCACCTCCTCCAGCTCTTTGGCTAGAGGGAGGCCTGTTTAGGCAATTCCAGAACCATATCCCACCTGGACTTCTGGTAGCTGGCTGTGCAGGCCATATAGTTAGCCTGCCTGAGTCCCAAAGAAGATGCCAAATACTGTTTTCTGGCCATGGCATCGACCTTCCTGGAGTCTCTGTCTGGGGGGTGTGAAGCCAAAGGAATGTTAGCCCTGTCACAGGCTGCAGCCTGCACTACCCCAACATGGCTGCAATGACTATATAAAAACTCCGTACCTGAGCTTGATAACATATACCTCCTGTCCATTCTCTTATCTACAAGAGTTAAAGAGTTAGGTGTTTGTAAAATCTTTTCTCTCTCTTTCCCCAAGGACTTGTGAAGAGGGACAGACAATCTTTTGGACTCTGGGATGTCCATCATCTCAACAAAATCAGGCTCTTCCTCCTTCTCCTCAGCAGCTTCAACCATTGGGAGCTGGAGGGTTTCAGCCACCTTTCTTGTAAAACAAGAAGTGTGAAGGGGACTTAGAAAGCCTGGGAGGGGAGACATCTGGTTCAATGGGCACATCCAGACCTTCAAAATCGTTATATTCATTTTCATCCTCGGGATACTCTTAGTCTCCCTCCCACTCTGCATTGTAGAAAACATCTGGGTCATAATCCGATGGAGTTAGATCTGACTGAACCGACCGCCTAACTGGCGGTACAGGTTCGGACGAAAGGTGGAGCGATTGTACTATACTAATCGCTTTGGCTATTTCGTCAGCGATTGGAGTATGTGGTGCTCGATCCGAACCAGCTGACTTTTGTTTCCTGTTCGACAGAAACAACCCCTCAGAGTCGGACCTCCTTTTGCCCAAGGAGGTATTGCCCAGGTCAGTAGGCACAACCGAACTGGGCTGGCCATCCGGATCTATAGACTTCTCGGCCTCCCTTTCCTTCAGCCTACTCAACCTTTTTTCCAGAGTGGCTTTAGGAAAATTCTTGCAAATCAGGCAGTCTGTTTTGAGGTGGTCAAACCCCAGACAGTAAACACAGATGAGGTGGGGGTCAGCCTTGGCAAAGGCCTCCCTACACTCAGTACAGTATTGAAAGCCAGTGGGACCATTTTTTTCTCTTGGGTTTCTCAGACAAGGCCAACCTAAACAATTACCCTTGAAAGCTTTTAAGCCAGGTAATAAATCTCCTATCACTTACAAATTGTGTTACGGGCTTTGGAAGAAAAAAAAAAAAAACAGAAAAAGTATGTATTTTTTTAAACCTATAGGAACCAGAACACCACACTAAATCCCAGAAAAACACAAATAAATCAACTATAAACAAAAAGGTCAGTTCCTAACCGGACTGACCGATGAGAAACCGAGACAAAATAATTTCCACAGAAAATAAACACAAGTCACCACCTATCTACCACACTACCTGTACCATAGACAGAGGCTGGAAATCTGAAAAAGTAATAAATCGGTTTAAAAAAACTGAACCCTTATTCAAACTCTACCGAACCGAGCAGAGGAGAAATCTTCGGAGCGACTTCACTGTAAAGAACCTGACAGTTACACTGGTAAGCACCAGAGACAAAGGATTGAAAACTGAGCTCGAGCTCAACATACTATGCTTCTGCATAGAGTTAACTCTTTCCTCTTTGGGGCAGTTCAAGTGCTGGGGCTAACTGCATATTGTCAGAATACAGCAAGACTTCATGTTGTTTGAAAAAGTCTGAGAATTTGTCTGAAAACTAAACTATAAGATGCAAAAATAGTATTTGTGCGAGTGTGTGTGTGTGTGTGTGTGTGTATATACAGTATGTGTATAGATATAAATGAATGTCTATTTGCAATAAATTTGTTTACAGGCATTACTAGTATCTTTTGAAAGATTGTCTGACTTGTGAGTACTAATTTTGAGTACAGTTCATGAAATAATAAGCTTGATATTTGTTATTTCATATAGTCCCTCATTATGTCTTATGCATAGCATATAAATCCAAATCATTCCAAGGCCATCGTGACATACAATATTAATACTGAACAGCAAATCAGAGCTCTTTTCCTATTAAAAGGCTGCTAATATAATAAAGAAAGAACAAAGTCATAAATAAAGAATCAGTGGCTTATGGAAAATTTTACAGGGATTTGATTCTGCCTTTGTGGGGAAAACACAGGGAAAATGAAGGCTTCTTACAGAGTAATGGTTATCTGGATCCGGGAGCACTGAATATTTCTTATCCTATATTTTGTATCCTAGATAGGGCAGGGAAATGCTGTATCTCATTGTCACAGGGATGTTCATTTACACATTTTTGCACTGTACTTACTCAGGCTGTCCCAGATTAGATGCAATATCTTGTTTTCAGTGGGTCATGATTTTACCATTTTTATAATGCATTTAGGCTACCTAGTCCAGGGCCCCCGTATTCAAAGGAAATATGCAGAGCATCCTGGTGGAAAAGGGAGATGTGCTGCACATCTACAACAATGCGCAACAGCATGATATTCAAACGTATGGAATACGCCAGCCTCAAGGGATTGGGCCAGGGCACACACAAATGGTATGCTGTTCAAGTTGAGGGGGAAATCCCATGCATTTGCCATGCTGCAGCATATTTAGTGAGAATGTGCCCCTCACAGAGCACCGCGGCCCACAGTTAGGCCACGAATAGCTGGCCTAACCCGGCCAGCCACCCACAGGCAGGCTGCAGATGTGCACCCAGGTGCACAGCAGCCTGGCAGCCCTGGTAGACTAGAGGTACCCTCTTTCCATCCCCAATGAGCTCCATATTGTAGGGCCCCCCCAAACCCGATTGCACCAGAGGAAACCGTGGTCCATATTCGTAGTCTAGAGGACTCCCATCCACCACTCCTGTACGTAGACACCCTCACTCCCCCCATACCCAACCAATTGCAAAGACTGGCACTGCCCTCCACACCCTGCCATGGCCAGCCATTCACTGCACTGAACCCGGGCTGGGGACCTGCACCCTGGAATGACCCAACCGTCTGTAACGTGTATTGGGGCACCATGCCAGTTGTGGATCCACCAGTGTATGCAGCTGTGTGTACGTCCCTGGCAAACTGAAGAGGGAATTTACATACCTCCAATGCATGCCTTGTCAATACTGCATCTTCCTGCTCTCATACACCGCTGCAAGTCCACACTCTCCCCTGCTCCCCTGAGTAACATGCCACCCTCCAGACTTCTGAAGTATCCTGGGTGCCATGGGGTGCGATATCCTGTAACGCCATTTGCAGTGTACGATTCAGGCTATAGACAGTTCATCCATAGTTCCCCAATTGTACAAATGAATGGGAGATTGGCTGTAACATGCCTGTTTTGGGACCTGTGTGAGTGGGTACAGCATCGGCCATCACCCACACTGAACAGTGCAATGGCACTGGGAAGATGGAGCCACGTGCGAGTACCTGAGTAGTATGTCCACTGTGTGTTATCACCCAGACACAGCTCGTGCTTATGTATAACACATTCCAGCATCCTACTGTGAATGTTCTGCCACCTGCCAATAGAATGGTACTCTCCCAATGCAGAGCCAGTCGTTGCAATAGGATGTGCTGGGGGGCAGGGAGGGGGCTGTCTGTGCACCGCTGAGGGGGAGCGGGGGCCATTACACTATGGACATGGACTGTGGGTGTACTCTGATGCAATTAGGGATGGCATTGGGGTCCCTACAATATGAAACTGATAAAGCCTGGAGTCTGGTACAATTGGAGCTGGTGGAATGGGTCGGGGGTGTCACTATACCACCAAAGACTTCAGGGCCTGTCCCACATGGGAGCAAGCGGGGCTGGGACTTGGGGGCGAGAGCTGCTCCAGTGCATTCATCCCCATGCCAACATGCAAATGGGCTGGTAATGACCATGCATAAGGCCCCTTTGGACCCAGCATGCTCAGTTCATTTGCATTCCTGGGCTGAATATCACCCATGGGGCTGCGGTGCACGCATTCCCCCTGGAAGGTATTCAGTCGGGGTCATCCTGGATGCACCTGACTTGGTGGCCATCTGCACTGCGACTCCCGCCCAGGGTCACATTTTCAACAGGAATGATGAAGCCCGCCAGGATGAAGCACAGTGTCACAGGTTTACTGCATGACAAAAGGGATTAACTCCCATTGAAATTGCATTGTTTGCTGCAGCAACTCTACTGCAGAATTCTGCAGTGCTGCACTTCATCCTGGTGGGCTTCACTGTATGCACACCCTGTAGCGGTGGTGCATTCTCTTTGAATGCTGTATCAGTGCCGACCGGTGCACCCTCTTTCTGCAATGCAACTTCAGCTCGTGCTTCAATCCAGCACTTAATATATCCCCCACTCAGATGTAAAATATTGTTTTTAGTGCGTTCTGATTTTACACAATGCAGCATAATGTTGTGTAGATGTAGAGCCTCACTGAAAATAAGATGCCATTTCTTCTGTGAACTATCCAGGCAGGCAGTATAGCCTAGAGGAATGAGGTGTGAACGAGCTTGGTACATCCAGCAGACCAGACCCGAGTCTGATTCTCACAAGCTCCACTTACATACTGTGTGACTCTGAGCAAGTCAGGTAACCACCCAGTGCTCCCAGGTCACCCCTGAAAACAGGCACTTGTGCCTAGTGGGCCTTACCTGGTTACCAAAGACTAAAATAAAGAAAATAAAATAAAAATATATAGCAATCAGGAGGCATATTCTAGGAAAACACATTGTAAAAATGTGTAAAAGGAAGACCACATTGAAACTGCCTCTCCACAGATCTGCACTGTGTAAATTCATAAGAAATAATGGGTAAAAGCATCCCAAAAGCTCTCCACAGCCATACTGGCTCAGACCAGAGTTTGTTAAATGAGGCATGACTAGGTGACAGGCGTATTAAAATACTAGGTTGCTTACTGGCGAGCCACCATTTGCACCTGTAGTTGTTAACGGTTCTGATGGTGGTTCACATTTCATGCATGGACCCTTCACCTTCATAAGTGTTAGTTGTGGCAGAAGTTTGTTGTTCATTGTTAGATGTTTTTTGGGCAACCAGTTTAATTTGTGGATTGGGTTCACTTATAACATAGTCATCAGTATTAGCCTGGGGATTGTCAGTAATATTTAGGGGGTCAAATTGGCTCATAAGTGGCAGCTGGAAATGTGTCGCATTTCTCCCTCTTTTGGAGGCCTTATTGGTTCATTATCATCATTCAGTCTCTGTACCATCTGTGCTATCATCTAACATTGTGCGTTTTTTTTAGTTTGTGTTATGCTACAGTTTACTACTTGAGCAGGTGTGTTCTCATTTGATACCCCATTTGTACCAAGAATAGCACCATTTTTTCTGGTGTTTACTGTACCATTAGATTGTTCAGGGTCATTTGGGTACGGTTTATTGATGGATATACTATCATCTTCTCTTGCCTTTAGCCTTTGAAACATATTTAGCTGGCTTCCCTCGAGTGCTTTTAGTCGATCATTGAATAGCTTGATCTCTGAGGTCATGTGTGCATTTTCCTCACATTTGCCACAAATAAAAGATTGAGGGATCCCAGCAGTATTAGTAATTTGATACATTTTACAGGACTCACATTCTATCCCAATTGCACCCCCTGCTAATATTACTGTCTGTACCACACTGATAATATGTGTCTTTCTACCTCAGGAACAACTACTGGGAATATATAATAGGCTGGGAGTTGAGCACCATGTATAGAGTGCTACAGAAAGAGGCTGTGAAAGGTGTTGAGCAGAACATTGCAAAAGTTGGTCACAAAGCATGTACACTTAAGATGGCAAAACTGCGCCATCAGCAAGAGGTGTTGGCTGGTCACGTCAAAGTGGTGGTTGGGTTTCACTACACACACACACACACACACACACACACACATATCAACCTTGCACCATCCGGCGATGATGATTCTGATCAAAACTGCCAAGATGGCACCCAGTCACTCCCTCAATATGGCCCAGTGTCCACCTGCCACCCACAAGATGGCGGATCCCCACGCTGTGACAGCACAACCCTACATCAGCAGCAGAATGATGACTATCACGTGCAACGCCAAGATGGTGACCCGCATGATTGGGGGGGGAGGTCGAGGCCCAGCCCCTCTGATTGCCACTTTCAATAAAAGTGACAAAGCAGAGAGCGATCAAATGATAGAGGCTGCCCTCTCCCAGATGGAGATGTCTGAGGAACAAAAGCTTTCAGAACTTTAACCACATTCATCATATCATTTGAGACCCCAGCCTTGTTAATGTCATTAGTTCCAACATGTAATATGACAGTTTTGGGATATTCCACATTTTGCAGTATGCCAGGACAATGTCCTTGATGGTTGCACTCCTATAACTACAACTGGGTGACATTTAATGTATTACCCCTAGTGAAGTATCTGTCTGTGTATTTTGTGATAGAATCCCCCACAATAAAAATCTGTTCGGTTAGCTGTGGTGATGACCTATTACCAGTGGGTGGGGTAGTGCCTTGCTGGAGCATAGGAGAAGGACCCTCTCCAGAGTCTTCACTGACATGGTTCCACCCAAGGGGTTGGTAATTTTCTGAATCTACATGTTGTAAAATGTCACTTGTGTCCCCATTATCACTACTGGAAATGATGCCATCAGTGTTACTTGTTGTATTCTTAACCTGACTGGGAGCAAACTGATTGGTATTACTATTATCAGTTGGAAGGAATATTTCTTTGGATAAGTTTGGAACTGGCTCATCAAGTGAGACCTCCATGCAGTCTTGTTCCTAGAGGTTTAATGGGGTGAAGCCATTTGTGAGGGGTATCATTAAAGCTTCCACCTTGCGGCCCCTTCTTGCTCCTTTATGACTTTGGATTTCATATCATTCTTCATCACATGAGCCTGAAGAATCATCCCCCTATTTCTTTTTTTAACACCACTGACATATTTTTGAAGTGTGGGATTTAGATTTAACCCTTACAGAGCCAAAGACTGATATACAGTATCAGTCCAGAATCCCTATACCTTCTAATTCTGTTGGCAGCCTGAGGGTTAAAGCTGGTGCAGAAACATCCGCTACTGAGTTAGCCATAAGTCTATCTGAGTTGTCCCCTTCTATCACTTGTCATATGCTTTGATAGAGACAAGATGGGTTGATTTAAGCGAGAAGAGGAGGCAGAATAACCCAAATCTAATCTTATGGTCATATTAAGCTGACTACTCTATGATATTTAGTCTCATGTTCAAATGTAATAACTCCTTCTGCATGACCTCATTCTCAACACATTTTGAACATGTAAAAGGCGTATTAGGTAAGGGGGCATCAAAGCATACATTACACATGACACACATCTCATTCCTATGTTCCCCTCCAGTGTCACTATGAGCCATGGCAGCCTGCACTTACATAAGACAGGCACAAGGAAGCTAGGCAGATCTTTTAGGGACCAAATTGATGCCCGTTTAAACCATTAAATGGGAAGGAAAGTCTATGTGAGCAAAACAAAAGGTACCTAACAACCTGGATGATTGCATTGGTGGATGGAATTGCTTGCTTATTAATGCTAGGTGTCTGTCTAAAAAAAAGTCAATTGAAGCACATGTTGGAACAACACATAAAAATCTGCATGATAACAGAAACTTGGTGGGACACTAACCATCAGTGGGATCAAAATATAATGGGCTATAATCTCTTCTTTAAATCAAGGGAATGGGGGGAACTGCAGTATATGTGCCTGATGAGATACAAGAAGAAGTCATCTCTATACAAACAGAGTGTGTGGAGCAAATGACTAAAAATCACAACCCTCAAATCCCTAAAAATATTGCTGGGGGCAATTTATAGAATGCCATCTATGAAAAAACAAGACGATGAAGTCTTACAAAATTATATATCTAATTTAAATCCACCAGATAGGATTATTATGCTGGGGGACTTCAACCTACCAGGGATCCAATGGGATTCCCTGGAGTGTTCAGGGAAGATGGAACATGCTTACCTGGAATTCTTCTATCAAATAGGTTTGGAGCAACTGGTCAGGCAAAATACCAAAGGAAAAAACATATTAGATGTGATTCTGACAAACATGGAAGCTGATAGTAAAGACTGTAGAGTGACTATGCTCCTAAGGGATAGTGACCATAACATGGTCACTTTTACCATCCAAGAAAAAAACATGCAAAAAAATAGAGATACAATTATGTTAGATTTCAAAAAAGCAAACTTTACTGCCTTAAAATATGAGATGATTTTAAAAATAAAAAAGTAGAGGACATGTATAATGCACTCATAAACAAAATAAATCAGCAGATACAGAACAATATACCATACAAAAAGAAATATAATAAAGGTTCCAAAACTCCAAGCTAGTTTAATAAGAAAATCAAAAAAGCATTAAAAATGAAAAAAAAACTATACAAATCATCAGGAAAAAACAGAAAGGGGGGGAAGGATGGACAAAATTTCAAAAACTTCAAGGATCAATAAAAAAAGGACATTAAGAAGCACTATATCACTATATATCGAGGTATATCGTGTTGCTTGCACAATATACTGCAATATACAGTGATAAAGTACCTTAGCTTGCTTTTCCAATAGTGTGTCCCTTTCCAGGTGCAACCATGATTCCCAATTCCCCACCACACTCCTATGAGATTTTTACTATTTTTCTTTAAAATTAGACATGCATTGCCGGCCCTATGGTGTGGCATTCTGAGGGCCTGGGCACCTTACTTGCCGCCACACTTGTAAACCAGGTTAAGGAACAGACCTGAGTCGTTTGAGGGCTGACTGCATGAAGGAGGACTGAGCACCCATTAAAGGCTCTCCTTCTTTGGGGAGGGGGACAATGCAAGCCACCACTTGGTTGCTATCTAGTGGAGGCTGGATGACGCAGTAGTAACAGCCTTCTGATGGTTTGGGTGTAAGGGCTGAGGCTAAGTACATGCAACATTTTTACGTCACACTTTTTTTTATTCTCCTCCACCTGCACACCGACCAATCACTCCTTCGGGTCTCTCAAAGACCTATGCTCATCCCAGGCTACTCCCTTCCACCACCGCCCCACATAGCAACCACCCAGTGTACTCTGCTATATCATTTCATCGTGCAGGTCCCCTTCCTGCAAAGGGAATTAGCCTTACCAGCCTGCCGGTGGTCCTGGGTGCTGCTGGGGTGGCCATTAGTGGTCCGGGAGCTCTGGTGGTGAGTGTCCAGGAGGTCATCATCTGACCAGCCAGTGCACCATTTTTCCTCTGTTCTTCTCCCGCAGGAGAGTGATGTGCAGGACGTCAAGGCAGATGCAGAGGTCTAGGCAGTGGGACCGTGATGCACTGCTGTTCACCAGGCCTCTGCCAGGAGTCAGCAGGTGCTGGGCCTCAACCCCATCCTCCCCGAGAGAAGGCAAGCAGTCATCAGACGCTCAAGCCTTCTCTCTCCTGGCCGGCCCTCCAGTGTCTGAGTCCATTCCCAAACCTGGGTCGCCGGCATCGCAGCGGTGAATCTTTTTGCTGTGCTGGTGGGTCCACCCGTCACACTAATTTAAAGACACTTAAAGACTCATTGTTTAGATACATAAGTGAAAAGAGAAAGAACAAGGGAGAGATAGTAAGTCTGAAAGGGGAAGGAGGGGCTTGTATGGAAGAGGACCGCAAAAAAATAAGACATACTGAACAAATATTTCGGTTCAGTATTTACGGAGGAGGAGGTAGGTAGTGGGCCAATGATAAAAGACACGGGCATTAGGGGACGGGGGGTGGGCAGTAGCCCTTTTACAGAGAAAAGGGTCCTAAGAGAACTGTCACAGTTAAAAGCAGACAAGGCAATAGGACTAGACAGGTTGCATCAGAGGTTACTGATCGAGCTCAGAAGGACCTGGCTGCTCCTCTGACAGCCCTGTTCAACCCGTCACTAGAAACAGAAGCGGTACCAGGAGACTGGAGAAGAACTGATGTAGTCCAATTCCACAAAAGTGGAAGCAAAAAGAAGGCAGGAAACTATAGGCCTGTCAGCCTGGCTTCGGTAGTGGCCTTGCTTTGTAGAGCAGAAAGCAGCTAACTAAAAGAAGCTACATTTTCTTATTAATTTAACACTTATATCTCAGCAGGAGTCAGGGTCTGTTGAGATTAAACAGACACATACTTTATTACAAGTAGAAGGGGTCTTATTTAGGGTTAAGAAAAGAAAGAAAGTCAGTGTGTTCTGTGCTGTGAAGGGTACTGTATTAACTTACTTTGCTAAACCAGTAGGAGGAGAGAGAGCTTAATTGAGGGTGTGGCTTAGACACTATAAAAGCAGGTGACTCAAATTACAACTTCCTGTTGCTAGCCTTATTTCTTACTAATTGCCCTCCATCCCACCCAACCTAAGCCAGTTCTACTTTTATAGCTACTGGATTTGACTGTCAACATCAACTTCCTGTTTGGCAGTAGGAAGAGAAGGATCATAGAAACATTGGTTTTGTTAACCCTGTGTGGTACCATTTGCTTGTAACTGACTACGTCAGTGAATAGCGAAACACATGGGAATCTGGAGGACTAGCAATAGGCTGGTATACCTCCTACCCCAAAACAACATCCCTCTGTTAAAAGCACTGTTGCCTGGTGGTTCTCTTGCCCTTTTAAGGGCTTGTAAACCTTCAACTCACAGAATCTTGCTGAATTTAGGTAAATATTGTTATTTTACTTCACACGAAACTGGAGAGTGAGCAGACTTACTTCCATTTTTCGACTTAAAACCTGCCCCTCTGGCGGCAGGCGGCGTGCGTGGAGCCACATGTGGAGACACGCGCAGAGACACGTGCGTTTGCGTGTGTCTGCTGTGTCCGCTGGGCACACTGAAACTGCTGGCATTAGACAAACTTGGATAAGATAATTTTAGCATATCCTCTACTTAGTAAATATACACCTTTAATAATGGAAAAAGAACTTAGTAAGTATATGCAATGTTTGATGTATAGTGAGGGAAAGTATGGAAGCGAGTATGTAAGTGCTAATTGCCATCTGATTACTACTCTTGAAGCAGAGATAGCATTTCTGCTTAATATTAAACCAGTTTCTACTGATATTAGGGAATTGCAAAGTTACATTGATCTTATGGATGAACAACTTCATTCTAATGAACAATTTCCTTCACATTTAGGTAGCATTTCTATGCCTCCCGATGAGGAGACAATTGTAACGACTAGTACTAATATACCTGTTGCCTCTGCCCCCTCTTATAAGGTGTATGATTATCCGCCCTCTTCTCATGATAATGATGACTGGACCATTGTCACAAAGCCTCTTAAAAAAAGGAGGGGTGGTCAAATACACAATAGTGCCCTTATTGAAAGTCGTAATAGGTTTGAGCAATTGACTGTATCAAATAATGAAGTGCTACATGATTTATCCTGTGCATCACCCTCTGTTGATAATGATGGTTTAAAAACACTTTTCAATCAGGAGTTAATGCCCATGAATATTTGTCCTAATAAGCCTCAAGCTACCAAATCAATACCTATTAAGTTAATTGCTCCACAGTGTTTTAAACAATCACCTGTTTCTGATTCTTGTACCCCTACTGTATCAAAACAAGTGTTAGTCCTGGGAGATTCAATCATTAAGCACATTGACAGGGTGGTATGCAATAGTGACAAGAGCAACCGCACTTGTTCTAGCTTCCGTGGAGCCAGGGTATCTGACATTACCTCCATAATGCCTAAAATTTTACAAAATGCGAGGGAAAATCCACTGGTTATCATACATGCCGGTGTTAATGATATAAACAACACCCCATTTAATTAGTTACAACAGGACTATGTGGCGTTATGTAACCAGTTACTTGATAGGTGATGCTGTGTATGTATATCTGAAATTCTACCTGTCCCGAGAACAACATCTACCATGACGCAGAAAATCAAAGCCCTAAATGAATGGCTGAGAAAGTGGTGTTTTAAGCAAGATATACCCTGTATTACCCACTGGGAATCATTTTCAGATCTTTCTTCCTTGTTTTGCTGGGACGGTTTACATCTCAGTCGTAGGGGTAGTACACTTATGGGGAAAAGTATCACTAAAATCATAAACCATTGTTTAAACTAAAAACAATGGGGGAAAATGGGTCTATTCCCAAGTCTCTGAATACTTACAAAAATATTATTACAACTAAATGTAAATTCCTACCTTTGAATGCAAGACATTTAAACCAACTCAAATTAGCAGAACTCAAAGCCAAATGTAAAACTTTAAATACAGGTGTGGTGGGAGTAACTGAAACTTGGTGGGACCCATCCTCAATTTGGTCAAGAGAAATTCCAGGTTATAAGTTATATCATAAAAACAGATTAGATAAGCAAGGCGGTGGAGTTTGTATGTACATACAAAATGATATTCCTTCTTTTGAAGTGTGTTCTCCCTTTCCTTTGGAAAGTATATGGGTTAAAATCTTATTGAAGGAGCAGTCCTATATAACTATTGGTAACATCTATCGACCTCCATCTGCAAATTCAGATTACACAACTGATATGTTTAAAGAAAATTACACATTTTTCAGAATCTCAAGATACTGTAATATTTGGTGACTTTAACCTCCCTCATATTACTTGGGACTCATTCTCAGAACAGTCCTATGCCGAGAAAGGACTAATAGATGTGGTAGTTAGTACTGGATTACAACAACTTGTTACCGAACACACTCGAGGTCCTAATATTTTGGAT
The DNA here is from genome assembly GCA_016271365.2 of Neoceratodus forsteri. Classification (NCBI taxonomy): domain Eukaryota; kingdom Metazoa; phylum Chordata; order Ceratodontiformes; family Ceratodontidae; genus Neoceratodus; species Neoceratodus forsteri. The sequence goes on from CM057459.1 coordinate 285,187,706, forward strand.
CTATTATTTACTAACATAGAGCAACAAATTATCAATTTACAAATTTGGGATCCACTTGGGAAAAGTGATCATTCATCTATTCTTTTTGAAATTCAACAGTTTAAAACTACACAAAGAAAGTTATACTGTACAAAAAATTATAATAAAGCAAATTTTTTTCTAAAATCAATGAATACTTACAAAACAAACTGGCAATCTAATCTTCTTAATTGTACAACACAACAAGCTTGGGACTTTTTTAAAAACATTGTACATTATTTGGAAAATACATTTATTCTATCTAAGAGGAAATTCAATAATAAAGGAAAAATTCCCCCTTGGTTCAACAAGACAATTAAAAATCAGATTAAAATAAAAATTAAACTTTTTAGGAAACTTAAGAATAGTTCTGTTCCATTTAAAACTACTCTATTACATAAATACAAACTATCTGTGAAAAACTTAAAAAATTCAATTAAATTGGCAAAATATAAGCTAGAATTTAAACTAGCTCACACAGAAGACTGTCACAAATCTCTTTTCTCCTATATAAATAGTAAAAAAGGTGCATCAAGGATCATTGGTCCCATTATAACCAATGGCTCTTCTCTAGCTGATATACTGTAGAAACCTCGAATCTCTTTAATAAGTACTTTTGTTCTGTCTTCTCTCAAAAATCACCTATTAGTACATTTAAAGTTCACCACGTAGATTATCATAGGTTCTATCCAACTGACATTATACAGGCTATCAAAAAACTAAAAAAAAATACTAGTCCAGGCCCAGACAGTATTTATCCATGGTTTCTGATCGAAACCTCTATAAATATTTCTATACCTCTGTCAATCCTCTTCAACAAATCCTTACAAGAAAGCATTGTACCAAATGATTGGCATTCAGCAATAGTTACTCCCATATTTAAAAAAGGCAATAGAGGTTCTGTGCAAAATTATCATCCAATTAGCCTGACCTCAGTGGCTGGTAAATTAATGGAACGAGTAAAGAAGTCTCTAATAGATCAAGATTGTAAAAAATTAGGAATTTATTATTCAAATCAGCATGGGTTTACTCCCAAGTATTCCTGCACCACCAATCTGATATCTTTTTACAATAATATAAGTACTCTACTAGATGTGGGTATCCCTATTGATGTAATTCTTTTGGACTTTAGTAGAGCTTTCAATAAAGTCTCACATGAAAAACTCATTACTAAAATGCACAGTCTAGGTTTGTCACCTGATATTGTCAACTGGACTTTAAACTGGTTGACAAATCATTCTCAGAGAGTCAGAATTAATTATATCTTGTCTGATTAGGATGATGTGACAAGTGGTGTACCACAGGGTCAGTCTTGGGACCAACATTGTTTAATCTCTTTATCAGTGATTTACAAACAGGGCCAAATAACTTCATGGTTAAATTTGCAGACAATACTAAATTGGGGGCAAGGTTAATAATCAAGAAAATATTTCTGCATTAAAGAAGGATTTGGAAAAATTAACACTTTGGGCAAATGAAAATCATGTGCAGTTTAATCAAGACAAATGTTTAGTAGTACATTTCGGTGTAAATAATCCAAAAACAATATATTATATAAACGGACTACCACTTCACTCATCAAATTGTGAAAAAGATTTAGGAATATATGTTAATAATAAACTTACATCAAATGATCACTGTGTTAGAACTGCTTGCATGACCAACAGACTTTTGAGGCAAATAAAATGCACTTTTGTTAATCGCACTGAACAATACCTTATTCCATTGTATAGGGCATACATTAGACCATATCTAGACTATGGCTCCCTTTTCTGGAATCCAAACCAAAAAAAAGACATAGCAATTCTTGAACAGGTTCAAATGAGAGTAACTAGAATGATTCCAAGATTAACAAACTTGGATTATCAGAACAGATTAAAAGCTACTGGTCTCTTCTCTCTTCAAACTAGAAGATTAAGAGGTGATATGCTTATGGTTTTTAATTTAATAAATTCACCAGATCTAATGGAAAAATGTGGTCTAACACTCTCCAAAAGGAGACATGTTCAGAGACTGCATAATAAACAGCTTGAAGTAAAAACGTATAAAACCAGCAAAAGGGGAAACTTTTTTCCAGTAAGAGCATCCATTGTATGAAACACCTTGCCACAAGAATTGGTAGAGGCAACTAGTGCTACTGTCTTTAAAAACAAATTAGATGTTTGGTTGAAGAATAATAGATAAATAATGTCCCACATAGTGTGGGGAACAGTCATGATGGGCTCTGGCCTTCTTCTGTTCTTTCATACCAAGTAATACCAAGTAAAAAAGTAATGGAATCACTACTGAAGGAAAGGATTGGGGAATACCTTGTTACCAGTGGACTACAGGATCCAAGGCAACATGGTTTCATGGGGGGGTGAGAGTCTGTCCAGACAAACCAGATCTAGTTCTTTGATTGGATAACCAAGGAAGTGGATCGGGAGGGGGAGCAATTGACATGGCCTACCTGGATTTCAGTAAGACCTTCAAAACTGTTCCACATAGAAGGCTGGTGAGCAAGCCAAGAAGCCTAACAGTAGACCCTAAAGTAGTAAGATTGGTAGTGAGCTGGCTAGGCAATAGGGATCTGAGGGTGGTGGCAACTGGCGTCCAATCTGGAGAAGGTAAAGTGACCATTGGGGTGCCACAAGGGTCAGTACCAGGCCCAAGCCTCATCAATGTCTTTATTAGCTACATTGCAGAAGGACTGGAAGGGAAGGAATGCCTGTTCACAGATGAGACAAAAATCTGCAATAGAGCTGACACACCGGGGGTGAAAAGAATGAGGGAAGATCTAAAAACACTGGAAGAATTGTCACAAACTTGGCAGCTGGGTTTCAAAGCAAAAAAGTGCAAAATCATGGGACTCGGAAACCCAGAGGCAATGTGCCAAATTGTAAGACAAGTACTAGCTGTCACAAAACAAGAAACGGACCTGGGGGGTAATCATTACTGATGACCTGAAAATAGCTAAATAGTATGACAAGGCAGTAGGAAAGGCTAGCAGGATGCTTGGATGCATAGGCAGGGGTATTCGCCAGCAGAAAAAGGGAGGTAATAATACCCCTGTATAGATCACTGGTGAAGAAGAAGAAGAATCAGCATTTATATAGCTCTTTCTATTTTTATTTTTTTATTTTATTTATTTGTTCTAGGATTACAAATACTTTTGAGCTGAGGCTCTTTTACAAAGGTTCCACATCACTGGTACAATTGAGACAAACATAAGCAAAGATAACAGTTTATAAAATAAAAAAAACACATAGTCTTGTAGAGGAAAAAAGAGCAATAAGGTGAAACTTTGGGGAGGGAAAATTGAAAGGAGGAGGGTGAAATCAGGGAGACTAAGTGGATGGGAGAAAAGGGGAGGTAGGTGGGGGGGAACAGAGAGAGGAGAGGTGGAAGGCAGATAAGAATAGAGGTAGTGCAGCCAAGTGGCATTTGTCATGGGCCAGCAGGGGAGGTGAAGACAGGAGGGAAGGGGTGCTGGCAAAGTGCAGGAGTAGATGTGGCTCCCAAAGCACTTTACAAGCAATGCTAGACTGTTAGTGAAGTGACTGAATGTGAGGTGGTGGCGGCCATATCGCACATCATCACCCACACACAGCCTGGAAAATTGCATGAACTGGTTTTTGGGAAGGGGAATGTTGGCCAGGACATCGGGAATGTTCCCTGCTCTTTTGCAAAGAGTGCCCTGGGTTCTTTTACTTCCACCTGGACGCCCACCAGGACAACACCAGGATGGGCAGAAGGGACCTCAGTTTAACGTCTCATCTGAAGGACGGCACACCCCAGCAGTACAGCACCCCCCCAATACTGCACTCGGATGCCAGCGATTTTTAGGTGCAAGTCCAGTCCTGGTGTGGGACGAGAACCCACGGCCTTCTGGTCCAGAGGCAGATGTGCTATCAACTGAGCCACACTGATACCTGGAGAGAACTCACCTCGGGAACTGTGTTCAATTCTGGAGATGCCACCTCTGAAAGGGCATTGACAAGGTGGAGGCAGTACAAATGATGGCAACCAAAATGGTGCAGGACCAGCACCAGAAGCCCTAAGAAGAAAGGCTTAAGAAATTAAATATGTACTCCCTAGAAGAAAAGAGGGAAAGGTAGGATCTCATTCAGATACCTCACAGGTAGAAACAAGGTGCAAGGAGGGAGTATCTTCCAAAGAAAAAGTTGCTGGAGGACAAGAGGGTCACACTATGAAGCTAGAGGGTGGGAGGCCGAGAGGAAATGTGAGGAAGTACTTTTTCATGGAAAGAGTGATGGATGCTTGGAACAGCCTCCCACCGGAGTTTGTGGGGGCTAAAATGGTTACAGGGTTCAAGAATGCATGGGATAGACACAAGGGGATCTTAGAAGTAGGGTAAGGGAGGGTGAAAACCAGAGACAGAGTAGGATCTGCGGTGGCACTGTAGTTAGGGAAAATAGGGCAGACTATGTGGACCAGGAGGTCCTTATCTGCTGACACCTTCTATGTTCTGTTTCAATGTTTCACACACCCACACCATTACACATGTGCCAGCCTGAGGGACTGGGTGGGGGGAAATGGAGGGGAAGGTATGTGCACCAGTTGACTTACTTAGAAAATGACGGCAAATAAGGACCACTTGGCCCACAGGTGGAGGTCGTGGGGATAGAACAGTCACAGGATTTAAGAATGCATGGGACGGACATGAGAGAATCTTAGCAGCAAGAGGTGGGTGTAAGCCGGAGTCCAAGTTGGGTCTCCGGAGGCACTACAGCTAGTGAAATTAGGGCAGACTAAGTGTGCCATGTGGTCCTCCTTATCTGCCGACAACTTTTATCTTTCTCTGTTTTGACTCTGCCCATTTTCCCCTACCTACTTTCTTAGGTCTCTATTCATTTTTTTCCACATACACACACACATACCTCTGCCCCCGGTGTATCTACCCTATTGCAGATCTTTGTGTCATCTGCAGACAGGCATACCTTCCCTTCGATTCACCCAAGCCAGTGCAGCAAAGATGTTGCCAATGCCAATTACGGCATAAGCAACATGCCCCTTGGCATTACAGCACCAGCCATAATGTCTTCCGGGAGTTACAGCGCCAAAGTGCCCTCCTGGGAAACAGTCAGGTTTTGTGGGGGTCTTCACCCCATAGGAATCATAGGAAGATACTGAGCTAAATGGACTTGCGTCCTATATGCTCACCATGATTGTCTAATTTCCAATCTGATACATATTCCTATCCCACATGGATTTGAACTCGGCCATAGATTTACTTGCCACAATCTCCAAAGGGAGTGCATGCCAAGCATGCATCACCCTTTGGTTAAACCACCACTCTCACTTTATTACATTTAGATGCTGTTAATTGCATTGGGTGGGACCTAGTTTTATACATACAACTATTAAATGTTAGCCCTGTAACATCCCACAAGTCATCATTTTGCCAAGCTCTGTATACCAAGCACATGTCCCCTCGCTTTCTACGTTCCTCTAAGGAGTACATATTCAAATCTCTCAATCTAGTCCTATAGTCTCTACCCTGCATACCACAAACAGCTCTAGTTGCCCTCCTCTGCACTCCCTCCAACAGGGCAATATCCTGTTTTTTAAAAGGTGACCACACCTGTGCTCCATATTCCATAATTGGCCTCACGAGGGATACATACAGGGGCAAAACAACCCCCCTACTTCTAGATGATATATGCCTCAATGTGCAATTTAGGATACTGTTTCCTTTCTGGGCTATATTTTGGCAATGAGATGAAAATGTCATATTGTCGGAAACTATTATTCCCAAATCCCTTTCCTCATATGTTATTTTGAGCGGAACAGTTCCCAATTTATAGGGTAATTTAGGGTTTCTATTTCCCAAATGCATAATAAAGCATTTATCTAGGTTCAGTGCCAATTTAAATTTATTAGACCATGTGGCTATATCATCTATTACATCTTGTAGTTTAGAAGTGTATAATTCAGTATTTACTTCAGCTCCAACCCTACAATCATCAGCAAACTTTTGCATCCAAACAGATTTTTGTTTTATTTGGAGTGCTGATACATATAGATTGAAGAGGCAGGGCCCAAGACCGATCCCTGGGGCACCCCGCTAGTCACCCCCAAACTATCGGACAATTCCCCTCTGATACTCACACGCTGACTCCGATCAAGTAACCAGTTTTGAACCCAATCTATTATATAAGGATTTATGTTCAGGTTACTCATTTGTTGTATTAATTCTTGGTGAGGTAGTCTGTCAAACGCCTTAGAGTAATCAAGGAATAGCACATCAACGGGGATACCCTTGTCCAGTCTATCAATAACTAGATTATTAAAAGCCAACATATTTGTCTGGCACGACCTACCCTTTACAAAGCCGTGTTGGAGATTATCTGTAAGATGGTTTGTATCTAGATGTTCTTGTATTTTATCCTTGATCACCCCTTCCAGGATCTTGGATGGTATAGCAGTAAGACTTATAGGTCTATAATTAGCTGGATCCATCTTATCTCCCTTCTTATAGATTGGAACCACTACTGCTGATCTCCAATGCTCTAGTACCTCTCCAGTATTCAGGGACTGCTGAAAAATATATGTCAAAGGAGGGGCTATTGTCTCGGCTAGCTCCCTAAGTACTCTGGGATGGAGGCCATCAGGACCGGGGGATTTAATAGGATTCAATTTAGCCAATCGTTCTTTAATGTCTGTACAGGTTATTATTATACTTTCATTTGGGTCAGGAGTAGAACTTTTAGTGTGGTATGCAGGTTTATCTTTTGAAAAAACAGTTGAAAAATAATTATTTGCTATGTCTGCCATTTCTTTGTTGTCAGATGTACTATCGCCATTTAATTTTCGAAGTGGACCTATAGTACTTGAATTACCTTGGATATTCCTAATATATGCATAGAAGGCTTTGGGGTTTCCCTCCACTCTACTAACCAAATTTGATTCATAATCAATTTTGGCCCGCTTGATATGTTTTTTTATTTGATTTGCTAGTTGACTATATTGATTTCTAGTTATAAGGGATCTATTTAATTTCCACTGTTTAAACAGTTTATGTTTCTTATTAATCAATAATCTTATTTTACGAGTCCACCACTGTTTTTTATTTTTACTCCCAGTGTATTTTTGTTTTATGGGGATATTTTCAAGTTCTTGCTGTTTTATTTTTGTGTAAAATATATCCCAAATTTCATTTAGTGGTCTTTCTCCAAACTCATTTCTCCATTTCCATTTGGAAAGATTCATATTCATTTAACAAAATTTGCTTTAAAATCATAATTTGTAGTCTTTCCCCTATGAATTAATACTGGTTCCACCAATTTAAATTCCACCGTAAAATGGTCACTTGTTCCTAAAGCATCAGAGATCTTGTACTCACACAGGGTATCACCCATATTTGACAAAACTACATCCAGAATGTGATCTCCTCTAGTTGGCTCTTCCACATACTGGACTAGGCCTATTTGATCACACACAATTTGAAACTCCCTCTCAAAAGGTGTATCTGCATAAGATCTTCCCCAATCTATTCCTGGTAGATTTAAGTCACCTAACATTAATATCCTATCTGTTGGATCTAAGGTCAACATATGGTCTAACAAGCTCCTATTATATTGTGGGGTAGATGATGGAGCTCTGTAAATTAAGCCTAGAATGATTTTTGGAGCTTGTATAGGTAGTAATTTAATCCATACTTGATCCTTCATATCCAAGGGTGGTACCATTATTTCTGATTTTATATCATCTGTTATATACAAGGCCACTCCACCTCCCTTCCTGAATGCTCTTGATCTGTTATATAAGGTGTAACCCTCGATGTCCTGTCCCCAACTATCATTTACATCCCACCATGTTTCCATCACAGCAGCTATATGTAAATTTTTGGTTTCTAAAATATCTATAAATTCCCGCATTTTGTTTTTTAGGCTTCTAGCATTTACCAGCAAGCAATTCCAAAGCTCAGATTTATTAGATTTGTTTTCCATATTACTATTGCTGCTTTGTGAATTTATACTAGCTAAGGTCCCATCCCCCCTTCCATTTAGTTTAAATTTATTTTTGTACCTCCTTTGAATCTCTTAGCTAAGTAGCGAGTCCCCGCCCTCTCCAGGTGCAGACCATCATACTTAAACAGGCTTGGATTGTTAAATGCTAATGAATTGTCCAAAAATTCTGCCCCTTCTTTCCTATACAGATCTCTTAACCATCTGTTTAAGATATTTATTTTAGAAGTTTTGGCTGAATGAGAACCAAACACCGGTAAGATACTTGAAATTATGACTGAACCCCCTTTCTGTTTAATTTTCCGTAGAGTTTTCTGAAAATCCAAGAAGATATCCTGTAGATTCCATTTTGGAATATCATTTATTCCTATGTGCAATAAAACCAGAGGATTTAAAGTATTTTCCATAAGCCCGTCCAAAAGTATGATTATGTGCTGGATCTTAACTCCTGGTAGCATGCTCACCGTGGTGAGTTCGTTTCAGCCTTTACATAGCATGGTGTCCAAACCCCTTATTAAGGAGTCTCCTATAATCAACAAGTCACTAGTTAATGTCTTTGTGTCACTCTTTTCCTGATTTACTGTCTGTGTATTTATAAGATGAAAATCATTGCACCCCTCAAAACTAAATATAAGCTCCTCCAGGGCAGGCATGGCCAGGAGGGGACAAAAGTTGTGTGGGCACACAGGGCAACATCAGTGAGGGGCAATCTAAAATCAGCATCGTCCCTGTCACTTCCTTGTTGCGGCACTGTAATCGCGGTGCCAAATTTCAGTCACACCACTACTGGTATACGCTTCCCTTCTAGCCCCTCTGCAATGTCACTAATAAAGGTATAAAGGACTGGTCCCAGTACTGATCCTTGTAGTACCCCACTGGTCACCCTCCTGGCTTCAGAGTGAGCTTTGTTCACCACCACCCTCCATCGTCTATCCTCAAACCAATTTCTTACCTAGTTTACCACGTTTGGACCCACTCCCAGGCTGCCCAGCATGTTTACTAGTCTCCTATGTGGAACGGTGTCAAAGACCTTACTAAAATCTTGGAAGGCCACATCTAAGGCTTCATCCTGATGTAATTCCCTGGTCACACAGTCAAAAAAATCTATCATATTTGTTCAACATGACCTCCCTGTTGTGAATCCATGCTGCCTTGGATCCTGTAAGCTACTGGATTCAAGATATTCTGCAATTCCTTCCTTCAGTAGTGATTTTCCTCAGTAGTACTTAATGGTGCGCAGGAGTCCTAGGACCTCTCCCCATGTTTATCTCCCACTGGTGAGACAGTGGGAAGAGTGGTGGTTGTGGTTGGGGGCACCAAGACACCTACCATCCTCTGATTCAGAATATAGAAGCACATTAATACAGGACATCAGCCACATGATGAATAAAGGTGATATCCTGATCCTGGGGGACTTTAACATGCTGTCCATAAATTGGTTTACTACTAACGGCGCAACAGCTGTCGAAAAAACTTTTATTTCAACAATAAATGAATTAGGGCTTGAGCAAATTGTTCAATAACCCACTAGAGGATGCAATACATTAGACCTTGTGATTACCAATATTGAGGACAAAGTCTTAAATCTTTCAATATCAGAACCACAAGGGAATAGTGACCACCATACCATTGTATTTGATCTACATTATGAATCTAGCATAATAGTTACTAATGCTCAGGTGTATAACTACCACAAAGCCAACTTTGAGGCAATAAACAACAGCCTAAAAATACCCCATGGGAAACAATTTTATCACCTTTAACCCTGGAAGACTCTTGGGTATTTGTTAAAAACAAGTTAATAGACCTAGAAAAAGCTTATATTCCAGCCCAGATAAAATATAACAGTAAAGGTAAAATTCATTTGTGGTTAAATAATGATATTTGTAGTGTAACCCCCTTGTTACCCGGGGTTACTAGAATCCCAGTAAGACCTAGTGGTAGGCAGGGAAGACAGCTTGTGAAACTCCAGTTAAATGGGTTTCACACTGTCTCACTCTGTTCTCAGTCTCAGCTGTGACTGAGGGATGACAGCTAGGATTCAATGCAAAGAAGTGCAAAATTATGCACCTGGGAAACAAGAACCCAGGGGAAGAATACACAATGGGTGGGGAGGTAGTAACAACAACAAAAAAGGAAAGAGACCTGGGGGTAATCATATCAGATGACCTTAAGGTTAGCAAGCAATGTGAGAAGGCAGTAGGGAGGGCTGGGGGTATACTGGGATGTATAGGGAGAGGCATCAGCAGCAGAAAACAGGAAGTTGTTATCCCTCTGTACAGACAGTTGGTGAGACCCCATCTGGAGTACTGTGTCCAGTTCTGGAGACCCCATCTCCACAAGGACATAGACAGGATAGAGGTAGTCCAGAGGAGGGCAACTAAAATGGTGCAGGGTCTGCAAGAGAAGCCGTATGAGGAGAGACTAAAGGAGCTTAATATGTATACCCTTGAGGAAAGAAGGAGGGGACATGATAGAAACTTTTAAGTACCTCAGTGGAATCAACAAAGTCCAAGAGGGTAGCATCTTTCAGAAAAAGAGACTTGCAAGAACAAGGGGACACAATTTAAAGATAGAAGAGGGAGGTTCAGGGCAATGTGAGGAAGTATTATTTCACAGAGAGGGTAGTGGATGCATGGAACAGCCTTCCTGAGGAGGTTGTGGGGTCTAAAACTGTGGGAGAATTCAAGAACGCATGGGACAGACATAAGGCAATTCTTGTGGGGGGTAGGAAGAAATAGGCTGTTGGTTAACTAGGATCTGTGGCCTATCCTGTAGGTAGGGAAATGGACAGACTAGATGGGCCAAGCGGTCCTTATCTGCCGTCAAAGTCTATGTTTCTATCTATGACATTACCAATAGAACTATCGCAGCTGCATGAGCCACACTGGAATCTGCAGTAAGGGAGCTGGTATAGAACGTTGGGAGGTTTTGAAGTCAGTGTGTTCAGTGTGGAGTGTGAAGTTGGGAGCTTGCTGAGAAAGCAGTTCAGTTAGGCTCTAGAAGCCTCAGCCCTGACAGAGGGCTACTTTTAAGTAAAAGGGTGTGTGTCTCCACCTTAAAGAGAGACACAGAAGATAATTGAAGTGGTGGAGACCGCTGTTTTCGGGTCTCAGTGCCCCTCCATTCGGGGCTGCAGGAAAGGGTTCCCTGCAGATTCCTGGGGCAACCCCCTAGTTCTGCTCGTAAAGCAGAAGCTGCCTATGTGTTCCAGAGTTGATTTGTGAGTCACCTGTGGGGCACCTGCAACGTGAGGATGAGTGTCTGCTCTTGCTAAAAGGGCCTATGTTTTTCACCCTGGCACTTGTGTGACAATGTGAGGATTGAACTACTAAATATTGGGAAGCCTAGAGTAATGGGCTAAGCAAAGTAAAAGTAGGTTCAAGTCCAGAGCTTGTTGGGATGCAAATGATATGCAGAGGAGATGTGACAGGCGTCTACCAGAATCTACATTTGAAAGTTTTCAGTAAAGGAATTGTTCAGTTTCCAGAGAAATGGCCGGGTATGGGCTGTGGGAGCTGGAGGTGGGTGGCCCCCCATCTTTAGTGACCAGGTCCACCTCTACGGATTTCTTCTGTGGATATCTACTTTACCTCAGGCACTTGGCCAGTGATGAGGAAGTACCCAGATGTGGGATTGTAGGAAGAAATTCTCTCTAGAGTCGAAGGCTCTAGTGTGGTTTGGGGAGCCACAACAGGATAATTGGTTCATTCCTCAAATGGACCGCGGATCAAGTGGCCAGCGGGGGAGCCGGGCCAGTGGGGAAAATCCAAGTAGTGTACAAGTCAGGCTGTGTACCCAAAGCTGCATGCAAGTCCGGGCTGTGTGCCTGGTGGGTTTAGAGCCTGAGGGCTGGAAATAGTGATAAAGTGTTCTGTAGTCTCTAATCTGCATTACCACAAAATGTAGCCCCGTGGGGGTCCATCTATGCTTTGTTTTGTTCAGCTTGGATGTGAATAAAAGCCACACTGAAGAATCCCATTCCTGGTTCTGGACATTACAGTTATTGCTTCCTGTGTTAGGATTTACTGGTGCCCTGTGCAGAGCTAATGACCTAGGTCCCTGTGCCGAGTAACCTCATCCTCCGAACCTAGTCCCCACCAGGTACTGCTGTCAGCTTCAACAGCATGCCACCTGTCATTTTGCTAAAAAGGCAGGGGTGAGGGGTTACAAAAATGGAGGCACCGCTTTGGATTTTGTTCTGAGAGGAAGGTGCTCTGGCAAGGGGGCTAGCATTTTGGCTATCTGGCAGTGGGTAGCCCAAAAGCTGAAGCAATTTACTAAGTGTGTTGCTGTATGCTGTGGATCTTGTGCTGCTGTTTAAAACGTCAACTGTTTACCAAGGAGCAGTAAAGCCAAAGAGTGTGCCCTTGTCCTGCATCAAAATTGTTTACAGCGTTTTGCCTGCTTTTAAAATGAACTGTGGTAAAAAAAAGTGTGGAAGACTAGGGGTAGCAACAGGAAAATTGTGCCCTGGACACTGGAAATGCTTTAAAATGAACTGTGGTAAAGAAAAGTGTGGAAGACTAGGGGTAGCAACAGGAAAATTGTGCCCTGGACGTTGGAAATGCTTTTTGAAATGAATGAGAGATTTGCAGGTGTAATGGCTATGTTAAATGGCTGAAATGGGCTCCTGCGTGGAGTCAGTTGGTAAAGAAAAAGTTGCATTCTGCAGTTTAAATTTGCTCGGCGATCACCGTGAGAGAGAGCCCTCGCGAGGAAGAGGAGGCTCATTTGCATGGCATAGTGTGATAGGTCAGGCTGCCATCAGTCCCGGCCCTCAGTCAGCTCTACAGTGACTGCCCCAGCATTCGAGAGGGAGTGTGAGTGGAGTGCGTGTACTGGCTAGTGGAGGAGTGTTGCGGAGTGTTAAAATCGCTGTAAACTTTGTAAAAATAGACTATCTTGTTTAAAATCGGACTGAACCCGCTAATCGATCGTCGAAACTGCAAAAGTGGTGGTCAGAAAGACGATCGGCAGGACTGCCCGCCCGTTTCTGTTCTGAAGCCTCCAAGAAATGACTGCAGGCTGTTTTTCCCTATTGCAGCAAACTGCTACTGATAACAGTAAGTAACAACATAAAAACTGCTCAGTGATTTTCTGCCCTATGCCATATAAATGTGTGTGCAGCAGTGTAGTCGCTTTGCAAGTAACGACTGTGTCAAGTCCTGCCAGCAAGTGCAAGTCTGTTAAGCCATTGACTGTGTGCATAGTAATGAATTTAGCCTCAGTTTAAAGTTTGAAGCCAGAGAGAGACTGTGGGTTGTAGCCAAAGTGCAGCACTAGTTATACAGGCAATCCTGTGCTAAAAACCTGAAGCTTTAAGGGACTGGTAATCAAAGAAATGTTTCCAGCATGTAAAAAGTCCGTGGAAAATCCTGTAAATGTGTTTAAAGCAAGAACAGAGCAAGTTGTGCAGTTTGAGCAATGTTATCAATGGTTGTGTGTCAAGTGCGCGAGTGGCTTGACCCAGATTCTGAATGTTGATGCACAGGAGTGCTGCGCTGCCATTACAGGGTGGGGTAGTAAAGTAAACACAGCAGCAGAGGAGCCATTTTACAACTAAAGAGTGTGTTCAATAAAGTGGGACTTTCAGTTACAGTGAACTTTTGTTTGTTTTTCTGCAGTTATAGCCTCAGGACCAGCTCATTACCCGGATCATGCCCGGGTTGCACTAACAGCAGCAGTAAATAGACTGAGGGATATTGAAAAGTGGTGCTCTGGAGGGCAACTGCCTCCTCATGTGGCGGTTCCTGGATATCCAGTGCATGTATGTCAAATATGCTTGAGAGCTGTAAGGGACGTCTTCATGATTCCTCACTATGCTGGATGCCTAAAAAAATATGGCTTGTATAAAGCGCCTCCAATTCGTTTGGCTCCCACATGGACAAAGGTTCAGGAATCTGCAGTTTGCAGTACCAGGCAGAGCCTGTGGAGGAACCCCTTGGGGGAGTGTGGCACAAAGCTAGAGGGTGCAGAGTTAGAGACAGAACCAGAAGTTGAAGTTTCGGATGCTGGATCCCAGAAGGAAAGTTCTGATAAAGCATCAATAGACCCGGGGGGCCTAGCCCAAGTTTCTTAGGTGAAGATGAGATGCGGGAGGCCTTTGAGTGGGAGGTGTCGACCTCCGCACCTAGTGATGAGTGGATAGTCTCAGGAGTGAGAACGACTGCTTACTGCTGGGCTCAGATCCTCAGTGAAAAGGAAGATGAGGGGGAACCTCTGTGGCCTTGTGAAAAAGGAACGGGTACACAGCCTCAAGATATTGCCTCGGAGGGATGCATGGAAGAAAGTGGTGATGCCACTGCCCTGGCTTCGCAAGAGGAAGAAGTCAGGGATCCATTTCTAATTTCTTTAAGGATCCGTAGGTGGCAGAGCCAGGACTGGCCACCCCCAAGCCAGGCCAGCGGTCTCAGATTGACCAAAGCTACTAAAGAGGAGAGACTGGTTTGTAGAAAGGCAAATGAGATCTATGGTATGACCTTTCCTCGGAAAGTCTGGAAGGAGATTGAGAACAGCAGGAAATCCTGGATCTGGGATGAAGCAATGAAAAGTGTGCATCCTGGGGCCAACAAGCATGTAAAGAACAGACTGTTTCACGAGAAGTATACCCAGTGGAGGAGAGACAGGACACTGTTTATAGACAGAGTGCGAATAGTGGACAGAGAGGGTTGCGAAATCTCCCACTGTGTGAATTATGTGCACCCAGACGGGGTAATAATTCAAGCTCCTGACCCCTGGTACTATTGGCCTCAGTGCAAGAACCTCCCAGCAAATGTGCCTGTGCCTACTAAATGGAAAGCCGAGCAGTGGTAGTCAATACTGCCACACCAGACTGTGAAGTACCTTTATTGATCTGCCAATATGGACATCCAGGACTCAGGTGCCCCACATTCAGCAGTTCTACAGTGTACTGGCCTTTCCAGAATCCGTCGATTGGCCCACCAGATGACTCCAGATCCAGAGAGGACACCAGCCCAGCTGTATCCTGTTCGTCGCCTGGTAATCGGATGACGTCAGACCAGCTGTTTTCTTTTTGTTCCTGTTCTAAGGTTCCATCTCCAGAGATGACATCACCCCAGCTGTTCCCAGATGTGCCCTCCTGTGGTTCCCGGAAGATGTCCGCCCAGCTGTATCGGAAGAAATGCTGCCAGGGAGAGTCTTCGTCAGAGGTGCAGGTCGGTTAAGAATTTCCATACTACAAGTGGCTGGTAAGTCCGATCTTTTCTATCTTTATGACACTGCAGTACACACCCTACACTAGCAGACTTCAAAATGTGTGAACTGTCCTCAAAGACTCTCCCCTTCGGGACTTTGGCCTGTTAGAACACTGCTTCACCGGGCTCCGGCCCAGGAGAGACTCTTTATTGGACTAGCCTTCGGGCATTGTGGTCACTAGTTGGGACTTTTAGGGCACTCCATCCCCCCAAATGTGTATTGTAAATAATGTCGCTGTTTTCTAATGTAAATACTGTTTTTCTACCTTTTCCTAAAAAAAAATCTTTTTGGGATTCTCCAGTGTTTTGATGGTAGGGGTCTAGGTAGACTGTGTAAACAGATTAGGAGTGTGTGTTGTCTTTCTTTTTCTTACAGGTGTTCCTGGGAAGACAGAAGGGAAGACAAGAAGAGGAGGAGGGGCTCATCGGAGTGCCTCATTAGTACTTTAGTGTGTAGAAATTTAAAGTACTGTGGTGTTGTTATTGTTGATGTTACTGTATTAACCCTTTCCTTCCACAGGTGTGGTTGTGGGGGTAGGGAGGAGACAGTAAAATGGTATAAAATGTGGTATTCTAATGGTGTGTGGTTGCAGGTTGCCCAAGGTCAGGGAGGTGCCCAGGTTGTTTTTGTTTTGGGGGTATTAGGTTAAAGGCAGATAGGTTTTCCCTAGAGGGTTAGGGGGGATGGACAGGCTGTGGTCCTGAATGGCCATTAGGACCGCAGTGCTGATCTATCAGGGCTATGCTCTGGATAGTTCTACCAGAGCCACTGGGTGTCCATAGTAAGTGGATAGTGTATTTATTTATTTATTTATTTATTTAAACAGCAGTTTGGAAAACCTTTGAGCCATAGGCTCATTTACAAAGGTACCTTGTCACAGTAAGACAAACGAAAATACACAGTATAACAGTACAACACAGTATAACAGTAACTTAAGACATAGATACAAATAAGCTGGTACAGGTAGGATTGATGCAAACAATACCAGAGTTATGTTGTCCTTAGCAGCTTAGTAGTAAGCTTTGTCATAAGTATTGAGTACGGCTTTGACTAGTGGCAATTACAGCTTCGGGTGTTAATAAGTGGTTACGTAAGGAAGTTTTGAAGCACGATATAGTTGGAGCTTCGGAGATGGAGGGGGGCACTGTGTTGAACCAGGAGGGGGCCCTAAAGCTGAAGGCTCTTTGGCCGTGAGAGGTCCTAGCTCTAGAGATAACAAGAGAGGTTTTCCCAGAGGTCCGAGTATGAACTACTGGGACAGAGCGGCATATGGTGGTGGTCAATCCTGGCAGGGATAGCCCAAGGAGGGTCTTTTTTGTAAGGGTACAGGTCAGATATTTGAGGCACTCATCAAGATCAAGTACCAGCGCTTTAGCGTACAGTAGACAGGTGTGTGTTAGCCTAGGTGCCCCAGTAATTAACCTGCAGGCCTTATTCAGAGTAGTACGAATTTTTGGAGTTGGTCTGATCAGCAGCACCACACACCGGCAGTCCATAGTCCACTAGGGACAGGATAGAGGAGGTGACTGCGAGTCGAAGAGCCTCCGGGGGGAGGCAGTGTTTATACCGATGTAAGATGTCCAATCGGATATTAGTGGCAGTGGCTAGGGCAGCGATGTGTCCATGGAAGGAGAGGGAGGGGTCAAAATGGATCCCTAGGTATTTATAGGAGCAAACTTGTTCGAGTGGGAAAGAGGACCCAGAGTGAATGAGGAGTTTGAAGTTGCAGGACTTGTTTTGAGGATGAGTGAAGAACATGGTTTTTGTTTTTTTAAGATTTATCACCAATCTATGTTCCTTGAACCAGCCCTCGGCTTCAGCGAAGGACTTCTGCAGCGAGTCCTGGAGGGCAATAGGGTTACGACTTGAGGCAAAGATGACTGCATCATCAGCGTACAATAGAATGTTCCCCGAGCAAGAGCGTGGAAGAGTGTTAAGGTAAAGGGAGAATAGTAAGGGGCCCAGAATGGAGCCCTGGGGAACCCCAGAAAAGATGGGACAGATGTCTGAGTAGGTCCCATTAATTTTTACATGCTGTGAGTGGTCAGACAGATAACTGGTGCACCAGGAGATAGGCCCAGCAGCAAAACCAGAGACTAAGGGCATCAAGAAGGAGGGTGGGAGACAGTGTCGAAAGCTTTAGAGGTCAATGAAGACCAGCACCAGCCAGAGAACCAGTGTCTAAGGAGGAGTGGAGAAAGTTGGAGAACTCTAGGAGGCTGTGTTGGTACTGTGGCCCGCTCGGAAGCCATGCTGCTCAGGACAAAGGACAGTGTAGGTGGAGAGGTAGTCAGAGATTTGAGAGGCCACCACTTTTTCCAAGGCCTTGGAGACAGGAGAGAGAATGGAGATTGGCCGATAGTTTCCAGCCACAGTCCTATCACCACCTTTAAAGATAGGGGTGACAGTGGTGACTTTCCAGGCAGTTGGAACCTTCCCCAGGCAAAGAGAGTGGTTGATGATGCACGTGATCAGAGTAAGGACTGTGTCTAAGACCAGCTGTAGGATACACGGATCTAGGGTGTCACTGCCTGTACTATTACTCTTGAGGGCAGTGACAAGGTGCGACCTAAGTTCTTGGGCAGAAACAGGCGGAGGAGAAAATAAGAGGCGAGAAAGATTTACTGCAGGTGCTGGGGAGGAGGGTCAAAAAATTTGTAGGGAGGATAGGGCTAAGGTCAGTGAATGAGGTGTTGAGGTGGTTGGCTATGAGGGCTGGGTCTGAGGAGATCACACCATTAATGTTGATCTGGGTGGGTGGGGAGTGTGCACTCCCATTTAACTGTTTAATGTTATCCCAGAAGGTTCTGGGGTTCCCCATGAGGCAGTGAGTGAGGACCGATAGTGCTCAGATTTGGCCTTTCTGATGGCCGAGTGCACTTGTTTCGGCAGCAGCATATAACTGCCTGTCACTGGGCTGGCCAGTCTCAATGGCACGGTGCCATAGGTTGTCCCTATGTTTGAGCTGGTGGATCAAAGCTGGGGTACCTAGGGGCATTCTGCCTTTTAGAACGGCGGTCAACACTGGGGCAAAGATATCACAGGCATTATTAAAAGTTTGGGTAAAGAAGGAAGGCTGTGTCGATGTCAGGAGTTGCCTGTATAGGAGACCAGTCAATTTGGGACAGAAGTTCCTTAAGTTTTATCAGTCCACCAGGTATTAGACGCCACTGCATGTGGACTGTGCTATGGGTTTGGGGACTGAGGATGACCAGTGGAATAGAATGGGGGAGTGATCACTGAGAGAGTCTGGGAGGACTTGTACATTGAGGATCCGATTAGGGCGGTTGGTGAGTACCACATCAAGCAGGGTACTGGAGCCTCTCTTGGGGTTAGTCCTGGTAGGGTGGGTAACTAGTTGCTTTAGGTCTATTGCAGAAAAGGAGTCTTGGGTAGAGGAGGAGGAGGGGCTGAGCCAGTTGACATTTAAGTCACCCACCAGAATTTGATCAGCAGAAGGAGGTAGTGAGGAAAGGTATTCTGTAAGAGAGGCAATGGCCTGCGTTTGGTCCCTGGGGTGTAGAGGCTGATATGTCAGCTAAAGGCCTCTAGGCCCTTAGTGTTGCCTGCCTGTGCTCACACATGGTAGGAGGGGGCCTGATCACCCCCCCTCCGCAGGTAGCACATAGGGTGGGATGGCCTAAGGCCGGGTAAACAATGACTGCGGACAGTCATTTTCCTGGTCAAGGGCGAGTGTAACCCCCTTGTTACCCAGGGTTACTAGAATCCCAGTAAGACCTAGTGGTAGGCAGGGAAGGCAGCTTGTGAAACTCCAGTTAAATGGGCTTCACACTGTCTCACTCTGTTCTCAGTCTCAACTGAGACTGAGGGATGACAACACCAATAGAACTATCGCAGCTGCATGAGCCACATTGGAATCTGCAGTAAGGGAGTTGGTATAGAACGCTAGGAAGTTTTAAAGTCAGTTTGTTCAGTGTGCATTGTGAAGTTGGGAGCTTGCTGAGAAAGCAGCTCAGTTAGGCTCTAGGAGCCTCAGCCCTGACAGAGGGCTACTTTTAAGTAAAAGGGTGTGTGTCTTCGCCTTAAAGAGATACACAGAAGATAATTGAAGTGGTGGAGACCGCTGTTTTCGGGTCTCAGTGCCCCTCCCTTCGGGGCTGCAGGAAAGGGTTCCCTGCAGATTCCTGGGGCAACCCCCTAGTTCTGCTCGAAAAGGAGAAGCTGCCTATGTGTTCCAGAGTTTATTTATGAGAACAAGAAGATTTGTGAGTCGCCTGTGGGGCACCTGCAATGTGAGGGTGAGTGTCTGCTCTTGCTAAAAGGGCCTATGTTTTTCACCCTAGCACTTGTGTGACAATGTGGGGATTGAACTACTAAATAATGGGAAGCCTAGAGTAATAAGCTAAGCAAAGTAAAAGTAGGTTCAAGTCCAGAGCTTGTTGGGATGGAAATGATATACAGAGGAGATGTGACAGATGTCTGCCCAGAATCTACATTTGAAAGTTTTCAGTAAAGGAATTGTTCAGTTTCCAGAGAAATGGCCGGGTATGGGCTGTGGGAGCTGGAGGTGGGTGGCCCCCCATCTTTGGTGACCAGGTCCACCTCTACGGATTTCTTCTGTGGATATCTACTTTACCTCAGGCACTTGGCCAGTGATGAGGGAAGTACCCAGATGTGGGATTGTAAGGAAAATTCTCTCTAGGAGTCGAAGGCTCTAGTGTGGTTTGGGGAGCCACAACAGGATAATTGGTTCATTCCTCAAATGGACCCCAGATCAAGTGGCTGGTGGAGGAGCCAGGCCAGTGGGGAAAACCCAAGTAGTGTACAAGTCGGGCTGTGTACCCAAAGCTGCATGCAAGTCCGGGCTGTGTGCCTGGTGGGTTTAGAGCCTGAGGGCTGGAAATAGTGATAAAGTGTTCTGTAGTCTCTAATCTGCATTACCAGAAAATGTAGCCCCGTGGGGGTCCATCTATGCTTTGTTTTGTTCAGCTTGGATCTGAATAAAAGCCACACTGAAGAATCCCATTCCTGGTTCTGGACATTACAGTTATTGCTTCCTGTGTTCGGATTTACTTGGGTGCCCCTGTGCAGAGTAGCCAAACCTAGGTCCCCTGTGCCGAGTAACCTCATCCTCCCCGAACCTAGTCCCCACCAGGTACTGCTGTCAGCTTCAACAGCATGCCACCTGTCGTTTTGCTAAAAAGGCAGGGGTGAGAGGTTACAGTAGGAAAATCAAACAGAAGAAAAAACTATTTACTCATTTAAAAAAATGCACAACAGACACACAAGAACTCATACTGGGACAATACAGAACTGCCATTAATGAACTAAAAAGGACTATCAGGAAGGCAAAACGCAACCTCAAGTTCCACATAGCCCATTCCTAAGATAATTAGAAATCCCTATTTTCTTATCTCAATAGTAAAAAACGCAGTAACAGACAAATTGGGCCATTGACCAGTGGCACAAACACAATTACATCTGATAGAGAGACAGCCGACACATTTAACACCTATTTTGCATCAGTATTCTCAAATCATACAGTCATAATTAATACAAATACTAGCATATCAAGTTCTACTGAAAATAACCACACCATAACTATTTCTGAAGTAGTTTCCTTGTTAAAAAATGTAAAACCAGATACTAGCTGTGGACCAGACTTAATTAATTCTAGACTTTTAGTTGAAACAGTTGAAAATATTGCTACACCACTTTCCATTATTTTTAATAAATCATTAGCTGAACGATCCGTTCCATCTGACTGGATAACTGCTACAGTTGTACCTATACTTAAAAAGGGTAACCATTCCATAGTGAGTAATTACCACCCCATCAGCCTTACTTCCATCCCACGTAAAGTAATGGAAAAAATTATTAAAGGCATATTAGAGGCAGAAATGCAAACACTAGGCATTATCGACCACTCACAATATGGGTTCAAGCAAAGCTTTTCTTGCACTACCAATTTAATAGCCTTTTACAATACTGTCAACCAAGAACTAGACAATAAGTTTTCCATGGATGTCATCCTCCTCGATTATAGCAAAGCATTTGATAAAGTTACTCACAATATTCTCCTAGCTAAGCAATCAGACCTAGGTTTTTCTTGTAACATAATAAAATGGATCAATTGCTGGTTAACCAACAGGACCCAGCAAGTTAAGATCAATGGTGTCTATTCCAGTAATAGGGTGTGACCAGTGGTGTGCCACAGGGATCAGTTTTGGGCCCAATACTATTCAATATTTTCATTTCAGACATGCAGATTAGCTCCAGGAACACACTTTCAAAATTTGCATACAATACAAAATTAGGTGGTAGGGTGGATTCAGACTATAATATGGACTTATTAGTCAATGACCTCTCAGTATTAGAGCACTGGGCACAGAAAAACCAAATGACATTCAATACAGACAAATGTTCTGTCCTCCACTTAGGTTACAATAATCCCAAACACACTATACAATATTATCATTAAACCTTCAATATGTGAAAGAGAATTGGGCATCCTGATATACGATAAATTATCCTCCTCCAATCACTGTAATCATGTAGCTAAAACCGCTAATTCACTACTTAGGCTCATTAACTGTATGTTTATATCTAAGACAGAGGAATGTATTATCCCATTGTTTAAAGCATACATCAGACCATATACAGATTATGGGTCACCAGTGTGGAGTCCATACATGGTCAGGGACATTCAAGTGATTGAAAGAGTTCAGAGAAGGGCAACAAAAATGGTGCCCCATAGAGCATCACTACCATATCCAGAGAGGCTTCAAAAAACAGGCCTACATTCACTGGAGTTTAGGCGCTCCAGAGGTGATCTTCTGTTCTTATATAAAATTCTCAAATCACCCTCTGTGATGGACAAATGTGGTATTGTTAAAACACAATGAAAAATAATACCTAGACTTCATAATCAACAACTAATGGTGTGTAAAGCAAAAACAAACAGAAGGCTTCATTTCTTCTTGGTAAGAACACTAAGGCTCTGGAACCAGCTACCACAAGAGCTAGTAGACTGTAATACCTTTGAATCCTTTAAAAAGGGTGTAGATCATTGGCTCTCCAAAAACTACAACAAAGTGTAATTTCCCACAAATGTGGGGGACAATCAAGATAGGCTTCATAGCTTCCTTTTGTCCTTACTTACCTAGTAAACCCGAGGTCTGGAACTGGTGGCGACAGAGTCCAGTTATATGTGCACTTTTTTTTTTTTTTACACATTCTGCTGATTATCATGATAATCAATATATCACCTTCATCCCTATAGCATCCTTTAAAAAGCTCTTTATAAGTCTCTTTCCTGAGAGATGCAACTGCTTTCACTAAGCCTAATCCCCTCTTACCCTTTACCCCCCTTTTTTTCTTTCTATCACAGTTTATATACTTTTTCTAAACTTAGCTACAATATACCCTAAAATCCATTGCCATTCCCTTTCTTTTTTATCCCCCCATTTCTACTTGCTTAAGTATCTACCCAATTACAATACAACCTGACCAATTCCACAATCCCAATACCTTACAGTCATCTGGGTCAAACCTGTCTGAATTATTTTGTTTTGTGGTCCAAAATCATTAGCTACCTTGCTTGTATATACGTTTTTTTATTATTGCAGCTGTTTATTTATATTTAAGTCTTTGTCTCTTTCTCTGTATTTGTTTATGTATGCTACAGTACCTTATCTTGATCTTGACCTATCAGGTCCATCTTGTAAATGAGCTTCGCTCAATGATGTCCGCCTGAATAAATAAAGATTTTGATTGATTGATTGATTGATATCGTGATCATTTTAACACAAATATCGTGATACTAAAAATTTGATACCGTGACATCCCTAGCCCCTAGTTAGCACAGATGGATCATTAGCAGTATCCAACAAAGACATAGCTGAAGTCCAAAATAAATACTTCTCCACAGTATTTAGCCACAAAAAAAAAAAACATGGATTTAGAGAGAGGAAACCTACAATTTCACAAAGTCCAATATAAATTGACCCCACGGGATAA
The DNA here is from genome assembly GCA_016271365.2 of Neoceratodus forsteri. NCBI lineage: Eukaryota > Metazoa > Chordata > Ceratodontiformes > Ceratodontidae > Neoceratodus > Neoceratodus forsteri. Next base: position 285,210,892 of record CM057459.1, read on the forward strand.
AGGACAGACTGTGCACCCTAAACCACAATAAATTGCCAGGGCCGGATGGATTCCACCAAAGTGTACTGAAAGAACTGGCAGAGGAATTGGCAGCACAAATTACTTATATTTTTCAGCATACACTAGATATTGGTGACGTTCCAGGATCTTGGAAGCAAGCCATTGTCATACCTCTATATAAAAAGACAGATAAGAACACATCAAACTACAAGTGTGTGAGCCTAACACACATTCTGTGCAAAATACTAGAGGGCATTATCAAAGATTACATAACTGAATACATACAAGAGAACCACCTGGGAGATGATACACAACGTGGTTTCACCCAAGGAAGATCATGCCAGACAAACATGCTGGAGTTTTATAATAGGGCCAGCAAATGTTTGGATAGGGGTACACCAGTGGATATTATATTCCTGGATTTTACCAAAGCATTTGATAAATTAACTTATCAAGAAATAATCAGAGTATTAATGTCTATGGGGGTACATGGCAATGATGTTTCATGGATCCATTCATAGCTTACAGGCAAGGTAGCATAAAAGGGGCTTACTCCAACTGGTCTCATATAACAAGTGGGGTACCCACAGTGGTCAGTGTTGGGGCCATGTCTTTTTAATATCTATGTATCACAACTTAGGTGCATTCAGACGGGTGTGGATGAGCAGGTTTGTGGATGACTGTAGGCTGGGGTAGAAGTAGGGCACCAGATGACACACTCGAGTATGCAGGACACCCTTGACCATATTGAATCATGGTACCACACCGTCAAACTTCCACTAAACCTGGACAGATGCACTGTTATGTATCTGGGCAGACAAAATCCCATGCGGCCCTATTGGTTAGGAAAAAATGGATTGAAAATAGTAATCGAGGAAAAGGATTTAAGTATAATCATCACAAATGATCTTCAGCTGAAAACTCACTACAATAAAATTATCAGAAGGGCAAATGGCATGTTGAACTGCATCTTGAGACACATTGCCAGCAGGGACAGGGAGGTTCTGCTGACCTTTTTTGGATCACTGGTGAGACCCATCTTGAAATATGGGGCACAAGACTGGTCTCCATACCATAGGAATGAGATTGAAAGAATAGAGAGGATACAAAGGAGAGCAACAAGAACAATAAGGAGCATGGAGGTTGAAGAATACAGCCAGAGATTTAGTGAATTGGGGTTGTACTCACTGGAGTACAGGAGATGGAGGAGGATATGTACATGTTGTTTAGTGCATGACCTGTGGGAGAGACTAGGTTTGGAATTCCGCAACCAGCAATTCTCCACCAGGGCATATACACTTCAGTTAAAAAGTGAAAATTGCAGAACTTGGAGATGGAAAATGTGGTACAGTCAAAGGGTGGTATCATCCTGGAATGCACTATCTCAAGAGGTGGCGGGCAGCCCTTCAATGGAAAGTTTAAAACTGAAACTAGATGCTTTTAAGAAACCAGTTCTCTTTTAGTTTAACTGGAGAGCACCATGGACACAAGTCTTTTTTGCTCCGTATTTACCTATGATGATACATATGATAACTATATAAGATGTTGTATTACATATTCCCCTCGGGACCATCCTCACTCCTAGGGGTATTTGTAAACTTCAGCTCTCATTGTCTAATGGTAAGATCTGTCTTAGGGCGACTGTTTACCTTTTGTGTAATAAACAAGTTTATTACCGAATATGCCACTTATCCATGTTTCTTTTGCCAATTCATTACTACCAAGAATCCGATCAGGGCTGAGCACCCTAACAGATTTCTCTTTTGAGTGAGAAGGAGTCCGTTTATCTGAGACCGGAGGTCAGCAGCCTTATCGGACATCTTTTCCCACAGCTGGGTCAATCACCTATCAAGCTTCGACTGGGGAAAGTTTTGACAAATTTCACAATCTGTGTTCAGGTGGTAAAACCCTAAGCAGAAAACACAAATTAAATGTGGGTCAGCTTTAGCAAATGGTTCACCACACTCTGTACAATGCTGAAAACGCATAGTGCAGGGTTCTTTTCTTGGGTAGTGTCATAATATAAGAGAAACCCCTTGAACTGGGCTTCTCCAAGTCAGATACCCACACAAGTCAACAAAAGACTTTTTTTTTTTTTTTTTGCAGTCATTTTTCAGTCAGTTCAGTGACTGACGTGAGAACCAAGAGTTACCCCGTTTCCCTGCACAAATAAGAAACCGGCCCAGAGAAGTAGATTTTTCCAGAAATTTACCTTAAAAAATATACACAAAAGTTTGGTTTCTTCCCAGTTGCGAGGAACTGACAAGGAACCAAAAAACGTACCAGAATAACACTAAATCTAGACTAATCTACCTGTAAACCAAGGACAGTGCTTTAAAAATTAAAATAAATAAACTGTACTTAAAAAAAACGAGAAAATAAAATCTTCAAGAAAGGTGAAGGAGAGCTCTCTGAGGCATCTTACTTAGGCAAGAGGAGTAAAGAATCTGATGGTTGCAGGATGTATTCCAGGGACAGTGGTTTGAAAACAGAGCTCGAGCCTAGCATTCCATCATTTGCATAGGTTCTATTAACCATTTCAGCTCTGGAACAGTCCTATGGTGAGACTATACCACATATGTCAAAATACATTAAGATTTCCTGGGGTTTGAAAAAGGGAACCGGTAAATGTTTAAAACATTTTAAGTTAAAAGCGTAACTTTTTTACCACGAGTGCTTAATATTTTACCTCAGAAAAAGAGCAACAACAGCTGTTGAAACTGTTAAATATAACGGAGTTTATGTTTCCCAGGAACCGAAGGGAACTGCAAAAAAAAGCAAGAAGATGTACAAAATACCTCTAAAATGGCTAAAGGCAGCACAAAACTGAGAAACTATTGACTTTAAACCAAAGAAACTTCTTTAAGTCTGAAGAGAAAGAGCTCCAGAGCAGTGTTGCTCCAGTCAGGGGAGAAATGAGTTGGACTGCCCTCTGGCTCTGCTATGGACAGCACAACCTCTCCTGTGCTCTTATTGGCTAATTCTAATTAGTTTATTAGCATCAACTCCACCTCCGGGGAAGTTGAACCCAGCTGCCATACTGCTACAGTCAAGCATACTAAAGGACCTCTGGGGTGAGAACAGCACACAACAGAGCAATGAAAGGGATGTTTTGTAGTAAAAAGCTCTTTACCGACTACATTCATTTATGAAAAATAGGTACATTTTATTGAAATATTTTTTATAACTCTGTGAAAGTGGAACAGCATTAATAAAATAAACAAGCAATGAGAAAAATCTAATTGGAACACAACTGCCAGATGCCTTCAGTGACAACTGCATGACATTTTGTGTCAAGAAAGTCCAGCTCTTCTCCCCTCCCCAAAGTATGTCTGGTCCAGGTCCCTTCAGTCACTGAACAAAGAAGCTCTATTGAGCAGCCTGACTGCAATTGACTGGTCCCCCATGCTCACTGCCCTGGACAGTGATATGGTCATCTCCCTGTTCAGCTCAATTTGTACTTCTATCTAGGAAAACCATGCCCCCCCCCCCCAGGAAATTCAGGGTCATCTCTGGGTCACCTTCGATCTCATCAACTTACGCAAGACCTGTGACTAGGCCTGTGTAGGATATAAATTATCCATTTCCCTGCTGGACCTCATCTCCTACAGGGAACTCAGGAACTTTTGCACTAAGGCTGTTCATACTGCCAAGTACCTCTACATCAAGGCCAACCTCCAGAATAATCATAATTCCCCAGCCAAATTCTGGAAGTTGATTCCCTGCCTTTCTGACCCCTCCAAGCCCAGTCTTCTCCTCCTGTCCTCGTGGTCAACAGCTCACCAGTGCCTCACCCTCCCACTGTTGCTGCTCACTTAAATGAGGTTTATTTTCCCCACTTGTGCTCTCCCCTGCCTCCCACTTCATATCTCTACTCTTCTCCCCCTTCTCCTTACCTCATCCAACTCTAGGATTTGATTCCCCCCTCCTCCATCACTAACCAGGACACACTGTTCACCCATTCCTCACTCAGCCATTGCAAATCTAGCCCAGATGACATGGACCCTAAACCTCTCCACATCTCAGTTCCTGCCGTCACCTCCCCCCTTACCTCCTAAATCGCTCCTTCACCTTTTGACGCCATCCCTCAGTCATGGAAGATTGCCAAGGTTCTCCCCCCTCTGCAAAGGGGGTGATCCTGTCATTCCTGGCAAGTTCTGCCCCATCTTCCTCCTCCTCCATTCTCTTGTGAAGCTACAAGAGAAACTAGTCTACTCACAGCTTGCAGACCTCTTCCACTCCTCAAACTTTCTCTCCCCCTTCCAGTCTGGTTTTAGGAAGAATCATTTCATCATCTCTTCCCTACTCAGGGTCATTGACTCCATCTCCTCCTTACTCAGGGTCATTGACTCCATCCTGTCAGCGATGGATCAGGGGCATATTACTGCAGCCATTTTCATCAATCTGACCAAAGCCTTTGATTCAGTGTCCCATTCACTCCTCCTGGATAAACAGAGTTCTGCCAGCCTCTCAGAACCCCCCACCCGTGTCAACTGGTTCCTTTCCCACCTCTGGGACAGTAAACAGTTGGTATGGGCAGGAGGTGCCTTCTCCTCGCCACTCCCTATCCAAGCCAGAGTCCCATAGAGCTCCATTCTGGGTGCAATCCTCTTCTAAATCGTCCTAAATGACCTCCTCTCCACCTGTGCCAAATTGCATATTCACAAGTATGCAGATGGCACAGTTTTCTACACTTTATCACATGCAGCAGCCTGTACCACCCCATCATGGTCTGAGTGTGTAAATAGAAGATCAGCATTTGTTGTATCTAGCTGATCTTTCTTATCCACTTTTCTGTCGACCCCTGGAAGTGAAGTGGGAGTCAACAGAATTTTAGAAACAGGTTTCTTCAAGGACTTATGGATTGGTAACAAAAGTCTCTTAGTGGGAGTGAGACCCATCATATCCAAGCAGTCGGCTTCTTCCTCATCCTCCACTGTTTCTTGAATGGAGAGATTGAGGGTATCAATCATTTGCCTCACAAAAGAATTGAGATGAATAATCCCCCAGGGGATGGAGTCCTGCACTGGGGAGACTTCTCTGGCTCCTCTTATAGGTACACCAGTTCCTGAGAGGGGGGCACGAACCAATGAAACAGAGGAGGGAACCAAAAATCTGAGAGCCTGGAGGATCTGTAAGGCCTTGGCACTGTCCTCAGCTGAGGGCACTGTCGATCTGTTAGCTGAGAGCGCCTTTGTTTTTTCAGCTGGCGTTACATACTTTTCTGAGCTTCCTTTTTGTAGGAACTGGATCAGCAGTCCGTTCCATCAGTCTCTTGGAGTTTGAAGAATCGGGATGGTCACTGGGTTTAGGGTCTACTGTTTTATCTTTTTTTAAGATGATGACGCCTCTTCAGTAGGCTTAGAAGGAGAGGAAGGAGTGGCCATTTCTTCCAACATTTTAACTCTCTTTCTCAAACATTTGGGACAAAAAGTTTTACAAATGTCACAGTTAGCAAATATGAGACTAGTTCCAGGCACACAATACATAAATAATGCCTATCAGCCTTGGCCACAATTTGTCCACAATTTTTAAAACCAGTAGGTCCTGTCTTCATTTTCTGCTTAGATGTCTGACACAAGTGTCAGGCAATGCAGAAAATGCACCAGAAGAAAAAAAGTTGGTTCTTCGACCGAATCTAAAACACTGTAAACAATATAAGAAAATGATCAGTTCCCTGACAGAATTAAAGCACAGGGAACATACAAAAAACACTCAGTTCCAGACAGGAAAGGAACCGTTTAAAAACCCCAAAAGTTAAACATTTATATAGCGCTACAGTTCCTGAGAAGGAACCAGAATGCTAGTAAGAAAAATATTTTAAAGTTGTGGCAAAAATCACTGAAAAAGAACAGTTACATAAAAACTTACTGTAACAATAGATCATTGAGGGAACCTCAGTTATCAGGTAACACTGTAGGAACCTTTGTCGTCAGTGAAGGGGAATCCACATGTAAGATTTTCAGCAGTACAACTGGGGCCGCCCATGTCACCGACATCTGTTGCTGTCACCAACCCTACACAAGCATGAGGGACCTCGCTCCCTCCTCAGTTCTTTCCCCTGGAGACTAAGGGAGTTAGGCTCTTGTCCTGGGGGACTGAGGAGAGAAAAAGGTGCCCAAACCTAAATATAAAGCTAGATACACCAAATCGCCAGTTCCTAGACAGAAGCACCAAGAAGGGGGATGGTGAGAGGGAAAATATACCAGACAACTCAGATCCCCTCAAAGATCTACTGTTACAGTAAGTTCTTACATAACTGTTCTAGCTTCTTCAGGAGTATCTTAATCAACAGGTTACACTGCAGGAACAAGTCCCAAGCAGTTACAAGTGCATAACAAACACTCTGGGACTAGGGCTCTCCATAAACGTAAGACAGGGGTCCCGGCCGGCCTGGTGGCACTGAGGGTTAAGGCGCTGGAAGCCACACCTCGTGCCATGCTGGCGACTCGGGTTCGGACGCAAGCCCGGGTCACCATGGGTTAGTAGGGGAGGGATAGGATCGAGCATCCAGAGGACTGCTCTCCTATCCCAGGGAGGGATCCAGGGTTTCACTACTCTGTAGTGGCCCCTGGTGATGAACGGGGGCACTATCAGAGTGGTGACAGCATGGGGCAGAGCACGGCAGACGTTGGCATGTTGTGTCCGGACATCAGTGCACGTCCACACTCTGAGCAAAAACGCTAATGGAGGAAAAATTGGGGGGGTGATCTTGGCAGCTCATGGCCATGCCCCACACCCCCTGATCTGAGTGTGCAATGTTGGCCCATCCCTGGTTTTGTGGGTTCGTGTGGCCTGCATACACGACTGGGTAGAGGAATGCAGGCAACGGCAGCCAGAGATCTCAGGGGTCAGCTCCGCCGAGAGTGGAAAAAGTGTTAAATGATTTAAAAAAAAAAAAGACAGGAGTCCCAGCAACATCACCCTGCCAAAACCTGCAGTGGCTCTTGAGGCACTGTCCAGACTGTAGTGCTTGGTGAAAGTATGGACTGTACTCCAGGTGGCAGCCGCACAAATGTCAGTGGCTGAGATCCATCTGAAACAAGCCACCAAGGTAGCTATTTCTCTGGTGGAATGAACTTGACAGTACCAGACAATTCTTTGCCACACTTGTTGTAGCAGAACACAATGCAATTTGCCAATCATTTGGATAAACATTGCTTAGAAACAGAAATACCCTACCCACACTGGGAAAAGGAAACAAACAACTGCTTTGACTTTCTGGACTCCTTAGTTCTAAGCAGGTAATGCTTCAAAGTTCTGCACACATCTAACGTATGAAGCAGTGCTTCCCCTGGATTAGTACACTCAGAAAAATAAGCAGGAAGGTGAACAGACTGATTGAGTGCAAACTCTGAAACCACCTTAGGGAGAAACTTAGGATTTGTGCTCAAAGATATCCTGTCTTTGTGAAAAATCAAATATGGCTCCTCATACCAGAAGGCCTGAAGCTCTGAAATTCTTTGAGCAGGGGTGGGCAAATCCTATTGCCCCGTCTGGGGCAAGTAAATTTCCCTGAAGGGCAAGTACAAAAACAAAGCTAATTTCATTATAATGAATAGGGGCAAGTGAAAATTCAGCTACAGTCATGGCTGGGCAAGTCCTAAAAGTTTTGATTTGAACACCGTCTTTGAGTAGAACTGACTGCAACCAAAAACAGTGCTTTCCAAGAAATCACAAGTTCTGATTGGCTCAAAAGGAGACAGGGTCAACTTTTCCAAAAAATTCCAAGCCGGGACCGGGGAACGGATTGGAGGTTTCATATGTAGGATGCCCCTTAGAGAACTACGGGAGACATTCAGCTGAGCAATCATGCGGTCACCCATGGGCTCATGGAACACAGAAATAGACAAAAGGTGAACTTCGAGGGAAGAGTACTGGAGGCCTGAGTCAGGCAACGAAATCAGGTATTCCAGGATATGATTCACCGAGCAGTTGAAAGGGTCTAAATTATATTTGTCAGCCCAGATGGCAAAACGCTTCCTCTTCATGGCATATGCAACTCAAGTGGAAGGCTTCATGGTGGCCACTAAGACATCCACCACCCTGTTAAGAGACCCCAAACCCGGCAATGGCTACGTTCTCAGGAGCCAGGCATGCAGATGGAGGGACCCAAGGTTGGGATGGACCAGGGTTCCCCTGATCCTGGGTCAGCAAATTCAAAGATTCAAAGAGCAAAGAGGAAGAGGGACCAGAAGTTACTCTGCCATCTGCTGAAGGAGTGGGAACCATATCTAGCAGGGCCAGAATGAAGCCACCAGAATCATGGTGGCCCCCTCCATCTCCAACTTGATTAGCAGCCTCTGAATCAGAGGAAATGGAGGTAACACATAAAGAAACCTCCCGCTCCATGAGAGGGACAAAGCATCTCAGCAGAAAACTCCAGGCCCTGGATCTAGCAAGCAGAAATTGGTCAATTTTGCATTGCATGGGAACGCAAAAAGGTCCAACTCTGGATGCCCTCATCTGCTGAGCAAATATTTTGTGTTGGACGAGAGAAGCTCCCATTTTTAAATTCTGGACAGTGTCCTGCTGAGACTGCCCACCAGGGTGTTTAGAAAACCAGGCATGTGGACTGCAGAGAGTGTCAGACTGTGATCTAGCACCCAGTACCGCACTCTTATGGCCTCCCTGCAAAGGGGGTGTGAATGAGATCCCCCCCCGCTTGCTGATGTAGTAGACTATGCTCAGATTGTCCGAATGCACCAGCAGCTGACCCAGAGCAAGGTGTTCCTCAAAGGCCTGCATGGCATAGAGCACCATTCTCATCTCCAGGAGATTAATATGCAGGGAGGCTTCCCACTGAGACCAGGAGCCCTGTGTTTGAAAAGGACCCAAGTGTGCTCCCCAGCCCAGACCTGAGACATCTTTGGTTAGGATCTGATGTGGGGATAAAATCTGGAATGGAACACCTCAAAGCAGATTCAAGGGGTCCATCTACCACTGCAGTGCCTTCTGTACTGGGGAAGAGACCAGGTCTAGTTGGTCTAACTTGTCCATGCACTGGTCCTACATGTACTCGGACAGTCTACAGGAGGACACTGTGACAGGGTAGAATAGGACCCTATCCCATTTGTTATGGAGAAAGTGTGTAAATGCAAGGATCTGTATTCTTTCCTTTTCTGTCTCCTCTGTCTAGTTGTGCAACCAAATTTTCCTGTGAGACCTCGGACTTAATGAACCCGAACAGTCTTGCAATTCTTTGCCTTTCTCTATCTCTCTCAGTTTTCTCTTGTATGTTTTTCCTCCCTTACATATCTATGTCAGCCAATATGAAATGATGTGCAAATCAATGTATGGAATGAAACTGATAATGGGATCACTTTGTATAGAAAATATTTAGTATTACTATTGAAATGTGTATATATTTACAATTTGAGATAATTGTAGAAAACTAGAGGTTACTTGAGTGCAAATGTTTAGGCCTTTTTATTTTTTCAAAAGCTGCAAAAGGGTCCTCAGAAAGCTCTCTGTGTTCTAGCAGATCCTGCCTAAAACTTACGAGAACAGAACATTTGGCAAAGACAGGATGCTTGCCAAGGATGGGGGTTGAAAAGACTTATAAAACAACTAAGCTGAGCTGCAAGAGAAGATTTTTATAATTTTTTTTTTTTTTTACAAGAAATATTTTTTATTTTTCTGTACATAGTTATTCTGAACAGGTTCATTTCTTTTTTATGTTACTGTAACTACAAATAAAAAGTTTTGTGGAATTTTACAACTGCTCCTGGGTTTTCCCTTGCTTCCTGACCTGTGCCTCGGCGACAGGTATGCATATAGGTTCATAGGTGTAGTACAGGTTCGAGGGACAAGCCCTTATAGAACTTGTTTGCCTATTGGCAAAAGATGTATTTCTTTTTTCCCACATATTCATCCAGTTTACTTTTAAAGTCTTCCAGACTATTACAAGATACTACCTCTGATGGTAAGGAGTTCCATATTGCAGGAATACACTGAGTAAAATAATTATTCCTTTTGGATGTTTTATTTGTATTCATTTTTAACCTTAGTTTACGTGCTCTTGTTTCTAAAACAGCAGCATGTTTTTTTAAGACGAATAGCCTCACATAGGGCAGGATCTTTCAATGCTTTATAAACTAGATATAGGTCACCCCTTAAAGATCTATATTCTAAAGAAAACAATCCTAGAGTTTGTAACCTATTACTATAGTCTATATTTTTCAAGCCAACAATCTTCTTTGTAAATCTTTTTTGCACTCTTTCTATGGAAGTTTTACACCCCAAAGAAGTAGGTGCACAAAAAGAAGCACAATAATCAATATGGGACCTAACTAAACTTGTGTATAGGAGGATTAAGACTTCTGGCTCCCTACTCTTAATATGTTTTAATATGCAAGACAGTATGCCATTACATTTCCTGGTTATGTCATTAATATGGGTTGTAAACTTTAAGTCATTAGTGATGGTAATACCCAGCTCTTTTTCAATTTTAATGTTATCTAGAATGTTGTTATTAAAGGTCATTTTATTCCTTACTGACCATTCGACAAGTTTATCCAGGTTTGACTGCAGATTTTTTGCCGATTCCAAATTATTAACAACACATTCTAATTTACAGTCATCAGCATATTTATGTAACCAAATACCGTTATTTGCTTGCCTACCAGTTATTAATATATTAAATAGTAAAGGGCCCAAAACAGAGCCCTGCGGCACTCCGCTGCTAACTTCCCCCCAATCTGACAAGTAACCCTTTATGCTTACTCTCTGCTGCCTATTACTCAGCCATGAGTTTACCCATTTGATTATATTGCCATGAAAGCCATACTTTATCAATTCCTCAATTAGAATCCCATGTGGTACAGAATCGAAAGCCTTCTCAAAATCTAAGAAAATAACTTCCACAGGAAGTCCCTGGTCCAGTCCATCATTAACTGGTTCAAAAAAGTGTATCAAGTTTTGTTGACATGATCTTCCCTTGATAAAACCATATTGTGAAATATCTATGATATTCTTTTCCTGAAGGTGAGTAATATTTTTTTTTGTTGTAAAACTCTTTCCATCACCTTGCCTAGACATGAAGTAAGGCTAATAGGCCTATAGTTCTTCACAAGATGTTTACTACCTCCTTTATGAATAGGGACAACTATCTCCGCTAGTCTCCACTCGGAGGTGACAGTACCGTCATGTAATGAAACATTAAATAAACTTGTAAGGATGTCTAGTAACTCTGTTGCTAATTCTTCAATCAATTTTGAAGGAATATGAAGCCTGGTCAGTGGAATGGCGGGTATGGCAGATGCCATCAGACCCAGAAATCGGAGATAAACCTTGCCAGGAATGTACCTGCTCTGGGCAACTTCCTGAGCTTGGGCCATGAGGCACTCAGCCCTGTTTTGGGGCAGGCAGGCCTTCCCTGCACCGAGTCCCAAATCGCCCCTATATATGCAGTTTTTGGGACAGTACCAGAACAGACATGGGCAGGTTGACAGTGATGCCCTGGGAGCAGAAGAACTGGAGAGTTCACTCCAGAGTTAGCAAAAGTTGTTGCCTGGACAGGGCCTTTAGGAGCCAATCATCCAGATAAGGGAATACATACAGTCCCTCTCTTCTGAGAGCTGATCTGACCACTGCCAGCACTTGGTAAAGACTCGCAGCACAGAGGATAAGTCAAAGGCAAGCACCTTGAACTGATAATGCTCACCCTGAAAGGTGAAATGAAGAAACTTGCTGCGAGGAGGAAAGACCAATATGTGCAGGTAAGTATCTTGCGATGTCCACTGAACAGAGCCAGTCCCCTGTCTTATCATTAGGCCTGGCAAAGTTACCATTCAGAACTTTTTGTACTGGACAAACAGATTGAGGTTCTTCAGATCTAAAATAGGCCTTGGATCTATGGTCTTTTTGGGGACCAGGTAAAACCTGCAATAAAACCTCTTGTTTTTTCCAGCACCTGAGCACTAGTTTTATGTCCTGCTAGCACAGCAGGGACTGCACCTCCTCCTGGAGAACAGACAAATGATCTGGAAGACAACAAGAAGGTGGAGACGGGGTGTCTGGAGGCTGTTCAAGGAGCACCAAGGTGTGAACCCTGTGACACTTGGACAGCTGGTTCTGATCACACTATGATTTTTGCAATATGAAATATGTAGTGGGATTGTCTGTCAGGAGAAAATACTGTCTTGCTGAAATGACACATCAACCCCCCCCAAGGTATAATTTCAAAGGACAGGACATAGGTTAAACTATAGATATCTGGAATGCAATTAACTTATCAGTTGCTTTGAAATCAGTAGCTAAACTATGCATTTTATAACGCCCTCAGGAAAATCCTTTGATTGCACTTGGTGTCAAGAGGAAGGGGCATATGCATTTGTTTGGACGTCTTCAGAGGAAGCCAGTTCATTCATCAAAGAGTCTTTCATGTCTTTGTGAAGCAAGAGACTGCTCCTGGATGAAAGCAGATGCTACCAGATCACAGACTAAATTGGGAAGTCATATGAAGAGAGGAAGTTCGCTGATGGCACCTATTTTTAAAATATCTTATTAGGACATCCTGTGTTGTAAATATAAATTTTAATACACCGAGGAGGAGCTAGGTGACCTCAGAGAGAAGGCTGCCTCAAGACTGTTGCAGCTGACCTTTAGACATAGAGATTCATATACTTGGACTGAGAGAAGGAACATCTAAGAGCACTGAAAGATTATAAGAAATACCTTAGATAAATAAGTCCAACGGTTGGTAGGAATTTTGCACTTTAAAACCTGTTTTGTTTTTAAGATTGTATGTGTTGGGATATTTTATTCAGTATTTACTGTTTACCTATTTTTATCTATCTTAAAGATATATATTTTAAACACAGAAACTGCCTGTTATGCCTTGAAACTTCTTTTTTTTATAAGTGAAGCTTAGATGGTTAAAGTTGACACTGTGCTTAAGCTTATTGGGAAACAGGTAAGAGTTTCTCTAAGGTCTTGCATAGAGTTTTAAGGGTTCATTTTGTAATACCTGGTTGGGTGCCCATGGCAAAAGATATCTGGCATTTCCCCAAAGAGCAGAATTATCTGAGCCTGTACATTGGGTATGCTAGCAAGAGGTTAACAGTTTGAATCTCTCCAGAACTTGGGGCAAAAGATGACTTGAACCAACAAAACAGACAAGAGGGTTACTCTATTCTGTTAACTGTTCACAATACTACACTCAGACGTTGACACTTTGGGAGCAGAGGGCTTACCTGCTGAGTGGGGTTGTGACAGATTGGTTGGCAGCAGTGAGATAATTTTGGTATTATAAGCTTTATTGCTCAGTGTGTCAGCTTGAGACTGTTCAGCTCACTTGAAAAAAAAAAGAAAGGCAGTGTTTTATTTTAAAAGGAAACAGGACTATATCCCTTGGCTTATAGTCAAGTTCCTACCCGTTTTATTTTTTTTTTTCCAAAAGTGCCAGTCACAGTAGCCATAGTTAGGGAAGAAGATGGCTTCCAACTACAGCAGACACACTGCAGACTACTTAAATCAGTTGTGTGGGGACAAAGGAGTCCTGTTCAAGGTGAAAGCCACCAAGCAGAACCTCATGGATGCCCTGGTGGTAGCAGATACCCAGAGCACCGAGTCACAGACAGTGACTGAAGAGGACTAAACCTTGAGTGTGGCAGGGCTAGTGGCCAGTGCAATGTCCAGATCCAATAAGGAGGGCAATCGGGCCACTGTCAGTTAAGGGCCACAGCAGCAGGGGAAGGTCACCAGTATCCTGGATCCAGAAGTACTCAGGCTGCAAACTGAGTTGTGCAGGATGGAGCTGGAGTTCCAGAGGGAGAGAGAGTGAGAACGCCTGAAGCAGAGCGAGAACACCGAGAGGCAGAGTGAGAACAAAGAGACGCTGACCATGAGGAGCATGAGCGGCAGAGGCAACATGAACTGGAGAAACTACGACTCCAACCAGCAGCACCAGAGCAGGTAAATAGCTTGGGTTTGACTGGGACTACAGGACTGGTTTACAAATTGAATTCCAAATTGATAGCAGAATTTAAAGAGCGGGAGGATAAGGATGCCTTTTTAAATTCTTTTGAAAAAGTTTGTACTCAGGCTAAAATTCCTAGGGAGTCCTGGAGCATCCAGCTAACCCCGCTAGTTACTGGGAAAGCTCGGGATGCATTGGGTTAAATGGACAATGAGGACAGTGATGATTACAGCAAACTTAAAACTGCACTATTAAAAACATTTGAATTAACTCTGAATCATACAGAGTTAAATTCCGTAAACTCAGGAGAAGCCCTGACATGAGCTACGAGGAGTTAGCCATGAAACAACATCAGTTTTTAAAACATTGGTGGGAAGGAATTGAAGTAAACTCTGTTGATAAAATTGAAAATGTGATTTTATTAGAACTCTTTTATTGGGCATGTCCAGCAGAGCTGAAAACCTGGCTGGAGGACCGAGATCCCAAAACAGTGCAAGAGGCTGCTGAGCTCTCTGACCACTATGCCAAGAGCAGACCTGCTCTGAGAGCAAATGGGGTGGGCGTGGCAGTGCAGAAAGGGAAAAGCATGCCTTCAGGACAGCTAAAACCCTCACTGCCTTCACCGAAACCAGTTAACTCCAGGTTTCAGAGAAAAGATTTATCTAAAAGAGAAGTGAATGTTGGTTATGTAAAGAAACTGGGCATATTGCCAGACAGTGTCCCAAAAGAATGAGCAATAATATGCAGCATGGTACTAGAAAAGAGGTGGGTTGTTTGTGTGTCCCTGGAAACATGCCTGTGAACATGAGGGAACACATGCACCCAGTCATGGTGAATGGGGTACAGACGCAAAGGTTAAGGGACACAGGGGCATCCCTGACATTAGTAAAAGGGGATCTGGTCAGCTTATACCTAATAAATACATCACTGTGCAAGACTTTGCTGGTGGAGAGACAACATTGCCCCTCGCTAGTGTTCTCCTAGACTGGGGTGAAACAAGGGGAACTGTGCAACAGATGGCTGTAGCCAAAACCTTAGCAGCGGATGTGATCCTGGGTAATAACCTCAAACAGGGGATGGTATGTGCAGTTACTCATAGCCAAGCAGCAAGGGAAAATGGTAGTTCCCTGAAACCCACGGGAACAATTGTAAAGACAAACGGGAGGCTGGTTCCCCAGCCTGTGTCTCCTGATATGGGGACTAATGAAGAGAGGGGTAGAAATTTCCCCAGTAGCAGTTAACAGTTCCATGTAAAAAAAAGTGAATCAAAAATAGCGATAATCAATATCGCGAATGCATTACAGCGAACTAAAAAATAGCGTCTGTAAATAATGGTGCTTACCTATTTTCGGCGACTGCAATAAAAGCGCACCATCTAAATAAATCTTGTGGTTCCAAATAATTGCTAACATACTTTGTATACTGTATGTAGTATGATCATGTATTTCCTGTTATTCACAATGCAACGGCATTCATTTTAAAGGGGTACTGCTATTTTACACTGCATTACATGGAGATAGGTGGTGAGAGATTGAGATGGATACATTTGAAACATTCGTTAGCCAGAAAGGTAAGCCACTGGCATACATGCTGGCTTCTTGTATAGAAAAGACAAAGAAAGGGGGGTGAAAAGATTTATTGGCGCTGTGCAGCTGGTCCCAAATTCTCCTGTCTTGCTCGTATGCACAAGGTAGGGAACTCTGTTGTTTCTATACTGAAAGAGCATACTCACACACCTGATGCTGCAGAAGTAGGTGCTCGCAAAATCATGGCCAGTGTCCGAGAACGAGCCCGGTCAAGCCTGGAGACCACTTCACAGGTGGTCGTGCAGCAACCACAGCCCCTGAGTTAGTAATCACGCTACTAAGAGTGCCACTGATGAAAAGAACTATACAGCGGATCAGACAGGTGAAGCGTGGCTGTCCTGTCACTCCTGCTTCTTTTCAAGAACTGGATATCCCCTAAATTTCAAACTTCTTGTTCAGGAGAAAAATTTCTCCTATATGACAGTGGCAAGGAAAAGGATCGCTTCCTTGTGTTTGCCACAGACGGTAATATTAAAATGCTACAGGAGTACCGCCTTTGGATGTTAGATGGCACTTTTAAATCGTGCCCTTTGTTATTTCAACAGCTGTACACTATTCATTGCCTTAAATCAGGAGAGGCTGTAACAGCAGTGTATGTTCTTATGTCCACAAGAAGTTCCGCAGCATACTGTAGGCTATATGAATTACTACAAGCAATGTGGCCAAACTTGAATCCAGAGTCTGCTATAATGGACTTTGAAAGGGCTGCATGGTTCGCATTTGGTGCTTGTTTTCCTAATGCAGAGATACGTGGCTGTTTTTTCCATTTTGCTCAGGCACTTTGGCAGAGGATACAGAAGCTCCCACTAGTGCTAGAGAAGTACATCCAAGATCCAGATTTTGCCCTACATCTTCGCATGTTGTTGTCTTTGGCTTTTGTTCCAACAGAAGATGTTGTTTCAACATTTGAGGAGTTGAAGATGTGGGAGTTTTTCTGTATTAATGCTAGCCTGATAACGCCACTAATTGAGTACTTTGAAAGTACATGGATCGGACAACGAAGGGGGCAGGACTGGTAAAAGAAGTGCTTTCTTCCCCCCCCCCCCACACCAGTGGAATTGTTACGTGGCAACTACACAGGGAATAGCTCGTACAAATAATGCTGAGGAGGGTTGGCATCAGGGGTTTAACAGCCGTCTAGGCGCTTGTCACCCAACCATTTGGAGATTCATTCTGTGCCTGAAAGAAGAACAATGGCTGACTGAGATGAAGCTGGAACAAATGGTTTCAGGAGCAAGTACAAGTTCCAGAAAAAAGAAATACAAAAACATGGACGAAAGAGTCGTTTCTATTGTGAAGGAATATTCTCATCAAAGCAGATAAGAATATCTGCGAGGGCTTGCATACAATTTTCAGTTCTAGGTCTAACTGAAAGCAAAGGAGGCTGTTTTACAATTAGTGCACTATCGGTGGAGGATTAAATAAAGCAAACCAAGTCATCAAGACTTTTTTTTTTTAAACGCTAGATGTCACTGTTTTGACGCGTGGGGAGTAAAGCACCTCTTCCACCAGTCCTACCCTTTCTTGCCTTTGAGTCGCTGCTGACCTTATGTGTTGTTTTGCTGACCTATGAGACTTCCTAGGCTGCTGACAGGTGAGACAGTCATTTTGGAGAATCGCTATAATAGTGCTGCTGCATGTGTGTTTGGAGAGTCGCTATCATAGTGGAGAGTCACTATCATAGTGCTGCTTCCTAGTTGTTCACCTGCTGTGCTGTGCTAGCATTAGTCACTTATGTTGTTACGTATTAGGTGAGTGGTGGCGCTATTTATGCCTGCTCGCTATCATTACTGTCACTGTATTATTACTTCACTGATTTGCCTTCACTATTATTGCGGTCGCGTTTTTAGAGTCGCTATTATCACGGGTTACTGCAGTTAACCACACAGCCACAGAGGGATACTCCGAAGAGGGAGGGGTGACCAATTGTCAGAGGGTTGGGATTGACAGGGATCCCGAGTGCCCTGACCCTAGTGCTAGGGACCCTAGTTTTGCGACTGCAGGGGACCTGTCCCATACCTTGGGAATGTGTGAGGGGTTTGCAGGTGCTCAGAGAAGTGACCCTAGTCTAGAGAAGTTGACAGCTTGGGCAGACTCTGACGGGGCACAGAGAGGTGATGGCAGACATAAGGTTTATTGGGACTTATGTATACTCAGGCTGTGCAGACAGAGGGAGGGATGCTAGGCAGGCAGCTTGTTGTTCCCCAGGGATATCATGAGCAGTTGCTCAAGATTGCACATGATAGTCCCTTGTCTGGCCATCTGGGTATTGCGCGCACTATGCAGCAGTTGGCCCAGAATTTTTATTGTCCTAACTTCACCCAGCAGGTGAAGGAGTATTGCAGGTCTTGTCACCAGTGTCAAGAAATAGGGAAGGCAGGAAAGAAAACCCAAGCTGCCCTGATTCCATTGCTCATAGTGGAGGAGCCATTCCAGAGAGTGGGAATGGATATTGTGGTGCCTTTAAGTACCCCAAGCTCCTCAGGGATGAGATTCATCCTAACTGTGGTGGATTATGCCACCCGGTACCCAGAGGCAGTCACCCTATCCTCACCGAGGATAAAGTGGCAGATGCCTTACTTGGGATTTTCTCCCGTGTTGGGTTTCCGCAGCAGGTTATCACTGATCGAGGGGGTTCCTTCATGTCGGACCTGATGAAATGTTTTTGGGAGAAGTGTTGGGTGGTGCAGAGAAGCACAACACCACATCACCCACAAGCCAATGGGCTTGTGGAAAGATTCAATGGTACCCTTAAGTCAACGCTCTGGGCATTTGCTGAACAGCATGGGAGGGACTGGGAGAAATACCTTCCCCACCTGTTATTTGCATACAGGGAGGTTCCCCCAAGAGTCAACAGGATTCTCCCCCTTCAAACTCTTATATGGACGCCGGGAACATGGGCCCCTAGACCTGATCCGGGAGGACTGAGAAGGCAAACATGCCACCGAGGGAACTCCCATAGTGGATTATGTCCTTAGGTTTAGGGAAAGGCTGAAGGAGCTTATGGGGACAGCCCAGAGCAACCTGGCAGCTGCCCAATAGAGACAAAAAGTGTGGTACGACGGCAGAGCCAGAGCTCACTCGTACATGGTGGGTCAGGAAGTTATGGTCCTTATTCTGGTCCGGAAAAGACAAGCTGCAGGCTGAGTGGGCAGAACCGTACAAAGTGGTTAGGTAGGTAAATGACATGAACTATATTATAGAGTTACCTGACCGAAGATGGAGAGAAAGGATGTACCATGTCAACATGATGAAGCCATATGCTAATAGGGCTGACATGGTGTTTGCAGTGTGCGGTCCTGGGGAGGGGACAGATGACGGAGACCCCTTCTGAACTTGCTGGAAGAAAGCAAGCAGGAGTCCTCTGTGGATGCAGTAAAATTGTCTCCCCAGGTGGCTCCGGATGAGATCTAGGAAGTAAGGGAGGGTCTAGCAGACTTTGCCCCCTTGTTTAGCACCAAGCCTGGATTAACCCCCTTTGCGACACACGATGTGGAGACAGGGACCCAGACGCCCATACGGCAGACAGCATATTGGATGTCAGAGGCTGTCCAAAAGGACATTAGGAGGGAAGTGGAGGAGATGCTGGATTTAGGGGTAATCCAGAGATCCCACAGCCTCTGGGCCTCACCCATAGTCATTGTACCCAAGCCAGATGGCTCTACTCATTTCTATGTAGACTATCATGGACTGAATGCAGTCACAAAGTCAGATGCCCACCCGATGCCCCGGATGGACGAACTCCTGGACAAGTTGGGGGGGGTGACCTACCTTACGACTACTGACCTGACCAAGGGGTATTGGCAGGTAGAGTTGACAGACAGAGCTTGGGAGAGGTCAGCCTTCATCACTCCGATAGGCTTTTTTGAGTTTAAAGTAATGCCTTTCAGAATGAAGAACACCCCAGCCACTTTCCAAAGGATGGTGAACTAGGTGTTAAATGGTGCTGAGGAGTACGCCGTGGCATACCTGGATGACACTGCCATCTTTAAAGCCAGCTGGGAGGAACACCTGACCCAACTTAGGGAAGTGCTGGACAGGATACAGTGAGCTGGGATCACTGTCAAAGCCGAGAAGTGCCAGGTGGCCATGGGAGAAGTGGCATACCTCGGGCATGTGGTAGACTGGGGACAGCTCTGCCCTAACCAAATAAAGATAGAGGTAATCCAGGCATGACACAGACCAGAAACTCAGAAGCAGGTCAGGAGTTTTCTAGGGACAGCAGGGTACTATTGGAAATTTGTACCCAATTACAGTGCCCTGGCTGCTCCCCTATCTGACCTGGTAAAGAAAAGGATGCCAAAGAAAATTACCTGGGAACCAGCCTGTAAGAAAGCCTTTACCAGTCTGAATGAGGCACTGTGCAGTGCTCCTGTACTGACAAGTCCTGACTACAGAAACGCTTTATAGTTCAAACTGACACCTCAGACGTGGGTATTGGGGCAGTACTGAGTCAGACATCCAACCAAGGGAAGGATCACCCTGTAGTGTATCTGAGTAAAAAGTTACTTCCTGGGGAGCAGGCATGCTCTACTGTGAAAAAAGAGTGTCTTGCCATAGTGTGGGCCCTAAAGAAATTAGAGCCATTCTTATATGGGCAGCATTTTGTGGTACAGACTGACCACAACCCACTGGTTTGGCTGACACAGATGGGCAGAAATAATGGGAGGTTACTGAGATGGAGTCTTACTTTGCAAGGGTATGACATGACAATCGTACCTAGGGATGGAGCCAAGAATCAGAACTCAGATGGGCACTCAGAACTCGTGTCTACAAGGAGTGAACTGATTTGGGAAGCTCATCCCATGCTGGGGATAGAGCCCCCCAAATTCAGTCTAGGTGGGGAGGATTGTGACACTTGGACAGATGGTTCTGATTACACTATGATTTTTGCAATATGAAATATGTAGTGGGATTGTCTGTCAGGAGAAAATACTGTCTTGCTGAAATGACACATCAAACCCCACCAGGTATTATTTCAAAGGACAGGACATAGGTTAAACTACAGATATCTGGAATGCAATTAACTTGTCAGTTGCTTTGAAATCAGTAGCTAAACTATATATTTTATAATGCCGTCAGGAAAATCCTTTGATTGCACTTGGTGTCATAGGAATTGGCATATGAATTTGTTTGGGCATCTTCAGAGGAAGACTGCTCCAGGATGAAAGAAGATGCTAGCAGATCACAGACCAGATTAGGAAGTCATATGAAGAGAGGAGGTTCGCTGATAGCACCTATTTTTAAAATACCTTATTAGGACATCCTGTGTTGTAAATATAAATTTTAATACACCGAGGAGGAGCTAGGTGACCTCAGAGAGAAGGCCGGCTCAAGACTGTTTTTAAGTGTGCTGTAGCCGACCTTTAGACACAGAGATTCATATACTTGGACTGAGAGAAGGAACACCTAAGAGCACTGAAAGATTATAAGAAATACCTTAGATAAATAAGTCTAATGGTTGGTAGGAATTTTGCACTTTTAAACCTGTTTTATTTTATGTGTTGGGATATTTTGTTCTGTATACTGCTTACCTATTTTTATCTACCTTAAAGTAAAGATAAATATTTTAAACACAGAAACTGCCTGTTGTGCCTTGAAAGTTCTTTTTTTTTTTTTTTTATAAGTGAAGCTTAGATACTTAAAGTTGACGCTGTGCTTAAGCTTATTGGGATACCAAATATGGGAAACAGGTAAGAGTTTCTGTAAGGTCTTGCACAGAGTTTTAAGGGTTCATTTTGTAATATCTAGTTGGGTGCCCATGGCAAAAGATATCTGGCATTTCCTGAAGAGCAAAATTATCTGAGCCTGTACATTGGGTACACTAGCAAGAGGTTAACAGTTTGAATCCCTCCAGAACTTGGGACAAAAGGTGACTTGAACCCACAAAACAGAGGGTTACCCTGTTCTGTTGACTGTTCACAATACTATGCTCAGAGGTTGGCACTTTGGGAGTAGAGGGCTGACCTGCTGAGTGGGGTTGTGACAACCCTTTCCTATGATCTGTGGGGTCTATGCATCCGTAGTTCTGGTTCTCCACTGATTCAAATGGAGGGAGAACCAACCTCTTACCACCACCTCCTGGTCAGAGACCGGGGGGGTCAGGCATGGAGTCAAGCTGAGGTGGAGTCAGTCGCAGAGACTGGTCCCTCAGTTCTGGGGTGTTTGGCTGTCACTCCAGCACTGGAGAGAGCAGGCAACAGAGCCTACGCTCTGCATTTTCCCTGAGGATGGGGAGCTGACACAGGCTTATTATTCTGTTTACAAAAAGAAGGCCTTCCCCTACCCTTAGGCTAGGTATGAAAGAGGGAGTGGAATGATTTGAGGGCCCTGTTGAGGCCAGCAGGTCATCTATGATGTTCTGGACATCAGGGCCAAACAGCTTGGTGCCACTAAAGGGGGCATTAAGCACCTTCTGCTGCACATCAGGTGCAAACCCAAGACTCTGAGCCAGGAGTGCCTGTGGAGGCATATTGCCTGTGTCAGCTGCCCTG
This sequence comes from Neoceratodus forsteri, assembly GCA_016271365.2. Lineage (NCBI taxonomy): Eukaryota > Metazoa > Chordata > Ceratodontiformes > Ceratodontidae > Neoceratodus > Neoceratodus forsteri. The sequence continues at coordinate 285,232,893 of CM057459.1, forward strand.
GCACCAATGTCAGCCATGTCATACAAAGCCCTGAGGAGGCATTTGCTAATGTCCTCAGCTGCCTGGAGGGACTGAAGCAGCTCCTGTTTCTGGGTACTGTCTGGAAAAGCCTGAACACGGTCTTGCCCTTCTTCCAGCTAGCATTCTGGTATTTCACCATGTGTGACAGACAGTTAGCAATCCTCAAACCTAGGATGTAGGAGGCATAAACCCTCTTTCCTCAGAGGTCAATGCTACGAGACTATTTGTCTGGGGGAAGGGAGCTAAGGTGTGTAGGTGCCTTAGATCTGTCATGAGCTGCCTTAATGACCACTGAATCAGTCCCTGGTTGGGCACCATAGCAAGGGATCCCCTGGGGAGAATGGTAGAGTTTCGTGGTGGCATTCGCTTCCTCGCTGAGTATAGCCGCTTTATCACATTAAAGAATGTGGCGTCCTCGGGGGAGACCTGGGAGTGTGCTTCACAGAGTCCTCACTGACAGAAGAGGTTGCAGACCTGTCTCAGACAGAGTATGACCTCTTCCTCCACATCCTCAGGAAGAACAAGGTCAGAGTGGTACTCCTCCTCAACATCGACCTCCTCAATCTTGGGGTTTGGCATTGGGAGCACCGACGCTGGCCAACGGGGAACCTCCTGTTCTGATGAACAGGCATTGGAGACAATGCCATCATTGACGGCATCAGTGAGGTGGGCCTGTTTAAAGCACCCAACTGCTGCACCAGTACACTGGTGAATTTGATCAGAACTTTGTTTAGGTCGGCAGTGGATGTTGATGATGGGGGGTTTGATGGCACAAGTGTCGACTGTCACAAACCCACTCAACAGGTGAGCCCTCTACTCTCAAAATGCCAACCTCCGAGCGCAGTCTTGTGAACAGTTAACAGAAACAGGGTAACCCTCCTGTCTGTTTTTGTGGGTTCGAATCAACCTTTGGTCTCAAGTCTTGGAGGGATTCAAACTGTGAATCTCTTGTTAGCGTACCCAATGTACAGGCTCAGATAATTCTGTCTTTGGGAGGCCAGATATCTTTGCCTATGGGCGCCTAACCAGGGGTACAAAAATAAATCCTTAAAAACTGTAATAAAAGACCTCAGATTAAAACGCTTACCTTTTTCCAGTTTGGTATTACCATTCAAGCTTATGTACAGTGTCTACTTTAACCATATATACTTAACTTGTAAAAGAAAAGAAATTCAAAGACAGACCAAGTAGGCTGTAAAAATAGAGTTTTACTAAAATAGATAAAAGATATGTAAAACATAAAATACATAACTATTATCACAAAACATACCGATCTTTTAAAGAACAAGGTTTTAACAGTGCAATTTCTACTATAGTACTTATATTTTGTCTCTCTCTACCTGTATACTTGCTTAAAGTGCTCAAAGATGTTTCTTTGTCAGAGTGCAGATAAAAGTCTCTGAAGGAAAACAGAATTCTGTTTAAAAGCTGGCTTTGCCCATCTCTTTGCATGAGGTCACCTAGCTCCTCCTCTGTTTATGAAAAATCATACACTCAGGAAGTTTTATCATTATAGAAGGAAAGTTAATTAAGGTTACATCAGCAGAAACTCCTTTCCCCATGTGACTTCCCCAATCAAGTCTGTAAATTTCCTTTCATCTATGAGCAGTATCCCCTCTCACAAAGACATCAAAGCATTTTTTATGACTTCGCACTAAAACGTCATAACCTGCTCTTCTTCCTCTAAGCGTTATAAAAGTTTATGATCTATCTTGGCAGTTAGGTATCTTCTAGCCTGTAATTAACATCTGGCCTTCCAGGTAACACCTTGTATCTAAAACCTGTGTGTGTGTGTGTCATACTCACATGTTGTTTCAGCATTTCTCATGAGAGACAGTCCATAACACATTTTTATATTACAAGAAATGATACAGTGATCAGAACCAGCTGTCTAAGTGTCACCTTGATGACCCACCTGCCATGTCCTGGGAACCCAATGAGCCTGTAGCCATGGTAGGAGAAATGGCAGGCCTCGATGGGAGAGCTGTCGTTAATGAACCAGTTGACGGACTGGCGCCCTGGGAATCGGGTGGAGGTGCTGCCAGTATGGGTCTGGTAGGTAGAGAGACCTGGACAATAGTTTTCTTCATCAGAGTGGCTACAGTCGACAAAGATCTGAGAGGAAGGAGAAGCTGACGGGGAGATCAACACCAAGGGGAGCGGTCGCGATCTTGGTCATTTTTGTGACCCCCCCCCGAGGACATGTCTCGGGCCTTGGAGGCCTGGCAGCTCAAAGATCAAGTCACTGACTGGGAGGCTGGGACCCCAGAGGACCCCTGCCTAGAGCTGGTTACCTGTTGTTCCATTAGGAATTATTTTAGAGTCTTTTTGCATCACCGAAGGGTTGTCTGATTATACTTATGGCAGAGCTCAGTCAAACTTCACAGTCAGTCCCAAGACAGCAGACACAGGTGGAATGTTCCTCTATAGAGGCAATCTTCTTTCCGCTTCTGCAGCGATGGAAGAGAGAAGTAGAAGGATTAACTCTTGACAAAAGAAAAAGAAGTAATCTATTTAAAAAATAGATTTTTGAAGGGTAAGTAAAAATAAGCCGAAGGTTGAGAAAAGGCATGAATACTGCGACAGAGCTTCTGTGGAGACCCATGTGAGCAAGTTGATGGTGGGAGGGAGGCTGGTGACGTCGACAGTGTGGGCGACCACAGTTGTACTGCTGAAAATCTTCCTTGTGCATTCCCCTTTACCGATGGCAAAGGTTCCTATGGTATTACCTGATGACTGACATACCTTGAATGGAGGAATCTGATCAATGGTTTCCTTGGTTCCCCGGAACCACTGAAGAACCACTAAAAAGACAGAAAAAAACCCTAAAACTATGCTAACTGATCTGAATAGGGGCAGCAATTGAAAACTAAAGCAATAAAACGTTACCACTCTGGAAAATAAATAACAATAAAAGTTGAAGCGGCTCTCCAAGGCATCCAAATTAGCAGGTAGAGAATTGAATCTGAGCATTATCAGAATGCAGCAGTTACTAGGGGCAGCAGTTTCAAATTGGCACAAGACAGTGAGAGTCCCATCGTTTACATACATTCCATTCTCTCCTGGGCAGTTTAACACAGAAGGCTGACTGCATTATTTTTAACACACTGAGGGATTCCTGGGGTCTGAAATCTGCTTTCTCATACCGTCTCCTCTCCCTCTGGGACCAGCTACCCTCCTCTACCCGTCTCTCCCTCTCCCTTTCCTCCATTAGGCAACAGGTATATTTGGGTGTACACAGAAACATATTAAAAGCAGAAAACCAGAGGTAATACTACCTTCATATACCAGTCTGATCCAGCCACATTTGAAGTATTGTGCCCCCTTTTGTTCCCTTACTACTATAGGTGGTAAAAATATCATAGAAAGAGTGCAACGAAGGGTAACTAAAAAGATAAAAACAGTTAAGAATAAGCAGTATAGCGAAAGGTTAAAATCCTTGAATCTATACTCCATGGAATACAGATCCCTAAGAGGTGATTTGATACATCTTTTTAAAGCTTTTCAAGATGAGTTATTACTTGCTACTATTTGCCTAGCGAAATGATCAATTCAGAATGCTACTAGGTCACATAAATTTCAATTAAAAACTACTACAAGTAGGACCACTTGGCGAAAACATTTTTTTTACCCAGAGAGCTCCAGCAGTATGGAATTCATTACCTAGTGGTGGTGTTTTGAGTAAAACAGCAGAGCAGTTAAAACTAAATCTGGATCATTATATGTGTAACCCCCAGGTGGTGCTATCCCAAGGGCTACTACCCCTGCCTGACTGACTACTGACAGGTTGAGGGGCCTAGGTCCAATGGTGGGTGCCTCCACGCAGAGGTCGGGGTTGGAACAGTCAGATATGACCTGGTCACAGCCCTCTGAGTCACTGCAACCCCCCTTTCTTCCCACTAGTGGCTTACCAGTGATTTCCCACACTATCATTTTGACTTATACTTACCCCGAGGTTGGGATGGCCAACTTGGTACTGAGGACTCCCTGTAAAATAAGGTGCAATTATACAATAACCCATGCACAAAAGGGTAGCACAAACACATAGTTCAAATAGTGTACCTTGCAACAACAAATCTAATTTATTAAGGGGAAAGTAACAAGGACGGGGGAGATCAGGTTGATTAGCTTACCACTCTAATATATATATATTAATATATATTTATATACATACATACACACACACACCTAGGGCACTGTGCACAGGCCAAACCTATAAGTCACTGTCTCTGGGTACCCAAGCAATAGAAGGCTAGCCTCTCGGTGCAGCTGGTTGGGGCCCTTACGCAGAAAACAAGCATTTGATTCCTAAGAGGATTAAGTAGAGCCAGCAGGCTCAGTTCGTGTAGCCAGTAAAGCAGCCAGACAAATCTCATACCCACTATGAACATCTGACAGGGAGCTACCCCGATTTAGTACTCACGACTCCGGCAGAAAGATCATTCTCACACCACTCGCAGGACCAAGCCTGAGATCCAAACACTTCTCCACACATTTATATGAAGAGCAGAGGGGTACCATACCAGGCAGCTGCAGTATACTCCCGATCGCTTTCACTGCAAAAACCGGGCCAAACGACACAGCTTCACTTGTCCTGACAGACTGAGCGTGACTGAAGCAGATTCTCAAGTCCTCTACAGGGTGAGCCTGGTAGGTAGCTGTAAACGTACAGCCTCCTCCACCTGCACTCCTCCACGGATTTTGTCCGCTCCTTCTGGTGATGCTATCGCCCAACTTCTTGCCCTGCCACACGCGCTTCCCACGCAAAGTCTTCCCCAGCGCAGGAGCCAGAGCTCCTTCTACCTTCATGATCACCAACGACTCTGCCCCTCCAGGACAGTTGCAGGGCAGTTTCCTCTCCTCCACAGGGCTCCGGTTGGCTGCTTTGCTTCGTCAGTCACTCCATACGCCCTCTATTGGTGCAAAAAGGTGCCAGGGTCCAAACTACACTTCCCAGGAGCACCTGCCATATATTCCCCTTCAGGCAGGCTCCCAGTGGGAGTCCAAATTCTAATTGGCTACTGCGGTCTCCATTTTAAAGCCCCCTTTCCCCAATTGGCCCATCTCGTCAGTTCGGGTCCAAAATGGAGAGGCTGAACTCACAGAGTCCCGGCTGCAAATAAGGCAGGTTAAACAAACTACATTTTTGCAATGGCACTACATATTTTCCAGCAAACAGTTACATCTTTCAACCAAGCTCCCTCTGCTCTCTTAGCGATTGCAGAAACAGAGCAATCCAAACAACCTCTCGAGTAGGATTCGAGCAGTAAACCCACTGTCCCCCTACGCAAACTAATAAAGCCTGCAAGCAGGCAGCTCTTAAAGAGACAGTACCAGAGGCTCTAAAAGCACTCGCCGCGCCCACACTTGAGCGGCCTTACGTCGAATGCCAATTAGGCAGGGAGCACTTAGGCAAGCCCTGGAAAGGCTTTTAGGAACCCCCCCATTTGTAGGGGGGTTACACCCTTCCTGGCCTGGAAATAACTTGGCGTCCACGTCGAGTAGTTACCCTTAAATCACTTTAAGGCAAAATAGTTTTAAACTGACAGACATCAGACCTTTTGTTACATACATTGGCACTGTATTACACAGTTTACTATTGTTTATGCCATAATACACATACAGACAACCTTTTTCTTTTTAAATCAGGTCATTACTTTCTGCCCCTGACACCTGGAAAAAGGGGGCCCTCCCCTTATCAGCTACCTGCGGGCTAACTGGGGCAGGGGTACCATACTCAGAGGGCAATACTAACAGTCTGGAGTCATCTCCCAGGGTTAATTTGGTCAAGGAGCTCGGGGACACATACACCCCTTTATGGACCACATTCAAAGGCAGGTCCCCAGGCTGGCCCAAGGACTCATAACTCAATCTCACTAAAGGCCGTACTTCTCGGCCAGGTCATCTTGGGGTCTCATAAAATTTTTGAAGGCTCAGACTCCATTTCAGCCCTGCTTGGATTGGTCGGGGAAACTTCTATAGGGGCAGGGGACCCAGAGTCCATGGTACCGTTGGGGACAGAGCCCTCTATTTCTGAACTCACCCCACCCAGCTCAGTTAGGGACATTTCTGGTACTGGCGGAGAACTGTCAGGGCACTCAAAATATTCTTCTTGCTCTGGCATATCCCCAGTTGCCTTCACCACATCATTTCCTTCATCTGAGAAATCAGACAGTTTGGCCAATCCCAATGAGCTCAAATCTTCGGATTTAATACCACTCACTTCTCACTCCAGGAGCATTGGCTCCAGAGACAAAGCTGAGGGCTCAGACAGTCCAGGAAACCCAACTTTATTCCCAGGGTTGATTAGGGGATTGCCACTATACAACTGGCTCAGTTCATAAGAGGGGTAGTACTCAAGATTATTCTCACTGTCCTCGGATACAGACTGGCAATCAATTTCAACAGAGGGGGGCGGAGAAAGCCTCTTTAGTTTAATTTCTGGGGAATCAACTGGTCTTAGTTTTTTCTTGGCAGCGGCTCTGGTTACAGGCCCGGGGGGGGGGCATTGGGAGTTTCAGCCTCTATCAAAATCTGTCCAATTGGCAGCAGATGATTTCTGTGTATAGTTTTCACATCTTTTGAGTTGTTCTCAGGCCGCACTTTGTATAGAGGTAAATCTTTCAGCTTTCCCACAACATGAGGGAGGTGATGCCATCTGTCTATGATCTTATGCTTGCCATGCAGTCACAGATTCCTCAATAGCACTCTATTCCCTTCTCTCAGCTCCACTGCTTTCACTTTCTTGTCATATCATTCCTTATTGGCCAGGTTTCGTTTAGCAGCCATGGTCTGGGCTAGTTGGTAGGCATGATTTAGATGGGCCTTCAACTTCTGCACATACTGTAGATGATTAGCTGCTTGAACCCCATCAGGAGAGAGACCCCGAAACATACATCCACTGGCAGTCTAGCTTCTCTCCCAAACATCAGTCTATACGGGGAAAATCCAGTGGCATCACTTTTGGTGGTTATAAGCATGTACCAAGGTGCTAATCTGCTGGCTCCATCTAGGCTTATCTTTAGGTTGCAGGGTGCCCAACATGTCAAGCAATGTGTGGTTAAACCTTGCAGGCTGAGGATCTCCCTGGGGATGATAGGGCGTAGTTCTTGACTTTCGTACCCCCCACAAGGATAGCATTTCTTTAATCAAACGACTCTCAAAATCTCTCCCCTGATCGGAATGGATTGTTTGAGGGGCCCCATAGTGGACAAACAAATTCTCAACAAGCACTTTAGCCACTGTGGTTCCTTTCTGGTCTTTAGTGGGGAAAGCTTGTGCATACCGGGGTGAAGTGATCAGTAACTACCAATATATTGCTGATGTTTCTCTGATCTGGTTCTAGATTCAGGAAACCAATGTAGACCAACTCCATGGGGGCGCTAGTAGTGATGTTAACCAGCGGGACAGCCCTCTGGCACAGGGTCTTTCTTTGTAAACATTGGCTACAAGTCCTGATATGCTGTTCCACATCAGCACCCATTTTGGACCAATAAAACCGGGACCTCACCAAGTCAAGGGCTTTGTATATGCCGAGGTGTCCCATGTGATTGTATAGGGACCTCAATACCAGTTCTCTAAAAGCAGTGGCAGCACCAGTTGTTAGTTGTCTACCTGCCCCTCTTTATCCACTGTCTCTCTGTACAATAGTCTATTAATCAGTTTCAACTTGGGACCTTCTTTGTATAACGGCAGTTCTCAAGTCAGTGGAACGCAGTTTTGACACATCTCTCCCCTCGTACAGAGCCTCCAGAGCAGATTTTATCATGGGGTCTCGGGATTGAGCTAGCCGGAGACTATCCTTTTTGAACTGGGGTAATTCACCAATTTGCCCTGATGATTTGTATGTTAATTCACTTGTTCACCATATGCAATGTTTTGCCATTTTGTCTGCAATGCACTCCACCTTTGCTCTTTATGTCACCATCATTGTAACCACATCATCTGACTGGCTGTATTCTGTGACTGTGCTTCTCCCATTCTCCTTCCCCCAGGTTGCACCTGGAAATGAGACTCGGCTCAGTGTCCTTCTCCTGGTTATCAATTGTTAAATGAATAAAATAAATTTATGCATGTTAATTATTTCCATCCAAGATAAAAAATAATGTATTTGGTTTAAAGAAAATGCATGATCACCACATGAATGTTGTGAAATCAACAGGAAGAGAAATACTCAAGCAGTACTTATTTATAGGTGAAATGGAGGAATCCGCTTCATTTTAAAGGTAAAATGGAGGAATCCATTCCATTTTTTTAACTTATAAAAATATCAGTAATGAGTAAAAGTTTACTTTAATTTTCAAGTTCTTACATTTATTAAATAGCCAGAACCCGGAAGAACTGATTACTGAGGAGGTCTCAAAACATTGGTGAAATTATCTGAATGAAAAAAGTGGCATATGAAAAATAAAACCGCACTGAAACCAGAGCCAAGTGGTGGTTGGGAATTTTCTTCATTTTCATACTAATATTTTATTTGCTTTTGTTAACCAGGTAAGCACGCTAGACAGCCAAGTGCCTATTTTCAGGTGCGACCTGGGAATACTGGAAGAAAAAAAGTGGCATATGATGAAGAAAACAGCACTGAAACCAAAGGCATGTGCTGGTCCAGATTTTTGTCATTTTCATTGTAATCTGGAACACTGGATCACAAGCTTAACAAGCGTTATAAGAAGACATCAGAGTGATTTGTTTTTTTTGTGACTTCAGTAGGAGTTTGATATCAAAAAGTGTAGAATCATGCATCTAGAGCATAGGATTCCAGTAGCTGTGTATATTATGGAACAGAGTACTGACGGTCACTAAGCAGGAAAAGGGCCTTGAGGATTATCATATCTGATGACCTCAAAGTGGCAGGGCAGTGTGGCAAAGCAGTGGGGTAGGGCCAGTGAGATGCGGGGATGTATAGGAAGAGGTATCTCAAGAAGGAAGAGGGAGGTGGGGTTATCATTATATAGCTCACTGGTGAGACCACATCTGGAGTACTGGGTCCAGTGCTGGAGACCATACCTCAGAATGAACAAAGAGGGTTGAGGCAGCCCAGAGGAGGGCAACTTAAAAGCCCTGTGAAGAGGGACTGAGGAATCTCAACATATAAACACTGGAAGAGAGGCAAGCAAGAGGGAACATGATTGGAGGCCTAAATGTACCACATAGCGATGAACATGGTACATAAGGAGATTCTCTTTCAAATGAGAAATAGCACCAGAGCCATGCGATGAAGCTGGAGGGGGAAAGTTTAGGCGGAACTTGAGGAAGTTCTACTTCACTGAAAGAGTTACAGATGCAGGGTTTTAAATAAGCTGAAATAACTGATTAGCAGCTTGATGCGTGAAAAGTGCTGATCAGTTGTGAAAATGTATAGCACTTGGCACAGACTGAGTAGCAAAATTTAAAAAAAAATTATATAGTTTCATTAATGTTGTGTACTGTGTCATAGATTCACTCAAAAATGGTTAGCAGTCTACTGCTAAGCATTTCTGAAAATGGTTAACATTACCCCGTTTTACTATGCTATACCAGCTATTTAAAACCTTGAGACACCTAGAACAGACTACCTGCAGAAGTGGTACAGGCAAAAACAATAGGGGGCTTCAAGCATCCGTGGGACATACATGGGGAAATACAGGGGGGTTCATCTGGAGACCAGTTAGGGTCTGCAGGGGCAGACTAGGCAGGAGTTATTTGACCAGACTTGGTGGACCAAGCAATTCTTTTCTGCTGACAAATTCAATGTTGGTATGTTTTTTAACCAGGCACTGTTGCACAGCTAAATCATATTTCATTAGCAGGAGCTGGGAAGGAGAAGACCAGTTGGTGAAGCAGAAGAAAAGATCTGAATGCAGTGAGAAGTAGTGAAGTATGTAGACTTTTCCAGTGACTGAGCATGCTCAGTGGAAGACTGCCTAAGGGCCTACTAAACTGGATCGAGGTAATTAGGTGTCAGCGTGGCTCAGTTGGTAGCACATCCACCTCTGGACCAGAAGGTCATGGGTTCTCGTCCCACACCGGGATTGGACTTGCACCTAAAAATCGCTGGCATCCGAGTGCAGTACTGCTGGGGTGTGCTGGCCTTCGGATGAGATGTTAAACCGAGGTCCCTTCTGCCCATCTTGTCCTGGTGGGTGTCTAGGTGGAAGTAAAAGAACCCAGGGAACTCTTTGCAAAGAGCAGGGAACATTCCCGGTGTCCTGGCCAACATCCCCCTTCCCATAAACTGGTTCATGCAATTCTCCAGGCTGTGTGTGGGTGATGACGCGCGATATGGCCACCACCACACTTTCAGTCACTTCACTACCAGTCTAGCATTGCTTGTAAGGCACTTTGGGATACTGTGTATGAAAAGCGCTATATAAATGCTGATTCTTCTTCTAAAACTACATTTTTTTTATGTATTTACTCAACCACAGTAGGAACAGCAGCATCTATGTTTATAATTATTCTTTTCTCCCTCTCTGCCATTGCCCAAAGATATCCCCATGTTGATCAAGATTATACACTGTTCTGGCAACTCAGCATCACTGGCAGGCACATTAATTTTACTACCCTCTTTTTTCTTTATTCCCATTCCTCCCTGGATGTGGGCCATGCTCTTCAGCCACCGCAATGCAGCAAACCTCTACGGCCTGCCCACAGGGGTTGTTTTATGCCGGAACCAGCTGCCTGCAGCCTTCCTTGCCTCTTGTCTGCCAAAAGCTCTTGTCGTTTGCAAGGCAATACAACATACTACCAGTTGGCCAATGGGTGGCTTCTTGGTGGTTTTTTTTTGTTTGTTTAATTCATTTACCCAGTGTAACAATTTCATTTTCATTGGAGCTCTATTTCTATTCTACTTTGTAGCCCAAAGGACAAAAACACTGGGAAGTACAGTGGCTTTCTCAAGGTCACACAGTGAACCAGTGACTGTAGAAATTACTGAACCTGCAATCTCCCATTGTGGGGGATAATCTCGGAGTCACTCCACAGTCATGACATCATGGGTTGTGTACACCCGATAGGTTGCTTGATGCACATGTGACTTAAAGAAAGTCCATCCCCCACCTGAGAGGGGGGTCTGCTGTCCTATGGTCAGTTTTTATGTGCATCAAAGCAGGTTGCAGCACACTCTAGAGCTCCAGTGTGCTTCTTGTAAAGAACAAATGTTTATTATAAAGAACAACTTCATTACTAAAGTAAGAAGCCACCTGGCTATGCCATTTATTAATATCCTACAACAAAGATCAAACAAGACCACAAGAGTATGTTTCTGCAGATATGCAACTGTTTAAAATTTGCAAAACTGGCAGTCTTAACGATGTTAGCACTGTGGCGTCTACTAGCATCGGTTGTCTAGGAAAATGTTAGCTGAGAAATTGCCAGCACTGTATTCAAATTATGAACATTATCACATTGTGCAAGTATAGAGATTATTAGCTACCTGAACACCCCTGCTAACGGCGCCAGGAACTAAAATAATAGCTGACCCACATAACTGAACACAAGGGAGGCAGCATAGCACAGCGGTTTAAGGTTCTGAGCTGCAAATCTGCAGACCTGGGTTTGAATCCCACAGCCCCTACTTGCAAAACGTACTCTCAAACTTACCCAGAAAAGTTTCCTTGCACAAGAAAATGCTTAAAATGCCTGAGCTGGATTCAGGCATTACTAGAATTCAGTGGCACTAAATCAAAGCACCCGAAACCACTTTGTGCTATTTCCTACCCAAAAACAGTCCCACAGAGAAAAGGAAGCTCTATGGACCAAAATGGAGCCACCCAAATGTTATTTTATGGCCCCAGGTTCTCAAACAACTCCAAGCAGCATCCCATCCCGCCTACTTCTTTCTTGTTTCCAAATCTCCTGCTACATGAGAGTTGCAAGCTGACTGGCTCTCAGCTCTCACGAGATTTCGGCCACCATCTTAGATGAGGATAAACAAACAAGATTTGACTAAATCCAACATATCTTGCAGTGGAGAATGGAGCTAGCAATTGCTACAGCTTCTCAAGGCAAAGTCCCCTAGCTTTTAACACTGACCATGAGAGAGAACTGAAGAAACATGTTTTACTGAACAAAAAATGCTTCTGCCCCAAACTGTGTCCTAGTATACAAGCAGCAGTACAGACTATTCCTCCCTCAGTTTACTACAGCCAACCCAAGGACTAGCTAAAACAACCCCCCCCCAAAGGCACATGCCTTCATTAACCCAGAGATAACTAGGGCATACAAGAAGGGCCAAAAATGATACGCAGCACTGTACTATATTGGGTCAACATACAAGGAGGTTTGATTAAAATAACTATTTGGGAAACAATGAACTTTAGTAGTTATTTCTTTCACCAATATTAATTTTTTTCTCTCTTAAAGGCACAATCACATATTAATTAAGGAGCTACTACTATGTACTGTGCGTGACAAAAGTAATGCATACCAATGTGAATGCATGACTTGGCCCTATTAATTTAATGAAAAGGGGTTTGAACAAGCTAATTTATCACATTTTTGAAATTTAAAGGACGCTAAATGTAAAGGATGCTAACAGAGCCATGTATTGTCTGAGCTCTGTCACAGATGACCAAACAGATTCCACAGCCACAGTTACTTGGAAACCCCTACCAGCGGTCCCAGGAGCTCGGTACATCAAAGGCTACTACATAATTAAAGGCTCCCATTCCTTACTTGGGCATATATTCTGAGTTCCCCTACATGCTGTTCAGAACAAGCATACCACCTTACTAAGATGCCTGACCTGGAGCCCTGCCAGCAGCTCCAGAGTCTATACATTGTTAAGTGAGCAAGTGGCCACCATAGAATGTCTGTAGTACCCTGCCAGCATCCCAGACTTCTAAAATACTAAGTAATATGCCACAGTTCCCATTACAAGCATAGTAGCACCTGAAGTGCTCACTCAAGACATCACTACACAACAGTCTCTGAAGCATTTTCTCAGTCCCTCTGTGCCTCACCTCAAAATGACATGTTCCCTATGTGACACTTGGACAACTGGTTCTGATCACTATATCATTTTTTGTAATACAAAAATGGGCTATGGACTCTCTCTCTCTCTCTCTCTCGGAATGCTGAAACAGCATGTGAGATGACACACACACAGGTTTTAGATACAAGTTGTTACCTGGAAGGCCCGAAGCTAATTACAGACTTTAACCAAGTTAATTATAGCTGCAGTTGCTAAGAGTGAAGATCAAAAACTTTTATAACGCTTAGAAGAAGAAAAGCAGGGTATGACGTTTTACTGTGAAGTCATAAAAGGTGCTTTGAAGTCCTGGAAAGGGGAAACTGATCAAAGAGAGTTATTGAAGAACATGAGTTATGCTGAGGTTGCAGAATTTAATACTTGGAAAAGACATCCTGTTTTTATATAGATATATTTTTTATATATTCTGACAGGGAGGAGCTAGGCGACCTCATGCAAAGAGGTGGGCAAAGCCAGCTTTTAAACATTATTCTGTTTTACTTCAGAGACACTTTTTTCTAGACTCTGACAAAGAAACATTGTTGACACTTTGAGTAGGTATTTAGAGAGAGAGAGAGAGACAAAATCTAAGTATTGTAGTAGGAATTGCACTGTTAAAACCTGTTTTGTTTAAGTGATTTGCATGTCTTGTGATAAAATAGTTCTGAATTTTATGTGTCACATATTTTTTATCTATTTTAGTAAAACTTTATTTTTAGAGCCTACTTGGTCTGTCTTTGATTTCTTTCCTTTTACAAGTGGAGTATATATGGTTAAAGCAGACACTGTACATAAGCTTGAATGGTGATACCAAACTGGAAAAAGATAAGAGTTTTAAATCTGAGGTCTTTTATTACAGTTTTTAAGGGTTCATTTCTGTACACCTGGTTAGGTGCCCATAGGCAAAGATATCTGGCCCCCCGAAGACAGAATTATCTGAGCCTGTACATTGAGTACGCTAACAAGAAGTTCACAGTTTGAATCCCTCCAAGACTTGAGACCAAAGGTTGATTCGAATCCACAAAAACAGACAAGAGGGTTACCTTGTTCTGTTAACTTTTCATAAGACTGCGCTTGGAGGTTAGCACTTTGGGAGTAGAGGGCTGACCTGCTGAGTGGATCGGCACATTACATCTTTTAAACTCACCACCTTCTTCTATCAAAAAGTAGAGGAAACTCCTTTATCATCTACCTGACCAAAACATCATAAACAAGTAGGTCTCATGAGGAGGAGGAGCATTGAGAGACTAACCTAACTTGCCTATCCAGATCAGCAGCCATAAGACAGAATATCGTGAGACTTGCTGCTGTGATCTCGGAAAAGCTCTTCACTCACCCCTTTCCCATATGGGATTAAGGGTGTAGATGGCTGCCAGACAGGAGATTGACTGAGAGTTGCTGCAGCCATCTTGTGGAGAGCGTAACTACGCTCATAAACGTTCAACCAGCACAAACGGCATTTGTTAAAAGCACCAACCGATCTACAAAAGCAGATAACAACGTGAATAATTAAATATAAGGGCAACGATTTGAAAATCAATTAACAATGGGGAAAATACATTGGGGCAGCACTATTACCACAGCATTGGGCAAGGCAGCATAACACTGAGTCCCTCACTCACTCTAACCACATTTAAAGGAATAGTGCACACTTTAATGCACATGCATAGCAATTGCCTGTACAGTGCAGAACATTATTGATTACTGTGCAGGGGAAGAATTAAGGGAAATAATAAATAAATAAAACAATATATCTAAATCCCCCAACAAAAAAAACACCCTGTGTACCTTTGCTCAGCTTACTGCAATGGCCAAAACAAAGAGATGCAGCTGAACCAAGGTTGAAGCACACCCTACATGTCCAGCATATTTAACTAAATCTAGAGGCAATGGTAAGACTCATAATATTTCAGTATGAGCCATATATACAAAAATTATAAGACAATCGCCGCTAAATACAGGATGCTATCAAAATCCAACATTCTGGTTATCAGTTTGTGCTTATACCACTAGAATATACCAGGCAAAAATTATAGAAAACTAATGCATGATGTAAAGCTTCTGCATATATCACAGCATCAGTTTACAAGACTTTTAAGTAGAACAGTGCAAGTTACAAGTAAGGAGACTGACTACTTGGAAGCCCATGCTAGCGGTTCAAGGAGCAAATGACCATAAAGTATACACTGGCCCTTATAATGTAAGGAAATTGACTACCTGGATACCCCTGCTAGCGGTTCCAGGAGCAAACACTTCCTAAGGGGGGGGGGGGGGAACAAGGCTCATCAAATTACCTGTACAAGGAGAGCAAGGCAAATCTCAACCTGGCACCTCTTACAGCGGTGTCTGAGTACAGGACAGTGGCCCTACCTCCATTCCAGGTATCCCAGTTTCTGTGGCAGGTCACCATTCAAACGGCCTCTAGCTCCATGGTGGAACCCAACCACAACACAGCTTTCCACGACCTCCATGCTACCGCTGTACCCCATACAGGGTATTTAAGGCTGCAAACCAACATGGAGCCAACTAAAATGTTTGTTTTATGGCCCCCAGGTCCGTAGAAATGCCCAAACAACTCACTCCTCTCCTCCTCGTCTCTTCCGGTCTGAGATCTCGCTCAGCATGGGAGCAGCCCTTTGATTGGCTCCCACCGTGTGTGCAAAATCTGTCTATTTCACATATTGGGAAAACGATACCAATACAAGTGTTACCATTCAATCTACCATCAACCCCAAGTGTGTTCACGATGGTAACAATAGCATTCGCAGCATAAAAAAGAGAGAGAGTTAAGGGCATACAAGTAATACTCTATTGAATGACTGGCTGATCAAGACCAGAACAGTACAGTAGTCCGTTTGAGAACAAATGCAGTAGTACACTGCCTACAAAATCACAGCCATGCAATAATCTATCAAAAAGCTACCTATCATCCCTAGCCAGTCTATAGATAGTCTAGGCTCACTGATCGACACAAATCCGGGTCTCGGTGACCCAGTAAATGCCCAAGTCTGCTGAATTATTGCACAGAATACACAATCACAGAAACACAGACATCCAGAACTTCAAGCAGTTTCACAAGTACTGGGAGTAATGTCATCATTGATAGACATAATGCCATGGGCCAAGTGCAACATGAGACCTCTCGTACCATTCTTGGGCAAACGGCCCAGCGTATGACATAGGCTTGGCACAGACATTAACACTTTCACCCTCCCTGATGTCATTAACATCTGCCAGATGTGGAGAACTACAGGCACACTCATGCAGACCCTCACTCCTAACATTCTACACTGACAGAATATCCCTTAGACCTATAATGTCATTCTGACCAATAGTAGCATTGACAGTCCACATCAACCAAACTATTGAAATATCTGCAAAACCCCCTCAGGGAAAATACAAAACAACCCTCAGCTTAAAATGCTGGGTATAAAAAGGGCATTTAGCACATACCTATCAAGGACAGAGGAAATACACAAAACAGACTGTTCATAATGCTGCATGGAAAAGGAAAACCAGCTTCAAAATCACTGATTGCCATGTACCTTAAAACAGCAATCACGGAACCATACAGAGTGAATAACTTGACTGCACCAAGAGATCTGAAAGCTCACTCCACCAGAGCAATCGCAACTTCCTGGGCAGAGAAAAATGGGAATACTGCAGAGGAAATCTTTAGCAGCATGTAAGGACTAGGTACAAGACAACACGTCTTACCCACCCTAGCAGAGGATTACTGCTTTTTAATGACCCATGATGTCATGACTGTAGAGTGCCTCAGAGATTATCCCCCACAATGGTAGTGTACTCATCTGGTAAAGGTGATTGAGGGGGAATATATCTTTGAGGCACTCCACATCCCGCCCAACAGACGTGTGAAAGACTCAACATGTTTTCATACATTGTATGAATGTATGATACTCGCTATTACAAATTAGCAGGTTCAGACATCACTGACGTCTATATGTATAGTGCAATAACAAAATAAAGTTACATAACAAGTTTCTACCACTAAGTGGTCACTACATATCTACACTAATTAACAGCAAAAGGTATTAACAGATTATTGTTACAGATACAGATTTGGAATACATTGAACTGATTATAGGAGAGCAGACCCCCCTCTCAGGTGGGGGATGGACTTTCTTCAAGTCACATGTGCATCAAGCAACCTATCAGGTGTACACAACCCATGATGTTATGACTGTGGAGGGCCTCAGAGATGTATTCCCCCACAATCACTTTCACCAGGTGAGTAAACTACCATTTTATAGTTCAGGCCTTTAAGCACTTGACCACATCACCTTCACCACATCAGAGAAATGTATAGCTGATGCACAGACACTTGAGCCCACTTCCAAACACTCATGACACAGCTGAAGCACTGGTTAACTGCTGCAGGTAAAGCACCAATGTAATTAGAACCCCCCTGATGCTGAAGAGGAAAGGAATATACAAGTGTACTTACAGAATCAAAAAATTAAACATTACACTTACAGATCAATGCAGCCATCAGTGCAGTTGCACAAGTCCAGAAGCATGCTGGGCAGGCTTTTCGCTAGGTAGTATTCATCTGGCCACCGAGTCTTCCTGTATTTAAAATACAGTGGTTTTGTGGCATCAATCTCATTCTGGAAAGACACGGGAACAGCTTCTGTGCCACCACTTATATCGCTGTCAAAAGCAATCGGTCTCTTAAATGGAATAACCCTGTCCAGCTGCACATATGTGTTAAAAGAAAAATAGTCTACAAGCAAGAAGTTGCACTTTGTTTCATACAGGTAGTTCCACACCTCTCTGCAGTTTCGTAAAGTCCTTCCACAGGGAGCCTTGTAGCTTACATCAATTGACGCCACGCGCCTAGTTTGCCAATCAGTCTTTGCATGGCGTCTCTGAAAATGACAAAGGACAGGAATTTTCAGAGGATTTTTACCTCTGAAAAAGTGTGCATTTGGTGGTCTTACTGTAAGACATGATTTACTGCACTTGTGGTCTGAAAATGGCAACTGTGAAGGTACACTTTGCAAAAAATGGCTGCCCTCGTCATGTGCTTCATGCCTTGATGGTGCTGTTTCCATAATTACAGATGCCCTGCTAAAGATCAGAAGAAGTTATTAGGAAACAAGCTTGTGAGAAGCACTTACAAAAAGTTTAGATGCACAAAACAGGTGAGTTAATACCTTTTATTGGAATAACAGAATTTTACAGAAAAAAAACTTTAAGCTTTCTAATTACATATAGTTCTTTATCAGAAAAAAATACAGCAGGTTTCTTAACAGCTTTGTTTTAAATACCCAGAGCTTAAACATTTTACTTGTGAATGTGACTGATTAAGTAATTAGATAAGAACACAACCAGAGATGAGAAAACATTGTTTAAAACTCTAGTTCTGGGTAGGTCAAATGTCATGGAAGAAATGTTATGTAGAAGGAGACCATAAATTATTTGTTGTTTAATGTCTTATCAAAGCGAAACTGAAGACTGTGTGTGTGTGTGTGTGTGTGTGTGTGTGTGTAAGCCCTTGATGGAATTAGAGATGCACTACAATTACATTTTCAATGCTGGCACTGTGTAAACATGTTTCTGTCTGTAACTAGGTGTTCATTTGTTAATATCATTAGTAGCTTGCACTGTACAAGTATGTATCATCTATAAACTTGTGTTCATTAGCAATTGGCCCCGATGCACGTATGTGCACAGTGGCTATGCACCGAGCATCCATGGTGCAGACCCATTCAACACCCACTGCGGCCCCCCCATGCAGGATGCACTAACCGGGGCTCGCAGTTCCTACTTATCCGATCCCGCAGCCACATGGACCGCAAGGCACCAGGGGCTGACAGGGCATGCCAGCACAACGCGCCATGCACAAAGATGCATAGTGCCATCCACAGAGGGGCATAACTGACTGCTGGTTATGGCAGGGGAAAACCTGCCTTAAGTGCTGTCCGAACCACAATGCCCACAGACACCCGCACGGTCTATGGAGGAATGTTCCGGTCAGAAACCCATGGTACCCCAGTACTCGACCTCCGTGGTCACTCACCCACTCCAGCACCCACCTGTGGCAATCCCAGTCACCACAGCCACCTAAAACGGGGGCTCCAGCCCCGGGAATGCAGTGCAACCCCCAGCTCCACAGCCCCATCCCCGTACATAACCATACACACCCCAGTCCAGAACTGACTACCCCATGTTGGCTGGTAAACATTTTCACTGTAATAATAGGAAATTTTTCTTTACATTATGGGTTAGACATCCTTGGAATACATTGCCATTACATATTATTAGTAAATCAAAACTCGATTTAAAAAAAATGACTTGATTCTTTTTTGCTGACTCGTGAACAGCTTGCATACTACTAATTTAGTAATTGGTTAGTATAGGAGCACCTATGAGCTTTTAGCTCCCTTGCCCCTTGATTCCCTTAGTATGTAGTGCTGCAGGGAACATTCAGCCCAACACAGCCCCTGGTGCAAGTGGCCACTGTCAGTTCGTCCTGAATGCTGGCATGCCACCTGCGGTGGGCACTGTCTGACCAGCACTGTTGACCCCTGATCCCATCCCCCAACCCATACGGGTACTCAGTGGCTACCCCTATCCCCTTGGCACTGACAATCCTCCCCCCATACCTGCATGGTCAATGCCACGGTCAGACGGCCATCAGCACAGCTCTCTGCACACACATTCTCACTGGCCATCCAAGTGATGCTGGGAGCTCACAGCCTATTTATAAAGGCACACTACCAGCATCACTTGAATTGCCAGAGGATGTATAGGTGTGAGGAGGGCTGTGCTGCCGGTCGGCCCACAGATACTACAGGACAGTACCAGGATGAGAAGGGGGGTTCAGAATGCCTAGCACAACCGGGGTGTGGGCATGGCACCTACGGGGTCAGGGGAGGTCTGTGTTCATGGGGGAGGGCACTGGCACTAATGGAGCAGAGGCAGGCAGGTGTCTTCTGTGGGTTTACCCCCTTTCTTAGGGATAGGGCGGGCATGTGTTGGTGCAGAGGGCTGCTTGTGCCATATGGCAGCTGGGCATGGATGTGTGGGTGCACCCTGGGACCATGCCCTTGCTGCATTGTGGGTGGGTAGTCTGTTCCATGGACTGCTGGTCAGGGGGGAATGGCCACACAGGTCTGGGTTCCCTCATGCAGTTTACGCACCAGGTCCCATGCCTGCCGGCGTAAGGGATCTACTCAGGGACCCAGTACAGGCATCCAATTGGATGACTGTCTGTGTCTGAGACTCCGGCCCAGCCACCGTGCATGGCCTGTGCACCAGGGGACATGCCTGCGGACAGGTGGCGGCCGTTGGTGAATACGGCCTATGTGCACCTGTCTGCAGGTATAGAGCTACTCGGGTGGGATACCCACCTCTGGTGTGTAATTCCCACCAGTTTGTGCATGGAACCCACTATTATTTGTGAACATTAAAGTTGTAACCTGAAATGTGATCACCTAGGAAATATTACTCTGTGGTCCCAGTGATGTCAGTGTACTAACATACAAACATACGAAATTTGCCAGCAGATAAAGGCCTAGAGGTCTATCAAGTCTGCTCGAATGTGCAGATAGCACCCCTTATTCTGCAGCTGCCCCTCCCTTCCACCCTTCCCCTTCATTAACCCTCCCCCTTGTCCTGTCCCATCCTCATTTGAAGCAGTCCACTGTTGTACTGCATACCACTTCAGCAGGTAACGCATTCCACCCAGCCACCACCCTCTCTGTAAAAAAGTGTCTCCTCATCTCCCTCCTGAACCTTCCTCGCTCCAGTCTCATATCATGGCCCCTGGTGGCCCTCCCCTCCCTTACTTTGAACAGCCCCTCTGTAACGGTCTTGTTTATTCCTTTTATGTATTTAAAGGTTTCAATCATGTCACCCCATCTCTCCTCTCCTCCAGTGAGTACATGTTCAACTCCTTCAACCTCCTCTTGTATGATAAGTCCCCCAGCCCCTTGATCATCTTTGTCGCTCTGCGCTGCACCCTCTCCAGTAACTTAATGTCCCTCTTCAGATACGGATGCCAGTACTGCACGCAGTACTCCAGGTGTGGTCTAAATAATGACCTATACAGTGGCAGAATCACCTCCTCCCTCCTCGAGGATATAGCCCTTGCAATACAACCCAGCATTTTGTTGCCCTTTGCAGCTGCCTTCCTACATTGTGCCGAGTTGTTCATTGACCCTGTAATGAGCACACCCAGATCCTTCTCCTCTGTCTGGGCTAGCTGCACTCCCCCTAGCTGGTAACTCCTTCTTGGGTTCTTCATCCCAAAATGCAGCACCTTGCACTTTTTGGCATTAAAGCCCAGTTGCCAGGTGTCTGACCAGGTTTCAAGCTTTGCCAGATCATCCTGCAACCCCTGCCATCCACCTAGGTCATCCATCACTGTGCCTACCTTGGTATCATCAGCAAACAGACTGATCTTGCTCTTGATGTCCCATGATATGTCTGCAATGAATATCCCAAACAACACTGGTCCCAACACTGAGCCCTGTGGAACACCGCTCATCACTGCCCTTGGGTGTGAGAGCTTCCCACCCACCACCACCCTCTGTTACCTTCCCTGCAGCCAGTTTCCTACCCATCTCACCAGTTTTGCACCCGCATAACATATCAATCAATCAATCAAGTCTTTATCCAGGTGAACACCATTGAGCAGGCTCATTTACAAGGTGGACCTACATTACACAAGGTCAAGAATAACACTTTTATGTACAGATAATAAATAGACATAATTATACAGAAATAGAAAAAAAAATACAAAGAGCAATAACAAGTATTTTAGGTATAGGGCTAACAAGGTTAGGGAGAATGGTATGAGATGGGGAATTAAAACATTCTCAGACAGCCAGCATATTAAAACATTTTCAAACAGCACGGCATATCATTGGTCAGGACATTTACAAACTTAAGGGGCAGATATAGAGGGGAGGGGTACAGTACTGCAGCTGTTCTAGGAGGGGTGCTACAGTAGATGGGCTGGGGACATATATGTTAGGAGTCTGAGGGTAAGAAAGGTCATGAATTAGCAGAAAAAATGGGGGGTATAGGTGGAGACAATCAAAGGCCGGGTTAGGTGGAGATGTAGTGGGCAGGTAAGCAGTAGGCACCCTATTATGCTAAGCGTGCTGGAAACAGCAGCATAGCTTCTTAACAGCCTTGGCATACAAGGTCTTGAAGGTGGTAAGACTAATAGGTAGCCTCCGTTTCATAGATTTCTGTAGCTTGTTCCAGAGTGAGGGCAACACAAAGTCTATGGTCATTTCCAAAGCTGTATTGCCCCAGGTACCTTCAGCAGCAGATAACAGCTTCTAAGTGTGTAGCTGCCTACCACGTGTAACGGCAAACAGTCAGAAATTTATTGGGGTAATTTGTTGATAATAGCTCTGTAAGTCCAGAGAGCTACATTTCTATTCCTTCTGTACTGAAGGGAGGGCCACCCCACAGCTGCATATAAGGAGCAGTGGTGGGTGGTGATAGGTAGGCCAGTTATGAATCTCAAGGCTCTGTGGTATAAGGAGTCCAGTTTAGTAAGACAGGAGGCATTACACTGACTATAAATGAAACGGTTCAAGAGAAAAAGAAAGCATTCAGGAAGTATAAGGAATCGCAGAAGGAGCAGGACACAGAACTGTATCAGTTAAAGCAAAAGGAGGCTGGGAAGGCAGTCAGAACAGCAAAGGCCCAAACCGAGGAAAAGATAACCAACTCAGTTAAGAAGGGGGATAAAACCTTTTATAGGTACATCAGGGAGCGAAGGAAGACCAAGGGAGGATAGTGAGGCTTAATAAAGGGAGGATGGTGGGCAGAGGGAGACTGTGAAAAGACAGAGATACTAAACAAATATTTTTGCTCAGTATTTACAAAGGAAGAGGGGGAGGTACATAAAACAAACAGTAGTAACACTCTGGATACAGAAGTTGATACCGGTCCATTTACAGAAGAAAGGGTTCTGAAAGAACTCTTAAAACTGAAGGTGGACAAAGCAATGGGGCCTGATGGGATTCATCCCAGAATTCTAAAAGAACTAAGGGTAGAACTAGTGACACCATTGACTACCCTTTTTAACAAATCATGGGAGGATGGGGTGGTACCCGAGGACTGGAGGAGGGCAGATGTGATTCCCCTTCACAAAAGTGGGAGCAAGGCAGAAGCAGAAAGCTATAGACCTGTTAGTTTAACCTCAGTGATAGGGAAAATGATGGAATCACTTCTAAAGGAAAGAATTGTCGAGTATCTAGAGGCCAGGGGGCACAGGACCCTAGGCAGCATGGATTCACAGCGGAAGGTCATGCCAGATGAATCTGATAGATTTCTTTGACTGGGTGACCAAAGTAGTAGATCAGGGAGGGGCTGTGGACATGGCCTACCTAGACTTTAGCAAGGCATTTGACACAGTCCCACACAAAGATTAATATACAAGTTAGCCAGCCTGGGAGTGGGTCCCAAGATGACAGCCTGGGTAAAGAATTGGCTGGAGAATAGGACACAGAGAGTAATAGTAAATGGAGTCCACTCAGAAGAAAGGAGGGTTACTAGTGGGGTACCGTAGGTTCAGTATTAGGACGGTCCTCTTCAATGTCTTTATGTTTACATTGCAGAAGGACTGGAAGGAAAGTATGTCTCTTTGCAGATGACACTAAGATCTGCAACAGAGTTGATGCACAGGGTGGGTGGAAAGGATGAGAAGGACTTGGCAAGGTTAGAGGAATGGTCAAATGTATGGCAGCTTAGATTCAATGCTAAGAAGTGCAGGTAATGCACCTGGGAAACAAAAACCCAGGGAAGAGTACACAATGGGGGTGAGGTACTAACAACAACAAAAATGGAAAGGGACCTGGGGGTAGTCATATCAGATGACCTAAAGATGGGCAAGCAATGTGAGAGGGCAGCAAGGAGGGCTGGGGGGATACTGGGATGCATAGGGAGAGGCATCACCAGTAGAAAACAGGAAGTTATTATCCCTCTGTACAGACAGCTGGTCAGACTCCATCTGGAGTACTGTGTACAGTTCTGGAGACCCAATCTCCGCAAAGACATAGACAGGATGGAAGCTGTCCAGAGGAGGGCAACTAAAATGGTGCAGGGTCTGCACCGGAAGACATATGAAGAGAGACTTAAGGAGCTTAATATGTATAGCCTCGAGGAAAGGAGGGAGAGGGGGGACATGATAGAAACTTTCAAGTACCTCAAGGGAATCAACAAAGTCCAAGAGGGTAGCATCTTTCATAAAAAGAGGTGTGCAAGAACAAGGGGGCACAATTTGAAGATGGAAGGCGGCTCAGAGGTAATTTAAGGAAGTATTTTTTCACAGAGAGGGTTGTGGATGTATGGAACGGCTCCGGAGGAGGTCGTGGAGTCAAAATCAGTGGTGGAATTCAAGCATGCATGAGATAGTCATAAGGCAATTCTGGGGGGGTGGGGGTAGGAAGAAGTAGGCTGCTGGTTAACTAGGATCTGCAGCTTATCCAGTAGGTAGGGAAATGGGCAGACTGGGTGGGCCAAGCGGTCCTTATCTGCCGTCAAATTCTATGTTTCTATGTTCTATGTAACTGGTATAATAAATTAGGGATAGAAACGTGGATTGAACTAACTGCATTTTGGCATCTTTGGTCAGGAGGCAGTTTACTCTAAAGAAGAGACCAAGCCTCTGCCTCAACTTTTTCAGCAGATCCCAGACATGCTCCATGAAGGAGAGTCTGTGGTCTAGACAGACCCCCTAGGTACTTGAATTTCATAACAAATTGCAACCTCTCTCTCCTAGTAAAGTGTTTATGGGAGGTAAGGAGCCAGAGATAGCAGGGTTCGCCGAATGAGTAGCCGGAGAGAACTGCATAGCTTTTATTTTTTTGACATTGACTAAGAGATTTTTATTCAGGAGCTGATTCTGCAACAGGTTGGATTCTGTTTGTAAATCTCCACAGGCAGCTTCCGGAGTTGGGCGGCTTAGGTATAACACCGTATCAGCAGCAAAAAAGTGAATATTGGCCTCCATGATGCCAACATCAATATTGTTTATATAAATGGCAAACAATAGAGGCCCCAGGATGGATTCCTGTCGAATGCCTCTTTTTAGTGGTTTGAGTGGAGAGAGCTCCCCTTCGGTCTTGACCTGCTGAAGCCTATCTGTAAGGTAATTATTGAACCAGCACAGAGAGGTCGGGTCCAGACCTATCACTTTTAGGGTGGAAAGAAGCAGGCAGTGGTCGACAGTGTCGAAGGCCTTGCTAAGGTCCAGGAACACGGCACATACAAATTTTTTGTTTTCCAGCTCTCATTGCCAGTTATCAGTCACTTTGGACAGAGCCATAATGGTACTGTGCTTGGCTCTGAAAACAGACTGCATGGGGTTTAGAAAGTTTTTGTTATCTAGGTAGGTTCTCAACTGAGCATTCACAATTTTTTCCAGCAGTTTAGACAATATTGGTAGGAGAGATATTGGCCTGTAATTATTTAGGTCACAGGGATCCTCTGATTTAAACAGAGGAATCATGTGGGCAATTTTGCGTAGGTGTGGAAGAGTCCCCTGGGACAAGGACAAGTTAAATAGGTGTGTGATTGGTACAGCTAGGATGTGGTATGAGGATGTGGCATGCAATCTTTAAGAAGTAGGGGCCGAGAGAGTCAGCACCAGCACTTTTCTTGGTGTCCAACTGTAGAAGGAGGTCTTCAACCTCTTTCAATGAAGCAGGAAGGAATGAGAAGACCGCATTAGTGGTGCTAGGTTCAGGAATCTGTGCACTAACCTGAGAATGTAACACCGATGCTGGTGAATTGTTGAATGCTAGGCCTGCTGTAGCAAAGTGGTTGTTGAAAGCCTGGAGAATCTCCTTGCTATTGTTGATAGTAACAGTGTCAGAGATGATTTTTGAGGGAAGTACATTTCCAGCTGTATGACCAGACAGCTCTTTGATTGTGGACCAAAATTTAGCTAGGCACCTTGAGGCAGAGTCAAGCTCAGAACGGTAGAAGTTGTCCTTAGCCTCTCTAACCAATTTGGTGCAGGAGTTCCTAGCCTTCTTGAAGTGGCACCAATCCTCCGCAGTTTTTGATTTGCGGGCTTTTTTCCAGAGTTTATCTCTCGCTAGTAATGCAGCCTTGAGTTCAGCAGAGAACCAATGGCAAAGTTCTGGTCTTTACGTGGACTTTCACCAAGGGAGCATGATTATTTATGGCACAAGACACTATTTCATGAAAAATGTCATATGCCATACTGACCGATTTGGCTAGGTAAATGTTCTGCCAGTGTACAGATGATTTTAGCTCATCAGTGTAGGCAAATGGGTCGAAGTTGCGTCTGGACCTTCTGGTGGAGAACTTAGATGTGGAGGGGGGCATACATATGCCCGATTAAAAACAAAAACATTTTCTGCTACTAAATAACAGATCTGCATGTGTAAATTCTAAACCCATGAGATCTCCACCCACCAGTTAAAAGCAAAACTATACACACACAATCATATAAACTAGGTAGAACCATTCTCTATAAAGGCACATTAGAAACATGTGAAAACGAACATCAGTCCTTGTATTGTACCAAAAAAAAAAAGGATTTTCTAACAATGTAACGTGTCATGAAGCTCATGTCCTGATTCATCCCATCCTCCACCAAAATTCAAAAGGAAAATAAGCCTAATCTTCTGTGCTCATCTGTGTAGTGTATTTTTGAAATGTTCTTTGAGAATCAGGACAGAGAGGTCAGAAATAAAACAATCAGATAGAGAAATATTGTCTCACTGATTTTTCAACCTTTCATTTTAATATCATGTCTGTATGAATTCATACGTGTCCGAAGAGGTTGTCCAGTATCCACTTTTATGAACCCACTCCTGAGGGTCGGGTCCACTGAGCTACCAGTGCCCACCCTAAGTGCAATCCATGACAGGGAAGGGGAAAACAGGAGTACCCTTCCCCATGTCTTTCTAGAATGCTCATCCAGGTCATGACTGAACACCGGCAACAAGGCCCCAGGGCTCCGTCTTTACTCTGCATAAGGGTACAATACCAGTCTCAAGTTTTATAGCCAAATAAGAACCCTTCTCGGTTGTTACACAAAGAGGGAAGACCCAGGTGTTACAGTCTCTTTGGGTTAGCTTTGTAACCCTGATTTTGTCTTCTCCCCAGGCTTGCAATAACCTTGTTCAAATCCCTACAGACTCTTCCTTGAGACTTTCATATTCCCCTGTACAGACCCTTGTTCAATTGGTAGCTTATGGCAACACCCCTTAGCAATAAAGGTTTAGTCACAAATTATTAAACGTCGCACAACCACATACAACATGAAAAATCTCACTCAGATTGATTTTGACTAAAATACTTAATCATACAGTTACAACTAAAAGGTTTCAGAGAATTTGGTCACAGAACAACACAAATAAAAGTGGAAAATATACATAAAACAAATGCACTATAAGCTTTTATGCAACATACATACGTATCATTTTCATGAAGCTAAAAGAGATATCTCACTGACCACATGTGAGATATCATTTATATAGTCACAGCTGGGTATGTCACAATGGATATCTTGGCTAGTTGGGTATGTCACAAAAGAGTCAGAACTCATTTAGAAAGTTCACCCTCAGTAACAGTACTAATCGCATTTAATTTAAATAACTTTAAAATGAAAAATGATAGCATTGTACTGTGAGCACAAAAGTTGTTCAGCACAAAAATCTACAAAATGAGTGGTGTTTCATTTATAGCTACCTTTTGTTTTGTTTTTTTTTTATAATCAACAAAAACAGAAAACCTTTTTTTTTCACTTTTTCAACAAATGCGAATAACTTTAAAACAAAAAATGATAGCATGGTACTGTGAGCACGAAAGTTGTTCAGCATAAAATGATCTACAAAATGACCAGTGTTTCATTTACAGATACCTTTTAGTTTTTTTATAATTGGCAAAAAACAGCCCAAAATGCAATTTTTTTCACTTTTTGCAACAAATATAAATAACTTTAAAACTGAAAAAAGAGAGACCCACATTCTTGTATAAATCGAATATCACATGGGCGGCAGTGAGATAGCAGAAATATCTCCACTCGCTGTCATTGAACTCTAGGTAACCCACTCATGGGCTATCAAAAGTTCAATGGCAGCTTGGGGAGATATTTCTGCTATCTCACTCGCACCCATGTCATATCCCATATTTATCTAACTTCTACCCAAGTTCATAGTGAACTGAAATCCAGAAGAATATCTGCAGTCTGGTTCTTAGTCTTTCTCTGTGTTGTGGCAGTCTTACTTCTTGTGTGTCCGAAGAGTGTCCTTTTAAAAGTGAGCCAACTAATCCTCTGTGAAAGGTCTTAAATAGGGATGGCCGTCCCAGTCTGTGGATAGCTACTGGCCATATTTTTGTTAGGCCAGTAGATGTCAATCTTGTGTTTTCCCAAAATCTTAGGAAGTTACAAATTACCACTTTTTGGCACCTTAATATTTTCAGAATTTGGGCCTTTGATGTCTCCCTGACTTACAATATAACACTTGTAAGACGATTCACACCAGTTTGTCAGGCATGGCTCTTTCCCAGATCATGTTTCCTAAAGCATCCCGTTTTTTCAAGTGTAAAGTTTTTTGTTTTTTTTTAAATTTAGCATCTTTATTGAGTTATATAAAAACCAACAATACATGAAATAGAGACTATGCATCATACTATGCTTGGAACAAATAATAAACAGATGGTGAGATAACAGTCCCCGAAGGGATAAAGAGAAACAACAAACTCCCTAGTTAAGAAAATCCATATCAAACTAAAATTAACCCCCCCCTTGCCCGCCTACCCCCCACCCCGGAGAGTGCCTTAACAAAGAAAAAACAACAAAAAGAGAAAAGGGTATCGGAGAGATAACCCCAAGTAACAGAGTCCATCCAAGAGAGGCAAATTAGGCAGTGGCTGTCAGAGGCCCACATTGTATGGGGCTTACTTCAGGTATAATGTACATAATCTACCCCATTTCTGATTAAAAGAGGCCAAACGGTTTCGGGAGCTGGCTATTAACTTCTCAGTATTAAAACAGAGGGACATTTCTTTGAGCCATTCCGAGTACGTGATGGAATCTTGATCCATCTAATGCCTAAGTACCAGCTTTTTGACGACTATGGAGATTAAAGCCATATGGTACCTACGTTCCTTCACCTCGATATTAGAGTATATCCCTAGTATACATATTTCTTTGGTGAAGAGATCCTTTAACCCCAGAAGCAGATCTAGGTTACTTCGTATTGTGTTCCACAGAGATGTCACCTTATCACAATACCAAAGGATATGCAGCAGGTTCCCTTCAGCAACTCCACACCGAGTACAGTTGGATGATTGGAGTTTACCAAATTTAGCCAATTTGGTTGGCATGTAA
The DNA here is from genome assembly GCA_016271365.2 of Neoceratodus forsteri. Taxonomy (NCBI): domain Eukaryota; kingdom Metazoa; phylum Chordata; order Ceratodontiformes; family Ceratodontidae; genus Neoceratodus; species Neoceratodus forsteri. The sequence continues at coordinate 285,262,229 of CM057459.1, forward strand.
TAGAGATTGTTCAGAATATGGTACTGGGTCAATCTGTGATTGTCCTGGGAAAGGTATTTGTATGTGTCCTTCCAAATCAGACTCCAGGGAAGGGGAGAATCTGGAATGAGAGGTGCCCAAATTTTAGAGCCCTCCAAGGTGTTGGGAAATAAGACGTCCAGCAGATAGGCATAAATTCTGGCAATACCATGGGGTTTAACTGCGGATTCTTGGATCCTTTCCAGAAAGGGTCTTGTTTTGGAAGGTATAAATACAGACCCAAATAGCTTAGCTATTAGGTGTCTCAATTGGAAAACCTTGAAAATGTGCTTCTGGAAAATGTTAAGGGAGATTAGAATATCTGCAGAGGATAAGAGTGAGCCTTGAGAATACAGGGACTCCACTAAAGAGTCCTGAATTTGAGGGAGCCACTCAGAGGTCAGCCGGCTGCCCCCTATTTTGATGTTGGGATTTAATATGAGGGGTTGTGCCAGATCTTTGGTATATGATATGTTGAAGAAACTCCAACATTGGGATAAAATTTTAATAGAAATACCTATAACCGACTCTTGTATGGTTATGGGTAATGCAGAGAAGGAGTAGCAGAAGATTTGGGGAGGTCGCAAGTTAAATTGATCCAGAAGTTTAAGCTCCAATTGAAGCCAGGTTGGTTGGGGTAAATTGGGTTGGGAAGCTGACCATTTCCCTATTTTGTGTAGTTGACTAGCCCAGTAGTATAGTAAGCAGTTAGGGAGACGAAGGCCCCCTTTATCCCTAGTTACATTAAGTTTGAGAAAGACCCTTCTAGGTTGCTTTCCTTTCCAGATGAAGCTGGATAGTGCAGAGTGTATCTGTTTGAAATACGATCTGGGGAGCCATATATATATAACAGATTTAGGGGATAGAAAATCCGGGGTAGTACGTTCATTTTAACAATATTGATGCGCCCCCATGGGGATAATGGTAAGCTTTGCCAGCTGCTAAGGTCTCTCTGGACCTTTATCAGCAAGTCATCCAAATTGAGCTTCCTGACCACCTCAGCCTCGAGGGCCAGGCGTATGCCCAAATACTTAAGTGAAACAGGGGACCACTTCATACCAAACTGGGTGAAATTAGCATGAAAGGTGAAAGAGTTTAACGGGAAAATAACTGATTTAGATAGGTTAAGTCTATAGTTGGACACATGGCCAAATCGTTCAATAATTTGTAAGGCTTGTGCTAAAGATGATTCTGGGTTGGTAAGGTGTAGTAAAATATCATCTGCAAAGACCGACAGAGTCAGTGGGATTTGAGAGATAACGCAACCTGTAACCCGTGTTGAGGCCTTAATGCTAATTATCAGGGTTCTAAATACAGATTAAAAAGGTAGGGGATAAAGGCACCCTTGCCGTGTACCAGAACCCAGGGGAATCGAAGAAAACCCCGTTGCAATAAACTTTGGCTGAGGGTGACTTATAAATCGCTTTTAATCCACTGGATAAAGGTGTCAGGAAAGCCAATTCTCCTCAGAGTAGCCCACAAGAAGTCCCAGTTCACCCTATCAAAGGCTTTTTTCGTCCTAATGCAACTAAGGCCATAGGGGACTGAGAGTCTTGAGCAGTCTGGAAGATATGGGAAAGGGTTCGTAAATGATCTGCTGCTGATCTGCCTTGAACAAATCCAACCTGTTCCGGGCTCAGCAGGTGTTGCAAGATCTTCTTAATTCAAAGAGAGAGAATCTTGGATAGGATTTTGATATCGTAATTTAATAGTGAGATCGGTCTGTAGCTGGCTGGATCTAGCAAGGGTTTATCTGGTTTTGGAATTCAAATTATCGTGGCTTCTGACAGAGAGGGATCGAGGCAGTCTGAGGAGAACATATAGTCATATAATTTCAAAAGTAGAGGGGCTAACTCTTTGCAAAAGGCTTTATAGAAATTTGGAGGGAATCCATTGGGCCCTGGAGCCTTATCCAAAGGCAGCCCTTTGATTGCATCTTCTACCTCAATTAAGGTGATGGGAGAGGATAATACATCACAGTGGTGTGCCTGAAGGGAAGGAAGTTTGACCCCATCCAAAAACTGCTCTATCTTGTGGAGAGGTGATTGGGACGTACCTTTGCCATAGATCTCTCTATAAAAGGATTCAAAAATTAGGGCTATATCTCTAGGCAAAGTTTTAACAGAGCCGTCATGGGAATTCAGTGCTGGGATTAGCCTTGAACTTCCCGTCTCCCTCAGTCTAAGGGCTAACAATCTTCCCGGCTTCTCCCCTTGGTCCAAATAATGAGACTTAGTTTTGAGCATAGCATACTCTGCTTTTTCTCTTAGTAAATCGTTGTATTCGCTCCTGAGTTTGATTAGAGTTTCCAAATCTTTTTGAGAATTAGATAGAAGGAGGTCATTTTCGGCTATCCTGATTTGATTGGACAGTAAGATAACTTTAGCCTCTCTTGCCTTTTTCCTACGGGAGGCTAGCTTTATAAGCTCTCCTCTAATAAAGCATTTAAGAGAGCACCAAAGTATATCGCCCTGGGAACGGAACCTTGGTTAAATTCTAAAAAGGATAGAATCTTAGATTTAATATGGGAAACTGTTCAATCTTCTTTTAGGAGCTGCATATTTAATTTCCAGGAGGTATCCCTCTGCCCCTGTAGTCCAAGGGAAACCGTGAGCCACACCAGGGAGTGGTCTGAAATAACTATTGGCTCTATGCCTACTTGATGTGCATTACTCAGAAGGGTGGAGCTGGTTAGGATGTAGTCAATTCTTGACCACGTTTGGTGGACCTGGGAGTAAAAGGAAAAGATGCAGCTCTTAGGGTTAAGCAGGCGCCAAGGGTCACATAACCCTAGCAAATGCATAAAATCTTTGAGAGCTAGTTGTGAGGGAGACAAAGGTTTTAATGGCCTATAAGTTTTATCCATCTCCTGAGATGGAACTATATTCCAATTACCACCTAGAATGAAAAGGGAAGGCAGGAATCTACTCAGTTTATCCGCTAGGGACATGAGGAACTGGGGATCACCCCCTACTGGACCATATATTGCACCCAGTACCACACTGCTATTATTGAGCTGGCCTTTGACCATAACAAATCCACCCTCCTGGTCTATAATGCTATCCTCCACTACAAACATAATATGTTGTTTAATTAATATAGCCACTCCCCTGCTGGCATTTAGGCCATTGGCTGTAAAGGTCTGAGAAAATCCCAACCTACGTAGCCCTTTGGCTTCTGAGGTGGGCAAGTGCGTCTCCTGCATGAAAAGTATATCCACGCTTAATAAAAACAGTTATGGAGAATCTGATGTCTTTTGGTAGGGTCTCTGATGCCTCTGACATTCCAGCTGGCAAACTTAATCGGCCTCGTAGCTATATGATTTGGTAACATGAAAAACAAAACAATATCCCTCTGGTATATTCAGAAATATTTGGCACTCTCCAAACCTCCCCGTCCCCAAGAAGAACAGTTAACATCCAAACATTCCACAAAATCTAAAGCACTGGGTTGCAGGTAATAGACCTTGAGCACAAAAAACAGCATCCTGTGTTTATTCAACCCGACAGTGAAATATTCTGCCATCCCCTCCCCTTTAATCCCAACCTTACAATCACTTATACCCCCAAACTATATACAAGTGGTCCTCTTGGATCCGCAAAGCATATCCTGACCAAACAGGTCTGGTGAGCAAGGACCGTCCCCCAAGGCTAGCAGACCCAGGCTTTGTTGAAACGACTGTATGGCTGTGAGTAAATTGACCCATTATAAGTAAAGCAAGAGCAACGGCCTGGAGCAGCCCAGAATAAATTAATCTCCTGGGTACTGCAGCCCCCCTCTGCACCACAGGCTGCGGAGCAGATCACCCAGGGCTAGCTCAATCATTGTGCCCCCCCGACCCAGCCAAAACCTTAGGGCATTTTAATTACTTGGCCCTTGGAAAGAAACACTACTAATAAACTGGAAAAGATGATAACTGGAAAGGTCCTACCAGCACTCACCAAGCGTGGAGAAACCTCGATGTAGCGGGGCACCGTCTCCCTTGGGCTAAACTTATGAGCGCCACACCTAGGATATCACTAAAGAGCTAGCGGGACACCACAAACTAAACTTATGCAGGCAATAAATGTAGTTCCTGCTGTGGTATACGCTACTTCTGCGCCACAGGAAGAGGGAGGGGGCATATATCCCAAGGACCGTTGGTCCTCCAGAAATGCGAACCAGCAGGAATCAGTTATCAGGAACTTGGTTCCTACCCACCTCCCTCCCTCCCCAGAGCCGGACTGCAGGCCTGTGGTTGCTAAGTTAGGCCTTTAGGCCACACCCGGACTCCGATCAACCCCCCAGCAATCCAAAAACTGAGAGAAAGGCAACAACATTAGAACACCAGGCAGGAAAACCGCTCAATCTCAACATTTGAAAAGAAAACTTATTTAGGCAGCATTCTGGGATCACAGTTCAGCCACTCTTAAAAAGGTTGGGCAGCTTCAGGGTCAAATCAGCCACGGCTTGGTCTGGCTTCTCGTATGTGTGCCACACACCATCCAGTACCACCTGCAGCTTCGCCGGGTAGCTCATCCGAAAACATACACCCGCAGCTATCAACTTGGTCACTGTCGGATGGAAGGCTTTCCTTTCTGTCGGGTTTCGAGAGGGCAAGTCTTGGGTGATTCTAATTTGTTGCCATCCCAGTAGATAGTTTGCAGCTCCTTGATTTGGGCCAGGATGTGTTGCTTCTCGAGAAAGCTGAGCAGTTTAATAATTATGGGCCTCGGAGGAGCTCCAGGTGGAGGCCTTGGTTTTAATGAGCGATGTGCCCTTTCCACATGGTACTGAGGGTTAAAGGGTGAGGGACCCACTATCTTGTTCAACAGCTTTTGGACGAAGGCCATAATGTCCATACCCTCTTCAGATTCTGGTAGGCCCAGTATTAAGATGTTGTTCCTCCTGCTTCGGCCCTCGAGATCTTCCGTTTTCAGTTGGAGTTTAGCTATTTGCTACTTAAGGTAAGTGATTTCAGGGTCGGTTTTCGCTTTCCAGGTTTCCAGGGAACAAGTTCTAGCTTCGGAGTCTCCAACTGTAATGGTAAGCGAGGCCAGGTCACTCCGTATAGATTTTAGTTCCGTTGAAATATCCTGTAATGTTTCCCGAAATGGGATTAATTCCTGTAAGAAGTGATCCTCCGTGAGAGGGCTGGTAGAGGAACCAGAGGGACTAGCTTTAACAACGTGCCCTACATTCTGGGTTTTCAATTTTTTGGGAGACTTCTCCGGAGTAGTCGGTGGTGTGTGCTTGGCTCCAGCAGGCTTCATCTCAGCCTCCATGGTCTCCGCGAAACCAAAGTGATCCAATTTAGGATCCGATTGCGAGTCTGGCACAGTAGCACTGCTGGCAGGCAAATCAAGCTGGTAAGTGATTTGGCTTGGTAAAATGGCCACAAAAATCGGTTAAAAAACGGAATTTAGCTGGTCGACAGGGGAGAGCTCTTGACTATGCTGCCACTAGGTGCACTGCATCACGTGACCTCCCCAAGTGTAAAGTTTTATCTCCTGAAACTGTTCTTACCTCTGCTTCCCTCAATTAAGTTAACAAGGCATTTCTTAGCTTCCTAGCAAGCAACTGTTTTCCTGGCTTACATAGGGATGTCAAATATTTTGCAAGACCTTCTGTTTTTCCAGTGTGACCTTTTCAGTGAAACTATGTCCCACTTTAAAAAAAAAAAGTGAATCTTTTGTAGCATTTAACACACACAAAATCACATAAAAAAAGTTATAGAAATATATCTGCAAATAATGACTGGAAGTTGGCTAACTCGCCACATTCCTCTCTTCTTAGACTGAATTTGTGGGAACATGGCCCCTACTGCATGTTAAGGTTTTCACAAATTCTGTTACTGTTCTTACTGGTGAGCTAGACTATCTGCGTTTTCATTGGTTGACCCTGCCTTGTACGTGATGGTCATGCCTTAGGCATAAAGGGCAATACTCCACCGAGATGACCATTTGTTTTACCAATCTGATTTAGCCATACAAGGGGGTAATGATCGGTCTGTAAGTCGAAGTGCCTCCCATATAGATATGGCTCTAATTTCTTCAGGGCCCATACCAGTGCAAGGCACTCCTTTTCTACCGTGGAGTATGCCTGCTCCTGGGGAAGTAACTTTTTGCTCAGGTATATGACTAGATTGTCTTTTTGACTGATTAGATGTCTGACTGAGGACTGCTCCAATCCCCACATCCAAGGCATGTGTCTGGCACTACAAATTGCTTAGATAATCTAGACTGGCCAACACAGGGGCACTGCACAGTGCCTCTTTTAGCCATGCAAAGGCTCATTCACAGTCTGGCTCTCAGTCTAGCTTGGTGGGCTTTCTTTTCTTTAGCAGGCCAGAGAGGGGAGCTGCCAGGGTACTGTAATTTGGTACTAACTTTCAATAGTATCCTGCGGTCCCTAGGAAGCTCCTAACCAGCTTCTGGGTTTCAGGTGTAGGCCACACCTCTATTGTCTCAATATTTGCTTGATTAGGGCGAAGCTGCCCCCATCCCATTACATGGCCTAGGTATGTCATCTCTACCATAGCCAACTGGCACTTTTCAGCCTTGACAGACAGCCCTACCCTGTGTATTCTGCCCAACATTTTCTTCAGGTGGGACAGGTGTTCCTTCCAGCTGGTGCTGAAGATGGCAATATCATCCAGATAAGCCACTGTGTATTCTTCAGTACCATGTGACACCTGGTTGACCAACCTTTGGAAGGTGGCAGGGGCATTCTTCATTCCAAAAGGCATTACCCAGAATTTGAATAACCTTACTGGAGTGATGAAGGCAGATCGCTTCCTAACTCTGGCAGTAAGCTCCACCTGCCAATACCCTTTCATCAAGTCAATTGTGGTAAGGGATGTCGTCCCTCCAAACTTGTCCAGAAGTTCGTATGTCCATAGCATTAGGTGGGCGTCTGACTTCATGACTGCATTGAATACATGATAGTCCACACAAAAGTGAGCAGAGCCATCTGGCTTTGGAACAAGAACTACAGGTGAGGCACAGGGACTGTTGGATTTCTGGATTACCCCTAAATCCAACATTTTCTCCACCTCACTCTTGTTCTTTAGGATGGCCTCAGACACTCAGCAGGCTTTCCGCCATATGGGCGCTTGCGTCCCTGTGTCTACACTGTGCGTCGCTAAGGGGGATCGTCAGGCGTGGGCGTGAAGCAAAGTCGCGTCACGACCTCTCACTTCCTGGAACTGTTCTGGGGTCAACTGGGGTGACAGTTCGATTACACCACAGATGATTCCCGCTTGCTTTCCTCCAGCAAGTCCAGGACGGGGTCTTCTTTATCCATCCACTCCCAGGACTACACACTGCGAATACCATGTCAACCCTATTTGCATAAGGCTTCATTATGTTGACATGGTACATCCTATGGGTATGTCTCCGGTCAGGCAGTTCCACAATATCATTTATGTCATTGACCTGTTGAACTACCTTATGTGGTCCTGATCACTTAGCCTGCAGCTTGTCCTTCTGGACTGGATTTAGGAACATTACTTCCTGACCTGCGGTTTACGTGTGAGCTCTGTGTCCGCGACTGTACCAGACTGTTTCTGCTGAACAACTGACAGGTAGCTTTGGGCCATCCCCATAAGTTCCTTCAGCTTCTCCCTAAACTTAAGGGCATACTCCACTATGGGAGTCCCTGGGTGGCGTGTTTGCCTTCCCAGTCATCCCGGATCAAGTCTAGGGGTGCACGCACCCTACATCCATACAAGAGTTCAAAGGGGGAGAACCCTGTTGGCTCTTGGGACACCTCCCTGTATGAGAACAACAGGTGGGGAAGGTATTTCTCCCAGTCTCTCCCACGCTGTTCAGCAAATGCTTGGAGCATCGATTTTAAGGTACCATTAAACCTTTTCATGAGCCCATTGGCTTGTGGGTGATAAGATATCATGAGTCTCTGCACCACCCCACACTTCTCCCACAAACACTTCATCATCATCAAGTCCGACGTGAAGGTACCCTCTTGATCAGTGATAACCTCCTGTGGAAACCCAACATAGGAGAAAATCACTAGCACGGTGTCTGTCACTCTGTCTGTCTTAAGTGAGGACAGGGGGATTGCTTCTGGGTATCGGGTGGCATAATCGACCACCGTCAGGATAAACTTCTTCCTAGAGGAGCTTGGGGTACTCAAAGGTCCCACAATATTTATTTATTTAGTTAGTTAGTTTTTGTTGACTGGGTAAGTGCACTAGACAATTACTTGCCTATTTTCAGGCACGACCTGGGGGAGGGGATACAGATGAATGCCAACTGACCTTGAACCAGATTAAGTGGTTGGTGGTATTTAAGTGAATTGGGGGAAATTTGGCCAGGGCACTGGGGAAATTCTCCTACTCTTTTTGAGACGTGCCATGGGATCTTTAACATCCACCTGAACTACCAACAGGACAGGCAGATGGGACCTCAGTTTAACGTCTCATCCAAAAGATGGCACCTCAGGAGTGCAACAGCCCCCTCATGCTGCACTATAGCATCAGTATTGGAATATTAACCCAAGTGCCTGGTGTGGGGATAGAACCTACAGCCTTCTGATCTCCCAACCTCAGAGGCGAGTGTGCTAACTTACCTGCTGAACCACTGACACTGGAATCCTACCTTCTGGAATGGCTCCTCCACAATGGGCAAGGGAATTAGGGCAGCTTTGATTTTACTACCCTCCTTCCCTATCTGTTGGCACCGGTTACAAGACCTGCAATATTCCTTCACCTGCTGGGTGAAGTTGGGCCAATAGAAATTCTGATCCAATCGCTGCATGGAGCACGCAATGCCCAGATGTCTGGACATGGGGATGTCATGAGTGACCTTGAGCAATCACTCATGATACCCCTGGGGAACGACAAGCTGCCTGCCCATCACCCCTCCTTCTGTCCTCATGACCTGAATATACAACAGTCTGTTGTCCCAAAACACCCTATGTCTTATGTCACCTCCTGGTGTCCCATCAGATTCTGCACAAGCCCTCGGCCTCTCCAAACTAGGACCAGTCCCCCCGAGTGGTTGCAAAATCTTCACATTGTCCCAAGGTATGGGACCTGTTTCTTCTGGTCCTAAACTGGGGTCCATAGCTCTAGTGTCTGGGCATTTAGGGTCACTGCCATCCCTAACCTCCTCTCAGGTCCAAGGTGCCTTCTACATCAGTGCACTATCTCTAATGAATGGTCTGCCATTTGAAGACAATGATGAGAACAAGCTCGACCTGTTAAAAAAAAAAAACTGCGCTGCCACCTAACAAACCTTACCAAGTGTGACTGTACCCACTAGGTTGGCAATATGTCCCTTCCATCATCTGATCCTGTATGCACATCCCATTCCCCTGCCCACCTCTCTCCCCACCTCCTCCCCCCCAAACTTGGCTCTAATCCCCTTTACCTCCATCACCCCACCTCTCCCATGTCACCCCCCTCCTCTGCTACCCGATGATCCTCCTCTCTCTCCCCCTTTTTTCCTTCCTTCCCCAGCCAGATCTCAACTGCACCCTTCCTCTTCCTTTGCCCTTCATCATCCCCCACTCCCACTCCTCACCTCCTCCCTGATAGTCCTACCTGACTCCCTCTCTGTCCCTTGACCTCTCCCTTACTCCTCCCCTCCCTCTACCATCTCCTCACCTCCCCTTAGTAGCCCACAGCAGTTTTGTGTGTGCACTTTATGACAATGTTTTAGTTCTCATAGCTTCTTTCCATTCTCATGATTTCCACAATGATCTCCACTCATGAGGCACCTTAGGCCCACCAACACCACTTGCAACTTTGCTCAACAAACTCCTCTTTGTGGTGCATCTTTCCGGTTATGACTCCCTGTAATCTTGTGTTATCGCCTCCTGAATCAAGGACACCTACTGTTGTTACCTTATGATGTTTATACTTTTGTCTATGTATTAATGCATCTCTGTGTTATGTAACGTGAATTGGTTGTATCCTACCTTACTACTGTATGATTCTATGATGTTCTCTTTTCTCTTTTTTGTTTAATTCATGCTGACATGGAACCTTTGTAAAAGAACCTATGGTTCAAAGGTATTTGTAATCCTAGTATTCAATAAATAAAAGAACCTCCTGACTATTTGTTACTCCTTTCTTCTTGGAGAAACCTTCTGTAGTTGTCTGGTGCATGGCTACTTGGGGAAGACCTACCTCCTTTTCACCACCCTCCATTTCAGGAGACACAGGCTGGGGACTAGCCTCCCATTTTTTCCCCACAGGGGCTTCTATGGAGTTCTGGGAACTACAAGCGGCCTTAGCCGTCTGACTGCGGGTAACTGCACACACCACCCCTGCTATAGATTATTCCCTATAATCACATCCAGGGTGAGGTTGTCTGCCACTGCCACTTTTTGCACAGTCTCTTCTGTCTCACCCCAGTCCAAGAGAACACTAGCAAGTGGCAGAGTTTTCTCCTTCCCAATGAATACCCTCACAGAGATAATCTGATGTGGTATAAGCTGATCAGGCCCAATCAAATCCCCAGGGTAAAAATTATCAGGATAAGAGATGCCCCAGTGTCCCTTAACCCATGGATTTTCACCTCATTTACAGTAAACGGGTGCATGTGCCCCCTCATGTTTACAGGCATGCTTTCAGGATACACAAACAACCCAACTCTTTTTGAGGGCCACTTTGCCCACTCTGTACCTTTCTAGGAAACTGCCTAGTAAGATGCATTGGCTGTTTACAAAACCAACATCACCTCTGGTGTCATGCAAAGGCTACTGGCAAGCATGCAGATCTACAAGAATATAAAACTGCCAGGAATAAGTGCACCTGGACTATTCACATCGAAAAAAGCAAGTACCACATGGAACAGCTTGCTAACACTTGGGGTGACAGTAAGAACTTTTGGAACCATATAAAAGATGCAACAGGTAAAGATGCTAAGTTTGCACCCACAGTGCTAATAATGGAGCCCCCACCCTTGACCCACTGACCATAGCCAATGCTTTTAATAACACATTCACTGACCTGGGCAGTGTCCTCCCACCAGACTTTTTCAAGGACATCACTGAAAACACTGAACAGTGGGCAGATGATTCACTTCCTGCACTACCTCCTTTCTACTTCAAAGAGGTCCCACTGTATATGATAAGGAAATACCTAATAAAAGTACTCGGGAAGTCAAGGCATAGCGGTGATTCCTTAGACCTCAAATTAGTTGCCCTTATCATTGAAGAAATACTGGTGCCCATTGCATAGATTCTAAACCTCTCACTGAGACTGGCACAATTCCCCCAAATCTGGAAGTCAGCCCTTGTTACCCCTGTTCACAAAAGTGGAGACTGCACTATACACACAAACTACAGACCTATCTCTATACTTCCACATCTGTCTAAGGCACTTGAGGGCATAGCTGCGGATCAGTTGGTGGAGTAGGTTCATAGGTGAGTTCGAGATCAAGGGACTAGCCCATTATGACCTCTCCACCCTTAACTTGGGTGGAAATAGAATTTAGATTCCCCCCTATATATATCCAATCTGTTTTTAAATTGCTCTAAGTTCAGGCTTTCCACAACCTCCTGAGTAAGGAATTCCATATTGTAACTATCCTTTGTGTAAAAAAGTTGTTTCTTTTAGTAGTCCTATTTGTATGTGTCCCTAACTTCATTTTATGTGATCAAGTATTAATCATGGAAGGGTACCAATTCACACAATGTTTCAAATAAGGCCTCATTCTCTTGTGGCTTTGTAAATTAGACACAAGACTCCTCTTTTTGAATGATATTCCAGAGAGAAAAGGTTCAATTTTTCCAACCTATCTTCATATGACAAGGTACAGTATTTAAATTTTTAATATGCCTAGTAAACCTTCTCTGTACTTTTTCCACGGAGCTGTTGTCCTTCATTAGTGTCGGAGCACAGAAGGAGGAGCAGTAATCAAAATTGGATCTAATTATACTGCTGTATAATGGTATTAACGCTTCTTGTTCCCTACTTTTTAAATTTTTTAAGATACAGTTTATAAATTGATGGCTTCTTTTAACTGTTTTATTTGTATGTTCTGAAAATTTTAAATTATTTGTAATGTAGACACCCAAGTCTTTTTCAGAGGTTACCTTGCTTAATGGTACATTATTTATGAAGTACTCAAACATTCTATTATTTTTTCCAAAATGCATTATTTTGCATTTAGATATATTAAAAGTTAAATTATGGCAATTAGCCCAATTAAATATACTATTCAAATTTGCCTGAATTTTTTTTGCAGATGCAATATCATGTACAATGCCACCTAATTTGGCATTGTCTGCATATTTATTTAGTCATACTCCTTCTGTAGTGGTCATACTTGAAATAAGAATATTAAATAAAATTGGGCCCAACACCGAGCCTTGAGGGACTCCACTAATACTCTCACTCCAGGAGGACTTGTATCCCCGTATGCAAACGTGCTGGTGTCTATCTGTTAGCCATGATAAGATCCAAATTATAATGTGTTTGTGAAACTTCATTTTCACCAAACATTCTATTAAAATTTTGAGACACAGAATTGAATGCCTTTTCATAGTCTAAAAATATATAGTATATGGAAATATGATACATGGAAAAATACTTGATCTAGTGCCCCAGCAGCATGGATTCAGAAAGCAACATAGCACTACCACAGCACTGCTAGAATTCACTGGTTTCATTCACCAATCTCTGGATCAAGATAGATTGGTGGGTGCGGCCTTCATAGACCTCACAAAGGCCTTTGATACAGTGAACCATGCTCTACTTCTCAAGCAATTGTCTGCAACTGGCCTCTCAACAGATACTGTGTCCTGGTTCAAAAGCTATCTTGTGGGCTGCTCCCAACGGGTGAAGATAGCTAATGTCACCTCTGACCTACATGTCCACTCTGGAGTACCACAGGGCTCCATACTGGGTCTACTTCTCTTTAACATCTTTCTTAACAATCTCCCTCACTCTTGTCACCAGTAGATCCTCCTCTATGTGGATGATGCAGTCATATACATTAGAAACACTGACCCTGAACCACTGGAACACCAACTTCTACTCAGCTTTGAGGAAGTGGAGGACTGGTTCAGGAAACACAAGCTGATCCCGAACTACAAAAAAATGAAAGTCATGTTGTTCAGAGGTGCTTGCAGCAAACACAGATCCAGTGCCCTAACCATCAGGAACTTCTCTGGCGTCACACTTGAACAAATTCAACATTTCAAGTGTCAAGGGGTAACCATGAATAGCTCACTATCATATGCCCATCATGTTAGGAATGTTGTCAGGTCTGCCAGTATCAAGATAGGGTTACTCCATAGACATAAACACAATCTAACACCTGAAGCCCTTATACTAGCTATCTATAGCTCCACAGTATCCATTGTTGACTATGGTCTGGTTATCTATGGCTCAGCTTCCACCACTGCCCTCCGCAGAATATCTGTGGCACCCAGTAAAGCATGCTGACTTCTTACTGGAGCAGCATGTCTTACCTACACATGTGAATTTTATGCGCAAACAGGTTGGCTTCAGCTAAATGGGAGGATTCACTATAAAACCTGCTTGCTAACTAAAAAGGCACTTCTCAGGCTCCTGCCTTCTGCTGTTACAAACTTACTCAACCCCTCTTGCAGCTCCCAGCACACGTGTAGCTCAGTCAACCAACTCTCCTCTGTCCCAAGATGCTGGACTACACAAGGGCAATAATCATTTGCATATGGAGCACCATTATGGTTTATTGCACTGCCCAGAGATATCTCTTCCTTACCAAAATTGGAACCGTTTAAAGGCACTCTTCATCAGCATCTTACAGCTAACAGTTGCTGTGACTGTTTCAACTGACATGGCACTACCTCAGCAGTACTGACACATCCTTGTGCACCTACTTCTCCCCCTTTCTCTGCGAATGATCACTTTCACCCTAACCGCTCTGCCCTATTTCCTGCCTACTTCTTTCATCTCACCCTTCTCGCACTCCACCTTCTTTCCACTATTTATATTCATTTACCTGAACCTTTGTTCTCTCAGATCTACCTACTGTATACCTATTTGACAAAGCACATTGGGCTGCCTCCTTTTATTAGGTTATTTTTCATTTCCTACCGATTCATAGTTTTAATTTTAGTTGCAATGTTAATGTTTTTTTAAATACTTTCTTGTTAAAATTTTATGTAATACCATCCGTTGTATGTCTGTCACATTTCCCACTGACGTGCAACCTTTGTAAAAGAGCTGTTATGTGCTCAAAGGTATTGTAATCCGAGAAAGAATGAATAAATAAATAACTATTTATCATCCCCCTCCCCAAAGACATCATTTTTGGCAACCTGGGGCTTCCCCCTTTCTGCAGAGGCTGTGAGGGTTTTAGCTGCCCTGAAGGTGCGCTTTTCCTTCTTGTCTGCCCTGCTACACCTGCCCCACTTCCTTTCAGAGCATGCCTGCTCCTGGTATAGCGATCCGAGAACTCAGTAGCTTGCTGTGATGTTTTGAATCCCAGTTCTCTAACCAGGTTTTTAGCTCTGCTGGGCAAGCCCAAAATAACTACTCTAGCAACATAACCTCCTCAATTATTTCCACCCCCTCTCACCAATGTTTTAAAAACTAACGTTGCTCTGTGGCGAGTTCCTCAAAGCTCATGTCAGGGCTTTTTCGTAGTTTACAGAATTTAACCCTGTCGGCCTCAGGACTCCGCTAATACTTTTTAAGTAAAGCACCTTTAAGTTTCTCATAGTCTTGGCTATCATTATTGTACATTTGGCCTAGCACCACATACCCTTTACCAGTAAGCAGCAAGGATAGCTGGAAGCTCCAGGACTCCCTGGGTACCTTGGCCTGGATACAGACCTTTTCAAGCATATTCAAAAATGCATCCATATCCTCCCCCTCTTTAAATTCAGCTATTAATTTTGAATTTAACTTATACCCCAGCCCTGGAATTTCAGGTTCACCACTGCCAATTACTTCCTCTGGTGCTGTTCATTGGAATCTTAGTTTTTCCAGTTCAAACTCTTTCTGAAGCTGCTTTTCTTTTTCCTCTGCCTCTCTCTGTCTGTCACCACTTTTCATTTTCCTGCATCTCAAGTTTATTTATTTATATTTTTACTTATTTAGGAAATCGGAATTACAACCCTTCTGAGTCATAGACTCATTTCCAAAGGCTCCACATCAGAATAAAACAGACATTCATACAGTACATACATAGAATAAATGTGGGTGATCAATCATACAGAGCATAAGTACAATGAGCTAATACAATGCATTCATAGTCCAGTGCAACTATATGGTAACTGAGGGAGGTGAGGAGCCTGTAGGCTAGAAATAATGAGAGCTCTCCACTGCCTGACCACGGGCAGATGCGTGGCCTAGTGGCGTGATGCAGGATCCACAGGTTACCATTTACACTGGCATTGATGTGAGGAGAGGATATGGACCCTTAAAGCAGCAGTGCAACGAAAATGGGTTAAAATTTGACCCCATCTTTTTCTTCCTAACTGATGCCAGATGTCTTCTAGTTATTTTGGTGGTGAAATTTTCAGTTTTCATTATCATTTAAGAATTTTATGAAAGTTTTAAAGTAATTATTTCAAGAAAAAAAGAAGGGCGCCTCATTTTCCCATAGAAATAATTCTGAGGACCCGAGGAGGATAAGTGTAAAAATAAAAATGCAGATATACAGTACACAGCATAGGAAGCATTCAGAAAACCCAAATCAACAGTTCTGCCAATATTTTTTATAACATAGCAGAAAATTGGCTTTTTGGAATAACTTTTTTCGTTGCACTGCTGCTTTAAGGCAGCTTTTAAAGGACCTAGATTGGTGATTGATGTGACAGCCGGAGGAAGGGCATTATACCAGGATGGAGCTCTAAGGGGAAGGATCACTGGGCCAGGGTGGTCCTGACCATAGGCACCTTCCAGATAGTTTTTGGGGCAGCCCTTGTGGATGCTGGGATGGTAGTTGCCTGAAGAGAAGCCAGGACACCTATTGGGGTTAAACCCAGGTGGGATTTTTTTGGTGAAGAGACAGGTCTGGCATAATAGTCTTTTCTCAAGGGAGAGGATATTGGTGAGCGTGTATAGGGTGCAGGTATGTGCATTTCTGTCGGCACCAGAGAGGAGCCAGCAGGCCTTATTGATGACTACTTGTATTTGATGCAGTGCTGTAGGGTCAGCAGCAGCATAGATTGTGAGGCCATAGTCCACCAGTGATAAGGTAATGGCTAGGTGAAGTGCTTCAGGTGGCAGGCAGTCTTTATGTCTGTAAAAGAGACCAATGCTGGTGTTGGTGGTGGAGGGGAGGATTTTTATATGTTCGTGGAATGAGAGGGAAGAGTCAAATGTAATACCTAGATACTTATAGTCCTGTTCCAGTGGGATGAGAGAGAGGGAGAGTATTTCCAGGAGAAATCCTTTGATCTGTTTTGGTGGTGGGCATAGAGCATCGTCTTAGTTTTTTTTTTAATGTTGACCACCAATCTGTGTTCAGCAAGCCAGTGTTCAATCTGAGAGAAGGAGTTTTGTAGGGTACACTACAGAGAGAGAGAGAGAGAGAGGATCAGGATGTGCAGCATAAAGAACAGCGTCGTCCGCATAGAGGAGAAGGTTGCCAGGGCAGGATCTGTTGACGTAGATGCTGAATAGCAGGGGACCCAGGATACATCCCTGGGGAACTCCTGAGTGCACAGGCAGCATAGTAGATATGGTATTATTAATTTTAACACATTGGGTTCTAGATGAAAGATAGCTGGAGAATCATGAGAGTGGACAAAGAGAGACCCTAAGTAGTTGTAATGTGTTAAGAAGGAGGGGATGAGAAACCGTGTCGAAGAACTTTTAGAGGTCTATAAACATGGCCCCTATGAGGTGCCCCTTGTCAAGCATGGAGTGCAGAGAGTTAGCGAATTCTGTGAGGGTAGTCGTAGTGCTATGACCAGCTCTGAAACCATGCTGCTCCCTACATAAGAGGTTGTGTGTGAGGAGGTAGTCGGTGAGCTGATTGGCCATGATCTTTTCAAGGGCTTTAGAGAGTTGGGGAAGAATTGAGATGGTCCGATAGTTGTTTGGGAGGGAGCTGTTGCCACATTTCAATATTGGTTTTATCACTGCCATTTTCCATGAGGTTGGGAACTGGCCCAGGTGCAGGGACAGATTTAGAAGTTCCGTGAGTAGGGAGATAACTGAGTCTAGTGCAAGGTATAGGATACGCATATTGAAGGCATCTTTGCAGTAATTGGAGCTCTGGAGGGCTTTGGACAGGTAGGCTTTTGCTTCTGTAGGGGTAATGACTGAGTTTGAAAGGGGGGTGGAGGAGCTTAGGTGGTGGGGTAGGCTGAATTGGATCAAAAAAGTTGCTAAGGAGGACTGAGCTGAGGTCTGAGAAGGTGGAGTTGAGGCAGTCAGCTATGTCAAGTGTCTGTGGTGGTAGTAGTACCATTAACACTAAGTTGTGAGGGGGGAGAGTGGGATTTACCATTAAGCTCCTTGATGTTATCCCAGAACTTTCTTGTGCTATCCCAGGAGGAGGCTAGGGTGGTTCAGTAGTGCTCTGCCTTGGCTTTGGGGATTGCCTAAGTGCACTTAAAGGTTCAAACCTCTTCTGCTCGAACTTCCTCTGCTTCTGGGCTTCAGACTTTCTCTACTCTAATTCCATCTCCAGTTCTCTGGCTCACCGCTTATTTGCACGCTCCAATTTCCGCAGTTCCAGCTGCAGCCTGATCCCTTCCAGCTTCAGCTCTGTGGTGGCCTTCCCCTCATGCTGTGGCTCTGGGTTCTGTCTGGTCTTGTTGTCCTCCTCCCTGGGACTGGGTATTGCAATGTGCTCAGTCATCATTCTGCTCAGTCTTTACCAAGGAAGAAGTGGCCAGAAGGAAGAACAAAGGGTGGGAACAGCGCAAAAACAGACACAAGTCCCTTTACATGGGAAAAGGGACCAAAAGAACTGGAAGAAATAAGTCAATAAAGCAATAGAGCCAGATTGGGTGTACCACAGGGTTCTAAAGTAACTAAAATATGTGGTGACTGAATCTCTGGCAGTAATATTTAGCTCATCACTGGAAACAGGGGAGGTACCCAAAGACTGGAGGACAGTAGATGTAGTCCCCTTATACAAAAGTGGGAACAAAGAAGAAGCGGGGAACTACAGACCAGTCAGCCTGACCTCGGTAGTGGGGGAAGATCATGGAAGCACTACTGAAGGAGGGAATGGTGAAACAACTGGTTGCCAACAGACTACAGAACCCAAGGCAGCATGGTTTCACCAGAGGGAGGTCATGCCAGACCAGCCTCATTGAATTTTTCAACTGGGGGACAAGGGAGGTGGATCAAGGGAAGGCAGTGTACGTGGCCTATTTGGATTTCAGCAAAGCCTTTGACACTGTGCCACATAGAAGGCTATTAAACAAACTGGAGAATATGAGAGTGTGCTGTAGTTGTCCTCTCCCAAACCACAGAAAACGAATTGTGAGGGCGCTTCTAGCACACATAAATCCACAGACAGTCTTCTTTTGTATTCTCAAACTTCCTTTTTATTATTTTAAAATGTGGCAATCCTCAACGTTTCACCAAGTATCTTGGCTTTATCAAGAGATGCCCTGTTCAATCTCAACGATTGTTTTAAACCTTTTTAAAAGGTTTTTTTTTTAATTTTAAAAATTATGGCGTACTAGATGAAGGAAGCAGGACGCGCGGAGAAGAAGATATCTCCTTTACCTATAGAAGTGATAATGACGAACGCCAGGACATGCTGAGGAAGATATATGAAGAGATAAATAATGATGAGGCCACAAAAGAGGGCACATATTAAGGTTTAAAACAATCGTTGAGATTGAACAGGGCATCTCTTGATAAAGCCAAGATACTTGGTGAAACGTTGAGGATTGCCACATTTTAAAATAATAAAAAGGAAGTTTGAGAATACAAAAGAAGACTGTCTGTGGATTTATGTGTGCTAGAAGCGCCCTCACAATTCGTTTTCTCTGGTTTGGGAGAGGACAACTACAGCATATACACATCGGAAAGGCAGCTGTTAAACATATAATACGGACTTTTATCCATTTCCTGTGGAACTGTCTTTCTTGTTTACAAAGAATATGGGAGTGGGCAGGACAGTAGTGTGGTGGGTGGGTGGGTAACTGGCTGGGTGGCAGGACACAGAGAATGGTGGTAAATGGCTGACACTCCACAGCAGGAAGAGTGACTAGTGGGCTACCACAGGGATCAGTGCTGGGACCGGTTCTATTCAATGTCTTCATCAGTGACATTGCACAGGACCTAGAAGGCAGAATCTCCCTGTTTGCTGATGACACAAATCTCTGTAACAGTCTCTGTAACAGAGTGGACATGCCAGAGGGTGTAGACATAATGAGAAGGGACCTGCAGACACATGAAGAATGGTCAAGGGTTTGGTAGTTGAAATTCAATGCAAAGAAGTGCATGATAATGCATATGGGGCACAAAAGCCGAGAAACAACATATCAGTTGGGGGTGAGGATATAGCATGCACTAAGCAGAAAAGGGACCTTGGGGTTATCATCTCTGATGATCTCAAGGTAGGGAAACAGTGTGGCAAGGCAGCAGATAAAGCAAATAGGATGCTGGGATGCATAGGCAGGGGCATCACCAGCAGGAAAAGGGAGGTCATAATTCCACTATACAAGACACTAGTGAGGCCCCACCTGAAGTACAGTGTACAGTTCTGGAGACCTTCCCTACCTAAGGACATAGACAGGGTAGAGAATGTTCAGAGGAGGGCAACAAAGATGGCACAAGGATTGCATCACAAGTCCTATGAGGGCAGGCTGAAGGACTTGAATATGTACTCCCTGGAAGAGAGGAGGGAGAGAGGTGATATGATAGAGACATACAAATACCTTATAGGGAGGAACAGGGTGCAGGAATACACTATTTTCCAGTGAAAAAGATGTTCCAGGAATAGAGGGCATGGGATGAAGTTGGAGGGAAGGAGATTCAGAGGAAACATGGGGAAGAATTTCTTCACAGAAAGGGTGGTGGACAAGTGGAACACCCTGCCAGAGGAAGTGGTGGGGGCCGAAACAATCATGGGATTTAAGAATGCATGTGGATAGACATAAGGGAATTCTGGAAGTCAGAGGTAATGGGCAACAGACTTCTGGAAAAATGTAAAGGGAACTTTCAAGCTCAAATGGGCAGACTGGGTGGGCCATAGGCCCTTATCTGCCAAAAGTGTCTATGTATCTATGTAACATCCCTTGTCACCCCATGCCCAAGGTCTGGTCCCTTTCAGTCACTTGCTGTGTCTTGAGGTTCAGGGCAACCTCTCGACCGCAGAGGGTAGTTGGTCCAGGAGGTTGGCAGGTGGTTAGGAAGGGCAAATTGGGTGCCCCATCACTCTGTGCTCTCCAGCATATTACTTCCAAAAACCATATGAACACTATAAACAGGTATCTGCCGCCATCTCCAAAATCAAACAAAGGGGCAGAGGACACTGCAGAGCAGGACACTGCAGCACAAGAGCTAGCACAACAAAACTCGCCCAAATCAGGAACCAAAACAAAAAAAGCAAAAAGGAAATCCAAAAAACTTCTGATCATAGGAGACTCCATGATTCGGGGAGTTGATATCATCTCCAGCAAGGGATAATTGTCAGATGTCTCCCAGGTACATCAGCGTGGAGAGACACTGACCGCATTGCTAAAATTGTTCAGAAAGCAGGAGATAACATTGACGTCCTGGTACACATAGGGACTAATGATCTCGCCAGCTGGTCAGTTGTGGAGACCAAGGAACACCTGACCAGGCTGAGTGACAAACTATCATCCATTTCATCCAACATCTCCTTCTCTGAGATCCTGCCAGTCTAGGAGAGGGGGGCAGATGGACGGAAGGTCAGAGAAGGGGAGATAGGGGAGCTAAACATGTGGCTCAAGGGCTGGTGCCAGGAATAAGGACACATATTTGTAGGGAACTGGCAAACAGTTCTGGGAGCAAAAGTTCTTTAAATTTGATGGACTGCATCTGATTAAGGAGGGAGTCAGTGCATTGGGGCAGAAATCTGATGTCTTTGCAGAATATTTAAACTAGCAATTGGGGAGAGGGGTGCAGCACCCCATATGTCAAATGGGAAGAACAGCCCTCCCCCACAGCTAGTGGTCAAACAGGGATTCAGTATGTTTGCAGTTCATTTGCATCACCAGCTAAGAAAAGAGGTCCGTCTCCCCATACGACACACAGGGGAAATGCCAAACCTCACCCAACAACTAACACACCGAAATCTGGCCAATGGAAAATCAAGTACACAAATGCTCACAGCCTGGGAAATAAGATCCCAGACCTGCAGGCAATAATGTCAGAGGTTAAACTGGACATAGTAGCAATTAGTGAGACGTGGTTTACCAGTATCCACACTTGGGAGACTTCAGTACCTGGCTATGTACTGTTCAGAAGAGACCGAGGTGCAAAAAGGGGGGGTGGAGTGACCCTGTATGTCAATGAAAATATCAAAGCTACAGAAATTCAGAATACACAAAAGGAGCCAGAAGAACTGTCTCTCACCCTGGAAACAGGAAATGGGGCAGCCATAAGAACTGGGGTTGTCTACAGGCCCCCAGACCAGGGGGAGGACATAGACACATTACTGCTAGAAGATATACAAAACAAGACAGCTAAAGGGGAGGTTCTGATAATGTGAGACTTCAACATGCCGGATACGGATTGGTCAATACCAGCAGGAACATCTGCCAGAACTAGACACATGGTGGATTCCCTGCAGGGGGAAGGCCTCAAACAACTGGTACAACAACCCACAAGAGACAGGGCTATCCTAGATCTAGAACTGACTAACAGGAAAGGAATTACAGATCTCCAGGTAGAAGGTCACCTGGGGACCAGTGACCATCACATGGTATGGTTCAATTTGGCCACTACATCTAAACCATCCCATTCCAAGGTAAAAATATGGGACTTCAGAGGAGCTGACTTTGATAAGATGGCCAACAGAGTTAAGCTAGCCCTGGCAAAAAGAAACACAGGTGAGGGGGTACAGGCAAAGTGGGCAAGCATTAAGGATGCAATACTTGAAGCAACATCCCATTGTGTTAGACAGAAAAGGAAGTGCAAAAGAAGAAGGAAACCACTTTGGTTCTCAAATACAGTAGCAGAAAAGGTCAGAGCCAAAAGGCTGGCCTTCAGGAAATATAAGGGAACACAGCGGGATGGAGATATTGAGACATACCAAACTGCCTTAAGGGAAGCAGGGAAGGCAGTAAGGCAGACGAAGTTCCAAACTGAGGAAACACTAGCACAAACAGTAAAAGAAGGTGACAAGACTTTCTATAGATACATTAGTGAAAGGAGAAAGTCCAGAGGAGGTATCGCTAAGCTCAAAGGAGAAAAGGAGGCGTGTGATGAGGAGGACCCTGTAAAAGCATCTATCCAAAATATATACTTTTGCTCAGTATTTACTGAAGAGAAGGTAGGGTAGGGGACACAGCTCAGCACCATGGACACGGGGGAAGGAGGTGAGCACTACATCCTTCACAAAAGAAAGGGTCCTATAAGAGCTCACTAAGCTCAGGGTGGACAAGGCAATGGGACCTGATGGCATGCATCCCAGAGTACTTAAGGAGCTAAGGGTGGAACTAGCAGAGCCATTAGCAGAACTGTTTAGTGAGTCTCTGAGCACAGGAGAGGTCCCACAAGACTGGAGAAGGGCTCATGTGATCCCGCTCCACAAGAGTGGTAGCAGGGAGGAAGCAGGGAACTACAGACCAGTCAGTCTTACCTCTGTAGTGGGCAAGATTATGGAGGCACTCCTTAAGGAAAGGATAGTGCAACACCTGGAAGCCATAGGAGCACAGGATCCAAGACAGCATGGTTTTAAAAAAGGAAGGTCCTGTTAAACTAATCTCATAGATTTCTTTGACTGGGTAACCAGAGTGGTGGACCAAGGGGGAGCAGTTGATGTTGCCTACCTTGACTTCAGCAAAGTTTTCGAGACTGTTACATAGATACATAGACAGTGTTGGCAGATAAGGGCCTATGGCCCACCCAGTCTGCCCATTTAAGTTTGTAAGTTAAGTTTATGTTTTCCAGGAAGTCTGTTGCCCCTTACCCCTGACCTCCAGAATTCCTTTATGTCTATCCCATGCATTCTTAAATCCCGTGATTGTTTCAGCCCCACCACTTCCTCTGGCAGGGTGTTCCACTTGTCCACCACCCGTTCTGTGAAGAAATTCTTCCTCACGTTTCCTCTGAATCGTCCTCCCTCCAACTTCATCCCATGCCCTCTAGTCCTGGAACATCTTTTTCGATTAAAAATAGTGCATTCCTGCACCCTGTTCCTCCCTGTAAGATACTTGTATGTCTCTATCATATCCCCTCTCTCCCTCCTCTCCTCCAGGGAGTACATGTTCAGTGCCTTCAACCTGTCCTCATAGGACTTGTGATGCAATCCATGCACCATCTTTGTTGCCCTCCTCTGAACCTTCTCTACCCTGTCTATGTCCTTACGTAGGTAAGGTCTCCAGAACTGCACAGTGTACTCCAGGTGCGGCCTCACTAGTGTCTTGTATAGTGGAATTATGACCTCCCTTTTCCTGCTGGTGATGCCCCTGCCTATGCATCCCAGCATCCTATTTGCTTTACACTGTTGTCACACTGTTTCCCTGCCTTGAGGTCATCAGAGATGATAACTCCAAGATCCCTTTCCTGCTTGGTGCATGCTATATCCTCACCCTCCAACTGATATATTGTGCCAGGGTTTTTGTGCCCTATATGCATTATCTTGCACTTCCTTGCATTGAATTTCAACTGCCAAACCCCTGACCATTCTTCAAGTTTCTGCAGGTCCCTTCTCATTCTGTCTACACCCTCTGATGTGTCTACTCTGTTACAGAGCTTTGTGTCATCCATGAACAGTGAAATTCTGCCTTCTAGGTCCTGCGCAATGTCACTGATGAAGATATTGAATAGTACCGTCCCAGCACTGATCCCTGTGGTACCCACTGGTCACTCTTCCCTCTGTGGAGTGACAGCCATTTACCACCACCCTCTGTGTCCTGCTGCCCAGCCAGTTACCTACCACCGCACTACTGTCCTGCCCACACCCATATTCCCCAGTTTGTGCAATAGTCTTCTATGTGGCACAGTGTCAAAGGCCTTGCTGAAGTCAGATAGGCCATGTCCACTGCCCCTCCCCTGATCCACCTCCTAGTCACCCAGTCAAAAATTCAATGAGGGTTGGTCTGACATGACCTTCCCTGGTGAAACCATGCTGCCTTGGGTCCTGTAGTCCATTGACAACCAGATGTTCCACCAATCTCTCCTTCAGTAGTGTTTCCATGATCTTCCCCACTACCGAGGTGAGGCTGACTGGTCTGTAGTTCCCACTTTTGTATAAGGGGACTACATCTGCTATCCTCCAGTCTTTGGGTACCTCCCCTGTTTCCAGTGATCGGCTAAACAGGATAGCAAGAGGTTCAGCCACCACCTCTCTTAGTTCTTTAAGGACCCTGGGTGCACCCCATCTGGCCCCATTGCTTTATCAACTCTTATTACTTCCAGTTCCTTCAGGACCCTTTCTGGTAAAGGGACTTGTGTCCATTTCTGCACCATTCTCACCTTGTACTTCATTCAGACCCATTACCCTCCTCTTCCTCAGTAAAGACTGAGCAGAAATACCTGTTCAATCGTCAGCTTTACTGTTGTCATCCTCCACACAGCCCCCATCCTCCCCCTTCAGTCTCACTATCCCTCCCTTTGCCTTTCTTTTTTCACTTATGTACCTGTAAAAGGTTTTGTCCCCTCTACCCACTGATTTTGCTATGTGTTCTTCTGTCTGAGCTTTGGCTTCCCTTACTGACCTCCCTGCCTCCCTTTGCTTCTCCTGGTACTTCTCCCTATCCCCTTCTGCCTGTGTCTTTTTGTATTGCCTGAATGCAATCTTTTTGGCTTTCACTTTCTTTCCACATAGAAGATTGATAAATAAGCTGGGTAGGCTCAGGGTGGGTCAGACGTTGGTCAACTGGGTGGCAAACTGGTTGACGGGCAGAAAACAGAGTGGTGGTAAATGGTATACAGTCAGAAGAGATGCAAGTCACAAGTGGGGTACCTCAGGGATTAGTCCTGGGGCCAGTCCTCTTCAATATCTTCATTAGTGACATTGTAGATGGACTAGAGGTAAGGACTTGTCTGTTTGCAGATGATATCAAGATCTCGACAGAGTAGATGATCCAGATGGGGTGGGCAGACTGAGAGAGAGATCTGGATAAACTAGCAAAATGTGTCAGAAGAGTGGCAACCGATTTAATGCAAAGAAGTGCAAGATCATGCACATAGGAAGAGAACCCTGAAGCCACCTATAGGCTGGGAGGTGAGTTGCTGGCAGTCACAAAGGAAGAAAGAGACTTGGGCATCATCATCACATGACCGAAATCATCAGCAGACTTCTAAAGCAGTGATAGGTAAGGCTAGGGGATGTTAGGGTGTATTAGTAGGGATATCACAAGTCATAGAGAGGTAATAATCCCTCTTTACAAGACACTGGTTAGGCCCCATCTGAGTACTGCATGCAGTACTGGAGGCCACACCTTCACAAGGACATTACCCAAATTGAGCCAGTCCAGAGGAGGGCAACCAAAATGATGCAGGGACTGCATCAGAAGACATATGAGGACAGATTAAAGGAGCTCAATATGTATACCCTTAAGCAAAGGAGGGAGAGAGGTGATATGATCGAAACATTCAAACACCTTAAGGGCAATAACAAGGTAAGAGAGTCTAACATGTTTAAATATAAGAAAAATAGCAGGACAAGAGGACACAGCATGAGATTAGAGGGAGGCCGATTAAGGGGGAATGAGAGGAAATTCTTTTTCACAGAAAGGGTGGTGGATGCATGGAACGATCTACCTCAGGAACTGGTGGCTATGAATACAGAGCAGGGCTTCAAACAGGCATGGGATAGGCATAAGGGTGTAATACAGATGAGTATGAATAGATAGGCCACTGACAGAGCAAAGGTCGATGGCACATTTATAAGGTAGAAAAAGAAATGGGCAGACTGTATGGGCCTTGCGGTACTTATCTGCCGTCAACTTCTATGTTTCTATATTTCTCATCAGCTGACATGAGATCCTCCATGATGTTCTTTTTGGTTCGCCCTTCATATTGGACCCCTCTTTCCCAACACAACTGCCTTAGGTAGTCTGCAGTGTATTCATTGTAGTTGGCAGCCATCTTCTTCCCTTGACTGTGTGGTGTTCCTTGTCGGAGGGGGTCTTTTCCGATGTCTTGAAGGAGGCATTGGTGAGACCACTTTTGAGGAAACAATTGTTGGACCCTGATGTCAAGGCAAATTACCATCCTATCTCCAAAATTCCATGTTTGGGTAAGATTGTGGAGAAGGTGGCAGTGCTTCAGCTTGAGGAGCACCTCGTGGCCCATGATCTATATGAGCCACTCCAGTCTGGGTTTCGTGCGAGGCATAGCACAGAAACTGCATTAGTTTGGGTGCACAATGACCTCCTTAAGGCTAGAGATTGAGGGGAGGGGACAATTCTCGTCCTCCTCAAACTTTCTTCAGCATTTGACATGGTGGAACATTGTGTGTTACTTGACCACCTGAGGGAATTCTGCAGACGCGCCGGCACTGTCATCTGCTGGTTTGAGTCTTTTCTTTCTAACAGGAGGCAAAGGGTAGTGACGGGGACTTTCTCCGCCTCCCCTAGCCTCCTGTCATGCGGAGTTCCCCAGGGTTCGGTCTTGTTGCCGATGTTGTTCACCATGTACATGCTGCCCCAGAAGAGCTCATTAGGAAGCACAGCTTGGGTTTTATTGCTATGCTGATGATACCCAGCTGTATCTTTCCTTTGCCCAGGGAACATCCAGCACAGTGGAAGTGCTTAATAGCTGCCTTGCTGAGATCAATGACTGGATGGTCTCCAGCTGGTTGCGACGGAACCCCGATAAGATGGAGGTACTGGTGGTGGACTCGAACAGAGGGCATGATAGGTTGGCCTCTGGTACAGAGACCGGGCTTTTTCTTGGCTCTGTACCACTGAAGGCCTGCTCTAGGGTGCGTGATCTGGGCATTATTCTCGACAGCGGACAGTCGCTTGAGTCTCAGGTGTCGTCCATTGTCCATACCAGTTTCTATCATCTGAGGAATATCACCAGGATAAAGCCCCTAGTTCTGCCTCTGGACCTCCCCACCTTGGTTCACGCCTGTGTGACGTCCAGGCTTGACTACTATAATGCGCTCTATCTCAGGGTCTCTGGGGGTACCCTGCGTGAACTACAGCTGGTGCAGAATGCAGCAGCTAGGTTTCTGACAAGACAGTCTAAGTACTGTCACATCACCCTGGTGCTGTGTGAACTGCACTGGCTACTGGTCAGGTGGAGGGTCCTCTTCAAAGTGGGCTTGCTCAGCTTTAAGGCCCTACACAGCCTGGGTCCTGGTCACCTGAAGGACCTTCTTAGACCTGCTATCTTGGTCCGCTCCCTCCACTCCTCCTCTAGGGGCCTCCTTGCGATTCCCAGGACAAGGCTAAAAACAGCAGGCGACAGAGCATTTAGTGTCACCACCCCCGTCCTTTGGAATTCACTATCTCCAGCTGTCAAGAGAGGCCCCTTCTGTTGAGCTGTTCAAAGTCTGCCTCAAGGTCTTCCTGTATAATCTTGCCTTCCTGGACTTTGCTTTATAGCTCTATTTTGATCCCGGCCTTTTTTTTTGTACTTATATTTTATTGATTTTAAAATACAATGCAATACAAGCATCATGCCTTCTACGATGTATAGTGAATAGGTACAACATCATGTAATGGTAGAATTTGATACATCACAGATTTAAGTTACTACATAATGGGGGGGTACCCTCGAATATATATTTGTTAAAGATTTTCAAAGAGCAAATGCTGCCAAGAATGAGAGCCTTTCCCAACTAGTAAAACTTTATAGGATATGAATATCTTTCCTGCTAGAGAGGAGTTCAAGGTCTCAATTTCAGTATATATTAGAAAGGAGAAAGAAAATGGACCACACTGCAAATGAGCTAACCCCCTTCAGCCCCAAACCACAACAACCATTTTAGAAGCAATTATAATATATGAAACTTAAGCTCTTAGACAGAATAACCATCCCAACACTGAATAGTTATAAATCGCTAGTGGAACCCAAAAATACAGAAAAATTATAACGCTAGGTGCTAATTCCACTAAAACACACTGACAAAAAAGATATGGAGTCCTCTCAGCAGAGAGGTCGCATGGAGAAATAGGCAGCCATGTGGCAGTCGCCATTTTTACCCAAACATGGGTATTTCGAATAGTGTCAGTGCGTTGTCCAGATAAATAACATTTACAACAAACCGGGTCAGGAAATAAACACTCTGAGCATACTCTTTATCGTGGTAATTTTCCACTAGTTCAACCATTCCTGTCTCCCCATAGAAAAAGAGTCCATTATTAGAGCAGGACCTTTAGTCTTCCTCTTAATCAGTCGCTTCCATATGGGAGGAAAAATTTGGTAGGATCTTGGCCGCCAGTTTCCCAGCTTCACCAGGATCATTATGAACGTAGGTTTTGCTTCCATAGATGATTTTAAGGTAGGCTGGCATCCTTAACACATGTTGTATGCCCAGTTCCGGGAGCCAACCACGCATCCCATCAAAGGCCTTTCTTTTAGTGAGAGTAGCAAAGCTGAGGTGCGGAAATAATCTAAGTTGTGCCCCATGCCAAACCAGACTTGCAGCATACCTTGCGGCTTGAAGTGCTTCATCCCCTTCTGATGAATCAGCCAGTACTATCATTACTGTACGGGCCGGGGGGTCAATACCCATGGCATGATGGGGAGTGACTGTATACTTATTTTTTTAACTTGAATCCCCGTGAGTTGCAACTGTCCATGGAGCGATCTCTATACCCAAGTTTTAGGATCTCCCTCCTCTGCACTCTCCAGCAAGCCAGTCAGTCTGATATTTGGGGACCGTGCTTGGTTTTCTAAATATTCAAGTCGCATCCGAAGCACTGTATTCTCTTTAGTTACACCCGCAGCCGTGATGAGTGCTTTTGTGGCTGTATCAGTAGCTGCCTTAACTTCTTCTTAAACCCCCTACACTTTGGCATCCAAGACTGTCACTTTCTCGACCAAGGATTCCAGTTTGGCATCCATTGCCTAGATGGCTTTAAGTAAGGCTGTATTCGATGGCTGGGCCAGGTTTCTGGTGCCTGGTGGAGTCTGCTGTTAACTGCTCCCCGCTTCTGACGTCATCTTTGGACGGGTGCCTTCTCCAGACTTCCCGCCACGTGTAGTGCGACCCATCCTGGACCAAAAGGTACAGTTCTGTTCTGAAATTTCTGTAGAGTCTGAATTTGTTGAACAAACTGCTCTTTTTAAGGTAAAATATATATTTTTTATCATTTGTAGGTTAGAGTGAGCCTGCGCTTCAGTTGCATGAGTCCGATCAGGTCGGCTGCTAGCTCCACCCTCGATCCCAGACTTTTATGCTTTAACTGGTCCATAGCTATTTTTAAGTTAGTAGTTATTGTTGAGGATAGCATGTATAAATTTTATAATAATTGAGTCATAGCATTGTATATTTATGTCTAATATTGTGTTGTTATTTTGTGTATATATAATTTATTGAGTTTTGTATGCAATTTTAATATGTTCGGCACCCAGAGCATCTGGGATGGGTCTTTTTAAATAAAATATGCCTTGCCCAACTACTAGTACACTAGCTTACAACCAAAAAAAATAGAAAACAGGTAGGGAACTTTATACTGTAACCAAATTATCTTCAAAATCTCTGCCTTGATTGTGTGAGGACTGTTTTCAGTTTATCAATCTGATACACTGGTCTCAAATCCAACTGTTATGACTGTGCCAACAATACCTCTCGAATCGCAATAATATGCTACCAGATCTCTTGGATCCCACCACTGCATACCAAATCTGTCATGAACCCACTCCTGAGGGTCAGGTACACTGAGCTCACAGTATACACCCCTAAGTTCAATTTGTGACAGTGAGGGAGAAAACAGTGATACCCTCCCTGTGTCCTCCTAGAATGCTTGCCGAGGCACAACTGAATACCCACCATGAGGCCCCTGGTCACACAAAATAACACAAATAAAAGTGGAAAATATACATAAAACAAATACACTGTAAACTTTTATCAAATTGTCCAAATTAGGGAGCATTTCTTAGCTTCTTGGCAAGTAGTTATTTTCCTGGGTCACACAGGGATGTCGATTATTTTTCAAGAGATTCTCTTTTTCCTGTGTGACCTTTTCAGTGAACCTATGTCTCCCTTTAAAAAAAAAAAAAAAAACACATGGGCATCTTTTGTGGCATTTAACATGCACAAAATCACATCAATAATATGACAAATATATTTGCAAATAATGACTGGAAGTTGGCTATCTTGCCACATCCCCCACATAACCTGAATGTGGACATTTCTTGCATTGAATGTAATAACATTCTAAGATGCACATGTGTGATTACCCTGTATCATGAATCATCTGTTTTAGGGTGTGTTGATAAAATTTGAAGTGGAAATGTGCTCACATGTCTTACATCTAGAACTATTGCAGGGTTTCGTGCCACCCAGTTCTCTTGTTTTGGTCAGTGTAAGTTTGCTCCTGATAATCAGGTTGGATAAATTAGGAGGTTGTTTAAAAGACAGTGGAGGCAGTTGGATACATTTTAAGATGTCATCTTAAGTAAATATTGGTTGGAGGTCTTTAATAATTTTACTCAGTGGCTCCAGACCTTGGTTATATGTGACAACCAAGGGTATGTTGGCGGTAGGCTTTTCTTTGTATTGTAGTAGTTGTTCTCTTGGTATCTGCACAGCACATTCCACTGCTATGTCAATTTCTCTAGAGGAATGCCCCTGCCCAATAAATGTTTTTTTTTTTCCAGTTTGGCCAGGTGTTTGTCTCTGTCCTCCTCACTCGAACAGATACGGTGATATCGAAGCGCTTAATTGTAAAGATTTTTTTTTAATGTGCCTAGGATGATTGCTGTCTCTATATAAGAAGAAGAAGAAGAAGAGGAATCTGTATTTATATAGCACTTTTCATACATCCAAAGCGCTTTACAAGCAATGCTAGACTGGTAGTGAAGTGACTGAATGTGTGGTGGCGGTCATATCGCACATCATCACCCACACACAGCCTGGGTAATTGCATGAACCGGTTTATGGGAAGGGGAATGTTGGCCAGGACACCGGGAATGTTCCCTATTCTTTGCGAAGAGTGCCCTGGGTTCTTTTACTTCCACCTGGACACCCACCAGGACAACACCAGGATGGGCAGAAGGGACCTCGGTTTAACATCTCATCCGAAGGATGGCACACCCCTGCAGTACAGCACCCCCCAATACTGCACTCAGATGCCAGCGATTTTTAGGTGCAAGTCCAATCCCGGTGTGGGACGAGAACCCACGACCTTCTGGTCCAGAGGCGGATGTGCTACCAACTGAGCCACGCTGACACCTATATATATATATAAGTACCTTTGTCTGTCTGTTTTCTGTAAATACAGGTCTGCAAGGTTCCATTTTTGATGCCAATTGTAGAGAACTTGCTTAAAAGTGAAATGCTAATAAAATATTACACAATAACTTAAGTCAGCCTGCTGTCTTTTTTTGTACTCCATCTAGTATGTTGTTTAATCACAATATGTCTTCATGGCATCCACGTTACAGGTTTTTTTTTTTATTTGTAGTTGTGCGCCCTTTAAACTCCTATTCAAAACTGCCACTTCATAGGACGACTCAGTCAGCGGCTAGCACCTTGATTTTCTAGGCACAAGACAGTTTGACGTCACAGCCTCCCTGCTGGGCTGTCAGATCCACATAGCCGTCAGTCAGGGATCACTTTGTGGCTGGAATAGCTGAACTTTTCCACTGTGGTTTTGATTTCTTTAGTGTAAATATTTATTCTCAATAGTTTTACATGAATGCTCTGTCAGTTAGGCAAAGCTCTGTGTGATAGAATGAAAGAATAGCTATCATTTTGCAGGGAGTCCAGTTTTTGTCCTTTCACCCCATAAGGCACACGGTTGTGATGGTCATTGTCTAGTACAGCCCTCTAGGGCATGACCTCACAAATGGGTTAATTTTATTTCCCTTGGACAGCACTGACTATTTACAATTAGGTGGCAATCTTGTTTTATTTTGATGTCTGCGTGTATGTGGAGATTTTCCAGGTGCTGACAGTCTAATTTGAAAAGTCAAATTATGTTGTTAATTTTGGAAAATGATTTCCCGCCAGCATGGCTGTGCTGTGCTGTCATAATTGTGTTCATGCTTTTTTAGATTGACAGGGCATTCATTCTTGACCTGCCACAATTTATTTTATACTTCATTTTTTACATGCATTTATCCACAATTTTAATGTCCCACACAGCTGTCCATTTCCCCTACCCCGTTTGCTGGTGTGTGTTCTACGCGGTTGTAACTCGCAGCATAGCCTGCTCTTTATGCAAGTTACAGTTCAACAAGAGTGGGCACATCACCGATCACTGACGATGACCATCACAAACGTGTGCCTTACAGAAAGTGGAGCTATAACATAAAACTGTGTAAGGTGCTATAAACGGAATATTTTTTTATTTCCTTACAAACAAACAAATTGCCAATGCCAAAACAGATTGACAATTATAGATGAGTGCATTTACAACGCATATTTAAGGATAGCTGTCAGAATCAAATTCAAATAGAGAAAAAGAAAAGTGGTAAGTGAGTAAACCACTACTTCTGATGGGCAGTCGACTGTCAAAGGGTCAACAACACCCGACTAGATTCACAGTCGACTACCATCACTGCCTGAAATAGAGCCGACTTCCTGACTATACCAAACATTACAAAATGATGGCTTTTCTTTCATTTTATCACACAGAGATTTTCCTAACTGACACAGCATTCGTGTAAAACTAATGGGAATAAAATATTTGCACTAAAGAAATCGGCACCACAGTAGAAAGGTTCAGCTATTCCTGCCACAGAGTGATTCTAGACTGACGGCTGTGTGGACTGGACAGCTCAGTGGGGAGGCAGTGATCTCAAGCTGTCTCACGGCTAAAAAAAATCAGTCTGATAGCAGCCAATGGAGCTGTCCTCTGAAGTGGTAGTTTTGAATGTTTCTTCAAAGGGCATATCTACAAATTAAAAAAAACTGTAATGTGGATGCCATGAGGACATATTGTGATTAAACAACATAGTAGATAGAGTACAAAAAAAGACATCAGGCTGATTTAAGTTATTGTGTAATATTCTATTAGCATTTCACGTTTAACACTAGTAGAGAAGTTCAGGGAACGTTTAATGGATGGGTGGAGGTTCCCAATGAAATTCTTTAAGTGCACAGGTACCCTATGTCCAATATAAATTAATATAACAGAAATAAGCAAGTGGTTTGTGTATGCATTGTTTCAGAAAATCCTCCTCCAAATTTGCCATGAAAAGGATAACACACTGTGGAGCCATCATGGTGCCCATTGCTGTTCCCATAGTTTGAACATAATGTTTACCATTAAAACTGAAGCTGTTGTGGGTCAGAATAAATTCAATAAGTCACACAATACATTTTGGATGGATGTGGTGCTGTCCTTTCTCTTATAGGTATAAACAGCTAACGGACTACCCGGAAGGATATAGGCTATTGTTAAAGTACCAGTCAGGTTTTCGTAGCAGACATTCCACAGACACCACGCTCACTGACCTGGTTGATATTATTGCCTCATCTTTGGAGGGGGACCTGGCAGTGGGTGTGGTGTTCATGGACTTTTATGCATAACAGGCTTTTGGACACAGGGATAGTGGATGAAGCCACAAATTGGTTTGGGTCCTATTTAAGAGACAGAAGGTAGTTTGTTGCAGTGGGAAACGATTATTCTGACATGAGACCAGTAGTAAGGAGAGTTTCACAAGGCTCAATTTGGCCCAACACTATTTTTAAAATATATAAACCAGGTACTTGATGTTATCTCAAACACTAAAACACGTCTTTATTCTGACGACACAGTTATAGTAGCTACAGCTCCATCCAGAGACTATATGATTCAAAAAGTACAAGCCAATTTTTACAACATATGTAGGTGGCTTGAAGACTCCAGGCAAGTCTTAAATAGTAAAAAATCCAAGGTTATGTTGTTCAATAAAGACTGTTCCATAATTGCCAAAAATGACCCAAAAAATTGAAATTAAAAATCTAATGGACGACGAACTTGAACAGGTAAATGAATACAAATACTTGGGTATATGGGTTAGTCAACATTTAAATTCTGAATTTCACATCTCCCAAATGATTATAAATCTAAACAAAAGATTGGGTGCCTTTAGAAGGACAAGCCACTGTACTAATATGAACATGCAGAAAATCATTGTAAATCAACTGGTCATACCAGTAGTGGACTATGGTAGTCACGTATACAGTATGACAAACAAAAAATATCTTAACAAAGTCAACGTGTTATATAACCAAATGGCCCATTTTGTTCTTCGATGCGATTACAAGATGCATCATTGTAATATGTATGAAGCCTTAAACTGGATACCACTGGAACAAAAATGAAAAATAATCTGGGCAAAGGACCGAAAACAATGATATCTACTAGAGAAAACAGAGAAAGCTGAACATAAGCATACTGTAAGAAATAAAAACTTTAGGGAATTAAGAATATCCAGAACCAGAAATAACTTTGGAGAATTTTCTTTTTTCTTTAAGACACTAACTACATGGGCTAAGATCAGTGACCAAATTAAGTCTGCCAAATCCCTAAAAGGTTTTACCACTCAATTAAAAGAGAAGCTTTCCTTTAGATGTACATGTAATGGTTACGAACATATGAAACTGCCAGCAGAAACAAGCCTCCTGGTCTATCGAGTCTACTAGATTGTGCAGCTAGCATCTCATCTCGCAGCTGCCCCTCCCGCCCCCTCTTCCCAGTATCCCTTACCCTGTCCCAACCCTTCCCTAAGGGAAGCAGGGAAGAAAGTAAGGCAGGCAAAGGCCCAAACCGAGGAAACACTAGCACAAACAGTAAAAGAAGGTGACAAGACCTTCTATAGATACACTAGTGAAAGGAGAAAGTCCAGAGGGGTATTGCTAAGATCAAAGGAGATAAGGGGTATGTGAGGAGGAGGACAATGTAAAAGCATCTATCCTAAATAGATACTTCTGCTCAGTGTTTACTGAAGAGAAGGTAGGGCACAGGGGTGAGGGAGGTGTGCACTAGTCCCTTCACAAAAGAAAGGGTCCTACAAGAGCTCGATAAGCTCAGGGTGGACAAGGCAATGGGACCTCATGGCATACATCCCAGGGTACTAAAGGAGTTAAGGGTAGAACTAGCAGAGCCATTATCAGAACTGTTTAGTGAGTCTCTGAGCACAGGAGAGGTCCCACAAGACTGGAGAAGGGCTCATGTGATCCCGTTCCACAAGAGCGGTTGTAGGGAGGAGGCAGGGAACTACAGACCAGTCAGTCTTACCTCAGTAGTTATGGAGGTACTCCTTAAGGAAAGGATAGTGCAACACCTGGAAGCCATAGGAGCACAGGATCCAAGACAGCATGGTTTTACAAAAGGAAGGTCCTGTCAAACTAATCTCATAGAGTTCTTTGACTGGGTAACCAGAGTGGTGGGCCAAGGGGGAGCAGTTGATGTCGCCTACCTTGACTTCAGCAAAGCTTTTGATACTGTTCCGCAGAGAAGATTGATTAATAAACTGGGTAGGCTCAGGGTGGGTCAGAAGTTAGTCAACTGGGTGGCAAACTGGTTGACGGGCAGAAAATAGAGAGTGATGGTAAACGGTATACAGTCAGAAGAGATGCAAGTTACAAATGAGGTACCTCAGGGATCAGTCCTGGGGCCAGTCCTCTTCAATATCTTCATCAGTGACATTGCAGATGAACTGGAGGGTAAGGTTTGTCTATTTGCAGATGACACCAAGATCTGCAACAGAGTAGATGATCCAGATGGGGTGGGCAGAATGAGAAGAGATCTGGATAAACTAGCAAAATGGTTGGAAGAGTGGCAACTGGGGTTTAATGCAAAGAAGTGCAAGATCATGCACATAGGGAAGAGAAACCCTGAAGCCACCTATAGGCTGGGAGGGGAGTTGCTGGCTGTCACAAGGGAAGAAAGAGACTTGGGCATCATCATCATCACAGATGACTTGAAATCATCCAAGCAGACCACTAAAGCAGTAGGTAAGGCTAGGGGGATGTGGGTGTGTATTAGTAGGGGTATCACAAGTCGGAAGAGGGAAGTAATAATCCCTCTTTACAAGACACTGGTTAGGCCCCATCTGGAGTACTGCATGCAGTACTGCAGGCCACATCTTCACAGGACATTAATCAAATTGAGGCAGTCCAAGCCGGCCCGGTGGCACTGAGGGTTGAGGAGCTGGATGCCACACCTCGCACCACGCAGGCGACCCATGTTTGGAAACAAGCTTGGGGAGCAGGGGGTCAGCAGGGGAGGACTAGGATTGAGCATCAGTAGACTACTCTCCTAGTCCTGGGGAGGGTTTCGGGGGATCCTCCATTGCTCTGGCAGAGGCCGGGGCACTGCAGTACACAGCAGCAGATGCTCGAGGATTGCAGCATGGCGGACGTCTTCCAAGGGCGTGCGGGAGCATGCGCTCATTGGCCGGGACATCATTGCATGTCCGTGCTCTGGGTAGAAAAACTAAGGAAATACCCCCATCCTTCAGGTGAGGCTACAACGATCGGAAACCAGTCCGTCTGACCTCACGCACAACATCAGCAGTCTCTCCGGTTCTCCTTGGGGTCTGGGGCCACTCCTTGGGCCAGGGGGAGTGCCCAGACCCCGTTTACCCAATGTAGCCTGGAGTAGTCAGTTCAGGTGGGCGGTTATGTACGGCTGCTGGTGGAAGTGACCCTGAGAGATGCCCCAAAGGTAAGGGTGCATAAATAAATGATACCAAAAAAAACAAGCATTTGTCAATGCCGAATGTTGATTGTGTTGGTGTGTTGAGCTCACTCACTGCCCCTCGGTTACTCACTCAGTCTGTTTTTCCCGGTGCTGCTGGCTGCTGCCTGTTTTGGCACCTTATTCTGCCCACTAAGAAATCCACAGCTGTCCCGACAGAGCTCTGTTGACTTGGCTCACTCCCACTCTCTCACTCACTCATTTTGTTTCTCCTGGCGCTGCAGGCTGCCTTTTTGTACTGGGCTCCTGCCTCTGTTGGTGGCTTTTTCTGCCCACAAAGAAATTGGCAGCAGTCCTGACACAGGTCTGTTGATCCTGTTGACTCCCCCTCTCTCACTCACTCATTCCGTTTCTGCCGGGGCTGCAGGCTGGCCTTTTGTACTGGGCTTCTGCCTGTGTTACCGCCTTTTTCTGCCAACAAAGAAATACGCAGCAGTCACGATACAGCTCGATTGAGCTCGCTCATTCCCCCTCTCTCACTCGCTAGTTGTTTCTCTCCTGGCGCTGCAGGCTGCCCTTTTGTACTGGGCTCCTGCCTGCATTGGCACCTTTTTCTGCCTACAGAGAAATCCACAGATGTCCCGACAGAGCTCCATTGAGGTCGCTCACTCCCCCTGTGTCACTCACTCATTCTGTTTCTCCTGGCGCTGCAGGCTGCCCTTTTGTACTGGGCTCCTGCCTCTGTTGGCGCCTTTTTCTGCCCACAAAGATATCTGCAGCAGTCCCGACAAAGCCCAGTTGAGCTCGCTCACTCCCCCTCTCTCACTCACTCATTCTGGTTTTCCTGCCACTGCAGGCTGCCCTTTTGTACTGGGCCCCTTCGTGCATTGCTGCCTTTTTCTGCCCACAAACAAATCTGCAGCAGTCCCAACAGAGCTCTGTTGAGGTCACTCACTCCATGCCCCTCCCTCACTCATTCTGTGTCTCCCACCGCTGCAGGCTGCCCTTTTGTACTGGGTTCTTGCCTACATTGGTGGCTTGTTCTGGCCAGAAAGAAATCTGAAGCAGTCCCGAGACAGCACCACTGAGCTCGCTCACTCCCCCTCTCTCACTCACTTATCCCGTTTCTACCGGCGTTGCAAGCTGGCCTTTTGTACTGGGCTCCTGCCTGCGCTGCCGCATTTTCTACCCACAAAGAAATCCGCAGCAGTCACAAAACAGCTCTGGTGAACTCGCTCACTACCACTCTGTCACTCGCTCGTTCGGTTTCTCTTGGCGCTGCAGGCTGCGCTTGTGTACGGGGCTCCTGGCTGCGTTGACACATCTGTCTGTCCACAAAGAAATCCGCAGCTGTCCTGACAGAGCTCCATCGAGGTCGCTCAGTCTCCCTCTCTCATGTGCTCATTCTGTTTGTCCTGGCGCTGCAAGCTGGCCTTTTGTACTGGGCCCCTGCCTGCATTGACACCTTTTTCTGCCCACAAAGAAATCTGCAGCAGTCCTGACAATGCTCCGGTGAGTTCGCTCACTCCCCCTTCCCTCACTCGCTCTCTCGTTCTGTTTCTCCCAGTGCTGCAGGCTGCCCTTTTGTACTGGGCTCTTGCGTTGGGGCCTTTTTCTGCCCACAAACAAATCCACAGCAGTCCCGACAGAGCTCAGTTGAGCTCGGTCACTATCCCCTTTCACTCGTTCAATCTTAATCTGTCCCAAACACTGATTTCCCACAGTGACCATGTTATTCTGTGGCAGAAGTGCAAAAACATGTTTTATCCAGGATGTGAAAAATGACAGCTGTACTGTTCATAAGGAGGTGTGAAAAAAATGCTACTGTTGAAAATGTGGCGTGAAAATATTACAAATTTGCGAAGTTACAAGGGTGCGTGGAAACAGTTCAACGCACACTGGTAACACTTCGAGGCAGTATAGTGCAGTGGTTTAAGGCTCTGAGCTGCAAATCTGGTGCCATCCAGCAGACCAGACCTGGGTTTGAATCCCACAGCTTCCACTTGCATACTGTGTGACCCTGAGCAAGTCACTTAACTTCCCTGTGCTCCCAGGTCGCACCTGTAAAAAGGCTTTCAGCTTAGTGTGCTACTCCTGGTTAAACAATAAAAAAAAAAAACAGTCACGTTATGGAGTTTCATCACCAAATTTTCCACATAAGGATTTTAGGACCTCTGCTCATGAACAGTGCCACTGTCATTTTCTTAATCTGTCCCGAACACTGATTTCCCGCAGCGGCCATGTTATTCTGTGCCGCAACTGTGAAAACACATTTTGGTCAGGATGTGAAAAATGACAGCTGTACTGTTCATAAGGAGGTGTGAAAAAAATGCCACTGTTGAAAATCTGCCATGACAATATTACAAATCTGCGAAGTTACAAGAGTGCATGGAAAGTGTGCAACACACACGTGTAACACAGTCATTTGATGGGCTATCATCACCAAATTTTCAGCATAGGCATTTTAGGACCTCTGCTCATGAACAGTATCACTGTCAATTTCTTAATCTGTCCCAGACAGTGATTTCCGACAGCGACCGCTGTACTCTGCACCGGAAGTGCAAAAATGCATTTCGGCCAGGATGGGAAAAATGACAGCTGCACTGTTCATAAGTAGGTGTGGGAAAATGGCAAAGTTGAAAATCTGGAGTGAAAATATTATAAATTCGCTAAGTTACGAGCGTGCATGCAAACTGCGCAACGCACTCTCGTAACACAGTCATTTCAAGGAGTATCGTTACCAAATCTTTAACATAGGTTTTTTAGGACCTCTACTCATGAACAGTGTCACTGTCATTTTCTTAATCTGTCCCGAACACTGATTTCCCACAGCGACCATGCTATTCTGCACCGGAAGTGCAAAAACACATTTCTGCCAGGATGTGAACAATGACAGCTGTACTGTTCACAAGGAGCTGTGAAAAAATGGCAATGTTGAAAATCTGGCGTGAAAATATTGCAAATTCATGAAGTTACGAGCATGCGTAGCAACTGCGCAGCGCACGCTAGTAAAACAGTCATTTTTGGATTTTTTCCACCAAATTTGTAACATAGGCTTTTTGAGAGCTCACCTCATAAACACTGGCACTGTCGTTTCATTAATTGGTCCTGAAAGGTGATTCCGTGCAGTAACCGTGAAATCACCTTTTGGGGCCAATTAATGCCATGACAGTTCAAGAATTCATGAGGAGGGGTCCCAAAAACCCTATGTTGAAAATTTGATGCCAAAATTTCAAAAAATGACTAAGATATGCATTAAAGTTGGAAAGACCCCATTTATTCCATTATACAGCTTACCGGCATTTCCTCAGTTTGCGGTCGGCTTTGAAGAGTGCAGATGTGTTCCCGGTCCACCGAAGGTCATCACGCCGAGCTCTGGAGGTAAGTATGGGGTGAGCAGGGTGTGGAGAGGCAGGGTGCACAGTGAGTGGGTGCGGGTTGTGGGGGGAGCAGGGAGACCGCCGAGCGACAGTTTCCTTTTTTACAGGTTTAAAAAAA
Organism: Neoceratodus forsteri; assembly: GCA_016271365.2. NCBI lineage: Eukaryota > Metazoa > Chordata > Ceratodontiformes > Ceratodontidae > Neoceratodus > Neoceratodus forsteri. Next base: position 285,302,555 of record CM057459.1, read on the forward strand.
AAAAAAGACATTTTGGGACTGTTTTTATGTTGTTTACTTTACAGGGGCATGTGACATACTGGGGTGGGCTCCCAGCATGCCACCGGACTCTTTCTTTGGGGGGGGGGCAGCAGTAGCCAATGGGGATTGGGCACCCGTTGGCACACAACAAAGGGGGGTTAGATTATGCCAACAGGGATTTGGCACCCGTCAGCAGACAATGAAAGTGGGGGTTTACAGAATGCTGACGAGGGTGGGCTCCCTCGTTGCCAAAATCAACATTGGGACACAAAGCCGACGGGGATTGGGGCCCCCGTCTGCAAATAAACATGGTGGGGGGGGGTTATATTGTTTGTGAACATGGCAGCAATCCGCCGCCATGTTCACAAACAATATCAATGTTTCTAGATCCTGCCCTGCAATGACGGGTCACTCCCTCATTGCAGCGGATGACTGACGCTGCAATACCGAGGCAGCCCCTGACTGCAGCAGCTAAATTGTCACAAGTTGGTGGCACACTGGCTGAACTAGTGTCATCAGCAGTGTACCACAGCATTGGGGGAAGTGGGACAAGCCTTTGCAGGCTGTGGGGGCATTGGCCACAACAGTGCCGTGCCTCCACAAACTGCTTGTGGAGAAAGCTGCCGCAACATGTTTCTTGTGCATGCGCGCAATCAACATAAAAAATTGAGGCAGTCCAGAGAAGGGCAACCAAAATGGTGCAGGGACTGCATCAGAAAACATATGAGGACAGATTAACGGAGCTCAATATGTATACCCTAGAGCAAAGGAGGGAGAGAGGTGATATGATCAAAACATTCAAACACCTTAAGGGCATTATCAAGGTGAAAGAGTCTAACATGTTTCAATATAAGAAAAATAGCAGGACAAGAGGACACAGCATGAGATTAGAGGGAAGCTGATTAAAGGGTAATGTGAGGAAGCTCTTTTTCACAGAAAGGGTGGTGGATGTATGGAATGGCCTACCTCAGGAAGTGGTGGATATGAATTCAGTGCAGGGCTTCAAACAGGCATGGGATAGGCATAAGGGAGCAATACAGATGAGTATGAATAGATAGGCCTTTGACAGAGCAAAGGCTGATGGCGCATTCATAAGGTAGAAAAAGAAATGGGCAAACTGGATGGGCCTTGCAGTCCTCATCTGCCGTCAACTTCTATGTTTCTATGTTTCTTGAAACTGCCCACCATCCTACAAGACAATCACCTAGTAAGGTGTTTCATTTGTCCACTACTCTCAGTAAAAAAATGTCTCATCTCCCTCCTGAATCTTCCCCCCTCCAATCTAAGTCCATGCCCTCTCATGTCCCTCCCTCTTCTCATCTGGAAAATCCCTCCTGTGTTGGTCTTGTTTATCCCTTTCAAGTACTTAAAGGTCTTAATCATATCCCCCATCCCTTCTCTCCTCCAGTGAACACATACTCTCCCAGCCTGTCCTCGTAGGGTTTGCTCTCTAATCCCTAGATCATCTTTGTGGCTCTTCACTGCACCCCTTCCAACAATCTGATGTCCTTCATCAGGAATGGGCACCAGTACTACACACAGTACTCCAGGTGGGGCCTGACCAATGACCTATACAGTGGCAGGATAACCTCCCTCCTTTTGGAGGCAATCCCTCTTGCAATACACTCCAGCATTTTGTTGGCTTTTGCTGCCACCTTCCTGCACTGAGCATAGTTGTTCATGCTCCCTCTAATGATCACTCCTAGGTCCTTTTCCTCTGTGGAGCTCCCCAAATGTACCCCAATTCAAGTGATAATCCCTCCCCTGGTTTCTGGCTCCTTAGTGCAGAACCTTGCACTTCTTGGTGTAGAACTCCAACTGCCATGTTTCCGTCCACTCCTGCTGCTTAGTCAGGTCTTCCTGCAATCCCTTCCACCCCTCCACATCATCAACCACAGCTCCCATCTCGGTATCATCTGTGAACAGACTGCTCCTGCTCTGGATCCCATGTGAGATATCTGCAATAAAAATTCTAAACAGCACCAGTCCCGGGGTACCCCGCTAGTCACCACTCTCGATATATTAAAACTTCTAGCCTCACAAGCACATAAGATAAATCATAACCGTTACAAATGAATGTTGCACTATAAATTTTTTATTTATAGTAAATTGTTGTATGTTTTCTTTGTCGTACTGTATTATATGTAGTTTAAGTACTGGAAATCATAGTCCTTGTTTGGATTATTTACTGACTGTATATATATTTTTTTTAAGATATTTAAACAGGACTACCTTGAAAATGGGACTTCGGTCCTAATCGTGTGAAATGTACCATCCTTGTATTCTGTACAAAAAGAAAGATTTTTTTACTACTACTATTTAAGACAGGCCAAAATGTCATCAGTGTGTGGGATATTAATGTAGAGGTAGGTTACATCCATCGTGGCTAATATGGTATTAGGTGGTAAGTCCCTAAAACCAGAGAGTTTATGCAGGAAATGTGTTCTGAATATAGCTGTTCCTTTCTAGAACAAGTGGTTTTAAAATAGTTTCTATAAAGCCAGAGATCGCCTCTGTCACAGTACCATTCCCAGATATTATCAGTCTCCCTGGATTCCCAGGTTTATGGATCTTGGGCAACACGTAAAATGTCCCTGGCCTAGGTTCATCAGGGATGAGATCAATTACTCTATTTATTTATTTTATATATTATAATAATCGGAAATACACCTTTGGGTCATAGGGAGTTACGGAGGAATACAAAAATACATAGGAGTTAGTCATACAGTGAGTAGTAAAATAAAATCTTAGGGCAGCACAGGTCCATCGTTAAATGTTAGAAAAGCAGAGAAACTCAGGGACATTTGCCAGACCCAGCATTAGATGAGGTGCAAGTTAGTCCAGTAGTGAAATGCAAGAGGGACACTTAGGACTAAGTGTGGAGGTCAAATGTAGGGATGAGAGGTGGAGAAGGGGGCTAGGGACAGTCATATATTGATAGCGAAAGGAGCAGGCTTTTGAGGTGGGACTTGAAAGGGCCTAGTTTTGGTTCATGAAAGATGGGAGTGGGGAGCTCATTGAGCCATCTAGGGGCCAGTCACAGAAAGGCCCTTTGGCCAAGGGAGGTCCTACAGTGGGGGACAGTTATGAGAGACTTCGTAGCAGTTCTGGTGGGTCTGTTTAAGTGGGGTAGGTTGGAGTAGAGGGAGAAGCCCCAGGGGAGCAAGGTTGAGAAGCATTTTCTTGGCTAGGAGACAGGTGTGATATTTAAGTCTCAAGTCGAAGTTTAACCACTGGGACTGTCTATATAAGTCACAGGTATGGGTAAATCTGTCACAGCCTGTGATAAGATGACAAGCTTTGCTTAAGGTGATTTTGAGGTGGCTTAAGGCAGTCTGATCAACGGAGCCATATATAACAATGCCATAGACCATAATGGAGAGTACAGAGGAAGACAGCCACACAGATGGCTTCAGGGAGCGTACCAGGTCATAATGTCGTACCCTTAATAGCGTACGGCATTATGGCGCATCCCAGACCTGTGTGCTCTCAGAGTTGGACCTCCCCCAGAGTTAGAATCTTTAGTGGGGGGGTCCAGGAGCGCAGCCCCCCATAACAGGTGGGTGGGGGCAGAGCCCCCCACAGAACAAAAAATAACATGAAATCATGCAACGCAATTAAGTCGCACAGCATTCTGCCATGCAACATTTTTACCCTGTGCCTTCAGGGGGAAGATAGTGCTTGAGGTGGTAGAGGAGACCAAGATGAGTGTTTAGAGAGGTGGATAGGAGCTGGATATGGTTATGAAAGGAGAGAGATGTGTCTAAAGTTATGCCCAGGTATTTAAAAGTGTTTGCCTGTTTACTCTGTCTTGGACATGCTTAGAAAGTGATTTTTTTTTTTATTTTAGTTTTTGTTGACTGGGTAAGTGCACTAGACAAATCCTGCCTATTTTCAGGCACGGCCCGGGGGAGGGGGGATACAGATGAATGCCAACTGACCTTGAACCAGATTAAGCTGTTGGTGGTATTTTTAGTGAATGAGGGAAATTTGGCCAGGACACCGTGGAAATTCCCCTACTGCATTGCTGGCAGTAGGGGGACCTGCTGACGACAGTCTGCAGAATGGCAGACCCTGCACGACCTTGCATTTCGTTAGATGGCCTGGTGAAGGCTACGAGTTTGAGTGTGGCTGTACCTGCTATTACGGATGATTCTTCACTGTTACAGGAACACAGGGTATCTATCAAGCATTTACCTGCTATTGCAACAAATTTACCGGAGATGGCCGGCGGAGTTCCAGTATCGGAGAGTGTAATGCACACAGTTGGCAGTGATACAATTCAGGAGCTGGATTTTGTGAGTACGGGAAATCTCCCGGTTAACACTTGTCTGAATTCCTCAGAGTTGGCTGGGGCCCACTGTGTCACTATGGAAGCTGTACCAGGGGAACAGAACGCGGAGGAGACCGCTTTTCAAATGCAACCTAGCTTTTCCACGTCACAAGCGATGCGACAACAGTTTGGACTTCCACAAGAGGAAAAGGACTGTTTACCAGAGGACTGGTCGGCGGCTAAAGCGCTTAATTAATCGGGATGGACGCGCACTGCGTCAGGACAATGGATCCCTGACTTTTCTTGGGGCAACGATGTATCTGGCAGCACAGCTGCAAAGCATGCCACCGGAGACAAAACCCTGAGCTCAGGTGCTGACTTTTTGTTCTCAGACAGGGCCCAGCCTGTTAAACCAATACAAATGGGAAGGGATCGTGTGTTGGCCTTGTCTAGGCCAAGCACATCCAAAGAGGGATAACAGGGCTCTGGGCAGGGGCAGGCAGGCTCTAAACCTTCTGACAGTGATATCCTTAATCCTCAGCAGTCTAGGGAAAATACCTATGTCAGAATTGTTTAAAAATAAATTGGAACAGGCACCACGAAGAAATGCTGTTAGACTACGTTATAAAGGGGGTTTAATTGAGCACCCTGATAGATATTACATTTCCAAACAACTTTTAAAAGGTTCTATGAGTTTTTTTTCCTGCTGACATCTATGCCTTGATTCATGTGTCAGGAGAAGATTCTTTTGACATCAGTTTCAAGGCTAATGCTCACTTGGAAAAATTTTGGGAGAAATATGCTGCTCTCAAAACTACCCCTTTATGGACTCCCTTTTATGCCATCCCACTTACCAGACCCCAGATTCGTTATGTGGCTATAATGTTTCGCAATGAGGGAGTCAATGTCAGTGACATATATCACTGGCTTCAGAACAGATGTGACATTCTAGGCCCCCCTGAAGCCCTCCTTGACACAGAAGGAATATGGACGGGAGGGTGGAAATTTAAGGTGAAACTTTTTCAGGTTAATTCCGATATTATCCATCTCCCCAACAGTTTTTTTTTTGGGAAAAGATAGAGGGGTTTGTTTCTATGGAGGTCAGCCACGAGCCTGTTACAAATGTGGAGCAAGAACCCATATCAGTAGTGCTTGTGACATGTTGAAATGTTCTTTATGTGGGGGGTATGGACATTCCATGGACTTATGTGACAATATTTTCCAATGTAACTTATGTGATGATAAGGGACATGTTTTCCATCAGTGCCCCTGGGCAAAACAGAACCGTTCTGAAGGCTGGGATCAGGATGATTTATTAAACAAAGCCCAAAAAAAGAGGAGGGATTCCACCTGTAGTTTCCCTCCAGATGTACAAGGAGACGGCATAAAACAACACGATTCCACAATGGTGTCTGAGCCTTCAGTAATAGATGTGGACATGTCTACATCTGGGTCCCAAACCCCTGCAGAAGGTGTTATACACCTAAATATGCCCTTGCTTCCTGAAAAACAGGTTCTTCCTAAATCTATGCCGCCACCTTTTGAGACTGTAAAAGGTAGGTGTTTTACTAGGGCTTCTCTCAGACATTCAACTATAGGCCCAATCCCTACAGAAAACATGTTTGCGCCTTTGCAGGATGATGTGGGGGATTCTGATTTAGAATCCGATACCTCCCATCGGTCGGAATTAGCTACTGAAGATGAGGATAGTAGGGCTACGGAATTGGCAAAGGAGAAAAAACGGAAAAAACGGAAAGCAAGCCTTAGTCAGAAAGGGGGACCTTGACCTTAACTACACTTCTTATGGCTACTTTGCAACTAGCTTCTTATAATGTCTGTAGCCTAAAGGCATATAAAAAAACAGATTTCAATCTTGGCTTATTTAGATTTATTAAAGCTAGATGTTATTTTCTTGCAGGAAACCAGAGTTTCCTCTATTTTTGAAATAGAACAATTGAAAAGACGCTGGGTTTGGGGGCCTTCCTATTGGACATTTGAGTCAGATACTGCTGATGGGATTGGGATCTTATTTAAAAATACTAATTTCAAAATTACTAAATTAGTGGATGTAAGGCCTGGTCGTGCTCTAATTTTAGACTGCTCATTAGGGGATTTTGTTTTTCGTTTTATTAATATCTATGCTCCCCAAACTAAATCAGCTTGGATTGAATTATTTGAGGAAATCAAACCATTTCTTTACACCAGAAGGCACATTATATGGGGTGGAGATTTTAATTGTGAGACAGATGTAAAATATTCTGGAACTTCAGCGAAAAAAATGTATTGTGATTCACATGCTCTACAAAACATTGTAGGGGATGCAGGACTCTCTGATGCCTATAGAAGTTTACATTTACATCATGGGGCAACCTATTATAGACATATATATGCTACCCGGATAGATATGATATTCATATCCAAATATATTAAACCTATTTTTAGTACGGTGACACCTACGGAATTTTCTGATCACCACATTCTTGTATGTGATTTTTGCTTAGCTGACATCCCAACTAGAATGTTGTCCTCCATACAAAGGTGGTGGTTAAATATGTCCTTTTTAGAGATGCCCGACTATAATCACAAATTAGAGTTTTTTTTGCAGCTAAAAATTTCACTACATGTATGTTTGATAATGTATACGATTGGTGGTTAAACACTAAACCAGAACTGAAGGATCTATTTATTAGTTGGGAAAAGTACAGAGCTAATTCTAATTATTTACAATATTTAACTTATAGAAATCAGCTATATAAGCTTATGTCTTTTCCCCCAAAAGATCATGCAAAATACAATTCGCAAATCTCTGAGATAAAACGACAAATGAAACTATATCAATATGATAGGGCTAAATCTTTGGAAATGGAGTTCAGATTTGGGACACAAAAACAGCCTGCTTCTGACCCCTATAAGGCTTGCAAATCAACGCTAGAGAAAACAGTGATGTCAGGTTTGTATAAATCTGATGGTAACATAGTAACTACAGATGTAGAAATGTTACTGGTAATGCAACAATATATTAAGGAGATTTTTTCCGACAGTAGCAGTTTTTCAGCAGATGTTTTTCCTAATCAGTCTTTAGGCCCATTACCACAGGTGGGAGAATCTATGAAACAGCTTTTAACCCAACCTGTTTTTACATATGAAGTTGAAGAAGTTATTAAGCATTTAACTGTAGGAACATCTCCAGGATTAGATGGCATACCTAATGATTTCTATAAAACATGTATTACATATATGGGGGATTTTTTACCGTTAGTATTTAAATCACATGTTAACCGCTGATTCCCCTTGTAAAGATTTTACTATTTCTCTTTTGAGTTTTCTTTATAAAAAGGGAGACAAGAAGTTATTGTTGAATTGGCAACTTATTAGTCTCCTTAATAGTGACTACAAGATTTTAGCTAAAATTTTGCATAATCGCCTAATAAAGGTAGCAGAGTTTAATTCATCCTGCTCAGACTTGTGCTATTCCCTCTCGAAAAATTCAACATAATTTATATTTGTTAAGGGATCTTTTTGAGAGCTGTAAACTTAATACTCGTCCAGGCTTAGTGACAGCTTTGGATCAGGCTAAAGCTTTTGATAAAGTTAGACATTCGTATCTTTTTCATATATTATTACAATATGGTATTCCTAAGAAATTTGTACAGTGGGTTACCTTGCTTTATAGTCAGGCGGCTCTAGTTCCTATAGTTAATGGACTTTTTGGAAACGAGATTAGAAAAGGTAGAGGGGTCAGGCAGGGTTGCCCGTTAAGTCCCCTATTGTATGCATTTGTGCTAGATCCTGTTATTAGGAGAATCAATTGGGATCACAGTATAATTGGGCTTTCTCCAGCTCCTCAGTTAGAAACAGAAATAATTACAGCTTATGCTGATGATGTGACTTTATTAGTGGCAGATGTCACATCTTTGGAAAAAGCATTAGAGGTTTTTAATTATTTTGGGCATTTTTCTGGGGCACAACTTAATATGGATAAAAGTTTTGTTTTTTCTTTAGATTCTATGCAACCTAATTTGAATGATTGTTTATGTATATCATTTTCAGTTTCACCCCAAAAGATTTTAGGCATCTCATTTGGGCATGGAGATATGGCCACCTATAATTGGGAACAGCAGCTACTTTTGGGGGGAAAGTAAAATTAACTTATTGAAACAGTGGAAATTTGGAAAAAAAAAAGCGGGTTTTGATTATAAAAAAATATGTATTGCCGGTATTTCTTTATTTAAGTTATCTTTATCCACCACCAGTTCATTTAGAGACAAGATTATACAGTGTTTTTTTCAAATGATATGGGGTAATCGGTTGAACCCTGTAAAACCGGATATTACATATCTTCCTATTAAAAAAAGGAGGTTGCAGATGGTGAATCCTGTGGTTTTTTTACCACTATTTTTTTATTTTCTTCTTTTAATTTTCTATGGTCTTTAGCGATTTCAAAACGGCAACAATGGACACAGTTCCTATGGCATCAGTATTTTACGAAATGGTCTTTGCTGCCTCCTAAAATTTTGGGGTCAGATAATCTTCCCAGTTATGGGATTTCTTCTTTGAAGAAATTGCATTAATGGAAAGTCTCCTTTCAAAAATTACTCTCCTTAGATAGGAAAACCTTTTATACATATATAGTGTATGAAGTTCAACATACAGTACATCACTTCTTTTTCCAGACTGTATGCCTACTAGAATGCTTTCTGCATTATATAAATTGACAGATTTTAGATTGCCTGTTCAGACATGGGACATTGTATGGATTTCAGCTCAGGGGAGATTAGGAGTCAGAGGGAATCTGAAACATAAACCACAAACTGATAGATATTGTCTTAGGCCCACACGTATCAATATGGAAGAAAGCCAGTCTCATTTTTTTCTAGACTGTACTGAGAGTAAAGTGTTCTGGAGTACAACAGCTCTTCACTGGGATATGCCATATTTATCTTTACTTTCCTATAGCACCTTAGTTTTAGGTGATTATACAGGGGTTTGGAACAAATATCATAAAAGTACTTTAAATGTTTTTTTTTTTGCATTTCTTCAGTATTTTCTATGGCAGGCCAGATGTCAGTATGTATTACAGCAACAGCAAGTTCTGCATTCTGTTATTATTTCACAAGTTGAGACAGGGATGTTAAAAGTTAAAGAAAAAGATTATTGTAAATTTTCTGTAAAAAAACTGGCTCGTTTTTGGAGATTTTTTTCCCTTTTGACTGTATTTATTTTCCTTTTATTGTATTGGATTTGCGATTTATTTGTGTGTATGTATTGAATGTCATTAATGATATGAACAATTGTTTGGAGTTATTTCAGTTTATTCTGTGATGTTATGTTTATTTTGTTTAATAAACTTCCCCTACTCTTTTCGATAAGTGCCATGGGACCTTTAATATCCACCTGAACTACCACCAATCCAGGCAGATGGGACCTCGGTTTAACGTCTCATCCTAAAGACAGCACCTCAGAAGTGCAGCATCCCTCTCATGCTGCACTACAGTGTCAGTACTGGGATATTAAGCCAAGTGCCAGATGTGGGAACTGAACCCACAGCCCTCTGATCTCCCAGCATCAGAGGTGAGCGTGCTACCTACCGAGCCACTGACACTGCTGATTTACCTTTAGTACTAGATGTATTGTGCAGTCAGGTCACTGGCTAGTTCTCTGTAGTAGTGGTGATCTGTTAATTCTCTGTTAGCTTCATTGATATAATCCTCATGGTTTAAGATCACAACTGCAGAACCTTTATCAACTATTTTTTATAACAATGTTATGATTAGATTTCAGTGATTGTATTGCTTTCTGTTCTAATGGGGGAGAGATTATAGTGCATCTGTTTTTGCTTGTTCAGGATCTGGCAATTAATTCTCGGCAAAAACACAGAATGTAAATGTCTAGTTTAATATTATACCCACTTGGTGGTGGGGGGGTTAAATCAGATTACTTTTTCTTCTCCAGGGAATTGCTGATGTCTGGGGCATCTTCCTTGCTATAAAAAAATTTATACAAGTCTCAGTCTACGGAAGTATTCTTCTAATTGTCCACAAAACTGTATCTTGTCAGGTTGTCTCGGCAGAATGTGAATCCCTTAGAAAGTACAGTTAATTCTTCGGTAACCAGCCTGTGGCTGGACACATTAGCACCAGAGAATAGTTCAGCAGCATTATCTCCATGTTCGATGTTGTTATTGTCTCCTTTACTGGTACTGAGAAATGTGGCTTGTTGGAGGTTATCCAGCTTCGTGTTCTTTTTGAACATCGCTGTCTTTAAAGATGTCATGCTGTTCCTGTGATTCTTCCAGGAATTTTGGTTTCAGCTTAACAGTCATTCCCCCTAGTCTAGCAGAAAGCCTCTCAAACCCCTTTTCTAACTGAACTTTTTTAGAGCATGTTCTGTGAATGAGATGGTTTCTTAGTTTGTCAGAGATCCTCTGACAGAGCTGTTCAGCATATTTTGAATTAGAAGTTTTCTTTAATGGACTGCAGATGGTAAGGCCATTAAGGATAATATTCAGTTTTTTGCACTGTGTTTTTAAGGGACTTGCATTCTGCCCAACAAGACAACTGGACAAATTTCAGTCTTATGGAGAATTACAATGCCTCTGTAGACTGAGACTTAAAAAAAATAATTTCATAACAAGGAAAACACCCCACACACAGCAATTCCTTGGAGAAGAAAAACAAGTAATCTGATTTTACTAGTCCCACCCCCCCCAAGTGGGTGTAATATTAAACTGGGCACTTACATTGTGTTTTCACCAGAGTGTCAATTGCCAGATCCTGAACAAGCAAAAATACATACACTATAACCTCTCTCCAATTAGAACGGACAGCAATGCAGTCACTGTAAACTAACCATAACATTGTAATAAAAAAAGCTGATAAAGGTTCTGCAGTAGCAATCTTAAACCATGAAGATTATGTAAATGAAGCTAGCAGACAATTAAAGGAGTACAACTGGCCAGCCTGGTGGCATGGAGTGTTGAGGTGCTGGACACCACATCGGCAACCCAGTTTCGGGAATGAGCCCGGGCCGCCGTGGGTTGGCAGGGGTGAGAGAGGATTGAGCGTCCAGAGGACTGCTCTCCTCTCTTAGGGAGGGATACAGGGACAGCCCAGCATTGCAGCAGCCCCCGGTGGAGACCGTAGGCACTGCTATGTTTAAGGGCTAAGGTAGTGGGATGCAGAGCCGCATCAGACATCACTGCACATCTGGGCTCTAGGGGGAGGGAGGCAGGGCGTAACAAAGAAAAATCCCTGCTGGTGGGGATAGGCGAAGGCACCATGAACCCCGGAAGCCACACTCCAAGGCCAGGCACCTCTCCTCGTGTGCCCCTCCCCATCTGCCTGGCAGATTGGATTATAGATAGAGCGCCCTGGGAGGATAGGGTGACCCTACTTCAGAGCGGTACGGGATGAGGAGTAGTGCAGGTCGGTATGGGGTGAGAAGTAGTGCGCTTCAGGCAGGAGTTAGAGCTCCAAGGGTAAGTGACTGCTGGAGAGAGTTCCCCTTCAGGCGGAGTACAAAAAAAGAGTTTAAAAAAAAAAAAGGAGTACTACTGGCTGACGTGAAGCGCTAACCGCCGCACAGATCGAGGCTTTGCCTCAAAGATCCCCCCCCCATATGCACCTTATTAAATACAGCATTTTATTACCTGATGACTCGTAACCCTCCAGTGCAGCTGGCATGTTGAAATATGGTGCTCCTCTCCCCTGGGATCGCACAGGAAATACCACCATATCATGACACGACAATGCCCCTTCTTGTTGTTTGCTCATATGTACAGACATTTTAAAATATTGGTATTTCCCATGCCCAGTGCTGTTTTGACAAAATTTGCGTAAATACCATGTCTTTGCTAGATATACACATGGCATTTAGGCAAATTCTACAAAACAGCACTGGGCATGTGAAATACCAATATTTTAAAACTTCCATACCATATGGGGAAACAGGAAGCGGCAAAGCCACGTCACGATATCAGTATCTTTCCAGCACGATCCCAGGGGTGAGGAGCATCATATTACAACATGCCGGTTACACCAGAGGATCATGGGGGGGGAAGGTGTTTAAAAGTGATCAGATAATAAAATGCTTTATTTAATAAGGTACATACAGGGGGAATCTTTGAGGTGAAGCCTCGATCTGTGCACTGGAAACGTCGGGCTTCACCTAAGCCAGTAGCACTCCTTTAACAGATCACACCTACTACAGAGAACTGGCCAGAGACCTGACTGCACATTACTCCAGGAAACTATGGGACATAAGAAAAAATTACTCACCATAGTAATGTTGTTTCTTCTAATGGAGTCTTGCTGTATTCTGACTATATGCAGTTAGCCTCAGTACTTGAACTGCCCCAGAAAGAAAGGGGTTAACTCTATGCCAAAGCATAGAATGTTGAGCTCGAGTTCGGATTTCAAACCTCTGTCTCTGATACATTCTAATGTAAACATCAGATTCTTATGAGCACTAATACTAACTAACTAGCTTAAGAAATAGTTTTAAAAATGTTAAGCCATAAGCAACAATAGCTTGGGTCCAGAAAGACTCAAGTCAAGAATCCAATAAGAAAATCTTATGTAGAAAGTGATAACAAGTAATAATAATAATTTAAAATTCAACAATACCCAACCTAGCCAAGATGGGTTCAATAGGTACACCTCTGGGGTGCAATACTGCACCTGCCAACCCACATCCCAAAATAGGATCTGAGAGGGGAGACAAGGAGGTAGGTCAGAATACAGCAAGACTCTATTAGAAGAAACAACATTACTATGGTGAGTAATTTTTTCTTCAAACAACATGAAGTCTTTCTGTATTCTGACTATATGTAGACTACCAAGCAGTACCCCCCCCCGGAGGAGGGGAGGAGGCATCCACAGAACCTACTTTGGGAAAAGGCTCTGCAGAACTGCTGTGCCAAACCTAGCATCACTTCTGGCTTGAATATCTAGACAGTAATGCTTGGTAAATGTGTGAACAGTTTTCCAGGTGGCTGCTTTACAGATTTCCAACAGGGGACTATCCTTAGTTGCTGCCAAAGAGGCAGCTGTACCCTTGGTCGAATGCACCCTATTTGTCCTGAGGACCAACTTATCCTTGTGAAAGGAAATAAAGTCAGGTTCTGACAGGGCCTGCAACTCACTGATTCTCCTGACAGAAGTAATGGCTACCAGGAATAGTCTTCCAAGTCAAATATTTTAGCTCAGCTGAAGACAAGGGTTTGAAGGGAGACTGCATGAGCAGTGCAATACAGATATTCAGATCCCAAGCAGGAGTTGGCTCCTTAAAGGGAGGGTTGAGATGAACCAGACCTTTGAAAAACTTACTGAACACAGGATTAGAAGCCAGGGAAGATCCCTTCCCTACAGAAAGAAAAGCAGACACAGCTGCTAGGTGAACTTTAAGAGTGGCAGGCCTGAAGCCTAGGCTATTCGAATGGACTAAAAAGTCCAAGACTGGAAATGCCAGCAGAATCCAGCTGTATATTCCTCTGAGAGCACCAGATGCTGAATCTCTTCCACTTAGAACTGTAAGCTTTTCTGGTAGAAGGTTTCCTAGAAACCCTCAAAATGTCCAAAACTCCTGGTGAGAGACGCAATCCTTCATACTCTAACTCTTCAAGAGCCAGGCTTTGAGTCTGAGAGACTGGAGACTGGGGTACCAAATCCTCCTCTGGGAGGAGGACAGGAGGTTGTGCCTTCTGGGAAGGCAGAGAGGAACTGTCACTGCCAAGGACAGCAACAGAGGATACCAAGGTTGCCTGGCCCAGTCTGGTGCCACTAATATTTCTGTGCAGGGTTGAGACCTGATTTTTATCAGTACTCTGAATATCTGAGGAAAAGGAGGGAAGGTGTATAGAAACCTGTTTGTCCAATCCAACAGAAGAGCATCCCGAGGAACAGACCCCAGAATTGGAGGTCTGCAACAGAACAGAGGAAGCTGATGATTGTCTGGGACTGTGCAAAGAGATCTATCTCTGGAGGGCCCCATCTCCTGAAAATGATCTGAAGAACTTGGTAATTCAGGGACTACTCGAGATGACCCTGAGAAATCCTGCTGAGGTCATCTGCCAGCACACTGTCCTTCCCTGGAAGATACACTGCTATCAGAGAGGTCTGGAGAGAGTAAGCCGATTACCATACCTTCATGGCCTCTGTGCACAAGGCCATGGATAGAGTGCCCCTTGCTTGTTTATGTACCACATGGTAGTGATGTTGTCTGTCCTGACTTGCACCACTTTCCCTTGAATCAATGCCGAGAATGCTTGAAGGGCAAGGAACATAGCCCTGAGTTCCAGAAGACTGATGTGAAGGGAAGACTCCTGCTGTGACCACATGCCCTGTGCAGTGAGGTTCCCCAAATGAGCTCCCCAACCCAGAAGAGAAGCATCTGTTATGAGAACAACTAAGGGTGTCTAGTGAAGGAAAGGGACTCCTTGCCTGAGATGGTCCTCCTCCAACCACCACTGGAGAGCCTGGACAAGAGTCTGAGTTACTGGAATTAACTTGGTCAGGGGGTCCTTTTTCTGAGACCAGAAGGACCTTAGGTGAAACTGAATGTACTTCATTTGGAACCTGGCCCCCTGGACCATTGCAGTGGAGGCTGCCATGTGGCCTAGAAACTGAAGAAAATGCCTGGGTGGCTGAGACACTCGAGGTCTGAAACAGATTGCCAGATTTGTAAGGGCCTGCACCCTTGGAAGAGGGAGAAATGCCTTTGTCTGAATGGTATCCAGCTCTACCCCTATAAAGGTGAGAAACTGAACTGGTTCCAGGACTGACTTGGAAAGATTGAGGAGAAACCCTAGGGAACCTAGAAGCCTTTGGGTAACAGCCAGAGCTGATGACTTGGTCTGAAGACTGGCCTACAATGAGCCAGTCATCTAGATAAGGAAACACAGAAATGCCCTGCCTTCTGAGGAAGGCTACAACCACTGCTAGGCATTTTGTAAAGACTCTGGGAGCAGACGTCAGGCCAAAGTGCATTGCTCTGAACTGATAATGACCTGAGGGCAACTTAAATCTGGGGTACTTTCTGTGGGAGTATTTGACTGGAATGTGAAAACAGGCATCCTTGAGGTCCAGAGAGGCTAGTCAGTCTCCTGGTCTCAGAGAGGAAAGAATGATTCCCAGAGTCACCATTTTGAATTTTGGCATTGTAAGATGTTTGTTCAGATATCTTGGGTCTAGGATGAGTCACCACTCCTGTCTTTTTTGGGGAAAGAAAGTATCTTGAGTACAAGCATTTCCCTCTGTGCAATACAGGAACTTGCGCCACCACTTTTAGGAGCAATAAAGAGGAGACCTCTGCCTCTAAAGCAGCTGTTTCCAGAGGTGTGGCAGGCTTGAAAGGCCGTGTTCTTATTTTGGGGTATCTTTTGAAATTGAGAGCAAGTCCCTTGTTTACTACTTCCAGGACCCATTTTTCTGAAGTGACAAATAAACCAGCCTGCCCCCCACTGGAAAAGAGGAGGCAACCCGGTCTGACACATCAAGGTGTCTGCTTGGCAGGAGTCCTAGGCTGAGAAGTGGATGCAACCCTGCTCATCCCCCTTCTGCCTCTCCCTCTGAAGAACCCCCTCTGCTGAAAAGCAGAAGAAGCCTGGGCTTAGTAAAAATGCCTGTGAAAAGGCCTGCCTCTGCCAGCCCTAGACTGCTGCTTCTGAGGAACCGCCTGCTTTCCTTGGCCTTGGCCACTGCACTCCTGTAGGTGGTCCTATATTCATCCATTTTCTTCATGTACGTCTCTGTTTGCTCCCCAAACAGAGAGTTCTGTATAACAGGGAAATCCATGGCCTTAGCCTGGGTATCCAGTGAGAGGCTAGTACATCTGAGGCAAGCAAATCTTCTTAAGCAGACAGATGTAGCCATGACTCTTGATGACACATCACTGTAGTCCACAGCAGCATGAAACTGAACTTTGGATGCCTCAATTCCATCTGCAGCCACCTCCTCCAGCTCCTTGGCCAGCTGGGGTGGGGCATTCTTTGCTAGTTCCAGAACTGTATCCCAACTAGATTTCTGGTATCTAGCCACATAGGCCATATAAGAGGTCTGCCTGAGTTCCAAGGAGGATGCTAAATACTGCTTTCTTGCTATAGCATCCGCCTTCCTGGAATCCTTATCTGGGCTGTGTGAAGCCAAGGGAATATTAGCCTTATCACAGGCTGCAGCCTGCACAACCCCAACATGGTTGCAATGATCATACAGGAATTCCGTCCCAGAACCTGACAACATATACCTCCTGTTCATCTTTTTATCCACAGGAGGTACAGAAGTGGGAACCTGCATAATTTTTTTAGTCTGTTTCCCCTAAGATTTGTGCAAGGGAATGGACAGTCTATTTGACTCTGGAACATCCATCATTTCCACAAAGTCAGGTTCCTCTTCCTCTTCAGAAGCTACCACAGTTGGAAGATGAAGAGTTTCTGCTACTTTTTTGTAAAACAAAAAGTGGGAGGGGGACTCAAAGTCTGGGAGGAGAAAGAGAGGGAGGCCTGTCTCGGGAGATGTCAGGCTCCACTGGCTCATCTAGGCCTCCAAAATCATCTGCTTCCTCTTCTTCTCCTTCCCACTCCCACTCCAATATATAAAAGGCCTCCAGATCATATTCAGAGAGAACCTGAACCAACTCAACCAACCGCCTTGTAGAGGTCGTCGGTTCAGTCAGATTGGGGTGAAGCAACTGAACTATGCCGATTGCTTTCACAATTTCCTCAGCAGTTGGGATCTGTGGGTTTGGATCTGAACCAACAGACTTTCTTTTTCTCTTGGATGGAACCAATCCCTCGGAATCTGCTTTCCTTTTGCCAGAGGAGGTATCGCCTGGGTCAGCAGGCACCTCCTCAGGTTTGGTCGGAACTGAACCAGGCTGACCATCCTGATCAGTGGATTTTTCAGTTGCTTTTTCCTCCAGCCGATTTAAATGCTTTTCCAGCATGGTTTTAGGGAAATTAGCACATATTTGGCAGTCTGTTTTAAGGTAGTCAAACACCAGACAATAAACACAGACGAGGTGGGGGATCAGCCTTAGCAAAAGGCTCCCCACACTCTGTGCAGTGTTGAAACCCAGTGGGACCGGTTTTCTTTTTGGGTTTCTCAGACTTTGCCTTTTCTATTCAAGTTACCCAAAACAGCGTTCAAGCCAAGTAACACCAAACTCTCGGTCACCAACTGGTTCAAGGGTTGTGGAATAAAACATGGGTTTTTTTAGACCGAAAGATATAGGACACCACAATACGGAGAACTTTTTTTTTAGAAAAACAAAGAATTACTTCGGTTCCACACCGGAACGACTGATGAGAGACCAAAAGAAAAACAATTTCTACCACTATCTGCCACTCACACTACCTGTACCTTAGACAGAGATTTGATGACAGACAAAGAAAATGGTTGATTAAACCGATCGATTGTACTATAACCGAACCAAAGCCGCGAGGAGAAATCTTCGGAGCTCTTCACAGTTAGGCGGAGTAAAGAATCTGACAGCTATATTAAAATGTACCAGGGACAGAGGTTTGAAAATTGAGCTCGAGCTCAACTTTCTATGCTTTGGCATAGAGCTAACCCTTTACTCGCGGGGGCAGTTCAAGTGCTGAGGCTAACTACATAAAGTCAGAATACAGCAAGACTTCATGTTGTTTGAATCAAATCATTTCCTAAGCATGTCCAAGACAGAGTAATTTATCTGATCCCTGATAAACCTAGGTCAGGGGCATTGCATTCTACATGTTGCCCAACATCCATAAACCTGGGAATCTGGAGAGACCAATATTATCTGGGAATGATAACCTGATAGAGGTGATCTCTAGCTTTATAGAAACGATTTTAAGCCAGCCCGGTGGCGCAGAGGGTTGAGATGCTGGATGCCTTATCTCATGCTGCGCCAGTGACCCAGATTCAGGAATGACCTCAGGTCACTGGGGTGCTGGAATGGGGGAAGGGCAGGAGCGGGACTGAGCGAGTCGTCAGGCTGCTCTCCTAGGTTGTCGCCCCTTCCATTGTTCCATCCCCACCAGGTGGAGGTCCAGTGGGGTAACGTAGGTGCAGTATGGGTGGGCAGAAGGGGCTGAGCTTGCTTCCGGTGTGCGTGCATGCCTCCACGGGCACATGCAGCTGTTTGCCGGGGGACCTGAGGGGAACACAGGGAGAAAACCTAAAAAGTCTATAAAAATGTATACATTAAAACAAAAGAAAACAATTTTAAAACCTCTTGTCATAGAAAGGGACAGCTATATTTCAGGACACTACACATTTCTTGTGCAAACTGTCTGGTTTTAGGGACTTACCACCTAGTACCATATTAGCCATGATGGATGTAATCTCCCTATACACTAACATTCCGCATACTGATGGCATTTCGGCCAGTCTCAAAATACCTAGAGAAAGGACAGCATAACAACATAAATCCAAAATTCATTTTGGAGACTTACTGAATTTATTCTGACCCACAACAACTTCAGTTTTAATGGTAAACATTATGTTCAAACTATGGAAACAACAATGGGCACCAGGATGGCTCCACAGTGTGCCAGCCTTTTCATGGCGAATTTGGAGGAGGATTTTCTGAAACAATATAACACAAGCCACTTGCTTTTTTCTGTTATACTGATGATTTATTTATAATCTGGACAGAGGGTACCTGCGCACTTAAAGAATTTAATCAAGTTCAGAGTGTCCCTCGCATGTTTCCCTCCTTGGGAAGGCGTGGGAGGCCCTTGGATCACTTTCTGTCAGCCCCAGGGGTGGCTTGGGGTGGTGTTCAAGGCAGCATGAAGTCCCAACATGCTGCCGAAAACCCTTGGCCCCAGGTTGCTATCGCTGGCCCATTGTGGGTGGGGAGGGAGGGAGAATAGTGAAAAATCCCCCTCGGCCAGGCAAGAAGATGGCCGCTGGTCCCCATTGCCACGGTAGCCCAGAGGTGTCTGTGCTGACCCTGCGCTGCCCGGGATGTGACTTGGACGCCTCAAGGCATTTAACCTCTCCTGATGGGGCCCACCCGACGATGGATTAAATCAGGCTATCCAGGTCTTGGTATTGGTGGGGTGGTAGATGGCAACAGGGTATGTGTGGCAGCAACGGGGCTTTAGTGCCTGAGGAGTGGTGATGGGGAGGAGCAAAAAAAAAAAAAATTTCCATCAGGAACTAAATAACCTCCACCCATCCATTAAACTTTCCCTTGAGTACTCTGACACTAGTCTTAATTTCCTAGACACCACAGTTAGCATCAAAAATGGAACCTTGCAGACCTGTATTTACAGGAAACCAACAGACAAAGGTACTTACACAGAGACAACAATCACATTAGGCAAATTAAAAAATCTGTTATTTACGGACAAGCACTTTGATACCACTGTATCTGTTTTGAGTGAGGAGGACAGAGACAAACACCTGGCCACACTGAAAAAAAAAACATTTACTGGGCAGGGGCATTCCTCTATAGAAATTGACTGGGCAGTTGAACGTACTATGCAGATACCAAGAGAAAGTACAGCTGCGTACTTACCAAAACAGTAGATCTTCTAGAGGCATCTCTTGCAGCAGGTAATACACTTGGGCAATCACCAGAGGGTGCTGAGGTGCACAGCAGCTCTTTTCTAGCAGTCTTTCTCCACGGGCTGCCCACACATGACATCATCATCCTGCTTCCTATACAAGAGTAGGCGGTCCCTGGTATCCTCAGTTCCTCACCGGATTCAGCTTGCTAAGCCAGGACTGAGGAGATCCGAGGTACCATAGGTCTCCCTTCCCATATACATCTGTAACCCCCCTGCAAATGGGGGTTCCCAAAAGACTTCAGGAGCTTGCTTGAATGCTCCAAGCCTGAATGGTGTTTGGCATTTAAGCCATTTATCAGTGAGTGTTTTAGAGCCTCTGGTACTGTCTCTTTAGAGCTGTCTGCTTGCAGACATAATTAGTTTGTATGGGGGACTGTGTGCTTCTCTGAGTACCACTCGAGCTGCTGCCAATTCACTTCATTTTTGCAGTCACTAGGAGTGCAAGGAACCTATCTGAAAGATGTAACTGTTTACCAGAAATTATTTAGAGTAATAATGAAATTACAGTTTGTCTAACCTGCTTTCTTTGCAGTCAGAACTGTGTCTGTAGTTCCCCATTCTAGTTTGAACTGCTGAACTGGACCAATCAGTGTGGGGTAAGCTAGCTCTAAAATGGTGCCTTGAACGAATCAGAACTTGGACTCATAATCTGAGCCAGCCACAAGAGGATTGTATGGGCAGTGACTCTGGGAGATGTAGTTTAGACTTCAGTGCCTTTTGGACCAACAGCAGCAGTCTATTGTGAGTGACAGCCAATCCAGTCAAGAACTGGGAGGAACTCAAAGGAAGTGCCCGGTTTTGTCGGTTGGAGTTCAGTTGAGCTTTGGCAGTGAAGAAGGAAGGAGCCCTGTACTTTTCAGTGTGCAGTTTTAGTCAAAAACGTGTGTAAGGCCCAGAGTTCCGGTCTGCAGCTTGTGTAACAGCTTGTTAGGACTGAATCCGGTCCTGTGAAAAGAATCAAAGGATCTCTGAAGAGTAGAAACCAGGCTCACCCTGTAGAAGACTGGAGGAATGGCTGAAAATTGCACTCGGTCTGTCAGGAACTGAATCTGCTGTGTGTTCTCCCGGTATTGTGCAGTAATTGCGATCGGGATACAGATGCAGCCTGCCTGGTATAGTGCTTTCTTTTATATGGATGTGAAGAGGTTTGTGTACCTCAAGTGAGCCCTATGACATTGAAGGACCCTATCTTATTTGGAGGTCGTGAGTACTAATTCAGGGTCGCCCCTGTTGAATTGCCACATTAAATCCAAATGGAATTACTGTACTGCTGACTGTTTAATTCTCCTTTCTCTGTGTGAAAGGGCCCCTACCAGCTGCCAGGTTTGGACTAGCCACTAGGGCTTGGGTGCCCAGGAACAGTAACTGATAGGGATAGGCCTGTGCACAGAGCCATAGAGTAGATTATTAGAGTGATAAGCTAATTAACCTGATTTCCCCTGTCCTTGTTATATCCCCCAAATAAATCAGAGCTGCTTGTTTCTGCAAAGTTATACTGCCTGAGGTATTTGTCTATGTTAAAGCACTGTACTGTGATTGTTGCACTGTATCTCATTTCACAGGAGGTCCCAGTGCGGAACCAGACCTGGGGGTAAGTGTATACCGTGAAGGTAATTCTGATATATTGTGTGGGCCACTAGTGGGAAGAAAGGGGTTGCAGTGTCCCAGAGGGCTGTGACCAAGTTAGTTTAACTATTGCAAACCCTGACCTCTGGGTGGAGGCACCGCCATTGGATCCAGGCCCTCAACCTGTTAGTGGCAAATCAGGCAGGGTAGTAGCCCTGGGATAGCGCCATCTAGGGGTTACATCTTGGAGGCTCACCGCTGGGATTGTGTGTCCTCTAGTGGCCATATTTACGGTAACCACTGTTAAGAAAAATGGGTACCCGACAGAAGTGGCTGTGCACCGTTGGTGGAGTGGTGCACTGGGAGGAGATCACCTCAAAATGCTATGCTTATCCTGGACATCCCTCTGGGTATCAATACGGACACTGTGCAGGGAGTACTTTCCAAGGTGGAAGGTTTACAAACCCTGTGGTGGTGGGTCGGCATGCTAATCTGCTCACCCACACTTTCCTGGTCTCAGTAGAGTTTAAGGATCCCATAGATAGCTCCAAAGTGCCACAGACCATTACCCCAGAGGGAGCCCTCACTGCTTGGAGAGTGATAACTAAGGACAGTAAAGACCGGGGGAATCAGCCCCACCACTATCTGAAACTTTTGAGGAGAAATTGCTGAATGGTTGCTGGGAGAGGGAAAACTGTGGAGGACTTGAAGAAACTATTCTTGCCACCTGGGGTGTCCTCTCCCAACACCCTCTCCTGCTCCAGTGCCCGTATGGTGGCTGAACCAATGCAGACTCCTATTTCTGCACCTGCCATTAGTCACGACTCTTACCGAAGGTTGAGGATCTTCTGGCACTTCCCCACTTCAAGGGGAGGATGACTGGGAGACCTGGATAGACTATGTTGCCCCTCAAGTGCTAGAATGGCAATGCTCGAAGGTGAAAAGCTTAAAGAGGGTTAGTGAGAGCCTCGAGGTCCTGCCCTGGCTACCATCCGCAAGCAAACGGGCCAGTAACCCTGAAGTGACTGCACAGGCCTATCTTGAGGCCTTGGAGAATGTGTATGAGCCCAGATTCTGATGAGGACCTATGGTGGAGAGTAAGAGATGCACAACAGTACCAAGGGGAGTTGTTGTCTGTGTATGTATCTCGGCTGGAAAAATTGTTGCAAGAATGCCTCAGAAAAGGTAGTTTGCCACGATTGAACTGGACCGAACCAGGCTGGACAGGATCCTTAAGTCTGCCCCTTCTCAGAACTGCTGTTGCTTCAGTTACACCTGGCAGATCGACTGGAATCCCACCCTCCTATGATGAGTTAATGAGAGAAATTCGAGGAGTTGAGAAAGACGACCTCGGGAGGGACCTGCACCAATAGCTAGCTACGACCCGAGTGACTGAGGGTGACCCATCAAGTGAAGTTCAGGGCAGAGGTTGGCAGTCAATGAGTGCTCTGACAAGGAAAGATATGTCACAATGGGGGCGAACTGTTGAGAGATCCGGGAATTCAAAACAGTCCCTTTATGAAGGCCACGCCTGCAAGTACGGGCCCTGACCTATATCCTCGATCAGCACTGCTAGTGGGGGTGGGGTACCCACCATGTATCTCCTGCTGATAACAGCTCCTAACTCGATTCCTGACCATGGAAGTGGAGAAACTGACGAGATGTCTCCAAATGCTTATCACGCAGACAGAGATGGCACCAAGGTTTCCAGTTAGTAATACCCCGCCTGGCTCTCAGTGGGCCGCCAGCTCAAACGCTGGAAAGTATGTTTTGCTATAATTGTGGGAAAGATGGGTTATTGAAAAGGGAATGCCAGTCCCCAAAAGACACTGACAAAGTTGCATATAGGCTACAAGGAGAGCTTCGAGAAGAAATCAGTGGTTAAGAGGCACGACATGATCCCAGTGAGGGCAAATTGCCAAAAAATGCTAATTCACGCCCTTGTGGCAAGGTCAGTTGCCCAGGCCCCACTCACCGCCTCCAGACTGGTCCAGAATAGTGGGTCCCTCCATGGAGACCACTGTAAAGGTGAACGGAGTGTCTCACAAGAGCCATATTAGACAGTGGCCCCAAGTGACACCAGGCTCCAAGATTGGTATCAGAAGCATTTGTCAGACGCATTCCTTACAACCATTAGAAGGACTGTGCCGTATGGGGGTTAAGTGAGAAGGCTCTACCCCTCATTCGGTATATCCGACTTCTGGCTTGTCTTTCCCACCTCCGCGGGCTGGAGTGGCCAACAAGTAGAGACCCAGCCTTAGTGTGTCCCCCACTGGACTGTATGATGGTGTCCTTTGTTGATTGGAACAAATGCTCATATGTTGGAAGGCTGGCACAGTTGTGTTATGAAAACAGGGTCAAAAGACTAGTAGAGCTTTAAGAGTTCGGCTTTAATTAAGAAGGCCTATGAGGCACAGAGAGACTGAAAAACAGAACCAGAGAACTGGTCGGAATTGTATGGAAGAAGTGATCCTGAGTCTCTGATCCTGGCGCTAAATGCCCAGTGTACCTTATGGTGGGAGAGGTCCATCAGAAAGGATGTTAAGAATAAAAATATTAATGTTGGATGCACCAGCTTATTGGAAATTGCCAGGAGGGACTGCTGGTCAAGCCTAGTATTTTGCCGCTAGAGCCCATGCTTATGCCAGAAGGGTAATGGTCCAAGTTCATAATGTGTCTGAAAGAGACATTCGAGTAAACAGAGGTTGCATCTGGCTAATGTGCATTGTGCAGACACTGCAGTGCTACCCAGCAGCAAGAGTTCAAGGAAGAATGACAGAGTAACACCTGACTTGTTTGATTTGCCACTCCCGCTGCCAGCTGAATGGAAAGTGAAGATCAGCGAGAAGCTTGCCCAGAGAGACCAGGTGCTTTTTAAAAGGAATGGGATGGTGGGATGCAGTAAGGAGCTGAGCACAATATCCGCCGCATGACGAAGACCATTTCGTGAGAGGTCTGACGCCTGGCACCTGCTGACATAGATGATGGGAGACGGCATCTGCAAGAGATGTTAGCTGCTGGTGTAATACAAGAATCCAGAAGCCCTTATGCTTCCCATTGTGGTAGTGGGAGGAAAAAGAATGGAACAGTAAGGATGTGTGGATTATCGCACTCAAACCCGGGCGGACTATCCTGATCAGTACACAATGCCCCGCAATTCAGGATGCTTTGGACTGCCTAAACGGGAGCAAGTGGTTCTCTGTGCTGGATCTCCGCAGTGGGTACTATCAGATCCGATGGCCCCAGAGGACCGTGAAAGACAGCCTTTATCTGTCCGCTGTTTATGAATTCTGAGGATGCCTCAGGATTTCAGGTGCCCCAGCCACTTTTCAACGATTGATGGAGCGTGCAGTGGGGACATGAACTTACTAGAGTGCCTGGTATACCTAGATGATGTTATTGTGTTTGGCAGCTCACTGGAGGAACATGAGAGCAGATTATTAAGGTATTGGACCGACTGGAGGACTTTTGGCCTTAAACTGTCCATTGATAAGTGTCAATTTTTCAAACATCAGTAAAGTATGTGGGACACATAGTATCCACCGGGGAATAGAGACCGACCCAAGTAAAGTTGAGGCCTTGACCACCTGGCCACAGCCCAAAATCTAAAAAGAACTGCAAAGATTCCTGGGATTCTGTGGTTATTATCGTGCTTCATCAAGGACTATTCAAGAGTGATCCGCCCTTTGATTATCCTTACTCAAGGTATCCCCCAACCCACAAAAATACCAAAAGTCAGCATCCTCAAGACTGAAAGAGTGTATTTTCATCCGAGTGAAGTATTTGGGGCCCGCTGGACTCCTGATTGTGAGACTGCTTTTCATGAGATCATATATCAACTACCCATGCTCCGTGCTGGCCTATGCCGATCCAAGAAAACCTTACGTCCCTGCACACTGATGCTAGCTGCAGGGTTGGGGGCTGTTGTACCAAAGACGAGAATGGCCTGAGACCAGTGGCCTTTGCCAGTAGAAGCCTGACCCCATCCAAAAGAACTATCCTGTACATAAGTTAGAGTTCCTAGCTTTGAAGTGGGCTATTGTTGACCAATTCCATGAGTACTTGTATGGGGCTAAAATACTAGTAAAACTGACAATAATCCTTTGACCTATGTGCAGACCTCAGCTAAGTTGGATGCCACTGTTATAGGTGGCTTTCTGCATTATCTACATATGACTATGCTCTCGAATGAGCAGGTCTGAACCACATAGATGCTGATGCTCTCTCCCGAGGCCTGTTCCCCAGAATGATTGGGTCCGACTGGCAGAACCTGAGATTCGGCACTCTGCCGGAAGTTTGACAGGAGGAACAAATGTCCACGGACGCAGTGGACTGCATGGTGGATTGCTTGGGAGCCTCTGAGAATTGCATACCTGCTGCTTATTGCCACTTTTCTGCAATAGACATTGGTGCACTGCCTCAGCTGGACAATGACAGTATTCATGAGCTCAATCCCTGATCCATGATCAAAGCAGCTTTAGAAGCCCTCTATGCAGGAAAAGATGTGTCCAAATTACGCTCACTGATTTGAGAACTGCACTGTTATACAAAGAAGGTCCTAAGTTGAAACTGATCAATAAACTGTTATACAGAGAAACAGTAGACAGAGGGGACAAGTAGACAAACAACAACTAGTGCTGCCCACTGCCTTCGAGACTCAGTATTGAGGTCCTTGCACAACCACATGGGGCACCTTGGTATAGACAGAACACTTGACTTGGTGAGATCCAGATTCTATTGGCCTAAGATGGGGGCTGATGTGGAGCAACACATTCGAACTTGTATCGCTGCTTCACAGAGAAAGCTTTGCCCCAGAGGGCTGCCCCTTGTTAACATAACCACCAGTGCACCCATGGAGCTGGTCTGTATTGATTTTCTAAGTTTGGAGTCAGATCAAAGAAATATCAGTACGTGCTGGTGGTCACTGACCATTTCACGAGATATGCCCAAGCTTTCCCCACCAAAGACCAGAAAGCATCCACTGTAGCCAAAGTACTTGTAGAAAACTTTTTGTTCACTATGGGCTCCACAAAATCCATTCCTGATCAAGGGAGACTTGAGTCGCTCTGATCAAAGAGATGCTTTTCTCTGTGGGGAGTCGAAGTCCAGAACCACTTCTTACCACCCCAGGGGACCCACAGCCTGAACGTTTCAACCGCATTCTGCTAGATATGCTAGGCACCCTGCACCCAAAGGACAAGCCTAGATGGAGCCAACAAATTAGCACCCTGGTACATGCTTATAACTGCACCAAAAGTGATGCCACTGGATTCTCCCCTCACCGCCTGATGTTTGGAAGAGAAGCTCGACTACCAGTAGATGTGTGTTTTTAGAGTTCTCTCCTGATGGGGTTCAAGCTGATAACTATTTACAGTATGTGCAAAGTTAAAGGCCCAGCTAACTCATGCGTACCAACTGGTTCAAACCATGGCTGCCAAAAGAAATCTGGCCAACAAAGAAGGTATGATAAAAGGTGAAAGCACAGGAACTCCAGGAGGAGATCGGGTATTGCTAAAAATCTGGGACTGCATGGCAAGCACAAGATTGCTGACAGATGGCACCATCTCCTCACATTGTAGTGGGCAAACTAGATGATCTGCCAGTGTAAAGTAAGGCCTGAGAATAATTCAAAGATGTAAAAACAATGCATAGAAATCATTTACTGCCCATTGGACAAATCTTAATTGAGTCTGAGCCCTAGAGATGCCCCTCTGGACCAGTGACTAGAGCTGCTGCTAAGAAAAGATCAAGAAAGTCTGCACCTACAGAAGCAAAGTTAAAGTGTTCCCCTCCACAAGTCCCAGTTGAGCATGACTGTCAGTCCATATCGGAAGAAAGTGAGAGTGACTTTGAATACTATCCTTCTTACGAACTGAGTCAATTGTTTCGGGGCAATCCCCTAGTCAATACTGGAGACAAAGCTGGGCCTTCTGGACTGTCTAAGCCCCCAGCTTCATCCCTGGAGCCAATGCTCCCAGAAAGTGAAGTGCAAAGCATCAGATCAGATGAAATGGAATCATTGTGCATGGTTGAACTGTTTGAGCTTTCAGGGAGGAAATGATAGATTGGGGCAGACTGGTGATACACTTAACAAGAAGAGTATTTTGAGTGCCCTGACAGTCCACTGCCAGTGTCCGAAAGCTTCCATCGCAGCCAAATGTTGTGGACTCAGAAACTGTAACTCTGGAGCTGAAAGTGCCCCAAGTTCTAGCCTCTCTACCCCCATGGAGACTCCTGACAAGTGAGGACAATGCTGAAATGAGGCTCAGAGTGCAGAGACTATAACAGTTCCCCTAGAAAGACTGGTCGAGCTGTAAAGCCTGTTGCACCTCAGTTATGATTCACTTGGGAGGCCTGTGGACTTGCCTCTCAATGTTGTCCATAAAGGAGTGTATGTGTCCCGAGCTCATTGCCCAAACTGAGCATCAGTGCTAACTCAAGTTACTTGTGTTGCTCTCTATATGGTGCCTCTTGCCCCATCCAGCCCCAAGGTAACTGATAGGGAAGGGCCTCTCTTCAGCAGGTTTCATGTACAAGAGGTAATAACTTGAGTTATGGTACAATGTGTATGTAATACTGTGTAAAGCGTGACGATACTGCAATCGTTTCTCAGGAAATGTGTTCTTTTGGTAAAATGATATATTGACTGAGTGATTACGTATGCGGGCCTAATGCAAATGTATATAGTTGCAGTTGAAACTTATGGTACCTTTGCTTGACGCTGGACGCCGTTTTCCAGGCCAGGAAGGGGTGTAACCCCCTGCAAATGGGGGTTCCCAAAAGACTTCAGGAGCTTGCTTGAATGCTCCAAGCCTGAATGGTGTTTGGCATTTAAGCCATTTATCAGTGAGTGTTTTAGAGCCTCTGGTACTGTCTCTTTAAGAGCTGTCTGCTTGCAGACATAATTAGTTGTATGGGGGACTGTGTGCTTCTCTGAGTACCACTCTGTGCTGCCAATTCACTTCATTTTTGCAGTCACTAGGAGTGCAAAGGGAACCTATCTGAAAGATGTAACTGTTTACCAGAAATTATTTAGAGTAATAATGAAATTACAGTTTGTCTAACCTGCTCTTTGCAGTCAGAACTGTGTCTGCTAGTTCCCATTCTAGTTTTGAACTGCTGAACTGGACCAATCAGTGTGGGTAAGCTAGCTCTAAAATGGTGCCTTGGACGAATCAGAACTTGGACTCATAATCTGAGCCAGCCACAAGAGGATTGTATGGGCAGTGACTCTGGGAGATGTAGTTTAGACTTCAGTGCCTTTTTGGACCAACAGCAGCAGTCTATTGTGAGTGACAGCCAACCAGTCAAGAACTGGGAGGAACTCAAAGGAAGTGCCAGTTTTTGTCGGTTGGAGTTCAGTTGAGCTTTGGTGAAGAAGGAAGGAGCCTGTACTTTTCAGTGTGCAGTTTAGTCAAAAAACGTGTGTAAGGCCCAGAGTTCCGTCTGCAGCATGCGTAACAGCTTGTTAGGACTGAACTAGTCCCTGTGAAAAGAATCAGCGGATCTCTGAAGTAGAAACCAGGCTCACCCCTGTAGAAGACTGGAGGAATGGCTGAAAAATTGCATCGTCTGTCAGGAACTGAATCTGCTGTGTGTTCTCCGGGTATTGTGCAGTAATTGCGATCGGGATACAGATGCAGCCTGCCTGGTATAGTGCTTTCTTTTATATGGATGTTGTGAAGAGGTTTAGTGTACCTCAAGTGAGCCCTGCTGACATTGAAGGACCCTATCTTATTTGGAGGTCGT
Source organism: Neoceratodus forsteri (assembly GCA_016271365.2). Classification (NCBI taxonomy): domain Eukaryota; kingdom Metazoa; phylum Chordata; order Ceratodontiformes; family Ceratodontidae; genus Neoceratodus; species Neoceratodus forsteri. The sequence goes on from CM057459.1 coordinate 285,331,699, forward strand.
GAGTACTAATTCAGAATTGCTCCTGTTGAATTGCCACATTAAATCAAATGGAATTACTGTACTGCTGACTGTTTAATTCTCCCTTTTCTCTGTGTGAAAGGGCCCTACCAGCTGCCACGGTTTGGACTAGCCACTAGGGCTTGGTACCCAGGGACAGTAACTGATAGGGATAGGCCTGTGCACAGAGCCATAGGTAGATTATTAGAGTGATAAGCTAATTAACCTGATTTCCCCTGTCCTTGTTATATCCCCCAAATAAATCAGAGCTGCTTGTTTCAGCAAAGTTATACTGCCTGAGTGCATTTGTCTATGTTAAAGTACTGTACTGTGATGTTGTTGCAATCTGTCTCATTTCACAGGAGGTCCCAGTGCCGAACCAGACCTGGGGTAAGTGTATACCGTGAAGGTAATTCTGATATATTGTGTAGGCCACTAGTGGGAAGAAAGGGTTGCAGTGTCCCAGAGGGCTGTGACCAAGTTAGTTTAACTATTGCAAACCCTGACCTCTGGGTGGAGGCACCCGCCATTGGATCCAGGCCCCTCAACCTGTTAGTGGCAAATCAGGCAGGGGTAGTAGCCCCTGGGATAGCGCCATCTAGGGGTTACACATCTGGATCCAGAAATTGCTCTCTTAGGGACATGAAAGGGATGGAGGGATCTACTGTTACGGTAAGTACGCAACTGTACCATCTTCCACGAGGATAATCTCTTGCAGCAGGTAATATACTTGGGATGAATCCCAAGCAGTAAACCATGAAGGGTGGAAAACGTTATGATAGAAGGCCTTTGTAGGACAGTGCGGCCAAAGGGTGTCCTACGGAGAGAAGCAATATACAAGTTATAATGATTCGTGAATACATGTATTGTGGACCATGAGGCTGCATTGCAGACATCAGTGATTGAAGCCCTTTTGAAGCAGGCCACAGTAGTGGCCATGGCTCTAGTGGAATGGGCTTGGACAGGTCCTGGTAATCATTTCTTATACTTCGTATAACAGAACAAGATACAATGTGCTAACCAACTGGAGAGGGTTGGTTTAGCAGTTGGGGAATCTTCTCTCATTGAGGCGAAGGTGACAAAAAGCTGAGAGTTTTTTCTGATAGATTTGGTACAATTTATGTAGTATCTTAGGATACGATGAACATCTAAAGTGTGTAGAAGATATTCTCCCAGATTAGAATGTTCCGGGTAGTAGACTGGCAGTTCTGTGGTCTGATTTAAGCTGTGTTCTGATACCATCTTTGGCAAAAAGGAGGGACTGGTACAGAGAACAACTCTATCCTTGTGAATGATTAAATAAGGTTCTAGACACATTAGGGCATGAAGCTCAGAAATACATTGTGCTGAAGTAACAGCAACTAGAAATACTGTCTTCCAAGAAAGAAGCAGAGATCGGCAGTGGCCGCCAGCTCGAAAGGGTCGAGGGTAAGGTTTTACAATAGGAAATTCGGATCCCAAGGAGGGGTGGGCCGATTGATGGGAGGTTTGAGGTGCAACATGCCTCCTAGGAACATCTTGGCATGATGATGTTGATACACTTTTCCAAGTTTGGAAGGGTCATGAAAGGCCAAAATAGAGGCCAGATGAATTTTAATAGAGAAATAACTCAGGACAGTCTTGGCAAGTGAGGCTAAGTAGTCTAACACCTTGGTTACTGAGTGGGAAGCTGCCCAGTTGGAAAAGCGTTTTCATTTAGCATTATATGTTTCCCTAGTAGATGGTTTACATGAGGCCAAGAGAATACTGGCCACAGGGGGAGGAGACCCAAAGTCGGGCTATAAAAGCATTCTCAGGAGACAAGCGTGAAGGTGTAGAGACATCAGGCTGGGTTGAAGAAGGGTTCCCTGATCCTGAGTCAAAAGGTCTGGTCTGATTGGCAACAGAATGGGATCCACCACTGAGAGCTGTTGAAGTAGGGAGAACCACACCTGCTGGGGCCACAAGGGGGCTATGAGGATCATTGCGACAGGTTCAAGTTGTAGTTTCAGTAGAGTCCGTGGCAGGAGTGGGATGGAGGGAAACATATAAGAAGAGTCCGGTCCATGGTCAGGACAAGGCATCTGTAGACAGTCCCCTTCTGTTGGAGATAATGGAATAGTATTTGGGGAATCTATGATTGTTGGGGGAGGCAAACAGGTCCACCTGCAGGGTCGCCCACAAGCAGAAGATAATTTGAAGAACTTCGTGATGAAGAGTCCACTTGTGCATGGAAGTCTGGTGACCGAGTATGTCCGCCAGAGTATTGTGGCGTCCCAGTAGATGGACGGCTATCAATGATATGTGTTGAAGAATGCTTCCAGTCAAACTGCCATCACCTCTCTGCAGAGTGTGCATGATTTGGTGCCTTCTTGTTTAGGTAGAACACCATTGAGGTGTTGTCTGTATCAGAAGAGGTCCTGGACAAAGGTGGGGGTGAAAGGCCAGAAGTACAAGGCAAACCACTCTCATCTCCAATAGGTTTATGTGGGGCAGCACAGAGAATTAAGGCCACCTGCCCTGTGTCCTGTAGGGATCCAGGTGTGCCCCCCAGCTGTTGAGGTAAACATCCATTGTCAACTTCTGCTGGGGAGGAGGGGACTGGAAGGATATGCCTTGAGACAGATTGCCCCGATGGATCCACCAGTATGGGGCAGAACAGAGGGTGGGGGTGACTCTGATTTGGGCATCAAAGTCACTGGACTTCTGATGCCACTGAGTCTGAAGAGTCCATTGCACAGGCCTCATACGGAAATGGTTAAAGGCAACTGTGGGGATGGCTGTCGCCATATGACCCAGGAGGCATAAGAAACGTCTGGCTGTTATGAACTGCTGGGTTCATATCTGAGAAGCCAGAGAGGGAAGTTTTTCTTGCTTGTCAGTAGAGAGATGGGCCCTGGTGGAGGCAGTATCCAGAACTGCACCTATGTACTGGAAGGACTGGGTAGGAGCTGGGTTGGACTTGGACCAGTTGATGGTAATGCCTAGAGAGGGTAACCTGGAGGGACAGAAGCAGAGAAGCTTCAGAGTCCACTTTTATAAGCCAGTTATCTAAGTATGGGAAGAAGAAATGTTCGTCCCATCTTAAGGCCGCCGCTACTACAGCCAGGCACTTGGTGAAGACCCTCGGGGCTGAAGAGAGGCCAAACAGAAGTACTGTACCCGGAATTGGTAATGTCATCCAAGCAGGTAAAAGTGTAGGAACCAGTGGTGGGCAGGATGGATAGGGATATGCAGGTATGTGTCTTTCATGTCTAGAACGCATAGCTAATCTCCTTGTCTCAACAGCGGCATAATGGATGTTAGAGTGACCATTTCAGAACCTTTTGTACTGAATGTGTAAATTCAGTTGTCTGAGGTCTAGTATAGGTCTGAGGTCTCCTGTGCATTTGGGCACCAGGAAGAAGTGGGAGAAAACCCCCTGATGGAACTCTGAAGGAGGAACCGGAGAAATGGCATCTTTGGTTAACAGTGCCTGAAGCTCCTCTTGGAGGATGGGTACTGGACAGAGCAGGGAGGATGGGGAGGGGGTACGGACGTATGTTCCAGAGTATGCCCCATCCTTATGATTTGAAGTACCCACTCGTCCAATGTAATCGCCTGCCAGGCCTCCAGATGAAGGGCAAAGTGACCACCCATGGCTTCTGAGGCCTGGTCGAGGAAGCAGGAGGAATGACCTAAAGGGTCATTGGGCGGTGGACTGACCGGCCCTACCAGGAGGGTGAGAATGGAAGCCATTGGAGGGTGGAGTGATGGGCCGGGACGCAGGCTGAGAGCATCCCCAGGAACTGCTCCTGTAGTGTCCTCAGGTTTTGCCTCATCTTTTTGATTGAAAAGTCTGAGACCAGTGTCAAACACACTCTTGGGGTCAGACCCTCCGCTACCACAGTGCCCAACCTCATAGTGCAATATGTGAACAGCGGACAAACACAGACAACCTCCTGTTTGTTTTAGGTCTGAGCAACTACGAGTCTCGAGTCCTGGGGTCAAATATGAATCCTTTTTAGCTAGTACGCCCAGGTAACAGGTCCAGATATCACACCGTCTTCGGGGAAAGCAGTGCAATACTTGATCCCAGCTGGCATACAACCAACCTGGTTCACAATCCCCCTTTTGACTCAATTGAGACCTCGGTATTTCCTTACCTGGCTGGATCTTTACACAGGGCTTGTTCATGTGGTTGCATATGGTGACACACTAAGCACTTTAACAGTCATGTCAGAAATATTCAATACTGTTCCAGCATTCACACTCAAAAGGAGAAAATGTCTCAGGCAGGATTAAGGAAACCAACAAGTTTACTAAAATTAAAAACAGTAAACAAATACAAAACACAGAACATATATACATTAATGCTTATAGTCAGAAAGAAATGGAAATTACAAAACAAAATGCCTTGTAACTGAATTACTAGTTCTAATTCAGTTTTGAGCTGTGTGCTACCTAGCTTGATAGAAGTGCCTCTAAGTCCAGAACACACACAAATGTGTCAGTTCTTTCCAAGGTTAGAACAAGAGTGAGCCACAGCCCCCTCAGACAGCTTGGCAATATTCAAAGTTAAAGTCCCAACCTTCTTGTGATGTCACAGCACGAGGTCACTTTTAGTCCTCTAATTTGTGACATGACCAAGCATACCCAAAAGGGTGTCATCTTATTGCTTGCTTGCTTGAAATCTGCAAAGATAGCCATGTCGAGTTATACATACAGACTCTCTTCATCAAAGCATAAGTTAGGACCTCATTCCCCTTTGATGTTTCAGAAAAACATCTTGAAAAACACTTCTCTTAGTTGTGTGAATTTCCACAGGTATCCATCAGAACTGGCTTCCCTCCTGATGTCGTAAAATACAATATTTTATGACCGGTTTCCTAGGTTCAAAGCAGTGGCTTGTTAACCTGTTTTTTTCATAAGAGTTTCAGGAAGATTAACAGATAAGTGTTAACACAGAAAAGGAACTCTGGCTATTTATCTCCAGCAAGCAACTGCTTTGGGGTTAAAAGGTCAGGCTCCTTTAAAAGCTAGTCTTCCCCATGGGCCTGCTGACCTGGTCATGTTTCATAAGCTGAATTTCAAAGAAACATATATTTATCAAAATTATACACAACTAGTAGACAGTTATTCCATTACAACTGGTACTGGTATGAGGGCTGTGAGGTGTGATACATGCCATGCATGGTACGCACTGTCCGACCCGATGCTTGGAGATCATCCGAGAGTGTTTGGGCACTGGGACCAAAAAGTTTAGACCTACTAAAAGGGGCATCGACTACTTTATGTTGTACAGTAAATCGGTATAAAACCTGATACACCAAGCCAGGTGTGGCATCTGAGGGTAACACCTGTGGCCGTCACGCGAGCAGAGGTATCCACCGCATCATATCCTGAGCAGAGAAAATGCCGAGAGATGGAGTTACCAGTGGAAATCATAGCCAATAATTGGTCTTTCTCCTGAAATGGAGGGAGTTTACTGACTAATTCGATAGCCGAGGACCAGAGGGAACGTTATTTAACCATATGTCCCATATAATTTCGGATTATTCATTGTACCTGCCTGAAACACCTTTTTCACAAGGTAGTCCAAACGGCTGGATTCCTTATCAGGAGGTAAAGAGCTTTTGTGTATTGGATGCTTTGTGCGATTATGAGCTACAATAATGACCACTGAACTGCTTCAGGATTAGAAGAGAAAAAGGGATGGCCAATGGGAGCCTGGTAAAGGTGATCTGCCATCATAGGTATGGCTGGAATAGCAGAAGGTTGGTTCTACACAGCCAGAACTATGTTTTAGTAGATTTGCATCAGTGGGGGGGGGGGGACCACCAGTACCGGGTCCTCATGTAATTTGAGGTAATCAGCCATATCTTTTCTTTGTTTATCATGTTCTGTAGTTGAAAAACCCATGATTTTTTGTATTTGGACCATTATCTCATGAAAGGATAGGCCATTTGGAGGAGAAGCTGCTGCATGGTGGGAGACATCCACATGCAGAGAAGAAATGGTGGAAAGAGAGGTTGGAGGATGGGACTCCCAAGTCTTGAAATTCAATATCCTCCAGATCACACAGATAACCATCTGGGAAATCTAAGTCCTCTGAAAAAATAATCCTCCTCATAGGGAGGGAGCTGGGAGGAGAAATAGCTCCATCACCCAAAAAGCGTTTAGACGGAGGGGTGGGAGACCGAGAAGGTCTCCCAATATCACCTTGAGTGGGATGCTGGGAATACCTTATCACATCCAGAACCTGTTATACCACTGTGGCTAAGTCCATAGAGGAAGTAGGGGAAGGGATATTTATTTATTTATTTGCTTTTGTTTACCGGGTAAGTCACACTAGACATCCATGTGCCTATTTTCAGTTGCAACCCGGGGGAGAGTTACAGACATGAATTTTACAGGTACAGTGACTAATACAACTTTTACATACAGTGAAGTGACTAATACAGCTTCTACATACAATGGAGTGACTAATATAGTTTTTACATACTGTGACGTATCAGAATACATAGAGGAATGACAGTCAGTAGAAAAAAAACAACACATGAGCCCAGGGGTGGTTACAGGTGGCCCAGGGGAATTAAGAGCAAGGCCATACATCAGGCAGTGAGTGAGTCAAGTTTACATGCAATGGGAGTACAGGCGATACCAGTAAGATCGCAATTTGTCATTGCTTGACCGGGTTGTCAGGAGAAGTAAGTCGTGTGGTCCCAGAGGCGCAGAGGCCCACCGTGCCAGCATAGTGTGGGCCCGAGGCTCACAGTGCAAGGGCAGGTGGAGGGACCCTTCAGGAGTTCCAGAGGAAGTTTTAAATCAGTGTGGGAGGAGGTGGACCATGTAGTGGCGGAGATTAATTCCATAGTTTGGTGGCTGGCGGCCGATCACCCGCGAGGAGTGTGTCCCTAGGAACTGGGCGGGAGGCCGCCCACTTGACCTAAGATGGTAGGTAGTGGTGTCAGGGTTGAGGAAGACAGCAGGGCAGGCGGGGGTGGATGTTCTGACTATGTTGTTGATGAAGTTACCTCGACAAAAGCTGCGTGCTTCTGTGGGAGCCACTCAGAGGCAGTGTAGAGGTTGCTGCAGCGATGTAGGGGAGGAGCAGAAAGTGCAAAGCGGCAGATGCTGTTGTAGGCTATATCCCATTTCGAGAGGATGGATTTTGGCATGGGGGAAAAGGTCACAAGTCCGTAGCAGAGGGAGGGAAGGAGAACACCCCTGGCTAGGGCCAACCGAGCGGTTGGGGTGAGGCAGTTTTTTGCTCTGTAACTGAGACCGAGTTTAGCATTCGTGGCCTACATATGTTTCGGACGTGTTGGGAGAGGTCCAGCTGGGGGTCCAGAGTGACACCAAGATACTTGCTTCCAGGAACCGTCTGCAGGGGCAAGCCATCAGCCCCAAGGATTAGAAGGGGGCGGGCAAATTTAGTTCTACCGAGGGAGCCGAACAGCATAGCTTGTGTTTTCTTAAGGTTGGTGGTGAGCTTGTGTGCCGCCAGCTAAGACTGAATCCGCTTGAAGTCAGAGTTTAGTTGGGAATTGATGGTGCCAATGTCGCGATCACTGTTTAGGATGACAAGGTCGTCACCATATAAGGTAATTAGCCCATGGGTGGAGACAGATGGCAGCTCGTTGATGAAAAGGGAGAAGAGCATCGGACCGAGAAAGGACCCTTGGGGGACCCCACATTGGACAGTGGTGAAGTGGGAATGGGTCTGGTTAAAACTGGTGTATTGCTTCCTACCAGTAAGGTAATTGAGGAACCAGGCATGGGCAGGGTTAGAGAGTCCGAGGCAGAGGAGAGTGGAGCTGAGGAAGGAGTGGTCTACCCTGTCAAAGGCCTTGGAGAGATTCATGAAGACTGCACCTGTGAGGTTGCCCTGGTCGGTAGCTGTTCTGATCTGCAAGGTGACTACAGCAAGGGCAGTGGCCGTACTGTGCCCCTTCCTAAACCCGTGCTGGGCCGGAGAGAGGAGGTTGTGTACTTGCAGGTATTCACTTAACTGAGAGGCCACAACTTTCTCTAGGAGTTTGGAGGCGGCCGACAGAATGGCAATAGGCCAGTAGTTAGAGGGGTCTTTGGGGTTACCTTGTTTGAGAACAGGGGTAATTTTGGCTACCTTCCAGAGTTCGGGATGACACCAGCTGTTAACGAGAGTTGAAGATGTGTGTATAGGCCAGGCACAAGTGGGCACCCTAACCTGAGCAGTTTAACGCTCCAGGTTATCGTGCCCTGCGCCAGTGTGAGGGAGAGGCTGGCAAGCAGCCTCTGGGTCTCAGCGGTGGATACTAGTTGAAGGAAGAAGGAGGGCCGGGTCTCAGGTCCAGGTCGAGAAGGGCTGGTGGAGTGGGATTCAGGTGGTTGGCGTTAGGGATGTGGGCCGGGCGGGGCAGGGTGAAGGGGTGCTGTTCCGGAGACATTGTGTTAAAGGCATTAGAGATAGTGCATGGGCATGTTGCAGCTAACCCGTCTATTAATAAGTCCGTGACTCTGTACTTAGCAGAGCCCCCACTGCACTTCTAATGTTCTGCCAAAACCTCCTCGGTTGCTGGCTGAGGCGAGTAGGGCGGATCGGCAGCTCACTTTTGTCTGATCTGATGGCTTTTGCAGGTGTTTCTGAGGCACCTGTAGGCAGTGAGATCATCAGTGCTGTGGGAGGCTTTGTAGGTTTCCAGCATTTGTCCCTGAGTTCATTAGGGAGAAAGGCCCCATGGGAGCATTTGGTAGCGGTGCCCGGACTCTCCTTTTGTGAGGGGCATGTTTGTTCTGTACTGGATGTATTTGGTTAAGAATGCACTCAGTGATTGATCCAGGTCCAGGGAGGTGACCCGGACAGTCGATCGAGCTGAGGCCAGCAAGGAAGTCGGGGCAAAGGGAATTTTGAGAAGTCCTCATTTGTATCTCTCTTTCCAGGTATTTGCGCTGGGAGATGCCCAGGTACAAAGATGGGTGGATGGTCGAGATGGCATCAGGTAGGATGCCGAGGATGTGATCCTGTTCGGTCTATTAAGTTAGGATCCAGTCGATCAGTGACCTCTACTTCCCAAGTGACCTTGTTGGTTCGTGATAATCTGGTTTAGTGCAAGGCCCGAGAGCAGTGGCTCATATGATTTCAAGTTTGAGCCTAACCAGTTTAGGTTGAAGTCTCCTATGATAAGAACTGCACTTGTGCCCACTCTCTCACTAACATTGTCCAGAAGTGAGGAGAGCCCAGGCATGCCTCCTCTGGGGGTTGTAGCAGCAGATCAAATGAATTTTCTTGGTGAGCCCAAGCAGGAGAATGGTGTGCAGGAACTCATATGACGGGGGGAGGTCTTCTGCAGAGACATTGAGGTGGGCTTTGTAATAAAGTAGCACCCCACCACCACTTTTGTTCCCCCCTCGATCACTTCTGATGTGGCTATACCCTGGTAGGGAACACATAGTATCAGGAGTGTGAGGTTTTAGCCATGTTTTGTGATGCTCAGTATGTCTGGGTTGTAATGGGCAACCCAGGCAGCGAGCTCTGCAAGGTTGTATAGGAGACTACGGACATTGAGATGGACAATTTTCAGTCCCTTGGCGGATAGTCATGAGGAGGGTGGGTTGAGGGGCCGGAGGCCGTCCTGGTTGGGAGGGGTAGTTCCACCCCAGGTGGGCCCAGTGGGGGGGGTGGAGGGGTGGTCATGACGGAGGGGAGTTTAGTGATAGTGGAGCGATCAGGCAGCGCAGGGGTGGAGAATATGGGGTGGCTGAAAGAACACCGAGTGGTATAAGGACTGAGCTCAAGCCTGAAGAGGTATGAGACCCTTTTTTTTTTGTTTGTTTGTTTTGTTTGCTTGTTTGTTAAGCAGCTGGGTGTGCACTTAGGACGGAGATTGAGAATTGCTAGGTCTGCCCCTAGTGGCAGGACAGTATAACTTTCAGATGGAAAACTAGGCTGATAGGTTAATTCTCAGCCCATGTGATCTCTTTCTGCCTATATAAGGGAGGGCCGGCCAAGGGTGGTGGTGGGGGCGGCAGGGCTAGTCCATCTGAAAAACAGCACGAGCAGCAGGAGGGCGTATCCCAACGCGCTAATGTCCCAGTCACAGTTACAGTTCTCCACCGTTGAAAGGGTGCCAAAGCGAACAAAGAGCAGCAACTGGATGAATGCCGCCATCCAAGCAAAATGGTAGGATGCCACAGTAATTACCTTTATGTCCAACTGGCTGATTCAGGGGTCCGAGGGGTCCGGGAGAAGGAGGCAGCCGGGGGAGGCTGGGGGAGGGCCGTGGAGTGCCCTCATGACCAGTGATCCTCGGGGGTGTTCAGCTGTGGAGACAAAGGGAGAAAGGCTCAGGATAAGTAGGCTAGAGGGAGGGGTGATTACAAAGGATTAGGTGAGATAATACCTAGGAAACCAGGGGTATAGTGGAAGAAATAGGACGTGAGGCAAAAACAGATCTGGTCCCTGGGTGGTATAACCCGGGGTCTCGGTCCCTATCTGACTGGCCCCTGTGAGCGAAGGACCTGGAAGGAGGAGGGGCAGTCAAAAAAGGTAAATCCATGGTAGCCCCCATGAGCCCCTGGTTCATCGATGAGGCAGTAAATGGGGAAGTCATAGAATGCATAAGAGCAATCATCATCGACGGTAGACGAGTCACCGTCGATGGAGCACTGATAGAAGTAGCATGGAGTTTCACCGAAACTGCTATAAGGGCACTGGAAAGCGCCATCAACGAGAGGGAATAAATGGCCACCAACCATGAAGCAGTTTTGGAAGGCATCGACGGTGTGTGACCTGGAATGGTTGCCATCGATGAAGGCCTGTCAAATGACGATCAGGATGATTTGTTCTTATCATGCTTTTGCTTCTTATGTAAAGTAGCAGGAGGGTCCTTGGGACGGGCCCCTTGTTTTTCCAAGAGAGAGAGACTTTCTGCTCCGTGAAATGTGCTTGAATCTTCTGCAGTCATCGTCGATGAGTTGCCTGGCTGAATTCCTGGCAAAGCGTGCAGGACATGGTATCATGTGTGGGTCCCAGACACTGAATACAAATGGTGCGATTATCGTAGTGGCAGATCTTCCTATCACAATGACAGGAGCGAAATAACAGTGATTTGGTTGAAGAGCCTTCTGACATTCATCAGTGAACAATGGAAATGGAGAAAATGTTTCCTAGCTCAGTTTCTTGTCGATGACTGCTACAGTAGCACTAGCTGCTGTGTGTGAGCTGAAGACAGTGGGAAAATGAACTGAGGATACCAGGGACCACCCACTCTTACATAGGAAGCAGGATGATGATGTCATGTGTGGGTGACCCCTGGAGAAAGACTGCCAGACAAGAGCTGCCATGCACCACAGCACCCTCGGACGATTACCCAAGTGTATCATCTGCTGCAAGAGATTATCCGCATGGAAGATCTACTACTACAATACGAAGAAAAGACTACCGCCAACCGGATACCCTTCGTTGTCACATATAACCCAGGTCTGGAGCCACTATGTAAAATTAAGGACTTCCAACCAATATTTAGTGAAGATGACACCTTGAAATGTTTTTTCCAAGAACTGTCTCTACTGTCTTTTAAACAACCTCCTAATTTATCCAACCTAACCATCAGAAACAAACTTACACCTGAACAAAAGAACAGAGAACTGTGTGGCACGAGACCCTGCAAGAGTCCTAGATGTAAAACATGTGAGCATATTTCCACTTTAAATTTTATCAACACAGAAAATTCATGATATAGGGTAATTACACAAGTGCATCTCATAATGTTGTTTATCACATGCAATGCAAGAAAAGTCCACATTCAGGTTATGCGGGGTAGACTGGACAACCTCTTCGGAAACATATGAACTCACCCAAACAAGATATTAAAATGAAAAAGATTGGAAGGGGCGCCAGAGAGCTAATCTCCAGGCAGGAAGCTTTTCCCTCGAGCTCTGCACTTCGGCTGATATATTTCATTAAAAGTGTTCATTTTTATTGATCAAACCTCCGAACTATAGCTAGATCAGTTTCCCTTAACTATCTAGCTTTCAATTGGTACTAAACATTTGATGGTACGATGAAGGAATCTCAACATTACAGACTGTAATCCTACCACTGTAGAAATGCATAAGGCAGCAAGGCCTACAACATGAGTGGCTACAATGACAATGAAACCATCACAGATTTCCCCATGAGAGCAACTACTTTCAATATTAAACTTCGACGACTACAAACTAGAAAATACCCTGACGAGGTTGGGGATGTCTGCTGAAGCACCCATGGCTTTAATCGAAGCTATGCAGCACCAAGAAGAATGACTCTCAACTGCCCAGGTGACTGTTGCATCGCCAGATCAGAAGGAGATGCAACCCTGAGGTGACCTGGGGGCATTCAGACATGGAACTCACACCAAAGACTTACCAGAGGGATGGGCTCTGTCGATTGGGGCAGTGGATTTGCAGTTCCCTGTTTCTGCCTCGGAGGATTTACAACCCACGCTTAACTTTGTCGGATACCACATTTGGTTTGGTCTCTGGAGGGCCCGATGGCGAACCTATAGATCCACTGATTTGCTGCCGGGAGGTTTTCTCGGCAAACGGCTGAAGATGGTGGAACATATGCAGAGTTGTACTGTATATGGGAAGGACTGAATGGGTTATGGGCAATGTTTATGCATAAATTGATAAATAGAGCATCTGAAATAATTGAGGGGGCTATTTGGAACACTTTAAGAACTTTTTTGATTGGGACTCATGGCTATTGAGTTAGTTGGGAGCTTTCTAAAATCACATTTTGGGATGGGAGTCTGATGCTTATCATTATATTCCCGATAGTGGATTTTCCACCATTTGCATTTCTATTTTTTCCCCAGCATTCCTTAGTTATGTAAACGCTAGATACTCCAAGATTATGATAAGGTAGCTCTGGGGGTCTCCGAGGTATAAGACTCAGTGTCTCACATTATATAACTATAATAATTACTATGGTTACTGTAAGATATAAACATTTCTAGTTACAGAGATGAGCCCTACTGGCTAAATTAGAGGTGGCTCCACGGTCCAAGATAACATTATACAATTTTGTAGTAGGCATCACTTTGTGAAACAAAAGAGTACATTATACAGAGTCTTACATAACTCAGTGTAGTAGTACAAATCACCAAAAGGTGGCAATGCCGACTTATATATCATAATTATTACAAGGACACAGATGTCCTAGCATCTTGTGAGTAAGAAGTACACAGAAAATACATATATATATATATATATATATATATATATATATATATATATATATATATATATATATATATATATATATATATATATATTTTCTCTATGTAAGTGTCAGTGGCTCAGTAGGTAGCACACTCGCCTCTGAGGCCGGGAGATCAGAGGGCTGTGGGTTCAGTTCCCACATTTGGCACTTGGGTTAATATCCCAGTACTGACACTGTAGTGCAGCATGAGAGGGGTGCTGCAATTTGAGGTGCCGCTCTTCGATGAGACGTTAAACTGAAGTCCCATCTGCCTGGACTGGTGGTAGTTCAGGTGGATGTTAAAGATCCCATGATACTTATCGAAGAGTAGGGAAATTTCCCAGTGTCCTGGCCAAAATTTCCTCATTCACTAAAAAAAAACCACCAACAGCTTAATCTGGTTCAAGGTCAGTTGGCATTCATCTGTATCCCTCTCCGGTCATTCCTGAAAATAGGCAGGATTTGTCTAGTGCAATTACCTGGTCAACAAAAACTAAAAAATAAATAAAATTATATATATATATATATATATATATATATAAGCAAAGTGTATTATAATAATATGCATACATATCCTGACATCTACTCTTGTACGGTAGATGTCCTTAGCCCTGTATGTTAGTATAACATATGCCTAAGCACTAGCTGTCTACGATGTACCAATAAGGGTGCAGGGACCTCGTGCAACACCTTTATAGAGAATAGTTCTACCTAGTCTATATGATTGTGTATGTATAGTTTTGCTTTTAACTGGTGGGTGGGGGATCTCATGGGTTTGAAATTTACACATGCAGATCTGTTATTTAGTAGTAGAAAACTTTGTTTTATACAGTTGGTACTCTGACAACATTAGAGCTACAGAGTCATATTTTTACTAGGTGGTCTTGTTTCAGGTTACAGCTTTAACATTCACAAATAATATTGACAAATGAACTCAGGTTTATAGATGGTCAATATTTTTACAGTGCAAGCTACTAGTCACTAATGATATTGACAAATGAACACCCAGTTACAGACTGAAACATGCTCACCCAGGGCCTACCTGCCTTTAGACAGGGTAAGAAGTATTCAGTCAGCTGCAGATTCCTTCAACCTGGAAAATCAAAAACTGCACAGCAGTCCCTACAACTACTGGGCCATATGGCCACGGCCACAGGCATGGTCCTGGACTCCAGGTTCCAAATGAGAGACATTCAGTTCCACATAGGGGCACACTGGAGCCAAAGAAGAGATTCCCTCTCAGAGTTGATCCCAGTAACAAAAACCTTGCTGCAGGCACTTCAGTGGTGGAAAGAGGAATGCAACCTAAGGGAAGGGGTTCCCTTTCAGCAGGAGTCTCCATCAGTTGTTCTGACAACAGATGCATTTCTACTTGGTTGTGGCATTTTCACTGTCTCCCTCTGCCCACCTGCAGGGTATTGATCTCTGCTGCTGTGAACTGCAGCACCTGTGCAGGTAGAAGGATAGATTTCTTGGGAATTATCAGGAACCCCAAGGATTCCAGAAGCTCTTGGGTGATCTGCAGATACTGTCTCACTTGATCTGATGATTTTCCCACTGCCAGCCAGTTGTCTGGATATGGGAACACTGTGACACCTTGCCTTCGAAGGTGTGACACAACCACTTCCAGGCACTTTGTGAACATCCTTGGAGCTGAAGTAAGACCAAATGGCAGGGTTGAAAACTGGTAGTGACCTGATGGGAGTCTGAACCGGAGGTATTTTCTGTGAGACTCCCTTATGGGGATGTGGAAATAAGCATCTTTCTGGTCCAGTGATGCCAACCAGTCTCCTTTTTGGAGTGTTGGCAGAATCAATGCCAATGTTACCATTTTGAACTTTGGTTTTGTCAAATGCTTGTTTAGTACCCTGAGGTCTAAGATAGGCCGCCACTCCCCATTTTTCTTTGTGGTAAGGAAATACCTTGAGTAAAACCCCTTTCTTTTCTGCTGAGCTGGGATAGGTTCCACTGCGCTTGACAGTAGCAGGTTTCGAACCTCTACCTCCAGCAGCTTCTTTTCTGCAAGAAAAGATGGTCTGAACACTCTGGTTCTCAGAAGAGGAAGGGATTTGAAACTCAGAGACAGTCCCTGACTCACTACCCCCAGGTCTCACTTGTCTGTGGTGATTTTTTGCCAAGCCTGGAGGTAGTGAGACAGCCTGCCTCCAACAGGTATAAAGGAGGCAGCCTGTGAAAGCATGGCAGGGTGTTTGCTTAGCCTGTAGCAGAGGCTAGGTTTGAGATACCCACCTGGAGCCCCTTCTGCCCTTACCGCTGAAGTACCCCTGCTGGAGATACTGTTGGTAATGTGGTGCAGCCATTGTCTGAAAAAAGGGCCTGCTGTGAAAGGACCTGCCCCTGCCTCCCTTTCTATAGGGCCTGGTGGATGAAGAAGCTTTCTCTTTAGCAGAGTTTTGAAGGTGGCTTATATGAAGGTTGACGAGTACATAGCCACTGTTGTCTCTCCAAAAAGAGAATTACCCTCCAGAGGGAAATCCAGAGCCTTTGAGTGTTCTGGGTAACATCTGTGACTCTTAAGCCAGGCAAACCTCCATTGAGCAACAGTATTGGCCATCCACCGGACTGCTGTATCATTAATATCAGCAGCCACTTGAAACTGATACTTGTCTGTCTCTAAGCCAAACCTGGCAGTTTCTGTAAAGTTATTAGACAAGGGTGATGAGGCCTTATCTGCCATAGCTAGTACAGATTGCCATAATGACTTCTGATACTGATAAATAAATAAATAAATAAAAATACTGGGCCGCATAGGCTTGAAAAATTAGCCTGCCTGATTGCCAAGGAAGCTGACAAGATACCCCTTTTTGGCCATACTGTCAATTTTTCTGAACTCCTTGTCTGGTGGGTGAGAAGCCAGGGGCACCTTAGCCTTGTCTCAGGCAGCTGCCTGCACCACTCCCTGGTGGTCAGGGAAGGAAAACAAACTGCATCCTCCCTGTCCAACTGGTATTTCTTGTCCAGCCTCTTATCAAGAGGGGGGACAGAGTGAGGGGTTTATAAAATCTTCAAAGCATCCTTTTTCAAGAATTTATTCACTAGTAAGAGGGGCCTTTTGTGGAAGTTAACCCCAACTTCTCAAGGTATTCCACCTCCTCCTTATCTTCAATCTCCTCACATGTGGTGATGTCCAAGGCATCAGCCATTGTTCTAACAAAAAGTAAAGTGCTAGGAATAATCCTCAGTGGTTCTGGGAGGAGAACCAAAATCATGCTCTGGGGAAACCTCAGGTTCAATGGGTTCCCCATCATCCTCTTCCTCACACTCACCATAATCCTCCTCTTCAAGAAATGAGGATTTGTTTGAGGTGCCAGTCTGTCCAGCTGGGGCTTGTACAGGTGGTTGCTGGCCAGTGGAGAAAAGGCATTGCAAGGCTTGCACCACTTTAAAAGCCTGTGCTATTTCTTGAGGAGAAGGAAGAGCCAGAGCACCCACAGAAGCCCCCTTTTTTCCAGTAGGGGGTTCTGTGTGCTTTACTTTCTTGGTCATTTCTGAGGGAACTGGGAAGTCATCCAGTTCAGCAGGCTTCTTAGTAATTTTATCACCCATCTCAGGGGTTGAATGAGTCACTGCATTGGTTTCACTCACAGCAGAAGAGGGTGTCGGCTGGTCAGAGCCTGAGGGACCCTTAGGTGGAGGAAATTTCTACACTGTTTTCTCTGGGAAGGTTTTACAAATATCACAGTCTTCCTTCAGGTGATCATAGCCAAGGCAGGCAACACACAAACTGTGCTTGTCTGCCTTAGCAAACACTTCCCCCAAATCAGTACATTTTTTAAAACCAGGTTTACCGGTTTTCTTTTCAGTTTTTTCTGACATTTTATCAGGAACTGATAAAAAATGAAAATTGCTACTTAATTTAAAAGTTTTACCTAATATTTAGCGGTTGTGGTTGGTTCTGGAACCGATATAGAATCGCTAGGCACAGGGTACTGAGGAAAAAAATGAACTGAGGTTATCGGTTCAGTAACCGATACAGCTGTTACACAAAAAAAAGATTTAAAATTAAATTAAACTAATGGGGTTTTTAGTTAGAAAACTCCGAAAATAACGGTTCCCCACCAGTTATACAGAACCGGGAGGAACCCAAAAAAATACCCAAATTAACACTAAAACTAAGGTTTAGATAAAAATACAATAAGTAAAAGGCAACAAATTAAAGAAAAAAAGATACATGTATTTATGTTTCTTCACGCCAAGGGTAGAAGTTGAGGAGAGGAACTCTGAGCGACTAGACTTGACAGGCGGAGAGTGAAATCTGAGGGGGTTAGAACTAAGGCAGTTATAGTTCAAGGCAGCATTTGAATAGTTGTCACATGCAAAGAGGTCCATCATTTGCATGTGTTCTATCCTCTCCGGGCAGTTCTGGCTTAAAGGGACACTGCAGAAAGTTAGGAATACCTGAGTATGGCTGGGGTTAGAAGTATCAGGTATTGCCAGGAGAACAACACTGGAAGGAGAAGAGATCAGCAGCCAACAGCTCAGGCGAGAAGGCCCTGAAGTACTGCTAGACCGAAACTGGCCCTGCGCCTACAGGCAATATCCAAAATGTAATGCCTGGTGAAGGTGTGGACAGATCTCCAGGTGGCAGCTGCACAGCTGTCTGCAGTAGACACATTTCTGAAAGAAGCCGAAGAGGCGGCCATACCCCTGGCAGAATGGCCCTTAACCAATTCCAGAAACACGTTGTTGAACTTGCAGTAGCAATAAACAGTGCAATTTGCTAACCACTTAGATAAACACTATTTGGAAACAGGAGCGCCCTCTCTCTTAAGAGGTAAACGAAACAAACAACTGGTCAGATTTCCTTAAAGGCTTGGTACAGTTTACACAGTACCATAAAATCCTATCTACATCCAAAGTATGGAGCAAAGCCTCCCCCAATTAGAATAATCAGGAAAATAAACTGGAAGGTGGATAGATTGATTTAAAGTAAACTCTGACACCACCTTGGGTAGAAACTTAGGATTAGTATGCAAAGACACCCTTGTCTGTGTAAAAAAACAAATAAGGTCCCTTCCGTATAATAGCCTGGAGCTCAGAAATCCTTTAAGCATAAGTAACAGCAACTAAAATGAGCACTTTCCACAACAGAAAGTGCAGCTCGCAACTCGTGGCCAGTTCAGTGAGTTTCTCCAAAATAAAATTGAGGTCCCATGGAGGGACTGGGTCCCGAATGGGAGGTTTCAGATGCAAGATACCCCACAAGATGAGACACGCAGAGTGACAGTTTTTTTCAAGAATCTGTTTGAAGCAGGCACAGTTAGTGGATCAGTCAGAAGACGAGGCTGGTGAAGGTATAAACTCACTGACGAAAACAGAAAAATAGTTGTTTAACACACAAGAAAAAAGAAAAAAAGTACGGCAAGCGCGGGTATTGGTGGTCAACTGTAGCTCTGGCATCCACTAAGGTCAGACGTGGGCAGGTCAATGGTGGAGAAAAAACTTATTCAGGTGGGGGGGCACTCACTGTTATAGGATAGGATGACATCCATGGGCGGTCTCCCTTGGTAGACCACTAACTAGAAGTTTTCTGTGTGGTGCTGGCGCCTGATGGCTTAGTCCTACCATGTGGCCTGCTGCAAGAGCCTTCCTGTAATTCTTACTGAAACACATTCATCATTTAAGGGCATATACGATAAATAGTTTTGGAACAGCTGCAGTAGCTAACTTCCATAAACAATGAAAAGATGATTTTCTCTCAATGGCACTTTTCAGTCAGCAAGCTGTCCTGCATTCCACTACTGTCTGCTCTCAGATTACTTTGCAAAACACTGGAGTCTTAACTCTTAATTATCTTGGTAGTTAATATTTAGCCTTTTTGTGTTAGATACATATGTAGAAGAAAAACTTACCACAGTAACCTTGTTTCTTCCAAAGAAATCCTACTGTATTCTGACATATGCAGTATTGTCCTTCCACTGTACTGCCCCGGAGCCAAAATGGTTAACCGAACCTATGCTAATGATGGAACATTAGGCTCGAGCTCAGTTTTCCAACCACTGTTCATGGTCAACATTTTGCTACCATCAGATTCTTACAGAGCAAAAACTAATGACAAGCTAAGCTATATTAAAAATAATAAACAATTAGCAACCCTCTAACAACAACTCCTCTTTTTCTTTCTCTAGTCAACAGTGTGGGCTGGTTAAGACTCAAGTTACTAAGCCCAAAAAACAGAAATTACCCTTAGGGTTGAACAACAAAACAGCTGTGTTGCAGTGCCCATAGGTTCTAGCAGGGGAGGAGGGGTGGGAGCTCAGAATACAGTAAGATTCCCTTGGAAGAAACAAGATTACTGTGGTAAGTAATTTTTTTCTTCAAGCGCCAGGAAATGCTGTATTCTGACATATGCAGACTACCCAAGCAGTACCTTTGGAGGAGGGTAGAGAACCTATACAGGAAACATGCTCTGCAGTACTCCTGTGCCAAACCTGGCATCACTTCTGGACTGAGTATCCAGTCTGCAGTGTTCGGTGAAGGTGCACACAGTTTTCCAGGTAGCTGCTTTATAGATTTCCAACAGAGGAATATCTCTTACAGCTGCTACAGAAGCAGCTGAACCCCTTGTAGAATGGGCCCTGAGGCTCTTTGCCCACTTTGCTGAAGCAAAATTGGATACAGGCAACAATTCAGTGGGCAATGGTTCTTTTTGAGGTGGGTTTGCCTTTGTCCACCTCCCCATAGGTAATGAAAAGCTGTGTCCAATCCTGCCTGTGCCCTTTTGTGTGATCCAAGTAGTAGCTTATAACTCTTGACATCCAGACTATGCAGCCTTCTCTCTCCAGAGGTGGAATGGTCAGTAAAGAAGACTGGCAAGGTCATTGACTGGTTAAGGTGGAAGTCTGATACCAGCTTAGGAAGGAATTTCCTATTGGTCCTCAAATTCACCTTGTCCCTGTGGACTGCTACATAGTCTGGCTCTGTGGACAAGGCCTATACCTCACTGATCCTTCTGGCTGAAGTAATGGCTACTGAGAACACCGTTTTCCATGTCACATACTTCAGCTCGGCTGATGACAGGGGTTCAAATGGTGGCTACATCAACTGCCCAATACATATGTTAAGGTCCCATGCAAGAGTGAGTTCCCTATGAAGGAGATGCAAGTGCAGTAGCCCTTTGAAGAACTTTCTGAATACCTAGTTAGCAGCCAGAGATTCTCCCTTTCTGGCAGAAAGATAAGCAGAGACTGCTGCCAAGTGTACTTTCAGGGTGGAGAGCTAGAGGCCCAGAGAGTGTAAATGTGCAGGATAGTCCAGGACTATTGGCAGATTGGCCTGGATGTGGTCTATGTGTCTCTGCCTCTAATAAATAGAAAATCTCTTCCACTTAGAAGAGTAAGTTTTTATGGTGGAAGATTTCCTGGACACCCTCAAAACCTCTAACACCCCTCCTGAGAGGTGTAGGTTGGCGTATTCCAGGTCCTCAAGAGCCAAGCTTTGAGCCTGAGGGGCTGCAAGTTGGGGTACAGGACCCTGCCCTGGGTGGATGTCAGCTGGCTACACTTCCTGGGCAGGGAGATTGCCAAGGTCAGTAGCACTGAGTACCAATGCTGCCTGGCCCAGTCTGGAGCAATGAGGATCACAGTTGCTGACTGGACCCTGAGCTTGTTCAGTACCCTGAGTAGCAAGGTAAATGGTGGGAAGGCATACAGGAGCTTCCCTGTCCAGTCCATCAGGAATGCATCTAGTGACACTGTGCCCACAGCTGGAGGCCTGCAACAGAATAGAGGAAGCTGATGATTGTCTGGGGCTGCAAAGAGGTCCACCTCTGGAGTGCCCCATCTTCTGAACACCACTTGTAGGATCTGTCTCTTTAGTGACCATTCATGGTGGTTCTAGTTTATTCTGCTGATGGCATCTGCCAGGACATTGTCCTTTCCTGGCAAGTGGACTGCTGAAAGGGATATCTCCAGGGTGTAAGCCAGATTCCATACCTTTATGGCTTCTGTGCACAGAGGTGAGGACTTTGTGCCCCCTTGCTTGTTGATGTAATACATTGTTGTTGTATTGTCTGTTCTGACCCGAACTGCCTTGCCCTGCAACATGGAGGTGAAGGACTGAAAGCCCAGATAAACTGCCCTGAGCTCCAGCAGGTTTATGTGAAGCAGGGATTCCAGCTGGGACAAATGTCTATTTCTTGAGCCCCCGGTCAAGTTAACACTTTCATGGGCTTTCTACCCCTGCCTAAATTATTTGTTTTCCCTCCTACCTCTCTCTACCCTTTTTTGTCCCTCAGTCATGCCATACCTCTTTCCTCCCTACCACCTTAATTACATCTTCATCACCCCACTACCTACACCACCTCTTCCTCCCCACTCTTCTCCACCCCTTTCCCCCACCCTCCTCCCCCTTATTCAGCTTTGACTACATAGCTATTCTTCCTTTTCCTCCTATCTATCCCCATCCTACCCCCATCTCTGCTTGCCTTCTCCCTTCCCGCACATTCCTCCTCCCTCCCTCCCCTGTCCCTCTCTACTGATATGAGACTTTACTTCTTTCTTTGACTCAGGAACAATCCAATTATCCGCCTATGTTGTTAGTTGTACAATTCTCCCTTTTAAACAAGCATCCTCATGTTATGTTACCATTACTTAGTGAAACATTAGCCTTTGTTTTGACTCTGCACCCTGTATGTGCTTAGATTGTGTAACTATTGTTAGAATTTATGCCTGGAGACAGTTTTCAATTGTTTCTTGCTGTATCTGTGGAACATATCTGTATTCTAGTTTACGTCATATTTGACGTGGAACCTATAAAAGCACTTTCTGTTCAAAGGCGTTAATCCAAAATCTCAATAAATAAATAAATACATTTTAAAAAAGTACTGTGGGCAGTATGCTCCACTAGGTGGGCATCCTTTCCTAGGAGGGAAACATCTGTTGTCAGAACTGCTACTGGTGGCATCTGGAGAAAAGGCACACCTTCCCTGCAGTTGTCCTTTTCCTGCCACCATTGCAGAGCCTGAAGCAGAATTCCTTTAACTGGTACCATCTTTGACAGGGAGACTCTTCTCTGAGACCTGTGAGCCCTGAGATGGAACTGGATGTCCCTCATCTGGAATCTTGATCCTAACACTGTTGCTATTGAAGCCATCATGTGGCCCAGCAACTGAAGGAAATGCCTTGCTGGTCAGGGAGTATGCAGCTGAAAGGAATTTCCTAGTTGCACAAAGTTGTCTACACTGCCCTCTGTGAGGATTGCCCTTCCATTCAGGGTGTCCAATTCTACCCCTATAAACTCCAGGAGCTGAACTGGTGAGAGGACTGTCTTTTTCTGGTCTACCAGGAAACCTAGCATACTTAGGGTATCTTTAGTGATGGTCAATGCCCTTTCCACCTGCTGTGGGGACTGACCTGCCACCAACTAGTCCAGGTTTGGGAAGACTGTAACCCCCTGTTTTCGTAGATGTGGTACCACCACTGCGAGGCACTTGGTGAACACTCTTGGGGCGGATGAAAGGCCGAGGGACTTGGCCTTGAACTGGTAATCCTCTGATGGTAACTTGAACCTGAGGTACTTCCTGTGTGACAGCCTGATAGGGATATGGAAGTATGCATCCTTTAGGTCTAGATGCCAGCCAGTTTCCTTTCCTTAGAGAAGGGAGCATGATAGCCAGAGTGACCATCTTGAACTTTGGCTTTGTCAATTGTTTGTTCAAGTGTCTTAGATCCAGAATGGGTCACCACTCCCCTGTTTTCTTTTGAGTAAAGACCTTTTCCCCTTTGAGACAAGGGGGCAGGCTCTATTGCCTGACCTGCATGAGCTTAGCTATACTTCCTCTTCCAGCAGAGAGACTTCTGAAGAATTGGCAGGTCTGAATAGTCTTGCTCTCAACTTGGGCAAGAATTTGAAGCTGAGCGCAAAACCCTGGCTCACTTCCTGCAGGACTCACTTGTCTGTGGTGATGGATTTCCAAGCCTGGATGTAGTGAACCAGCCTTCCCCCTACTGGGAGTAGAGAGGTGACCCTGACAGGACTCTCAGGGAGTCCGTTTGGCTTGGACAGCAGTCTGGATACTGGGTCCAGCCTTGTTGCTGCCCCTTCTGCCTCTGCCTCTAAAGTGTCCCATCTGGCGCTGATAGGATGGCAAAGCCTGTGTCTGGAAGAAAGGCCAGTAAAGGGTTCTACCCCTGCCTCTTCCCTGGAACTTTTGTGGAGTTGCTGCCTTCTCATTGGCTGCAGTACTCTTGTAAACGGCCTTGTAGTCATCCATATTTTTCATGTACGCTTCAGTCTGTTCCCCAAATAAGGAAATGGGCTCACAATGAAAGTCAAAAGCTTTTGTCTGGGTACCTCAAGACAAATTTATTGTTCTCAACCAAACAAACCTCCTCGGGGACACTGAGGTAGCCATCTGCCTAGAAGCAATGTCACTGGCATTCACTGCCATGTGAAACTGGAACTTACAAGCTTCAATGTCCCTTGTATCTGCCTCTAAAAGATCAGATGCCATAGAGGCAGGCATACTTTTGCTATTTCCAACACTGTGTTCCACATACTCCTCCGATACCTAGCTATGTAAGCCATGTAAGTGGCTTACCTGATAGCTAGGAAGGATCCCAGGTATGACTTCTTTGCTATGGAGTCCATCCTCCTGGAGTCCTTTTCAGGTGGGTGTGATGCCAGAAGAATGCCTGCTTTATCACAGGAAGCAGCTGCACCACCCTTTCATGGCTGGGATGTCCAAACAGAAATTCAGCTCCTGAATTGACAATCCAGTACTTTCTGTTCATCCTCTTGTCCACTGGAGGGAAGGATGGATGTAGATGTCTACAATTTTTGTGGCTTGTCTCAAAGATTTATGGATGGGCAACAGAAGTCTTTTTGTTGCTGGGACATCCATCATTTCCACATAATCTTGTTCCTCTTCCTCCTCTGTGGACTCCTGAGTACAGAGGTCCAAGGTCTGTGCCACCTGTTTTAAAAAAGGCAAAGTGGGAAGAAAATCTTCTGTTGCATTTCCTGGGGAATCAGTCCCATGAGGGTCTGGAGAAACCTCTGGTTCTATAGGTTCTCCAAAGTCATCCTCATCTTCATCATCAAAATCATCTTCCTCCTCCGGGAAGATGTCAGTTTATCGTTCCAAGAAATCGGGAACTGAAAGGGAACCAGAGTCCGGAACCGATAACTGTGAACTGGGGTGCTGAACCAATACCTCGGTACCGGTTTGCAACACCTGCAAGAGGCAATAGCTTCTGCAGTATGAACCGCTGCAACTGTCAGTTGCGGTTGCTTGGTTGAGTGGTTCTCTTTCCTTTTCTTTTTAGCAGAACTTGCCGGTTCAGCAGTAGTTTCTTCAGATCTTTTTTCTGGTCGAGGAACCATCACCCTGGTCAGAGGGCTGCTCACTCTGTTCAAAAGACTTCTCTTTCTGAGAAGTGGAGGCCTTGTCCATTGCTAGGTCAGCAGATTTTTTGGACATTTTTTCCTTCAGTCTATTTAAACACCTATCCAGCGTCAACTGAGGAAAATTCTTACAGATATCACAGCCGGACTGTAGATGATCAAAACCCAAACACAAGACACAAATTAAGTGGGGATCCCCTTTGGCAAATGGTTCCCTGCACTCTGTGCAATGTTGAAAACCCTTCGGGCTGGTTTTCTTGAACCTTCTCCAAGGCTTTAATGTCCTCCTTATTGCTTGGTGCCCAGAACTGTGCACAATATTCCATGTGGGGATGCACCAAATTTCTATGATCCACCGCGGTAAGGTGGCAACTTCATTCATGGACCTCGGTCTTCTGAACTTGAAACCAAACCTATGAACTTATGAGGTATAGAGGGGGATTAAGACCCCTTTATCTCTACTTTTTATATGTTTATGAATGCAGTACTGTATACTACTTGCTTTTTTAACAACCTGACTGCACTGCATTCTAAAACTGAGGTCGTTGCTGACTCTTATACCAAGATCTTTTTCATCATGGACCACTCTAAGCACCCTGCCACCCAGCATGTATTTGAATTGTTTATTATGTTTACCCAGATGCATAACTGTACACCTGTCTACATTAAATGTAGATTTCTTCTTTAAGGCCCGTATCTCTAGATTGATAAGGGCTGCTTGTAAAATATCCTTATCATCTGAGTTGTTGATAGGGTAACCGAGGCATGTGTCATCAGCAAATTTTGAAAGCCATACCCCCGTCTGAACATACATTGAAGAAATGTATCATTTAAAAAGACAGGGGCCCAAAATGGATCCCTGAGGTATTCCAGTGGTCACATCCACCCAACCAGAGTATTCTCCCCTTATGCATACCCTCTGGCTTCTTCCACTTAGCCGTGACTCAACCCACTGAGATATTTTAACGTGGAGCCTCAATTCAGTTAAGGCATTTAAAAGCTCCTCATGTGAAACTTTGTCAAATGCCTTGGCAAAGTCCAGGAAGATAACATCTACAGAATTGCCCATGTCCAGGGCTTTGCTAACCTTACCATAGAACTTCAAAAGATTTGTTTGGCATGACCTCCCTCTGGTGAACCCGTGCTGTGTATAATCAATATCTCCTGACATGTTTAAAGAGTCTATGATGTATTCTTTAATAATGCCCTCTAGTATTTTCCCCAAAACTGAAGTCAGGCTGGTAGGCCTGTAGTTTTCAACCTCCTGCCTAGATCCCTTCTTATGGATGGGGACAACTACAGCTTATCTACATACCTCTGGGACCTCTCCCTCATCCAGAGATTTCTGAAAAAGACAGGTAACCGGGCTTGCCAGTAAGTCTGCCAACTTTTTTATCACCCTAGGGTGCATACCATCAGGCCCCTGTGCTTTATTTTGATCTATTTTCTTGAGTCTTTTTAGCTACTTCAGTGGCATCCAGTATGTGACTGAGCTCAGGAAACTCCTTTTTCTCCAGATCTTTTTTTGTTTGTGACTCTTTGTTAAAGACAAAGGAAAAATAATTATTATATTTTTTTGCCATCTCACAATTTTCTGTTATGAGAGCTCCAGCGGGGGCTTTTAGGGGACCAGCAGTACTATTTCCTCCCCTTTTGCTGTTTATGTATGAATAAAAGGATTTGTAGTTGTCCTGTACCCTAGTAACCAATTTATACTCATAATTTCTTTTTGCTATGGCTATACTTTTTTGTGATTTTTAAGCATTTTTTATAATGTTCCCAATCTACTTTATCTCCACTCTGCCTTGCCTTTTTGTATGCTTTATTCTTGTTTTTAATTAGTTTTTAAGCAAAGAAGTCATCCATGGGGGAGGGATTTTTCTTACCCCATTATATTTATTTTTGATTGGTACATGCTTATGGACCAAAGTGTGAATTTTATTATTCAACCTTTCCCACATACCAGATATTGTTTGACTTTCAAAATCTAATTTCCAGTTCCATTCTGCCAGCTCTTATCTCATTTGGTCAAAGTTTGCTTGATTATATTTATAAATTGTTGTTCTGACAATAGTTTTTTCCCCAGGGATCCCAAATAATTAAAGCTAACCATAGAATGGTCACTGGAGCCCAACGGTGTCAACATCGTACAATTTTGAATATTGTTATTTAAATTACTCAAAACCAGGTCCAAAATATGGGTACCCCTGGTATTATTTGATATAGAAACATAGACTTTGACGGCAGATAAGGACCACTTGCCCAACCCAGTCTGCCCATTTCCCTACCTACTGGATAAGCTGCAGATTCTAGTTAACCAACAGCCTATTTCCTGCAACCCCCCACTATAATTGCCTTATGTCTGTCCCATGCATGTTTGAATTCCTCCACTGTTTTAGAACCCACAACCTCTCCAGAAAGGCGGTTCCATGCGTCCACCATTCTCTCCGTGAAAAAGAATTTCCTCACATTACCCCTGAGCCGTCCCCCCTCTAACTTTAAATTGTGCCCCCTTGTTCTTACACATCTCTTTTTCTGAAAGATGCTACCCTCCTGGACTTTGTTGATTCCCTTGAGGTACTTAAAAGTTTCTATCATGTCCCCCCTGTCCCTCCTTTCATCAAGGGTATGCATATTAAGCGCTCTTAGTCTCTCTTCATATGGTTTCTGATGTAGACCCTGCACCATTTTAGTTGCCCTCCTCTGGACTGCTTCCATCCTGTCTATGTCCTTGCGTAGATGAGGTCTCCAAAACTGCATGCAGTA
The DNA here is from genome assembly GCA_016271365.2 of Neoceratodus forsteri. Classification (NCBI taxonomy): domain Eukaryota; kingdom Metazoa; phylum Chordata; order Ceratodontiformes; family Ceratodontidae; genus Neoceratodus; species Neoceratodus forsteri. Next base: position 285,359,015 of record CM057459.1, read on the forward strand.
CTCCAGATGGGGTCTCACCAACTGTCTGTATAGAGGGATAACCACTTCCTTTTTCTACTTGTGATGCCCTCCCTATGCATCCCAGTATCCCCTGGCTTTCCCTACTGACTTCTCACATTGCATACCCACCTTTAGGTCATCTGATATGACTACACCCAGATCCCTTTCCATTATTGTTGTTGTTAGTACCTCCCCTGCTATTGTGTAGTCTTCTCTGGATTTTTATTTCCCAGGTGCATTACTTTGCACTTCTTTGCATTGAATCTAAGTTGCCATATGTCTGACCATTCCTCCAACCTTGCCAAGTCCCTTCTCATCCTTTCTACCCCCTTGTGTATCAACTCTGTTACAGATCTTTGTGTCATCTGCAAAGAGGCATACCTTTCCTTCCAGACCCTCTGCAATGTCACCTATAAAGGCGTTAAAGAGGACTGCACCATACTGAGCCCTGAGGTACTCCACTAGTAACCTCTTCTTCAGAATGTACCATTCACTATTACCTTCTGTGTCCTGTTGTGTAGCCAGTTTTCATCTAGGCTACCACCCTGGGACCCACTCCCAGGCTGGCTAACTTGATTATTAATCTTTTGTGCGAGACTGTGTCAAATGCCTTGCTAAAGTCTAGTAGGCTATATCCACAGCCCCTCCCTGGTCTATTACTTTGGTCACCCAGTCAAAGAAATCGATTAGATTTGTCTGACATGACCTTCCTGCTGTGAATCCATGCTGCTTTGGGTCCAGTGCCCGCGCCTCTAGGTACTGAACAATCTTTTTCTTTCAGAAGTGATTCCATCATTTTCCCACCACTGAGGTCAAACCAACAGGTCTGTAGTTTCCTGCTTCTGCCTTGCTCCCACTTTTGTGAAGGGAATCACATCTGTCCTCCTCCAGTCCTCAGGTACCACCCCATCTTCCCATGATTTGTTAAAAGTGTGGTTAATGGTGTCACTAGGTCCTCCCTTAGCTCTTTAGATTCTAGGTGAATCCCATCAGGCCCCATTGCTTTGTCCACCTTAAGTTTTAGAAGTTCTTTCAGTACTCTTCTTCTTTAAATGGACTGGTATCAACCCCACTATCCAGAGTGCTTCTACTGTTTGGTTTAGGTAACTCCTCCTCCTCTTCTTCTTTGTGAATACTGAGCAAAGTATTCATTCATTATCTCTGCCTTTTCACTGTCTCCCTCTGCCCACCTCCTCTCTCCTTTACTAATCTTCCCTATCCCTCCCTTAACCTTTCTATGTTCCTAATGTACCTATAAAGGTTTTATCCCCTTCTTAACTGAGTTGGCTATCCTTTCCTCGGTTTGGGCCTTTGCTTTTCTGACTGCCTTCCACTTCTTTCTGCTTTAATTGATACAGTTCCTGTCTGGCTCTGTCTGTGATTCCTTATACTTTTGAATGCAGCCTTTTCTACTTAACCTTCCTGACACTTCTTTTGAGACCATAGTGGTTTTTATTCCACTTTGTTTTCTTTATTTGTTTCACACAAAGGCTTGTTGCCTCCATGATGGCAGTTTTGATTTTTCTCCATTGTTCTTCCACCCTCCTTTCTGGCCATTTGCTAATGCATTCCTCAGGTATTCACCCATTTTGCCAAAGTCAGCCCTTCTAAAGTCCAGTATCCTTGTATTTGTATGGCTTGTCTCCATGGCTGTGTTTATTGTGAAGCACACTGTGCAGTGGTCGTGTGTTCCCAGGTGTCTACTGACTTCTAAGTTTGTGATCCTCTCTCCATTTGAGAGTACCAGGTCCAATATTGCTCCCTCCTGAGTGGGTTCCACCACTAGCTGTCTAAGGCATGCTCCTGTAGGGCATCGAGAATGACCCTGCTCTTGGATGTGGCTGCAGTCCATGTTGCCCAGTTAACATCTGGCATATTCAGGTCCCCCATCAACAGTATCTCCCCTTTTTCAGCCATTTTGAGAATGCCCTCTATCATTTTCTTGTCCATTTCCTCCCCTTGAGATGGGGGTCTGTATACAACCCCTGTGCAGATTGTGATGCCATTCCCTGTCTCCAATGTGACCCAGAGTTCCTCTTGTCCTCCCCCTTTAACTTTTAGTTCTGTTACTTTGATCCCTTCCCTTATGTAGAGAGCTACTCCGCCTCCTCTTTTACGCTCCCTGTCCCTTCTGTAGATTGTGTACCCTGGTATGTTGACATCCCAGTCATGGTTCTCCATGTACCATGTTTCTGTGACTGCCACAATATCCAAGTGTTCCACTTCCATCAGGGCTACTAGCTCTGGAAGCTTGTTTCCCGGACATTGGTACTCATTGCCCTCCATTTAATGTTGGCTTTATCCTTTTTTACCCCATCCCTGCTCTTATTGCCCTTGTCCATTTTTCCATTTACTCCTGTCCTGCCCTCTGTCAAGCTCTGTACCTCAGTGTTTACCCTACTACCTGCCATGCTTTGTGGGGGGAGGCTTGAACTTTCCTGTTTCCTATCAGCACCTCCCCCCTTGGCTAGTTTAAAAGCTTGCCAAGGAAGCTTTAAACCTGTCACCTAGGAGCATGTTTCCCTTCCTGGACAGATGCAGACCATCATGCCAGTATAGACCTTCATCTCTCCAGGTGGACCCCTAGTCCCCAATGAAGCCAAAGCCCTGTGCTCTGCACCAGTTTTGCAACCATTCATTAAACCGCATGGTGTGCAGTACCCTAGCCTCACCCCTGCCATGGACTGGCAGCACCTCTGAGAAGGTTACCGTGCTTGCTACCTGTCTGAGGCCCCTCCCCAACTCCACAAATTTATCCTGCACTGCACTGATCTCATGCCTAGCTAGGTCATTTGTCCCGAGCTGGACAATGATATCTAGTTTCCTCTCCTGTGATGCTGCTTCTGCAATCCTGAGGATTTGCTTCCTGTCCCTCCAAGCCACGGCACCAGGCAGGCACCTTACTTCCCTCTCCTCTCCCTTCCCCAGGTCCACACCCCTAACAATTGAGTCCCCATCAGAAGCTGTTTCTTTCCCTTGCCACTCTTTTGTGGGTCTCCTTGTGGATGTCCCCGATTCTTCTTGGTCTCCAATGAGGTGTCATCATAGAGGAACCTTTGATTTGCCAGACCGACATATGATTTGTGTAGAGGTGCAACTCGGGGCTACGCCTCTGTTCCACCACCCTCACCCTCCCAGAACCTACTGTGGTCCATCTGTTTTCACACATGGCAACCTCTGAGGCAGTGGTTGTGGAACTGGTGCTCTTTGGGCAGGGGAGTCCTCCTTAGTCCTTGCCAGTTCAGCCTGGAGGTGGGCAACCTCCTCCTCAGAGCTGACAGTTGCCTGCAAATAGGGCAGCAACGAGGTTCCAGAATATTTCCGAAAATTGCTGCCCCACAGCCAGTGCATTGCACCACTCCCCACATGTCCTTCTTCCTTATAATATACAATGAGTAATATACAAATTTTTTTTTTTTTTTGGTGTGTGTATACTTACACTTTATGCACTGTGCTGGGTAATTAAGAATATGACAGTTCTGCTCCAAGACCTGTTGAGGAAGTGATGTCAGAACCTTGGCTATAAAGGAAATGCCACGCCTGGGGTGGGGTGAGGGGTAGGGTGGGTGGGTAGGCAACAACCACTGGTGACTGTTAGAAACAATCAATTACACCACTGCTCCACCACCCTGGTGAGTACTGCCCTTTATAGTAAGTCAACCAACACCACAATGTACTAGACCACTGCTCCTACACAAACCACTCTACTGAGTCCAGGGATAAAAACAAACTCACTGTTCAGCCAGCAGGACACTTCCAAAATATTGCACAAATATCCTTCCAAATCCTATGTGTCTAGCACAGAAATCAAGCAACTTCAGTTGTATTACAACCCCTCTGGTTATAAAATTACTACACTTTAATGGAATCCTGCAATTCTTAATGCCAATAAGAAAATAATGAAACTTTCTGTAGAAAGTGTAGCTTACCTTCCTAGTCCCCTACAATATTATGTTTTACCAAGTTACCAGTTCCTCAAATGCGTTCTAGTTTGTTCTCTGCAGTATAGCCAATTTCTCAGCTTCCAAAAGGAACAGGCAGGTCCTCTGTATGATATGTACTGTTTCAGCCCTGCCAAGTTAAATACTTCCAAATAATTGGTCTCCATGGCAGTGTTTGCCTTTTGTGTATCCCAGTTTATTCCAGGGAGGTTTAAATCACCTACCAGTATGACATCCAGGCTGATGTTAACTGGTTTATGAAATCTAATAAAATAAGATCCTCAGGAGCCCTTATAGAGGGTGGCCTATACAAAAGACCTAGATTGATTTTTGCTGCCTATGGTGGGGAAATCTTTATCCCACAAAACTTCCAAATCCACCCATTTGGATGTATCCAGTTGTTCAGAAGAGATGCAATCAGAGATATACAGGGCCACACCTCCACCTTTGGACTGAGACCTATCTTTGTTGTACAGTGTGCATCCTGGGATGTATTTATCCCAAGCATCCTCTTCTTGCCACCAGGTTTCAGTAATAGCACAAATATGAATATTTAAGGTGTGTAATGTTAATTGGAGCTCCTCATAGTTGCATATTATACAACTAAATCTAGCCTAATTTACCTGTAAACCAAGGACAGTGATTTTCAAAATGAACAGAAATACATTTTACTTCAGAAAACCACAAAAATCAAATCTTCAAGAAAGATGAAGGAGGGCTCTCCAAGGCATCAGTACTAGTCAGGCAGAGTAAAGAATCTGACGGTTGCAGAATGTTGATCAGGAACAGTGGTTTGAAAACTGAGCTCAAGCCTAACATTCCATCATTAGCATGGGTTCGGTTAACCATTTCGGCTCTGGGGCAGTACAATGGAAGGCAATACTGCATATGTCAGAATACAGTAAGTTTTCCTGGGGCTTTAAGTTGACATTTTATTTTATATGCCTGTTTATTGAATTTCCCTGTTCAGACCCATAAAGGCATTACATAGATACATAGACAGTGTCGGCAGATAAGGGCCTATGGCCCACCCAGTCTGCCCATTTGAGCATTTTTTTTTTTTTTTTTTTAACTTCCTCGCCTCTCTAATTTTATTTTGCTGTCCAATAACCACTCCCACATTTATATTTTTTTATTTCTTTGTAACAGCTAGCTAATTTCCATAAACAATGAAAAGATGATTTTCTTTCAAAGGTACTTCTAAGTCTGCAAGCTGTCCTGCATTCCACTGCTGCTGGCTCTCAGATAACTTCTCAACACACTAGAGTCTTAACCCTGGATTATCTCGGTAGTTATTTTTCAGCCTTCTTGTGTTAGATGCACAGAAGTTGACATTCTATTTTAGCTGTCTGTTTAGTGAATTTCCTAGTTCAGACCCATAAAGACATTGTGTTTTTATAGTTTAACGTAGTGATATGTCTCATTTTATTTTGCTGTCCAATGTCCACCTCCGCATTTAAATTATTTTATTTCTATTTGATCAAGCCTCACAGCATGTGAGGCTAGTGTAACTTTCTTTCTAGCTTGAGCCCTGAGGGGGCTCCTCCTCCTCCAAGATTGTGGCTCTGGCACTGCTCTTGGCTGGCCACATCCTCCTCACCAAACTGCCTGTTCACCAGCTGCTGCTCAGGTACGCTTTGCCAGCACTAGGACCACTCAGCTTGCAATTTGACTGGTCCTTCTATGGCTGTTTCTAGTCCTCTTTTGGCTGCTACAGGCCCCTTCTGCTTCTCTGTTGGACTTGCTGTACCCTGTATTTCTTACTACTGACTGTTTTCTGTATCTACAGTGCCAGGCACTCCTATATAACTGAAATTGCAGTGCAAGGCACTCCTGTAACCCTCTGCGCTTTCTAATTTGAAAAATTTGCCTAAAAATGGATTTTATTCTGTACTGTGCACCATTATTGATGTTTTAATTTTAGATTAATTTCAAATGTTAGCTGACAGCTTTAGTAGACTGTGCTAGATAACTGTTTGAGTCTCTGTTTCATGCTTTTGTTTTAACTTAAGTTTAATACAAATGTTAGCTGTTAGACTTAATAGCATATTGTACAAAATTGTTCGACTATTGCCACAAGCTTTTAATTTCTCTGTCACCCCCCACACACACACACACACTAGACCTCTGTACTCTCAGCCTCCTCTTTCCCTTGGACACCACTGGCACCAAAAGCCCAATCTCCCCACTGCTAATTTCTCCTCTCCTATCCTGCTACAGACACCTCCTTTTGGCACCCACTCTCCCCCCCTTTCATCTCTTGTGCTGTCCCCCCCCCCCCAAAATAAAATTTAGCTGGCCTCTGTACTGGAATCTTTATGTGTGCTAACAGCCTTGCCTTATTTTCTTTCTAGCTCGAGCCCCAAGGGGGCTCCTCCACTGAGATTATGGCTCTGGCACTGCTCTTGTCCGGCCACATCCTCCTCACCAATCTGCCCGCTCACCAGCTGCTGCTCACATACACTTTGCCAGCACTAGGACCACTCAGCTTGTAATTTGACTGGTCCTTCTATAGCTGTTTGTAGTCCTCCTTTGGCTGCTACAGGCCCCTTTCTGCTTCTCTGTTGGACTCAGCTCTATCCTGTATTTCTAGCACATGGTGCTCCTACTGACTCTGTTTTCTGTATCTACAGTGCCAGGCACTCCTGTAGAACTGAAATTGCAGCGCAACACACTCCTGTAACCCTCTGTGCTTTTTTTTTTTTTATAAAGTGTCCATTTTCCCATTAGCAAGTTATACTGTACTGCCACTAGCAGGACATAATCTTTATCTAAAGCGATCCCTGCCTGTTGTTCATATAGATACCTTCCTAAACTACAGCTCCCCCTACATCTGACCAGCCCCCTCCTCCATGCTCCCTGCTTACAAATTATTCCTGTTCCTCAATCAATTATTCACTAATTTCTCAGCCTTTATGAACAATGCATCCCCTACTCTCCTCTCTTCCCTTGTTCTGCTCATATCCCTCTCTTTACCACCTCCATTTGCTTTCTACTCACCTATTGCTAATAACTCCCCCAACCCCATCAGTTACCATCTCCATCCCCTACCCAGATCCATGCTATCACTCCCTCCCTGCCATTTGAAATATGGTCTCAAACTACCAGTATTCCTCATTTGGCTTTGATAATGGTGTCCACTTTCACTGCAGTTCTCCATCTTCTTCTTCCTCACTCATCCACTCAAAACTCCCAAACTCCTCGCCAGCCACTTCAAAATCCCCTACACTCCATTTTCTCTTACTCGCCCTCCTCTTGCTCTCTGCTGGGGATATCCACCCCAACCCATGCCCTATTGCCCCTTGCTCCTCTGGTGCTTCCTCCTCTACTATCTCCCCATACTCTCTTCTCTCATGCATCCCAAAGGGCTTAAAGATCCTACATCTAAACACCCACAGCTTGTTGCAAAAAATAGACCAGATTCCGACGATGGTGTGCACTCTAAAACCAGACATTCTAATCATCTCAGAAGCTTGGCTAAAGGGCACTATCCCTGACCACGCGGTCTCCATTCCTGGATACTCACTAAGGCAAGGCCTTGCTGGCAGGGGTAGTGGTGTGGCCATTTATGTCCTAGTCTCCATCCAGTATTCAACCATCTACTCATCCTCCAATCCAAAGACCCATGATGCCCTAGCTATCCATGTTACCCTCCCCTTCATTCTCCCAATCTTCATAGCTGGCATATACTGCCACCCAAATGTCCTTCCTTCGGTCACATTAGACCTCCTAACTTCCATCACTTCCCTTGCTCGCTCTGAGGAATTATTCATCCTAGATGACTTCAGTATAAAATTGGTTGTCACCTAAAACTACCACACCTAAAAATGAAATTGGAGCCCTAAACCTCTCCCAACTGATCTCCAAACTGACCCACCCAAACCACAAGACACAACACTCCTTACTTGACTGGGCCCTTACCTCCCACCCCCACCACGTCATCACCTCTGGCATCTTCACCGATGCTCTCAGTGACCATAACCCAATATTCATAGTTAGGAAAGTCCACAGAACTAAACCACCACACAAAACCATACAACTACGCTCTTTCAAGTCTCTTGACTTTGAACCTCTCTTGAGTAACCTTGCCACTTCTGACTGGTCCCCCTAACCTCATTCCCCTCAGTTGATAAGGTCCTTGCCTACTTCAAAGAAGTCTTTCTTGTAAACTGGAATGCCTTTGTCCCACCCAAACAAACCAGAGTCAGAGGTAGCCACTTACCTTGGATAACCCCTGCACTTCTGGCCTGCCTCAGGGCTAGAGATCGAGCCTGGAAGCATCATAAAGCTACCCAGCATCCTAGTGACCATGCAAACTACCACATGCTCAGAAACGCTTGCACCAGGGCTACAAGGTTAACCAAGTCCGAATATTTCAAATCTGTCTTCATCACCAATATAAATTCCCCTTCAAAGTTCTGGAAGGTGATCCACACCCTATTCACCCCCTCATTTCGCCCACCGTTCCCAGTACTTAAAGTAAATAGCTCAGTAGTGTCTGACCCACCAGCTGTAGCTGTAGAATTTAACTCCTACTATACCTCCTGTGCCACTGAGCTTCTGAAATCCCTCTACTGGTGTGCCCCCTCCACCACCCTACCACCTTCCCTTCTCTACTGTAACTCCAAACAATACCCTAAGTGCCTTCCTCACCATCAACCCCTCTAAAGGTACCTCCCGTTGGCCTTGACCCAAAACTCCTCTACCTCTCCGCTTCAGTCATTGCCTACCCCCTCTCAATAATCTTAAATCTCTCATTCTCTACTGCCTCGGTCCCCTCTTCATGGAAACATGCAGTGGTCCTCCCTCTACCAATAGGGGGTGACCCCTCATCCCCTGGCAACTATCGCCCCATTTCTCTCCTCCCTACCCTTGCCAAGCTTCAAGAACACATTATTCTCTCCCAACTCACCTCTTTTCTGACACCTCCATTTTCACCCCTTTCCAGTCTGGTTTCAGGAAAAAACACTCAACCACCACCTTTCTCCTATGGCTCACATACTCCATCCTAACTGGGATGGACAATGGCCAAATTACCTCTGCCTTTTTTTTTTTTTTTACTTTCTATTTATTCTCCCTCTACTCCCCTCCAGCTCCGCTTCCTTGGAGCCACCTGTGGAGTCACCTCTGCTTCCCACCTTACCTGATTCATCCCATTCTCCCATGGAGCCACGCGGGTTCTTACACTCCGGTGGGAAAGAGGTGGAGTCCCAGACACTTGAACTTCTAGTCTGGCCGGGTTCCAGGCGACAGGCACGTGGTAGTACACTGAGGTCTTTCTCCGTGGTTCATCTCACAGAGCTGGAATGTTTTTCCTCTTTTATGATGGCTGTAATGTGCACCCTGACGTCAAGGTGCATAGTGCCGTCTGTTACATTCTCCCCTCTATGTTGACCTCTGTGCTTGCTTTGCCCCAAACTTCCACCTGGGGCCAGTCCAGCACTGAGTCACTACCCCCCCTTCCTGGAGAAGTTGCTCCCCATCCTCTGCTATACATTTGTATGCTGATGATATAGCCCTGTATGCATCTGGTTCCTGTCCTGATGAGATTACAACCAGCTTACAGCACAACTTCGACAAGGTTCAGCTCTGGTTTGCTAACCATCAACTTTTCCGCAATGCCAAGAAGACGGTCTCCATGACCTTTGGCACAAGGTAGAGACTCTCTAGGCTTCCCTCCCTACCCACTTTCCACACCCTTGATAGGACTTTACTTGAGGACACATCCTCCTTCAGGTACTTAGGTGTTTGGTTGGACCAACACCTACACTTCCCTGGACATAATGACACCATCCAGAAAAAACTGCATCCCAAGCTTGGTGCTCTGTTCAGGAACCATAGTTTCATCCCTCCTATGGCTAGGCATGAACTTGTTCAGAAGATGATACTGCCTATTTTAGACTACTGTGACATAGTCTATGGTGCTGCTACTAAGTCCTCCCTGGCCAGACTGGACACCCTCTTCAATTCCTTCTGCCACTTTGCCCTGGATGCCCTCCCTCACACCCATCACTGCAATCTTTATCATGCCCTATCCTTCTTCTCTGTTACAAATAGGTGACTCTCTCCCTTATACTGTACTATTCGTCTGAAACTTGATATTGCTTGTATTTCTCTGCCTTCCACATTGTATACTTTGTACCCGGGTCAGACCTGGAAATGAGTCTCGGCTCAGTGTGCCTTTCCCAGTCACCAATTTTAAATAAAATAAAATAAAAATAGATCAACCGTCTTCCGTACCCTGGTTGTCCCCCACAGATCCACCCAAATCGGCCAATCCAGTTATTCTCGCTGCCTCCCAAAAATTTGGAATTCCCTCCCCCCTCAAATCCAGCACTCATCCTCCGCCTACTCCATTGGATCTGCCCTCAATAACTGCCTTGCACCTAGCTGCTCCTGTTGCACCTGGGTTATGCCCCTATTTCCCCTCATATGCCTTACACTGTATCTCTGGTCTATTATACTGTGATATTGCTATTTTGCACTAACACTGTAGACATAGAACAAATCTGATTTATTATCTTAGCAGTTAGTCTTCTAACTGACATTTATGACGACCTTGGTTAATGTTTGAATGTTAGTCAAAGTGACAGGTTAATTTCCTCTGTAAATTAACACACTTGGTAAATCAACTCAAGTGACAAGTAGCAGAAGGCTGTTTCTGTTTAAATCTATTCGGTCTTCTTTTGATTCCCAGTGCAAGCACATAGGCAAACAGACCAGTAGTAAACATTTTTTTTTTGCGTTTGGGAAGTCCATAAAGAGATCTGAATAAGACAGATATATATTGCTTTCACCTGTGGGTCTGAATCCTAGTGAGTTATACTCATTTAGGAGCCCACATCAGCCAAAGACTGCCTGTGTGCTTTCAAGATTTGCAGTCCGAAACGTACTTATTGATCCACAGCTAGCCAAGGGTTAATAATTTAAATATTGCCATGTCTGAATTAACTAGCGCTGAGTTGAGGCTGGAAGCCTCACTATACCTCGCAGCTCTTGGAAGGTTCAAGGATTTTACCACTGTGGCAAAAGACAAAGACCACCCAATTAGGGCAAGCATTGAGCATTATGATGCATTAAAATCTGGTACCAAGAACGTGAACCCAAAGGGCTTACTTTTTGTGACAATATTTGCAGGTTTAAATGCTGCTTTAAATAAATTGTCAGTTTTTGAATCTGCTTATGCTGTATGCAAGCTAGATAATTCTAAGTGTAGGTAGGAAATGGGTCTGCAGGAAGCTGACCATATAAGAAAAGTAGAGAGACTGGAATTTCATATACAGTCCCTATATAATCAAAATGAATGTTTTTTTTTACATGACTGAGCTCATAGCAATAGCCAAGAGCTGCATACTGTAAGAGACAATTGTGAAAAAGCAGTTTTGGACACAAAGCAGGCACTGCAAATGAAATGATGTTCTGTCTGACACTAATGATATGTTATGTTATGAAAATGAAGAGCTTAGAGTAGACCTGAATTAGGTAAGTGGTGAGCTAGATCGTCAGATCAGGGAAAACTCTGAGGTTACTGCTGCATATAGGTATTTAAAAAAAAGATTTGATCAGTGAAGTGTCTGAAAGAGATTCAGGCATTCACCATGTTAAATGTAGGAAAAAGATGGTGTAACTGTGCCATCAGAAACAAGTTTTTATGGGACATATTAGGGCAAGTGAGGACAATACGCGTTTGATTTTGTTTCCTCTAGTGATGAGGAGTCTGGGATGAGGAACCACAGAATGCTATGGAGTGGACCAGCCCAACAGCTGTCCATCCTCCTGGTGTTGCACAAAATGGAGAATTGTTAATGTCTCAAAATGGTGGACACAGACGTGATCACGTCACTTCACCATGCCATCCCCAAGATGGCCGACAAGATGTTGATGGTGATGATGAATTACAAGCTATCATAATCCAAGATGGCCACGCCCATGGGTCACCAACCCAAGATGGCCACGCCCATGGGGCTTCATCTCAAAATGGCCGACCATCACATCATGGAGATCAGATTACATGTTCACAGGGAGCTGTGACTGCTGCCTTAACTAATAAGGACAAGCAAGATATTAAAGCAATGATTATGAAAGTTTTTGGTAGACTTGATGTTAAAGAAAGGTTGAGAGATGCACTTATATTGGAAGTGGATCAGTACATTAGACAGGCTAGTAAACAGCCAAATATTGTGAGAGTTATGGCAGATGCTGCAGCAGAGGCTGCATTAAAGGAAGCTAATCTAGCTCTTCCTGAAAGAAACTCCATGAAATCTGCACAGTCAGCACAACAGATGGCTGATAGCACTGGACGCATGCAGCCATCTGAAAATTTGAGTTGCCGCCTTGCCATGGTTAAAGCACATTGTGAAATGCTTGGTTTGCCTCCCCATGGTTGTGTACGAGTGCTAAGGTTAACTGTAGATCCCAGCCTTTGGTCTAAACTTCCATCAGACATAAGAGATGGTACAAAACAGGACTGGACTAGTATTTGTTCAGCCTTAATGTCAGCACAGTACCCAGGAATATTTGGAGCATGACTGGCATACAATGTAAAACAAGGGGCTAAGGAATCCCTTGCAAACTATCATGGACATTTGTGGATAGCTTATTGTTCAGGCAAGACATTAGCAAATGAGCAATGTGAAGCTGATCATTTGGAACACAAAGATTTATTCCTACGTAACATGACACCAGGTCTACATGATAAAGTTGAGTGTTCTATTTCTCCTGAGGAGGATAATTTTGCAAAAATGTTGAAAGTGGTTAAAAGAGCATTTCAGGTGTACCTACGCATGCTTAATTCTGGCACTAAAAACAAGGTTGCTGCTATTCAACAGCTTTCTGGAAGGGCAACCCACTATAAAGTGGAAGGGGGAAGGCACAGAGTAAACAAGTTTCTGCTCCCAAAAATGGAAAAAGCAATAAAAACTGGAGGGAAAGAAAGTATAATAACAAAGGGAATAGACAGAGTGGCAAGTATCAATGTACTGGTCCATCCTACAGGGAGATTGCAGAGGAAAATAAAAACCTCCATGAAGCCCTGCAGTCTAGGAGCTCTAGCAACCCCATTCCTGAACGCCATGTGGCTGCAATAATATAATCATCACAGGCCACATGGGGAGGTACAGATTTGATTTCTGAACCTGTACAGCCGGCTGCTAGAGTAGCACCTCCTCCAGTCATATACACTGCCAACTGCCAGAGTAGCAGCTCCTCCAACCGAATATACTGCTGTGCTGCCAGCTGCTAGAACAGCACCCCCTCCAATTGAGTATACTACTGCACTGCCAACTGCCAGAGCAGTACCTTCTCCAACTGAATAAGCTGCTGCATTATCAATTGCTAGAGTAGCACCCCCTTCAGTAGAACATACTGCTAAGCCACAAACTGTAGCTGAAGCAGTACGTGCCTTTTTCACTCCGCTGTTAACACATGCAGCACCATCTGTATATGAACCACCACATATGCAGGAACCACTACATGCGCAGGTAAGATCACCCACATATGCAGCATCAGCTGCACACACACCATCACCACCTGTACATGCACCACCACATTTACAGGTACTACCACCAGTACATGCAGAGCCCTCTGCATGTGCACCACCACCTGTAAGATCACCTCCACCAGTGCCTCTGTGACCATCCCACTTAGTGGCCGCAGTATCAGGAAAGAGAAAGGAACTGCATAGGGCAACCCCCACAGCAGGCCCTTCTAACAAGAAGGTGCAAGATATTGTAAAGATACTTCAGAAAGGGAACACTAATAAAGGGCAATGACAATTAGAGGCCCCAGTCCGCATTATATCCCCTATTATCATTTATCTAAGTGGTAGGCTGTGCGTAAGGCCAAGGTTGGGGGCCACCAACTAGTAATGCTGCTTGATTCTGGAGCAGCCATGTCAGTATTACATGATGAGAATCCTGAATTCTCACACTGGTCTACCAGACGGGAGACTGGTGCACAAGGGGTGGATGGTACTGCCCTACAGACCTATCAGTAAAGACCCATTCCTGTAGTGGTGGGCAACCTCACCACAAAATTCACCTTTGACCTCATGGTATTACATCATCATCCCAGTATTTTGGGAGTTGATTTTCTAGGACAATACGGATGTCTTGTGGATCTGGCAAACAGGTTCATGATCCAAATACCAGGACAATACCATACAGTCAAGATATGTGATTCACATGTTCTTGCAGCTATCACACACAATGACACTAAGTATGATGTCATAGACCTCTTCAAGGATCATGATAGATACAGAGACATACAGCCAATAATTGTCAGACACAAGGATGTGTTTGCAAAGGATAAGCATGATTGTGGTAGAATAAATACTACCATTGAAGTAACAGGACCAGATCCTGACAGGCAGAGGTAATACCCTTTTCCTGCTGAGGCTTTGCCATCTTTAAGACAGACTATAGATTCCCTGCTTCAGCAGGGGGTAATAAAGCCATGTGTTTCGACTGTCAACTCACCCATTTGGCCTGTCTGAAAGCCAAATGGGGCTTGGAGACTTACGATTGACTACAGAAGGTTCAATCAGGCAACCCCAAGCTGTTTACCTACAGTGGCATCAGCCCCTGATGTTCTTAAAATGCTAACTCCAAACCGTAAATGGTTCACTGCATTGGATATTTCCAATGGGTTTTGGTCCTTATCGCTGACTGAAGACAGCCAGTACAAATTTGCCTTCACTTTTGAAGGACGACAGTTCACGTGGAGATGCCTCCCACAGGGTTTTCATAACAGCCCCTCCCTCTTTCACCTACACATGAAAGATGCATTACAGGGATTCTCAACCCATGAATGTCTACTGCAGTACACAGATGACTTGCTTTTGACAACCGACACAAAAGAACATCACTTGGTTCTGTTAGAAAAATTAAAGTGACTATCCTACAGAAGTCAGGCCTCAAGTGTAACCCTTCTAAAGCACAATTGTGCCAGAAGGAGGTTCTCTTCCTAGGGCTCCGCATAACAGAAAAAGGAAGAGGCTCTGATACTAACAAGATTTAGGGACTGCAGGATTTACCCCTGCCAACCAGTGTAGGAACACTGAGACATTTTCTGGGTATGGTAAACTACTCCAGAGATTTTGTGACTTTGCACAAAAGGCTGCACCTCTGTATGAGTTACTGAGAAAGGATGTACCATGGACATGGGGTCCATTACATACCAAAGCCGTAACCAGTTTGAAAGAATCACTGGCAACAGCCCCAGCATTGATTAATCCTAACCCAGCTTTAGGGTGCCATCTGGAAACTGTTACATCAGCTACAGCAATTTCATCAGTTTTTGTACAACAATTCAATAGACATATTAGGCCTACTGCCTATGCATCTCAGATGCTTTCCCCAGAAGAGCTAAAATACAACCCTTGTGAAAGGAATCTTTTAGCCAACAGATTGGGTGGTGAGACACTTTATGAATATCATTGGATATGCCCCTATTGTGTTCATATGCCAACAACTTTTCTACCGTCAGACAGAGTAAAAGATGGCTCTGTTTCAAATGCTAGACTTACACTCTGGTCTCTGCTTTTGCAGGATCACATCACTGTCCTTCCTGCTAAAACACCATCCCTATTGGCCCATGGCCTACTATTTACAGGCGATGCACATGGTTGTTTACTCCAACCCCTGACCTACCTGACCCAGCGCCCTTCCTGCCAGCACCACAGGAAGTGCTAAATGACACCACAGGGTGTCGTGTCTTTACTGATGGCTCAGCCACACACACCGAGGAGGGTTGGATAGCAGGGTTTGGAATTGTTATTGTACATCCTAATGATGACAGAGTGTGCATAGCCAAGAGGTGTACCATCATTTCTGCACAGTATGCTAAACTAGTTTCTGTAGCATGTTCTCTGGAAGTGCTGAAACAAGGCACTGCAGATACTGTTTTCTTTATAGACTCTGATTGGGTCTGTTCCTCCCTGACTGAATTTTTGCCCTTTTGGGAGAAAACCAACTTCCAATCCTCTGATGGTACCCCTCTGAAATATAAAGACTTATTTGTGTACATCACAATGCTAACCAAACAGTTTAAGTACAAACTGTACATGCATAAGGTTAAAGCGCAATGTAAACTTGATCCTTATGCTCAATATAATAACCATGCCGATTCATTGGCAAAAGATGGTTCTTGAGAAGAAGACATATGGGAAATGAAAATTCCCTTTGTCCCAGTTACACTATCCATTGCTGCAATTAATAAAGGCACAACTTCTTTTGTGCCCATGCATCTAGCATCCGCACAAAAGAAAGACCCTCACTTGAAAGCAGTATTTAGGTTCCTTGATAAAGGAACTGAGGAAAAACTTCCAGAAGGAAGTCCCTACAAGAAAGTGGAAAATGACCTTCATTTATCCAGTGATGGCCTACTTATTTGGTATCACTGCTGTAAAACTCCTGAAAAGTTATGGGTAGTTCCTGAATACCTGAGGGTAGATTTTATCTACCAAGTACATGATAGTCCAACTGGTGGGCACCAGGAAGTCGATAAAACCCTAGACAGACCGAAGTCCTCTGTCTGGTGGCAACACATGAGAAATGATGTGGAACATTACATCAATAATGTTTGATCTGTGCACAGAATAATCCTATACCAGCTAGGAAGAATGCTAAATTAGAGCCCCAGAGGCACTCAGGCCCCTGGAACAATATCCAGATTGACTACATTGGCCCTATGCCAATGACTAAGAACAACAATAAGTTTGCCCTAGTGAGCATTGATCTGTTTTCCAAATGGGTTGAGGGTTTTCCAACAAAGAATAACACAGCCAAAGCAAATGCAAAGTTTTTGATAAACCAACTGTTTACCAAGTGGGGACTACCCCAAAGGTAAATTCTGATCAGGGAGCCAGCTTTATAGCTGAAGTAATGTAGGAAACTCTGAATTTATTAAGGGTAAAACAAAAGTTTCATAACCCTTACCACTCACAGTCATCAGGACAGGTGGAATGGGCTAACAGACAGATCAAAGTTATGTTATCTAAATTTGTTCAGGAAAACCCCAAAGAATGGGATTCACTATTGCCATTGCTCTTTATGGCAATAAGAGGGACACCCTCTGCAAGTACACAGTGTACCCCATTTGAAGTCATGACAGGACGGTCTACGAGACTCCCAGAACACTTGCTTCTGGACCTTGGTGCCCCCACTGCTGATAGGGTGTCAGTGGACAAGTATGCCAAACAACTCAAACAAGATATCCAAAATATACACTTGTTTGCTGCACGATGCCTGGGCAAGGCCCAGCTACAATCCAAAATCCAATTTGACAAAGCTGCACACCCTGTAGATTGGCAAATTGGGGACCAGGTAATGGTACTCAGATTTGCACAACCTGTACACTCATTTGTTAACAAATGGGCAGGGCCCTATCCCATTGTAAACAAACTCAGTCCAGCAGTCTACCAAGTTAGACTGCCTCACAATAAGAAAGTCATTGATAAATGGCTACATGCCAATAAAATGAAACTGTTTAAAGGAGATTAAATTACTTTTCCATACCCCAATGGGCGGAATAGTACTGAACTGTTTTCTTGTCTCTTTTCCTTTTAGGTTCCTGAGAAAGATGTCTGCATTGCGTTTATTTTTCCTTTTAGAAATATTGGTCTTCTTACAAGTCCAAACTGTATACCATAATGCAGATAAGAAACCAGTGACCCCTAAACCAGAACAGCTTGCCGAGACAGAATACCTTGCAAGCCCACGAGATCTGAAGGCATCCTGTGGTGTGAATATTGAAGTCCCAGAAGACATGGTTATCATCCAGTAGGGTAGTGAGGCCCTACTGAATGTTATGATCATCGCTTCGGAGCAATCAAATCTTGAAATTATATGGTATGCAGTTTACGATAAAAATCTAATCTGAGTCGGCAGCCTTTACAAAGATACTTTCCAAGGCTGGCCCAATGTAAAAATTTACCCTACTGGTACATTATCTATACAGAAGGTACACTCCACTAATTCTTGAGTATACAACATAACTGCTAAGATTGATCTGGACTCTTGTTTACATGTGGTTGATCAACATGAATATTGAATTTAGAATTATATGGCGACAAAGGCCATTGTCCTTAAGGTTTTACCTTATGATGCCCCAGAATTTGAGACACCTGATAATGAGTGCCCAAAACAGAACCTTGGCCCACCCAGTGGCTTAGTTGCCACTTCTCAGCCAGGTGCACTTGTTAATAATGTGCAGTTCATGCACATCCCAGTGGTTTTGAATCTTACCCATGGGAATCTAGAAGAATTTGGCCTATGTTCAACAACTAACATTTCCCATTTCTTTCAAATTATGTTATTGGATGCCTTAGCGGCATACCAGGTATGCAAAAATGACCCCTTTACTGGAGCGGACAGTACCCCACATAGAGGATTTTCATTTCCTAAACCTGGTAGTACTACTAATAAAAGTAAGAAACCCAAATGCACTAAGCGTTTTATAGCAGAAACAGGTATGGCCTCTGGCCTATTTGGTTCTGGTATGTCAATTTAGAATAGGGCTGATATAGCCAGTATTCAAGCACAAATGGCAAAGGTTCATGACAACATGAAATATAATATACCTCCCAGTTACATGGAGTGGATGGCCTGGCTCAAGAAGAGTGATTTACAGTCTACAATATGAAGGATACTGCGAGGGGATTTGACTTGACAAAGGACAAGATTAATGAATTAATCTCGGCTAATAATCAGGAAGCAGACAAGCATCATATAGCCAGGGAAGTCCTTTGCTCCGCCTATGGCTCTTATGTTCTAACAGCCATTGGTAATCTCTTCTGGGATCCGGAATTAGGACGTATCCCTGATCTCATACATGACAGATGTATGGGCCAGTGGTACTGCTCCAAATGCACTTCTACTGAATGTGTCAACAAATGTTTATCAGAAGCTAATACTATTCCCTTGTCAATGGCAAGGAACCTTGGGTATGTCACCAGACACACCAGTATTGCTCCATGTTTCAAAACGTACTCTTGCACAATCAAGGACACTATGTTTGTGACTCTTAGTGTCATTGCCGCAGTTTGATCCGGCAACCTCCATCTTTGATCGTCTGGCAACCATCGATTCTATTGGTCATCTTGATGGGAACATTTATTGTGAAAGGTTGGAACTTTCTCCTTTGTTGGTTTACCATACACATCTGAACTCCTGGTTGGCTCCAAATATTGACTGCTGTACTTGGAAAGGCTATCACCTTTTATACAGATGTGACATTTTCGAACTAGCCATGCCGATTTGTGGATACTGGCCCAATGATTGGGACTGGGCCTCCTCTTTGGATCCATTATTGAAGAATCTGAATGGCACTAACATGACTTTTGAAACTTCATCTAACACTGGAAGAAACCATGGATTTACTCCTGGAACTGTCGATGCATCATGGCTTGTGGACATTGATATCTCCTGTCCTGTTCGACTTACCAACTGGAAACTGCCATTGTCTAAAGTGGTATATTCTGCTGATGGAGAATAGTGTGTGGTGACCAATTACAAATTCTATTGGAATGGACAGATGTTGTGTAAAATGGACTTTTCTAACTTCTGTTTTTTCCCTAAACAGCGTGTTATCATAGGTCATACCATAATTACACCTGTTCCCATCTGGGAACCAGATACAATTGAGTCCAGTCCTGACTATTGGGATGCTTTGTCTCAATTGTTACCTATTTTTAACGTTCATATTGGCAACTTAAGTTTGTCTCTCCAATCTCTTCTCAATAGAACAGATACCCACCTGATTTATATCAGTAATAATGTTATCAAGGCTCAGAAAGCACTTGATGATCTGATTAGTGATGATATTCCTATGGTATTGGAAAACCCAACTGTGAAGTCTACTTTTCAAATATTTGTGGTGATTCAATTTCTACTAACATTAGTGCTTATAATTACATTTTGTTGTTTAAGGAAAACCCTGAAACACCATTGTGACCAGTTAAAATTCCTCTACCAGGATCATGCCTCGGGCCTGTAGATGAATGGTGCCTAACTGTCGTCTTTTTGTTGTGTTGCCACTTTTGCAATTAGGGCAACAACGAGGAGACTGTTGCACCTGGGTTATGCCCCTATTACCCCTCATATGCCTTACACAATATTTCTGGTCTATTATACTGTGATATTGCTATTTTACACTAACATTGTAGACATACAGTAGAACGAATCTGATTTATTATCTTAGCAGTTAGTCTTCTAACTGGCACTCCTACCATGTCCCTCCCTAATTCCCTTCTCTGAGCCCTGGACAAACCCTACCTCTCTACCCTCACCTTCATTTTACCCTGTGCACACCCACCCTCCCAAATCTCTAGCCCTCCATCCCCCAAATTGCTCCCCCTTACTGGCCTCCCTTAATCTCTCACAGAATGTAAAACACCCTGAATGCTCTCCATGGATCCCTCTCCTACCCCCCAAGAACCTTGTATCTCTGATCTACTCCCTTCCCCCACCATCCTAAAGGGGTCTCTCTGGTCCCACCAGTCCCCTTGCAGGGTTCCTCTCATCCTGAGGGGGTCTCCAGGGACATGACTCTTTCCCCTCACTCCTCCCTCACCTTTCCCCCTTTTCCTTCATGTAAGCACTTCTTTACTTATTAACCCGGCACTTATTATTGTCCTGTCTTTCTACATGTTATGCACAACACTGTTTGTAACTCCTGCCTTACAACTGTATGTTAATGTTGATCTTTTAACTTGAATGTTTAATGTCTCACTCCTATTGTACCCTTCTCATCAGGTCACACCGGGAGATGAGTGACTTGTTGCTCAGTGTGCCTTCCTGATGAAACATTTCAATAAATTAATTTAAAAACCTGGTCCTCTGGGGTTACTAGAATCCCATCAGTGTCAGTGCTAGGTAGGGAAGGCAGCTGGTGAATAACCAGTTAAATGGATTTTCACCTGCTCCCTCTCTATTTACTTGGTCTCAGCTGAGAGGAGAGAGGTGATGTCATTTAGAACTGTCGCAGCAGCAAAAGCCATGGTAGTTAGCTGTGAGTGGGGAGGTTTAGAATTTTCAGTTAGTCAGCGTCAGAGGAGTCTGAGAGTGGAGTTTGGTGTGAGCAGTTGGAGACATGAAGAGCTGCAGTGTGGGCTCTGAGGAGAGCCTATTTTTCTCACCCTAGTGCTGAGAACCATCTGCCTTCCAGCAGAAGTGGTGGAAACCTTCTAGCACAAGTTCTTGATTTTTCTCATCCCCAGTGAGATGAGAAGGACTGCAGAATGGATCGAGGGGCAATCCCTTGACTTTGATCCAGGACACTGAAGCTGCCTTTTTGTGTACAATCCGTGAGTAATCTGACTTTGGGTATCCCAGGAGGAATGTACCTGTGTTTTTCTTTGGGGGGTGTACTCTGACAAAGGGACATATGCACCAGGTTCTGGTTTGTTTGAGACTGTTCTCATCCTTTCTTAAAGTTGGCTGACAATTGTGGAGTCCCCCCCATTGAGACTTGGAACATTGTTCAGGACTTTAATTTACACTCAGAAGTCGTGTGCTTCTAATGCTGAATGTGAAAGCCATTCCAAGATGCATAGTTCTAAGTTTTGCTTAAAGTTTGAGGTGTAATTCTGAAAGAATGGCTGGGTATGCACTGAGGAAGCAAAATGTGAGCAACCCCCCCATCTGGAATGACCAGTTCAGCACTACAGGTTCCGTAAGGGTGCCTGCTTATTCAGAACATGGTGACCAATGCCCGAGGAAAAAGTTTACCCCCTGGTGTGAGTTCTGCTAATTTTGAGCACCAGTGTGAGCCGTTGTGGCCAGCTGCCACACTGCCAAATGTTTAAATCCTATGCCATATGGGGAATGTTCTAAGTTGTGGCTAGTGCCACTAGAATAAATTTTATTTATTTATTTAGTTTCTGTTGATCAGGTAAGTGCACTAGACATAACCTGCTTATTTTCAGGCACAGCCCCAGGGGAAGGGGATACAGATGAATTTCAACTGACCTTGAACCAGATTAAGCTATTGGTGGTATTTTTAGTGAATGAGGAAATTTGGCCAGGACACCGGGGAAAATTCCACTACTGTTTTCGATAAGTGCCATGGGATCTTTAACATCCACCTGAACTACCACCAATCCTGGCAGATGGGACCTCGGTTTAACGTCTCATCCGAAAGATGGCACCACAGAAGTGCAGCACCCCTCTCATGCTGCACTATAGTGTCAGTACTGGGATATTAACCCAAGTGCCAGATGTGGGAACTGAAACCACAGCCCTCTGATCTCCCGGCCTCAGAGGTGAGTGTGCTACCTACTGAGCCACTGACACTGACAAATTTGTGTGCTCCATTGTGGCCAGTGCCACTAGAAGAGATGTGTATTTCAGCTGAGGCTTTGCTGCTGTAGAGTGTTCAAGGTCCTATGTAATATGGGATATTTAGAGTTTCTGTCTGCTACAGATGCTGTTCTTATGCCATTGCCTTGTGCCATGAAGTGTGAAGCCTTGGGGGTTCACCTTTGCTTTTCTGCACCATATTTGGAATATAGCCACACTCTAGAACCCCAACCTGATATGGACATTCTTGTTATTGCTTCCTGTGTGGAATTACTGGGTATCCCCCCCCAGAAGTACAGACCTAGCATAACCCCTAACAAAAGTTCTCTCCACAGGACCTGGGTTTAGTACGGCCATTTGTGTGTAATATTGTTTCTCTACCCCCTTCCCTCTGTTTCCCCTAGACAGAAAATATGGGAGGTGTGCTTAGTAGTTAATCAAGTGGCCAGCAGAGAGTTACACTAGTAGGAAGGAAGGAATTTCACAGCTGTAGTTACTGCAGTCTGTATAATGAGGGCCCTGCAATCCTCAAACAGTTTGCTGCCCCTCCGTGCATGCAGAGGTCCTGGAAAAGATTGTAAGGGACTCTGGGTCCATCATGTCCAGCCTCTCACTGTAATATCGTAATTTAATGTTGTAAAGAACTCTGGGTCCATCATGTCCAACCCCTCATTGTAACACAGTAATTTAATGTTGTAAGGGACTCTGAGTCCATCATGTAACCATAGGCTTAAACTGAAAGGTGAAGTAAATAAATCAATAAAGAGAAGTAGATGGTTTACACAAAGGGTAGCAACTATATGGAATGCATTACCAGAAAACATAATAACAAGTAAAAATATAGAATAATTTAAAAAATCTCTTGACCTCTATATGGGTAATAAGAAATATGAGTTTGCCCACTGAAGAAGTGGCGAGTCATTATAAGGTCCATGGACCTCCTAACTCGTATGATAGCTATGATTCTATGTCCATCCCCTAACTGTAACATAGTAATTTAATGTTCTAAGGAACCCTAGGTCCATTATGTCCAACCCCTCACTGTAATATAGCAATTTAACTTTGAAAGAGACTCGAGGTAAATCATGTCCAACCCCTCGCTGTAACATATTAATGTAATGTTGTAAAGGACTCTAGGTCCATCATGTTCAATCCCTCACTGTTTAACAAAAGTTATTTTAAGTCTTAAGAAGTATCTGCATTCCAAAAGAGACATTTTACTTTATTTTAATTAACTGAAGAAAGGTTAATCTCTCCTGCTACTGGAAGTGGATTAAAATTGTTATAAAACCAGACCTACATTACACCTGGGTTTGAGCAGTCAGCCTCAACTTGATGCAGATGACTGGGCTTCAACTATACAAGAATCCAGGTCATACCCCTTTTACTGAGAGGGCTGGGTGTGGGCCACGGAAAAGGGTGAGGGGCAAACACAGAGAGGGGTCTGCAGCAGCTAGGTATGAGAGGCATTCTGGTTAAGGCAAGGGTGGGAGATTTGTGACACAAACACAGAGCAGTCAGAGGCATATGAATATTGCTTCTGTTTGAAAACCTGAAGCTGCCACTATTAATATAGCTAAGCAGTCACCTAGAGTCAAACCCCAGTGTCGCTTTCCCTCCCCCTCCAACACTGGGTGCCCAATTCTGGGGCTGGATGGTAAACTAAGATGAAAATTAAGTAGCCACTTGCTGCCACCAAACTCCCTCTATTCTGACACCAAGTGCTCAACTCTGAAGTCAGACAGTAAATCAAAAAAAGGTTAGCGGGCAATGACAGCCAAACTCCGGTGCTACCATCCCCCAGGTCCAAGAGTCAATGAAAAAAAGTAAGCATACACTGGGAGTCCAACCCCAGTGATGTTTTAGAAGGAAATGTTAAGTTGTTTTTTGCTTTAATCTATTGTAGCATTGCTCCCTGCTGTTCCTTGTACTATTGCACTTCTGTGTACTTATCACTCATACATCAAATAAAAAGCAGCTGTATTCCATAGTCAGCAGTAAAACTAACCAGCTTCATAAAAAAGCATGTGCGAGTTTATAGGATGAATACTCCAAACAAAAGTGCAGTAGTGGAATGATTAGCAGGGAGCAATGCTATGCCAGACTGGGGCAAAACAACCAACGTTTCACTCCAGAAGCAGAGCTTCCTCAGAGTTAGTAACTTAATACAGAAACCCCTTATATTATCCACCACCAATGATGTGTACAAATTTAAAATTTAAAACAACGAAGGTCACACATCCTCAGGATATCAGGAGGCACTTATAAAATTACAGCTGGCAATTAAGGTAGTGAAAAGTATAACATCAAACCTAGTATAAACAAGGCATATTTACACAGTTGGTTAGTGCATGTAATTAGAAAAAAGAGGTATACATATAAACTACAAGAAAAAATGACTTACCACAGTAATCATGTTTCTTTTAATGGAGTGTTGCATTATTATGACAATATGCAGTTAGCCCTTCCAGTTCAACTGTCCCAGAGATGAAAGAGTTAACTCTATGCAGAAGCACAGAACGCTAAGCTCGAGCTCGGTTTTCAAGCCACTGCCCTTGGTGCATTCTATGTAACCATCAAATTTTTATGAGCACTAAGTTACTATGGCTAAGCTAATACAATTGCAATAATAAGAAGAATAACAACAATCAATCCAATGGCCAATGACCAAACAAAGGGCAACCAAGACTCAAGTTGAAAAAATGCCCAAGTAGAAAACAAACATGACACCCCTGAGGTGCAGCACTAAAACATTAGATCCCTTCAAGCAAGAATTTCCTTCTTGGGTTCTGTCAGGGAGGGAGGGAGGAGGGAGGTCAGAACACAGCAAGACTCCATTAGAAGAAACAAGATTACTAGGTAGGTAATTTTTTCTTCAAACAACATGAAGTCTTGCTGTAGTCTGACAATATGCAGACTACCAAGCAGTATCCCATGGAGGTGGGTACAAAACCTACTTAGGAAACAGACTCTGCAATACTGCTGTGCCAAACATGGCATCACTTCTAGCCTGGGTGTCCAGGCAGTAGTGCTTGGTGAATGTGTGTACAGTTTTTCAGGTAGCTGCTTTACAGATCTCCAGGAGAGGGATATCTCTGGCAGCTGCTAAAGAAGCAGCTGTGCCCATGGTTGAATGAGCCCTTAGGCCCTCATGTGGCTCTCTCCCCAGTTTGCTGTAGCAGAACTGGATACAGGAGACAATCCATCTGGCAATGGTTCTCTTGGTGGCTGGTTAACCTTTGCCCACCTCACCATAGGTAAGAAACATCTGGGTACATTCCTTCTGATGGGCCTTTGTCTGATCAATACAGTAGCTAATTGCCCTCTTGACATCCAAACTGTGCAATCTTTGCTCACCTGAGGAAGAGTGGTCAGTGATGAAAATGGGGAGAGTCACAGACTGATTAAAGTGGAAATCCAAAACCACCTTAGGGAGGAACACAGAAACATAGAATTTGATGGCAGATAAGGACCGCTTGGCCCACCCAGTCTGCCCATTTCCCTACCTAATGGATAAGCTGCAGATTCTAGTTAACCAGCAGCCTACTTCTTTCTACCCCCACCCACTAGAATTGCCTTATAACTGTTCCATGCATGCTTGAATTCAACCACTGTTTTTGACTCCACAACCTCCTCCGGAAGGCCGTTCCATGCATCCACAACCCTCTCTGTGAAAAAATACTTCCTTACATTACCTCTGAGCTGCCCCCCAGCTTCAAATTGTGCCCCCCTTGTTCTTGCACACCTCTTTTTTTGAAAGATGCTACCCTCTTGGACTTTGTTGATTCCCTTGAGGTACTTGAAAGTTTCTATCATGTCCCCTCTCTCCCTCCTTTCCTCGAGGCTATACATATTACACTCT
This sequence comes from Neoceratodus forsteri, assembly GCA_016271365.2. Classification (NCBI taxonomy): domain Eukaryota; kingdom Metazoa; phylum Chordata; order Ceratodontiformes; family Ceratodontidae; genus Neoceratodus; species Neoceratodus forsteri. The sequence continues at coordinate 285,385,114 of CM057459.1, forward strand.
TTCAGTCTCTCTTCATATGTCTTCCAGGGTAGACCCTGCACCATTTTAGTTGCCCTCCTCTGGACAGCTTCCATCCTGTCTATGTCCTTGCGGAGATTGGGTCTCCAGAACTGCATGCAGTACTCCAGATGGGGTCTCACCAGCTGTCTGTACAGAGGGATAACAACTTCTTGTTTTCTACTGGTGATGCCTCTCCCTATGCATCCCAGTATCCCCCCCAGCCTTCCTTACTGCCCTCTTACATTGCTTGCCCAACTTTAAGCCATCTGATATGACTACCCCCAGGTCCCTTTCCATTTTTGTTGTTGTTAGTATCTCACTCCCCATTGTGTATTCTTCTCCTGGGTTTTTGTTTCCCAGGTGCATCACCTTGCACTTCTTAGCATTGAATCTAAGCTGCCATACATTTAACCATTCCTCTGACCTTGCCAAGTCCCTTCTCATCCTTTCCACCCCACCTTGTGCATCAACTCTGTTGCAGATCTTTGTGTCATCTGCAAGGAGACATACTTTTCCTTCCAGTCCCTCTGCAATGTCGCTTATAAAGACATTGAAGAGGACCGGTTCTAATACTGAACCCTGCGGTACCCTACTAGTGACACCCCTTTCTTCAGAGTGGACTCCATTTACTATTACCCTCTGTGTCCTATTCTTCAGCCAATTCTTTACCCAGGCTATCATCTTGGGACCCATTCCCAGGCTGGCTAACTTGTATATTAATCTTTTGTGTGGGACTGTATCAAATGCCTTGCAAAGTCTAGGTAGGCCATGTCCACAGCCCCTCCCTGATCTACTATTTTGGTCACCCAGTCAAAGAAATCTATTAGATTCATCTGGCATGACCTTCCGCTGTGAATCCATGCTGCCTTGGGTCCTGTGCCCGCTGGCCTCTAGGTACTGACAATTCTTTCCTTCAGAAGTGATTCCATCATTTTCCTATCACTGAGGTTAAATTAACAGGTCTGTAGTTTCCTGCTTCTGCCCTGCTCCCACTTTTGTGAAGGGAATCACATCTGCCCTCCTCCAGTCCTCAGGTACCACCCCATCCTCCCATTATTTGTTAAAGAGGGTAGTCAGTGGTGTCACTAGTTCTACCGTAGTTCTTTAAAATTGGGATGAACCATCAGGCCCCTTTGCTTTGTCCACCTTCAGTTTTAAGAGTTCTTTCAGAACTCTTTCTTCTGTAAATGGGCTGGTATCAACTTCTGTATCCAGAGTGTTTCTATTGTTTGTTTTAGGTACCTCGCCTCTTCATTTGTAAATACTGAGCAAAATATTTGTTTAGTATCTCTGCCTTTCACAGTCACCCTCTGCCCACCCCTCCCTTTATTAAGCCTCACTATCCCTCCCTTGGTCTTCCTTCGCTCCCTGATGTACCTAAAAAAGGTTTTATCCCCCTTCTTAACAGAATTGGCTATCTTTTCCTCAGTTCGGGCCTTTGCTGTTCTGACTACCTTCCCAGCTTCCTTGTACTTTAACTGATACAATTCTCTGTCCTGCTCCTTCTGTGATTCCTTGAACTTCCTGAATGCTTTCTTTTTCTCTTGAACCTTCACTGCCACCTCCTTTGAGAACCATAGTGGTTTCTTACATCGTTTTGTTTTGTTTATTTACTTCACACAAAGGCTTGCTACTTCTGTGATGGCAGTTTTTATTATTCCCCATTGTTCTTCCACCCCTCCTTCCTGCCCATTTGCTAGTGCATTCCTTAGGGACTCAACCATTTTGGCAAAGTCAGTCCTCCTAAAGTCCAGTACTTTTGCCTTTGTATGGCTTGACTCTATTGCTGTGTTTATCGTGAACCATACTGTTCGATGGTCGATAGTTCCCAGATGGCTACCCACGTCTACATCTGTGATCCTCTCGCCATCTCCATTTGAGAGAACCAGGTCTAAGATTGCTCCCTCTCGAATGGGTTCCAATACTAGTTGTCTAAGGCATGCCCCCTGTAGGGCATCTAGAATAACCCCATTCTTAGAAGTGGCTGCTGCAACTGCACTCCAGTTAACATCTGGCATATTCAGATCACCCATCAGCAATATCTCCCTTTTTTCTGCCATTCTACATACACTTTCTATCATTTCCTTGTCCATGTCCTCCCCCGGGGGGGTCTGTATACAACCCCTGTACAGATTGTGGTGCCATTGCCTGTCTCCAAATTGACCCACAGTGCTTCTTCTCCTCCCTGTTTACCCTTTTGTTCTGTTGTTTTGATTCCTTCTATTATGTAGAGAGCTACTCCTCCTCCTCTTTTATCCTCCCTGTCTGTCCTGTAGATAGTGTATCCTGGTATGTTTATGCCCCAGTCATGGTTCTGTGTGTACCATGGTTCTGTGACTGCCACGATATCCAGATGTTCCTCCTCCATCACGGCCACTAATTCAGGAAGCTTGTTACCCAGACTACGGGCATTACTTGGTATTACTTGATATGAAAGAACAGAAGAAGGCCAGAGCCCATCGAGACTGTTCCCCACACTATGTGGAACATTATTTATCTATTATCCCTCAACCAAACATCTAATTTGTTTTTAAAGACAGTGGCACTATATGCCTCTACCAATTCTTGTGGCAAGGTGTTCCATACAATGGGTGCTCTTATTGGAAAAAAGTTTCCCCTTTTGCTGGTTTTATAAGTTTTTACTTCAAGCTGTTTATTATGTAGTCTTGGAACATGTCTCCTTTTGGAGAGTGTTAGACCACATTTTTCCATTAGATCTGGTGAATTTATTAAATTAAAAACCATAAGCATAGCACCTCTTAATCTTCTAGTTTGAAGAGAGAAGAGACCAGTAGCTTTTAATCTGTTCTGATAATCCAAGTTTGTTAATCTTGGAATCATTCTAGTTACCATCCTTTGAACCTGTTCAAGAATTGCTATGTCTTTTTTTGGTTTGGATTCCAGAAAGGGAAGCCATAGTCTGGATATGGTCTAATGTATGCCCTATACAATGGAATAAGGCATTGTTCATTGAGATTAACAAAAATGCGTTTTATTTGCCTCAAAAGTCTGTTGGTCATGCAAGCAGTTCTAACACAGTGATCATTTGATGTAAGTTTATTATTAACATATATCCCTAAATCTTTTTCACAATTTGATGAGTGAAGTGGTAGTCTGTTCATATAATATATCGTTTTTGGATTATTTACACCGAAATGCACTACTAAACATTTATCTTGATTAAACTGCACATGATTTTTATTTGCCCAAAGTGTTAATTTTTCCAAATCCTTCTTTAATGCAGAAATATTTTCTTGATTATTAACCTTACCCCCCAATTTAGTATCATCTGCAAATTTAACCATGAAGTTATTTGGCCCTGTTTGTAAATCACTGATAAAGAGATTAAACAATGTTGGTCCCAAGACTGACCCCTGTGGTACACCACTTGTCTCACTACCCGAATCAGACAAGATATCATTAATTCTGACTCTCTGAGAATGATTTGTCAACCAGTTTAAAGTCCAGTTGACAATATCAGGTGACAAACCTAGATTGTGCATTTTAGTAATGAGTTTTCATGTGAGACTTTATCGAAAGCTCTACTAAAGTCCAAAAGAATTACATCAGTAGGGATACCCATGTCTAGTAGAGTACTTATATTATTGTAAAAAGATATCAGATTGGTGGTGCAGGAATACTTGGGAGTAAACCCATGCTGATTTGAATTATAAATTCCTAATTTTTTACAATCTTGATCTATTAGAGACTTCATTATTCATTCCATTAATTTACCAGCCACTGAGGTCAGGCTAATTGGACGATAATTTTGCACAGTACCCTCTATTGCCTTTTTTAAATATGGGAGTAACTATTGCTGAACACCAATCATTTGGTACAATGCTTTCTTGTAAGGATTTGTTGAAGATAATTGACAAAGATATAGAAATATTTTTAGAGGTTTCGATCAGAAACCATGGATGAATACCATCTGGGCCCGGACTAGTATTTTTTTTTAGTTTTTTGATAGCCTGTATAATGTCAGTTGGATAGAACCTATGATAATCTATGTGGTGAACTTTAAATGTACTAATAGGTGATTTTTGAGAGAAGACGGAACAAAAGTACTTATTAAAGAGATTCGAGGTTTCTATATCAGATAGAGAAGAGCCATTGGTTATAATGGGACCAATGGTCCTTGATGCAGCTTTTTTACTATTTATATAGGAGAAAAGAGATTTGTGACAGTCTTTTGTGTGAGCTAGTTTAAATTCTAGCTTATTTTTTGCCAATTTAATAGAAATTTTTAAGTTTTTCACAGACAGTCTGTATTTATGTAATAAAGTAGTTTTAAATGGAACAGAACTATTTTTAAGTTTTCTAAAAAGTTTAATTTTTATTTTAATCTGATTTTTAATTGTTTTGTTGAACCAAGGGGGAATTTCTCCTTTATTATTAAATTTCCTCTTAGATGGAATAAAGGCATTTTCCAAATAATGTACAATGTTTTTAAAAAAGTCCCACACTTGTTGTGTTGTACAATTAAGAAGATTAGATTTCCAGTTTATGTTTTGTAAGTGTACATTGATTTTAGAAAAATTTGCTTTATTATAATTTTTTGTACAGTATAACTTCCTTTGTGTAGTTTTAAACTGTTGAATTTCAAAAAGAATAGATGATTGATCACTGGCCCCAAGTGGATCCCAAATTTGTAAATTGCTAATTTGTTGCTCTATGTTAGTAAATAACAGATCCAAAATATTAGGACCTCGAGTGGGTTCAGTAACAAGTTGTTGTAATCCAGTACTAACTACCACATCTATTAGTCCTTTCTCAGCATAGGACTGTCCTGAGAATGAGTCCCAGTTAATATGAGGGAGGTTAAAGTCACCAAATATTACAGTATCTTGAGATTCTGCAAAATGTGCAATTTCTTTAAGCATATCAGTTGTGTAATCTGAATTTGCAGATGGAGGTCGATAGATTTTACCAATAGTTATATAGGACTGCTCGTTCAATAAGATTTTAACCCATATACTTTCCAAAGGAAAGGAAGAACACACTTCAAAAGAAGGAATATAATTCTGTATGTACATACAAACTGCACCACCTAGCTTATCTAATCTGTTTTTATGATATAACTTATAACCTAGAATTTCTCTGGACCAAATTGAGGATGCATCCCACCAAGTTTCAGTTACTCCCACCACACCTATATTTAAAGTTCTACATTTGGCTTCGAGTTCTGCTAATTTGAGTTGGTTTAAAGAACTTGCATTCAAAGCTAGGAATTTACATTTAGTTGTAATAATATTTTGGTAAGTATTCAGAGACTTGGGAATAGACCCATTCTCCCCCATTGTTTTAGTTTAAACTATGATTTATGATTTTAGTGATACTTTTCCCCATAAGTGTACTACCCCTACGACTGAGATGTAAACCGACCCAGCAAAACAAGGAAGAACGATCTGAAAATGATTCCCAGTGGATAATACAGGGTATATCCTGCTTAAAACACCACTTTTTCAGCCATTCATTTAGGGCTTTGATTTTCTGTATTGGTACTCATTGTTCTCCATTTTTTGATGGCTTTACCTTCTGTAGCAGCATCCCCCACTGACCTCTCCACCTTGGTCTTTTTCTCATTTAGTACCCCGTTTTGTAGGGGGAGGCTGGGATTTTCCTGCTGCTTATCAACCTCCTGTTTGTTCTAAGAGCAATCTTATCTCTATGGAAAGAAATATAGTCAGATTCCACTGATAAGGCCTGTAGCTCACTAATCCTCCTAGCAGAGGTTATGGCTACCAAAAAGACAGTTTTACAACTCAGGTATTTAAGCTTAGCTGAAGACATGGGTTCAAAGGGAGGTTGCATTACCTGGGCTATGCAAACATTCAAATCCAAAGATGGAGTAGGCTCCCTGTGAGGGGGATGTAAGTGCAATAATCCTTTAAAAAACTTCTTGAAGACTGAATGGGATGTCAGGGGAAGGGCCTTTCCCTGCAGAGAGATAAGCAGACACAGCTGCTAAATGCACTTTTAAGGTAGAGGGCTGAAGGCCCAAAGAATGCAAGTGGACCAGATAATCCAACGTGGAAGCTAATCCTAATGAATGAGGATCTACATTTCTCTGTGTACACCAGATGGAAAATCTCTTCCACTTGGAAGTATACGTTTTTCTGGTGGCAGGTTTTCTGGAAACCTTTAGAATGTCTATTAACCCCTGAGAAAGATGCAAGCCTGCATTCTCTAACTCCTCAAGAGCCAGGCATTGAGCCTGAGAGATCTGAGGTTGGGGTACCAGATCCTACCCTGGTAGGAGGAGGTCATAAGATTGTGCTTCCTGGGGAGGCAGATTGGATAGGTCACTGACAGAGACAGCAGCATAGGGTACCATGGCTGCCTGGCACAGTCTGGTGTAATCAGGATCATAGTGCAAGGCTGACTCCTGATCTTGACCAGCACTCTGAAGAGTAAGGGGAATGGGGGGAAGGCATACAGAAATCTGCCTGTCCATTCCAGAATCAGTGCAGCCAGAGGCACCGAGCCCAGGACCAGTGGGCTGCAGCAGAACTGAGGCAGCTGGTGGCTGTCTGGGGCTTCAAACAGGTTTATCTCTGGTATGCCCCATCTCCTGATTACTACCTGTAATATCTCCTTGTTCAGAGACCACTCGTGGTGACTCTAAGTAATTCTGTTGAGGGCATCGGTTTGCACATTGTCTTCCTGGCAAATGCACTGCTAACAGGGAGACATGGAGGGAGTATGCCAGACTCCCAAATCTTCATGGCTTCTCTGCACAGACCTTGTCCTTCCCTGCTTGTTTAAGTAGTACATGGCTGTGGTGTTGTCTGTCCTGACCTGAACCACCTTGCCCTGTACCTCCTTTGAAAATTACTGCAGAGCCAGAAACACAGCCCTGAGCTGTAGTACGCTGATGTGGAGTAGAGACTCCTGGTGACACCACTTTCCATGGGAGGCGAGGTCCCCTAGGTGAGCCCCCCCAACCCAAAAGAGATGCATCTGTGGTCAGAATTACTGAGGGGGACTGCTGTAGAAAAGGAACACCCTCCCTGAGGTTGTCCTCTTCCAGCCACCACTGGAGAGTCTGAATCAAGGTGGCTGTCACTGGAATCAGCTTGGATAGGGTGACCCTCCTCTGAGACCAGAAAGACCTGAGGTGAAACTGAATATCCCTCATCTGGAACCTGGCTCCTGGAACAACTGCAGTAGATGCTGCCATGTGACCCAGCAACTGAAGAAAGTGTCTTACGGAACAAGACACTTGGACCTTGAAAGAACTTGATAGGTGGATCAGATTGGTCACCTTTTCCAAAGGCAGAAAAGCTTCCAATTCTGCCTCTGTGAGAACTAGAACCTGAACTGGCTCAAGTACTGATTTGACTAGATTTACCAGAAATCCCAGAGAATTTAGTGTGTCTTGCACTAAAACTAGGTCTTCTCTGACCTGCATGGGAGACTGGCCTATGATAAGCCAATCGTCCAGGTAAGGAAAAACTGACACTCCTTGCTTTCTTAAGAAAGCCACCATCGCTGCTAGGCATTTTGTTAAAGTTCTGGGTGCAGAGATGTGACTATAGGGCATTGCCCTGAATTGTTAATAGCCTGAAGGTAGCTCAACCCTTAGGTACCTTCTGTGGGAGTGTCTTATTGATATGTGGAAGTAGGCATCTTTGAGGTCCAGGGAAGCTAACCAGTCTCCTGGCCTGAGAGAGGGAAGAATCATGTTCAGAGTCACCATTTTGAACTTGGGCTTTGATAGGTGTTTGTTTAGGTATCTGAGATCTAGGATGGGCTGCCACTCCCCAGTATTCTTTGGGATAAGAAAATATCTCAAGTACAACCTTTTTCCTCTGTGGATGGCAGTAACAGGTTCCACTGTCCTTAGAAGTAGCAGTGAAGAAACCTCTGTCTCTAGAAGAGTTGTCTCCAGTTTGCTGGCAGGCTTAAGGGACCTTGCTCTGGTTCTGGGGACTCTTTTGAAATGTAGAGCAAGGCCCTGGCTCACTACCTCCAGGACCCATTTGTCTGTTGTAATGAATTTACAAGACTGGAAGTAGTGAGCCAGCCTGCCCCCTACAGGAAGAGGGGAGACAGCCCTGACTGACACATCAGGGTGTCTACTTGGCATGGGTTTTAAGTTGTAGGGTGGATGCAGCCCTGCTCATCCCACCTTTACCTCTCCCTCTGAAGAAACTCCTCTGCTGCTGATAAGCAGGAGAGGCTTGCGCCTGGTAGAAAGGCCTCTGAAAAGGCCTACCCCTGCCAGACCTAAAGTGCTGCTTTTGAGGGGTGGTAGCTTTCTCTTTTGTAGCTGTACTCCTGTAGGTGGTTCTGTATTCATCCATTTTCTTCATATAGGACTCTGTCTGCTCCCCAAACAGAGTTTTGGATTACAGGAAAATCCATGGCTTTAACCTGGGTATCCTGAGACAGACTGGTATATCTGAGTCAGGCAAACCTCCTTAAAGAGATAGATGTAGCCATGACTCTAGATGAGACATCATTGGAGTCTACAGCAGCATGAAATTGTACTTTTGATGCCTCAATTCCATCATTTGCTATCTGCTCCAGATCATTCGCCAACCGAGGAGGAGCATTTTTAGTTAAGTCCAGGATAGAGTGCCACCTGGACCTCTGGAACCTGGTATACGGTCAATTCGTCGCGTTAAATTTTCGCCACGGACAATATGTTGCGGGCTATTAGGCAAAACTAATTTGGGCGACGTATGAAGCGGTCACAGTCAGAACGTAGCTGAAGCAGTACATGACTGGCGACATTTTAACTTGAATCTCTATTTCTCCCTGCGCTAATGCCTTCTCAAACCAAGCCTTAGTGCCATTCGACTCTCTACCTCAACAGACATTGTGTCATTTAACAAATATATGAAGAGCATAAAGTGCATTGTCAATACCCAAATCTAAGGGTAGTAAAATAAAATGCTCTGTTTTTTTTTTTTTTTTATGTATGGTCTCAGGTAAAAAAAAATTAAAATTAAGACCTGGAAAGTGCTGTGCTTTAATTTTTAGAATACAGCAGGTTTCTCACTGTAAAACCAAATTATTGAAATTCCTCCCTCTGTGGGTTGAACACACTATCAATTGCTTTAAAAATAAACTGATGTGATTCCCCATCTCTACTGCTCAGAGTATGTTGCACTTTGGTATAAGTTCTGTCTCCACTCTCGGTGTGGCAACCTTTCCCTGCCTTCTCAAGCCATGTGCTTGGTTCAGTGTAGTGGCTATGGATCAATTTAGTTTTAATCTGGGAGTTCTTCGATAGATCATGGGGGGCGTTGATGCTGCCAGTTGTGCTAAACCAGGGTCACTGGCTGAAAAATCTGTAACTACACTGAATCTGTCATTACCATTCAAGTACGCTTTTACCAGCAGTTGCAAAGTATCTCCCACTATATGCTTTTACCAGCTCCCACTGTACACTTTTACCAGTCCCAATATATTTTGTACAGCTACCTACAGAATGCAACATTTAGTCCAGCGCTCAATCGTGTTACGACATTTAGTCTAGCGCTATTTTGACCGCAATACTTATTGTCCGGTGATATTTTATCCATTCGACGTTTTACCCGCAACTAAATGTCGGCGACATTTTGACCGGGGACTTTACGTCTGTACACGCTGGAACCTAGCCATGTAAGCCATATGTAAGGCTTGCCTGATCCCTAAGGAAGAAGCCAAATATTGCTTTTTGGCTATAGCATCAATCCTCCTGGAATCTTTTTCAGGAGGTCGAGAGGCCAAAGGGATACCAGCTTTGTCACATGTAGCAGCCTGGACAACCCCTACATGGCTACAGTGGCTGTATAAGAACTCTGTGCCACAGCCTGAAAGAGTATACCTCCTATCCATCCATCCATTTATCCACAGGAGGGATGGAGGTGGGCATCTAAAGGATCTTATTAGTTTGTTTCTTCAGAGATTTATGGAGGGGAATGGACAGTCTTTTGGACTCAGGGATGTCTATCATCTTCAAAAAATCAGGCTCCTCTTCTTCTTCAGCTGCCTCAACCGTAGGGAGCTGAAGATTTTCTGCCACTTTCTTGTAAAAGGAGAAGTGGGAAGAAGTTTCTCCAGGTAGCCTAGGGGATAGACAGAATCTGGTCTGTCTTGAGAAATGTCAGGCTCAATGGGATCTCCCAAGCCTTCATCATCTTCTTCATCCTCTCCCTCATCCCACTCTAGCTCATAAAAGGTCTCAGGGTCATAAGAACCAGTGACCGTGGAACCAGTTGTAGACTGAATCGACTGATGTGAATGCGTCGTTGGTTTGCCTGGTTCTGACTCAAGGGATTGGACTATCCTGATACCTTTAGCCATCTCCTGCATGGTTGGAACCAGGGACTTAGGGTCCAAACCGGTGGTCTTCCTCTTTTTCTTAGCACATACCGAAGCCTCGGTATTTGCCTTTCATTTGGTCGAGGACGTATTGCCCTGGTCTGAAGGCACCTCCTCCGGTTCGACTGAATCGTCAGGGGCCGGGCCGGACCGGCCATCTGGATCACTGGAGTTTCCAGCCACTCTTTCCTTCAGCCAGGCTAAACACTTATCCAGCGTAGCCTTAGGAAAGTTAGAACAAATTTTGCAATCTGTTTCCAGGTGGTCAAACCCCAGACAATAAACGCAGAGAAGCTGCGGATCTGCTTTAGCAAAAGTCTCTCCACAGTCTGTGCTCAGTGAAACCCAGAGGGTACGGTCTTCTTCTTGGGTTTCTCAGACATATTAGCACTGAAGCCAAGTTACCCTTTGGCGGTGGTCAGGCCAGAGTAACCAAGAGTTTTCAGTTAACAACCGGGTCAGCGGTTAGTAGAAAAAAAAACAAATAAATCTCTTTTTTTTTTTAAACCAAAAACAGCCAGAACCCAAACACTAAGAATTTACCTGAAAAAATTAAAAGAAACAAATGGTCCTTTCTGGGTTATGCGAACTGAAAAAGGGACCAAGACTTACCAATTTTGTAGATAATCTAGCTAGTCTATTTGTACCTCAGACAGCAGTTTGAATACCAAAAAACAAAACGCGGTTGAAATCGACGCGATTACAACACTTGAACTGAAGTGAGAGAAGCTGAAATCTTTGGAGCATCTTCACAGTCAGGCAGAGTAAAGAATCTGACAGTTTTTTTATTTTATTTATTTATTTATTATTTTATTTAGTTTTTGTTGACCGGGTAAGTGCACTAGACAAATCCTGCCTATTTTCAGGCACGACCCAGGGGAAGGGGATACAGATGAATTCCAACTGAACTTGAACCAGATTAAGCTGTTGGTGTTTTTTTTTTTTTTTTTAGTAAATGAGGGAAATTTGGCCAGGACAGCAGGGAAATTCCCCTACTCTTTTCGATAAGTGCCATGGGATCTTGAACATCCACCTGAACTACCACCAATCCAGGTAGATGGGACCTCGGTTTAACGTCTCATCTGAAAGCCGCACCTCAGAAGTGCAGCAGCCTTCTCATGCTGCACTACAGTGTCAGTACTGGGATATTAACCCAAGTGCCAGATTACATAGACTGCACCAAGGACAGTGGTTTGAAAACTGAGTTCAAGCTCAATGATCTATGCTTCTGCATAGAGTTAACTCTTATCTCAGGGGCAGTTGAACTGGAAGGACTAATTGCATATTGTCAGAATACAACAAGAGTTCATGTTGTTTGAATATCAGGAAATATAAATGTTTTCTTTGTAATTTTTTTTTTTTTACTCCACCTCTCCTGCCCCCAGTCTCCACTCCTTCAGGAGATACATACTGCAGTCTCCCCACTTCATGACCTGCCCAATCCACCCAGGCGAGCCTCCATGGAGCCGTGGCTATACCCCCCCAGGTGGGTACGGGGCAGGGCAGAGACACCCTGAGAATTCTGCATTTCGTTGGACTCACTGGGACACAAGCAGGCAGTGAGCCATCAGGGTCTCTGCTGTTCGGTACTCTTATCATCTAGGAGACTGGGCACATTGTGTTTCCACTGTTCCTGGGGGAGTGGCACGCAACCTGGCTTCATGGCATCGCCACCAACGTCACCGCACCCCATCCCCTAGAGTTGGGCTCTGCACCTGCAGTGCCTCCAGTGTCCACCAGAGGGCAGGCAGGTGCTGAGCACAGACCCCCTTCCCTCCCGGGAGAGGAGACCTGTCCATCGGACACTCAATCCTCTCCCACCCCTGCCAACCCCCTGATGGCCTGGGCTCGTTCCCAAACCCAGGTCGCCGGCATGGCACGAGAGGTGGCATCCAAAGCCTTAACACTCAGCACCACCGGGCCGGCAGGAAATATAAATTTATACATAAATCCATTCTGTTAATGTTGGGGTGAAGTACTGAGGATATAAAATGTACAGGTATTCATTTATTATGTTTGCTTGCACGCATGTGCAAGAAACATAGTGCCACCATATGAATTTCTGTAGGTGTGCCACCCCGCTTCCAATGCCCTGCTCCTCCTTCTTGCAGGCGTGGCCTCACCACACCAATAAATGTCCAAGCTGTCCATGACAGCAGTTCAGATGCAGTGGCGTACAATTCAAAGCAAAAGACCGCTACAATCAGTGGTGGTAAAGTGTAGGCAATTTACAGCCAGCAGGCAATTTACATACTACCCGTGGTAGTATACAAAGTACCTACATGTCAACGTGCACTCTGAACAGCTGTCACAGACAGCTCCATTTCTTGCCCCAAAACACCCAAGTAGCATGCTGGGAGCCCACCTCAGCGTGCTCATGTGTCTCCCACACTGAATGTCCGACGGGGGTGCCCAATACCCCATCGGCTTCACTGTATCCCCCAAAAAAACAGACTTCCAGGTGCCACGCTGGGAGCCCACCCCAGCATGGCAAAAGTCCCACGTTGTCTTTGTAAAAAAGTAAAATAACACCTGTAAGAAGAAAAACGGTCCCTCATTGACTGTCTTGTCACTGCACCCACCTCCTCACACACCCCACTGACCCCACATTTACCTCTGGAGCCCAGCGCGACGATCTGCAGTGGACCGGGAACACGTCTGCACTCTTCAAAACCAACCGCAAAGTGAAGAAATGCTGATAAACTGTATAATGGCATAAATGGTGGTTTTTTTTCAACTTCGGTGCATATCTCGGCCATTTTGGGGAATTTTTTCACCAAATTTTCAACATGAGGTTCTTGGGACCCCACCTCATGAGCTCAGGCACTGTCATTTTGTTATTCAACCCGAAAGGTGATTTCAATTTCTCTGCGCGGAACCAGCTTTGGGGACTGATTAATATACAACAACAGTGACACAGTTCATGAGGTAGGCCCTTAAACCCTATATGTTAAAAATTTGGTGAAACAATTTCCAAAATGACTTTACAAGTGTACATTATGCAGTTCCTACGCACTTAACTGAGAATTTTTATTTTCACTTGATTTTCAACGCTGCCATTTTACCACACCTCCTTATGAACAGTACAGCTGTCATTTTCATATCTCACCCAAAATGTGTTTTCGCACATTGGCATGGTCGGTGTGCAAAATCAATGTTCGGGACGTATTAAGAAAATCACAGTGACTCTGTTCATGAGCAGAGGTGTTAAAATGGCTATGTTGAAAATCTGGTGACAAAAGTCCATAAAATGACTCTGTTACGAGCGTGCATTGCGCAATTTCCACGCACCCTCATAAATTCACAAATTTATAATGTTTTCAGCCCAGATTTTCAACATTGACATTTTTCCACACCTCCTTATGAACAGTACAGCTGTCATTTTTCACACCCTGGCCAAAATGTGTTTTCGCACTTTCCGCGTAGAATAGCACAGTCGCTGTGGGAAATTAGTGTTCAGGACAAATTAAGAAAATCACAATGACACTGTTCATGAGCAGAGGTCCCAAAATGCCTATGTTGAAAATCCACTGTAAAAAATCCCCAAACTAATTACATTACGTGTGTACATTGCGCAGTTTCTAAGCACGTTCGTCACTTCACCAGTTTTTGTATATTTTCACTCCAGATTTTCAACAACGCCATTTTTTACACCTCCTCATGAACAGTACACCTGTCACTTTTCACATCATGCTCAAAATGTGTTTTCGCACCTGTGGCGCCAAATGGTGCAGTCGCTGAGCAAAATCACCTTTCACCTAACGAATTAATATTGTCACTGTTCATGTGGTGGGGTCACAAAAAGCCCATGTGGAAAACTTGGAGTAAAAATACTAAGAAATGCCCAGGGCATTAGGGTTTTCAACTATAATGCCCTACCCTGTAGGGACTGACAGGCATCAGGGGTATGACTTGGGATTGTCGACAGTAATGCTCATGCCATACCACCCCACTCTGCAGCCAGTGACAGGCATCAAGGTCCACCTTGGACCCTTTGCTCCCAGAGTTCACCCCATTCTCCTATACTGCACCCATTTCAGCATATTTCCTTATGGAATGAGGTGAATGTAAAGCCCCAAACACCCCAAGGCACACCTTGACTCTTATCAGTGTCTGAAGGGTAGGGTGAGGTGAGATGTCGTGACCGTCATGGGTGACGACCCAAAGGCACACCCCAATGCCTGTCCATCTCTGCAGGGTGAGGGTAGAGTTGGCGTCATTTCAATACTTCAATGCCATTCCTATACTGCTTCTGTCTAATTCCTGCACTTCCACTGCTAATGCCAGCAAGCAAACATTCGGCATTGACAAATGCTTATATATATATACATATCACTTCTCTTGAGAGACATATTTTCTAAGACTGTGGAACCAGTGAACTCTGCAGTACAAGGATTCCAAATGTCAGGAATCTATTCTAAAAACAACACATAAAAAGCAGGACATTATTATATCAGATGCTCACGCATAATGGATCTATACTTTGGGGGGGCTCGCTGTAGCCCAGGTGTGAATGATTGCTTTGAACTTGAGCACTTTCTGTAAGCTTTCTATATACAATCTTTATTTCCAGTATATGAAGATAGCATACTTTGCAACAGAAGTGTTTCTTTATTGCATTATGACTAAATGAGCATCTGATACAATACTGTTCTGCTTTTTATTGTTCCTTAGAATGCATGCCTGACATTTGTATGTTATATTGCACAATTTATTGGATCCACTGTGCTACAGAAAATGCCTCTCAAATGAAGGAATATATATATATATATGAACACTTGAGCATTTTATATCATCGGTGCTTCACCCAAACATGTGCAAAATGGACTTCTATATACATTTATATTTCCTGATATTGTGGTTTATATGTAAAGCTTTTTTTTAATAATTGCATGTACTAACCAACTGTTGAAAATATGCCTTGTGGGTAGCTAATACTGTACCAGGTTTAATGTTATGCTTTTCATTACATTTATTGCCAGTTGTAACTTCTATGAGCATCCTCGTATCCTGAGGATGTGTCACATTAGTAACAGATTGCTAATGTCTCTTTCGTATACAACACTGTATGCCATATTACATGTAATATGACCAATTTTAAATAGAACCTTTAACAAAACACCGTACTAATACCTGATATCATGAACATTCACTAAAATCATTTTGCAGTCTTACTGGCTGACTAGAGTTTGTTTTCAAAGTGAGTTCTGTCTGAAGTAATGCCATCAAATAGCTTTTCAGGCATGTAGCACACTGGTAAGTTGGACTTGGTCTTTAACCCCATTAATACCCTGCATTTCACCCCTACATTTCAGTTTCCATTATGTGCCCTTCCTATCCCCAACTAGGAACCCTCATCTCCCAAACCATGTATGAGACTCCTATACCCCTACATGTTTTTAAAGCAGTCATTTTTAACAATGTATTACATGGTATCTGGCAGTTAAGGGGGTACTAGTAGTCACTATAGAAAATGTTGAAAATCTTGCCACTTGATTTTAATGTTGGCTTTAGGAACCTTGGGCTCCAATGTAATGGGTGTTCCAAGAATTAAAACAAGAACTGGCAACACTGCTCACGAGGCTATTCAGCCTGTCACTACACAAGGGAAGGGTTCCTGGGAACTGGAAAAATAGCTGAAGAAGTACCACTACATAACAGGGGCAAGAGGGATGAGCTAGGAAATTACCGACCGGTTAGTCTGACCTCCGTGGTCGGTAAGCTAAAGGGGGCACTTATTAAGGAAAGGCTGATTAAATATCTAGAGGGAGAGGGCCTCCTTAATGACAATCAGCATGGATTCACAGGTGCAGGTCTTGTCAGACCAACCTGATTGAATTCTTCGACAGAGTGACGGAAATATGGGATCAAGGCAGGGCGGTGGATATGGCCTACCTGGACTTCAGGAAGGCATTTGACACCATCCCCCACAAGAGACTGCTAGGCAAGGTGGACAGCTTGGCCGTGGGGAACAAGCTCATGAGATGGGTGGGGCATTGGTTGGAGGGGAGGACTCAGAGGGTCGTAGTGAATGGGATGCACTCGAAGGAAGAAAGGGTGATGAGTGGGGTTCCCCAGAGGTCTGTATTGGGACCCATATTTTTCAGCATATACACTGGAGATATCACCGAGTGTCTACTGGGGGAAGATGTATGTTTGCGGATGATATGAAAATTTGTAGAGCAGGGTGGATATGGTGGAGGATATGAGGTAGGATCTGGCCAGGCTGGAGGAATGGTCAGAAAGGTGGCAATTATGGTTCAGCACAAAAAAGTGTAGAATTACGCACATAGTACATAACAACCTGAAGGCAAAACACCAACTTGGTGGTGAGAAGTTAGAGGAGACAGAGCAGGAAAGAGACCTGGGGGATAACTATTTCAGACAATCTGAAAGTCAATGCGACAGAGCAGCAGGAAAGGTACTAAGAATGCTGGCATGCATAGGGAGGGGTTTCACAAACAGAAGGAGGGAGGTGATCCTGCCACTGTACAAAATCATGGTCAGATCACACATGGAGTATGGGGTCAAGTTTTGGAGGCCATACTAGCAAGGGGACTAGGACAGGCTGGAAAGGGTCCACAGAAGAGTGACCAAAATGGTTGGAGGGCTGCAGGGGAGGTCATATGAGGAGAGGTTGGATGAGCTGGGCCTGTACTCACTGGAAGAGAGGAGGGAGGGAGGGAGGGAGAGACTTATGGTGGAGACATTCAAGTACTTGAAGGGCATAAACAGGGTGAGCGTTGACAGCATGAATATGTGGCTGTAGCAGGATGAAAAGCACCCCCTCCCCCTCCACCCCCAGCTATGGCTCCTGTCTCCTGTGTTCCCTAGTGGAATTGTTCTTACTTAGTTTGAATAAACTGAGTAAGAACAATTCCACTAGGGAACACAGGAGACAGGAGCCATAGCTGGGGGTGGAGGGGGAGGGGGTGCTTTTCATCCTGCTACAGCCACACTGTTTTTCTTCTCAGTTTTCTCCTTACCCTAGCTCCTCCCTAGGCACAGACACAGCCTACGTTGGCCATATAAATACATGGTGGGCCTCTTGTGGCAGAAGCCAACTACTTGGCCCAGCCACTGGGGTTGATGTGGTGGTGAAACACACCTTAAGCCCTCCACAGATGAGATACACCACCACAGAATGTCCAGGCCTGGCCTGTCCCCCCCCCCCCCAATGTGTTCATCGGGGTGGCCCTTGCTCCCTGTTTAAAAAAAACTGGGTTCAGTAGTTTCAGAGAAACAAAGTAGTAAAATTACGTGAACGTATTTGCACATGAATGACCAAAACATGATTCTGATTTGAAACCTGAAACTTACAGGTTTGTTGGAGCTTAGATAATAATAAGGCCCTTTGATGATATGGCAATAAAGAAAACAAGCATTTATCAATGCTGAATGTTGCTTGCTTATATGTGCTGTTTAGGTATTTGGAAGTGAAAGTACCATGCCTAAGAACTCTCCCCCAGACATCCACTGTATTATTACAGCAAGCATAACAGCATAGCTCAGTACTTAGCTCAGTTAGAGAAATAAACAGAACTAAATCTGTATTATTACAGCAATCCTAACAGTATCCAATCATTGCTTTGTGTCCACTCCAGAGACCCTGCTGTAATATAGGACCACAGAGGACCCTGGGCGGGAGTCTGTGCAACTCTAAAGTCCTGGTAGCGCTTCACTGAGCTCGCTCACTCCCCCTCTCTCACTCGCTCATTCCATTTCTCCCAACACTGCAGACTGCCCTTTTGTACTGGGCTCCTGCTTGCATTGACGCCTTTTTCCGCTCACAAAAAAATCCACAGCAGTCCTGACAGAGCTCCGTTAAGCTTGCTCACTCCTCGTTTCTCACTCGCTCGTTCTGTTTCTCCTGGTGCTGCAAGCTGCCCTTTTGTACTGGGCTCCTGCCTGTGTTGGCGCCTTTTGCTGCCCACAAAGACATTCACAGCTGTCCCGACAGAGCTCCATTGAGGTCGCTCACTCCCCCTCTCTCACTTGCTCATTCCATTTCTCCTGGCGCTGCAGGCTGCCCTTTTGTACTGAGCTCCAGCCTGCATTGGCACCTTTTTCTGCCCACAAAGAAATCCGCAGCAGTCCTGACAGAGCTCCGCTGAGCTCACTCACTCCCCTTCTCTCATTCGCTCATTCTGTTTCTCCCAGCACTGCAGGTTGCCCATTTGTACTGGGCTTCTGCCTGCATTGGCTCCCTTTTCTGCCCACAAAGAAATTCGTAGCAGTCCCAACAGAGCTCCGCTGAGGTCGCTCACTCCTCCTTCCTCACTCGCTTATTGTTTCTCCCGGTGCTGCAGGCTGCCCTTTTGTACTGGGCTCCTGCCTGCATTGGCACCTTTTTCTGCCAACAAAGAAATCCACAGCAGTCCCAACAGAGCTCAGTTGAGCTTGGTCACTCCCCCTCTCTCCTTCGATCTTAATCTGTCCCAAACACTGATTTCCCAAAGCGACTGCACTATTCTGCGCTGGAAGTGAGAAAAATTATTTTGGCCAGGATGTGAAAAATGACAGCTGCACTGTTCATAAGGAGGTGTGAAAAAATGCCAGTGTTGAAAATCTGGTGTGAAAATATTACTAATTTACGAAGTTACAAGGGTGCGTGAGAACTGCACAACGCACGCTCATAACACAGTCATTTTATGGACTTTCATCACAAAATTTTCAACAGAGGCATTTTAGGACCTCTGCACATGAACGGTGTCACTGTGATTTTCTTAATGTGTCCCGAACACTGATTTCCCACAGTGACCACACTATTCTGCACTGTAAGTGCGAAAACACATTTCGGCCGGGATGTGAAAAATGGCAGCTATACTGTTCATAAGGAGGTGTGGAAAAATGCCAGTGTTGAAAATCTGGAGTGAAAATATTGCAAATTCGCGAAGTTATGAGCATGCGTAGCAACTGCGCAATGCACGCTCGTAGAACAGTCATTTTTTAATTTTTCCCCAAATTTGCAATATAGGCTTCTGGCGCCCACCTCATGAACACTGGCACTGTCGTTTATTAATCAGTCCCAAAGGGATTCGGCAGTGATCAGAAATCACCTTTCGCGACTGAATAACGTCATGACAGTGGTTGAATTCATGAGGAGGGGTCCCAATAACGCCATGTTGAAAATCTGGTGCCAAAATTCCCAAAAAAGCCTGATATGCACACCAAAGTTGAAAAAACCTGTTTATGCCATTATACAGCTTACCTTCATTTCCTTAGTTCACGGTCAGTTTTGAAGAGTGCAGATGTCTTCCCGGCCCACCGAAGATTGTCGCACTGGGCTCTGGAGGCAAGTATAGGGTGAGGGGGATGTGGGGAGTCAGGGCATGCAGAGGGTGGCAGCGGTTGGGAAGGGGCAGGGAGACCACGTAGGGACCGCTGCTTAACACGCTTAAAAAACATTCCGGGATGGTTTTTCTTTTCTGGAACATTTAGCATGCTGGGGTGGGCTCCCAGCATGCCACCTGAGTGTTTGTGGGGGAAATCTGTAGCCGACAGGGGATTGGGCACACCTATTGGCACATACTGAAGGGGGGCACAAGAGCCGAGGGGCATTGGGCACCCCCCTTGGCACAGAACGAAAGTGGGAAGGGGGTAACTTATGCCAACAGGGAGTGGGCTTCCTCGTCGGCAAGAGGAAGGGGGTACTGAAGCTTATGGGGATTGGGTGCCCCGTAGGCAAGCCCTGCAATGAGGGGTCTCTCCCTCATTGCAGCAGATGATGCTGCAATTACGAGGCTGCCCCTGATTGCAGCCGCTAAAATGTTTCAAGGTGGTGGCACACTGGCTGAACTAGTGTCAGCAGCAATGTGCCACCCCATTGGGGAATGTGGGCCAAGCCTCCAAAAGGCAGTGGGGACACTGGCCACAACAATGCCGCACCTCCACAACCTGCTTCTGCAGCAAACTGCCGCTACATGTTTCTTGTGCAAGCAACATAAAAATGACTTACCATAGTAATCTTACTGTATTTTTTTTTTACTTTTTCCTTATGCTTTTCTAAAATACTGCACGTAGTCATATCAAGATAGCAATACAGCCTGCTATATATTCAATTAACTATAACACAAGATTTGATTGCTCCCTTTTTGTTACATCCTGAGATGGAAAACAAAAACTTTAGATACATAGCACCTTTAGACTGTAAAACTAAGATTAAAAAGGCAAAAGCAGAATGGGAACAGAACCTTGCAAAAACAACCAATAAAACTAACAGCAACCATTTTTACTCATCTATAAATTCACTAAAAAAACTATATGCCAGATCGGTCCACTGTTAATTAATAATAAATTGATCTATGAGCCAAATAAAATGGCCAACATCTTTAATACCAATTTTTGTAAAATATACGATTCTCCAAAGTCTACTGATCTGGGGGTAACAACAAATAAGGACATGCAGATAAACCTCTCTGATGTATCTATACACAAACGAGCATTTGTCAATGCCGAATGTTTGCTTATTGGCATTGGTAGTGTAGGAGTTAGAGAGCTGCATAATAGGAATGGCAGTGAAGTATTGAACTGAAGCCAACCCCACCACCACCCTGCAGAGAGTGACAGGCATTGGGGTGTGCCTTTGGGTCGTCAGGCATAACGGCCACGCCATTTCACCACACCCTACCCTGCAGACATTGACAAGTGTCACGGTGTGCCTTGGGGTCCTTGCCCTTATGCTCATCCCATTCCATCAAGAAATATGGTGAGATGGGTCCTGTATAGGAGAGTGGGGTAAACTTTGGGGCCTAAGAGTCTGAGGCACACCTCGATGCCTCTCACTGGCTGCAGGGTGTGGAATGGTATGAGCATTACAGGTGAGAATTCAGAGTCACACACCTGATGCCTGTCATTCTATACAGGGTGGGGTGTTATGGTCGGAAACCCTAATGCCTCAGGCGTTCGTTGGCATTTTTACTTCAAATTTTCAACATGGTTTTTTTGTGACCCCCACTTTATGAACAGTGGCAATATCAGTTTGTTAGTCGAAAGCTGATTTTGCACAGCGACTACGCCATTTGGCACCACAGATGCGAAAACACATTTCGAACAGGATGTGAAAAATGACAGCTGTACTGTTCATGGGAAGGTTAAAAATGGCAATGTTGAAATTCTGCAGTGAAAATATTAAAAACTGGTGAAGTCACGAGCGTATATAGAAAATGCGCAACGCACACCCGTAATGCAATTAGTCTGGGGATTTTTTACAGCAGATTGTCAACTCAGGAATTTTGTAACTTCTGCTCATGAACAGTGCCACTGTGATTTTCTTAATCTGTCCCGAACAGTGATTTCCCACAGCGACCACGCATTTCTGCGCTGGAAGTGCGAAAACACATTTCGGCCACGGTGTGAAAAATGAAAGCTGTACTATTCCTAAGGAAGTGTGGAAAAATGGCAGTGGTGAAAATCTGGACTGAAAATATTAGAAATCCATGAAGTTACGAGGGTGCGTGGAAACTGCGCAATGGTCGCTCGTAACACAGTCACTTTATGGACTTATTTCACCAAATTTTTAACATAGCCATTTTAACACCTCTGCTCATGAACAGTGTCACTGTGATTTTCTTTATCTGTCCCAAACATTGATTTCGCACATCGACTACGCCATTGTACGCTACATGGGCAGGAACACATTTTGGCCGAGATGTGAAAAATGACAGCTGTACTGCGCATAAGGAGGTGTGGTAAAATGGCAATGTTGAAAATCTGGAGTGAAAATATTGAAAATTCGCGAACTTACGAGCGTGCATAGGAACAGTGCAATGCATGTTCCGTAAAACAGTAATTTTTTGGAAATTTTTAACATAGTCATTTTAACACCTCTGCTCATGAACAGTGTCACTGTGATTTTCTTAATCTGTCCTGAACATTGATTTCGCACACCGACTGCACCATTGTGCGCTACATGCGTGGAAACACTTTGGGTGAGATGTGAGAAATGACAGCCGTACTGCTCATAAGGAGGTATGGTAAAATGGCAGTGTTGAAAATCTGGAGTGAACATATTGAAAATTTGCGATCTTATAAGTGTGCGTAGGAACAGCGCAAAGCATGCTCGTAAAACAGTAACTTTTGAGAATTTTTTCACCAAATTTTCAACATAGGGTTTTTGGGTTCCTACCTCATGAACTGTGACACTGTCATTTCGTAAATCGGTCCTGAAAGGTGGTTCCACACAGTAACCGTGGAATCACCTTTTGGGGCCGATTAACACCATGACAGTGACAGAATTCATGAGGTGGGGTCCCAAAAACCCAATGTTGAAAATTTGGTTAACAAAATTCCCCAGAATGCCCGAGATTGCACTAAAGTTGAAAAACCCTATTTATTACATTATGCAGCTTACCGCCATTTCTTCAGTTCACGGTTAGCTTTGAAGAGTGCAGACGTGTTCCCGGTCCACCGAAGATTGTCACGCCGGACTCCGGAGGCAAGTATGGGGTGAGGTGGGGAGGCAGGGTGTGCAGAGGGTGGGGGAGATTGGGTCAGGACAGTCAGCAAAGGAAGTTTTTTTTTCCTTTTAGTTTTTTTTTCTTTTTTTTTAATTTAGACGACGTGGGACTTGTGCCACACTGGGGTGGGCTCCCAGCGTGGCAGCTGGAAGGCTGTTTTTGGGGGGGAGGCCATGGAGCCAATGGGGGATTGGGCACCCCCGTCAGCCATATGATCTGTTGCCACGCTGGGGTGGGCTCCCAGCGTGGCACCCTGTAGTCTCTTGGGGGGGAGACAGTGGAGCAGACAGGGGACTGGGCACCCCCGTCGGCCATATGATCTTTTGCCACGCTGGGATGGGCTCCCAGCAAGGCACCTGGAACTCTGTTGGGGGGGGGGGAGAGCGCAGCACAGCTGACAGGGGATTGGGCACCCCCATCTGCTATACAGTGTGTGCGTGGGGGAACACGAGCACACACTATGCGTGCGTGTGTTTGTGTGTGTTGGGGGGGAGCGCGCATGAGCACGCAATATCTTATCGCTGTTCTCCCTTTCAACTGTACAGCCACTGCATTTTAAACTGCTGTCATAGACAGCTGCACCATTCATTTGAGAACTGCAGCTGTGCCTGCAAACACACTGGCTGAATTGGAAGAAGGGTGCCACACCTCCGAAAACTCGGATTATGGCACTATGTTTCTTGCACATGCATGCAAGCAAACATAAAAACCACCATCTCTCAAAGGAAAAATGTTTCCATGGCCAGATGACATTACTGAAAATCTCCCATATTTTACTAGCAGATAGCCTTACCCACCCTCTTAAACTATTATTCAAAGGCTGTCTCAATAACAACTTTGTTCCCGTGACTTGGAAATCAGCTCATTTAAAACCTACACACAGCAAGCATTTGTCAATGCCGAATGTTATCCTTCTGGTTTTGGCATTGGTAGTGTAGGAGTTAGAGAGACACATAATAGAAGTAGCAGTGAAGTATAGAACCAACATCAACCCCACCCCACCCTGCAGAGAGTGACAGGCATTGGGGTGTGCGTTTGGGTAGCTGGCCATAATGCTCATGCTATTTCACCTCACCCTACCCTGCAGAGTCTGAAAAGTGTTGCGTTGTGCCTTGGGGTCATCTGGCCTTATGCTCACCCCATTTCATAAGGAAGTACATTGTGATGGGTGCAGCATAGGAGAATGGGTTGAACTTTGGGCCTGAAGAGTCCAAGGCACACCTTGATGCCTGTCAGTGGCTGCAGGATTGAGGTGGAGGACCAATGGCGTGAGCAGTACAGCAGATAATCCAAAGACACACCCCGATGCCTGTTAGTCTGTACAGGGTGAGATGTAATGGTTAGAAATCCTAACGCCCTGGGCGTGTGTTGGTATTTGCATTCCAAATGTTAAAACATGGCCTTTTTGTGACCCCACCTCATGAAAGCATTTGGGACCTCTGTTCATTAACAGTGCCCCTATGATTTTGTTAATGTCTCGAACGTTGATTTCCCACAGTGACCACGCCATTCTGCACCACATGAAAATGTCAACTGCACCACTGATAAGGAGGTGTGAAGAGATGGCAATGTGGGAAATCTGGAGTGAAAATATTAAACATTCTTGAAGTTACGAACGTGTGTGAAAACTGCTCAACCCACACTCGTAACACAGTCATTTAATGGAATTATTTCACCAGATTTTTAACAGAGTCATTTTGGGATCTCTGTTCATGAACAGTGCCACTGTGATTATCTTAATCTACCCCAATGTTGATTTCCCACAGCGACCGTCTGATTGTGCGCCAGATGTGTGAAACTACATTTCGGGTAGGATGTGACAAATGACAGCTGAACTGTTCATAAGGAGGTGTGCAAAAATGACAATGTTGAAAATCTGAAGTGAAAATATTACAAATTCTTGAACTTATGACTGTGCATGGACACTGCGCAATGAACACTTGTAACAGTCATTTTAAGGAATATTTTCACCAAATTTTCAACATAGGCATTTTGGGACCTCTGCTTATGAACAGTGTTACTGTGATTTTCTTACTCTGTACTGAACATTGTTTTTCTACAGCGACTGCGCCACTGCATGCCGGAAGTGCGAAAACACAGTTCAGGTAGGATATGGGAAATGAAAACTGTATTCTTCATAAGAAAGTGTGAAAAAATGGCAATGATGAAAATCTGAAGTACAAATATAAAACATTATCAAAGTTATGAGCGTACATGGAAACTGCACAATGCACGCTTGTAAAACAGTCATTTTATGGACGTTTGTCACCTAGTTTTCAACATAAACATTTTAGGACCTCTGCTCATGAACAGAGTCACTGTGATTTTCCTAATCTGTCCCAAACACTGATTTCCCACAGCGAACAAGCTATCCTGTGCCGGAAGTGCGAAAACACATTTCGGCCAGGATGTGAAAAACGACAAGGGTGCGTGAACACTGCGCAACGCACGCTCACAGCACTGCCATTTAATGGACTTTTGTCTGCAAATTTTCAACATAGGCATTTTAGGACCTCTGCTCATGAACAGTGTCACTGTCATTTTCTTACTCTGTCCCAAACACTGATTTCCCACAGTGACCATGCTATTCTGCACTGGAAATGCAAAATCACATTTTGGCCAGGATGTGAAAAATGACAGCTGTACTGTTTATAAGGAAGTGTGGAAAAATGGCAATGTTGAAAATCTGGAGTGAAAATATTACAGATTCGCGAAATTACGAGCATGCAAGGAAACTGCGCAACGCATGCTCATAGAACAGTCATTTTTTTGATTTTCACCAAATTTGCAACATAGGTTTTTTTGAGAAGCCACCTCATGGACAATGGCACTGTTGTTTCATTAATCGGTCCCGAAGGGTGATTCCGCGCAGTGACCGCAAAATCACCTTTTGGGACAGAAAATAATGCCATGACAGTAACTGAATTCATGAGGAGGTCCCAATAACCCCATGTTGAAAATTTGGTGACAAAATTCCCAAAATGCCCGAGATATGCATCAAAGTTGAAAAAACACTATTTTTGCCATTATACAGCTTACCGGCATTTCTTCAGTTCGTGGTCGGCTTTGAACAGTGCAGACGTGTTCACGGTCCACAGAAGATCATTGCACCGGGTCCAATGTTAGTATGGGGCAGGGGGTGTGAGGAGGTGGGCACGAGGGTGGGTGCGGGTTGGGGCTGCAGACTGCAAGGGACCGTTTTTTACTTTACGGGGGGAAAAAACATTGCAGGAAGGTTTTTGGTTTTACAGGTACATTTGACACACTAAGGTGGGCTCCCAGTGTGTCACCTGCACTTTTTTTGGGGGGTGGACTGGAGCTGATGGGGATTGGGCACCCCATTGGCAAATAAAAAGAGAGTGTTTGGGGGGATGATGCTGATGGGGATTGGGCTCCCCCGTCGCCAAATAAACTGGGGCTGCCCGCGGGCGCTGGGTGAGATTGCAGCCAACAGGGATTGGGCACCCTGTTGGCAATAAAAAAAAAGAGAGTTGGGGGGATGATGCCGATTGGGATTGGGCTCCCCTATCAGCAGATGAACTGGGGAGGGGGGGCATGATGATGCCAATACGGGGATTGGGCACCCCCTAAGTCGACTTTTCTGGGGACTGCACGAGGCAAACGGCACAGCCGCCGCCATGTCACACTGAAACTTACACCAGGAAAGGCATGCCCTGCAATGAGGTGGAGATCCCTCATTGCAGCGGCTAAAACCTTTCAAGGTGGTGGACATGCTTTTGCACTGCTATCATAGATAGCATGCAATCTAATCCGTGCCATGGAGCCCAGCCCCAAAAAGCAGTGGCGCCACAGGCCACGACAGGACATGAAAATAAACATTAGCAAGTGCAAAGTTATGCACCTTGGTTCTCACAACCCCATGACATAATACTCCATTGGGGGTTGCAGTTTATGCTCTACCACAAATTAAAAAGACTTGGGAGTATACATTTTGGATGATTTTAGACAATCGAAATAGCTACATGAAGCCATTAAATAAAGCGCGTAATTTGGCCCATAAAAAATATCACATCCAGGGACAAAAATGTAATGCCATTATACAGGGCGTATGTAAGACCACACCTAGAATACACCTCCCAACTGTGATCTCCATATAAACAACCTGAAATATAACTTCTGGAAAAAGTTCAGAGAAAATACACTAAACACATATCTGGATTGTATAATGAACCCTATGAAAATAGATATAAAATACTTAAATTAATGCCATTGGAAACAAGTCATCTCAGAGAGGACCTTATTTTCATGTTTGACCTCACTCAGGACCCATACCTAATATCCAAACTAGGTTGTGAATTTAAAAACACCATTCATTATACAAGAGGACACCGTTTACAGTTCTGTAGGAAATGGTTTAATTTTGCTTCTTGTAAAAACCTTTTTACTCAAAGAATCTTAAACCCCTGGAATACCTTCCCTATTGAGATTACTGGGAACAAGACAAAAGCAGAATTTAAAAGACGCCTGGACAATCTTATACTTTCAGGGTTTGATTTTTATTATAAATAAATAACATCTATAGGTGCAAATAAGGGCTTACAGCCTCTTAGCACCTTCCCTTTCCTTAGTATGATCCTTAGTAGTCTACAGTATCACATAAATGTTAAATCAATAAATGAGCTTTAATGCAGCCAATGGGCTGGGTTCAGAATTAGCAATCTGAATTATCAAAAACAGTTCAACATATTGCAGCAAACTATGGCTGCCTGGAAACCCCTCCATTATACCTATACTAGGTAACATTTCCAAAATTTACAGGGTAACAGCTCCCACTTACAACCCGATAACCTGATGAGGTATAGCTCACCCAACACCTTTACACATTTCTTCCTTAGTTATCAAAATGCACTAGTTAGCTACATTTAGTATCATATTTTAGATAAAATAACTTCCCCCATTTGGTGCCACATATAAAAACAGTATATATTATTTTTTTTGGGGGGGGACACAATGTGAATGTGTTAAGATAACTAATAATTAGCAAATATGGGCAATAATAAAACAACCCCACAGTTTCCAGAGGGTGTAGAATAACTCCAATGCACCAAATCTCAGCATTGGAGAGGAACCTTATATTTTATTCTGTTGCAGTTTTTTTTTTTTTTTTTTTTAACTTTCAAGAGCCAACCTCCAGGCCAGGGTAACATCCAGCCTGGAGAAACATCAGTACTTACACACAGATTATGAGTCTGATTCCCCTTCATCATCAACATTGTTCGGACTATCGTTTGCAATCTTTACCAGCAAGTATTCCAAGTCTTTTGGGTCCCCAAATAGATAATAGTGGTCAGCATACTGAACTCTGCATTTTGTAGGATAAATGGTGTCGAAGGGAATATTATACTCGTGAAGCATTCACTGAAGCTCTTTTGTTGCTGACGGTTGGAGTAGCATAGGTCCGGAAAAAAAAGGAGACTCTGGCCATCTACCTCAATGTTTTTTATTTGGCACGCTGTGTTCAAGATGAGATCTCTCTGAGAGACCGAGCCAGTTTTTAACAGCAATGTTCTAGGAACGTTATCAGTTGCCCACTTCCTCAAGGTAATCTGGTAGCATTTATCCACTTGAATTTGGTGAATCAATGGCTAAATTCCAAGTGCTTCCCATAGCCATGCTATTATTGTTCTCCCAGGGGATCCCCTTCAAAAGCTTTCTCTCAGACCATTAATGCGGACATTTGTTTCTCATAGCAGATTATCAGCATGTTACAGCCAAAGTCGAATAAGCTTTTGTTCCTTTACTAGCCCTCCTGAGACAGATAGGAATTTACCACCACTGATCGTTGCTTCTGCGACCTCGGAAGCATGGGATTCCACCCTCTGTTCGACTATCTGTAGTTAGTTGGTGAAAGAATCAAACTTTGTATTTAAAAGTTCCAAGGATTTATGCACCTGTTGCATGGTCCAATTTAAAGCCTATGTAGTGACTGTCTGCTCGACATCTTTGGGCCCTCTGCTGTCGCTTTCCCCATCTCCTTGTTTGACGGCCTAGGCTCGAAAAAATTCTGGGAGCCTCCTGCAGCAACTTTAGGTTTACCCATGCCTGGAAACAGCTGAATGTCAGTTTGTCTCTCAACTGTGACCACCTCAAGCACTGTGGAAAGTTTCAGCTGCAACGGAGTTCAAAACGGTAGCTTATCATCAATAAAATATAAGTTGCACGTAGCAGCTGAACAGTCATGTGTCTGGACACCCGGGCTGTAAGCACTGCCCCCCATTTTACTGTATTCTGCCATATGCAGCACGGTCTCACCATAGGACTGCCCCGGAGCCAAAATGGTTAATAGAACCTATGTGAATGATGGGGTGGTAGGTTTGAGCTCAGTTTTCAAACCACTGTCCCTGGAATACATCCTGCAACCATCAGATTCTTACAGAGCATGCATAATAACAAGCTATCTGAACTATCCTAATACATAATTAACACCCCCAAAACATAAACAATCCCCTTTTATTTAAAAGTGTGGGCATCACTAAGACTCAAGTCACAAATGCTCCAATCAAGAAACACTCACAAGTTTCAAACAGCATGGACAGCTGTAGTGCAGTGCCCATAGGTTTTAGTAGGGGAGGTAGGGTGGGAGCTCAGAATACAGTAAGATTCCCATGGAAGAAACAAGATTACTATGATAAGTATTTTTTTGTTCAAGCCCCAGGAAATCTTACTGTATTCTGACATATGCAGACTACCCAAGCAGTACCTTTGGAGGAGGGTAGAAAACCTATATAGGAAACATGCTCTGCAGTACTCCTGTGCCAAACCTGGCATCACTTCTGGACTGAGTATCCAGTCTGCAGTGTTCAGTGAAGGTGCGCACAGTTTTCCAGGTAGCTGCTTTACAAATTTCCAACAAAGGAATATCTCTTGCAGCTGCTATAGAAGCAGTCGTACCCCTCGTAGAGTGGGCCCTAAGGCCTACAGGGAGTTCTTTGCCTACTTTGCAAAATTGAATATAGGCAACAATCCAGTGTGTAATGGTCCTCTTTGAGGCAGGTTTGCCCTTGTCCACCATAAGTCAGGAAAAGCAGAGTACTATCCTGCCTATGATTCTTAGTGTGATCTAAGTAGTAACTGACAGCCCTCTTGACATCTAGGCTATGCAGCCTACATTCACCTAAACTGGAATGGTCAGTGAAATAGACTGGCAAAGTGATGGACCGTTTCAGGTAAAAGTCCAACACCACCTTGGGGAGAAACTTCCTGTTAGTCCTGAGGACTACCTTGTCCCTATTGACTGAAATGTAATTTTGCTCTGTGGACAAGACCTGCAGCTCACTGGTCCTCCTGGCTGAGGTGATAGCTATCAGAAACGCTGTTTTCCATGTCACATATTTGAGCTCTGCAGTAGCCGGCCCGGTGGCACTAAGGGTTGAGGCGCTGGACGCCTCACCTAGCTCCACGTTGGCGACCCGGGTTCAGGAGCAGACTTGGGTCACCGGGGGTTGGCAGGGGTGGAGAGGGATGAAGCATCCGAGTGACTGCTCTCCCTCTCCGGGGTGGAGGGATCCCAGTGGTTGGTGCACTTTTGGCACCTAGCAGAGGCTGGGGGTGGTGCACTGGCACACACAATAGGGGCTGAGTTGGGGCAAGGCACTGGGAGGGAGCACATGTGGACACGTGTGCACTCCTTCCCTTGGCACCATTGCATGCTCCATTGCATTGCATTGCATGCAGGGGCAGAACAAGGTAAAATCTGGTGACCTCAGCGGCTTGATGGCCATCCTATGGGGCACTTGGCTCAGGGGGGTCTTCGACGAACACTGGATCCACAGGGGGTAACAGGCGAGGGTCCCTAAGGGGCTGTGCGGTACCAGATGGTGCCTGGAGATTTGGATGTGCAGAAGACTCAGGCAGACCGAGAGCCAGGCAGGTAAAAAGGATTGGATAAAAATATATATATTTGAGCTCTGCTGAAGACATGGGCTCAAAGGGCGGCTACATTAGCAGCCAATGCATATACTGATGTCCCATGCAGGAGCTGGCTCCCTGTGTGGGGGATGCAAGTGTAGCAGACCTTTGGAAAACTTTCTGAACACCTGGTTCCCAGATAGGGATGAACCCTTACCCACTGAGTGATAAGCAGAGACAGCTGCCAGATGCACATTAAGGTTAGATGGCCTGAGGCCTAAGGAATGAAGGTATGCCAGGTAATCCAAAATAACTGAACAGCCAGCCTGGCTGCAGTCTATATGTTTTTGCTGGCACCAAATTGAAAACCTCTTCCACTTGGAGGTTTAAGTTTTCCTAGTAAATGGAGTTTAGACCTTTCACTGGAGTTACAACCTAACTCCTTGCTCTGGAGTGCTGGTACATTCTTGTTTGTTTGTGGATGCCAGCCAATCTCCCTGCCTGAGTGTAAGGAGAATGCTAATCAGAGTGACTATTTTGAACTTTGGTTTTGTCAAATGTCTGTTTAAATGTCTGAGATCCAGTATGGGTTGCCACTCCCCTGTTTTCTTTAGAGTGTGGAAGTATCTTGAGTAGAGTCCCTTTCCCTTTTGGGCCAAGGGAACAGGCTCAATTGCCTTCTCCTGAAGGAGTTTTGCTACTTCTGCCTCCAATAGAACTGCTTCTGTTGAGGTGTCAGCCCTTTAAACTTTTGCCCTCAGCCTGGGTAAGACCTTGAAGCTGAGAGCAAGACCCTGGCTCACTACCTCCAAGACCCACTTGTCTGTGGTGATGGATTTCCAAGCCTGGAGGTAGTGAGCCAACCTGCCCCCTACTGGGAATGGTGATGTGACCCTGGCAGACTCCTCAGGGGGTCTGCTTTGCTTGTGCACTTGGCTGGGTACTGGGGCCGACTCGATTGTTGCCCCTTCTGTCCCTGCCTCTGAAGTACCTGCTCTGTGGCTGATAGCCTGGAAGAGCTGGAGTCTGGAAGAAAGGTCTGTAGTGGGTTCTACCCCTACTACCTCTAATCTGGTACTCCTGAGGTGTTGCTACCGTTCCCTTAGCAGCAGCACTCTTATAATCCACCTTGTACTCATCCATCTTTTTCATGTAAGCCTTTGTTTGCTCACCAAAGAGGGATGAGGGATGTGGGCTCACAAGGAAAATCCAAGGCCTTCACCTGGGTATCCTGGGATAGATTAGCAGCCCTTATCAAAGCAAATCTCCTCAGGGACACTGAAGTTGCCATCAGTCTGGCTGCAATATCACTGGCATCCACTGCCATCCGAAATTGGTATTTAGAGGCCTCTATGCCCCTTGTCGCAGCCTCAGCTAGGTCAGATGCCATGGGAGCAGGGCAAGCCTTAGCAATCTCCAAAACCATATTCCAGAGACTTTCTGGTATCTGGAAACTTAAGCCATCCAAGTGGCCTGTCTAATGGCCAGAGAAGAACCCAAGTAAGACTTCTTGGCCATCAAATCCATTTTCCTAGAATCTTTATCAGATGGGTATGATGCCAAAGAATGCATGCCTTGTCACATGCAGCAGTCTTCACCACCCCTTCATGGCTGGGAAGCCCAAAAAGTAACTCAGCTCCAGCCTTGGCCACCCAGTACGTCCTATCCATCCTTCTTGTCCACTGGGGAAATGGAAGCTGGGGTCTGCAAAATTCTAGTGACTTTTCTCTTTAGGAACTTATGGATGGGTAGTAGCAGCCTCTTAGTTACTGGTACATCCATCATTTCCATGTAATCTGGATCCTCCTCCTCCTTCTCTATAGATTCCTGAGTGGAGAGGTCCAGAGTCAGTGCCACTTGCTTCATAAAAGCAAAATGTTAAGTAAAATCCTCAAGTCCCTTATCAGATGAGTCAGGCATTGAGGATCAGGGGAAACATACAGTTCCAAGGGCTCCCCAAAATCATCATCATCATCACCATCACCACCACCACCAATATCAGGGTAATGTTCAAAGGAACCGGGAACCGAGGAGGAACCTGAAGTTTGAACCGATGGATGATGTGAACTGGGTCACCGAACTGGAACAGAGGTACCAGTTTTCAGCAACTGGATTATCCTGATGGCATTAGCAATCTCATCAGCGGAAGGAACCAGCGGGTTCGTAGGTTGCAGCTCCTTCCCAGAGTGCTTTTCCTTCTTTTTAGCAGATGTTACCAGTTCAGTGGCAGTCTCTGTGGTTCGTTTTCTTCCCAGGGAACTTTCACCCTTGACAGAGGGCCATCTGTCCGTTTCCTTGGGTTTTTCTTAAGAGTGAAAAGGAGTCAGTTTATCCAAGGCCAGGTCAGTAGCCTTATTTGGACATCTTTTCCCTCAGTCGGTTCAATTGCCTATCAAGCATCAACTGGGGAAGTTTTTACAAATTTCACAATCTGC
The DNA here is from genome assembly GCA_016271365.2 of Neoceratodus forsteri. NCBI lineage: Eukaryota > Metazoa > Chordata > Ceratodontiformes > Ceratodontidae > Neoceratodus > Neoceratodus forsteri. The sequence goes on from CM057459.1 coordinate 285,418,193, forward strand.
ATTCAGGTGGTCAAACCCTAGGCAGAAAACACAAATTAAGTGCGGATCAGCTTTAGCAAATGATTCACCACACTGTGCAATGCTGAAAACCCATAGGGCCGGTTCTTTTCTTGCATTGTGACGTAACGTAAAAAAAAAAAAAAAACCTGAACTGGGTTTCTCTGAGTCCGATGCACACAATTGTAAACAGAGACTCCTCTCTCTTTTTTTTTTTTTGGTCGATTAAGCGACTGAAGTGAGAACCGAGAGTTACCCCGATTCCCAGCACAAATTAAATGTAAATAAGAAACCAGCCCAGAGAAGTAGATTTTTTAAAGAAATTTACCTTAGAAATATAAACAAAAGTTTGGTTTCCTCCCGGTTGCGAAGAACCGTAAAACTTACCGAAACAACACTAAATCTAGACTAATCTACCTAGAATACCAAGGACAGTGAATTAGAAATGAAAAGAAATAATCGGTACTTTAAAAAAACAAGAAAATAAAATCTTCAAGAAAGGTGAAGGCGAGCTCTCTGAGGCGCCTTACTTAGGCAAGCGGAGTAAAGAATCTGACGGTTACAAGATGTATTCCAGGGACAGTGGTTTGAAAACAGAGCTCGAGCCTAGCATTCTACCATTACCATAGGTTCCATTAACCATTTCAGCTCCGGGACAGTCCTATGGTGAGACCATGCTGCATATGTCAGAATACAGTAAGATTTCCTGGGGCCTGAAAGACGGTTTAGTTTTCACATTCTAAAGATTTTAACTCATTCTCTCCTGGTGGTCATTTTGGGCCGGGTTCAGCCATGGATGGTTCCAACGCCATATGGCGCTATGGGACCGAAGGAGTTTTAAAAGTTAATTATGGGCACATGCACAAAAGTTCACTGCAAAAATCTGTTATTGTTTCCACTGCTACTAAAAAAAATGATCACGATTTTTCTGTCACAACGAAAAAAAATCTGCAAGCTTTCCATTGCAACTAAGTGTAGCTAGTTGCAGTTCTTAAAATCAAAATGTTTCCATCGTAATTAAAACGATCACAATTTTTCCACTGCAACTAAAAGTTACTGTGATCATTTTATAATGTATATAATCATCATACACTTGGAGACAAATGACCTGGCAGGCAATGAGGTAGGTGAAGTTCAAAATAGGTTCAGGGAGCAGGCCAGGGGATGCAGGAAAGGGGTAAGCTTGATGGCATTCTCAGAAGTCTTGCCAGTCCCCTGTCCCAGTACCAAAAGGCAGCAGCGAATTATGGAATGTAATGGTTGGTTCAGGGATTGGTGAGAGAAAGAAGGTTTCACCTGTATAAGGAAGTGGGGGGGGGGACATGTGGGCAGTGAGGATCTATATGCAAATGACAGCGTGCACATAAATAAGGGGGCGGCTCGAAGGCGCCAAGGGGAAAATTACAAGGATATATAGAAAGGGTCTTGGGAGGGGATTTAAAGGATACCTAAACAGCATTTTGAAAAAAAAATATTAAAAAATCTGACTTCATAGGGGACGAAAGGCTGCAGTATACATTAATGCTAAAACTACATTTATATAATTTACCTAAATGCGGTTCCAAAGCATTTGAAAAATGTAAAATCAGCCTTCCAATTTGAAAAAAACTGCCTTTCCTGCTTCCTAAAATGGCTGCCAAATGTGTTAAGTAATGACATCATTGGAGCCAGAGTCAAAGAGCTATATGGCTCTCTATAGTGCTAACTAGTTATTGTTTTCCTTTGTATATAATTGTTTCATGAATATGGTCAAAACCATGTGCATTATTATGATCAACACACATGTTAGGCTATGATTCTGCTCATTTTGTTTACTGTAACATACTGAAACAGTGTTTTAATCCACCCGACCTTCTCTCTGGAAAACCACAGTGCAGTACAAATCTTAAATAACCTGGTGGTCTAGTGGTTATAGTAGATTCAGGATGTTACAATGGGGGGTGCTGGAGTGGTTTGCATACCTGTCGTGCACTTTTTAACATCTGTATTTAACCTTTATATTGTCTGCTATTATTCTTTCTTAGTACATTTCTTAGAACCCATAAATGTAATCCATAGTTTTGAATGTAAACATTTGTACAAACAATAAATCAGACTCCTTCAACAAAGTGAAATGCAGTGGCAGCAAGCAAGCCCCCAGCTCAATCACTTGTCTGTAGCAAAGTTCTTGTGTAGTACAATGCCGGAGTTCATACTTTCTCAGAAATCAAAAATATGCTCAACTTGTCTTCTTTTTCCATGGGAAATAAGAATAATCAGCATTTATATAGTGATTTTTATACACATTGTATCCCAAAGTGCTTTACAAGTAATTCTAGACTGGTAAGGAAGTGGCTAAACATGTAGTGGCAGCCATTTCACACATCTGTACCCATACAAAGCCTTAGATAACTGCATGAACTGGTTTTATGGGAAGGAGAATGTTGGCCAGGACAATGGGGTCAGGTAGTGATCACAGTGCTGACAGCCCCACATCTTATATCTCACCGTGATCTGCTTCCATTTCTCCCCTGAATATAGCAGTACCTTGCAGGAGTGGCCTTCTCAGTCCCCCTTCTGGTATTTATTCTTCACTCCTTCTCCTCACACCAAAAACTGGAGAGCTCATCAACTTTCTGCATCATGAATGCAGGTAGTACAGTCCCCTGGTTTTTTGACATATCAAAAATAAACAAATCTTTCCAGTAAGTCAGGTTGATAGCAGCATGGCGCAAGGGGTAAGATGGGCTTTCCAATCCTTAAAAGATCTAGGCTAACTTTGATTAGGCACTATTAAATGATGGGTGTGCACATCATTCAATAATGACTACTCATAGGTCGCTTAGATCTTATATGGGTAGGAAAGACAATTTTACCCCTTGTGCCCTGCTATCAGCCTAGCTTACCAGAAGATTATGTTTATTATTAATATGTAAAAATAGCATGGGAGGCTGTGCTAACCGTATTCATGATACAGAAGGATAGTGAGCACACCAGTTTTTGGTGTGGGGAGCAGGTAAGAAGAATAAATGCCAGAGAGGGACTAATGAGGCCATTCAAGCAGGCTGCAGCTATCTTCAGGTTGGGGAAGACAGGAAGGGGGAAGCTGAGCAGATAATTGTGAGATCTGAGATGTAGAGCTGCCAGCACCATGATCACTACCTGACTGTGGATAAGAGCAGCCAGCGACAACAAAGACTCAGAGTGGCAGGGCTGCACCTAAACAGTTACTTGAATTCAGTGTAGGGAGATTACCCTTGGGTGGGGGATGTTGACGCTTGTTAGACTGTATCAAGTTAGCTGTGTATAGCTCATTCAAGATTCGGAATGCTGGTAGCCAGCCAACTCGCATTGTGGAGCAGGGCACAGAAAAATACTGGAGAAGAATTGCGGGAACTGTCCCAGGGGTTCTGCAAATCACAGGTAAAGGAACAGACCAACACTGGAAGTCGGGTGGATTCGCTCAAGGCATTAGTATGGCTCTCCTGCGAGTAATATTGTTATCCATAGTAAGTGCAGCCCTTATGAGGGTATGAACAGCAGTTTTTCTGGTGTGTCCTGATGCTTATTGCTTGGCCCTCCAGGAAGACCTAGTAGTTGGTTAATGAGGTGGGAAAAAAGCAAAACAGGGGGACTGTACATGTTGCCTTTACTCTGTAGAAGGGTGGTGATCCACTCAATGTTTACTGTGGGAACAGAAGTCAAACACTGAGAAAGCTGACTGGAGAGTGATTAGGGAGGTATTTTTTTAACAGTGCCAACTGATGAAGCGTAACGGTATAGGTGTGCACAACTCTCTGAGGTATAAGATTACAATGTGTGATAATTCTCTTCATGAGACTGCAAGCTCATATGAGGCCCAGGCAGTACTAAGGACACAGTATGGATGGTGGGGTATTCAACAGAAGGCAGGCAAAGTGCAGGTGGTTCACGTGGAAAACAACTACAAGAGAAGCTTATTTGTGGATTACCAAGAAAGCATGAGCTTTGGAACTGGACCAGACCAGTACTTCGCTACAAATTTCAGGGCATCACATAACCACTAGATCATCAGGTATTTGAAGTGTTGTACTGTACTGCGGTTTGCCAAAGAGAAAGTCAGCTAGATTACAAAACATTTTCAGCTAGTTAAAGTAAACAAAATGAACAAAACCATAGCCTAACATGTGTACTGATCAAAATAATCCACGTAGTAACATGTGGTGTTGATTATTGTGGTGAAACAATTCAAAACAAAGGGGGAAAGAAGAACTAGTTAGCACTATAGGGAGCCATGTGGGGCTCTGCCTCTAGCTCCAATGATGTCATCATGACTCAGCACTTAACACACTTGGAAGACATTTTAGGGAGAAAACAAGGCTGTTTGAAACGAAAAGCTGATGCTTACATTTTTCAAATGCTATGAAACTGCATTTATGTTATTTATATAAATGCAGTTTTAGCATATATGTAAACAGCAGCCTTTACTATACATCGATATGAAGCCAGATTTTGGAGTGTGCAGTTTTAAAAAAAACTGCTTGTTTAGCTACCCTTTAAACTAGGAGTGGGGGAGTATGAGACTAGGGAAAGGAATGTGGACACAACTAAGGGGCCTTGCCTAGTTAGCACTCCCCCACAGGAGGGGAAGTAGGGAGTGGACAAAAAGGGAATGATGAACTTGATGGAAATGATGTATGCCAATGCCAGGAGTTTGGGCAACAAAATGGTTGACTCAGAGTCCACGATGGTGGACGAGGAACTGGACCTGGTGGCCATAATGGAGACATTGTGGATGGAGCAGCAGAACTAGGAGGTGATTATCCTGGGGTATAGTTAGTGGTGGGCGAAGTGGCCCCAATTCGCTCTGCGAAGTGATCTATGGAGTGAAGGCGAATTCGTGGAGTGCTCCACAACGTGAAGCGGAGTACTTCACGTTGGAAATGGGTAATGCAAAGTCCATTGAAAAGAATGACTTTGCGTTACTTCGCCTTCCCAAACCACTACTCCACCAATTCTTAAGGCGAAGTACGTTGAAAACAATGTACTTCACCTTGTTTTTAAGCTCCAAAGGCTAATTTTGCAGTGTTTCATGGGATTTCAGGTCACATGGACTCTAGATTGTTCTGCACAGCCTCAGTTTGGGGTAGTGTGTGTGTAAGAAGCTGTAGGAGACAATCTGCTCTGAGAGCTCTCTGCAATTCAAACCTTCAAAAAGCTGTTAAAAAGCCTTTCTGAGTAATTTTTTTGCTGAAACTTTAGTTCATCGATTATAGGAAACCCTCCTGTGCTCATATCATCGAGCGTTTATTGTTTGTGTATGGATTTTGAATGTTAATGTACAACATTCAGTCTGTGTACTGAGAGACAGTGGAAGTGTGCTTTGGGAGGGGTGTATCTGTGGTGTAGGTAGATTGACTTGGAGAAAAAGACAGTGCTTTCTGTTTTGGTGATATTTTTCTTGTTTAACTGTGTTAATGTATACACAGTAATATTTTCAACATTTCTTGCCATTTTTTTGCTGATTGTTGTGGTGCAGCAGTGCATAATTTTAGTTTGTTTAAAATATGTGGTTATATTACTGAAGTTTTCAATTTGCATGGATTACTTAGTGTGTGTGTGTGTGAGTATGTGTGTGATGCGTGTCACTAAATCAGATGCCTTTTATTGTGCCACATAATAATTTCAGCAATGTGAAGCTGCCATCCACTGCAGCTGTGCGATTTTTGTACTTCTTTGTGGTATCTTTACTGGTACTGGTACTAGTACTAGTGACTGTTACTGCAGCAGCACAGTACACTACCCCCCACATGGCCCGCCCCAACCGTAAAGTTATTCTTCCAGATTTGAATTTCTGATGGTGAGCACTGGTTAGGTGTTGTGCCTTTGTGTCTGCATCTCTTCAGTGCAAAATGCAATCTTAATCTGTCTGTGCATTTGCATCTCTTTAGGGCCCAATCTCCATCTGTAACTTAAGTCACAGTTGTTTCTTTGGCTTCCCTTCAGAGTACTGGACAGGTGTGGTGCTTAATTCTGCATGAACATTGTACTCATTAATATGCATTTTTAAGTCAGAACCATCATCACAAGTCATTCGTGATACAAATCATGTTCTTCATCATCACAGTCACAAAAGCAGTCATGATTCACGATCATTCACATTACGAATCACAAATTTTTTTTCTAGTTACTTGGATGTATTGTAAGCCTGTTTTGTAGTATCTCTCCAGACTTCACCACCCCACCATTGTACTCATTGATAGATGTTTTTAAGTCTGGGAGTTTTAAGCTACAGCTCATCAGGGAAGTACAGTCATAGGTGGTACGCATTCACGTTTCTTCATCATCACGGTCACAAATGCAGTCACAAATCACGATTCACGATCATTCACATTACGAATCACACTTATTTTTTTTCTAGTTACTTGGATGTATTGTAAGCCTGTTTTGTAGTATCTCTCCAGGCTTCACCATCCCACCATTGTACTCACTGATACGTGTTTTTAAGTCTGGGAGTTTTAAGCTATAGCTCATCAGGGTCCGGCGAAGTACAGCCATAGGCATTCACGTTTCTTCATCATCATGGTCACAAATCACGATTTACAATCACGTCATGAATCATAACATAAATTTTTTTTAATAGTTACTTGGATGTATTGTAAGCCTGCTGGTCACGGTGCTGAACAGGGATGGGATCCACACCTGGGCCCAGGGGAACAGGCACATCCTGCTCCAGAGGACCTGGTGCTGGACTTGGTGGTGGTGGTTCAATTGCCTCAGAGTCAGGATAGGAGGCGGTGCTGGTCCTGCTTCGGGCGGGGCACTCACAAGTTTTGAGTGGTCCAACAGGAATGGGCGCCCATGCCCTCCACACATGCACACAGTACGATGCTTACCACTACCATGCTCTCCCAAAGCAGCCCCATCCCAGACATTCCCTCACCCTGGTCCATCTCTCCTACTGAGCTCCCTCAGTCCGAGCAATCACTACTCACACTGTCACACAACACACAGTCACACACACACAGTCACACACACACACAGTCACACAGACAAACTACTAACTACTTATGAAGGTAAGAAAAATAACATTTACAAAAATAAATTAAGTGAAAAAAGAGTACAGAAAAGACAAAAAAATGTAGCTTTTAAAAAAGCTGCTGGGTCTAAATCAAAGTTTAAATCTCCTCCTCACTCTGATCTAAAAGTATCAGCAGTCACAAAACACACTACTCTCTCTCTCTGTCTGCACAGGAGAAAGTAAAAGTGTCTGCTTGTATGACTCACTTTCTTCCTGCCTAGCTAAAGAGCATGTGACTTACAGTACTGTAAGCCATGTGATGTGTGGGGGCTGCCAAATCTGAAACACCAAGTGGATCACTTAGAATCCCTATTGAGGCAGAAGTCCATTAAAAACAATGACTTAGCCTTACTTGCACATTATGCATTCTGCCCTAGCAGTGGTAATGACATAGTAGTAGAGCACTTTGCATTGCCCACTCCGCGTAGTGGAGTAGCAACGCCAAGTGTCCACTTCGCGTTCACTTCACCGGCGAATTTTAAATTCGATGCATCTCTACGTATAGTCTGTTTAGGAAAGAGAGGTAGAAAGGGGGGTGGTGCACTGTATGTGAAAAACAGTACAAGGGCAACAGTGGGGAAGGGAAAACAAGGGAAGGCGAAGGTCCTGTGTATCACGCTGGAAAAGCAGACATGTGAATCAATATGCCTAGGTGTGATCTACAGGCCTCCTACACAGGGGGAGGTAGTGGACAAGGAGTTAATGCAGGAAGTGTAAAGGATGGCAAGTAAGGGGGAACTTCTGCTGGTGGGGGACTTTATCCTCCTTGATGTGGACTGGGAGATCCCATGAGCAACATCAGCAAGAAAGAAGGAGTTGCTGGACCCCCTGCAAGGAGCGTGTCTTCACTAGCTTGTCAGGGAACCTACTAGAGGTGGGGCAACATTAGACTTAATACTGACAAATGGGTAGAGTGTAGCTGAGGTTTCAGTGGGAGACAGTTTGGGGTTGAGCGATTACAGGGCTGTTAGGTTTAGGATTAGGAAACAGAAGAAAGTGAGTTGAACCACCACAAGGGTAGGACTTCAGGTGTGCGGACTTCAACAGAATGAGGGGGAACTTCAGGAAGGCTATGGAGAACAGGGAGAAACTTGGGGATGCAGAAGAAACATTGGGTATAATAAAGGGGGGAATTTTGAGAGCCAGTGATCATTGCATAAGGAAGGTAAGCAAAAACAAAAGGAGGAGGCGGCCACTCTGGTTCAACAGAGAGGTGGAAAGGGCAATAAGGGGGAGGCAGCAGGCTTTCTTGATATATAAAAAAGCACAGGAGAAACAGGATAGAGTGGTATACAGGGAGACGCTGAGGGTGGCAGGGCGAACAATTAGGAGGGCAATGGCAGATACAGAAAAGAAGGATAGCTAGGGAAGCCAAAAGGGGGGACAAAAAAAATTCTACAGGCCTGCTAGCGAGAGGAGGAAATCCAAACAGGGGATAGTGAGTTTTAAAGGGGAGGGGGGAGTTCAGGTAGAGGGCGACTCCAAGAAGGCGGACTTGCTGAATGGGTGCTTCTGTTCAGCTTTTACAGTGGAATAGGAGGGTAGGGAACCCAAGTTGAGAGGGAGGGGCAAAGGTGGTAGGAGGGTCAACTCTAGCCCATTCGAAGCAAGGCAGGCTACAGGAGGAACTGGGAAGGCTGAAGGTAGATAAGGCAATGGGTCCGGATGCCATACATCCTAGGGTGCTCTGGGCAGCTATGGGGAGAACCGGTAGCTCCTTTAACTAAACTGTAATCTGTCACTAGACACAGGGAGGGTTCCAGGTGACAGGACAACGGCGGATGTAGTGCTGCTGCACAAAAGCGGAGGCAGGGAGGTGAGAAATTATCATCTGGTATGCTTTACCTCAGTGATGGGTAAGATTACGGAGACACTCCTCAAGGAAAGAATTGACAACTTGACAACTACCTTGCAGCCAGTGACCTCCAAGATGACAGGCAGCATGGGTTCACAGAGAGGTCGACATGCCAAATGAACCTGATCACATTTTTTGACTGGATTACAAAGGTGGTTGATCAGGGAAGGGCGGTGGATGTGGCCTATCTGGACTTCAGCAAGGCCTTTGACACCATCCCTCAAAGGAGGCTGGTGAACAAGTTGGACAGTTTAGGGGTGGGGCAGAAAATAACCAAATGGGTGGAGAGCTGGCTTACCGACAGAAGCCAGAGGGTGGTAGTAAATGGGGAGCACTTTGGGGAAGGAAGGGTGACAAGAAAAAATGACTCACCTTAGTAATCTTGTTTCTTCCAAGGTATTCTTCAACATGATTAACTATAGCAGTCAGCCTCCTGTGCCTCCCTGCCTTGGAAAGAAATGGAACTTATGCAAATGATGGAACATCTATTGGCTCATGCCACCATTCAAACTGCTGCCCTTACCAACTGCTATGTTTTATAATGCTCAAATTTATTGGACCTGCTGGGTAAAACCCCTTAACTAATCTATTCTAACTATATTAATATCAATATAATAACAAAGCCCCTTGAACTTGTCCTCTGGTAATATCAGATAGGACTAATGAGAGAAAAACAGTGAGCCACCTGGTTTCAAAACTTTAAAATAACCAGTGTAAGACCATCTTAACAGTAAAACAAACCGGCTATGATGCAGAGGCCAACTGGTTCTGAAAGGGGAGGTAGAGTGGGAGAATGAATCATATCGCAGAATACCTTGGAAGAAACAAGATTACTAAGGCGAGTAATTTTTTCTTCTAACCCCATGAATTCTTCAATATGATTAACTATAGCAGACTACGAAGCAATACCTTTGGAGGTGGGCACAGAACCTCACTTAGGAAAGAGACTCTGTAGCACTGCTATACCAAACCTGGCATCATTTCTAGATTAAATGTCCAGACTGTAGTGCTTTGCAAAAGTGTGTATTGATCTCCATGTAGCCGCTTTACAGATCTCCAGTAAGGGAATATCCCTGGCAGCTACTATTGTAGCAGCTGTGCCTCTTGTGGAATGTGCCCTCAAGCCTACTGGGGGATCTTTATCAGCTTTACTGTAACAGAACTGGATACATGCCACCATCAAGAGAGAAATAGTCCTTTCAGAAGCTGGTCTCCCCTGTCCCACATCACCATAAGTCAGAAACAGTTGCTGTCTAACCTGTCTGTGAGCCTTGGTTAAATCAAGATAGTAGTTTAGAGCTCTCTTGACATCCAGACTATGCAGCCTGCATTCCCTTGAACTAGAGTGTTCAGTGAAGAAGACCGGCAAGGTGATTAATTGGTTCAGATGAAGTCCAAGACTACTTTTGGAAGGAATCTGCTGTTAGTCCCGAGTACCACTTTGTCTCTGTGGAAGATGTAGTTCTGTTCTATGCACAGGGCTTGTAGCTCACTTATCCGTCTGGCTGAGGTAATTGCCACTAAGAATATAATCTTCCAAGTGACAAACTTTAGGTGTGCTGTGGTCATAGACTTGAATGGGGATTCCATCAGATTTGCAAATCATTCATTAAGGTCATAAGAGCGCAACAGTTCCCTGTGAGGTGGATGCAAGTGTGCCAACCCTTTGAAAAACATTTTGAAAATAGGGTTGGCAGCTAGACAAACACCCTTACCCGCCGAGACATAGGCTGAGATTGATGCCTGGTGGACCTTACGGGTAGTCGGCTGCAAGCCCAGCGAGTGCACGTGGGTGAGATAGTCCAGTAGGATTGGCAACACTGCCTGGGAAGGTACTATGTGGTTAGTATTACACCACGTAGAAAACCTCTTCCACTTTGAAGCATAGGTTTTCTTGGTTGAGGGCTTCCTAGAGCCCCTGAGAACCTCAGAGAGGTGTAGGTCAGCATACTCTAGGTCTTCAAGAGCCATACCCAGAGTCTGAGAGACCCAAGATTGAGATGTAGGATCCTCTCCTGGGAGGAGGTCAGGAGATTGTGCCTCTGAGGAGGTAAAAAGACTATGAAGAACCAAGCACGTGAGACAAAGAAAGCCGTGAGACAACCTTTGTCGATTCATAATAATTTATTTTATTTGAAAGAAACTACATGCTTAAGAACTTGTAGTGGGTAGCCCCTGGCTACAATTGCTCTTCACATGCAATTGCTTTTTAAAATAAAATAAAAATTGTTGCCAGATCAACATGGTTGTTCACGCTTCTTTGATACTTTCTCCCAGTGCTTGGTCCTTCATGGTCTTTTAATTGATGATTAGGACCTGTAGCACCATCCCTTGGGAGCGACCCTTTGATTCATGTGCCTCTGAGGGAGATGTATGGGCTGGGCTACTGACAGAGAGAACAGTTGTGAGTACCACAGCTGCTTAGCCCAATCTTGGGCTATCAAGATCATCATAGCCGACCAGGACCAAAGTTTGATGAGCACCCTGAGCAACAAGCAAAATGGAGGGAATGCACAAATGTGCCTCCCTGACCAGTCCAGTACCAGAGCATCCAGGGGCACTGTGCCCCTTGCTGGTGGCCTGCAGCAGAATTGGGGTAACTGATGGTTCTCTCCTGAGGTGAAGAGGCCTACCTCTGGGGTACCCCATCTTCAAAACAGCACCTGTCTGTTGAGAGACCAATTGTGGTGGTTTTGATTTATTCTGCTGAATGCATCTGCCAGGGTATTGTCCTTCCCTGAACAGTGGATGGCTAGCAGAGACATCTGCAAGGAGTAAACTAGATGACATATTTTCACTGCTTCTGTACATAGGTTGGACCTTGTCCCTCGCTGCTTGTTGATGTAGTACACAGTGGTTGTATTGTCTGACCTGAACTGTACCACTTTGTTTCCTACCAGGGATGCAAAAGACCAGATGCACTGCGTTGAGTTCCAGCAAGTTTATATGCAAAAGTGACTGCTTGAGACCATGTGCTGTGCACTGTATGTTCTTCCAGATATGTATAGTACAATATATTCATTCAGAGTTATACAAATGGTTCTTTTAGAGATCTTTATTGGATTTACCAGTTATATAGATAGACCCCTTTGGTAAAAAAGTACTAAAGGAACTTAACAGAGAGCGCTGTAGTAGCTGAACCTGTTATAATTTAGAGTCATTTGTAATTAAATCTTTAATTTTGACACAAACATGTTATGATACTAATCTTTTTTATATATTTTTCCTTTTTAGGGTGATGGTTCATTGCACTTATATATTTTGTTTGTTAACATAAAAGAGCATTTGTTGTTTCATTAATTGAATTCAGAGATGAATCCGAAGCACTTGTAGGAAGTGTATTGTGAATTTTGTTGTAAGACTATTTGTGTAATGTCATACAATTTTGTATACGTGTGTTCTCCTGTCTGTTGGCCACGTCCCTGAGGAAGACTCATGAGGAGTCAAAGCGCTGGGTGGCTGTATGGCATGTAAGGTGTTACACCTCTGGATTATCTGTGTCCTTTGTGACTGATTAAATTTCTCGAAAGACTCCACTAGTGCTTTGTGTAATTTTTACTAGTGGGAACAGCTGGTACAAGTGCTACATTTCTGTCTTGTTCTTAACTACGAGCTGGCCGCTCTGTTGTGTGCACCGGGCTGAGTAGACTGATTCGCTGCATTTTCCTTTGTTGTTGTTATCTGTTGTAAGTACCAATGTAGGGGATTCCTTCTTGAATGGGACCCTCTCTCTGAGGTTGCTTCTGTCTTGCCACCACTGCAGAGCCTGCAACAGTGTCCTCGACACTGGCACCAGCTTGGTGAGAGAATACCTCCTTTGGCACCAGTGTGCCCTGACTGAATGTCTCTGGAATCTGCAATCTTGGACTGTTACTGTTGCTGCAGCCATGTTTTCCAGCAACTTTAGGAAGTGCCTTGCTGGTATTGGTTTATTTAACCTGAATGATCCTGCCATCTGCAGGATATTGTCTACCCACTCCAGAGGGAGGAAGGCCCATCCCTGCAGGGTATTCAACCCCTATGAAGTTTAGCACTTGGACAAGTGGAAGGACAAACTTTTGCACATGGATTAGGAACCCCAAAGACTTTAAGATATCCTGGGTGAACCTGAGAATATCTTTTACCTGCTGTGGTGACTGTCCCACAACTAGCCAGTCATCCAGGTAGGGGAACACCGTGATGCCCAGCCTTCTTAGGTGTGACATCACCACTGCCAAGCAGTTTGTGAATGCCCTGGAAACAGAGGTTGGGTCAAATAGCAGGGCTGCAAACTGAAAATGTTCTGATGGTAGTCTGAACCACAGGTATTTTCTGTGAGACTCTCTGATGGGAATGTGACAGTAAGCATCTTTCAGGTCCAATGATACCAGCCAGTCTCCTTGCTGAGGAGTGGGGAGAATCATTGCCAAAGTTACCATTCTGAATTTTGGCTTTGTTCAATGTTTGTTCAGAGCTCTTGAGTCTAAAATGGGTCACCACTCCCCAATTTTCTTTAAAGATCAAGTGCAAAGGATTTTGCATATTGTTGTTAAAGCTTGAATTCAAGTCCCTGTGTCATGATTAGAGTTTCCTGAAAATTTCTTGCTGTTTGGTTTTGTGGTTTTCTTTAAATCAACATGTTAACTTACTCTACAGTGGCTGAAAAAAAAAAAACAGGTTACTCACCTGTAACAGTAGTTCTAGGAGTGGTATATGTTGTTCATCCACACCGTTTGGCATGTCCTTTCCCTTTAAGAATCTTGCCGGAAGGTCTTTAAGCTGGCTCCTCCCACCCACCTGGGTGGTATATGCCTCAGCTCCACCCCTTGATGCCAGATCTTTGCCCACTGGAAGCTTAGGTTGTGCATCGAAGCCGGGGGAGGTCAGGTGAGTTTGTGTGGATAAACATATACCATTCCTAGAAAGTAGTTATGTAAAATCTTACCATAACAGTAGATCTTCGAGGAATGACTCTTGCAGTAGGTAATTACTTCTGGGAGTTTCCAGCAGAGGGCACTGCGACACTGCAGCTCTTCTAGCAGTTGTGTACCAGGGACCTCCCACACATGACATCTTCCTGCTTCCTATACAAGTGTGGGCGGTACCTGGTATCCACAGTTCCCCTGCCGGATTCAGCTCGCAAAGCAAGAACTGAGGAGAAGCTGAGGTACCAAGGAGTCCCAACCCTAAGTCCCTGGACCAGAATTTGCTCTCTTAGAAAAGGAGGGGGGGGCAGAGGGTGGGATCATACCTACTGCAAGATGCATTCCTCGAAGATCTGTTACAGTAAGATTTTATGCAACTGTACTATCTTCCATGGAATGGTTTCTTGCAGTAGGTAATTACTTCTGGGAGAGTCTCAAGCAGTTAGTCCATGTGGGAGGACAATTATGATAGGAGACCTTGTAGGACTGCATGGCTGAAGGCCGCCCTACGTCGTGAGGCAATATCCGGATTGTAATGCCTTGTGAAGGTATGGACTATGGGCCAGATAGCTGCACTGCAGATGTCTGAAATGGAGGCTCCTCTAAAGCTAGCCGCAGTAGTGGCCACAGCTCTAGTGAAATGGGCCTGGACAGGTTCAGGTAAATTTTTGTTGTAATTTTTGTAACAAAAAGTAATACAATACACCAACTAGAAAGAAAGGGTTTGTTTAGGAATAGGAAGCCCTTTTGTGCCAGAGGCAAAGGTGATGAATAGTTCAGACATTATCCTAATCGACTGGGTACGATTAGTGTAATAGCGTAGTATGAGATGGACATCTAGGTTATGTAAGAGATGTTCACCTTGATTGAAGTATTCCGGGTAGTAGACCAGGCACTCCAAAGACTGATTTAGAGTATGTTCAGAGACTACTTTAGGAAGGAAGGAAGGATGGGTTGGTATGAAGGACCACCCTCTCCTTGTGGAAAATCAAGTAGGGTTCCCTGCACATGAGGGCATGAAGCTCGGAAATACGGCGAGCTGAATTGATAGCCACTAGAAATATCATTTTCCAGGAAAGGAAACGTAGGTCACAAGTGGTTGCTGGCTCGAAAGGTTCGAGGGTCAATTTTTCTATTTATTTATTTAAGAGATTTACCAGGAAGGCATGCTGAGCAGAGTACCGCTCGATTCCAGATGCACCCTATCATAAAACTGAGATCCCATGGAGGAGTTGGTCTTCTAATAGGAGGCTTAATATGCATCATGCCTCTCAAAAACATTTTGACTAAATGATTCTGGTACAGTAGTTTGCCATCTAAAGGGTCATGAAATGCCAAGATGGCAGCCAGGTGGACTATGATGGAAGAGTAACTTAAACCTGACTCTAATAATGAGGCCAGATAGTCTAAACCTTTCATAAGTGGACAAGAGTAAGGGTCCAGGGAGTGAGAGGCAGATCATAAGGAAAAACGTTTCCACTTGGAATCATATGTTTCTCTGGTTGCTGGTTTACAAGAAGCCATGAGAATGTTGGCAACAGGAGAGGACACGAAGTCTACTTATGAACGCGTCCTCAGGAGCCAAGCATGAAGATGAAGGGTGTTCAGGCTGGGATGCAGGAGAGATCCGTGACACTGAGTCAGGAGGTCCGGTCTGACTGGCAATGGAATGGGTTCCCTTACTGACAGCTGTTGGAGTAGGGAGTATCACAGTTATCAAGACTAGATTGGTGCTTTTCGAATAATGGTGTCCGGTTCCATTTGTAGTTTCAATAGAGTCCATTGCAAGAGAGGGATGAGGGGGAAGGCATATAAGTAGAGTCTTGTCCAGGGACAGGGCATCGACAGATCGTTCCTTTTTGCTTAAAATAATGGAGAAGTAACTGCGGAGGTGATGATTGACTGTGGAGGCAAACAGATCCAGCTGTGGAGTTCCCCATAGGTTGAAGATTTCTTGAAGTACTTCTTTGTGAAGTGTCCATTTGTGAGAGGATGACTGGCGACCTAGCCGGTCTGCTAACTGATTGCACCGTCCTGATAGGTGGACGGCCATTGGCATTAGATGTTGTCTGATGGCTTCTTGCCAGACTGCAAGGGTCTCCATTCAGAGGGTGCGGCAATTTCATTCCCCCTTGCTTGCTGAGGTAAAAACAGCACTGTAGTGTTGTCTGATTGAATCAGCAACAGCCCTGGCTTGAGGTAGGGCTGGAACGCCTGAAGGGCTAGACAGACCACTTTCATCACGAGGAGATTGATATGAGGGTGATGGGAAGAGGCAGTCCACTGGCCTTACGTCTGATATGGACGTAAGTGCGCATCACATCCATCCAAGGAGGCATCCGTGGTTAATGTCTGCATTGGAGTGAGGGACTGGAAAGGCATTCCTTGGCATAAATTGGTCTTGGTTGTCCACCAGGTCAGAGTCTACTTCAGAGGAGTGACCCTGATTTTGTCTTCGAACTGTCATGTTCTTTGAGACTACTGATTCTGGAGGGTCCATCGAACAGGTCTCATGTGAAGGCTGGCTAATGCCACCATTGAGATGGCAACAGACATGTGACCAAGAAGGCTCAGCATTTGTCCGGCCGTGACTATTTTCTGAGTCTGAATTCGTGAAGCCAGAGATATAAGAGTGTCCTGACGAGCAGGTGGAAGGTAGGCTCTGGCTGCGACTGTATCTAGAATTGCTCCGATGTATTGGAGAGACTGTCGGTTTGGACTGGACTTCGGCCAGTTGACTGTTATCCCTAGATCATTGAACATGTTCAGGGTAGTGGCTAGGGAGGCAAACAGGGCTTTTCTGGAGTCTGCTTTGATTAGCCAATTGTCTAGGTATGGGAAGATGCAGTGCCTTTTTTTTCCCATAAGGCTGCTGCCACCACTGCTAGGCATTTGGTGAACACCCTTAGGGCTGATGAGAGACCAAAAGGAAGTGCTCAAAACTGATAGGTTTGACCTAGAAGGTAGGTGCACAGACATCTGTGATGCGTGGGGTGAATGGGGATATGTAAATAAGCATCCTTCATATCCAGGGCACAGAGCCAGTCCCCTTGTTTTAGGATAGGCATGACAGCAGTTAGAGTTATCATGTGGAAATGGTTGAACTGAATGCATTGATTCAGCTGTCTCAAGTCTAGTATTGGTCTGAGATCTCCGGTTCATTTGGGTACCAGAAAGAAGAGGGAATAAAATTCTGTTTGATGTTCTGGAAGGGGCACTGATGAAACAGCCTGTTTCACCAGAACGGTCTTCAATTCTTTTTGAAGGATAGGAGCATGATCTGGAGGATAAAAAATTACCCGAGGGGCAGAAGGGGATGGAACGGAGGTAAACTCCAGAGTGTGTCCCTTCTGAATGATCTGAAGTACTCATTTGTCTGAAGTGATTGTTTTCCAGGCCTCCAGATGGAGGGCAAAATTACCTCCCCTACAGCCTCTGAGGCCTGGATGAGGAGGCAAGGGGAGAGCCCTGATAGGTCACTGGGTTGCTCGGTCCCTCCTGAGGGACAGGAACCACGGGAGGTAGAGGTGTTGCCTCTTGTGGACTGGGCATGACCTCAAAAGCTGCCTCTGTTAGAGGCCTTATATTTTCTGCCTCTTTTGGAATGTGAATATTGAGTACGATAGGTTGGCTATGGAGTATGGTACATGCCATGGACCGTATGAAGAGTTCTGCCTGATGCCTGTAGGTCATCTATTAACGTTTGTGTACCTGGCCCGAACAGTTCGGACCCATTGAAAGGTGCATTAGCTACTTTATGTAGTATATGAGGAGCAAAACTTGTAATGTGCAGCCAAGCATGGCAATGCAGGGAGATCCCAGTAGCTGAGAGTCGAGCTGAGGTATCTATGGCATCATATCCTGACTTGAGTAGGTGGCGGGAGACAGAGTTGCTAGTTGACACTGTCGCCAATAACTTGTCTTTTTCCTGGGAAGGAGAAAGCTTATTGATGATTTCAATGGCCAAAGCCCCAAGGGTACATTGGTATTTAACCATATGTCCCATATAGTTACAAATTAGAATATTCATGGTACCTGAGGCAAAAACCTTTTTCCCCAGGTTGTCAATTCTTCGGGATTCTTTAACAGGTGGTAAGATACTCGTGTGTCTGGATCTTTTTGTATGATCTTTAGTGGCAGTAATGACCACTGAATCCGCTTCTAGGATGGTGAACAGAAAAGGATGATCCAGGGGAGCCTGATATAAGTGGTCTGCCTTTCAGGGGATAGCTGTAATAGCTGAAGGCTGATGCCATGCAGCTAGCATGGCATTCTGGTAGGTCGGAATCAGTGGGGGTACCACTAAGGCCAGCTCCTCTGGCAGCTCAAGATATTCTGCCATATCCTTATGTTGTTTGTCATGTTTCATAGTAGTGAGTCCCATGACCATTTGTATTTGAACCATCATCTCATCAAAGGTTGGGTTATCTGGAGGGGACAACTGGGTGGACATAGACAGGTCCTCATCCAGGGAAGAGATTTCTGAGTAGGCTGTGTCCAGATTCGGGAAATCCAGATCTTAGAACTCTTCATCATCAATATCATCAGGGAGAGTCACCGGTAATTCAGGTTCATCTGACAAATAGTCTTCCATATTAGGAGGAGGGGACCAGGGTGGTGGTATATCTCTGTCACCATGAAATCTTTTGGGTAGAGGACATTGAGACCATAAAGGATCCTCTAGCTCTCCTGTATCAGAGGGCTGGGTGTAGTGCATGGCATGCAAGACGTGCTTTACTACCTTGGTGATGTCCCGTTCTTGAGAAGAAGGGAGGGTAAGTAGTGGAGCAGGGTGAAAGACAACAGAGGTAATGGAGAGGACGGGATGGGTAGTGTGAGCAGGTCTTCCCCTGGGTCATATGAACCAGGGTCTCGGTATCCGTCCACTTGCCCTCTGTAGGATTCCACCTGTGAGAGTGGAGGGGCATTAAGTAAGGCAAAAGACATTGGTTTGCCTTATGGAATGTGGGAGATCATCGACGAGCCCATAGAATTATTCTCACAAAATATGTCCGATGTCAATAAGAGAGGAGTCCCCACAGACGGAGCAGCTGTATATTTGGCTGTATGCATACGACTTCGACAATGGAGTAGGCAAAGCCTGCACAGCATTTAAAGCACTGGAGAGTGCCATCGACAAGAGGGTATGAGCCCCCATCGACAAAGAAGCTGTAGAAGGATGCTCCATCAATGAAGGAGCCACAGAAACAGTGGCTGTCGACGGGTGACGCGGCAGTGAGTGAGATAATGTTTTTCCCACTCCTTCTGATGAGAATGAGAACCAGAGCTGGGGGAGCCCTTGGTACTAGCCCCCAGGTTCTCTAATAAGAGACATTTTCTGTTCCATTAAAAGATGCTGAATTTCAAGCAACCGTCATTGACAGGTTGCTTGCTTACTCCTGACAAGAGAGTTGCAGGAATTGGTGTCATGTGTGGGATCCCAGACACCTTACACAAGCTATGTGGTTGTCAAAGCGGTATAACTTTCTACCACAATGGCAGGAACAAAATAGAGCTTGTTTGGTTTAAGAATTTTCAGACATTCGCTTTTGTAATCCAATTCTCACTGATAACTGCTACACAGAAGTTGAACCAGCTGCTGTGCGAGCTGAAGACGGCAGGAAAATGAACTGAGGATACCAGGGACCACCCACACTTATATAGGAAGCAGGAAGATGATGTCATGTGTTGGCGGTCCCTGATGCAAAACTGCAAGAGCTGCCATGTCACAGCGCCCTCTGCTGGAAACTCCCAGAAGTAATTACCTACTGTAAGAGACTATTCCATGGAAGATCTACTGTTACAGGTGAGTAACCTGTTTTTCTAGGATCGTGGATATCTTGTTCTATCCACACTGTTTGGCAGACTCCAAACAGTTCTCTGGGAGGAGGGAGACAAGGCACACACCCCCTCTATACTTACTTAGGGATTAGAGAACTGAGGCTCCAAAACCAGCATTCCGGCATGACTCTAGGTCAATGTGGTAGTGGGTAATGAAGGTGTTTTCTGTCTTCCAGGTAGCAGCCCTGCAGATTTACTGGATAAGGATGTCCCTGGAAGCAGCCACTGACACAGCAGTATGGTGGATGAAGTGAGCTCTTATCCGTATGGGAGGCTCCTTGCCCACCAACCGGTAGCAGAGATCAATGCAGGATGTAATCCATCTCCCAATCGTCCACTTTGCTACAGGTATGTCAGGTGCGGCTTCAACGTAGGTGACAAACAGCTGGCAAACCTCTCCCTGAAATTCTGACATCCACTCTTTATAATAAGAGAGCACTCATCTCAGGTCCAGAGTATGGAGCCTGTACTCAGCATCCGAGGTGTAGTTAGGATAGAACAAAGGCAGAGTTAACACCTGGTTAAGGTGAAACTCTGCCACCACCTTCGGGAGAAACTTCGGGTGGAGGTGCAGGACTACCGTGTCCCTGTGGAAGACCAAGTAAGGAGTCTCCACCAAGAGTGCCAAGAGCACCCCAGTCATTCTGGCTGATGCGATAGCCACCAAGAAGGTGGTCCTTCATGACAGATGTGACATCTCACACCTGTGCATTGGTTCAAATGGCTTTCCCATGAGCTTTGTCTGTACCAGCAGTAGATCCCAAGGAGGTGGAGGTTCACGCACCAGAGGGCATATGTGGTCGAGGCCTTTATATAAATGCCAGAGCACCTTCTCTTGTGCCGTCTGCTGACTGGCCCGCACCTGGTAAACAGAGATGGCTGCCAGGTGCACCTTAAGGGTGGTGGACCGAAGACCATCCTTGGACAAGAACCAAAGATATTAGAGGATACTACCCACTGAACAGAACAAGGGGTCCAAACCCTTGCCCTGACAACAAATGGAAAACCTTTTCCACTTGAAAGCATAGCACCTCCTGGTCAACTCCTTTCTGGATGCTTCCACTACTGTGAGTACATCCTCAGAGAGAGACCCAAAGCCTGGAACTCTAGTCACTCAGGAACCAGACTGTCAGGTGCAGGGATTGGAGGTCTGAATGGAATACCTTCCCCTGATTGACTGATAACAGGTCAAGGTGTACTGGAAGACATCTCAGAGGCCTGGAGCTGAGGCTGAGGATGTCTGGATGCCAGAACTGGCGAGACCAGTCTGGGGCTACCAGGATCACCTGTACATTGCCCCTCCTGACCTTCAGGATCACCTTGTGGATCGAGAGAAGGCATAGAAGAGGCCTGGGGTCCACAGCCTCAAGAAGGCATTCCCCTGCAGCGAGCCCTGCTGAGGGGGGGACAGGTATGGAACAGCCTCAGCTTTACATTCTCCCTGGAGGTGAACAAATCCACTTGAGATTTACCCCAGTTGGAGAACAGGCTGTGTACTACCTCTGGATGGATAAACCACTCATGGGATGTCTTGCCCACATGGCTGAGAGTGTCCGCCAGTTGATTTGAGGCTCCTGCCACATGGATAGCTAGGAGATCTGCCTCCAGTCAGCTCACAAGGGTCCAGTTGCAGAGTTCTTCCCTATACAGGAGCCGGAGTGCGTGTCACCCTGTTTGTTGAGACAGTACATGGTTGTGGTATTGTCAGTCTGCACTTGCACCACTTGACCCCGAAGGAGCAGAGTGAATGCAGATAGTGCCAGTCTGACTGCTCTGAGCTCCAACAGGTTGATATATCATCAGGATTCCTCATGGGTCCAAAACTGATTGGATCTGTGATTCCATATGTGGGCACCCCAGCCTGTGAGAGCAGCATCAGTCATGAGGACAACTGTCGGCTTGGGATGAACAAACGGGATCCCTTCCTGCCGATGAACTGGGACGGTCCACCATTGGAGAGCGTTCCACATCTTCTGGGTCACTGTGACCAGCTGGTCGAAGTGACTGAGACGTTGAGTCCACTGGTCGGCCCGCTCCTATTGAAGGGATATGCCACCGGGCCCATCAAACCACAGTGGAGCAGGTCGCTATGTACCCAAGAAGGTGCAGAAAGTCCCAGGCAGGGTGCAAGTGCCAAACTAGAAATGACTGGGCAAAGGAGGAGAGAACCCTGCCCTGTCCATCGGGAGCCGGGCTCTGGCTCAGCAAGAGTCGAGATCTGCCCCGATGAAGCATATTACCTGTGAAGGTATGAGTTCTGACTTGGCCTTGTTGATCAGGAGACCAAGGGCAGTGCAGGTCTGGAGGGCCAGATCCCTGGACCTCTCCACCTCCTGTTTGGAGGAACCTGCTAAGAGCCAGTCATTGAGATAGGTGTAGACTCTCACCCCCTCGATGCCGAAGAAGTGCCACCAGTGCAATGCATTTGGTGAAGACCTGTGGAGCCGATGACAAGCTGAATGGCATGGATGGAACTCGAATAGGGCTGCTTCTGCTCAGAAGTGAAGGAACCTTTGGTGAGATGGATGGATCAGGACATGAAAGAATGTGTCCTGGAGATCCAGAGAGCAAAACCACATGTCCTGCTCGAGAGATAGTATGATCTGGGACAGAGTTACCATCCTGAATGTGCGTGACCTGAAGAATTGGTTCAGGTCATGCAGCTCTAGAATGGGGCACCAGATCCCCATCTGCTTCGGGACCAGGAAGTACCTGGAAATGAACCCTAGGTTGACAGTGGAGTCCGTGACTCTGGCCACCACCTCCTTGTGGAGGAGTTGGGCAATGTTGTCTCAAAGAACCGACTGAGTGTGTACGGACACCATTTCCTCCAGTGGAGCATGGGCTCGGATTGGAGGGCACTGCTTGAATTCCAGAGGAAGACCCTGACCAAACACTTCTAGAACCCACCTGTTCATGGTAACAGCGGATCAGGCAGAAAGAAACTGGCCGAGCTGGTCCCTCATGGGAGGACCCAGAGCTTGTGTAACAGGTATGTGGGTGGCCACCCTATCCCATCACTGAGCAGGTTTGGAGGAAGAGGATCCAGACTGGGGACCACCTAAGCCCGTCCTCCAAGTTTACGGGCCACCAGGGACACCAAGGTTGTGCCTGCTGTTGCCGCCCTGATTGAAAATGGGGCTTCTTGGCCACAGGGGCAGAATGCCAAAATGGCTGCTTCTTCTGCTTTTTGGAACCCTGAGATTCCTTCTGCGCAGAAGTCATAGAGTCCAAGGTGGCATTGCACTTCTCGATGCGTTTGAGGCAACTGTTCACACCTGGGCTGAAAAGGTCGTTGCCCAAGAATGGGACGTCTGTTAGCTTGTGCTGGGTGTCCGCTGTGAAGGTGGAAACCTGTAACCAAGCCCTGCGGTGGATGGCAACTGTGGCCACCACTGAGCAGGAGCAAGAGTCCCCAAGATCCAGAGTCATCTGGAGTTGCTGCTTCGCAACAACCTGACCCTGGTCATGGACCTGCTTGACCATAGTCTGGGGAGGTGAGGTAGAACCTCATCAAGGGAGCCCAGGAGGGCATGAGAGAAGTGCGCCATGATAACAGCCAAGCTTGCCTGACAAAGGCCCAGTGAGGAGGTGGCATAGACTTTCCGGGCAGAATAGTTCAATTTCTTGGACTCTTTGTCCAGGGGTCTATCAGTGTCTCCCGAATTACCCGAGCATCTGAACACAGATTTGGTCATCAAACCCTCTGCAGAGGGGTGCTCTTTGAATCCTGAAAGGGACCCAATGGGCACCGCATATTTGTGGGCCATATGGGCAGAATGCGCAGGGCAAGAGGCAAAGTGCTGCTAGAGCTCCAAGGTCGGACCAACAATGGCCTCAGCCACTGGGAAGGCCTCTGTCAGGGAATCCCCGCCCCCCACTTGAGAATATCAGTGAAGGGATATTCAGCCTATTTCTGGATGGGTTCCAGAGGAATCCTCATGGATTTGGAGAGGAGACGGAGGATGCCCATAAAGGAAGAGGGACCTTCCTCCATCAAGAGACTACCGGCCAATTCCTCATCCAGGGAATGGGAAATGAAGGTCCGAGTCCTCAGACTCAAAGGAGTATGGAAAAAAAATCGGTCGGCCACCTGAGTCTCCCTCCATCTGCCGGGAGGCCTGGAACAGGCTGAGACTCCTTGGCAGAAGCCTCCAACGGGGGCTGTTTGGGTGGCAGCTCCATCAGCATTGGTGGAGAGGTCTATTTTGGCTGAACTGGAATGGTCTTGATCAGCTCCGAAGGAGGAATGGTGCAGGCCGGCTCCAGAGGAGTCTGCTTCGGCCTAGGAGGCAACAGCCAAGTAATGGCCAGAGTAGAAGCCGGAACAGACTTCTGGCTGGACATAATCAACTGCTGCCAAATTAAATCTCTGTAGCATCGATGGAGTTTCCGACAAAGCCTCTCCTCATCCAAGGAGGATGAAGAAGAAGAAGAATGGCAGCGGCACCACTTCTTTGAGAGCTTGTGCGCCTTCTTCAGCCTATCTGTCAGAGGGGTCTGAGACCTCAACCTAGATCGTCGTGGAAACTGACAGGGTTGAGAAGGTGCCAGGGAGGACTGTGGCTCCTCCAGGTCAGGGATAGGGTCTCCGATGGAATTCCCAGAGGGCTGGGTCTCCTCTTCGGTGATAGTCAGGACCGGAGTCCTGAATAAGGAGTTGTTGGCCTCATCGGGTGACAACGGGTCGACTGGGTTAAGAATGATCTCAGCTGGGTCACTGTCCCATGTCTGAGCCAGCTGGTCTGATGGGGGGAACTGTGAAGCCAGCAGCCGAGGCTGCAACCTCGCCCGAAGTCAAGACAGGTGATTCCTGGAACAGAGATCTCTCATGATCCCAGGAACATCGTCGGTGAGACGAAGTTTCTCTCGGTTCCTTGCCCTTTTTAAGGGACTGGGAAGCATGTCCACCCCAGGGCCCCACACCCTTCGTGGGAAGGGATTAACACATTTCTCGAAAGGAACCCAAGAAGGTGGAGCCCAAGTTGAGCAGTACGAAGAAGGACATCGAGGACCGATCCGCGGCATGAGCCACCTCTTCCTCAAAAGTCTTCATTTGTTCAAGCTGCTCAGTGGACCCTGCAGCCATGGAGACCGCCCATCAGGCTTCCTTAGATTTGACCAGCAGATTCCGTTTCTCCAGTTTGCCCAGTTGAAGCCATGCGAGACGATCGTCGTCGAAGATGTTTGGGTGAAATGTGCGGCACATCTCACAAGTCTGAGTATCATGGCCGACACCCAGGCAGTACACGCACGTGGCATGCGGGTCAGTGCTAGACATCTTTTGCCCACACAGACAGCAGTGGAAACCAGGTGAGGATTTATCCTCCATAGCGGTTGATGTCATGAGGTGATTTGTTGCAACTCTTATGAGTTTAAGTTTAAGTAAATCCGACGATTTGAAAGCCAGGGCCTACAAAATGCAAGAGCGGTAAGGAGGGAACCTGTATCTTCCAGTGGAAAGGAAGATCTGGCATCAAGGGGCAGACCCGAGGCATATACCGCCTGGGTGGGTGGAAGGAGCCAGCTTAAAGACCTTCCGGCCAGATTCTTAAAGGGAAAGGACATGCCAAACAGTGTGGATAGAACAACATATCCATGATCCTAGAACAATGGAGTTATTTCGGTCTCTCTCAGGCTTGGAGACTGATATCATCTTGGAGTATTATAGCTTGCTGTTTCAGAATCCCAATCACAGCAGGCTGTAGAGTTAATTGTTTGCTCACCAGGTTTCTTACAAACTCAGTCTGTAGTTTGTGTTTAAATAGCTTAGCTTAAAATATATCATTCTCTTCTTATAAAAAGTTGCTCATTTAAGTTTCAGTGCTGAACTGAAGTAGTGGAAATCTTTCTCTGTGAGAGATCAGTTTGTTTGTATCACAGCTCTTAGTTCTTCCTAATTAAAATTCTGATTTTTTCTAACTATAGAACATAGGGTTGTTTAATGAATATAAAGTAAGAAAACAATTACTCACTGTAGTAATCTTCTTTCTTCCAAGGTGTCCTTTAGCATCAGTAACCGTGTGCAGTGAGCTGACTAAGTAGTACTGCCCCGGAGGTGGAGATTATGGTAATGAATTTGTGAATTAGCCAATCAGAATGAAGCTTGAGGGTGTGCTGAGCAGGGACAAAGAGGAAGGCTTCAGAAATTTTTAAAAACTAGAATGGACAAATGCCCACATAGGAATGAACCAACAGGATTCAAAAATATAGAACAACAAGAACGAACAATAAAAATAAAACTTTATTCAAAATGCAATTCAAAGTTTAAACTAACCAAATTGCTAGTAGGCAAGAAGCAGAGCCCTCTTCTGAAGGTTATCAGAGGAGGAAGAAGGGTGGGAGCTTACTGATGCTGAAGGACACCTTGGAATAAAGAAGATTACTAGGGCAAATAATTTTTTCTTCTCACCCCAGGGGTCCTTTAGCATCAGTAACTATTTGTGGACTACAAAGCAGTGCAGTTGGGAGGCGGGTAGAGAACCTGCTTAGGAAAGAGTCTCCACAGAACAGACTTGCCAAATCTGGCATCAGATCTAGACTGTACACTCAAGCAATAGTGCTTAGTGAATGTGTGCAGTCTTCCAAGTAGCTGCTTTACAGATGTCCAAGTAAGGGTATGTGTCTCTTGCAGCTGCCACCAAGGCAGCAGTGCCCTCAGTAGAGTGCACCCTGAGACCCTCAGGAGGCTGCTTACCAACCTTGTCATACTAGAATCGAATACATGAGACTCCAATGAGAGATGGTTCTCCTAGTGACTGGTTTTCCTCTCCCTACCTCCCCATAGGTGAGGAACAACTGTGTGGATGGGCCCCTGAACTGATTGGTGTGTTCCAAGTCATAAAGCAGGGCCCTTTTGACATCCAGACTGTGGCGTTTCTGCTCTCCTGGAGTAGATTTCTCAGTAAAGGAAACAGGTAAGGTGATGGACTGGTTGAGGTGAAACTCTGAGAACACTGTAGGCAGGAATTTTCTCTTTGTCCTGGTCTCAATCTTATCCCTATGAGGGAAAATGTACTTGGGCTCAGTACAGAGCTCCTGTAACTCCGAAATCCTTCTTGCAGAAGTAATGGCTGTGACACGTGGACAGTTGGTTCTGATCGCTCTATGATTTTTGTAATATAAAAATGTAGTGTGATTGTCATGAAAAATCCTGAGCCTGGGATGACAAACCCCACCTCCCAGGTATCAGTTCAAAAGACAGAATATATGTTAAACAGCATATCTCTGAATGCAATTAACTTGTCAGGTTGCTTTGAAGCCAGGCACTAATATATCCATTTTATGACGTCCTCAGGAAAGTCAGCTAATTGCACCTGGTATCATAAAAAGTCCTTTGATGTGTTTGAGAAAGGATGCTGCTCATGGATGAAAGAAAGGACTTGGAAAATTACAGATTTAATTGGGAAGTCATATGGGGAAACAAGTTTTTTTTTTTTACTGATGTCACCTATTAATTTACCTCCTAACACAAGACATCCTGATTGTATAATTTTTAATAAACATAGGAGGAGCTGGGTGACATCATGTAGAAGGCAAGTTCAAGACAGTTTGTTAATTATGCTGTGAGTGACCTGTAGACACACACACGTTTGGACCCTGAAAAAGCAACATCAGGCACTGTTAGAAGATATACATTAGATTAGACAAGTCTAAGGGTACTGTGGTAGGAGAGTTTGTTTGTATTTAAAACCTTATTATTTTAAGTGATTGTATGTTTTTGTGATATATGGTTCTGTATTTACATTTTACATTTTTATCTATTTTTAAGTAAACATCTCATTTTTAGAGACTAGTTGGTGTGCCTTTGAAATTCTTTATTTGACAAGTGAAGCATATATGGTTAAAGTTGACACTGTGCAAAGCTATTGGTAATACCAAACTGGGAAATGGTGAGAGTTTATTCTGAGGTCTTTTCATAGAGTTTTAAGGGTTCATTTTGTACACCTGGTTAGGTGCCTGTAGGCGAAAGATATCTGCGCCCAAGAGCAGAATTATCTGAGCCTGTACATTGGGTATGCTAGCAAGAGGTTCACAGTTTGAATCCCTCCAGAACTTGAGACCAAAGTTTGATTTGAACCCACAAAACAGACAGGAGGGTTACTGTGTTCTGTTAACTATTCATAATACTGCGCTCGGAGGTTGGCACTGTGGGAGCAGAAGGCCTGACCTGCTGAGTGGGGTTGTGACAGATTGGTTTGCAGCGGTGCGATAATTTTGGTATTACAAGCTGTTATTTTTCAGTGTATCAGCTTAAGACTGTCAGCTCATTGGCAAAGAAAGAAAAAGGCAGTGATTTATTTTTAAAAAGGAGACAGAACTATATCACTTGGCGTACAGTCAAGTTCCTACCCATTTTATTTTTTTTTCTAAAGTGCAAGTCAGAGTAGCCGTAGTTAGGGAAGAAGATGGCTTCCAACTACAGAAGGCACACTGCAGACTATTTAAAGCAGTTGTGCGGGGACAGAGGAGTCCCGTTCGAGGTGGGATGGTAGCAGATACCCAGAGCATCGAGTCACAGACAGTGACTAAAAGAACCGAACCTTGAATGTGGCAGGGTTAGCAGCCAGTGCAGTGTCCAGATCTGATGAGGAGGGCAACAGGGCCAGTGCCAGCAAAGGGCCACAGCAGCAGGGGAAAGGTCACCAGTATCCTGGATCCAGAAGTACTCAGACTGCAGACTGAGTTGCGCCGAATGGAACTGGAGTTAGAGGAGAAGAGAGAACAAGAGAGATGAGAGGCAGAGCAGGAACAGTAGGAGGCTGAGCATTAGAAGTGTGAGTGCCAGCAAGCTGCAGAGGAGAAGCGTTAACAAGAACAAAGGGAGGGAGAGCGAGAACGCAGAGGCGCAGAACGAGAACAGAGAGACACTAACCATGAGGAGTGTGACAGCCACACGCAACACGAACTGGAGAAGCTACGACTCCAACCAGTGGCACCAGAGCAGATAAGTGGCTTGGATTTAACTGGGACTACAGGACTGGGTTACAAATTGAATTCCAAATTGTAGCCGAATTTAAAGAGGGGGAGGATATGGATGCCTTTTTAAATTCTTTTGAAAAAGTTTGTATTCAGGCTAAAATTCCTAGAGAGTCCTGGAGCTTCCAGCTATCCCCGCTACTTACCGGGGAAAGTTTGGGATGCATTGGGTCAAATGGACAATGAGGACAGTGATGATTACAGCAAACTTAGAGCTACACTGTTAAAGAAATTTGAATTAACTGCTGAATCATACAGAGCTAAATTTTGTAAGCTCAGGAGAAGCCCTGATATGAGCTACGAGGAGCTAGCCATGAAACGACGTCAGTTTTTAAAACGTTGGTGGGAAGGAATTGGAGCAAATTATGTTTATAAAATTGGAAATATGATTTTATTAGAACAGTTTTTCTGGGCATGCCCAGCAGAGCTGAAAACCTGGCTGAAGGACCGAGATCCCAAAACAGTACAAGAGGCTGCTGAACTCTTGGACCACTATGCCAAGAGCAGACCTGCTCTGAGAGCGAATGTGGTGGGCATGGCAGTGCAGAAAGGGAAAAGTGCACCTTCAGGGCAGCTAAAACCCTCACTGCCTCCACCGAAACCAGTTAGCCCCAGGTTTCAGAAAAAAATATTTCTCTGGGAAAAGAAATGAATGTTGGTTGTGTAAAGAAACTGGGCATATTACCAGACAGTGTCTGAAACGGATGAGCAATAATATGCAAGGTGGTGCTAGGAAGGAACTGGGTTGTTTGTGTGTCCCTGGAAGCATGCCTGTAAACATGAGGGAACACATGCACCCAGTCATGGTGAATGGTGTACAGACGCAAGGGTTAAGGGACACAGGGGCATCCCTGACATTGGTAAAATGGGATCTAGTAGAGCTGGGTCAGCTTATACCCAATAAATACGTCACTGTACAGGACTTTATTGGTGAAGAGAAAACATTGCCCCTCGCTAGTGTTCTCCTAGACTGGGGTGAAACAGGGGGAACTGTGCAACAGGTGGCTGTAGCCTGAACCTTAGCAGTGGATGTGATCCTGGGCAACAATCTCAAATAGCAGATGGTGTGTGCAGTTACCCATAGCCAAGTGGCAAGGGAAAATTGCAGTTCCCTGAACCCCACAGAAGCCATTGTGGAAACCACTGAGAGGCTGGTTCCCCAGCCTGTCTCCAGATGGGGAGACTAATGAAAAGGGGGTATAAATTTCCCCAGAAGCAGTTAACCACACAGCCACAGAGGGTTACTCCGAAAAGGGAGGGGTGACTCATTGTCAGAGGGTTGGGAATGACAGTGATCCTGAGTGCCCTGATGCTAGTGCTAGGGACCATGGTTTAGTGACTGAAGGGGACCTGTCCCATGCCTTGGGAATGTGTGAGGGGTTTGCAGCCACTCAGAGAAGTGACCCTAGTCTAGAGAGGCTGAGGGCTTGGGCAGACTCTGACGGGGCACAGGGAGGTGACGGCAGACATAAGGTTTATTGGAAAAAAATGGACTTATGTATACTCAGGCTGTGCAGACAGAGGGAGGGGTGCTAGGCAGGCAGCTTGTCATTCCCCAGGGGTATCCTGAGCAGCTGCTCAAGATTGCACATGATATTCCCTTGTCTGGCCATCTGGGGATCACGTGCACTACGCAGTGGTTGGCCAAGAATTTCTATTGTCCTAACTTCACCCAGCAGGTGAAGGAGTATTGCAGGTCTTGTCATCGGTGCCAAGAAACAGGGAAGGCGGGCAAGAAAACCCAAGCCTCCCTGATTCCATTACCCATAGTGGAGGAGCCATTCCAAAGGGTGGTAATGGATATTGTGGGGCCTTTAAATACCCCCAGCTCCTCAGGGAAGAGATTCATCCTGACTGTGGTGGATTATGCCACCCGATACCCAGAGGCAGTCGCCTATCCTCACTGAGGACAGAAAGTGGCAGATGCCTTACTTGGAATTTTCTCCCATGTTGGGTTTCCACAGGAGGTTATCACCAATCGAGGGGGTTCCTTCATGTCAGACCTGATGAAATGTTTATCGAAGTGTGGGGTGGTGCAGAGATGCATGACACCATATCACCCACAAGCCAATGAGCTTGTGGAAAGATTCAGTGGTACCCTGAAGTCAATGCTCTGGGCATTTGCTGAACAACATGGGAGGGACTGGGAGAAATACCTTCCCCACCTGTTTGCATACAGAGAGGTGCCCCAAGAGTCGACAGGATTTTCCCCCTTCGAACTCTTATATGGATGCCGGGCCCCTAGACTTGATCTGGGAGGACTGCGAAGGCAAGCACGCCACCCAGGGAACTCCCATTGTGGATTACGTCCTTAGGTTTAGGGAAAGGCTGAAGGACCTTATGGGGACAGCCCAGAACAACCTGGCAGCTGCCCAACAGAAACAAAAAGTGTGGTACGACCGTAGAGCCAGAGCTTGCTCATACATGGTGGGTCAGGAAGTCATGGTCCTTATTCTGGTCCGGAAAGACAAGCTGCAGGCTGAGTGGGCAGGACCATACAAAGTGGTTAGGAAGATAAATGACGTGAAATATATTATAGAGTTACCTGACCGAAGACAGAGAGAAAGGATGTACCATGTCAACATGATGAAGTCATATGCCAATAGGGCTGACAAGGTGTTTGCAGTGAGTTGTCCTGAGGAGAGGACGGACGAAGGAGACCCCCTTCTGGACTTGCTGGAAGAAAGCAAGTAGGAGTCCTCTGTGGAGGCAGTAAAATTGTCTCCCCAGCTGGACCCGGACCAGATCCAGGAAGTAAGGGTGGTCTTAGCAGACTTTGCCCCATTGTTTAGTACCAAGCCTGGACTAACCCCCTTAGTGATGCACAGTGTGGAGACAAGGACACAGACACCCATACGGCGGACAGCATATCGGGTGTCAGAGGTGTCCAAAAGGACATTAGGAAGGAAGTGGAGGAGATGCTGGATTTAGGAGTAATCCAGAGATCCCACAGCCCCTAGGCTTCACCTGTAGTCCTTGTGCCAAAGCCAGATGGCTCTACTCATTTCTGTGTGGACTATCGTGGACTGAATGCAGTCACAAAGTCAGACACCCACCCGATGCCCCAGACAGATGAACTCCTGGACAAGTTAGGAGGGGACGACCTACCTTACGATGATTGACCTGACCCAGGGGCATTGGCAGGTACAGTTAATGGACAGAGCTAGAGAGAGATCGGCCTTCATCACTCCAATAGGCTTATTTGAATTTAAAGTAATGCCTTTTGGAATGAAGAATGCAACGGCCACTTTCCAAAGGTTGGTGAACCAGGTGTTAAATGCTGCTGAAGAGTAGGCCATGGCATACCTGGAAGACATTGCCATCTTTAGTACCAGCTGGGAGGAACACCTATCCCACCTTAGGGAAGTGCTGGGCAGGATACAGAGGGCCAGGCTTACTGTCAAAGCCAGGAAATGCCAGGTGGCCATAGGAGAAGTGACATACCTTGGGCATGTGGTAGGCCGAGGACAGCTCCGTCCTAACCAAATAAAGATAGAGGTAATCCAGGCATGGCCCAGACCAGAAATGCACAAGCAGGTCAGGAGTTTTCTAGGGACAGCAGGGTACTATAGGAAATTTGTACACAATTACAGTGCCCTGGCTGCTCTCCTATCTGACCTGGTAAAGAAAAGGATGCCAAAGAAAATTACCCGGGGACCAGCCTGTGAAGAAGCCTTTACCAGATTGAAGGAGGCATTGTGCAGTGCTCCTGTTTTGACAAGTTCTGACTATAGCAGACCCTTTATAGTTTAGACTGATGCCTCAGATGTAGGTATTGGGGCAGTACTGAGTCAGACTTCCAGCCAAGGGGAAAGATCGCCCAGTAGCATATCTGAGTAAAAAGTTACTTCACAGGGAGCAAGCATACTCCACTGTGGAAAAGGAGTGTCTTGCCATAGTGTGGGCCCTAAAGAAGTTCGAGCCATATTTGTATGGGCAGCATTTTGTGGTACAGACGGACCACAACCCCCTGGTTTGGCTGACGCAGATGGGAAAAAACAATGGTAGATTGCAAAGATGGAGTCTTGCTTTGCAAGGGTATGACATGACTATTCTACATAGGGCTGGAGCGACCAATCAGAACTCATATGGGATGTCTTGAGTCTATGAGGAGTGAACTGATTTAGGAAGCTCATCCCATGCAGGGGATAGAGCCCCCAAATTCAATCTAGGTGGGGAGGATTGCGACACTTGGACAGCTGGTTCTGATCACTCTATTATTTTTGTAATATAAAAATGTAGTGTGATTGTCTATTATGAAAAATCCTGTGGCTGGGATGACAAACCCCACCCCCCAGGTATCAGTTCAAAAGACAGGATATATGTTAAACAGCAGATCTCTGAATGCAATTAATTTGTCAGTTTGCTTTTGAAGCCAGGAACTAATATATCCATTTTATGACATCCTCAGGAAAGTCAAGTTAATTGCATCTGTTGTCATAAGGAAGTGGAATGTCCATTTTATGACGTCCTCAGGAAAGTCAGCTAATTGCACCTGGTGTCATAAAAAGTCCTTTGATGTGTTTGAGAAAGGATGTTGCTCATGGATGAAAGAAAGGACTTGGAAAATTACAGACTTAATTGGGAAGTCATATGGGGAAACAAGTTTTTTTTTTTTGCTGATGTCACCTATTAATTTACCTCCTAACACAAGACATCCTGAGTGTATACTTTTTAATAAACAGAGCAGGAGCTGGGTGATATCATGTAGAAGGCAGGTTCAAGAAAGTTTGGTAATTATGCTTTGAGTGACCTGTAGACACACATGTTTGGACTCTGAAAAAGCAACATCAGGCACTGTTAGAAGATATACATTAGATTAGACAAGTCTAAGGGTACTGTGGTAGGAGAGTTTGTTTGTATTTAAAACCTTATTATTTTAAGTGATTGTGTTTTTGTGATATATGGTTCTGTATTTATATTTTACATTTTTATCTATTTTTAAGTAAACATCTCATTTTAAGAGACTTCTTGGTGTGCCTTTGAAATTCTTTATTTGACAAGTGAAGCATATATGGTTAAAGTTGACACTGTGCAAAGCTATTGTTAATACCAAACTGGGAAAAGGTGAGAGTTTATTCTGAGGTCTTTTCATAGAGTTTTAAGGGTTCATTTTGTACACCTGGTTAGGTGCCTGTAGGCGAAAGATACCTGCCCCGGAAGAGCAGAATTATCTGAGCCTGTACATTGGGTACGCTAGCAAGAAGTTCACAGTTTGAATCCCTCCAGAACTTGAGACCAAAGTTTGATTCCAACCCACAAAACAGACAGGACAGTTACCGTGTTCTGTTAACTATTCACAATACTGCGCTCAGAGGTTGGCACTGTGGGAGCAGAGATCCTGACCTGCTGAGTGGGGTTGTGACAACGGCTACTAGAAATGCAGTTTTCCAAATGACATACTTGAGGTAAGCCATAGCCATGGGTTCAAAGGGTGGCTCCATGACCTTGGCAATACAGAGGTTCAGACTCCAAGGAGGGACAGGTTCCCAAACTGGAGGCTGGGCATGAAGAAGACCTCTGAAAAACTGTTTAAACACCAGCTGGAAAAAAAACATATTTAGTCTTCCCAATAGAAAGATTAGCTGAGATAGCAGCCAGATGAAGC
This sequence comes from Neoceratodus forsteri, assembly GCA_016271365.2. Lineage (NCBI taxonomy): Eukaryota > Metazoa > Chordata > Ceratodontiformes > Ceratodontidae > Neoceratodus > Neoceratodus forsteri. Next base: position 285,452,416 of record CM057459.1, read on the forward strand.
CCTCAAGCCTGAAGCCTGTAAATGCACTCAATAATCCAAGAGATTAATGCTCTCAAGGCCTCACTTTCTAATGTGTTTCTTCTTGCACCAACGGGTAAACCTCTTCCATTTTGGCTGCGTAGGTCTTTTTTGTGCTAGGCTTTTTACCATCCTCAACATCGTTAGAACTTGTTCAGAGTACTGAATGGAAGGAAACTAATTCCTCAAGAGCTAAGCTTTGAGGTGAAGAGATTTCAGATCAGGTAAGTCACCCCTATCTGAGGGAGAATCAGAAGGGAGTGACTGAGTGGAAGGCGAATAGGTTTGCTGCAAGAAAAGGTTATCAAGAGAGGATACAAGGCTTGCCCTGGCCAGTCTGGTGCCACCAATATCATTATTGCAGGCTGAGCTTTGAGTTTCAGCAATACTCTGAAAATCGGAAGGAAAGGAGGAAAGGCATAAAAGAGCTTTCCTCACCATTCCAAGACTAGGGCATCTGTTGGGAAGAGTCCCCAAGGCTGGAGGCCTGCAACAATACAGAGGAAGTTGATGGTTGAGGTGAGAGGCAAAAAGATCTATTTCTGATGTGCCCCACCTTCTGAACACTGTGGCCAGCACCTGTTTGTTCAGACACCATTCGCTGTGTCCCTGATTGATGCGACTGAGAGCATCCACCAAGATATCGGCCTTGCCTGGAAGATGTATGGCTGAAAGGTTGACTTCCAGGGAGTAGGCCAAACTCCAGCTTCTCATGGCTTCCAGACACAGAATGCTGGACCTTGTACCACCCTGCTTGTTTCTGTAAAACATTGTAGTGGTGTTGTCTGTCCTGATCTGCACTGCGTGACCCTTTATCTGTGAGGCAAATGCCTTCAGTGCTAAGTGACAGCCCTGAGTTCCAGCAGACTAATGTGAGCCTGTAACTCCTTTGGAGTCCAGGAGCCACTGATGGAAGCAGTGTCCATGTGAGCTCCCCATCCAAGCAGAGAAGCATCTGTAGTAATGATTCCTGTGGGGGAAGGTGCTTGGAAGGAAACTCCTACTAAGAGGTTGGTAGTTTCCTTCCACCATCACAGAGACTGAAGAAATGTCTTTGTGACTGGAATCAGTTTGGACAATGAACTTTTGCTTCGGGACCAGTGAAACCATAGGTGCTGCTGTATGACCCTCATTCTGAATTTGACTCCTAGAACCACAGCTGTCATAAATGCCACAGGCTGGATTTTCAAACCCCTACGAGTGATGCAAGCCCCCGGTGCACCGAACATATGTCGCAAGGGGCTTGCATCATTCTCTGGCCGTGGCTCCTGAATTTCAAATGCTTGCACCAGACGCGGGTCCTTAGACCACATTTGTATGGTCCAGCCTGCACCACACCCGAGAGTCTAAGTTACGGGGCTTGCACCAGACATTTGGTGCAAGATGCCATAAATCATGAAACTATCCCAACTGCACCGAAGTTTGAAATCAGATTTTAAGTTTCAACAAAAAGGGTTAATTTGCACCACAGATTTCTAAGTCCTGTGGTACAGAACTGGCCATAAAGCCCTGCGCCCCCTTTCAAAAATCCAGCCCCATGTTTCCTAGGAACTTTTTAAGTGTCTGGATGGCCTGGGCTGTGCCCAGGATGAAGGAGTTTGCCACTAACAAGAAGTTTTGGATTCTTTCCAGAGGAAGGAAAGCTCTGCTCTGCAGAGTGTCCAAATGTGCTCCTATGAACGTAAGGAGTTATGCTGGTTCCAGATAGGATTTCTTTTGGTTTATAAGAAATCCCAAATAGTGCAGAGAGTCCCTTGTCAGGGAGAGGGCTCTCTTCTACTTGTAGAGGTTTTTTCCCCACTATGAGCCAGTCACCCAGGTAAAGTAGACTGAAATCCCCTTTTTTCGTAGATGCTGCATTTCACATACTCAAACGTTTGCACTACCCCCCTCCCCCAGCAAACCATCTAATAGGCGGGGCAGGGTCCGCTGCCTCTTTTGGCTTTCAGTCCTCTTTATCCTCCTTGCAGGAGACATTTAACTGAAACCTGGGCCTGTTATACAACTGGCTTTCAGTCCTCCTTACTGGTCCTCTTACAAAGTCCTTTAGATTGCCCATCTTAATATTCACAGCCTTCTCCATAATCATGCTGAGCTCACTGCTTGGGTATCCCACTATGATCCCGACATGCTGTACCTCACGGAAACTTGACTGAAATCTACCACCCCTGACTCAGGCTTCGCACTCCTCAACTAAAGCCTACTGCGTCATGATCGCACTGGTAAAAAACGTGGTGGTGGTCTCAGTGTATTACAAGAGTCACCTCAAAGTATCACTTGTCCTATATGATGTTGCTCCTCCGTCCATGACCTGCGAGATCCTTCATGGGCTACTCCTCCTAGGAAATTCCAAAAAACTCCACAACCCTCCCAAGCAGGGTATCACCTCACCTACCTGCTCGATAATATTAGCCATAAAATCTCCACAAATGAGGTGCTTATATGTGGTGACCTCAATCTAAATTGGTGCAATGACAATGTCAAACTATATGAGCCTCTGCTGGCAGCTCATGGCCTCACTCGACTCATCAATGTCTCCACATGCACCTCCCCTCTTGGGGGCAGAAGTTCACACCTGGACTGAATTCTGACTAATCGGCCTGATAGGATTTCTGAGTCTGGGTTTTTTTTCTGACTCTATATCTGACTACTCTCCCACTTACTGTGTTTGGAGAGTTTCCTATCCTAAAGTCCCCCCCAGAATACTGCAAGTGAGGGACTTCTCACGCTTTAACCCCAAACTCGTCCTTCACCTCTCACCAATTGGTCCCCAGTTCTCTCTGCTACTGCGGCCTCAGTTGCTCTTGATAACCGCCTTAACATCCTCCCGCCTCCACAGGATAAACACGACCCTCGTATCAGAAAGAGGGTTAGAGGTACTATCACCAAGTGGCTACATGGTGACCTGCTGTTTCTCATAAAAGCTAGAGACAAGCAATGGGACAAATTTAAAGCCTTAAATGACTTATCTGATTTTCATGAATGCCGCCGGCTCCACAACAACTGTAAAAAAGCTATAATACTGTAGATGTGACATTATAGACATGATTGTTGCTGGCCAAAACTGCAATAATGCTACTATCATAGCCAATGCCTTCAATAAACAATTCACTGATCTCTCAGCTTACACTTCGATGTTTGGCACCAACAATATCTGGTCACCTTCCCCCAATTGTACCCCACTCCCTACATCCTTGCTCTGCCCCACATTCTACCTAAAATCAGTCACTGCGAGGGACACTCACAAACTTCTTGCTCGGCTTTCTCCTTATATGAGTGCTGGTCATGATGATCTTGAGCCCAAACTGATTGGGGGCCCCCTTGCGTGTGTTATCCATCTCCCACATTCTTAATCTATCCCTCACCGATGGGGTTGTCCCGCCTATCTGAAAACTAGCTATGGTGGTGCCTGTCTTTAAGCAGAGTGATCAGAAATGTACAGAAAACTACCACCCTATCACCATCCTGTCTGCTGTCAGCAAATTACTAGAGAAAGTGGTGGAGGCACAGCTGACACATCACTTGTCTAAGCATGCTCTACTGTCCCCCGAGCAGCACGGATTTCGCAAAGGTCACTGTACTGGCACAGCCCTTGCTAAGGTGATATCTGAAATCAGGACCTCCATGGACCACGGCAAGCTATCAGGGACAGTCTTCACTGACTCTCTAAGGCCTTTGATCTAGTTGATCACACCCTACTATGCGCAAAGCTAGACTCCCTCTGTGTATCTGGTTCAGCCCTAAGCTGGTTCTCAAACTATCTCTCTGACAGGCTTCAACTTAAGTATAATAAAACTCTCATGGAACCAGTTCCTGCTATGGTAGGCATCCCGCAGGGCTCTATTTTAAGCCATATCTTATTTTCTCTCTTCATTAATGACTTTCCATCAGTACTCTCCCATACAACATGACCTTATATGCTGATGACATGATCCTCCTGTACAGCTTGATTGATATCAATACTATAAATCATCATCTTCAAGCCAACTTCAATGACCTGCAACACTGGCTTCTCTCAAATAAGCTTGTGCTAAACAAAGTAAACTCAACTCATGCTCTTTGGCTCCTCAATGAAATTTAAGCAGTGTCCAGCCCTGTTAAAGGTCTTGAGTCTTCAAGGGGTCCCTGTTGGCATAATGGGCTCCTTCAAACACCTTTGTGTCACCCTTAACCCTCAATTAGACCTCTCCCTCCACAATCAGAATGTGTGCAGGGCAACAAATATCAAACTCAGCCTTGCTTATAGGGCTCGTGGGTCCCTTACATTAACTGCACGTCTTGCCCTCAAAGGAGTATTTCTCCCTTCACTTAGCTATGGGTTGACAGACTTTCCTCTTGCCACTAAAACTAGCCTTGCAAAATGGGAAGTGGCTTACAATAATATTTGCCGCTTTGCTCTTGTTGCACCTCGACTCACCCATCACTGTGAGCTATACAAAAGCTTCACTGGTTGTCACAGAGTAACTACCATTCATTTGTTCTAGGCTGCTTCATAAATAAAACTGTCCACAATGCCTCCTCCTCCTGCCCTGTCTCAGCTACTCCTGCCTGCACAACCACCATACCAACTCAGGTCTAATGACACGCTGTCCCTCCTTATCCCCAAAACTCGTACCTTGTCAGGTGATCGCGTCTTTGCTGTCTGAGCCCCCGTCTCTGGAACTCCCTTCCTGTATCCACCAGATGTACTCCCTCCCATCGCCTGTTTAAAAACTCTCTGTGGTCTCACTTGAAATCCACCTCTGCCTGTAATTGTCCCTAAATTCACTGGTATCTCTTTTACTAGGTTGGTGTACTCTACTCTTCATCCTGTCTGTAGGGCCTCTAACCTATGAAAGATCACCCTTCCCCTTTTTTTTTCCTCCCTTGCACCAAAGCACTTGCTCTTAAGCATAGGCTAATGTACCATGTCCTGCTCAAATTGCTCTTGTATCCACTTCATCACATGTATACTGTGTAACCTTAATGCTCTTGTACCCTTCCATGATATCTATATTCCCATTTACTGCTTGCCTGATTTTACCACTATTTTATATGTTTATTGTTGCACTGTTCAAAGCTTGTACTACACTTCTTTGTTATGCTGTTATCCTGTGTGTAAGTTTTATCTTGTACTCTCCTTGGTCACTCCTGAAAATAGACATTTCTTGTCTAGTGTACTTACCCGGTTAATAAAAGCTAAATAAATAGGGCTGGCCCAGTAGCACTGAGGGCTGAGGTGCTGGACGCCTTACCTCACTCCACGCCGGTGACCCGTGTTTGGGAGTGAGCACAGGTTGCCAGAGGCCGGCCAGGGAGGATAAGGATCAAGCGCCCAATGGCAGCTCTCCTTCCCGGGGGGGGGGGGATCACTGCACACTCCTGCCGCAATACCACCACCTAGGGGAGCTTAGGTGGAAGGTGCAGTAGATGGGAGCAGCAGCTAGAGCACTTGGCAGAAGTCAGCAGGAGGCATGGGCTCATTGGCCCCAATTGTACGCTGACTTCAGGGGAAGGACATAAAACAGGAGGAAAAAAAAAAACTCGCTCTCTCCTAGGCAACGATATCTCACGCTGCATTTCTGGATGGCTGTGGTGGGCTCCACTGTGCCAGGATCCATGACAAGAGAAAGGATGGAATTGGAGGAGGATTTGGGGATCCCTTCTAACCCACCCGGGGGACTACGGGTACCTAGGGATTAGTGGACCACGCACTCTAGGGACAGACCATGACCGATCAGGAGGCAGTAGTGAGGATGTCCGAGACAGTGGAGAGAGGAGGTAAGAAGGAGCATAAACTCAGTGGGGGGGGGGAGAAGCTAAATAAATATTTGCCATCTTCTCTTTCAAAAGATGTGCTTCCAGGGACTGCAGACGATGTTTGCTTGTGGCCGAGCTGAATTTCTAGCAATACTCACACCCCTCAACCTTCAGGCAAAAAAAGCAGAGGGAATGGCCGTCCTTGTGAGGGTGCAGAGTTCCACAGGAGTCGCACTTGTTTTAATGCGATTCGGAAGGCGTTGGAGATGACATGCACGGTTGTTAGTTTAACACTTTTGAGGAGAAAAAAAAGTTCGATAAAAGTAGAAAGATGAAGATGATATACTCATCCAAAGATGACAGTCGACAGAGTTGTGTTCATCCGCAAGGTCCAACATGTGAGGTCGACGGTGGGAAAGAACTGGAGGGTGGTGTGGGGACCGCTCCCTATATAGCGACACGCTGACGTCGGTCACGTGACGTCAGGGGTGATTCCACCCCCAGACACTGCTTGCTTGAAATTTTCCATGTGGACCTGCCGCCTGCCGGCTTAGTCCTAACTATGAGTACCTATTCCAAGAGCCCTCTTGAAGTAAGATCTGTGAAACGCAATAAAGTTTTACCTCACAAAAGGGAAAAGGGAACCATGGAAAGAAGGGTAAAACGTGGTTCTCAAGAAATGAACGGGAACCACTAAAAATCCCTTCTTATAGTAAAAAAAGAACAAATTACTCAGTCTCAGCACAAAAGTAAAGTTTTAGGGAAAAAAATGTTTTCTCAAGAAGAGAGAGAGCACCTTAGAGGCAGTGTTTCTCAGTCAATTGGAGAAAAAATTCTGGTGCCCTCTGAGCAGGCTTCTCAGCACACCCTCCAACTCTCCTGACCGGTTAATTCACTTGGTTCATTATCATAATCTCCACCTCTGAGGCAGTTCAACCTAGTCAGCTTGCTGCACACTGCTACGGATGCTAAAGGACCCCTGGGGTGAGAATGAGGCATTATCAATGTTGTCACATCAGTAAATGAAATGTGCAGCAGGTAAATGCACCCGATGTACTTACTGTGGTGAGCTTAGAGGTACAGGCATTAGTCAGCATGGATTTGAGGCTGGTAAATCATGCACTAGTAATCTGCTGCATTTTTTTTGAAACAGTCAGCCAGGCCTTGGACAGTGGTCTCCCTGTGGATGTCCTCTACGTAGACTATGCCAAGGCTTTTGACTCTGTTTCACATCAAATATTGATGCAGACCCTAATGGACCTAGGTGTACATTGGCAGTTAATTTTATGGATAAAAGCATGGCTTAGTAAGAGGTCTCAGAGGGTACAACTCAGGGGGTTTCTTTCAGATTGGGGAAGAGTAACAAGTAGGGTTCCTCAGGGCTCTGTTCTGGGTCCCCTACTATTTAAATTGTTTGTTGCTTCCATGCAGGTCTCTGATGGTGCATGGATTTGTAAATTTGTGGATGATACAAAGGTGGGAGCAGTGGTTAATAATCAGGAAGCAATGGTCAGTCTCCAGGACCAAATTGGAACTCTGGGCTGCTAAGCACTGTTTGAGTTTTAATGTGGACATGTGTAAGGTCATGCACTTTGGGGCTAACAAGAAAAGAGTGGACTACAAATTGAACAATGTAACAATTGCTTGTACCGAATCTGAAAGAGACCTGGGAGTCATAATATCTGATATGCTAACATTCAGCAAACATAACTCAGAAATGGTTAAAAAAGCTAACAGATTAATAGGAAATATTCTGAGAAATATTAAGAGTAGACACAAGGAAGTTATGTTGCTGCTTTACAGATCCCTGGTAAGGCCAATATTTGAATATGGTGTACCCCTAACTGTTCTGCAGGAAATATGTACTAGTAAATTAGTTGAAAGAGTGCAACGTAGATACACAAAGAAGACTGGTGTAGTTAAGGACATGGATTACAAGGACAGACTGTGTAAACTAGGCCTCTATTCCATGTCCTATCATTACCTGAGAGGAGACCTATGTTACACATATAGATGCTTCCATGATGAAATGTTATGGGAGTGTGCTGGATTAAGAAAAAAAGATGTACTAGATAGGGCAACTAGATTACATCCATACCAGCTATTAGGAGAGAACTACAGAACACAGAGAAGGGGGAGATGGTATAATCAAAGGGTGGTTAGAAAGTGGAATAGGTTGCCACTTAATGTGGGAGCTACCACAATGGAAAAATTCAAGCGTATGCTTGACAAATATATACAGGAAAGAAAATGGGATTATCTCCACTGATGTGGCAGGTCTGTTTATGGCCTATGGCTGACAGGAAACACAAAACTATGAAACAGCTAAAAAGTACAGTTATGTAAGAACTTACAGTAACAGTATATCTTCGAGAGAGTTTACTGCAGTATGTCATCATATATAGGACTAGCGCCACCTGGCATCTGGACCACACAGCAAACTTTTCCAGCAATGCCTGACAGGGGACCGCCCACCTGATGACACGTGACCAACGTCAGCATGACCCTATATAGTGGGCGGTACCCACACAACTGCCCTCCTGTTCTTCCCCCGGAGTCCCGAAGGAAACAGATTCTGGAGTCCCAAATAATATGGGGGAAGGAGGGTGGGGAAAAATATGACCTACTGCAGGAACCTCTCTCAAAGCTCTACCGTTACAGTAAGTTCTTACGTAACTGTACTATCTTACTTAGAGAGGGTTCCTGCAGTAGGTTATCACATATGGGACTGAATCCCAAGCAGTCCATCCAAAGAAAGACAGAGAAACATGGGAGGAGGAGAAACCCAAAAAGTAAAGGTTACTGAATGGAACCAGCTTATGACAGAAGGCCCTGCAGAATGGCAAGGCCAAATTCGGCCCTCTGCCTAGAAGCAATGTCCAGATTATAATGCTTGGTAAAGGTATGGAACAAACTCAGAGTTGCTGCTGCACAGATCTCCGCTGCAGAAACGTTTTGAAGAAAAGCGTCTGAAGCAGCCATGCCTCTAGTGGAATTACTTGTAACATGCCCCGGCAGAGGTTTGTCATACTTCTGATAACAGAAGCGAAGGCAGTTAGCAAGCCACTTAGACAGGCACTGTTTGGAAACAGCCTTTCCCAAGGATTTGGGGGCAAAGGAAACAAAGAGCTGGTCATCCTGACGGGACTCTTTGGTCTGGTGAATATAGCACCTCAGGATCCGGTGCACTTCTAAGGTATGAAAGAGTGCCTTACCTCGATTTCCGGGAGCCGGATAATAGAGCGGCAGTTCCATTGATTGGTTCAGTGTGAACTCCAACACCACTTTAGGTAAAACCTTGGGATTTGCTCTGTGAAAAATCAAATAAGGCTCCTTGGACACCAGGGCCTGAAGCTTGGAAATTCTTCGAGCAGAAGTAACAGCAACTAAAAATAGTGCTTTCCAAGAATGATAGTGCAAGTCACAGCTCATCGCTGGTTCAAAAGGAGGGAGAGTGAGTTTCTACAACACAAAATTCGAATCCCAAGGTGGTGTAGGGCTGCAGATGGGGGGTTTCAGATGGAGAATCCCTTTCAGAAAGGATTTGGAGATCTCCAACTGAGCCACAGGCTTACCATCCATGAGCACATGATAGGCCGAAATGGCACACAAATGGACTTTTACGGATGAATATGATAATCCTGAATCAAAAAAATGAAGCAGATACTCCATAAAATGAGGGGCTGAACAAGTGAAAGGGTCCCAACCTTTGGAAGCTGCCCAAACAGAAAAATGCCTCCACTTCATGGTGTAAGTGGATTTGGTGGAGGGCTTTCGAGCCTCCACTATGACTTGGGCTACTCTGGTGGAAACCCCAAAATGCAATTTCACTATGTCTGCAGGAGCCACGCATGAAGATGCAAGGTCCTGAGCCCCAGGTACACAAGCCGACCTTGGTTCTAAGTGAGGAGGGTGTGCATCAATGGAAGTAGAACCGGGGATTCCTTCACCAACTGTTGAAGAAGCGGGAACCAAATTTGCCTCGGCCGGAGAGAAGCAATTAAGATAATTCAGGCACTTTCTGCCTGTAGCTTGAGGAGCACCCTCTGGAGTGTGGGAAATGGGGAGAAGGCATATAAGAATCTCCCTGTCCAAGAGAGAGACAACGTGTCGTGCCAGAAAGCACATATTCTGGAATGAGAAAGCAAAAACTGGGAAGCTTTGCATTGGATGGGGAGGTGAAAAGGTCAAGTTCCAGACACCCCATATCTGAAATAGAAAACCTGCCACTTCCTGACCGAGTTCCCATTTGTGAGCGAGGGTGTGAAACCTGCTGAGGCTGTCCACCAGGACATTTTCCACTCCTGGAATGTGCACTGCCATGAGAGACAGACCGTGCTGAACCACCCAGTTCCATTCTTTCATCGCTTCCCTGCAAAGGGGGTATGATTGAGTGCCTCCCTGCTTGTTGATATATCAGACTACTGAATGAACTACTCTGTCTGAATCAGCAGTAATCTCCTTGGGAGAAAGGACTGAAACGCTTGAAGTGCATACAGTACTGCCCTCGTCTCCAACACACTGATGTGTAATGACATCTCCAAGTGGGACCAGTGTCCCTGGGCTTGGTGATCCCCTATATGAGCACCCCGCCCCAGATTGGAGGCATCTGTAGTTAGAGTACCTAGGGGGGCTGGGCCCTGAAATGGAAGAACAGGCTGAACTAGGCAACATTTGGTGGGTTAAGCCCTTAGATTAAATTCAGTGGGTAAGCCCTTTAAGCACAAAGACAATGTGCTGGCAGACTTCCTGAGCTGCATCAGTCAGGGCCACTACTAATGGACCCTAAACGTACAAGAACTGGCCACAGTTTTCAGGAAGTGGGGCGCTCCAGAGATAGATCTCTTTACCTTCAACCTCAATCATCAGATTCCACTGTACTGTTGCAGGCCTCCAGCTCTGGGCTCAGTGCCAGTTGATGCTCTGTCTCTGGATTGGACAGGAAGGTTTCTCCTGTATGCCTTACCTCCATTTCCCCCAAGTTCTCAGGATCCTACTCAAACTCAGAAGCCAGCCTGCAACAATAACTCTGGTGACTCCAGACTGGGCAAAGCTTCCCTTTTTGCTGACAAGTAGAAATCTGTAATTTCTCATTCTAGCTTCAAGAAATTTTGTAAAGTCCTGCTGCACCTTCAACTCCCACTCAGGGAACCCGTTTCCCCCCAGGACTTGAACCTGTGTATAGTCAAGCTGATGGAGTCTCCATTTGAGCCAATGGCCACTGCAGACTTAAAGTATGTCAGTTGGAAAACTCTTTTCCTAGTGGAAATCACTTGAGCCAGAAGGATCTCAGATGGATGTACAGTCCAGATCTGATGTCAAATTTGACAGTGCAGTCCTACAGAACCTGTTTCCTAAGTTCGTTCTGTTCCCTCCACCCAACTACATTGCTTTGTAGTCTGCATTAGTTAAGTGTACTAAGGGATTCCTAGGGTGAGAGAAAAAAAATGACTTACCATAGTAATATTGCTTCTTCCAGAGGATCCCTCAGTATGCTTGACCCCCCACCCAGCATCCCCACACATAACCTGGCTAAGAATAGTTCCGCAGTGCATGCCTTTGACCAAATTTCAAACTGCAGAACTTCAGCATGCGTAATGTTTCACAATTTTCCATGGTGTACATAAAAATATACGATGAAGCCAGCAGATGAAGGCCATTTGGTCTATCAAGTCTGCTCGTATTGCAGGGTCCACAGCTTGAGCTAATGCCCCTGCCCTCCCGCCCCCCTCCTCCCATCCTCCCTACCCATGATCTTTACCTTCCCACTATACCTATCCCAGTCTCTCAAAGTTGCCCAATGCCTTCAATGAGATGACTTCTTCCGGCAGCGCATTCCAAGTGTCCACCACCCTCTCAGTGAAGAAGTGCTTCCTGATCTCCCTCCTAAACCTCCCATCCTCCAGTTTAAGACTGTGCCCCCTTGTATCACGGTTGCCGCTCAGCTTAAAGAGACTCTCCTTATTAACCCTATTTATCCCTTTCAAGTATTTGAAGGTCCCAATCATGTCCCCTTTCCCTCTCCTGTCTTCCCGGGAGTACATGTTCAGTGCTCTCAACCTCTCCTCATATGCCTTACCCTACTGACTGGCTATCATCATTGTAGCCCTCCTCTGGACCTTCTCCAACAGGTTAATGGCATTTTTGAGGTGTGGGCACCAGTACTGAACTCCATACTCTAGATGCAGCCTTACCAGTGACCTGTACAAGGGCTCTATAACCTCCTCTCTCCTACTACTGATACCCCTAGACATGCATCCCAGCATCTTGTTTGCCTTTGCTGCTGCTTTCTTGCACTGCATGGAGTGCTTCAGGTCACTAGTGATCATAACTCCCAGGTCCTTCTCCTCCTCTGATGCAGCTACTCGGACTCCACCCAGATATTACTCTGTCCTGGGATTCTTGATTCTAATATGCATAACTTTGCATTTCTTGGCATTGAAGCCAAGCTGCCAGATCCTGGACCACCTCCCCAGCTTTTCCTGTAGGTCCTGTATCCCTTCAGCTATGTCCACTTGTTGCCTAAACACTCTTGGTATGTCGGGTAAATAATAATAATACAGATTCTTATCTCTTCGGAGTCTGTCAAGAAACATTCATAAACAAGCAAGAGTACTAATGAATGTTTATTAGACTACTTACACCAAGCATGTGACAAAGAAAATCACAAGGGAGATGGGTTTCTCACAACTCTCCTGAAGAATGTACATAATCTCCAGGATTGTAGGATCTCAGGTTCTCCAAGATCTAATTCTCTCTCCCTCTGGTCTAGTTCTCTCTGAATGTAAAACCAGGTTACAGAAGCCTAAATACTACAGATAACAGCATAGCTACAGAGATTACCTCATAGTTACAGATATGAGAAATAATATGCATTAGTCCTAAGTCATTCTCCATTGGATGATAACTTAGGAGACAGAATTACTAATGAGTATCATATGAGACAGAATATGCTTCCATTTGCATTATAGTTTGGACAAAAGAAATGCTGACTGGTTCAAACTACACATGGCATTTCTTGATTATGTACAGTATGAGACATAAAGGCTTTCTCTCTCTGTCAGCTTGCTTAGACAAAGAGAAGTGCTCTATTACACACGGCATATCTGCCTAAGTGTAAAACACACACTGCATATAAGTATATGAGAATATAAGTATACAATAATCACTGATGATCCCTCAGAGTCATCTTATCAGTGATTAGATAGATTATATATGGAATATATGTAAGACACAAACATAATCTAGATAAATGTATTATAGTGATGTATAATGAATCATGCATGATAAACATTAGCATATATTAGCAGCAAAGCACATTCCTAGCACTCATGCTTATATGATGGGTGCCTCTATCTATATGTTAGTGCAAAATAGCAGTATCATAGTACAATAGACCAGGAATACAGTGTGAGGTGTATGTGGGACGATAGGGGGCATAACCCAGGTGTAACACACTCTCCCACAGAGCTTGGTGTCATCTGCGAATAGGCACATTTTGCCCTTAATGCCATCCCCAATGTCATTGATGAAGACATTGAACAACACGGGCCCCAGCACCGAGCCCTGCGGGACACCACTGGTTACTTCTCTGGTAACATAGAAACATAGAATTTGACAGCAGATAAGGACCGTTTGGCCCACCTAGTCTGCCCATTTTCCTACCTAACAGATAAGCTGCAGATCCTAGTTAACCAACAGCTTACTTCCTCCTACCCCCCACTAGGACTGCCTTATGTCTGTACCAGAAAACTCTTCCCCCCACAACCATCCTCTGGGTTCTGTCCCTCAGCCAGTTTTCCACCCATCTGGCCATCTTTTCCCCAACCCAGAGATCCACCAACTTCCAGGTCAAACTTTTGTGGGGCACAGAGTCAAAGGCCTTGCTGAAATCAAGATAGAGAATGTCTACCACTTGGTTTCTGTCTACTGTCTTAGCGACACAGTCAAAGAAGTCAATCAGATGTGTTTGACACAATATCCCCCACCCCATATGAACCCATGCCGCCTGTCATCCTGGAGACCATGCTCCTCTAGATATTCCACCAACCTTTCCTTTAGTAGAGGAGGATAGAGTGAGGGTGGGGCTGCTGGCATTGAAGGTGGACAAATCGCCAGGCCCCCCCCATCTCACTGGATTCTACCCTCACATCTTGGTATACCCAGTGCTGCACTTTTCACCCTCTTGCCACCCTTCCCTACATTCCTTCTCCCCCCCACCCTCTTCCCTCTCCCTATGACTCTGCCTTCTTATCTGTTGTCTAGTTTCTCTGATAAATGCTGCTGGCTGCCTTGTTACAATGCTACCCTTGAACTGTATTAATCTGTACTCTGTTTGCAATGTCCACATTGTTGTAATGCCTGTCTTGATGTTCCCCATAATTTGTATTTCTCTGACGTGGAACCTTTGTAAAAGAGCCATGGCTCAAAGGTATTTGTAATCCTAGAGTTGATAAATAAATAAATAAATAAAGTATGGTCTCCATGAGCTTGCTCACAATGGAGGTCAGACTGACTGGTCTGTAATTTCCTGGGTCATCCTTGGGACCACTTTTGTGGAGGGGCACATGTGCTGTTCTCCAGTCCTGTGGTACCACACCTGAATCTAGTGAACTATTAAATAGGTCTGCCCGTGGCCCTGCCAGCTCCTCAGCCAGATCCTTTACTACCCTTGGATGTACTCTGTCCGGGCCTGGTGATTTGTCCACCTTCAATGCCAGCAGCCCCACCCTCACTCTGTCCTCCTCTATCACTTCATCTGTGTTTCTTTTTTCCCCAGCTCCTCTTTTTTCTCCTGAAGGCATTGGTCCATCTTTCTCCCTAGTGAAGACGGAACAGAAGTATTCATTTAGGTTCATAGGTTACTAAGAAATCAGGAGGCAAAATGCCCTTTTAGAGCTCACTACTGAATGGTGGTTTAAGATTTTATTCTAAATAGGATGATTTCCTATCACCCATATAGATATCTAAATTATTTTTGAATGAATCTATGGTGTTACTCATTACTATTTCCTTTGGCAATGCATTCCACTCGGATACAACCTTTTGGGTGAACCAATGCCCTCTTTTATGAGTTTTATAATTATCTCCTTTTAGTTTTAAATTATGTGTCATAGTAGTATTGCTGGTAGTATTTCTTATAAAACCTAAAGTTTTAAAAAGCAGAGGATCATGAAAAGCTTTATATGTTAAACAAAGATCACCTCTTAACTACCTATATTCCATTGAGTAGAGGTTCAAGGATTTTAATCTTTCTTTGTATTCCAAATTGTTCATATCTTTTATTCATTTTGTTACCTTTCTTTGTATTCCTTCCACTAGTTTCTTTCCTTGAATTGTGGCAGGTGCAAACAACTGAGAATAGTAGTCCAATTGTGATCTTACCAGACTTGTATAAAGTGGTATAATAACCCTAGAATCTCTACTTTTTATATGTCTAAAAATACAACCCACTATTTTTTGGCATTTTTTTACCTTTGAGTGTGTGTATCAAAAGTTAGTTTATTGTTCACTAATACTCCCAAATCTTTTTCATTTATGGTTTCAGTAAGTTGTACATTATTTAGTTTAGATCTGAATTTCAAATGATTATGTCCCAGATGCATGAATTTACATTTTTGTTCTTTAAAGAACATTTTGGTTTCAATAGCCCAAACACTGATTTTATTTAATTCAGTCTGAAAATCGTTAGCTGCCTGTAAATTATTTATAATACATCCTAGTTTGCAGTCATCTGCATACTTGGTCATCCAAATTTTGCTAGATGGCTGCATTGTTGATACCAATAAATTAAAAAGAATGGGACCCAAAACAAATCCTTGTGGTACCCTGCTACTGACTGGTCCCCATTGGGAGTGATGGCCTCTAATGACCACATGTTGGTGCCTGTTTTTTAACCAAGATGTAACCCAGGTAATTATATATAAAGGAAAATTAAACTGATTCATAAGTTTTATTACAACCTGATGTGAAACCTTGTTGAATGCTTTTGAGAAGTCAAGAAAGACTATCTCTACAGGAAGTAATTTGTCAAGGGATATACTAACATTTTCAAAAAAAGTTTAACAAATTAGTTAAACAAGATCTTCCCTGGCAGAAACCGTGCTGTGTGGGATTTTGAAAGTTATTATTTGTATCTCTGCTTTCCCCCATGATCCTCCACCACTTTCTTAAGCCTAACAATCCCTTCCTTCATGTCCCTTTCCTCACTTATATAATGAAAGAAAGCCTTCTCCCCCTTATTAATTCCTTCAGCTATCTGCAGCTCATTATGTGCGTTTGCTCACCAGACTTCCTTACTTGTCTCACTAGCCAAACTTAGGTAATCTCCCCCAATCCACCTCTCTCTTGGTCTTCCTGAATTTTCTATAGGCCAACCTCTTTTTCCTTACTGCCTGGGCAACCCCAGAACTGAACCAGCTGGGCGCTTTGGTCCTTGTGTTCTTTCCCCTAAGCCTAAACACTCATCTGTGACAACCAGTATTCCTTCCTTAATGATGGACCATCTTTGGTCCACCCCCATATCTGCTCTGATGCCCAGCAGATGGCACCTTAGCACTTCAATCATTTACCTGAAGTCTGCCATCCTGAAATCCAAGATTTTGGTCTTAGTCGGGATGCTTTCCCTGCCCATATCCAACTGGAACCATATTGTGCAATGGTCACTTCAACCCAGAGGCTCCCTGACCATTATTTCCTGTACATCCTCTCCATTTGTGAGCACCAGATCAAGAATTGCCTTAGTTCTTGTTGGTTCAGTGATGCCCTGAGTCAGGAACCCACTCTGCAGTCCTTTCAGGATCACCTGGCGCATGTTGTGGATGGTATGCTCCAGTCCACCTTGGGTAGGCTGAATTCCCCCACCATTACCACCTCTCCTTTCCCCACAGCTTCCAATATTTGTGAGCTCAGTTCCCTGTCCCTCTCCTCATCCTGACTGGGTGGTCTGTAAACCATCTCCAACCTCACCTTCCTCCCTCTATTGCACCTTAACTGAACACATAATGTTTCCACCTCCCCTTCCTCAAACTCCTTGTGATGTGGACAGTCAGTTCTGAGTGCTGTATCATTTTTTGTAATATAAAATGTGTATGAACGGTCTCCCATGAGAAAATGCTGAAACAGCATGTGAGATCACATACACACACACAGGTTTTAGATACATGGTGTTACATGGAAGGCCAGAAGCTAATTACTGACTTTTCTAAGTTTAATTATAGCTGTAGTTGCTAGGAGGAAAAATCATAAACTTTGATTGCGCTTAGAGGAAGAAGAGCAGGTTGTGACATTTTAGTGTGAAGTCCTAAAAGATGCTTTCATGTCCTGGAAGGGGGAAGCTTATCATAAGATCAAAGAAAGTCATTTGAAGAACATGAGTTATGCTGAGGTTGCAGAATATAATACTTGGAAAATATATCCTGTTTTTATATAGATATATATATTTTTTTATATATATTCTGACAGGGAGAAGCTAGGTGACCTCATGCCAAAGAGGTGGGCAAAGCCAGCTTTTAAACATTATTCTGTTTTACTTCAGAGACAGTTCTATCTAGACTCTGACAAAGAAACATCTGCGAGCACTTTAAGCAGGTATTTAGAGAGAGAGAGAGAGGCAAAGCTAAGTACTGTAGTAGGAACTGCACTGTTAAAACCTCTTTTGTTTAAGATATGTGGATGTCTTGTGATATAATAGTTCTTTATTTTATATGTTACATATGTTTTATCTATTTTAGTAAAACTCTATTTTTAGAGCTGACTTGATGTGTCTTTGACTTCTTTCCTTTACAAGTAGAGTATATATGGTTAAAGCAGACATTATACATAAGCTTGAATGGTGATACCAAACTGGAAAAAGGTAAGCGTTTTAAATCTGAGGTCTTTTATTACAGTTTTTAAGGGTTCATTTCTGTACACCTGGTTAGGTGCCCGTAGGCAAAGATATCTGGCCCCCCCGAAGACAGAATTAACTGAGCCTGTACATTGGGTACACTAACAAGAGGTTCACAGTTTGAATCCCTCCAAGACTTGAGACCAAAGGTTGATTCAAATACACAAAAACAGACAAGAGGGTTACCTTGTTCTGTTAACTGTTCACAAGACTGCGCTCAGAGGTTGGCACTTTGGGTGTCGAGGGCTGACCTGCTGAGTCGGTTTGTGACAGATTGGTGGCAGAGTTGGGATAATTTTGGTATCACAAGCTTTTATTGTTCAGTGTGTCAACTGAGACCATCAGCTCACTTGCAAAGAAAGAAAAAGGCAGTGATTTATTTTTAAAAAGGAAACAGAACTATATCACTTGGCGTACAGTCAAGTTCCTACCCATTTTATTTTTTTTCTAAAAGTGCAAGTCAGAGTAGCAGCAGTGAGGGAAGAAGATGGCTTCTGACTACAGCAGGCACACTGTAGACTCCTTAAAGCAGTTGTGCGGGGACAGAGGAGTCCCATTTGTGGTGAAAGCCAGCAAGCAGAACCTCATAGATGCCCTGATGGTAGCAGATACCCAGAACAGCGAGTCACAGACCGTGATTGAGAAGGACCAAACCTCGAGTGTGGCAGGGCTAGCAGCCAGTGCAGTCTCCAGATCCGATGAGGAGGGTAACAAGGCAACTGTCAGTGAAGGGCCACAGCAGCAGGGAAAGGTCACCAGTATCCTGGATCCAGAAGTACTCAGGCTGCAAACTGAGTTGCACAGGATGGAGCTGGAGTTCCAGGAGAAGAGGGAGTGAGAGAAGTGAGAGGCGGACCATGAGGAAGTGCAAGAATGCCAAGAGGCAGAGCTTGAGTGCCAGCAAGCTGCAGAGGAGAAGAAAGAGAAGCACCAGAGGCAACATGAACTGGAGAAGCTTTCACTCTGACCAGCAGCACCAGAGCAGGTAAGTGGCTTGGGTTTAACTGGGACTCCAGGACTGGGTTACAAATTGAATTCCAAATTAATAGCCGAGTTTAAAGAGAGGGATGATATGGGTGCCTTTTTAAATTCTTTTGAAAAAGTTTGTATTCAGGCTAAAATTCCTAGAGAGTCCTGGAGCTTCCAGCTATCCCCGCTACTTACCGTGAAAGCTCGGGATGCATTGGGTCAAATGGACAATGAGGACAGTGATGATTACAGCAAACTTAAAGCTGCACTGTTAAAAAAGTTTGAATTAACTGCCTAATCACACAGAGCTAAATTCCGTAAGCTCAGGAGAAGCCCTAACATGAGCTAAGAGGAGCTAACCATGAAACAACGTCAGTTTTTAAAATGTTGGTGGGAAGGAATTGAGGCAAACTCCATTGATAAAACTGAAAATGTGATTTTATTAGAACAGTTTTATTGGGCATGCCCAGCCAAGCTAAAAACCTGGCTAGATGACTGAGATCCCAAAACAGTGCAAGAGGCTGCTGAACTCTCGGACCACTATGCTAAGAGCAGACCTGCTCTGAGAGCAAATGGGGTGGGCGTTAGAGCGCAGAAAGGGAAAAGCGTGCCTTCAGGGCAGCTAAAACCCTCTCTACCTCCACCGAAACCAGTTAGCCCCAGGTTTCAGAGAAAGGATTTCTCTGAGAGAAGAAATGAATGTTGGTTGTGTAAAGAAACTGGGCATGTTGCCAGACAGTGTCTCAAAAAAGTGAGAAATACATAACAGGGTGCTAGAAAGGAAGTAGGTTGTTTGTGTGCCTCTGGAAGCATGCCAGTGAACTGAGGAAACACATGCACCCAGTCATGGTGAATGGTGCACAGACGCAAGGATTAAGGGACACAAGGGCATCCCTGACCTTGGTAAAGGGGGATCTGGTAGAGCCTGGTCAGTTTATACCCAATAAATAGGTCACCAAACAGGACTTCACTGGTGAGGCGAAAACATTGCCCCTCACTAGTGTTCTCCTAGACTTGGGTGAAACAGGGGGAACTGTGCAACAGGTGGTTGTAGCCAAAACCTTAGCAGTAGATGTGATCCTGGGCAACAAATCTAAAACAGGGGATGGTGTGTGCAGTTACCCGTAGCCAAGTGGCAAGGGAAAACTGTAGTTCCCTGAACTCCACAGAGCCATTGTGGAAACCACTGAGAGGCTGGTTCCCCAGCCTGTGTCTCCTGATATGGAGATTAATGAAGAGGGAGTAGAAATTTCCCCAGTAGCAAGTAACCACACAGCTACAGAGGGTTACTCTGAAGAGGGAGAGGTGACCTATTGTCAGAGAGTTGGGATTGACAGTGATCCTGAGTGCCCGGATGCTAGTGCTAGGGGCCCTAGTTTAGCGAATGAAGGGGACCTGTCTCATGCCTCGGGAATGTGTGAGGGGTTTGCAGCTGCTCAGAGAAGTGATCCTAGTTTAGAGAAGCTGAGGGCTTGGGCAGACTCAGACAGCACATAAGGAGGGGACGGCAGACATAAAGTTTATTGGGAAAATGGACTTATGTATACTCAGTCAGTTCAGACAGAAAGAGGGATGCTAGGCAGGCAGCTTGTCGTTCCCCAGGGGTATCATGAGCAGTTGTTCAAAATTGCACATGATATTCCCTTGTCTGGTCATCTAGGAATCACATGCACTATGCAGCGGTTGGCCCAGAATTTCTACGGGTCTAACTTCACCCAGCAAGTGAAAGAGTATTGCAGGTCTTGTCATCAGTGCCAAGAAATAGGGAAGGCGAGCAAGAACACCCAAGCTGTCCTGATTCCATTGGCCATAGTAGAGGAGCCATTCCAGAGGGTGGGAATGGATATTGTGGGACCTTTAAATATCCCTAGCTCCTCAGGGAAGAGATTCATCCTTACTGTGGTGGATTATGCCACCTGGTACCCAGAGGCAATCACCCTATCCTCACTGAGAGTGGATAAAGTGGCAGATGCCTTACTTGGGATTTTCTCCCGTGTTGGGTTTCCGCAGGAGGCAATCACAGATCGAGGGGGTTCCTTCATGTCGGACCTGATGAAATGTTTATGGGAGAAGTGTGGGGTGGTGCAGAGATGCACAACGCCATATCACGCACAAGCCAATGGGCTTGTGGAAAGATTCAATGGTACCCTGAAGTCAATGCTCTGGGCGTTTGCTGAACAGCATGGGAGGGACTGGGAGAAATACCTTCCCCACTTGTTGTTTGCATACAGGGAGGTGCCCCAAGAGTCAACAGGATTTTCCCCCTTCAAACTCATATGGACACCGGGTATGTGGGCCCCTAGACTTGATCCGGGAGGACTGGGAAGGCAAGCACGCCACCCAGGGAACTCCCATTGTGGATTACATCCTTAGGTTTAGGGAAAGGCTGAAGGAGCTTATGGGGACAGCCCAGAGCAACCTGGCAGCTGCCCAACAGAAACAAAAAGTGTGGCATGACCGCAGAGCCAGAGCTGCTTGTACATGGTGGGTCAGGAAGTCATGGTCCTTATTCTGGTCTGGAAAGACAAGATGCAGGCTGAGTGGGCAGGACCGTACAAAGTGGTTAGGAAGGTAAATGATGTGAACTACATTGTGGAGTTACTTGACAGAAGACAGAAAGGATGTACCATGTCAACATGATGAAGCCATATGCAAGTAGGGCTGACATGGTGTTTGCAGTGTGAAGTCATGGGGAGGGGACGGACGAAGGAGACCGCCTTCTGGATTTGCTGGAAGAAAATAAGCGGGAGTCCTCTGTGGAGGCAGTAAACTTGTCTCCCCAGCTGGCCCCGGACCAGATCCAGAAAGTATGGAAGGTTTTAGCAGACTTTGCCCCATTGTTTAGCGCCAAGCCTGGACTAACCCTTAGCTTATTAATAATTATGAAGACAGGGACACAGACGCCCATACGGTGGACAGCATATCAGGTGTCAGAGGCTGTCCAAAAGGCATTAGGAGGGAAGTGGAGGAGATGCTGGATTTAGGGGTAATCCAGAGATCCCACAGCCCATGGGCCTCACCTGTATTCCTTGTGCCTAAGCCAGATGGCTCTACTCATTTCTGTGTGGACTATCGTGGACTGAATGCAGTCACAAAGTCAGACGCCCACCCGATGCCCCGGATGGATGAACTTCTGGACAAGTTGGGGGGGTGACCTACCTTACGACCGTTGACCTGACAAAGGGGTATTGGCAGGTAGAGTTGACAGACAGAGCAAGGGAGTGGTCAGCCTTCATCACTCCAATAGGCTTATTTGAGTTTAAAATAATGCCTTTCGGAATGAAGAACACCCCCGCTACTTTCCAAAGGTTGGTGAACCAGGTGTTAAATGGTGCTGAGGAGTACGCCATGGCATACCTGAATGACACTGCCATCTTTAGTACCAGCTGGGAGGAACACCTATCCTACCTTAGGGAAGTGCTGGGCAGGATACGGAGGGCTGGACTCACTGTCGTGCTTCTAGAAGTGCCAGGTGGCCATGGAGAAGTGGCATACCGGCATGCTGTGGTAATGGGGACAGCTCCATCCTAACCAAATAAAGATAGAGGTAATCCAGGCGTGGTCCAGACCAGAAATACAGAAGCATGTCAAGAGTTTTCTATGGACAATAGGGTACTACAGAAAATTTGTACCCAATTACAGTGCCCTGGCTGCTCCCCTGTCTGACCTGACAAAGAAAAGGATGCCTAAGAAAATTACCTGGGGTCCAGCCTGTTCAGAAGCCTTTTCCAAACTAAAGGAGGCACTGTGCAGTGCTCCTGTTTTGACAAGTCCTGACTATAGCAAAACCTTTATAATTCAGACCGACACCTCAGACATGGGTATTGGGGCAGTACTGAGTCAGACATCCAGCCAAGGGAGGGATCACCCAGTAGTACAGTATACCTGAGTAGGAAGTTACTTCCCAGGGAGCAAGCATACTCCATGGTGGAAAAGGAGTGTCTTGCCATAGTGTGGGCCCTAAAGAATTTAGAGCCATACTTATATGGGCAGCATTTTAATGTGCAGACTGACCACAACCCCCTGGTTTGGCTGATGCAGATTGGAAAGAACAATGGTAGATTGCTAAGATAAAGTCTTGCTTTGCAAGGGTATGATATGACCGTATTACATAGGGCTGGATCCAAAAATCAGAACTCAGATGGGCTGTCTAGGGTCTATGAAGAGTGAACTGATTTGGGAAGCTCATCCCATGCATGGGATAGAGCCCCCAAATTCAGTCTAGGTGAGGAGGATTGTGACGTGGACAGCTGGTTCTGAGTGCTGTATCACTTTTTGTAAATATAAAAATGTGTATGATTTGTCTCCCATGACAAAATGCTGAAACAGCACGTGAGATCATACACACACAGGTTTTAGATACAAGGTGTTACATGAAAGGCCAGAAGCTAATTACAGACATTTCTAAGTTAATTACAGCTGCAGTTGCTAAGAGGGAAAATCATAAACTTTGATAATGCATAGAGGAAGAAGAGCAGGTTGTGACATTTTAGTGCAAAGTCATAAAAGATGCTTTCATGTCCTGGAAGGGGGAAGCTTATCATAAGATCAAAGAGAGACATTTGAAGAACATGAGTTTTGTTGAGGTTGCAGAATTTAGTACTGGGAAAAGACATCTTGTTTTTATATAGATATATTTTTTTATATATTCTGACAGGGAGGAGCTAGGTGACCTCATGCCAAAGAGGTGGGCAAAGCCAGCTTTTAAACATTATTCTGTTTTACTCAGAGACACTTCTATCTAGACTCTGACAAAGAAACATCTTTGAGCACTCTAAGGAGGTATTTAGAGAGAGAGATACAATTCTAAGTACTGTAGTAGGAAGTGCACTGTTAAAACCTCTTTTGTTTAAGAGATTTGTATGTCTTGTGATATAATATACACAATAATGGATAGAAACATGCTTAATGAGAAATTAATGGTTGCCAGTTATTGGGATCTACATTATGGTAATCACACTGGGGCAACCAATTAATTTCAATTAAAAACACTTCCCCATCTTTTATTATTTATAATTGCTAGCAGCAATCTTTTAGGAGCCCCGATTCTGAAACACAGAGATACACTGACACTGTCTCTCAGTCTCACACACACACACACACACACACACACACACACACACACACGCACACACACTGTGCTGCTGTCGAAAAGTGTATTTCTTGTGAGGAGTATTTTTGTTAAGTCCTTTTTGTTTTGTGTCCCTCAAACTGCAGTCACACTTTGTTTCTTTTACTTGCAATAGCGCTTACCTCCGAGAAGCGCCATGGAGCTATTACTCTAGGCAGTGAAGCAGTGTGGAGCCATTTTCTAGGCGGGGAAGCTCTTCGGAGCATTTTTCAGGAATTTCTATGCGGTGTGAGTTCTGGACAGCAGGATCAACCAGATAAGTTGTTTTGTTAAAATAATACGATGGGACTCCCGGTGTGTCAGCTCCTCGGTAAGTGGAGCCACCATGTTTGTGTCAGTGTTTAGCCCGCCCATGGGAAGTGAAGAGCCAATCAGGATGTGGCTCTTTCATGACTGAAGTGATGTGTGTTTTTATAACAGCAAATTATAACTCGGTCAAGCAATGGGAAAAATTGCTGACCGGTTATTATAGTTCTGTATTTTATGTGTTACATATTTTTTATCTATTTTAGTAAAAATCTATTTTTAGAGCTTACTTGATCTGTCTTTGATGTCTTTCCTTTATAGGTAGAGTATATATGGTTAAAGCAGACACCATACATAAGCATGAATGGTGATACCAAACTGGAAAAAGGTAAGCGTGTTAAATCTGAGGTCTTTTATTACAGTTTTTAAGGATTCATTTCTGTACACCTGCTTAGGTGCCCGTAGGCAAAGATATCTGGCCCCTCGAAGACAGAATTATCTGAGCCTGTACATTGGGTACACTAACAAGAGGTTCACAGTTTGAATCCCTCCAAGACTTGAGACCAAAGGTTGATTCGAATCCACAAAAACAGACAAGAGGGTTACCTTGTTCTGTTAACTATTCACAAGACTGCGCTCAGAAGTTGGCACTTTGGGAGTACAGGGCTTACCTGCTGAGTGGGTTTGTGACACTCCTCCCTCATGCAAGTTATTCCCTCCCTGATACAAATCACCACCCCTTCCCCTTCCCCACTACCCTGTCCCTCCTGTATAGTTTATATCCAGGATCGCAAGGTCCCAGTCATGGTGTGATGTTGCCCAAGTCTCTGTTCATACACTGTGTATGAAAAGCGCTGTATAAATGCTGATTCTTCTTCTGTTGCTATGTCCACCCTACTGTCTGCTAATAGTGCCTGCAGGTCATCCATCTTGTTTCCAAGACTCCACACATTCAGAGACACCACCCCCCACCTAGACTCTGACCTTCCTTCTCTTCCCTCTATTTTTCTATTCACATTTATCCCCTCTGTGTGCACCCCCCCGTTGCTAGCCTTTTTTCTTACTAATTGCCCTCCATCCCACCCTAAGCCAGTTCTACTTTCATAGCCACTAGATTTGACTGTCAACAGAAACTTCCTGTTAGGTAGTAGGAAGGGAAGGATCATAGAGAAACATTGGTTTTGTCAACCCTGTGTGGTACCATTTGCTTGTAACTGACTCTTCAGTGAATAGCAAAGCATTGTGGGAACCTGGAGGACTAGCAATAGGCTAGTATACCTCCTACCCCAAAACAACATCTCTCTGTTAAAAGCACTGTTGCTCTGGTGGTTCTCTTGCCCTTTAAGGACTTGTAAATCCTTCAACTCACAGAACCTTGCTGAATTTAAGTAAATATTGTTATTTTGCTTGCGCCAAACCAGAAGTGAACGGACGCTACTTCCAGTTTTTCGCTTAAACCTGTCCCCTAGCTAGCGGGTGTTTAATAGTGGCATTGCTACTGATATAGCAAAACCTCTGGTGAGAGGTGGAGTAGTGCAGTGCACCAATATACTTTGATATACCATTATATATATTTGTTTTAACTGTTGCTGTATTGTGTGGTACCATTTGCTTGTAACTGACTCTTCAGTGAATAGCAGAGCATTGTGGGAACCCGAGGACTGCAATGGGCTAGTATACCTTCTACCCCAAACAACATCTCTCTGTTAAAAGCACTGTTGCCTGGTGGTTCTCTTGCCCTTTTAAGGGCTTGTAAACCTTCAACTCACAGAATCTTGCTGAATTTAAGTAAATATTGTTATTTTTACTCAACGCTGAAACGGAAGTGAACAGGACGCTTACTTCCAGTTTTTCGACTTAAAACCTGCCCTCTAGCGAGCGGGGAATGTGCGAGGGTCACAGGAGACGCGCAGAGATTAGACGCTGCTGTGTCCGGTGGGCAAGGGACACTGCTGGAATTAGACAAACTTGGATAAGATAATTTTAGCATATCCTCTACTTAGTAAATATACATCTTTAATAATGGAAAAAGAACTTAGTAAGTGTATGCAATGTTTGATGTATAGTGAGCGAAAGTATGGGAGTGAGTATTTATGTGCTAATTGCCATCTGATTACTATTCTTGAAGCAGAGATAGCATTTCTGCTTAATATTAAACCAGTTTCTACTGATATTAGGGAATTGGAAAGTTACATTGATCTAATGGATGAACAACTTCATTCTAATGAATAAGTTCCTTCACATTTAGGTAGCATTTCTATGCCTCCTGATGAGGAGACAATTGTAACGACTAGTACTAGTATACCTGTTGCCTCTGCCCCCTCTTATAAGGTGGATGATTATCCGTTCTCTTCTCATGATAATGATGACTGGACCATTATCACAAAGCCTCTTAAAAAAAGGAGAGGTGGTCAAATACACAATAGTGTCCCTATTGAAACTCGTAATAGGTTTGAGCAATTGACTGTATCAAATAATGAAGTGCTACATGATTTATCCTGTGCATCATCCTCTGTTGATAATAATGGTTTAAAAACACTTTTCGATCAGGATTTAATGCCCAATAATATTTGTCCTAGTAAGTCTCAAGCTACCAAATCAATACCTATTAAGTTAATCACTCCAGAGTGTGTTAAACAATCACCTGTTTCTGATTCTTGTACCCCTACTGTCTTAAAACAAGTGTTAGTCCTAGGAGATTCAATCATTAAGCACAGTGACAGGGCGGTATGCAATAGTGACAAGAGAAACCGCACTTGTTTTAGCTTCCGTGGGGCCAGGGTATCTGACATTACCTCCATGATGCCTAAAATTTTACAAAATGCGGGGGAAAATCCATTGGTTATCATACATGCCGGTGTTAATGATATAAACAACACCCCATTTAATCAGTTACAACAGGACTATGTAGCGTTATGTAACCTGTTACTGGATAGGGTATGCTGTGTATGTATATCTGAAATTCTACCTGTCCCGACAGCAACATCTTCCATGACGCAGAAAATCAAAGCCCTAAATGAATGGCTAAGAAAATGGTGTTTTAAGCAGGATATACCCTGTATTACCTACTGAGAATCATTTTCAGATCGTTCTTCCTTGTTTTGCTGGGACAGTTTACATCTCAGTCGTGGGGGTAGTACACTTATGGGGAAAAGTATCACTAAAATCATAAATCATTGTTTAAACTAAAAACAATGTGGGAGAATGGGTCTATTCCCAAGTCACTGAATACTTAGCAAAATATTATTACAACTAAATGTAAATTCCTAGCTTTGAATGCAAGATCTTTAAACCAACTCAAATTAGAAGAACTCGAAGCCAAATGTAAAACTTTAAATATAGGTGTGGTGGGAGTAACAAACTTGGTGGGATGCATCCTCAATTTGGTCCAGAGAAATTCCAGGTTATAAGTTATATCATAAAAACAGATTAGATAAGCAAGGCGGTGGAGTTTGTATGTACATATGAAATGATATTCCTTCTTTTGAAGTGTGTTCTCCTTTTCCTTTGGAAAGTATATGGGCTAAAATCTTATTGAAGGAGCAGTCCTATATAACTATTGGTAACATCTATCGACCTCCATCTGCAAATTCAGATGATACAACTGATATGTTTAAAGAAATTACACATTTTTCAGAATCTCAAGATACTGTAATATTTGGTGACTTTAACCTCCCTCATATTAACTGGGACTCATTCTCAGGACAGTCCTATGTCGAGAAAGGACTAATAGATGTGTTAGTTAGTACTGGATTACAACAACTTGTTACTGAACCCACTCGAGGTCCTAATATTTTGGATCTATTATTTACTAACATAGAGCAACAAATTAGCAATTTACAAATTTGGGATCCACTTGGGACCAGTGATCATTCATCTATTCTTTTTGAAATTCAACAGTTTAAAACTACACAAAGGAAGTTATACTGTACAAAAAATTATAATAAAGCAATTTTTTCTAAAATCAATGAATACTTACAAAACAAGCTGGGAATCTAATCTTCTTAATTGTAATACAAAATCACACTTGCCCCCACAATGCAAAGCATCATGGGCTGCATATGCAAATCACCACAGAATATTATGCTGGTTCAACCTTAAGCAGAAATGTATGGTGCCGAAAGGCCTCTCACACAGTTTGCAAAGGGTGCCAACAGAAGACAGAGACACATGTTTCATCCTACCAGGACTCATCAGTATACCTTGTCTGTTTGACACCCCAATGGAATGAACCAGCTACCCTAAGATGGTCGATCTGGGTTATGTTGTGGTGAACCCAATTAAATCAAAAAACAGTTTAAAAGACAAAGAACCTCTGTGTGCAAGCACTGAGGCAATGGTTACCCCAAAGGGTACAACACAACAAGCTTGGGACTTTTTTAAAAACACTGTACATTATTTGGAAAATACCTTTATTCCATCTAAGAGGAAATTTAATAATAAAGGGAAAAATTCCCCCTTGGTTCAACAAGACAATTAAAAATCAAATGAAAATAAATATTAACTTTTTAGGAAACAATAATATTTCTGTTCCATTTAAAACTATGCTATTACATAAATATAGACTATCTGTGAAAAACTTTAAAAATTCTACTAAATTGGCAAAAAATAAGCTAGAATTTAAACTAGCTCACACAAAAGACTGTCAAAAATCTCTTTTCTCCTATATAAATAGTAAAAAAGGTGTATCAAGGACCACTGGTCCCATTATAACCAATGGCTCTTCTCTATCTGATATAGAAACCTTGAATCTCTTTAATAAGTACTTTTGTTCTGTCTTCTCTCAAAAATCACCTATTAGTACATTTAAAGTTCACCACGTAGATTATCATAGGTTCTATCCAATTGACATTATACAGGCTATCAAAAAACAAAACAAAAAAAATACTAGTCCTTTCCATAGTTTCTGATCGAAACCTCTATAAATATTTATATACCTTTGTCTATTATCTTCAACAAATCCTTACAAGAAAGCATTGTACCAAATGATTGGCGTTCAGCAATAGTTACTCCCATATTTAAAAAAGGCAATAGAGGTTCTGTGCAAAATTATTGTCCAATTAGCCTGACCTCAGTGGCTGGTAAATTAATGGAATGAGTAATGCAGTCTCTAATAGATCAATATTGTAAAAAATTAAGAATTTATGATTCAAATCAGCATGGGTTTACTCCCAAGTATTCCTGCACCACCAATCTGATATCTGTTTACAATAATATAAGTAGTCTACTAGATGTGGGTATCCCTACTGATGTAATTCTTTTGGACTTTAGTAGAGCTTTCGATAAAGTCTCACATGAAAAACTCATTACTAAAATGCACACTCTACTGTAGGTTTGTCACCTGATATTGTCAACTGGACTTTAAACTGGTTGACAAATCATTCTCAGAGAGTCAGAATGAATGATATTTTGTCTGATTCGAGTAATGTGACAAGTGGTGTACCACAGGGGTCGGTCTTGGGACCAACATTGTTTAATCTCTTTATCAGTGACTTACAAACAGGGCCAAATAACTTCATGGTCAAATTTGCAGATGATACTAAATTGGGGGGCAAGGTTAATAATCAAGAAAATATTTCTGCATTAAATAAGGATTTGGAAAAATTAACACTTTGGGCAAATGAAAATCATATGCAGTTTAATCAAGACAAATGTTTAGTAGTGCATTTCGGTGTAAATAATCGGAAAACAATATATTATATAAGCGGACTACCGTCACTCATCAAATTGTGAAAAAGATTTAGGGATATATGTTAATAAACTTACATCAAATGATCACTGTGTTAGAACTGCTTTGCATGACCGATAGACTTTTGAGGCAAATAAAACATACTTTGTTAATCGCACTGAACAATGCCTTATTCCATTGTATAGGCATACATTAGACCATATCTAGACTATGGCTCCCCTTTCTGGAATCCAAACCAAAAAAACACCATAGCAATTCTTGAACAGGTTCAAAGGAGAGTAACTAGAATGATTCCAAGATTAACAAACTTGGATTATCAGAACAGGTTAAAAGCGACTGGTCTCTTCTCTCTTCAAACTAGAAGATTAAGAGGTGATATGCTTATGGCTTTTAATTTAATAAATTCACCAGATCTAATACAAAAATGTGGTCTAACACTCTCTAAAAGGAGACATGTTCTGAGACTGCATAATAAACAGCTTGAAGTAAAAACTTATAAAGCCAGCAAAAGGGGAAACTTTTTTCCAATAAGAGCATCCATTGTATGGAACACCTTGCCACAAGAATTGGTAGAGGCAACTAGTGCCACTGTCTTTAAAAGCAAATTAGATGTTTGGTTGTGGGATAATAGATAAATAATGTCCCACATAGTGTGGGGAACAGTCTTGATGGGCTCTGGCCTTCTTCTGTTCTTTCATACCAAGTAAGTAATGTGTTCCTCACCCCTCCACCATTTGCTGTGTTCTTGCACCTTCCACCTCCTCCCTTCAGACTTCTTCCATCACTGTGGGGGGGGGGGAGGTTCACTTGACCACCTCCTGTCAGAGTGTGTGTGCCTGCACGCCCGCTGCCCCCTTTCAGTAGTTTAAATTAAGTGTAGTGGTTATGTATTCCCTCAGTTTGTCCCAGAGTACCCTCAAACCATCCCTACCAAGGTGTAGCCTGTCTGGTGAAAAGAGTGCTTTGTTTGACCAGGTCTCCTCCAGTCCCCAATACAGATGAACATCTCCCCCTGCATCATTTCCTCAGTCAGTCATTAAAATCCTCTATTCTTCTTTTCCTGGCTGTGGTGGCCCTTGGTACTGGCATCACCTCTGAGAAAGCCAACACACTTCCTTCCTCCCTGCAGATCTTCCCCAACTCCCTGAACCTACTTTGCACTACCCTCAACCTCCTCTCCAACTAGGCCATTGGTTCCCAAATGTATAACTAAATTAGGTTTTACTCCAACCTCCCTTACTACTGCCCTTATTCTTGGGCCCACCTTTCTCAGTTTCATCTCTGGCATACACACCACCATCCTGCTTGCTTTTGGGTACCCTTTCCTTCCCCAGAGAATACCCCTAATTATGGAGTCCCCTATGATTGCTGCCCTTCCATCCTCTGCATCCGAACTCCCTGTCTTTCCTTTCTTACCTTCAGTACTAGCTGCTTCCCCACCTAACTGCTCCCTCTGCACCCTAATGAACTTATCTCCACATCCACAATTTATCCCCTTAACAGTTTTTCCATCTCCCAATCTGCCTCTCCCCTTCTGACTATCTGTATCTGCTTTCAATTTTCCCTCCCTTCTTCCTTTCCTTTCCCTCCTCCATCCTCCACTCTGTTTTCCCTGCCTCCTCTTCCCTGCCCACCCTGATTAGTTCCCTACCCCCTTCCCTGAACTACCATTCTCAACCCTGGCTCAAACCTTAACTCCTACGTCACCTCCTGCTGCCCCCTTCCTCCTTACAGACAGTGGTGCAAATCTATTCAATAAAGACATCCCTTTAGAATTTCCCACCCCGGATGCTACTCTCATATCCCCACCCCTTCCCCTTACCACTTGCCATTCCTCCACCCTGTGATTCTTATTCCTCTGAGGATGAGATACTCCTGCATACTGGGTGCTCCTCTTCACTCCCAACTCCTGCTTGATGCCCTCACTCCCCCGGGCATCACCCCTCTGCCTTTCCCTCTACTGCTCTGCTCCTATGAATTCCCACACCATCCTCCCCAGCTCCCATCTAAGCAGCTTTATTTCAGCCCTTAGCTGCTCCAGGCTCTTACATACAGGACATCCTCCTTTACTCCACATCACCCCCTAGAAAAACTGCTGCCCCACAGCTATTGCAGTTCACCACTCTCCTGCTTCCCATACAAGTACCTAATCCCCCACATCCTTCCAGCTCCTTCCAGCCTCCAGTTATACAGAACCATAAAAAATGATACAATTCAAAAATATATAAATATATTAATATAATATATATACATATTTAATATATATATATATATATATATATATACACACACTTCTATAGGCAAGTTTGTTTTCCCTTTCTGATAGGCTAGTTTTGAGATTTGGGGCCTTTTGCCCCTCAAGCTTCAAAATGAATCTTACTGACTCACAGTTTCAGCTACAGGTAGCACTCTAATTGCAACCAGATAGGCTAATTCTTGGGCATCATTAGCATAAACTCCAGCTCCAGGGCAGCTGAACCCAGCTTGCATAACTGCATTAGTCAAGCATACTAAGGGATCCCCTAGAAGAAAAATATTACTATGCTAAGCATGCTTTCTTCCAGGGGATTCCTCAGTATGCTTACACTTTTGCAGTCAGCCTCCTGTGTTTTGCTGCCCTGGATAAAATGAAATGTATATAAATGATGGAACTGTCATTGGCTCGAGCCACAGTTCAGACTGCTGCAACCTAGTAAGTGATGTGTTCTAAGAAACACTCAGATTCATTATGAAGCCTAACAGGGTAAAGGCCCTCTAACTGGACTACCCTAAGAAAAAACTTCTCTTCAAATAAAATATAAAAACATCAGTCCCTGTAAGCAGGGAAAAACAGCACAAACTGCTTCATACTTTAACAAGTAACAAGTATAACAGACAGGACAGGCAATGACCAGTAGATATGCAGAAACCCTTATCTGGTTCTGGAATGGGAGGCAGAGTGGGAGCTTTAAGCATACTGAGGGATCCCCTGGAAGAAACAAGATTACTATGGTAAGTAATTTTTTCTTCAAACCCCAAGAATCCCTCCATATGCTTAAACTACTGCAGACTATCAAGCAGTACCTTTGGGTACAGAACTTATTTAGGGAAAATTCTGCAGGACTGCAGTGCCAAACCTGGCATCACTTTTGAACTGTATGTCCAAGTAATAGTGTGAACAGTTTTCTATGTGGCTGCTTTACAAATCTCAAGTAAGCAGATATCCCTTGTTGCAGTCACTGATGGGCTGTTTACCAGCTTTGTTATAACAAAACTGTATGCAAGATACTATCCAGTGTGTAAAAGTTCTCTTGGAAGCTGGCTTACCTTTACCCACTTACCCATTGGTTAGGAACAACTGAGTGTATTCAGGCCTAGAAGCCTTGGTGCAGTCAAGGTAGTGGCCGAGTGCCCTCTTGACATCCAGTCTATGCAACTTCCGCTCTCTTGAGCTGGAGTTGGCAGTGAAAAAGACTGGCAGGGTTATGGACTGGTTCAGATGAAAATTCAAGACAACTTTAGGGAGGAATTTCCTACTAGTCCTAAGAACTACCTTATCTCTGTGGAAGATGTAATTCACATCTGTGAACAGGCTTATAACTCACTTACTCACCTAGCTGATGTAAGGGCTACCAGGAAGACAGTCTTCCAGGTAACATACTTTAGTTCTACAGTTGCAATAGTTTCAAATGGGGATTTCATGAGCTATGCTATGCAAATATTTAAGTCCCAAGAAGGAACTGGCTATCTAAGGGTAGGGTGGAGATAAAGGAACTGGCTCTTTAAGGGTAGGGTGGAGATGATGAAAGCCCTTAAAGAACTTCCTAAAAACAGAGTGGGAGGACATAGATATGTCATTGCCAGATGAAACATAAGTTGAAATGGCAGCAAGGTGTACTTTTAAAGTGGAAGGCCTAAGGCCTAGTGAATGCAGGTGCGTCAAGTAGTCCAGTAGGACAGGTAGCCCAGGCTGAGAGGGAGTAACGCTCGTGTTTATGCCAGATAGAAAATCTCTTCCATTTGGAAGCATAGGTTTTCCTGGTTGGGGGATTCTGAGAAACCCTAAGTGTATTTAGGACCACCACAGAGAGTTGCAATATGGCAAACTCCAAGTCTTTAAGAGCCAGGCCTTTATGCGGAGAGACCTGAGGTCGGGATACAGGATCCTGCCCTGTAAGGAGATCAGGAGACTGTGTCTCTGAGGCAGGTGACTAGGCTGTGACACTGTTAGGGCTAGTAGGAGGGAGTACCATGGCTGCCTCGCCCAATCTGGTGCCACCAGAATCATAGTTGCTGGTTGTGCTCTGAGCTTTATGAGGACTCAGAGCAAAAGAGGAAAAGGAGGGATGGCATAAAGAAACCTTCCTGACCAATCCAGTGCCAGGGCATCCACTTGCACTGTCCCTTGAGCCAGAGGCCTGAAACAGAACTGTGACAGCTGGTGGTTGGTTGTGGAAGCAAATAGATCTATCTCTGGCATGCCCCAGCTTCTGAATACTGAGACCAGTACCTGTTTGTTTTGGACCACTCGTGATGGTTCTGGCTGATTTTGTTGAGTGTGTCTGCCAAAACATTGTCCTTCCCTGGCAGGTGGACTGCAGACAGACATCTGCAGGGAACAAAAAATTACTACCCATAGTAATCTCGTTTCTTCCAGGGTATTCTCCAATATTCATAACTCTTGCAGTCAGCCTTTGATGTAGAACTGCCAGGAGAAAGGTCATTAGCATAACATTCTATCATTGGCTTGTGACACTTTTTCAAATGCTGCCCATATCAGCTGCTGCATTCTAGAACACCTCAGATTTCATGGAGATATTTCAGCCATTAATGCTGGATTAGGTATATTTTGCTATATACTAGTTAAAAAAAAAAACAGAAAGCATCTTCCTAATAGAGGCTTATAGGGCTCTATCCAACTATAAAGTAAAAATTTCCAGATCGCTAATTATGCCTCTAAATGCTAATCTTTACCAGAGTCAAGTAGAGAAATTCCAATTACAGTGGGCTAAACAGATCCAGTATTTAGGACTTACAATAACCGCTAATTTGCAACAAATTAAAAAAATGAATTTAGACAACAAAATAGAAATAATTAGACAAGATCTTTAACGATGGGTTCTGTTATACTTGTCCTTACAGGGCAGAGTAAACGTGGTAAAAATGAACATTCTTCAGAGATTGTTTTACCCTCTAAACATGTTAAATTTCTGTCTTCCCCTTGTATGGTTTAAAAAAATTCAACAAATAATCTCTAAATTTCTGTGGAAATCAAAACTGCCTAGAAGATCCTATGTTAAATTACGTGTCCCCAAACAGAAGGGAGGCCTTAATCTGCCAAATTTTTTCCACTATTATTTGGCAAGTCATATAGCTAAATACCTCCAATGGTATCCTTCACCTTTAAGAATGTCAGCGACAGGTACACTTTCAACATGTATACAAATAGAGCGTAACATTATACAGGATACTGGCATCTCCTTCCACAGTTTACTGTTCATTACTCCTAAACTGGGTGCAAAAATATTAAATAATGACCTGCTCTGCATGTCCCTAACAGTTCATGCTCAACTCAGTAGACTTCTAAAGTATAACACTGAAGATATCTCTCAACCATTATGTTCAAATCCAAATTTTACTATAGACAAGAAACATATTAAACTTGCAGATAACACTTCTGTATTAGAAGCCAAGATTACAAATCTGTTAGAGAATGGCAGAGTTAGATCACCGAGGGGAATACTGCAAGTCCTAAATTTGCCTCCTACCCAAACTTTTAAAGGTTTCCAAATCAGACATCTCCTGATAGCTAAGATGGGATCCAGAATCTGGAATGAGGATTGGACTGCTCTCCTTACTGCACTTTGTACATTGGCATGGGAATCCCATGCAGTGTCAAAAATAACAACTGAACTTTATCCACTTGTTTATCCAGATATTCAAGGAAACTCAGAGTTTTGGTCCAAATGTTTTCCAACCACCCAGATCATATGGGACAAGTTGTGGCAAGCTGTATATAAATACTCCTCTAATGACGAGCTATGTTTAATTCAATTCAGTGTGTTACATAATCTGTATTTTACACCGGTCAAACTATAGGCTATGGGTAGGTTGCAAGATACCCAATGCAGCAGATGTGGATTGTCCACAGGTACTTTGTATCATATATTATGGGATTGTCCCACAATTAAATCACTTTGGAATACAATTAAAACACAAACTTGACCCTTTGTTAGGTCTCTAATCCCTTTTTGAACCTGATATTTGTATTTCGGGAGACTATTCTCAAATCCCTGTCCTGGAACGTAGATACGCCATGTCCTTAATCTCATATACTATTAAGCAATTAGTACTGACACACTGGCAAGATTCTCACAATATAGCTTACTCGGAATGGCTCAGCACATTTTTGTATAATTTAAGGATAGAGAAAATGATAACGAGCCTTAGAAACACTCTTCACAGTTTTAATAGAAAATGGGGAAACATTTATGAACTGACTTTGATTTCTCAATAAGATTTATACAGTAAGAACTAGGGCTTAACTTACTAGGTACATATCTACTAGATCCATATTAGTGATGTGTCTAGCTACTTAGGGAGGAGGGAGGGGTTTAAGTTAAAATAAGCTTTGGTTAGTTAGATTATTTTAGATTACTTAGGTAGTATGTAGAGAAAGTTAGTAGTTGTGTTAAGTAGGCCGATGTAACCCTAAGGCCAAGTTGTATTGCTTTTTCCCTTTGCTTCAACATCACTGTAAGACTTGACTGTGATTGTCTGAATGTAATTTTTATAAAACTAATAAAGTATGTTGAATAAAAAAAATAGAAAGCCACTGGACCAGACGGGATCCCAGCAGAGGTATACCTATCTGCTGTACCATTATGCTGCAGATTTCTGACTGTTTTTTAATAATAAATGTGTCTTTGCTAATAGTTACCCTGAAACATGAAGAGGAGCAAATATAGTACCGATACATAAAAAAGGAAGCTTATTAGATCTCGCGATGCATAGGCCTATTAGCCTTTTAGATGCCAATCTAAAAATATTTTCTAGAGCAATCTTAGAAAGGTTAAAGAAAGAAGTGGATAGAACAGGAGGAATATAGCCCTACCAAGTGGGTTTCAGATTCAATTATTCCACAATTTATAATATTTTTGTTCTAAAACATCTCATCAAAAAATATGTTCGACTCAGGAGGCCAAAAACTGTATGCAGTATTCATCGATTATTCTTCTGCTTTTGATATTTCATGAGGAATCCTTTGGGGAATCCTCATGGAGAGAGGTATTGACCAAAATTTAGTTGCAATAATAGCCCACTTCTACACAGATACCTGGCCCAAAATTAGATTGGGGTATACAGTAAGGGACATTTATCAAGTTCTTTTAAAAGTAACTGGTCTAAGCAGGACTGCATGCTTGCCCCTCTCCTTTTCTCTCTCTATTTAGAGAAGATGCTGATGGACTATGAAACAGTTGATTTGGATTCTCCAAAAATTAAAACTACCTCTTGTCCATTATTAGCATATTCTGACAATATTATTTTTTTCTTCACTCAACAAAAAGGGTTTACAGACTAAATTTCATGTATGAAAAGTTGAAGGAGTTAAAATTGAAGAGTAACATTTATTTATTTATAATCTTGGATTACAATACCCTTAAGCACAATCTGCTCTTTTACAAATGCTCCTGCAAATGGGGATACAAACAGGGGAGGTAAAAAAATACATTGTTCCAAAATACAGAAAATTAATACAGTCAAACACAGTTAGTAAACAGCTATAACTGCCAAAGAGACATGACTAAAGGGCAAAAGGTGAAGCAGAGAGAGGAGGGTAAGCAATGGAAACTGGAAAGTTGGGGGAGGAGCCAGAGGCACTGTCAAGCTAAAACGTAGAGGTTAGGGGCTGGGAGAGGGCAGGGGGGCAGGGAGGAGGGTTGGGGTGGAAGAGGCAGCCAGAGGCCTTGTACAAGGTGGGGAGGAGAATGATGTAGTTGAGAGGTGAGGCCAAATGACAGCCAGATAGGCAGGACAATTGCTTGTAAGTAGGGGGAATTAGGCATAACAGTTGCAAGTGCTATCAGAGGTGAGATGCTGGCAGAGCCTGAGTTTGAACGTGCCTAGGTAAGGAAGTGATGATATATCACTGCCAAGTGCATTTAACCAAAGAGGAGCCCTATAGGCAAATGAGCATTGCCCCCCCCAAGATGTCTGGCATCTTGGTACATGGAGAAGCTGGCTGCCAGAGCTTCGCAAGCATATGTTGAGAAGTGCAACGGTGACTGAGCAGGTTTTCCATACCAGGAGGAATGAGGCCTAGAAGTGCTTTTTTGGCTAAAAGATGGGTATAATATTAAATCCTTGCACCAAGCTCAAGCCAGTCTGTCTGGGCATAGAGCTCACATGTGTGGGTGAGACATGCAGCACCAGTGAGTAGCCTGCATGCCTTATTCAGAGCTATGGGTAGTCTCTGGAGGGATGATGAGGATGCTGCACTTTAGATTATCAGACTGTAGCCTACGATGGATAAGACGGAGCTGTGAATATCAAGTCTAAGGGCATTCAGTAGAGCCCTGAGGAACACCAGAGCGAACGGACTGCTGATCAGAGATGACATTGGCTATTTTTACACTTTCAGAGCGGTCTTCCAAATAGCTTTTAAACCAAAGTGTAGAGTCAGCAGAGAGGCCTATGGAGGACAGTTGCCTAAGGAGTACTGAGTGGTGCACAGTATCAAAGGCCTTTGTCAGGTCTATGAAGGTTGTCCCTACTAAAATGCCTTGATACAGAGATTGATGGACAAAGCCAGCGAACTCCAATAGCACCGTGGTGGTGCTATGCCCTTTTTGGAATCCATGTTGCTGTGGGCACTGTAAAGAGTATTTATCAATGTATTCAACTAGTTGATCAGATACAATGCACTCAAGTGCTTTGGATAGTGGAAGGAGGATTGATAAGGGTCTATAATTTAAATGTAGGACCCTGTCCCCACTCTTTATGTACTGGGGTGATGAGGGCAGACTTCCATAATTGCAGGAATTGTGACAGTTGCAGCGACAGGTTGATGATCTTCGAGAAGGGCAGCAGAACTTCATCAAGGGTGAGCACCACAAGTTTGAGATCAAATGAGTCACCACTTAGACGTGATTTCCCTAGCACTTTGCTGAGGTACTTCCTGGCTAATGACAAAGTGTCCATTTTAAAGTAAAAAGGAGAGGGAACTGGAGGATTTTCACTAGGACAGAGAGCACTTATTGGGTCAGTGTCCTGAAAGAAGCCTGGTGGAAATTCACTGCTCAGGTCTGTGAACGCTTTGTTGAAGGTGTTTGCTAAGAGCATCAGGTCCAGGGTGAGGATTCCATCAATGTTGAGCATGGAGGGCGAAACCTTTGATTCTTTCCCAGTGACTTGTTTTATGTTGTTCCAGAAAGAAGCCTGGTTCTATTTCCCCATAGTTGGTGAGCATTTCCTTGTGATGTTTGGATTTTGCCAGTCAAATTTCCCATGTGCAGGCATTTCTGGCTTTCTTATAAGATTGCACAACTGCTCGTTTGTCATGAATAAATCTAAGGCATCCATATTTGGGGGAAAAAAGCAGATGATAACTGGTACGTAGGTAACAAAATTTAAGTTGTATCAAGTTATATATATATTTAGGTGTAGTAGTCCAAGAAAACTGTTACTGGACTTAGCATATGGAAATGTTATTAGAAAGACTGAAAAAAAACAATAGCAGGATTGACCAGATATCATTTTAAATATGGAGGAATGACAATAAAACCTTTGATTCAAGTAGTAAAGGTAAAATTTGAAGCACTGCTCCTATATGGTTCTGACATATGGGAATTAAAAAAAAACACAAATGGATTAATGGCACCATTGTATAAAACTCTTCAAAGTATATTAAGATTAGGCCACTAGTGCCCATCGGCCTATTGGAGGTCCGAATTGGGACTAACAAATCTTAGTGCATCAAATGAAAGTAGAAATCTTAACTACTGGATTAACAAGGATGGAGGACTGCATGTTAGCTAAACAATGTTTAAACGAAAAAAGAACTTTGGCATAACCTTCGGTACAAGACTGGGTACTGGTTTAATACTATAGTTTCCTTATTATAAAAACATAAATGAACTAACCTCAAATGGGCAGTTGGGCAAGGAATAACATTAGGAAAGGGAACATTGTTTAACCAGGAGTAGCACATTAAGCCGAAGCTTGTTTCCAGATGCAACCTGGGAGCACAAGGAAGTTAAGTGACTTGCTTGGGATCACACAGTATGCACCTAGGTGACTGTGGGATTCAAACCCAGGTTTCTAGATCTGCAGCTCAGAGCCTTAACCCACTGCGCTATACTGCCTCCAGACACTGACATATTAAGTTTAAAATATAAAAAAAAATACATCACAAACAAGGTGTGCAGGAATTGGAATAGACTGGATCTGTATTTTATTGTTGAAGCACATTATTCCAATTGGTTCTCACAAAACAACTATTATCATGGTTATAAACCATATCTGGATATTATAACTGACAAAAGTTTAGACTCACTTTTGTGAGCTATAAATTTGAGCAGTTCCACAGTAACATCCTAGCATTTTGATATAAAGAAACAGGCAGTCAGGTGACTGTGACTGTGGTTGTGGGGAAAAGGAAAATAAAATGCATGTCCTGTGGAACTGCAGATAGTACTTGAAGCAAAGGCTATACTGGTTAAGTCCCTTTGTAAGCAACATAGATACTGAGTAGATTAAAAAAACACTTACAAATATCTTCTTGCATACTGAAGATGCTTGGACATTAGACAGAATAGTTAAGTTCTTTCATGACATTAATGAAATAAAGAAAAAAGTATAATAATTGTAAAAATGGGATGTATTCCTTATATTTAACTGTATTTCACTTTTAAAATTTGTATACAAGCTGATATCCTTTTGTGTTTATGCACTCCTTTTGGCTATGAGAAGCACTGATTTGTATGAGTATTCTCTTATTTATTAATATTGTTTTTTAGAAGTGTTGTATTGTGATGTCATGTATAGATGTTTTGTGAAGGCTATTCAGCCATACAATAAACTTGAATAGAATCTGTGGAGAGCCTGCAAGGAAAGGCCCAACCAATAAAAACAGCTACCCAACAATAAAAAGTAATCTAATCTAACCAAACCTCCAAATGGAGGATCCCCCCGGATGTCAGAATCACCTGAAGGAGGGGAAACAATACCCAACTGGGATAAAAAAAAATGGCTATGCCAGGATGAGGCACCTGTATACATGGTTATTCAGCTTGGAGTGCAGAAGCCACTGGTTCTAGAAGGGGAAGCAGGGTGGGTGAGTTATGAATACTGGAGAATACCCTGGAAGAAACACGATTACTATGGTGAGTAATTTGCTCTTCTCACCCCAGGAATTCTCCAATATTCCTAACTCTTGCAGCCTAAGAATTAGTACCTTTGGAGGCAGGTACAGAACATACTTAGGAAACAGACTCCGCAGGACTGCTGTGCCAAACGTGACATCACTTCTGGACTGAGTATCCAGGCTGTAATGCTTTGTAAAGGTGTGTACTGTCCTCCAGGTAGCCGCTTTACAGATTTCCAACAGTAGAACATCCCTGGAAGCTGCTACAGTAGTAGCTGTTCCCCTCATGCAATGGTCCTTCAGTCCTGTTTGGGGCTCCTTCCCAGCTTTTGAGTAGCAAAACTGGATGCACTGAACTATCCAGCGAGAAATGGACCTTTTAGACGCTTGATTTCCTACACTCACATTCCCAAAAGTCAGGAACAGCTACAGTCTGTCCTGCCTATGATCCTTAGTGAGAGTCATATAGTAACTCAGAGCTCTCAATATCAAGACTGTGGAGTCGACGGTTCACTTAAACTAGAATGCTCAGTGAAAAAGACTGGCAAAGTGATGGATTGATTTAAGTGGAAATCAGAAGCCACTTTAGGGAGGAATTTCCTATTTGTTCTCAGAACTACTTTATCCCTATGGCATGAGATGTAGTCTTTTTCAATACACAAAACCTGAAGCTCACTAATCCTTCCAGCAAAAGTAATGGCTAACAGGAGCACTATTTTCCAGGTAACATACTTCAAATGAGCTGAAACCATGGGCTCAAATGTGGGGCCTATTGTCACCGGGTGTGGGTTCAGGATAACACAATTTCAGGCTGACCACTAGTCAGGTGCATAAAAAACGCATGGTTGTGTTTATCATTTTATTTTCATAAAGTAAAATATACAGAAAGCAAAATGGTAAATCAGACAACTGCTTAGCTTGAACAGTTTCTAAAGCTTTTCTTCAGCCTAGCATGAATCAAACAGTGTGAAAGCACACACTACAAGGAGGTCTTTCACCTTCCTCTCTATCTCTCCTCTCTCAGCACTGAGGTAGGGCTTTTTATAAGCTCACTAGAAGCTGGAAAAATGTTCCAGTTTATTTGATTAACAGCAGACACAGCATAAAACCAGCCACTAGGAGCCACTATTGCTCCATAGAAAACAGTTATTTGGCTGCCACCTGAACCACATTATATAACTTGTTTACAACATTGTTAAAGGTCAGTGCTCTTTTAAACTCTCCTGCAGGGTCATATTACCTCATGCTGTCTGCTGCAAAATATCTTAGAAGTGGGCTATTAACATCTAGAAAAAGCAGACAAGTTTTTGTTATTCTTATATTAAGACAGTCCTCTCATTTGTAACTCTACTCTTAGTTTTGTTCTTAGGTTAATATGCACAGAAAGCACTTCAGTACTTAATTTATAACCAGCCAACCAGCATGTTGGGCATTATACAAAATAAACTGCATGGGAAAGGGGTTTCAATTTATCCCAGGGGTGTCCACTATGACAGGGGTCACCCTGTCACAGCCATGAGCTGGGCTATGCAAACATTCAAGTCCCAAGCTAGCACTGGCTCCCTGTGACAGGGGTGCAGGTGGGCCAGACCTTTTTGAAAATAGGGTTGGATGCCATGGAGACACCCTTTCCAGCTGAGATGTAAGCAGATACTGAAGTCAGATGGACCTTCAAAGTAGTGGGCTGCAAGCCCAGGGAGTGCAAATAGGTAAGATAGTCTAGCAGGACTGGAATTCCTGCCTGTGCCGTTACCACATCATTGGTAGAACATGAACCAGACACTCTCTTCCATTTAGAAGCATAGGTTTTCTTAGTACAAGGTTTCCTGTAACCCCTAAAGACATTCGGAACACTTTCTGTGAGATCAAGCCGTCATACTCTTAAATCCTCAAGAGCCATGCCTTGAGCCTGAGGGATCTGAGGTTTGGGTACAGGATCCTCTCTTGGTTGGAGGTTAACAAGTTGTGCCTCAGAGGGAGGTATATAGGCTTTTCCATGGCCATGGAGGGCAGCAGAGCATACCATGGCTACCTGGCCCAATCTGGTGCTATCAAGATTATTGATGCTGGCTGGGATCTGAGTTTGATCAGAACCCTGAGGATCAGGGAAAAGGGAAGGAAAGCATACAGCCATCTCCTTGACCAGTCCAGAGTCAGAGCATCCCAGGGTATCGTACTCTTGGCTGGTGGTCTACAGCAATACTGTTGCAGGTGGTGGTTCTCGTGGGACAGAAAGAGGTCTACCTCTGGGGTACTCCACCTCCTGAACACTACCTCCAACACCTGCCTGTTTAAAGACCATTCATGATGTGCCTGGTTGATCTGACTCAGGGCATCTGCTAGGATGCTGTCATTGCCTGACAGATCAATAGCTTGTAATGAAGCTGTGAGTAAGCCAGCCTCCATATCTTCATTGCCTCTGTGCACAGGGGGTTTAATCCTGTTCCTCCATGTTTATGTAGTATACTGTTGTGGTATTGTCTGTTCTGACCTGTACCACTCTGTCCTGCACCCAACGTTGCAAAGGCCAGCAACGCTAGGAGTATTTTTTAATATGATTTCAGATTGACATCTTTTAGCCAGTAGCTCTTTTACAAAGGTTCCATGTCGAGAAAAGAAAAGAGATACAGTATAGGATTATGAACAGTGGTACAAATAACAATAAATGTATACAAATGGAATAAAATAAAAAGAAAAAAAGAAGGATCAGGTGCAGCCAGAGGCACTGTCGAATCATCAAAGATGCAGGTGATGATCGAAAACAAGATTATATGAGCACTGCATGCCTTCTTTTATCAT
The DNA here is from genome assembly GCA_016271365.2 of Neoceratodus forsteri. Classification (NCBI taxonomy): domain Eukaryota; kingdom Metazoa; phylum Chordata; order Ceratodontiformes; family Ceratodontidae; genus Neoceratodus; species Neoceratodus forsteri. The sequence goes on from CM057459.1 coordinate 285,496,238, forward strand.
TCACCCTGGGAGATAAGTAGGATATTTAGAAGGTATTGGGTAGGAGATAGGAGATGTTGGAGGTGTAAGTCAGGAGAGGGTAATTAGGCAGTTGAACAGAAAAAGCAAGCAGAAGATTGTTAAAGTGTGACAAGGAATAACAGGGAGGGAGGCAGTGGAGCAGGCAAAGGAAAGTGGGTGATACACAATGCTATACTGAAGGGAAGGAGTGAGGGGAGTGTATGTGGCATCTAGAAAGATGGAGGAAAGTGAAGGTTTGCTAGGATATCGGGAGGTAGTGAGGGTGGGCAGCAGTGGGAAAGAAAAGCAGTGGGCAGCAGTGCTTTCGTGTAGAGAGGAGGGTGACGGGTAAGGAGTGGAGGCAGAATAGAGTAGGAGGAGATAACTGAATAGCAGGCTAGGTGAGAGGATTAAATAAGCAATTACAGGTGTCTCTACAGGTTACTGCCCTCAGTTCCAGCAGGTTTATGTGCTGGAGTGACTCTGCACTTGACCAGGTTCCGTGGGTGGTGTGCTCCTGTTGTGAGAATCACTGTCACAATCTCGCTCAGCCGGTCAGCCCTCTACTCCCAAAGTGCCAACCTCTGAGCGTATGATTTGTGTACAGTGAACAGACAAGGTAACCCTCTTGTCTGTTTTGTGGGTTCAAGTCACCTTAGTCTCAAGCTCTGAAGGGATTCAAACTGATAACCTTTTGTTAGCTTACCCAGTTATTAGGCTCAGATAATTCTCTTTGGGGGGCCAGATATCTTTGCCTATGGGCACCCAACCAGGTCTTTCAAATGAACCCTTAGAATTCTATGCAAGACTTTAGAGAACTCTATCCATTTCCCAGTTTGGTATACAATAAGCCCATACACAGTGTTACTATAACCTTTAAAAGCTCCACTTAACATAAAAAGAAATGTCCAGGCACTCCAGCAGTTTCGTTTGTAAAAAAAAATATCTTTACTTTAAAAATATCAAAACAGAACAATAATTACAGAACAAATATATATATATATATATCCCAACACATACAGCCTTAAAACAAACAGGTAAAAAAAGTACAGTCCCTACAATTCATACATTCAGACTGGAATAATCTAATGCCTACTTTCTTTCAGTGCTTTGAGGATCTCCCTTCTCTCAGTCAGAAATATTTTCTTGTGACTCTCCGTCAGGTCCTTTCAGCACTTAAACACACTTCCGAGCCGGCCTTCTCATGAGGTCACTAACTCCGCCTTGGTGTATCAAACTCTATATTTTACAATACAGGGTCTCCAAATAAAATATTAAAAAAAAACATACGAGTTGACATCACTGACTTTCCTCTCCACAGGTTAACTGGTCAGAACTGTTTTTTGCTCTGCTACACATACATCTCAAAAGTTTCTTTGATCTAAGTCACTGTATTCAAAACAAAAATGTATTTGCCTCTTTAATCCCATCTGGACCTTGGAATCTACACCTCAGGTCTTTCTGATGTAATTCAAGGGTTCCCCGGGAAATGTATTTTGATCATTCCAAATCCGTCTGGGTCCTCCCTGGCTCAGACATCAAACCTCTTCAATGTCCATCCTGGCCTCTCTCTGACGCCCCTTCCCACAAGTCCTTCCTGGTAACCATGCAAGTCAAAGGATCTCCCTGAGGGCATGATGAATGGCTAATCTTATTTCCTGGGATGAAGCAAATTGACAAGGTAATTGCACCCAGATCTCTGTAGTTTAAAATACCTCCTGTCCTTTGAACTTATCCCTGGGGGGGTCTTGATGTGTCAGTTTCTTTAAGACAGTAGTTTCCTCAAACTGAGTTTCCCATCACATATTTTATATGTAATAAAAAAAATTAATACAGCACTCGAGCACTCAGAGTTGGCTGTCTACGTGACAATCACCAGTGGAGACTCTTGCTGGAAGGAAACCCTTTCCCTGAGATTGTCTTCTTCCTTCCACCACTGGAGGGCTTGCAGTAATGTCCTTGTTACTGAAACCAACTTTGAGAGAGGGTCTCTCCTTTGGCACCCATGTGCTCAGAGGTGGAACTGTATGTCTTATTTGGAACCTGGAGCCCAGGACTGCACCTGTTGCTGCAGCCATGTGTCCCAGTAGCTACAGGAACTGCCTTGCTGTCTTTGGCTTGTGCAGACCAACGAGCCAGCAATTTGCAGGATATTGCTTACCCTGTCCTGAGGCAGGTAAGCCCTTCCCTTCAGAGCGTCCAGTTCTACCCCTATTAAGTGCAGTACCTGGACTGATCGTAGGACAGACGTCTTGAGATTTATTAGGAACCCTAGGGATTCCAAGAGCTCTTGTGTTACTTGCAAGTGCTTCTTGACCTGCTGCGATGAGTTTCCCACCACCAGCCAATCATCCAAGTAGGGAAAACACTGTGACACCTAATCTTCTTAGGTGTGCCACTACCACTGCTAGGTACTTTGTGAACATCCTTGGAGATGAGGTGAGACCAAACGGTAGTGTTGAAAATTGATAATGACTTGATGGGTGTCTGAACCTGAGGTATTTTCTGTGACACTCCCTAATGGGGATGTGAACACAGACATCTTTTAGGTCCAGGGATGATAACCAATCCCCCTTTTTGCAGGGTTGGTAGAATCATTGCCGAGGTTACCATTTTGAACTTTGGCTTTATTAGGTGCTCGTTTAGTAATCTTATGTCTAGAACAGGCCACCACTCCTCATTTTCCTTTGTGGTCAGGAAGTACCTTGAGTAAAATCCTTTTCTCTTTTGCTGTGGAGGGACAGGTTATCAGCAGCAGATTTTGTACCTCTTTTTCCAACAGCTTTTTTTCTACATTTGAAGCTGGTCTGAACACTGTTGTTCTTAGAGGAGGGAAGGATTTGAAACTCAGGGACAAACCTGGACTCACCACTTCCAAGGCCCACTTGTCTGTGGAAATGTTTTCTCAAGCCTGGATATAGTGAGCTGGCCTGTCCCCTACTGGGGGTGGGGAGGTGGCCTTGGTAAGCAAGTCAGAAAGTCTGCTAGGATTGGAACTGGACCTGACCAGTCTGAGATCTGCGTCTAGACCCCCTTCTGCCCCTTCCTCTTGAGTACCCTCTGCTTGGGGTACTGCTGACACTGGGGGACAGTCTGAGCCTGGTAGAAAAGTCTGCTGTAACTGGCTCTACCCCTGCCTCCCCTTCCATAAAGTCTGGTGGAAGGTGAGGTCCTCTCTTTAGCCGAATTGCTTCTGTAGGTGGCTTTATACTCATCCACCTTCTTTATATAGGCCTCTGTCGTATCTCCAATTAAGGAGTTTTCTACAGGAAAATCCATGGCTTTTGCCAGAGTATCCTGTGTGAGGTTTGTGGCCCCAAGCCATGCAAATCTTCTGAGTGCTATAACAAGGGCCATCCACCTGACAGCAGTGTCGCTGGCATCTGCTGCCGTCTGAAACTGATACTTCGCAGCCTCCAGGCCAAACCTGGCAGTCTTAGCCCAATCAGCTGAGAGGCCAGATACAGCTTTCTCAGACATGGCAAGGGCTGACTGCCACACTGATTTTTGGTACTGTGCAGCATAAGCCTGGTAGTTGGAGGATGTGATGTCAAGTGCACCTATGCCCTGTCACAGGCTGCTGTCTGCAAGACACCTTGATGGTCAGGGTGAGTGAACAAAAACTCAGCCACTTCTCTATCCAGTTCATACTTTTTATCAGACCTCTTATCCGGAGGTGAAACAGAGTTTGGTGTATGCAGAATCATTAAAATATCTTTTTTAAAGAATTTTTTTATGGGGGAGTAACACCTTCTTTGATGGTCTTAGCCCCATAAGTTCAAGATATTTCACCTCCCATTCATCTTCTACTACTTCATTAGTGGCTATGTCTAAGGCACCCACCATTTTCTTCACAAAGGAGAAATGGAAGGAATAGTCCTCTTTGTCCCGGGAGGGGATCCAAAATCTTGATCAGGGGAAATGTCAGATTCTATGGGTTCCCTCTCATCTTCATCATAATTCTCATCCTCTGTGTGCTCTTGGAGTGAGGTTGGAACTGAGGAAGTTATTTGCTGAACCAGGGTTTGAACCAGGGTTTTTGGAACCAGAACTGTTACCAGCCCCTGTAAAGCTTGGATCACTTTAAATGCCTGAGCAATATATTCAGGTGAAAGCAAACAGCTAGGCACCACAGACGTCCCCTTAGGCTTTTCAGCAGGGGGGTTCAGTGTGCTTTGTTTTCTTAATTTTTTTTTGCAAGAACCGGAGATTCAACCAGTTCACCAGTTCTTTTCCTGGTTTATGAAGAACCCTTATCTGGGGTTGTTTTCTTTGGATCCATAGTGTCAGATGCATTTTTTGAGGGTGTAGGCTGGTCAGAGTCTCAGGCACCCTTCTCCAACTATTTATGAAGTTTCTCCCGATGTTTGTAAAGTCTCTTTTGAGGGAAAGACTTGCAAATGTCACATTCAGCAGAGAAATGTTCTTCGCCAAGGCAAACAACACGTAAATCATGTTTGTCAGCCTTTGCGAAGACATCCTCACACTTAGAGCAATCTTTTAAACGCTGGAGACCAGTTTTCTTCTTAGGTTTTACTGACAATTTAAAAAGTAAACCTATGCACAACAAGAAATTTACTGGCAGGGGAAAGAAAAGACTGAGCGTCTGTTGGACTGCTCTCCTCTCCTTGGGTGGGTAGCGGGGTAGTCACGCTTGGCAGCAGCCCCCGGTGGAGACTGGGAGCACTGCATGAGCAGCGCAATAGGGAACCACCAGATAAAGCGGAAATAGCCCCATGACTGGCTGGATGACGGCTGCCGGTCCTCTGACATCACCAAAGCCCTGAAGAAGCCATGTCTGCCTCAGCAGCACCATGAGGCAAAGTAGATTGTGCTACCCCCAGCACCTTCCCCCTCGGAGGAGAGGAACCCATCTGGTGAAGGGCTATGCCAGGTTACCCTGGGGAAGGCTGCCATAAGAGGTCAGAGGTCTCAAGAGGGGTAGTAGGAGGCAAGGTGGGGACCTTGGTAGCTTGATGGAGTGGCAGGTTGTGGAGTACGTACAGGAGAAAATAGATTTAAAAAAAAAGAAGAAATTTAGCAGTTGTGGTTACTTCAGGAACTGAGGAGAGTTCTGATCGGAACTGGGGTCCGGGAAAAAAGAACAGAGATTAGCAGTTCTTTTTTATAAAAAACTAAAACAAATTTAGCTAAAACTTAACAGAGTTTTAGTCAAAAAACTCTTGATTAAACTAACTAAACCTCGGTTCCTCAGCGGTTATCCCAAACCGAGAGAAACTGAGAAAAACCTAAATATCTACTCCTAAACTAGCGGTTTACTGCTCAAACAGAAAATAAAAGCAGCAAATGAAAAATTTCTTGGAAAAATACTTTTATTTTTCAAAGTAACACTCAGGAAAGACTGTCAGGAGAAATCTCCAAGATGTCTTGTCTTGGCAGGCGGAGAAGGACATCTGAGGCATTATAAAACACAGCATCTGATAAAGGCAGCATTAGAAAAAGTGGCATGAGCCAATAATAGGTTCCATCATTAGCACAATGTTCTGGCTCTGGGAAGTTCTACTTCAAAGGCTGACTGCAAGAGTTAGGAATATTGAAGAATTCCTGGGGTAAGAATAAGACAGATTCCACACCTCCATGGCTTCTGTACACAGCAAGTTCGAGCTGGTACCTCCTTGCTTGTTGATGTAGTACACTGTGGTAGTGTTGTCTGTCCTGACTTGCACCATCTTGCTCTTGACCTGAGGAGTGAATGACTGCAGGGCCAGAAAGACAGCCCTGAGCTCTAGGAGGTTGATAAGCAGAAGTGATGCCTGGTGGGACCACATACAACTCACTGTCAGGTCATTCATGTCTGCCCTCATCCCAAGAGGGAGGCATCTGTTGTAAGTATGACAGATGGAGCTTCTTGCCGAAAAGGGATTCCCTCCTCAAGGTTTCCCCTTGTCTTGCCACCACTGCAGTAGGAGATTTTTTGTGACAGGTGTCACAACCCTCCTCAGCAGGTCAGGCCATCTGCTCCCACAGTGCAAACCTCCAAGCACAGTCTTGTGAACAGGAACAGGACTTAAAAGGCTACTTAAAATCGATCAAAATAAATCCCAAGGTCTGGATGGAATTCATCCAAGAATAATTAAAGAACTGGCAGACCTTTTGGCGGAACCCCTGACAGTAATCTTTCAAACCTCACTGAGAAAGGGGATGGTTTTGGAGGCTTGGAGACAGGCAAATGTGGTTCCCATATATAAGAAGGGGAATAAACATGACGAATCCAACTACAGACCCATTAGTCTGACGTCAGTCCTGGGAAAAATATTTGAAGGTATCCTAAAAGAGTATATTATGGAACACATCAAGGAGACAGACTTGATAGACCCTGTCCAGCATGGTTTCACCACTGGAAGGTCCTGCCAGACCAACCTCCTGGAATTTTATGGAAGGGTCAGCAGGGCATTGGGAGAGGGCAGCCTGTGGATGTGGTATATCTACGACTTCTCAAGGCCTTTGATAAGGTCCCTCATGGCCGAGCTCATCGGCGCATCAATATTGTGCCTACCAGGAACAATAACAAAATGGGTGGATGTGTGGCTTACCTCTAGAAACAATCAGTCAACATAAATGGGCCAACTCAGCATGGGCGAGTAATGACGGATTCCCCAGGATCTGTCTTGGGGCCTTGTTTATTCAATATATACATAGCCTCATTGAAGGTCAATAATGGGGTTTGAGTTTCCAAGTTTGCTGATGACATCAGGGTTGGATTTCCAATTAATAACCAAAACGACGCTATAGCACTACAAGAGGCATTGGACACACTGGAACTTTCGGCAGTAGAGAAAAAACTAACGTTTAATGTAGACAAGTGTTGTGTTATGCATTTTGGGAAGGCAAACAAGCAGTTACCCTATATACTTGGTGGTAAAATACTTAGTATTGTCAAACAATAGAGTGACTTGGGAATTACGATTACGAATGACCTATCATGTAAGACACACTGTAATGCAGTTATTAAAAAATGAGCAGTATTTTACACTGTATCAACAAGCATATTACATCAAGAAGTAGGGATGTTCTCCTGCCCCTGTATACGTCATTGGTGAGGCCTCACCTGGATTACTGTGCGCAGTTCTGGTCACTCATGGGTAAGACTGAAATAGTGGCACTCAAGAGAGTCCAAAGGAGAGCCACCAGATATATACAAGAGGTCAAAGGCTTAGAGTACACAACAAGGTTAAACACTTTAGGTCTGTACTCCTTGGAATATAGATGCTTAAGGGGAGATATGTGTTTAATATATAAAGCAACTATCAATCCAGATTTATGGGAACTACTTGGCTTGAAATACAGGGAACCTATATATAATACCAGATCTCAGCCACTACAACTATTTGTTGAATGTCCAAAAACGAATAAAAGGAAATCCTGGCTCACGCTGTGGGCCACCAATATTTGGAATAAATTACCCTTAGAGGTAGTAGCTAGTGATACTGTGAACACATTTAAAAACAGATTGGATAGCTTTCTATTTAAATACAATATCCGGGGTTACTAACTAAATGGCGAGCAAAAGGACTAACGTCTATATGGCTTTGTATTTACCTATGAGACCTATGAGAACAGGGTAACCCTCCTGTCTGTTTTGTGGGTTCAAATCAAACTTTGGTCTCAAGTTCTGGAGGGATTCAAACTGTGAACTTCTTGCTAGCGTAGCCAATGTACAGGCTCAGATAATTCTGCTCTTCGGGGGGGGCAGATATCTTTCTCTCCTACGGGCACCTAACCAGGTGTACAAAATGAACCCTTAAAAACTCTATAAAACCTCAGAATAAACTCTTACCTTTTCCCAGTTTGGCATTACCAGTAAGCTTTGCACAGAGTCAACTTTAACCATATATGCTTCACTTGTCAAATAAAGAATTTCAAAGGCACACCAAGTAGTCTCTAAAAATGAGATGTTTACTTAATAATAGATAAAACTGTAAAATGTCAATACAGAACCATATATCACAAAACATGCACTCACTTAAAAGAATAAGGTTTTAAATACAAACAAAATCTCCTACCACAATACCGTTAGACTTGTCTAATCTAATGTATTCTTATCTCCTTCCAGTGCTGATGTTGCTTTTTTCAGAGTCCAAACATGAGTGTGTCTAGGTCAGTCACACCATAGTTAAAAAACTGTCTCTGACTCTTTCTCCTCCATTATGTCACCCAGCTCCTTCTCTGTTTATTAAAAATTATACACCCAGGATGTCTCATTGTTCAGAAGGTAAATTTAATAGGTGACATCAGCAAAACTTTGTTTCCTCATGTGACTTCCCAATCAAGTCTGTAATTTTCCAATTTCTTTCTTTCATCCATGAGCAGCATCCTGCTCTTCAAAAAGACATGAAAGAACTTTTTATGACTCTCTGTCTCTCTGCTAGTTCTCACTGAGGTGTAATATTCTTTTGACATCAGCTGCAGTTAACTGACCTTCCTGAGGACACCATAAAATGGATATTTCAGGGCTTAGCTACAAACAACCCATATCCTAAATAAGGCTATAAAATGCAAGTTCTTAGAAGTTAATCTTATCACAGAGATCTGCTGTTTAACATATATCCTGTCCTGTTAGAACTGAAACCTGGGGGTGTTGGTTATCCAGGCACAGCATTTCTCATGACAATCACACTACATTTTTTTATATTCCAAAAAGCATAGATTAATCAGAACCAGCTGTCCAAGTGTCACAATTAGCATCAATTTGGAGAGAGAGGATCTCTCATCTGGGACCAAAGAGACCTTAAATGGAACTGAATGTCCCTCATTTGAAATCTGGAAGCTGGTACCACAGCTGTGGCTGCTGCCATGTGGCCCAGGAGCTGTAGGAAGTGCCTGGCTGGTCTGGGTCTGGGTCTGTTTAGTTCAAAAGAGCCTGCCAGCTCCAGGATGTTGTTCACCATGTCCTAAGGGAGGAAGACCCTCCCCTGCAAGAATCCCAATTCTATTACATCTGAACAGATTAAACTGGGGATTTCTGGGCATTTACCAGGAATCCCAAAGACTTAAAGGTGCTCTGAGTGGGAGCCAGAGTCCCTGGTGTGTTTTGGGGGGGGGGGGGGGGGGAACTATCCCACGACTAGCTAGTCCAGGTAAGGGAACACTGTGACCCCTTGCCACCTTAAATGTGCTAACACCACAGACAGGCATTTGGTGAATGCCCTGGGAGCGGAAGCTAGGCCAAAGGGCATAGCCGAAAACTAGTAGTGGCCTGAAGGCAGTCTGAACCTCAGGTACTTTCTGTGGCTGGGTCTGATGGAGATGTGGAAGTAGGCATATCTGAGGTCCAAAGATGCCAGCAGTTCCTCTGCTGGAGAGTTGGAATGATCATGGTCAGAGTGACCATCTTGAACGTTGGCTTTGTCAAATGTTTGTTCAGAAGTCTGAGATCTAGAATGGGTTCCCAATCCCCATTTTTCTTTTGGGTGAAGACGTATCTGGAGTAGAAACCTTTTCCCCTCTGAGACAGGGGAACAGGCTCCACTGCTTTGATAAGCAACAAGCTGGTAACTTTGGACTCTGACAGAGCCCTTTCTGCTTGGGTTGCAAGGGTGAAAAGTCTGCTTCTCAGCATGGGAAGCATTCTGAAACTTAGGGACAGGCCCTGGTCCACTACCTCCAAGACCCACTTGTCTGTGGTGATGGCTTGCCATGCTTGGAGGAAGTAAGCCAGCCTGCCACCCACAGGGAGGAGGGAGATGACCGGAGCAGACATGTCACGGGTTCTGCTTAGGCTGGGACTTGGTCGGAGGTGCTGGCTCAGACCTTCTTACAGTTCTTCTACCCCTCCCTCTGAAGTACCCCCTGGATTTCTGACAGTCTGGCAATGCTTGGGCTTAAAAGAAAGAGCTGGTGTAGGAACCCCTACATCTGCCTCCCCAGCCTGGGCCTTGTAAGATATGGAGGGCTTGTCCCAGGCTGATTTGCTTCTATAAGTGGTCTTGTATTCCTCTATCTTTTTCATACAGGCCTCAGTCTTGTCCCAAAAGAGAGAATTATTCTCACAGGGAAAATCCATGGCCTTAGTCTGGGTGTCCTGGGACAGGTTAGTAGCCCTGAGTCAGACAAACTGTCTCAGACACAGTGAGGGCCATAAGTCAACCAGCTGTATCGCGGGCATCTACTGCCATATGGAACTGGTACTCAGCAGCATCTAAGGCTGTCCTGGCTGTCTCAGCCAGATCCACTGCCATGTCCCCAGAGACCTTGTCAGACATGACCAAGAGGGTCGACCACAGGGCCTTCTAGTACTGTGCTATATATATATGCCATGTAGATGGCTTGCTGAGAAAAAAGGAAGCTGCCAAGTATCCCTTCTTCTCCATGCGATCCAGTTTCCTGGAATCCTTGTCAGGTGACTGGGAAGATAAAGGCACCCTGGTCTTATTACAGGCAGTCGCCTGTACACACCCCTCATGGTTTGGATGAACAAACAAGAATTCAGCATTAGCCCTGTCCAGCTGATATTTCTTGTCAATTTTCCTGTCCACCGCTGAGATAGTAGTGGGGGTTTGCAGGATCTTTAAGGTAGCCTTTAAGTGTATTGGAAGCAAAAGTCTCTTTGTGGGGGTGAGACCCATCATGTCAAAAAAAGTCTACTTCCTCCTCATCCTCCACTGTTTCCTGAATGGATAGATTGAAGGTATCTGCCATCTGCCTCATAAATGAATTGTGAAAGAAGTAATCTTCATGTCCCCCTAGTCCTCCTGCTCTTCCTCTGGTTCATCATGCATAAACACTGGTTCCTGACTGGAGGGAATGGAAGGAGGACCTGTGGGAACTGGAGGGGGGTACCAGGGGACAGACAGCCTGGAGGGCCTGAAAGATCTGCAAGGCCTTGGCAATGTCCTCTGCAGAGGGCACAGTCAGTCCGTTAGCTGAGAGCTCCTTTGCCTTTTCAGCAGGAGGTGAAGCGACAAGTTTTTCCTTCTGTTTTCTTTTTACAGGAACTGGTTCGGCAGCCAGTTTCACTAGCCTCTTGGATTTTGAGACATCAGCCTTTTCCGTGGACTTGGGGTCCACCGGCTCCTTGGATTTGTCCTTTTTGGTATGCAAGGAAGAGGAGGAGGTCTCTTCAGTGGGCTTAGGAGAGGAAGAAGAAGGGAAAGCCATCTCTTAAAGCATTTTTTCCCCCTCTTTTTTAATGTTTTAGAACAAAACATTTTACAGACTTCACAAATGGTAAAAATATGGCTAGGACTAAGACACACCAAACCATGATTGTGCCTATTAGCCTTGGCAATGATCTGACCACACTTGATACGGTTTTTAATACCAGTCATCCTGTTTTTTTTTTTTCTTGGTGTCTCAGACATGCCAAATGTTAGATCATGAAGGGAAAACACTAAACAGGAAAAAATAAGTTAGCAGTCAGTTCCCCAAACTGCAGAAAAATGTACCAATACAAACAAGTGGTCGATTCCCTGACAGGATTTTAAATGCAGGGAAGCCCAGAAACCACTCGGTTCCTGAACAGAAAAGGAACCGCAGTTAAAAATGCACCAAACGAAAAACTAAAAACAGGAACCGGAATGCTAGTGTTTTTAAAAGTAAAGTGCGGTGAAAAAAATACTGAGTAGACAGTTCCCTGGAACCACTGAGGAGCTGCAAAAAATATAAATACCAACTAAACTAATCTGGACAATATATAAATAGGGGCAGCAACTGATAAATGTAAATTACGTACCTACCGTAATTCTTGAGCTTCCTGTATATCTTCACCTTTCATCACTGGTGGGTACCAGCCAGAGGCGAAGGACCCCACAGGAAGTTTTGCTTAAAAAAGCTTAACTGCTTTAAGGGGGAGGGATGGCACCACCCTCGAGGCCGACGAACTGCATGGCACTCACGGATTAGCCAGTAACCAGCATCATTCCTTCCACGCTCTCAGTTCTGCTCACCAGAGAGGAAAGTAGATAAGAGAAAAAAAAGAGGAGCGTGGGCAAGGAAGCCCAAAGGGATTGTAAAAGGAAAGGATATGAACTGAAAAAGGAATAAGCCGACAGGAAAGGATAGGTGATTTTTTAGTTATTTTTTTATTGAGCCTAACAGGGTGTGGACTGGGGCCAAAACCTCTGGCCGAACCCAAAAAGGAGGAAGAAGAAGAAGGAAAGAAAGAAAGAGAGAGAGAGAAAGAAAGAAAGAAAAACAGAGAGAGAGTGAAAGAGAGAGAGAGAGAAGAAGGCGAGTGGGAAGATAATAAAATCACTACTCCCTCACAGTCTTTCCCTGAGTTGCTCGATCTGGCCCCTGAGATGAGAAACCATAGTGTTTCCCATGCAGAGAAACTGAACTTAGGAGAGAGAGAGCTTCTCTCGCAAGAAAAGAGGAGAATAATGCCAGCAAAGCTTGGTCCCACTAGGGGAGAACTAGGCCTTATTCTCCCCCTCCCAGTGTCTGGCTGGGGGGGTTGTAAAAGGAGACCCATATATAATCCCCCCTTCCCTGACTTCATCTTAGTTTAAGTCCAAAGGACTCAAGGTAGCAAGGGACCCTGTATCCCATACCACCGAGCAGGAGATCTAATGAGATAGGACCCTTTAGGTGTCCTGATCTTGATGTCTTAAGAATTTAACCACTAGCAGTGGGCTTCCTGAGAGGCCTACTGCTGAGGGTAGAAAGGAAGACATACAGAGTCCCCGGCGTCACAACTCTGACAGAGGACCAGGGAGTATCCCACAGAGGTGGGGTATTTACAGCAGAGTCACCCCCGGCAATGCCCAAGAAGGTACCTTAGGGAACCAAGGAAAGGGCCAGAGCCCCCCACTTGCTCCCCCCAAGGTGGGCCACTATTGCTTCCAGGAGGTGGCAGAGAACCCAGTGGTACCAGTGGGACTGAGCCCACAATTGGCCTCAACTGGGGAGGGAGGAAACAGGGAGGAGGCACTGCTCTGAGGCTGAGGCCCATGAGAAGGAAGGGGGGTTGGAAGCAGTGAAGAATGGTGAAGATATAAAGGAAGATCAAGAATTACAGTAGGTACATACTTTACATATCTTCCCTGTATCAATCTTCACCATTCATCACTGATGGATGAGTATCAAGTCCACAAAGTGAACTAGTACCTCCCTGAAGGCTGGAATGCCTTCAGCCTCTCATGGAGAGACACGAGGGGCGAGGGCCCATAACAGGTCTAGGTAGATCCACCTCCTATTGTGAGTCAGAACAGGCCTCCTGTCCCACAGGAGAGGGAGGGTGACCAGACAGTGCCCACCTGAATAGGTAAGGAAAAACCGGGCCACCTGGAAAGGCGAGGCAGTCACCCTATGCCGGGCTAGAGGTAACAACCGAGATAAGCGAAGCCGTGCTGTCTGCCTAATGCAGACCACCAATCCCATCAGTCTGGAAGCTACAGCATTGGCATCATACGACACCCGTGCTTGGTGTCATGCTAGCTACGGACCCCTCGTGGAGATGACAATGGCCTGCCTGGTCACCTCACAATAAGGCAAGGCTGCAAGGAAGGAACCCACTGCAGCCCACAGGCACCTTACATAGGTTGCCATGTATGCCTGATGTGCAGCTATGGTTGTCAGGAGATGCACTAGGGCAAACGCCCTCCTGAAACAATGATCGAACTCTGCAGAGTCTGTATCTGGAGGACGGTCTCCTGAAAGGTGCAGACGTCCAAAAGCGGTGTCCAGCCACTTTGGACCCAAAGAGGGGTGGAGCAAGGACCATGGAGACACTGTGTGGACACAATACCAACGTTGGCAGTCCCCTGTGGCAAGAGAAGAGGAGGAGGCGGAGACTGCCAGCTGCTGTACGACTCTTCCGCAAAGGGTCGCGGCCAAGGAGGGATCACAAGAGCCTCCAGGCTGTATTATCCCAGGAATACACGAGTCACATGCTCAGTATTGCGGCTTTGAGAGGGGGAAAGGTTGAGCTCCACCATCTTCACTGCCAGGAACCGCTGATATGCAGTGAAATCAGTATCTGCAGAGTGGTAAAAGGGGGGTTCCTCTTCCTCCAAGGAGGAAGCCGACAAAGCAGAGGGGCTCAGCATAGGGAACGACGGAGCCGTATCAGGATGAGAAAACTCTTTCTTATTCATGGCCCTATAGAATTGAGGAAACAAATCCACCACAGTCCGATAATCTTCCCAGGTGAGGGGTCCAAATGGACCAGAGAGACCTGGGAGAAGGGGAAGAGGATGCAAAGTGGATCCAGGCTGGGAAGTATTGTCCAGTGGGATTTGATTTGCTCCACTAGGATCAGGGGCATGAAAGGAAGACCCCTCAACTGTGGGGGAAAGCGTTGCCCAGAGTCCCCCTGCTGTTGAAACACCCCAAAGCCAGCAGGGGGGACCCTATGGGGGAGACCCCTGGTGTGGAGACCAGAGCCCAGCACACCAAACAGGAAGGCCTCAGTCCACAGCTGATGCAGGACTCCATTCCCCAGCAGAACAAGGAGTGGCTGGACCCACACTCTGGCTCTGCCCATGGGCAGCCAAACCTCACCGGGCAGAACGAGGTGAGACCCAACCACCTCAACCTCCTCATGGAGGACAGGGACCTGACCCTCAAGTGGGGTCTAGTGGCCATCGACCTAAGAAAAGGAGGCAGAGAGAAGCCAGCACCAGATTGGCCTCCAACTGTCCCCACTCTGAAGCAGCAAAGAGATGGGATCCGGTGGCCAGGTCCTCCTCTCTGACATGCCCAAAAGTGGCACCCAAAATGGCACCAGACCCCTCCAAGACACCAACTGTGGAGCCAACCCCCAACTTGGCGCTGACCACAGCACCAACTACCACGGCACAGACATCCTTTGTGGCACCAACATCGGAGCTGGCATCGACTCCAGCACCAACACTGGGAATGACGTTGTCCCCGACACTGTTGACTGACGCAGCACTGACTGACATCAGTGCCATCCCCAGGCACAATGCCACAAGCAGTGTCACAGAACGGCACTGGAGTCCCCATCAGCACTGACAGTGGCCCCGAGAGAGACTTGGGTGGCATCAAGCTCAGTATCAACATCCAGGTCAGTCTCTCTATAAGACCCTGAATGCAGTTCAGTGGGCGATCACTCCAAAGAGCTAGGTAGCCATTCTGAACCCTCCGAGTCACTCCCCGAATTGGAGGGGGAAACAACAGAGATGCCAAGTGAAGTAACACCTGTCACCCTGCCAGTCCTGGCACTGAGAATGGTGTCAGAAAGGGACTCTGCGGAAGCAGGAGGAGGGTCCCACTCACTGATCCCAGACCTGAGGTCAGGAACAGAGGCCACCCCCTGAAGGGACCTCTGGTAAAGGCCCTGTGTGTAGCTGAGGCTTCGACACTGGGGTCTAGGCCTGGAGTGGCCTGTAGCCAGCCCCCCAGAGGATGACCACATCCTTGACTACTCTCCTAGATGCTGGAGCGCAGCAGTATGCAAGCTGTCAGCAGCCTGCTCTCCGCCAATGCATGTAGCCATGGGGGAGGCCCAGAGGGCTAGGCCTAAAGAGACCTTACCTTGGCAGCCAGAGTGCATTACTTGTCTTCAAAAGTTAGGGGGGGGTCATGTTCCAACCTTGCATGTGCGCAGTTCTAAGGTGCGGAAGTCCATACTGAAGCAGGTATCGCATCTGTCCATGTTGTCATCTGGTCCCAGGCAGGTGAAGCACTGATCATGCGGGTCCGTAGCGGTAAAGCGACCTCTGTAGGGGCACCGACACATTGGGGAGGTCCCCAGCTTCAAGGATTTATGCCCCAAACCCAACAGGACTCTGTCGCGAAGAACAAAATTATATAAAAAGGAAAAGCTCGACGCCAAACTGATCAAAACAGTGTCTAAAACGGTAACAAGCAGAACAACATTTTTTTTTCCAGAGTGACACAGTTAAATGAACACTGTTCCATGAGCACCTGCTACCTGGACGGCAGGAACAGCAAAACTGAGGGAGTAGAAGGGACGGTGTCGGTTATGGCCAACCTGCGAGCGCCAGACAATGCGTCGGCCTCAAGGGCAGTGCCATCCTCAACATTATTCCTCCCTCTTAAAGCAGTTGCTTTTAGCAAAGCTTCATGGGGTCCCAGCCCGCTGGTACCACCAGTGATGAATGGTGAAGATCGATACAGGGAAGACAGTACAGTTACATAAAAACTTACCGTAACAGTAGATCTTCAAGAAGAGCTCTTGCAGCAGGTTACACCATTAGGACTGAAGCCAGCAAGTGCCAGGACCAAACGGAAGCCTTCTAGCTAGCAGTCTATTGCGCGGGACTGCCCCCTGATATCAGACCGCCACTGATGTTCGCCTATGGTATAAAAAAGGGCGGTCCACCAGCACCACCTCAGTTCTCTCACCAGAGACTCCAACAAGCACAGTGAATGGAGAACCAAGGTGTCCTTTTGAAACCAAGGAAACTGAAAAGTGATGGAGAAGCAGTCATCAGGGGGACGGAGGAAGGGAAAGCAGCACCTGCTGCAAGAGCTCCTTTCGAAGATAGTACAGTTGCATAAGAACTTACCACAAAGGTAGATCTTCGAGAGCATCTCTTGCAGCAGCTCATAACAGGTGGGATATCAGCCGCAGGCATCATTTCCTCTGGATGACGTCTCAGTAATTGACCCTGGGACCTCCTCCAAACATTACCACATGGTGTCTGTATGGCATGTATAAAAGTGGGAGGGTCCCAGCTTTTCCTCAGTTCTTTTCCATCCTGATGACCGAATGAGAAACAATTTCTCAGGCCTCCAATGGGAACTGAGGAGGGAAATAAGGCAGCAGCTCATGGAGTCATAAAAGGACAGCAGCAAGGAACCCTTCTGAAGTAACAGTAAGGGGGAAGGTGGGTGGGGCTGCATGACCTTCTGCAAGAGATAATCTCGAAGATCTACTGTTACGGTAAGTTCTTAGCAACTGTACTATCTTCTTTGAGACAATCTCTTGCAGCATGTCAAAACACATGGGAAGATTTCCAAGCAGTTAGTATGCCAATGGGAGAAGGAAGTGAACAATCAAGTCATAGGACAGGAGTCCTTGTTAAACGGCCTATCCAAAAGCAGTTAGTTTCTTGGAAGCGATGTCTAGACTGTAATGTTTCATGAATATATGTACAGTAGACTATGTGGCGGCCTCGAAGATTTTTAAGGGAGAGACGCCCCAGAAACACACCATGGAGGCAGCCATGCCTCTGGTAAAATGGGGTTTTACAACCCCAGTGAGAGGTTTGTCATATTTTTTTGTAAATGAGATGCAGCTGGCCAACCATGTGGACAAGCACTGCTTTGACACTTAAACGCCCTGACTTCCAGGTGAGAAAGAAACAAAAAGTTGCTCAGTTTTTTCACAACTCTGAGGTGCCGAGAAGATAAAGATTCAATGTCAATGACTCAGGACCTCCTTTAATCTTGATCTGCCCCCCCATCATCCCCTTGTCTCTCAGTCACACACCCCAACCTCCACCATTTTCATCTAGTTCAACACCATGCTGTCTTAATTGCAGGGGGGCCTATCAGCTTTCCCCTATCAGGTTACCAAGGGTGCTGTACACGCTGCTGCCTCCCCCTCATCAGTTTAAATTGATGTTGTTCCCCATTAATTCTTCCAGCTTGCCCTCCAGGATCCTTGCACCCTGCCTACTAAGATGTGACCTGTTCAAGCTGGTGACCCAAGTTCATGCCCCGAGCCTGGGACATTAGGAGTGGAGACTGGCAGGGAGGGTATAGGGTGTCTGCTGGACGCTTTCCTCCAAGAGGGGTGGGGTGGGTCTGCAATGCTCTGGAGTGACCCCCGGCAGTGATGCTTGATGTGGCATGGGTGCACACGCGCTATCTGTGCATCATGCTGGGAGGGACACTAGATGCCCCCACTGTGGGTGGGATGGTGGGGACCGAAAACTGGAAAACTCCCCCTGATCAGCTGGATGATGGCTGCCGGGAGCCCTGTAGCCATGATGAGCTGACAGGATACGTCAATGTGTCTATGAGCACTTCTCCCCTGGAGGGGAGGGACCCATGCAACGAAGGGTTATATTAGGTTACCTGGGGACCACCAACACAGGACAGCGGATGGCAACTGGGGGCATCGTGGCGGTGGAGAATGTGTGGGCCGAAGGAGTGGCCAGTTGGGGGGTCCGGGAGAAGCAGTGCACAAGGACCCTTGTTATCACTGGTTCCGCCCAATCGAACAACAAACCCGTACACCTCCTTTTCACACCACCCCATTAACCATCCATTAAATTCCTCCATTCTTACCTTCTTTGCCATATTAGTGCTCAGGACCAGAAGTAATTCCAAGAAGGCTACCATCCTCCCTGCCTCACTGTAAAATTCTCTCAATTTCCCTGAACCTCTCTTGCTCCTTCCTCCCCTCACATCCTTAAGGTCATTCATCCACAGCTGCACTACATTGTGAGGTCTCCCTCCCAAATCCATGGACTGTGTTATCAGTGATGCCATTCTTCCTGCCATCATCCCTGACATAGTCTACCCTCCTGCAACTTGTCCTTTACTCTTTCCCTTCCCATCTTACCTCCTTCACAACGGAATCTCTCAAGATTACTACCCTCTCTCCTCCATCCAGGGCCCTCCCACCTGTCTATCCATCCTGCTTTCCACTCCCACCTACCTCCCCTTTCCCCTTTTGTATTCAAGACCTTCATAAAGATCCTTGGAGCAGAAGCCAGGCCAAGGGGGGGCGAGCCTGGTACTGAAAATGTTGACCTTGGGGGGCAGTAAAGACGATGACCCCAAGGGAATGTAGCAGTATGGGAAATCCAGCACAGAACTCCAACAGGGATGTCAAATAATCAATCAAAGCCATTTTGCAAGTTGTACAGGAGTTGAACAAAAAGATGGAAGTCTAACTCCATATTTATCCTCTTAGACACCAGGGTTGAATTAGCCACCAGAGAGACAAAATCAGCTTCAGAGACTGTAGCTGAATCCGTTACTGTGGTGGCCAGCATACTTAGAGACCAAGATATTCTACTAAAAGCTTGAGCACCTTGGGAATGGGGCTCGGCCTATGAATACTCAGCTTAGTAGAGTACCCGAAGGGCTAGAGAGCTCAAACTCAGTAAAGTCTGTCACCTTTTCAGACACTACTAAATTTCAATTTAACTGGCCTCAATAATAAAGTATATCATATCACATTACAGAAACGACCTATCAGTCTCGACTTGCCATGGACTTTGCTGGTGATGACATTTTTTAATTTTTATTTTATTTTAGTCTTTGGTAACCAAGTATGTTATTCCTATAAGGGGACAATATTTACAATAAGTAAAGACTAAGGGACACTTGAATCCAGTGGATGGAATATTATTTCATAGTGTATACTTGGCCCTCGTACTGTATGGATTTCCATCTCAACTGAAATGTTGTACCAAAGTTCAAATGTCATGGAATATTTTTGTACCCTTCTGTGGTACAGCAGCATTCCAGCTGATTGGAAACCCTCGTGGCACCCGGTGTTTCACATGGCACTGCCGTGTACACAACAATAAGTGCATGTCTGAACTGAAACTGCCAGCATGTTCATTGCTGCTGCAGAGCACTGTGAGACCGGTGGTGCTGAGGGTTGAGGCGCTGGACGCCACACTTCACACCATGCTGGCAACCTGGGTTCGGGAATGGACTCAGGGCACTTGGGGTCATCAGGGGAAGGAGAGGATTGAGCATCCGGAGCACTCCTCTCCTCGGATTGGTTGGGGAGCTTGCCTCGCTCTGTAGCAGCCCCTGGTGGAGACCAGGAACACTACAGAGCAGAGCTACAATTGGGCCAAGACAGAACATGGCATCTTGAGCAACTGGATGATGGCCGCCCAGGCCCTCGCCGCCACAAAGCCCCCAGACAGCTGAGACAGACCTCAGCAGCGCCCAGAGCCTAGAAGAAAAAATTACTTACCACAGTAATCTTAATTCTTCTAATGGAGCCTTGCTGTATTCTGACTATATGCAGTTAGCCTTCCCAGCTGAACTGCCCCAGAGATGATAGAGTTAACTCTATGCAAACACTGAGCTCGAACTCAGTTTTCAAACCCCTGTCCCTGGTTCATTCTATGTAACCAACAGATTCTTACGAGCACTAAAAAAAGTGGCTACCAAACTATATTAAATAACATAGAACATTACCAAAAACTAAGTCAAATGACTAATAACCCAACAATGGGGCATTAATTTATTTTATTTATTTAGTTTTTGTTGACCAGATAAGTACACTAGACAAATTCTGCCTATTTCCAGGCACGGCCCGGGGGAAGGAGATACAGATGAATGCCAACTGAGCTTACACCAGATTAAGCTGTTGGTGGTATTTTTTTTTTAGTGAATGGGGGGAGATTTTGGCATATAAGAAGACTCGAGTCAAAGATGCCAAAGAAAATGCCAACCCAGTGGTGCAGTACTTAAAAAAGAACAGCTGTAATGCAGTGTCCCCCTTCAGGTTCTGGTAGGAGAAGCAGGGAGGGAGGTCAGAATACATCAAAACTCCATTAGAAGAAACAAGATTATTGTGTATTTTTTTCTTCAAACATGAAGTCTTGCTGTATTCTGACTATATGCAGACTACTAAGCAGTGTCCCATGGAGGTGGGCACAGAACCTATTTAGGAAATAGACTCTGCAGTACTGCTGTGCCAAACCTGGCATCACTCATGGCCTGGGTGTCCAGGCAGTAGTGTTAATGAATGTGTGAACAGTTTTCCAGGTAGCTGCTTTGCAAATTTCGAGCAGGGGATATCTCTGGCAGCTGCAACAGCTGCAGCTGTGCCCCTGGTAGAGTGAGCTGGTGGCTCTTTGCCCAGTTTGCCATAGCAGAACTGAATGCAAGACACAATCCACCAAGCAATGGTCCTCTTGGTGGCTGATTTGCCCTTTCCCACTTCTTCAGAGGTGAGGAACAGCTGAGTACACTCATTCCTATCGGCCTTTGTCTGATCCAGATAGTAGCTAATAGCCCTCTTCACATCCAGGCTATGCAGTCTGCATTCTCCTGAACTAGAATGTTCAGTGATGAAGACAGGTAATGTCATGGACTGATTCAGGTGAAAGTCAGAGACCACCTTTGGAAGAAATTTCCTGTTCGTCCTAAGGACGACCTTGTCTCTATGGAGTGCTATGTAGGTGGGCTCTACTGACAAGGCCTGTAGCTTACTAATCCTCCTTGCAGAGGTTATGGCTACCAGAAAAACAGTTTTCCATGTCAACTGCTTGAGTTCAGCACTGGACATGGGTTCAAATAGGGGCTGCATTAGCTGTGCTATACAGATATTCAGATCCCAAGAAGGGGTTGGCTCCCTGTGAGGGGGGTGTAGGTGGAGCAACCCTTTAAAGAACTTCTTGAAGACTGCATGAGAGACCAGGGAAGGGCCTTTCCCTGCAGAGAGAGAGGCAGAAACAGCTTCCAAATGTACCTTCAAAGCAGAAGGCTGAAGGCTTAAGGAATGAAGGTGGGCTAAATAGAAGACTTGCTAAGTAGAAGACTTGATTTGCTGGCCAAGGCACCTAGCTTCACCTGAGCTCTTTCCTTCTAAGACTGCTTGAAAGGGAAAAACTTACCAGAGCAAGGGAAAAGGATTAAGATTTATTTTGGCTAAGCAGATTTACTGTGTGGTGGTGTTTATTTTTTACTCACAGGGATTGCTACTGTTTGTTGCTAACATTTCATTGCTTTATTTTTCTCTGATTCAAATTGTTGTTGCTGGTATACCTTCTTCTGCATTATTACAAGGTGTGCCTACAGGTGTGTGCTAACAGATTACTGCTGTAATCTTCTGATTCAAATTGTCTTTTCAAGGTATATCTTCTGTTACTGCTTTATTTTCTCTGTAGCAAAGTGTTTCTTACAGCGTATATCTTCTCTGAAATTATTACAGGTGGTGCTTTACAGGTTTTACAGTTTTATCTAACATTAGGATAAGCTTTCAGGGTTACTGCATTTGTTGTTGACTGATTGTTTCTGCTCTTACCTCCTTGTTCTTCGTCCGTGGTTCTTCTTTTCGGCAGAGGAAGGCCCAGCCACCACCCCATCCGAACCACCCTGCAATACACTCCTTTTATAGGGTACCACAGTTGTGACATTTCCTGTGGTAGAGCAGGAAGGGGTGGATCAGTGGGCCTCCACAAGATGCGCTCATTTACAGGGGCACTAGTAATTTAACTTGTTATAACAAGTTAAACAAAAACAAAACACAATCAAACCATTACTTGCATTTTTTTTCCTTTGTTTCCTTCTAATTACTCTGACTAGGTTATAAACCCAGCAACTTATCTGGAATGGATATCATTAACTGCAGGTACTGTGGAACAATTTTCAGAAGGACAGTCTTACAGGATTTAGGACACTGTCCTACATGCTGGGCCTTTGGAGATCTTAGGGCTCAGCTCCGGGCAGCATGGGCAGAGATTGCACGCCTCAAATTTCATATTCAAGAGGAAATACATTATAAGAACCACCCGCCATTTCCCCAGCATCCAACAGAAAAACCTCGACCGTGAGGGTAGTTGGTCCAGGAGGTTGGCAGGTGGTTGGAGGGGCAATCAGTGCCCCATCACTCTCTGCTCTCCAACATATTACCTCAAAACCATATAAACACTACAAACAGGTATCTGCCTCTATCTCTTAAATCAAACAAAGAGGCAGAAGACACTGCAGAGCAGGACACTGCAGCACAGGAGCTAGCACAACAAAACTCGCCCAAATCAGGAACCAAAGCAAAAAAAAGCAAAAGGGAAATCCAAAAAGCTTCTGATCATAGGAGACTCTATGATTCGGGGAGTTGATACCCATCTCCAGCCAGGATTAATAGTCAGATGTCTCCCAGGTACATCAGCATGGAGAGACACTGACCGCATTGCTAAAATTGTTCACAAAGCAGGAGAAAACATTGATGTCCTAGTACACATAGGGACTAATGATCTCGCCAGCTGGTCCGTTGTGGAGACCAAGGAACACCTGACCAGGCTGGGTGACAAACTATCATCCATTTTGTCCGGCATCTCCTTCTCTGAGATCCTGCCAGTCTGGGAGAGGGACGGAAGGTCAGAGAAGGGGAGATAGGGGAGCTAAACACGTGGCTCAAGGGCTGGTGCCAGGAAAAGGACACAGATAGTAGGAACTGGCAACAATTCTGGGAGCAAAAAGTTCTTTAAATTTGATGGACTGCATCTGACTAAGGAGGAGTCAGTGCATTGGGGCAGAAGTTTGACGTCTTTGTAGAATATTTAAACTAGCAAATGAGGAGAAGGGTGCAGCACCCCATACGTCGAATGGGAAGAACACCCCTCCCCCCTCAGCTAGTGGTCAAACAGGGATTCAGCATGTTTGCAGTTCATTTGCATCACCAGGTAAGAAAAAAGGTTTGTCTCCCCATACGACGCACAGGGTTAATTCCAAACCTCACCCAACAACTAACACACCAAAATCTGGCCAATGGAAAATCATGTACACAAATGCTCACAGCCTGGGAAATAAGATCCCAGACCTGCAGGCAATAATGTCAGAGGCTAAACTGGACATAGTAGCAATTAGTGAGACGTGGTTTACCAGTAACCACACCAGGGAGACTTCAGTACCTGGCTATGTATTGTTCAGAAGAGACCGAGGTGCAAAAAGGGGAGTGGCCCTGTATGTCAATGAAAATATCAAAGCTACAGAAATTCAGAATACACATAAGGAGCCAGAAGAACTGTGGGTCACCCTGGAAACAGGAAAGGGACAGCCATACAGAACTGGGTTGTCTACAGGCCCCAGACCAGGGGAGGACATAGACACATCACTGTTAGAAGATATACAAAACATGACAGCTAAAGGGAGGTTCTGATAATGGGAGACTTCAACATGCCGGATACAGATTGGTCAATACCAGCAGGAACATCTGCCAGAACTAGACACATAGTGGATTCCCTGCAGGAGAGGCCTCAAACAACTGGTACAGCAACCCACAAGAGACAAGGCTATCCTAGATCTAATACTGACTAACAGGGAAAGGATCACAGATCTCCAGGTAGAAGGTCACCTGGGGCCAGTGACCATCACATGGTATGGTTCAATTTGGCTACTACATCTAAATCATCCCATTCCAAGGCAAAAATATGGGACTTCAGAGGAGCTGACTTTGGTAAGATGGCCAACAGGTTAAGCTAGCCCTGGCAAAAGAAACACAGGTGAGGGGTACAGGCAAAGTGGGCAAGCATTAAGGATGCAATACTTGAAGCAACATCCCATTGTGTTAGAAAAGGAAGTGCAAAAGAAGAAGGAAACCACTTTGGTTCTCAAATACAGTAGCAGAAAAGGTCAGAGCCAAAAGGCTGGCCTTCAGGAAATATAAGGGAACACAGCGGGATGAAGATAGGGGGCATACCAAACTGCCCTAAGGAAGCAGGGAAGGCAGTAAGGCAGGCAAAGTCCCAAACTGAGGAAACACTAGCACGAACAGTAAAGAAGGTGACAAGACTTTCTATAGATACATTAGTGAAAGGAGAAAGTCCAGAAGGTGTTGCTAAGCTTAATGGAGAAAAGAGCATGTGAGGAGGAGGACCCTGTAAAGCATCTATCCTAAATAGATACTTTTGCTCAGTATTTACTGAAGAGAAGGTAGGGCAGGCCCACAGCTCAGCATCATGGACACGGGGAGAGTGGCACTACTCCCTTCACAAAAGAAAGGTCCTACAAGAGTTTGCTAAGCTCAGGGTGGATAAGGCAATGGGACCTGATGGCATACATCCCAGGGTACTTAAGGAGCTAAAGGTGGAACTAGCAGAGCCATTAGCAGAACTGTTTAGTGAGTCTCTGAGCACAGGAGAGGTCCCAGAAGACTGGAGAAGGGCTCATGTGATCCCGTTCCACAAGAGTGGTAGCAGGGAGGAGGCGGGGAACTACAGACCAGTCAGTCTTACCTCAGTAGTGGGCAAGATTATGGAAGCACTCCTTAAGGAAAGGATAGTGCAACACCTAGAACCCATAGGGGCACAGGATCCAAGACAGCATGGGTTTACAAAAGGAAGGTCCTGTCAAACTAATCTCATAGATTTCTTTGACTGGGTAACCAGAGTGGTGGACCAAGGGGGAGCAGTTGATGTCACCTACCTTGACTTCAGCAAAGCTTTTGACACTGTTCCACATAAAAGATTGATAAATAAGCTGGGTAGGCTCGGGGTGGGTCAGAAGTTGGTCAACTGGGTGGCAAACTGGTTGATGGGCAGAAAACAGAGAGTAGTGGTAAATGGTATACAGTCAGAAGAGATGCAAGTCACAAGTGGGGTACCTCAGGGATCAGTCCTGGGGCCAGTCCTCTTCAACATCTTCATTAGTGACCTTGCAGATGGACTAGAGGGTAAGGCTTGTCTGTTTGCAGATGACACCAAGATCTGCAACAGAGTAGATGATCCAGATGGGGTGAGCAGAATGAGAAGAGATCTGGATACACTAGCAAAATGGTCAGAAGAGTGGCAACTGGGATTTAATGCAAAGAAGTGCAAAATCATGCACATTGGGAAGAGAAACCCTGAAGCCATCTATAGGCTGGGAAGGGAGTTGCTAGCAGTCACAAATGAAGAAAGAGACTTGGGCATCATCATCACTGATGACCTGAAATCATCCAAGCAGACCTCTAAAGCAGTAGGTAAGGCTAGGGGGGTGTTAGGGTGTATTAGTAGGGGTATCACAAGTCGTAAGAGGGAGGTAATAATCCTCTTACAAGACACTGGTTAGCCCCATCTGAGGCATCATGCGTGCATTGAGACCACACCTTCACAAGGACATTAACCAAATTGAGGCAGTCCAGAGAATGGCAACCAAAATGGTGCAGGGACTGCATCAGAAGACATATGAGGACAAGTTAACAGAGCTCAATAATGTATACCCTTGAGCAAAGAGGAGGGAGAGGTGATATGATCGAGGTATTCAAACACCTTAAGGGCATTAACAAGGTGAAAGAGTCTAACATGTTTAAATATAAGAAAAATAGCAGGACAAGAGGACACAGCATGAGATTAGAGGGAGGCCGATTAAGGGGAATGTGGGGAAATTCTTTTTTCACAGAAAGGTGGTGGATGCATGGAATGGCTTTGCCACAAGAAGTGGTGGCTATGAATACAGTGCAGGGCTTCAAACAGGCATGGGACAGGCATAAGGGAGCAATACAAATGACTATGAATAGATAGGCCACTGACAGAGCAAAGGCCAATGGCACATTTATAAGGTAGAAAAAGAAATGGGCAGACTGGATGGGCCTTGCGGTCCTTATCTGCCGTCAACTTCTATGTTTCTATGTAAATAGTCCAACAGAACTGCCAGTCCAGCTGCTTGTGGATCTATTTCTTTTTGTGCACACCAGATAGTAAATCTCTTCCACTTGGAAGTACAAGTCTTTCTGGTGGCAGGTTTTCTGGAAACCTTCAAAATATCTCGAACCCCTTCAGAAAGATACAAGCCTGCATACTCTAGGTCCTCAAGAGCCAGGCCCTGAGTCTGAGGGACTTGAGGTCGAGGTATAAAATCCTCCCTTGAGAGGAGGTCAGAAGATTGTGCCTCCTAGGGAGGCAGATCAGACTGCTCACTGCTAGAGACAACAGCATGGGATACCAGGGCTACCTGGCACAATCCAGAGCAATCAGAATAATTGATGATGGCTGGCTCCTGAGTTTGATCAGAACTCTGAAGATCAGAGGGAATGGGGGAAAGGCATACAGGAATTTGCCTGTCCAGTATCCATGCATCCATAGGCACTGAACCCAGAACTGGAGGCCTGCAACAGAATTGGGGTAGCTGATGATTGTCTGGGGCTGCAAACAGATATATCTCTGGTGTGCCCCACCTCCAGAACACTGCATGCAGTATTTCCTTGTTCAGAGACCACGCGTGGTGACTCTGATTTATTCTGTGGAGGGCATCTGCCAGGATATTGTCCTTGCCTGGCTAGTGCACAGCTGAGAGGGAGGGAGGGAGGTCTTGAAACAATATGCCAGACTCCAGATTGTCATTGCTTCTGTACACAGGGCAAAGGACCTTGTCCCTCCCTGCTTGTTGATGTAGTACATGGTGGTGGTATTGTCTGTCCTTATCTGAACCACCTTCCCCTGTACCATTTTTACAGATGACCTAAGTGCCAAGAACACTGTCCTGAGCTCCAACAGGTTGATGTGGAGAAGAAACTCCTGTTGAGACCATGTCCCATGAGCAGTGTGGTCCCCTAAATGAGCTCCCCACCCCAGGAGGTAAGCATCCGTAGTCAAAACCACTGCAGGAGAGTGCTGGAGGAATGGCACACTGTCCCTAAGGTTGTCCCTGTCCTTCCACCACTGTAATGCCTGTATCAGGGTGGTTGTCACTGGGATCAGCTTGGACAGGGGATCCCTTCTCTGGGACCAAAAGGACCCGAGATGAAACTGAATATCCCTCATCTGAAACCTGGCTCCTGGAACCACTGCTGTGGATGATAACATGTGTCCCAGGAGCTGGAGAAAGTGTCTTGTCGGATGAGACACATGTAGGTGAAAAGAGTCTGCCTGTTTTATGAGGTTGTCTGCCCTTCCAACCGGCAGGAGAGCCTTTGAACTGTGTCCAGCTCTGGTCCTATGAAATATAATAATAATAATAAATAATAATAATATACTTTATTTCTAATGTGACTTTCAGGTGTCAAGGCACAGTATAATTACAACAGTTAAAACAAATAAAAACAATACAGTATCCCATTAAAATATACAGCACAATCAAAGTCTGCAATCTTCATCACCGTATGTCTTTTTCCAAAGAAAAGTTTTTAAGGCCTGTTTAAATCCCCCCACAGTCATGCACTCCCTAATCCGACGGGGTAGAGATTTCCAGAGGGTAGGGGCCACGAACATAAATGCCCGGGCCCCAGCAGATTTTAAAGACACCCTCAGAATCTCCAGCAACCCCTCATCGGCTAAGCGGAGTGGTCGCTCAGGGCAATAAGAAACCAGAAGCTCTTTCAGGTAGTCAGGACCCATTCCAGGTAGGGCTTTACATGTCAGTAAACTGACTCTGAAGGTGATCTGCCACCGAACAGGCAGCCAGAGCAGTTCCCGCAGCACCGGCATGATATGGGAAGATCTAGGAATCCTCATCAACAACCGGGCTGCAGAATTCTGTACCAGCTGCAAGTGGCGGATATCAACCCCCGGTAGCCCAAAATAAAGCGAGTTGCAATAATCCAGACACGAGGTCACAAAGGCGTGGATCAATGTAGGAAGGTCACCGGACGGAACAAGGTGCTTGATCCAAGCGATGTTTCTCAAATGGTAGAAAGATGACTTAACGACAGCCGACACCTGTGCTCGGAGTGTCAACCCAGCATCAAGTATCACCCCTAGGTCTCACACCTGTTCAGAGGAAGGAAGCTCAGAGTCCCCAAAGAATAATCCTAAGGGTCAACCTGCCCCCCAACCTCCCTATCCGGTGACCTAGATCCACAATCATCACCTCCATCTTCCCAGGGTTCAATTTCAGCCAGATAGACTTCATCCAATCCTGGATTTCAATGAGGCAGTCATTAAATACTGAGTGCGCTCCTTCCTGGTCGGGCAGCAAAGACAGGTAGAGCTGGGTATCATCGGCATAAAATGAAACCTCAGCCCATACCATCTTACAATGTCTCCGAGTGGAAGCATGTACACTGCAAACAACATGGGGGACAGCACTGAGCCCTGAGGTACCCCCAAGACAGAGAGATAGGGTCGGAGGAAAAAAAAAACAAATGACACTACCTTCTGAGTTCTTCCAGTGAGGAAGGATGTAAACCATCTGTGTACCAAGCCAGAAAGCCAACAGATGAATCTCAGGCGCTCAAGCAAAACCCCATAGTCAATGGTGTCAAAAGCTGATGACAGATCTAGAAGTACTGTTTTCTCTGGTCTCTCGCCATCAGGAGATCATTGAGCACCCGAACCAGTGCAGTCTTGGTAATGCCTTTTTCGGAAACCGGATTGGAGAGGTTCATAGATGCTATGGTTGGTCAAATGGTTCTCCAGCTGAGCAGCCACTACTTTCTCAATCACCTTCCCCACAAAGGAAAGGTTAGAGATAGGCCTGTAGTTTGCAAGAGAGTCTGGGTCCAATGAAGCCTTCTTCAACAAAGGTGTCACCACTGCTTCTTTCAAACAGCAGGGGTGCTCACCAGAGTCAAAGGAGCACCAGACTATCTGTGCCAGAACCAGGCCGATAGAATCACCACAACCCATTATCAGGGATGTAGGGCCCGGATCTAAACTACAGCATGTAGGGCGCATCCCCTGGACAATCCGCATAATATCGATGATTTCAGGCCCATCGAAGGTACTCCAAGAAAACGAGGGGATAGTGGCCAAGCCTTGATCGTCAACAACTCGCACAGAATGTGTCGCATGAATCTCCAACTTGATGTCAGCCACCTTATCAGCAAAGAACCGAGCAAACTCTTCACACTGCAATTGTGAAAAAGCTTTTTTGGACCTGCAGACAGGCTGGTTTGCACAGCCTGTCCACAGTTCTGAAGAGTTGAACTGGTCGGTTCTGGGCAGCAGCAATTTCCCCGGACAGGAACTCTGCCTTCTTATGGGAAATTTCTGACTGATAGAGCTGATAATGCTCTAGCAGTCTAAGATGGTCGACATCTAAGCTGGATTTCCACCAGCAACGTTCTAACCTGCATCCTAGTCACTGCAACTCCCTCAAGGCTCCATCAAACCATGGAGACCGAGGGTGAAGAGAGAGAGGACGCATACGTACTGGTGCAATAGAATCCAGGACTGAGGTAATGGCCTTATTATAGGCCAGAACCAAAACCTCCGGATCACTGCTAGCCACAGGAAATGTTGATAGATCAAGCACTGCTGCTAGGCCGTCAGGAGTAACATCCTGTAAAGGATGGTACTTGACCATCTCCACAGGAGTTGGCCTACGGGGGGGGGGGTGCAAAAAATACAGGTTACTCACCTGTAACAGGAGTTCTAGGAATGGTATATGTTGTTCATCCACACTCATTGGCAGTATCCTTGCCGCTTTAAATCTTGCCGGAAGGTCTTCAAGCTTGCTCCTCCCACCCACCCGGGTGGTATAACTCTCGGCTCCGCCCCATGATGCCAGATCTGGCCCGCTGGAAGCTCAGGTTGTGCGTCGAAGCCGGGGAGGTCGGGTGGGTCGTGTGGATGAACAACATATACCATTCCTAGAACTCCTGTTACAGGTGAGTAACCTGTATTTCTAGGGACATGGATATGTTGTTCATCCACACTTATTGGCAGACTCCTAGCAGTTCTCCGGGAGAAGGGAGGCAAGACGCACACCCCAATACTTACTTGGGAAGAGAGACTGGAGAACCGAGGCCCAAAACCAGCATCCGGCGTGACTCAAGGTCGATGTGGTAGTGGGTAATGAAGGTGTTGCTGACTTCCAGGTAGCAGCCCTGCAGATTTCCTGGATAGGGCGTCCCTGGAAGCAGCCACGTCACAGCAGTATGGCGGTAGAATGAGCTCTTATCCTCTGGGAGGCTCCATGCCCGCCAACTTATAAGAGATCTATGCAGGAGGTTACCACCTGCTTATCGTCCGCTTGGCTGCAGGTCTGCCAGATCGCGGCTTCAGCGTAGGTGACAAACAGCTGGCGAACCTCTCCCGAATTTCAGCCGTCGCTCCTTATAATAAGCGGCGCCTTCTAGGGTCCAGAGTATGGAGCCTATATTCGCCTCCAGGTGTGATTGGGGTAGAACACCGCAGAGTCAACACCTGGTTAAGGTGAAACTCCGACACCACCTTGGAAGGAATTTCGGGTGGGGCGCAGGACAACCTTGTCCCTGTGGAAGACCAGGTAAGGAGACTCGATGGAAAGCGCCTGGAGCTCTCCCATCCTTCTGGCTGACGTGATAGCCACCAAGAAGGCGGTCTTCCCGACAGGTGAGAGAGCACACCTGTGCATAGGTTCGAATAGCTTGCCCATGAGCTTTGCCAATACCAGCAGTAGATCCCGCGAGGTGGGGTTCCCGCACTGGAGGAAATGTGATCAAGGCCTTTGAAAAAGCGCCAGACCACCTTCTCCTGCGACACCGACTGCTTCCCGGCCCGCGCCCGGTAAGCAGAGATGGCTGCCAGGTGCACCCTTAGGGTCGTCGACCTAAGCCCTTGACTAGAAAGGGACCATAAATAGTCCAAGATGCTTGCCAAGGAACAGGAGGAAGGGTCCAAGCCCTTGCCCTGACACCAAATGGAAAACCTTTTCCATTTGAAGGCATAGCATTTTCTGGTCGACTCCTTACGGGACGCCTCAACTACATTGAGGACCTCGTCGGAAAGACCCAAGGCCTGGAACTCTAGCCGCTCAGGAACCAGGCCGTCAGGTGCAGGGATTGAAGGTCCGGATGGAACACCTTCCCCTGATTGACTGAGAGCAGGTCCGGGCGAGCTGGAAGCTGCCGCGAGTCCTGGAGCTGAGACTGAGGAGATCTGGGTACCAGAACTGGCGAGGCCAGTCTGGGGCTATCAGAATCACCTCGCCTTGTCCCTCCTCGCCTTGAGAAGCACCTTGTGATCAAGGGAAATGGGGAAAGGCGAAAAGGGCCGGGGTCCATTGCCTCAGAAGGCATCCTTGCAGCGAGCCCTGCTGAGGCGGGCATGGAACAGACTCAACCGCGTTCTCCATGGAGGCAAACAGGTCCACCTGAGGTGTGCCCCAAAGGGAGAACAGATGCTGTACTACCTCGGCAGGAGAGACCACTCGTGGGATGCAGCCCCTATCCGGCTCAGGGCATCGGCCAGGGTGTTGGAGGCTCCTGCCACGTGAATGGCTAGGAGATCCGCCTCCAGGCTGCGCACGAGTGACCAAATGCGGAGAGCTTCCTTGCATAGAAGCATGGAGCGCGTCCCGCCCTGGCGGTTCAGATAGTACATGGTCGTGGTATTGTCCGTCTGGACTCGGACCACTTGACCCCGGAGGAACGGAGCAAAGGCGGTGAGAGCTAGGCGGACCGCTCGGAGCTCCACCAGGTTGATGTGGCATCGGGACTCCCGCGGGACCAGAGGCCATGAGCCAGTGTTCCCCAGATGGGCATCCCAACCCATCAGAGAGGCATCGGTCGATAGAGAGACCGTCGGCTCGGGCGGACGAACGGGATGCCCTCCTGCAAATGATCTGGAACGGTCCACCACTGAGGCGCTCCACATCCCCTGTGTCACCGGCGACTAGCTGGTCCAAGGGATCGCAGCGCTAGGACCACTGGCTGGCCAGTCCCCACTGAAGGGACGATGTTCCAGCGGGCCCAACGGACCACGCTGGTGCAGGCCGCCATGAGACCCAGGAGGCGCAGGAAGTCCCGGGCAGGCGCAGTGCCCAACCAGAAATGATCGGGCAAAGGAAGAACCTCGGCCCTGTCCGCCGGAGCAGCTCTGGCTCGAAGAGAGTCGAGCTGCGCCCGATGAATAGAATCACCTGCTTAGGCTCGAGTTCGACTTGGCCTCGTTGATAAGGAGGCCCAGTTGAAAGCAGACCTGGAGGTCAGATCTCTGGACCACTCCGCCTCCTTCCTGGAGGGAGCTGCTATCAGCCAGTCGTCCAGGTAAGGGTACACCGGACCCCTCGGCGCGCAGGGAATGCTGTCACCACTGCCATGCATTTGGTGAAGGCCCTGGAGCTGGAGACAAGCGAAGGGCATGGCTTGGAACTCGAGAGATCCTTCCGCTCGGAGCGAAGGATCTCTGGTGAGAGCGGACGGATAGGGACGTGAAAGCGCGTCCTGCAAATCCAGAGAGCAGAACCACGCGCGTTCAAGGATGGTATTATCTGAGCCAAGTGACCATCCTGAAGGTTCGAGACCTTAGAACTTGTTTAGGTCGTGTGGAATTAGAATGGGCGCCAGCCCGTCCGTTCGGAACCAGGAAGTACCTGGACACAAACCCTGGGTCTGAAGGAGGGTCCACCACCTCTTACCACCTCCTTCTGGAGGAGGAGGCGATGTCGGCTCGACGAGCCGCCAGTGAGCTGGGGATCCCGAAGCCCCGAGGCGGCGGCTCTGAAGGTGGTGCCTGCTCGAATTCCAGAGGCAGGCCTCTTCCCACCACCTCCAAGACCCACCTGTCCGTGGTAACAGCGGACCAGGCGGAGCGGAGTGCGGGCCGTCCCCCAGGGGACCCAGGAGTGGTAGCGGGGATGGGCGACACCCCTCAGCCCGTCACTGGGCACGGAGGAGGACCAGCCGAGGGACCTCCTGGGCCTTTCCTCCTGCCTCCTGTTAGAGGAAGCCCGGGCTTGGGTTTGGGATGCCAAGGCCGAGCCTGCTGGCCCTGGCGTTGCTGGGCGAGCGGGGGGCACAGAAGGGCGAAAGGAGCTTAGGCTGTGGTTGCGGCCTTTGTCCTTCTGAGCGGAAGAGCCGAGTCCAAGGTGGCATTGGACTTCTCGATCCTCTGCAGGTGACCTTCCACCCCAGGGCCGAGAGGTCAGTCCCAAAGGGAACATCCGCCAACTTGTGCTGGGTATCCGAGTAAAGGTGGATATCCTCAGCCAAGCCGCTGACGCATAGCCACTCGGCCGCCACCGATCTCGCATGGGTCCCCTATATCCAAAGCAGTCTGGAGCTGCTGTTTGCCACTGCCCTGCCCTGGTCCGCACCTGCTTAACCGTAGTCTGCAGATCGGCGGGAAGATGAGGATGACCTCATCCAGGGGCCCAACAGGGCATGAGAAAAATGTGCCATGAGGGCGGCCGAACTGGCCTGGCGAAGGCCGAGAGAGGATGCAGCGTGAACTTTTCACCCGACATAGTCCAATTTCTTGGACTCCTTGTCAGGAGAGGTTTGTCCACATCCTGGCGTTGCCGTGGCGCGGCAGCTGTCGGTAACCAACCCTTCAGCAGAGGGTGTTCCGGAAACGGACAAAGACGGTGAGGACCGCATACTTCCTGGCCATCCTGGCGGCGCAGGGCAGGAAGCAGGCGCTGCCAAAGCTCCAGTGCGGACCCACTATGGCCTCGGCCACGGAAGGCCTCCGTCCGGAGAATCCTCGGTCCAGAATCTCCGTGAGGGATACCTGGCCCGCGTTGGAAAGCGGGTTGAGCTCCATCGGTAGACTCCGAGATGAGCGAAGCAGTCCTAGGAAGGACGGCGGGCTATCGTCCATTGACTGACCTCCTGAAGACTCCAAGTCCAGTCGCTTGGAGAAAAAGGAGGAATCATCTTCGGACTCGGAAGAGTCCTGAAGAAACTGCCTCTGGCCTGAGCCACCCACCTGCGGTCGAGTCGGGAGTGAGGGTAACTGACAGCTGATGGGTAGACCCTTGGCCGACCGAGAATCCTTGGTCAGACCCATGGTGGCTGTGGAGGCGGAGGTTCCACGGAATCGGTGGAGCAGCTGGTTTGGCGAACAACCGGCCTGGGTATGAGCTCCTCGGATAAGTCGAGGGTTGTGTCGGCCGTTCGGTGACAACCATAATGGCGGGGAAGGCGGCGGGTCGGCTTATTCCCGGCCAGGAAAGCTGTTGCAACATAAGGTCCTCGTACCGTCCCGGCGTAATTCTGCCGAAGCCTCCCTCATCGAGGAGGAGGGCGAGAACGGCAGGCGGCCCGCTTACGTGATGCCGACCGAGACCGCCTATGGCGGTGGGATCGGCTGGACGATAGATCCGAGACCGAGACCAGAGTCCGGAATTTCCGAGTCGGTGCGGGGAGGTGTCGCGGAACGGCACTCCCGCCGGCTCGGATGGTCCATCCGAGGGCTCCGGAACGGAGGCACAGGCGAGCCACAGGATCTCAACTCCTCCCGGGGAACCGGGAGAGGGAATCTTGGCTGCTAAAGGCGACAGCCCGTCCAATGGGTCGAGAAAATCTCGACTTCCCGGTGGGAGTCTCGGTCCAACTGACCTGGCGGGGACACCGTGAGGCCAGTGGCGAAGCAGCGATGAAACCCGGCCGACGGTCGACTGCCGGGAGAGGACTTCTCGCTCCCAAGAGCGTCGACGGAGGACTTACCCTGTCCCTCTTTTGGACCGAGAATAAGGTCCAGCAGGCACGAGCCCTTCTCCTTTAGTGGAGAGGGACAGACAAAGCTCATAAAGAAGCCGTGTAGGAAGAACCCAGAGAGGCGGGATAAATGCCGCGGCGAGGAAGATCTGACCGCGCGCCTCCTCTTGAGGCGACCATCCGCTGACTGATCCCCCCGAGCCGCCGCCCGGACACGCCAACGGGCCTCCTTGGACTTCACGGAGGAAGCGCTCTCGGGGCGGCCCAGTTGCAATCGGGCAGACGGTCTTCAGGGGCGTAGGCAGAAGATGAGCACAGGTCGCAAGCCTGCGGGTCGTGCTCAAGGCCTAAGCAGTAGACACGTGGAGTGTGGATCCGTCGAGACATCTTCTGCCCGCATGGGCATCTCCGAAATCCGGAGTCGATTTGTCCATCGCAGCGCGAGATAGAAGACTGAAGTCTTTTTGCAAAATTTATTTTTAAATCCATAAGCGGAGAAATAGACCAGTCACAAGCATGAGGCGTTAAGGAGGAACCTGAGCTTCCAAGCGGTAAGGAAGATCTGGCGTCATGGGCGGAGCCGAGTTATACCACCCGGGTGGGTGGGAGGAGCAAGCTTGAAGACCTTCCGGCAAGATTTAAAGCGGCAAGGATACTGCCAATGAGTGTGGATGAACAACATATCCATGTCCCTAGAACTGAATCGTATCGTGTAGTGATCAGACCATCCGACTGGTTCCACCCCCACTTCAGAGGCATTGATCCACAGGAGGAAAACCAGGTCAAGAGAATGGCCACTTTTATAGGTACAAGTGGTAACCACCTGTGTGAGGCCAAGTGAATACATCAACTGGAGGAAGTGTTGTCCAAATTGCGAGAGTTTGTCGTCGATCCAGGCATTGAAGTCACCCAGGACCATCAGCCTGGGTGACTCAAATGCCAGGTCGACCACAAAGTCCACCACTTCTTTAAGGAATTGCTTCCCATCTCTGGGTGGATAGGATCTGGACAGGTTCCAGCACTGGCTTCTTTAGGTTTACCAGGAATCCTAAGAATCCACGGGTATTCTGCACCAGACCCAAGGTATTTCTTAGCTGTTGGGAGGATTGTCCCACGACTAGACAGTCATCCATGTAGAGAAACACAGCCACTCCTTGCCTTCTCAGGTGGAATACAACCACTGCCAGACTTTTGTGAATGTTCTGGGGGCCGAGGTAAGGCCATAGGGCATTGCCCTGAACTGACAGTGGCCTGAGGGTAATTCAAACCTTAGGTACTTTCTGTGAGAGTGTCTGATTGAAATGTGAAAAAAAGCTTCCTTGCGGTCCAAGAAAGATAGTCGATCTCCTTGCCTGAGAGTAGGAAGGATCTTGGTTAGAGTCACCGTCTTGAATTTGGCTTTTGTTAAATGCTTGTTGAGATACTTCATATCTTGAATGGGCTGCCACTCCCCAGTTTTCTTTAGGTTAAGGAAATATATTGAGTAAAACCCTTTTCCCTTGTGAAGAGAAGGAACAGGTTCCACAGCTTTGTGCTCCAGAACTGTGGTAACCTCTACTTCCAACAGAGTTGTGTCTGAATTGCTGGCAGGTTTCAATAACCTTGCTCTTGTTCTTGGAAATTGTTTGGCTCACTACTTCCAGGACCCACTTGTCTCTGGTAATGGCTTGCCAGGCCTGGAAGTAGTAAGCCAGTCTGCTCCCTACTAGCAGTGGGGAGGCAGCCCTGGCTGACACAGGGTGTCTACTTTGCAGAGGTCCTTGGCTGAGAGGTAGATGCAGCCCTGCTTACACCCTTCCTACCTCTACCCCCGAAGAACCCTCTTTGCTGCTGTTAAGCAGAGAACGCTCTGTCTGTTCCACAAACAGAGAATTCTGGATGACAGGGAAATCCATAGTTTTCGATTGAATATCCTGGGAAAGACCGGTACATCTAAGCCAAGAAAATCTTCTTAGGGAGACTGCAGTAGCCATAACCCTAGAGGATACATCATTTGAATCCACAGCTGAATGAAACTGAACTTTAGAGGCTTCAATGCCATCCTTGACCACTTGCTCCAGATCCTTGACTGAGGTGCAGCAGTGTTAGCCAGTTCCAAAATAGATTCCCACCTGGATTTCTGATATCTGGAGACATATGCCATGTAAGAGGCTTGTCTAATACCAAGTAAGGCAGACAAATACTGCTACTTGGCCATTATATAAATTTTTTGAGAGTCCTTTTCAGGAGGATGCAAAGCCAGAGGAATGCCAGCCTTATCACAGGCAGCAGCCTGAACAACCCCTACATGGCTGCAGTGGTTATACAGAAACTGTGTACCATTGCCAGACAGCATACACCTCTTGTCCATCCTTTTATCCATGTGGGGGGGATGGAGGTTGGCATCTGCAGAACTTTGTTTCTCAATAGACTTATGAAGAGGTATTGAAAGTCTCTTAGTGTCAGGGACATCCATCATTTCAATGAAATCTGACTCCTCCACTTCCCTCAGCTGCCTCCAGAGTGGGCAGTTGTAAAGCATCAGCAACCTTTATAAAGAATAAATAGTGAGAGGAGTACTCCCCAGGCTGCCTAGGAGGAGAAACAGACTCTGATCTATCAGGGAAGACATCAGGCTTGATGGGTTCAAACATTCCTCTTCCTCCCACTCAAGTGCATAGTAAGCCTCCGGATCATACGAAACAGTGGGAAGTGAACCGGCAGGTGACAACCGAATACACAAATGTACCGGCCTACTCTTTCAATTTATGATGCAGAGATTGGTATCTCTGCAGATTCCTAGGTAGACAGATCTCACCTTTCAGAATTTGCTTGTTACCGCTGAGAAAACTGGTGAATGTCCCCGCAGGGGGCCTATTTCTGATTTTGGACATTGTGGGCCCTCTGGGCCCCATAGCTCGGCCTAGGAATGCCTGATTTACAATTCCAATGTATCATTTTCTACATTTATTACCATGCCAAGTTGGATGAAACAACTTAGAAAATCCAAAATGGCTGCCAAAATCCAATATGGCCACCAAATGGCTGCCATATCGCTAGTAAATACATGATTAGCTAATAATTTCTAAAGCTCTAGCTTCCAAGATGCCAATTACTAATGATTCATGAACATCTGTATATTGAACATTTATTGCTGAACATTTATGACATATATATATATATATATATATATATATATATATATATATATATATATTGCTCTGAGGCTCCCTGTTAGACACAGGACCAAATGCACTCATTAATGCTACATAAAACAATTGAATTCACAAGACAATTTACTGATAAAATAGTTTGAAGTACGTAAAGTAATGCTTAAAATCTAAATGTTGTATGTGCTGATTTGTTGTTCAGAATTAAGTCATTTTATCAACGATTTGACCCAACATTATGAATATTTTGGGTCAACAGTACACCTTGGTTGTAATGTCCAGTTTTGAAGTCATTATATTGGAGTCCACTCTGGATCTGAACTGTCACATTCACTCCCAAAGCTTGAAGATTCACCCACAGAAGTTTGTTCATTGGCTGCTGATGTGTCATTTTCAGTGTCATCATCTCCTGTACAGTCAGTCATTGGCACTATGGTCAAAGGTTTTTGTTTGGTCTTCTGTGTGTGCCTTTGAGGTGTTGACTCACCATCGTCATCTGCCTCATCTCCATCAGCTGCACATCATCAGCCAGCTAACCTTCTGCCCTTTCTTCTGTGACGTAGGATGTCAGGTAACAAACTCAGTGAACCACACAGGTTTCAGCATTTCATCCTCTCATTTCCATCCTGACAAACCACGGTCAGCTTCGGGGTTTCTGGCTCTGTGCAGTGGCGCCAATAGTAGGCTACAAGATTTGCTCTCTTTATGTGCTGACATAGGCTCGCTGGGTCTGGTAGAATCATTTGTGTAGTCTTCACTTTCAGGTTATTGTATTGCATTACTTATGTGTCTACCAGATCATCACCTTCTGTTCCATTGTACAAGCAGTGTTGAAAGAAGGTCTTGCTGTTTTGTTCAGTGTCTTGTGAAGCATATGTGCT
This sequence comes from Neoceratodus forsteri, assembly GCA_016271365.2. Classification (NCBI taxonomy): domain Eukaryota; kingdom Metazoa; phylum Chordata; order Ceratodontiformes; family Ceratodontidae; genus Neoceratodus; species Neoceratodus forsteri. Next base: position 285,535,144 of record CM057459.1, read on the forward strand.
TTCCCCAAGCCCTGAGAGGAGATTTATTCTTTCTTCGACAGTGTGTGAACGTTGAAAGACTAACTTCTTCGATACCTTGTAGACGCAACTCACTGCATCACATCCAGAGACAGTGTAGTATGCTGGCAAGCTGAGACTTGCAGCATGTCCAATGTGATTGAATATAGATCCTACGTTTACAAATATGTCGGGGTCAATTTGGAGCATCCAAGGTGAATCTGGAGGGGTCTGTGTGAAAGCATAAACAATCAGAACGAGGATGTCTGTATCTTTGGCTCGGACAACAACTGGGCCTTTCACAAGAGCACAATGCTGCACTATCCTCGTATCTGCCACCTCATGGTTGCAGGAAAACAGGAATTCTTCTGAATCTGGGTATATAGTATATATGCTTCTGCCAGTGCTGATAGTAAGCAGGTATCGTAAGTTTCTTCTGACATACTCCTGTCTAACATATTCATTAAAGCACTGTATGAGATCTGTTTTGTTGTCATTGTTGTTAAGGCACTGCTGATGCACCTGTCCCTTCGGCATCTCTTGTGAATCTGATCCCATGTGAAGTCGCATTCTTCCTGTCCCTACCACTCGCTCAGCTCATTCTCACTGTTTCACTGAGGACTCCTCATCATCCTTATAATTATCAAAAATTACGATGACTTCCACGGGGTTTGCTGTTGATGGGAGGTGTGAATGTGACAAGAAGAGCTTTCCAAAGACTATCCCATGTACGCTGTGCAGGAACTCCTCTGACCATCGCCATTGCAGCGTATATGTACACTAAGCATAACGGAGGAGGGGAAGAACTTCAAGCTTCTGCTTCATCGATGAGATAATTTTTTAAGACATGTTTGGTATTAGGTGTGTAGAGGTTTCCGGCCGGAGTTACTATCGCAGGAGGATATGTTGTGAGCAGATGGGAAAATGCATCTTTCTTGTTGGGGCACTTTGCAACAATGATAGAGAGAGTCTGATGGTCTTCTTTCAAGACTGATTCCGCTTTGGGTTTCTTTTTCTTCTTGTCCATTCCCGTGGAAATTCCACTTTGTTTAATGGGCTCGAAGAAACCAACTTTCCTTGATAGAAGGAGGTCGTTTATAAATGCACTCAACATAACTTCCCCTGTAGCCATTGCCTTCAAAAGACCCTCTACTACTGCTGGTGGTATTTCAATGCCTATTGCGATGTGTCATGCTACACCCTGACATGGATCTGAATATACATGAAGTTTCTTCACTAGCTCTTTCACTTGACCATCATGTTTCTTCATGGCACCATATGTCAACTCATTGTGTGTGGCCGATGTTTTCAGAAGCATCTTCTCCTTCAGCGACAAACGAATTTTAGCGAGCTTGTGGTAATTCAAAATAAAGTCACCAGCAGCTTCCTCAGATGTATGTAACTGCCTCTCATGAGTCCACCCCTCACCTTGACCTCTCTGTTGATTGCAACCTCAGTCACTTGGTCACCAGGTATCGTGGAGAACACTTCACCAGACAGACTAGCCACAATGCCATATTCCTGCAGTTCATTGTATGCATTCTCTCTGATGGTTTTCAGATTGATGAGGTCTACATGATGCCACGTCAAATACAGAGAGCAGTTTTGATGGCTGAATGCAAACAGTAAAGGTACAATATCTCGTTGAGCCTGCAGATGCAAGTTCAGATTCTTGTCTCTGTATGCGGCGACCAGGGCGAAGAATGAGCTGGTGTCACCAATGTAGCCTGTCACCCGCTGTCCCATGGTGCCAGAGGTTTCCAGCATTCGTGACTGCACTTCAGGGAAAGATTCATCCAAGAGGACAAGATTCAGGGATTCTACCGGTACAGATCTTCTCATGTTGATGAACTTTTCTCGTAGTCCATTGGTTAGTGAGCCATGAATCTTGGATCCCATAAATCGTAGGAGAGCCTCGACGGACTGTTTATGTAACCTCATTGATCTAGAATAGTGGCATCCTTTCAAGGCCTGATCAACAGATCCATCCGCTATTATCCCTGCCTGAACCCACCAGTCACGAAGTCCCATAGCGCCGTATCGCTTGTAGAGGATCTTCTGCCTCACCATCAGTTCATGAAATCCTCCCATCAAATTAACCACTTTTGTATATTTTTCTTCTTTCCACATTATCTGCGTAATCTTGTAGAAAACTGCATGATTGCTATGGCTGAAGATGTGATCAATTTGTAGGTCATCCATTAGAGCCATGAGAAAGTCAAGGTAATATCTGCAAACTGCATCATCTGGTTCACGTGGTATAATGGGCAGGAAATCAGTTTAGGATTTTAAGGTAGTGGTTGATGTTGCTTTTTTATTGAAAGCTGCCCATGATCCTAGGACTGGAAGAGATTCATCTTCTCTGGAAGATTCTATGCTTGCTGCCAGAGCCCAAATACAATCTTTACTCAAGTGAAGATCAAGCTTGGTTCTTCTTTCATCCTCATCGCAGGATGGGAAGATCGGTGGGGGGTTTCTCTTTCCTATTTTATATTCCCCATAGTCAATAGGTTCTGAGCTCTCAAAGGTTTCCTTGACTTCTCGTTGAGCTGCTTGGAATGTTCTGTTCTTGTACTGGCAAATTTCAGATGACAGCAGGACGCGAAATTCGGGGTACGTAAATCATTGAGTTAGTGTCATATGTTGTTGAGACTCCTGTTAATGTCTGTTGCTTACCATCTGAGTTATCAATTGTGACATGAGTTGGCTGCCCAGGTGGAATCCTGTAAGGTGCTTTTTTTTCCTCTCATATTTACTATCATGGGCCGATTTCTTGTTTTGTCTTCTGACGTCTGTGTAAGAAATACCAGCCCCTAAACGATGCAGAAGACTGACTGCTTTGTTACTTCCAGTGAGAAGATGAATAACCATGGACAGAACTATAGACTTTGGAGAATGTTCTCCGGTAATGAGACATTGCCAGTCACTAGCAATAGACCATATCTTGGTAGCTTGAATTTCTGTTGGGATGGTTGCATAACCTAGAGCATTAATCTTCTTAGAAGGACTTCTAGAGAGAGCTACTGCACTGAAGATTTCTGGAATGGGTTCATAATTAACAAGCACAGAAAGCAAGTCTTCATATGCCATAGGAAACTGTGGTGACTCAATTTGTCTATCTTTTTTTTTTGTTGTTGTTATTTATCCTCCTGTGGCCACCTCACTGTACCCCAGCTGTTCTCTCACATCCTGCCAGCTGGGATCTGGCTGCCGTCCATCTTGCCCAGGACTGCTGGCACCCTTAGCCCCTGCAGGTAGCAGGAAGCCCCCAACTCCCCACCAAGAACAGATCAAGCTCAGATGCCAGAGTCCTGAACATTCACAGATGGCCATCAAGCCACAGGAGGCACCACTTTTCCCTGTTCTGAGATTCCCCAAAGTCGGTGGGCATACAATGACACCAGTGGTCATGAGCACGCATGTGTCCTCATGTGGCCCCATCCAGGCATCTGCCCTGACTCCTTCCCCGAGTATGGTGTGCGTCTCCACCCCCCAGCCTCCACCAGGGGGCAGTCGGGCACCGACCAACATGGACCCCCTTCCCAGGGAGGGAGAGCAGTCCTTCAGATGCTCAATCCCTCTCCTCCCCTGCCAGCCCCCAGCAACCCGTGCTTGCTCCCGAACCCAGGTCAACGACATGGTGCGAAGTGCTGCAACCAGCACCTCTGCAACCAGCACCTCTGCCCTCAGCACCACCAGGCCGGCAATTTGTCTATCTTTTAATTTCTGACTGATCATCTCTGCAAATGCCTTGGTGATGTCACTATCTCTGAGCCTAGCTCCTCTCAAGGTTAGCAAAGAATAATCATGTGGGTTTACTTTTGTTGAGTGAAGAATGCGAGGATTCCCGTGTATCCCCTTCCCCGCAGTAAAACCTATCTCATCTCCGAATTCATTGCTGATAAAATTCTTCAATGAAATGTGTGATTTATTCCAGCATCTTGTTCGCATTCATGGAACTCGAAGAGGTTATGAAGATCCTCCAGTAACTCTGGGAGTAAATAGCAACATTTCTTCTCAAGATTTGAAGAAACTCTATTTCAGCACTCTTTGTGTGAATGCTTTCCAATCCGCCTGGTGTTTGCCTCTCTTGTTCGCTGACGTAGACTAAAGTGTTGTAACAACTTTGATGGTATTTAACATCCGCAGCAAAGATGTCAACATTGGTAGTAGTGACCTTCAAACATTTGGCTTCACCAAACAGAAGAGCATCATCGGAATTTTCATTGCATAACATGCTTTTGTGCAATGTAATCTTTCAATCTTCAAGTTCAGCTCTTCTGAGTTTTTCTTCCGTATTTCCTCCTCTTTTTCCTTTTCTTATCACAGGCGAAGCAGGTCTCATCATTCTTAAATTCCAACGATTTCCTTTTACATCAAGTTACATGGACCGCTTCACTGCTACTGGATGTCTGTGGGTCAGGTATGTCAGAGAATTCAGCTTCAGAAGATTGATCCAAAGAAAGCTGTTTCATTGAGTTGGTGTTTAATTTCCTTTCACTGGTGAAATTTTGGCGATACCTTGTATGAACTGGTAGGCCTGTTTCTCCAGGGCCGGGGGGAAATTGGTCACAGATTTTGTTCCATACGAGGCTGACGTTTCTGGCATACTCAGAAGTTGGTTTTGTAACTGACCACTTCTCTGCAAAAGCCTTGATGTATTCAGCCCATTCTCTCCTAATATTTGTTGCAGTTTCGTATCTCTAATTTGGTACTCACAAAGAACACAGGTAGGCAAATCGGATGGATTGACCAATCCAACAGGTACAGCTAGAGGGCTATTCATGTTTCTGAGACAGAAACTAAAATTAAAAACTAAAATACAAACTAAACAGGCATACAACGTACATGAACATGCCACGCAATCCTGTGAACAAAGTGGCAAATTCTCATAGAGTGGACGCAATTTTGGGTCAATGGCACAAACAAGCAGATTGATGTGTCGTGCATCATTTATTTATGTTCTATTATATTAATTTAATATGTGTTTACATTAAATGTAATAATAATAAACTTCCCGTTCATGAATCATTGATAATCGGTATTTTGGAAGCTAGGGATTTGGAAATTATTAGCAAATCAAGTATTTACTTGCAATATGGTGGCCATATTGGATTCTGGTGGCCATTGTGGATTTTCTAAGTTGCTTCATCCAACTTGGCATGACAATAAATGTAGAAAATAATACCTTGGAATTGTAAATCGGGCATTCCTAGGCCGAGCTATGGGTCCTGGTGGGCCCACAGTGTCCAAAATCAGATATCGCATCCCCCGGGGACATCCACCAATTTTCTTGGGGGTAACAAGCAAATTCTGAAAGGTGAGGTCTATCTACACAGGAATCTGCAGAGATACCAACCTCTGCATCATAAATTGAAAGATTAGGATGGTACACCTGTCTAGAAATATGTGGTTTTTGACCCAGTCTCGGATCACTTGAACCGGTCTGTAAAGACTGTACAATCTGTATCGCTTTGACAATCTCTTCTGTGGTTGGAGCTGCAAACTTTGGCACTGAACTGGCAGACTTTCTTTTTCCAGGTACTGATTCCTCAGTATCTGTCTTCCTTTTGGTCAAGGAGGTATCGCCTTGGTCAGAAGGCACCTCCTCCGGTTCCCTGACTCCCTCAGGAGCCAAACCGGACCAGCTATCCGGATCAGCAGATTGTTCAGCCATTCTTTCCTTAAGCCTAGACAAACACTTATCCAGTGTGGCTTTAGGAAAGTTTTTACAAATTTGGCAGTCTGTTTTCAGGTGCTCAAACCCCATACAGTAAACACAGATAAGGTGGGGATCAGCCTTGGCAAACGCTTTCCCCACACTCTGTGCAGTGCTGAAACCCAGTGGGACCAGTCGTCTTCTTGGGCTTCTCTGACATGATGCACTGATAAGCCAAGTTATCAGTTTTAAGGTGGTCAGGCCTGAGTGACTAAAAGAGTTTTCAGTTAATGACCGGTTCAATGGTCGATTGAAAACAATGAGAAAAATTCTCATCTCTTTTTTTAAACCAAAAACCGCCAGATCCCAAACTAAAACTTCAACAACTTAAACAACCAAAACTTTACCTCAAAAGAACAGAATTTCCTCGGTTTCCTCCAGGTTACGTGAACTTAAAGAAAAACAGAAAACTTACCGAAATTGAAGTAAACCTAGTCTAGTCTAGTCTAGTCTAACCTGTACTGAAGGACAGAGGCTTGAAGAACTGAAAAATAAAACCCAGTTTGACGAAACCACCAAGAAACCACACTTTAACCAAACAGAGCAAGGAGAACTCTCCAGAGTGACTTCACAGGCAGGTGGAGTAAAGAATCTGGTGGTTATAAAGAATGAACCAGGGACAGGGGTTTGAAAACTGAGCTCGAGCTCAATGTTTTATGCATCTGCATAGTTTACTCTATTATCTCCGGGGCAGTTCAAGTGGGAAGGCTAACTTCATATAGTCAGAATACAGCAAGACTTCATGTTGTTTGAAGGCAAGCTGTAAGGCACCTTCTCTCCAGAAAGAGAGAACCCGTCCGACAAAGGGATACATCGGGTTACCCTGGGACCGGCTGCGATATGAGGCAGGGATTGGTGACAGGGGTTCCCGGGGAAGTGAGCTCAGTCCTTGGTGGCTTGAAGAAGAGGCTGCTCGAGATGCAGTAGGGGAGTAAACAGATAATGCAAAAAACAAAACAAAAAACTAAGCAATATAAAAAAATATTTATTGGGCCCATGCCCAACCAGCCTGTGCCTGTGCTCTCGAGATCTGATGTAATCAGAACTCCTCTGTGGCAGCACAGGCTGGGTGTGCATGGTTGCTCAAGTAGTATTCTCAACGTCTGCCTGACTTGAGAAACACAGTAATAGAGAATTTGGCGGCAGATAAGGACCACTTGCCCCACCTAGTCTGCCCATTTTCCCTACTTACTGTAACATCGCAGACCCTACTTCATCTCTGGCTTTGCCCCCTCCCCCCGACACAAGGTTCCTTATGCCTATTCCATGTCTTCCTGAATCCCTTTGCAGTATGTGCCCCTACCACCTCTTATAGGAGGCTGTTTGAGGTATTCACCACTCTTTCTGTGAAGTACTTTCTTATATCTCCCCCAGAGTCTACCCCTTCCAGCTTCATAGCATAGCATAGCCTGTACATCTTTTGCTCTGAAACAGTCTTTCTTCTTCAACCTTACTTATACCCAGTAAGTTATTTTAAAGTCTCTATCATATCCCCTCTCTCTCCTTTCCTCAAGGGTGTACATATTGAAGTCTTTCAGTCTCTCCTAATATAACTTTTGATGCAGACCCTTCAACATTTTAGTTGCTCTCCTTGGGACCACCTCTACTCTGTCCATATCCTTCCTGAGATGTGATCTCCAGAACTGAACACAGTACTCTAGGTGAGGTATCACCAGTGATTCAGAAAGCCAAGGGCAGACTTGATGGCTTGTACGGTCCCCATCTGCCGACAACTTCTATGTTTCTATTCATACAGCAGTATCTCTACCTCCTTCTTTCTGCAGGTGATGCCCCTCACTGTACACCCCAGCATCCCATTGGCTGTCCCCACTGATCTGTCACACTGTTTGGCCACCTTGAGGTCATTGGGTACAATTACTCCTAGGTTACTTTCCTGTTTGGTGGTCACTAGTACCATGCCTCCCATTTTATACTCTGCCCCTTTGTTTCTGCACCTCCAGTGCATGATCTTTCACTTATTTGCATTGAAATTTAGCTGCCACACTCTTGACCACTCCTCATGTTTTCCTAGATCCCTTTTCATTTTTTCCAACCCCCGGGTACAGATCTTAGTGTCATCTGCAAATGGACATACCTTCCCTTCTAGTCCCTCTGCAATGTCGATAATAAAGACTTTAAAGAGGACTGATCCCAATACAGATCCTTCTGGCACTGCGCTGGTCACCCTTCCTTCCTCAGAGTGAACTCAGTTTACCACTACCCTCTTGTCTCCTATCTCCCAAGCAAATTTATACCCAGTTTGCCACCTCTAGGCTGTTCAGCTTATTTAAAGTCTCCTGTGAGGAACATGTCGAAGGCCTTACTGAAATCTAGGTAGGCTACATCTATTGCTCCACCCTGATCTACTGCCCTAGTCACCCAGTCAAAGAGATCTATCAAATCTATTTGACATGACCTTCCCTTGTGAGTCCATGCTGCTTCGAATCTTGTACGCTACTGGATTCAAGAAATTCCACAATCCTTTCCTTCTGTATTGATTCCATTAATTTCCCCACCACTGAGGTCAGGGAATCTTTGTGATCCAAAAAACATCAAATAGCTCAGCACACCACTTAAGAACATAAAACTTTTCATGAAGCTGTCCCTGAGGAAAAAAGGCAAATCCAGACTTTTCCAGTTCAAAAGTTACAATACCTTTTAATGCTTCTATTCACAGCCACAGTGATACAACTAGACAAAAATAACTAGTTTCATATCAATTATGTATTTTTACTATGTGTACCATAACACCTTTATATTTTAATAAAAAAAAATGCTTTCCTTTAAAAATACATTTCTTGATACACTTTTAATACTTCTAGTATCAACAAGGTCCAATTTTATTCTAAATCTTCATATTTACACAATCTTTGGGATGAAGTATTCTTAGTTTACTAACAGTAACAGCAGATTATGTATAGTTAATTTTATTCTTATTTCTGAGACATTCCAATAGTCAGGGAGCCAAAACCAAATGGCACATTTTCATCATTGCTTTTGCAAATTATCTGGCCATGGTTCCTACAGAAAATCCCGTGCTCTCCTTTCCATCACAGTGGCCTGGAAAGAAAGAATAAAAACAGATTGACCTTTTACCAGAGTTAAATTTAATGAAAACTTTTTCATTTTATATATTTTTTATTCTTTTTTGAAACATTGTTTAAAATAAATCATAGTCCACAAACATTTCCTCATGTATTAAATAACTTCTTCAACAAAACCAATAAAATAATATACATAGGAATAGGGAAAGGTATATATATGGGAGTGGGGGGGGGGATAGGCTAGAAATGGAAGCTTACAATTTTCTACAGAAATTCATTGTTTTATGTTTTACCAAATATCTTTCTTAAGTAGGTTAGAGCAGCAACTTTACAGGGGTGTATTTTCACTATCTTAGTCTTCTAGATGAGGCTTTAAATCCCACTGTAGGTTTAACCCCTGCAGATGAAGAGCATTCAATGAACAAATCCAGTAGCTTTCTCTGCAAAACAATCTATTGGTTCTATTTCCACCTCTTTTATTGACAAAAACTTGCTCTATCCCCCAAAAATGTTAAGCCGCTTGGATTGTGGGTTATGCTTTTCAAAAAAATGTGCTGCCACAGGATTTTCAAATTTCAAATTCCTAATATCTCTTATGAGTTCTTGGATCCTTTCTATTAGTTTCGGAACAGTTTTTCCCACATAAATTGTATTGCGGGGACACCAAAGCACATAAACTATAAACATTGACACACAAGATATAAAGTATCTGAGTATAACTTTTCTTTCAGCAACATTTCTTTGGAAGCTACTACCCCGATTGCAATGTGTGCAAACATTGCAGTTTCCACATTTAAACATTCCATTCGGTTTTTCTGGGAACCATGTTGTAGCATGTGTTCTTTTGGGGGTGTATTGACTTTTTGTCAGTCTATCCTTTAAACTCCTTTCCCTACTAAAGGATATTCTAGTTTCTTCCCTATTTCTGTACCCAAGAGCTCATCATTCTGTAATACAGACCACATTTTGTTATGATATTTCCAATTTGTCCTGATAAAGAATTATACTCTGTGACAAAGGAGATCTTTTTATCTAAATCTGGGTTCCAACTTTCGGTGTTAATAATTCCTTTCTCTACATTTTGTTTACTTTTCCACTGCTTCATTCAACATCTCTTCCTTGTATCCTCTATCAAGAAATATTGTTATCATCATAATAGCTTGCTCCATGTACACCGTATTATCTGAGCAATTTCTTTTCAGTCTTCGAAATTGTCCAAAGGGAGTTGATTTCTTAAGCACTTTTAGGCGTGAGCTTGTGGCTAACAGATAATTATTATTAGCAGTCACTTTCCTAAAATGTCTTGATTGAACATTATTATTTTCAGTTCTATATAAAGTAACATCTAGGAAATCAATGCTGTCTGAGCTTGACTGATGTGTGAACTTTAGATTTAGTTCATTTTGATTCAGTCCTAAAACAACTTCATTAATTTATTTTTGAGATCTATTAAATATACATATAGCAATAAAAAAAAAAATCTCCACTCCACAATTTTGTAGCGGAAACGACTGTCTGTATTAAACATGTACTTCTCTTCCCACATGCCAAGAAATAAGTTTGCATATGAAGGCGTCATTTTTGCATCCATTGCTGTCCCACATTTTTGAACAAAATACTTTTTATTGAATTCAAAATAATTGTGATTTAGAACAAATTTCAAACCATCTACCACAAGGTTAAGTGGCATGTTCGAGCTTAATGGATCCTGCAACAAAAAATATGTACTTGCTAAGATGCCATCATCATGTCTAATTGACGAATATAATGATTCAACATCAATAGTTAAAAACCTGTATCAGTTTACTCAAACAAAATCCTCAAATACTTCCATAAAATGCACACAATCCAAGTGGCTTAAGATTTATGGGGCTAGATCAAGTTTTTGTCAATAAAAGTGGAGGAAATAGAACCAATAGACTGCTTTGCTGAGAAAGCTATTGGATTTTTTCATTGAATGCTCTTCATCCACAGGGTTAAACCTACAGTGGGATTTAACGCCTCATTTAGAAGACTAAGATAGTGAAAATACAGCCCTGTAAAGTTGGTGCTCTAACCTACTTCATATATTTTGTAAAATATAAAACAATGAATTTCTATAGAAAATTTGTAGGCTTCCATTTCTAGCCTACCCCCAAAAAAATATATATATTTTATATATATATATATATACACACACACACACACACACACACACACACACCTTTCCCTATTCCTATATATATTATTTTATTGGTTTTGTTGAAAAAGTTATTAAATACATGAGAAAATGTTTTGTGTACTATGATTTATTTTAAAAGATGTTTCACAAAAGAATAAGAAATATGTAAAATGAAAAAGTTTTCATTAAATTTAACTCTAGTAAAAGATCAATTCACTCTATTTTTATTCTTTCTTTCCAGGCCACTGTGATGGAAAGGAGAGCACGGGATTTTCTGTAGGAACCATGGCCAGATAATTTGCAAAAGCAATGATGAAAATGTGCCATTTGGTTTTGGCTCCCTGACTATTGGAATGTCTCAGAAATAACAAGAAAATGAACAATACATGATCTGCTATTATTGTTAGTAAACTAAGAATACTTCATCCCAAGGATTGTGTAAATATCAACTTAGAATAAAACTGAACCTTGTAGAAACTAGAAGTATTAAAAATGGATCAGAAAATGTATTTTTAAAGGAAAAAAGTTATTTCTTGATTAAAATATAACGGTGTTATGGTACCCATAGTAAAAATACATAATTGATACAAAACTAGTTCTTTTTTTCTAGTCAAAACATTTGCTCAAAGGTTATATGTGAAATATAGTAATCCAAAATTGTGAGTTCTTGAAAGAAAAAAGAATACATGGTATGACAGTTGTAACAATGTAGTAACAAATCATTTTGTTAGTAATGTATTTTATTTATATTTTTTGTATTATGAAAGTTTTGTTTTTGTATAAAATGCACAAAGGATTTGGATTTAATAACATATGGCAAGTGATTTAATAATGTATCATGAATAATTAATTAAATATGAAACCTATGATATAATGTATGATGTCATGAAAAAGGATCATAAAAACCCAGAATGCATTGTGTACAGTACTCCCTAAGGAAGCTTGAATAAACGAAGTGCAGGAGTTAACAGTTGTATCACTGTGACTGTCACACCTCTCAACCTTTTGTCACTGAAATGAGGGGACATGGACATTTTTGGACACTCAAAATGAGGAACAATGAGGGACACAGACCCTCAGAATGAGGGACACATCCTCAAACATGGAGATACAATCTCAAAACACCATGAAAACCATAGTGTTTACTTGTACGAAGTTTATTTTGGATTTAGTGTTTTAGAATATTAAGAGTTTCTGCTTAAAGTCTGAATTTACAGCACATTCTCTGTGTGGGCAGCACCTTTTCCATGAGGGATGGGTGAAGGACAGAGCAATTTTAAGGGCAAAATGAGGGACACTTGAGAGGTATGGTGGCTGTGAATAGAAGCATTAAAAGGTATTGAATCCTTTGAACTTGAAAAGTCTGGATTTGCCTTTTTTCCTCAAGGACAGCTTCAGGAAAAGTTTTATGTTCTTAAGTGGTGTGCTGAGCTATTTGATGTTTTTTTGTTTCATATAAGGTGGCGGCCTTTGCTCAGCATCCTCTACAAACCATAGAAGTGCAGCACTGTCTCTAAAAGGTTTTGAAGCTTTATGATCCAGCAGTGCTGGTGAGAGCTTGATGCCATGTCATCAGGACTGAGGGTGCAGCCATAGCCCATGCTCTCCAAATGCCAGAAAACCTCAACGTGTCATGCCAGGAAGGTCTTCTTGTTCAATGATCCTGGAGGTGCTGATAAACAGCTACAAAATAATCAGAAAGGACTTTGCAGCAAAAGAAATGATTTCCCAAATCAGATGAATAGGACTGAGGGCAAACAGAAAATTTATTATAAACTTTTTTTTTCCTCTTAACTGTTGTTGAAATGGGCAGTACTTGTTTGTTCAGCAGTTTAATAGCGCTCTTAGTGTTCACACATGTACAATGCATCTTTCAGTGTTTCTTTTCAGAAATAGCAGCTCATGTTTTGAACCAGCGAGATCTACCATCAGTGACAAGTCCTTGTGGTGCACAGGAGAGCAAGTGGGCTATATGTGTACATATTTCTCCAACCCTGTACAAAGGCGGTTTCTGTAAGTTACCTGCAGAGTCCTTAACTGGCTCTAGTACTGCCACCTTGTTTGGGACAAGTAAGACATCAACTTAGTATTGCCCGCATTATCTAAATCAGTTTGTCAATTGTTGTGGTTTCATTATTTCTGTTACAGTTTTGCCAGCTAATGTGTGTGCAGTCAATGTTAAATTGGGTTCAGTTATCAAGGTAGTTAGGTACAGCCCTTTTTAACTCTACAATCTATTGCTTTTTTTTATTCTGAGGTTTGTAATTTTGAGCAGTATATAAGGGTTCCAGTGAGATGCATACAGAATTCAAAAGTTTTTTTTCTCCTCTCAGGTACTTGGAGACTAGAGCTACTTAGTTAGCTTTATTCTGTAATGGACACTTATGGACTTTGAGCAACTCTTGATTTCTGTCTATGGTCATACTGTATTATGCTCAATGTACAAGCAAGTTATAATTCAGTACATTTAAGGGTAACCCGCACTATGTGTAACATAGGAAGAGGAGTAATATAAAAGGTTACTCACCTGTAACAGTAGTTTTAGTAGTAGTATATGATGTTCATCCACACTTTCTGGCACTGTCCTTTCCCTTCAAGATTCATAAGATGAGCTTCAGGTTCAAATAGCGTTAGCCTTATTTTGACCTGCACTATTATACTAGTACATGAAATCATTGTAATGGGCAGTGTTCATCCAGCGCATGTTTAAACTTGCTAACCTGAAAATTGATGGTTCTCCTGGCTTTGATAGCCTCAAACCTAGATTTCTTAAGTGGGGAGCTACTGCCCTAGTTTGCCCTGTCCGAGGCCTGTTCAACCGGTCCTTCCTATTGAACACCGTCCCGGATAAGTGGAAAGTTGCAGTGGTTGTCCCCATACATAACGGCGGCCTGAATACTGCAATTGAGAATTACAGGCTCATTTCAATCCTCTGCCCCTTGCCAAAATCCAAGGGCTTATTCTGTACGACCACCTTCAGGAATATCTTGACCTCCATCATTTGCCCTCACCATTCCAGCATGGTTTCAGGAAAAATCATAGCATGCTTACTGCCTTAACCAAAGTCACCTCTGATCTGTTCCATGCCATGGACCAAGGCCTTGCTACTGGGGCTATCTTTGTCAATCTGACTAAAGTGTTTAACAGTTAACCATTGCCTCCTGCTCCATCAGCTACATCTCCTTAGTCTTGACACCAATACCTTGCTTTGGGTCCAGAGTCATCTTTCTGGCCACTCTCAAAGGGTCAAGTGGGCTGGCTCCCTCTCCAACCTCTGACATGTTTCCCATGGAATACCTCAGGGCTCCATCTTGGGCCAGCTCCTATTCTCCCTCTCCATTAATGAGTTACCTAACAACTATGGAGGGGCCTCTATGCACTTCTATGTGGACGATGCCATTATCTACTGCTCCTCATTTGACATTGGGTGGATTAACAACATACTAGCGCATGACTTTCGTGATCTTGAGGACTGGTTCCTTGAACATCAACTTGTTCTGAAGACAAAAGACTAAAAGTATATTTTTTTCCCATCCTCCCTTCTCGTCACATAGAAATCCCCTCCTTGTGATCCTTGCTCATAATGATGATACCCTTGAAACTGTTCTATCCTTTAAGTACTTGGGTGGTACCCTTGATACAGCATTTTCTCTTGAAAAATACATGTCACCATCCTTACAAAATCTATAAACCAAAAGCTTGGTATGCTTTACCGTATCAGTCCCTTACTCACACTGGCCTCTCATCATAAGATCTCAGCTGCCTCGCTCATTTCCCTACTTACCTATCTGCACACCTCTTGTGCTTGCAGTTAACTCAACAGTCCTATCCCGCCTAAAACAGGCCTACCACAGGGTAAGTAGATTCGATCTGGGGGTCAACACCCATTATCACCACTGTGATGTCCTTTATTCCTTGGGTTGGTTAACCTATGAATCTAAACTCTATCTTGCCACCCTTTGCCTGATGCACAAGCTGGTTCATAAATACACTCCTCCCTGCCTTGGTGAGTTTGTTCAGCTTCGGCAACTTCAGTGAGCCCTTAGATCTGCCTCCTTACCCCTGCTTGTTATGACCAAACCACGGCTAGCAGTGGCCCGAAGATCATTCACCTACTCTGATGTCCATGTCTGGAACTCCCTGCCTCACCCCTTCTATCCTGCTCTTGCTCCCACAAATTTAAATCCTTATTACTATCCCAACTTACTGCCGCCTCTCTTTGTGCCTACTCCAGATGACTCATCTACTTCCTAACTGTATCTGTACATCTTCCCACCAGTGTTAGACCACTGCTCTTCTAACCTATTCTCTGAAGTTACCTTTCCCTGAATAAATCCTATACTTTTCCAAGCCTTGCCTGTCCCTTGCTGCTGAGTGCGCCACGCTGTTTTGTATGCTCTATCTGTGTCAGCCATTGCACAAACTTAACTTCTTATATTACGTTTGCCTATTGTGTTACCCATGTCATGTAATGTTTATATTTTGTTACCCATTTGTTCTAGAAATTTTTGTAACCTAAGCTAATGTATCCTGCCCTTTCTCTGTAAATTGCACTGTATTCTGTATGTACTGCTCTTCCCCGGTCGCCCTGAAAAAGGAACTGTAATGTCTCAGTGAGCTTACCCGGTTATCAAAATTCAATAAATAAAACTGGTTCATCAAGCTGCAAGACACAACAGATGCAGGCAGTGCATTCCACTGTGTAACTATCCGCTGTGAAAACCATCTGCTTCTCTGGTTCATATTGTAATTATCATCCTTTAGTTGGTATTGGTGACCGCTATTTGTTTTTAAATCAGACCTTCTGTTCAATCCTAAGCACTCCCAGAGATCAGTTTCCCTAAAGGCCTTATAAACTAAACACATGTTGCTTCTAAATCTTCTATACTGTAGGGAATATTACCCTACTTCCTGTGATCTCTCCTCATATGATCGATCAATCTATCTTCTGAACCATTCTAGTCACCAGTCTCTGAACCCCCTCAGGTTTCCTAACATCCTACTTTAAATAGAGCATCCAATAACTTCTGCTGTACTCCACATGGGGGCACACCAAGGAAACATACAGTGGCACCACCACCTCCATGGCCCTGCTTCCTTTGTTCCTCCCAATAGACACCAGTATGCTGTATCCTTTTCTTGTTAGTTGGGTGCAGTGGTTGGTAAAAGTCATGTCATAGTAATCCACATACCTAGATCTCTTTCCGAGTTTGTTGTTTGAAGTGTACATCCAATTAATTTATAGTTGAATTTACTATTTTTTTTTACCTAAGTGCATAACCTTACACTTGTTCATATTGAACCTCAACTTTTTCTCTGCACTTCTTACTATGATGTCTATACTATCCTGAAAGGAATCTGCATCCTGTCCATTTGGAACCAATACCCCTAACTTGATATCGTCAGTGAACTTCGCTATCCATGCTCTTGGGGTACAGACTATAGAAGCAACTAGGATGTTAAAGAGTGCAGATCCCAGCACAGATCCCTGTGGGACCCCACTGGACACAGAAGCCAAAGGAGACATGTGGCCCTTTATACACACCCTTTGTTTCCTTTTCCCAAGCCAAGCTATAATCCATCGAATAATACTATTATCTAACACAATTTCCTTTAGAGTATTTATCAACACCTGATGTGGGACACTACCAAATGCCTTTTCGAAATCAATATAGAGGATGTCTACTGGTATGTTTTATCTAGGGCTTCATTCACAGGGTCATAAAAGTGGATTAGGTTTGTTAAACAGGATCTTCCCTTTTTAAATCCATGCTGTTGTATATCGGTTTGGCCACTTTCTAGCACATGTAAGTCTATAGCGGCTTTAATAAAGGACTCTAGGATATTACCAAAGAAGCTGGAAGGAAGTGCCCCGCTCAGGTCAGTGAAGGCAGCATTGAAAATATCTGCAATTTCTTTAGGATCTTGGGTGGTGGTGCCATTTGTATTGAGCACCAAAGGAGGGGATATGTTGGGCTTTCCAGTAAGGGTTTTATGTTCTCCCAGAATTTTTTGCTGTCGCCCTTGGAGTTAGAGAACAAATCCTGGAAGTGGGTAATCTGAGCGAGACGTACTGCATGGGTACAGGCATTCCTGGCTTCCTTGTAACATTGCCAGCTTCTAGGCTTGTTAGTGGCATCTGCAACATGCCAGAGGTGGTCGTGAGAGGCCATCATGTTAAGGAGGGGTGCGGTGATCCAGGGATTGTAAGGCCTTTTGTTGTACTGCTTCCTGAGTGGGGGAAAAAGGTCACAGGCATTGTTAAAGATGGAGATAAAGTGTTCCAATGCTAAATCAACACTTGAGGCCATGTCAACTGGAGACCAGTCATACTGATGGAGGTACCTTTGAAATTGCTTAAGTTGTCCTTGCTTGAGTATACGCCGGTAGGACAGTTTAGGGCGACTCTTGGGGCGCTTCGTTAACCAGTGACAGGGGAATGGTCACTAAGGGAGTCAGGCAATACCACAGTGTCAACAATTCTGTCAGGGCAGTTGGTGAGAACAAGGTCAATTAGTGTGCGGGTTCCAGTTCTGCAATTAATCCTGGTTGGTGTTTGGACCACTTGAGTGAGGTCCACAGTGGCATCCTTAAATGAGCCAGTGTCCAGTGAAACCCAATTGATGTTATTGTTATGTTACAGTGTGGTTTGCCTGTATTATCATTAATTAGTGAGTCCCCCGGTTTGGTATACGCTCTCAAAATAGTTGTTAAATTCTACAGCCATAGCCTGGCAGTCAGTTATTACCTCATTGCCCTGTATAAGTGGGCCTAAGCTGCTATGTTTTTTCAGGTTACAATACAATTATAAAAAGGTTTTTGTCATCAGCCACCTTGTTAACTAAGTTTTGTTCCATTTCTGTTTTGGAGTTTTTGATTTTTTTTAAGATCTCAAAGTTTTTTCCTGTATCTTTCTCTATGTTCTTCCGTGCCCTCTTTCTTGGCTTTCCTACATCATCTATTTTTTGCCTTTATTAACGTATGTATTTAGGGACTAAACCATAGAGGTATCCTCCCTTTATTGTTGTATTTGGTATTTTGATACAGCTCATTGATTCTTCAATTTAAGCCAGTTCTAGAATGAATGTTTTAAATTCTTTCCACATTTGGGGTACACCGAGGCCCACAAATTTATGTGCCCAATCCTACTGCATTGCTTTACTCCCAAGTTTGTTATATTCAGTGAAATCATACCTCTTTATCTTAGTAAACACCCTGCTGAGTTTCTGTCCTAGTTTTTAGATAAAATTCCACCATATTGTGATCGCTTCTGAGAAGAGGTTCTCTGGCCTTACAGTTTTCCACAACATCCTCCATGTTACTGATCACTAGGTCAAGGATGTTATCTCCCCTGGTATTATCTGTCACATACTTATCCATGGTTAAGGTATCTAAAACGTCAAGAAATTCTGCCTTGGCAGTTGTAGATGGGGGAGGGGGGGCCCTAGTCCCCAGTCAATTCAAGGAAAGTTAAAGTCACCTAGGAATAATTATCTTTTACTAGAGTCCAGCTTACTAAGATGTTTATTACATGCAAAGGTCCTATCGCTGGTTAGGGAAGGGGGTCTATAACAGACCACCCCATCACAGTTATCCATTTCTCCTGTTGTGGCACCAGTTGCACACAAAGCTATTCAAAGTCCGGTTCAGTTGATGTTTGTATTTCATATGCTTTTATATCATTTCTGATGTAAAAAGTTATCCTCCCTGCCCCTTCTAAACAACTGATATCCTTTTATATTGGTCCCCCATGTGTCGTTTTTTCACCATGTCTCAGTTATTGAACACAGTGCTATATTCTCCTGACGTAAAATTAATTTGAATTCCTCTTTTTTTGTTTCTCAAGCTCCTTGCGCTGACCAAGAGGGCCTTCTGATACAGGGATCTTTTTCCTTGCTTGCATGCTTCATGGTGGTGTGTCCCATCCCCCCCCCCCCACCAATTTCAGTTTAAAGTCTGGTAAATTTTAGCATTTATTCTGCCTGACAGAACCTTTATACCCATCTTATTTAGTTGGAATCCATCTTGGGCATATAACCTATATGCACTGTCAAATCTCTTCCAATGTTCCAAAGTCAAAGTTTTCCTTAGCACACCACCTACGTAACCACCCGTTAAGTCTTTTAGCGCATTGATTTTGTGCATACCTGCCCATGGAACCAGAATGATCTCAAATATTACCAGGGAATAGTTTCTCTTTTTTAATTCTGACCCTCCCCCCCACCATCTCAAAATCCCTTTGGATATAAGTAGCATCCCTTCTGTAGAAACACTAATGGTTGTGTAGTGTATTCCAGTAACCCAGGATGGAATTTTTTTTTTACATCAACGATAACCGCTCCTGGTAGACAGGAGACAGTGACGTGACAGATTTCCATTCCCCCCCCCACACTCTCTAAAGC
Source organism: Neoceratodus forsteri (assembly GCA_016271365.2). Classification (NCBI taxonomy): domain Eukaryota; kingdom Metazoa; phylum Chordata; order Ceratodontiformes; family Ceratodontidae; genus Neoceratodus; species Neoceratodus forsteri. The sequence continues at coordinate 285,554,467 of CM057459.1, forward strand.
TCCTGAAAAAGTGGTGGCTACCCAACTCACCGAGTACCTGAACAAGTATGACATTATGTGCCCTGAGCAGCACAGCTTCCGCTCAGAACACAGCACCACTGCTGCTCTCCTGGAGTTCTCTAACTACCTGCACTCTGCTCTTGACTCTGGCAACCTTGCTGGAGTTGTGTTAATTGACCTCTCCAAGGCTTTTGACACTGTCTGACATCCCTTCTTGCTTGACTCTGTCCTCCAAATCGGCTTCTCTGTTGGTCCCCTTGCCTGGTTTTCTAGCTACCTCTCAGCTAGATCCCAGTGTGTAAAAATCAATGGGTCCTTGTCCAACACCTGACCTAGTCACTCCAGGGTCCCCCAGGGCTCCATCCTGGGATCCTTACTTTTCAGTCTCTATCTTAACACACTTCCCAGCTCCTGTACTGGTAAAATTCTCCTCTATGCGGATGATGTGGTTCTCTATGCCTCACACCCCAATCCTACCTCTCTTCAGGCCTCTCTTCAGCATGCCTTCAACCAAGCTGAAAGGTGGTTCATTGAACATAGACTAGTCATTACTCTAAAGAAGACCGGAGCAATGTTCTTCACCCACCACCAAATCAAGGCCAGAAAAGCCCCCCTCCTGATACTCCCTAGTACTCTGCACCTCCTAGAGCAAGTAACCACCTATAAATACTTAGGCATCACCTTTGACGTTGCCCTCACCTTCCACACCCATGTCAGTGCCCTCTCTGCTGCCACTAACTTGCAAATTGGCCTTATATACCGCCACAGGGATTGCCTTCCCCCCCGATGCCTTCCGGCTGGCCATCACCTCTTCTGTCCTGTCCCTAGTGGATTATAGCCTGCCTATCTACGCAGTGGCTGACAATACTGCACTCACTAAAATCCAGCTCTCAATCAATCAGGCCTGTAGGCTCCTGACCGGAGCTCCCTGCTCTTCTCCAACACCCACCTACTCAACCTTGAGGAGAGACTCTGCTATCAGACCTGCCTGCTAGCTAAGAAAACACTGCTCGGGCTCTCTCCCCCCCCGGGTGGTGTCAGTCTCCCTCTAGCGAGCCACCCTTACTGCCTCCACCCGCAGCTTTGGTAAGGCCGCCTTACTGGTGCCCAGAACCAGTACCTCCTTAGCACAAAGGTCCTTCTGCTACAGAGACCTCCTCCTGGTTTAACTCCCTTCCAGTCAATATCATCAACATTAATGAAATTGGTCCCTTCAAGACCACCTTTCAGAACCACCTATTCGACACTCGCTGCTGTAAATGTAACTAACTCTGCCCCCCCTCCCCGGACTCTCCCTGTGGGACTCACCTACCAGGCTATTCTAGATTTAGACAATGTCCCCCGGACAGCACACTCCTATTCTCCCTCCACCTTCCCGACTCTCTTCTCCAGCACCAAAGACCACTAACCCCACAGGACACTTGTCTTACATCCTACTCTCAGCTGACACCAGTCATCTCAATGTCTATGCCTTGGCTCAATCGCAGTTTCAGCGGCTCCAACATTGTATGTCACTATTTACTGCTCTGCTTAAACTGCAGTGTATGACTGGGGTGTTTCTCCTTGTAACACATGTGTAACCATTGTATCTATTATTGTATTTGTGCTATGTATCACTGTTTGTATCCTGAACTATGTAACACTGTTTGTCCTCTCTGTGACGAGGTGCCTTTGTAAACAAGTCTCTGACTCAAAGGTTGTAAATCCGATATGTACTAATAAATAAATGATCTTCCCTGTCTTTACAGATTATCCTGTCTGCAAAATATAGCATAGAATGTCCTATCACAACTGTATCTTTTGTTTATGCTAGGGGTTGCCCCGTTCTACTACTCACTTAGTTTTGGTTCCTGTTACTGTTTCCTGTCCCTGAAATGCATTCCTGGTTGTTCTTTTACTTGTTCTATCTACCCCAGGTTCATCTGGGAGTGGATGGGCATGAGGGTTCTTTTGAGATTTTGGGATTAGTCCTAAGGTTTCTGGGGCTGAACATGTATTAGTATCTGAACTTATTCCAACCATAACATTTTCAGTACCCTCTCCTATCATCTGGGTAGGGAGTTTGCTGAGTTCATGTATCCCTGTACTTTCTCTCTGTTCTTGGTCCGCTTCTGTTTCTGTAGCCAAATAACTGTCTCTATTAGTTAGATTTATATGTGGGATTATATCCCTCCTATATTTTCTAGAGCATTTAGGGACATGGCACCAGTCATCTTTACAGGGACTATCAAGTATCTGAATCATATAGTCTAACCTTCCTTTTTTCATTCTGGCCCTTATTTATTTCATTGGTGTTTTGGACCCTGTAATTTTCCAGTAGCAACTTCTTAGTGTCCTTAAATTGTTTGATATTATCTCTCCCAGCTTGAATTTGTATTTGCTCCTGCAAGTTCCTCAATGTACCTTGCAATTTGATAATATACATGCAATTCTTACATGACTACCCTCCCATATGTTCACTTAGTCCTTTCATATCACATACTGTGCATAGCATCCATATATTAGTGGCCCCTTATATTCAACACTGTTTCGTGGTTGGTTGCCTACCTCTACTTGTTGGTCCTCTGCCCTGTCCCCTCTTCCCTGGCTGATGTGGCAGACACAGCTAAGCTGTTTGCCTTAGCTGTGTCGCCTTTGCTGGGCTCACTGATGCTCAGCATCCTATGGCTACTTATAGTCACGTGACAGAAGTAGTGTTCCTCCTGCTTCCAGTCGCTCGCTACTACTAGTGTCCTTCTATGCAATGAAATCAAATTTTAGCTGCTCTTAAAAGATCAGCAAAGCAGTGGTCAGGACAAAGATTTAACAAATACCTTAGCTACTGCCCTGAACTCCCTTTTGGTTACCTACATATGAACATATGAATTTGCCTGCAGATAAAGGCCTTATGGTCTATCGAGTCTGCTCGAGTGCACAGTTAGCAACACTTATACTGCAGCTGTCTCTCCCTCCCTCCCCTTCCCTGACCCTCCCTCTTATCCTATCCCATACCCTTCTGAAGCAGTCCACTGTTCTACATGATACCACTGCTGCAGGCAACGCGTTCCACCCAGACACCACTCTCTCCATAAAAAAGTGTCTCCTCATTTCCCTCCTGAACCTTTCCCCATCCAATCTGAGATCATGACCAAGTGCCCTACTCCCCCCTTAACTTGAATAGTCCCTCTGTGCTCGTCTTGTTTATCCCCTTCATGTACTTGAAACCTTAATCATATCACCTCTATCTCTCCTCTCCTATAGTGAGTACATGTCCAGCTCCCTCAGCCTGCTCATGTAGGGTATGTCCCCTAGCCCCTAGATCATCTTTGCTGCCCTGTGCTGCACCCCCTCAAGTAACAATGTCCCTCTTCAGGTATGGTCACCAGTACTGCATGCAGTACTCCAGGTGTGGCCTAACCAGTGAGCTATACAATGGCAGGATCACCTCCCTTCTCCTTAAAGATAAAACTCAGTTTCAATTTCTTCTCAGGTCAATTGGTTTTAGGAGATAAGGTGGCATCTCCACAATAATGGTCCCCACAGGACTTCCTGGTGGCTCATTTAAGAGCAAGAAAATAGCACTTTTAAAAATCAATTTTAAAAGTGTGCACCAGAATTACCACCCAGTCAAATTACCTGACTGGTACTCCACTGCAGCGCTATTCAGCTCACTGCCTCTCATTAAGTGTACAGGTCTCTGGCTCCCATTTTTTGTAGTGATGTGACCAGAAGTAGCATTCCTCCTGCTTTTGTCTGCTCCAAGCTACACTAGTATCATATATACAATTAAATCACTTATACAACATACAAGATCAACAAAGATGTGCTGGAATGTCTTCAGCTGGCTCCTCTTACCCACCCAGGTAGAAATTCTCTTAGCACTGCCTCAGTGATGCCAGATCTTGCCTGCTGGAAGTAGAATCAGTGTGCCACTTGCCAGGGGAGGTCGGGTGGGTCATTATGGATGAAAATCATATACCACTCCTTGAACTACTGGTACAGTAGAGTAACCTGGTTTTCTAGGTACGTGGACATGCTGTTCTATCCACACGTTATGGCAGACTCCTAGCAGTTCTTCTGGGAGGAGGGGGCAAAGTGCACACCCCCTACTTAGGGAAAAAAGACTGGAGACCTTAAGACCAAAATCAGCATACTGGCGTGACTCGTGGTCAATGTGGTAATGGGAAATGAAGGTGTGTGCTGACTTCCAGGTAGCAGCCCTGCAGATTCCCTGGATAGGGACATCCCAAGAAGTAGCCATCAAGGCAGCAGTATGATGGGTGGAATGAGCCCTAAGCCCTATGGTAGGCTCCCTACCCACCAATCTATAGCAGAGGTTGAAGCAAGATACAATTGACCTGCCAATGCTGGTCTACCAGGTGCAGCTTCAGCGTAGGTGACAAATGGCTAGCGAACCTCTCCCCAAACTCCATCCATTTGCTCCTTATAATAGACAAGCACTCACTGCAGGTCTAGAGTACAAAGCCTGTGCTCAGCCTCCGATGGGTGTGGTTGGTGAAATACACCGGGAGATTAATCACCTGCTTAAGGTGAAAATCTGACACAACCTTCAGGAGGGACTTCGGGCTGGGGTGAAAGATAACCTTGCCCCTGTGGAAAACCAGATAAGGAGACTCCACCAAAAGCACCTGCAGCTCATTGATCCTCCTGGCTGACGTGATAGCCACCAGGAAGGCAATCTTCCTTGACAGGTGTGACATCTCACACCCATGCATTGGTTCAAATGGCTTGCCCATGATCTTTGCCAAAACTAGCAACAAGTCCCAAGGTGATGGTGGTTCATGCACCAGAGGGGAAATGTGGTCAAGACCTTTCAAAAAGCGGCATACCAACTTTTTCTGTGCAGACTGCTGACCAACCCACACCCAGAAGGCAGAGACAACTGCCAGAAGCACCTTAAGGGTCATCAACTGAAGGCCGGACAGAGAAAGGGACAAAAGGAAGTCAAGGATGCTAGCCACTGGACAGGACAAAGGGTCCAGCCCCTTGCTCTGGCACCACCCTCTTCCATTTGAAGGCATAGCATTTCCTGGTCAACTCCTTCAGAGAAGCCTAACCTATGTTGAGGACATCTTCAGAGAGACATAGAGCCTGGAACTCTAGCCATTCAGAAACCAGGCTGTCAGGTGCAAGAATTAAAGGTCCAGGTGGAGTACCTACCCCTGACTGATGGAGGGCAGATTCGGGCATATATGTAGACAACTCAGAAGCCTGCTGCTGAGGAGATCGGCGTACCAGAACTGGCATGGTCAGTCCGGAACCACCAGGATCACCCGTGCCTTGTTCCTCTACAACTTGAGCAACACCTTGTGGATCAAAGGAAAATGAGGGTAAGCACAGAGGGGGACTGAGGTCCAGGACCTTGAGAAGGCATCCCCCTGTAGCATTCCTTGCTGAGGGGGGCAGGCACAGAACTGCCTCAGCTTTGCATTCTCCCTGGAGGCAAACAGGTCCACCATAGGGGTGCCCCACTGGTAGAACAGACTTTGCACTACCTCTGGATGGAGGAACCACTCGTCAGACACCTCATCCACCCAGCTGAGGGCATCCACCAGCTGGTTGGAGACACCAGCCACATGAATGGCCAGGAGATCGGCATCCAGGCTGCGCACAAGTGTCCAAATATGTAGAGCTTTCCTGCACAGTGGAAGGGAGTGCATACCACCCTGCTTGTTGAGGTAGTACATGGTCATGGTGCTGTCCATCTGGATCTGAATGATCTGATCCCTAAGATGAGAAGCAAAGGCCATCAGCACCAGCTGAACTGCCCTGAACTCCAGCACGTTGATGTGGCATCAGAACTCCTCGGGGGTCTAGAGCACGTGGATTTTGTGGTCCCTCAGGTGGGCTCCCCAGTCCACGAGAGAGGCAATGGTCATCAGGATGACCATCCGCTCTGGGCAAACAAATGGGATATCTTCCTGCAGATGCTCCAGGACTAATTACCACTGGAGTGCATCCTACATCCGCTAGGTCACAATGACCAGCTAGTCGAAGTGACCCCTGCGCTGAGACCATTTGCTGGCCAACTCCAAATACAGGGAGCTTATTCTCCAGCAGGTCCAACAGACCACACCGGTGCAGGACGCCATGTATCCCAGTAGGCACAGTAAGTCCCACATAGGGTGCAACTGCCCAACATGAAATGATCGGGCAAAGGAGGAAAGAACCTCCACCCTGTCCACTGGGAGCTGAGCCCTGGCTCTGCAAGAGTCAAGCTCTGCCCCAATTAAATGGATCACCTGTGAGGGTACAAGTTCCGATTTGGCCTGGTTGAGTTGGAGGCCAAAAGAGGTGAAGGTCTGGAGGGCCAGGTCCCTGGATCGCGCCATCACCTGCCCGGAGGGACCCATGCAGTCATCAGGTAGGGGTATACCCAGACTCCTCAGCACCTTAGGTGGTCTACCACCACTGCTACACATTTGGTGAACACCCTGGGGGCCGAGAACAAGCCGCATGGCATGGCCTAGAACTCGTGGAGGGTTCCTTCTGCTCAAAAGCAGAGGAACTGTCAGTGAGACAGATGGATTGGGACGTGGAACAATGCGTCCTGGAGATCCATAGAGCAAAACCACATGTTTTTCTTGAGAGATGTTATGATCTGAGACAGAGTGAACATCCTGAAAGTGTGGGACCTGAGGAATCCATTCAGGTCGTGTGCAGATCGAAGATTGGGCACCAGTCCTTTACCTGTTTTGGCACCAGGAACTACCTGGAGACAAACCCTGGGTGAGGTGGAGGGTCCGGAACAGGAGCCACTACCTCCCTGAGGAGGAGCTGGGCAATGTCATCCCGAAGGGCCAACTGAACGTCAATGGACACCATGTCTTCCCATGGGGCATGGGCTTGGCTAGGTGGGTAAGCCTTGAACTCCAGAGACAGACCCTGGCCGAGCACTTCAAGCACTTACCTGTCTGTGGTAACAGTGGACCAGGAGGAAAGGAAATGGTGGAGTCGGCACCCCACGGGAGGACCCAGGGGGTTCAGGACAGGCATGGGGAAGGCACCCCCATCCTGTTACTGGACAAGCTTGGAATAGGGGCCTCCAGGACTTTGACCTTTTAGCTTCCTGATAACTGTGGCCACTGACATAGGCCTAGGTTGTCAAGTCTGCTGCTGTCCAAGCTGGGCCTGGTCAGGTTTAGCAACACATGCAGAGGCGGGCCGAAAGGGCTTCTTCTTAGAAGACTTAGAGCCCTTGGGGACCCTTCCGGGCAGAAGTCGCAGAGTCCACGCTGGCGTTGGACTTTTCAATTCTGGTGAGGTGTCCCACTACTCAGCTTGTGCTGCATGTTAGCTGTGAAGGTGGAGAAGCGCAGCCAAGCCCTGCGGTGAATGGCAACTGCCACAGCCACGGACCAGGCACAAGAGTCACCAAGGTCCATGGCCATCTGGAACTGTTGTTTTGCAACAGCACAGCCTTGGTCCCGGACCTGTTTTACCATAGTCTGCATGTCCGTGGGGAGGTAGGGGAGCAACTCATCCAGGGAGCACAGTAGGGCATGCGAGAAGTGAGCCATAAGAAAGGCTAAGCTTGTTTGCCTAAGGCAGAGTGATGAGGCAGCATACACTTTTTTAGACATGTCCAGTTTCCTGGACTCTTTGTTGGGGTTTTGTCAACAAACCTGACATTGCTCATGCACTGAAAAATGGAGTTGGCTACCAGTCCCTTGGCTGAGAGATGCAACGTAAATGCTGACAGGGCTCAGGTAGGGAACGCACACTTGTGAGCCATCCAGGCTAAAGGCACAGGACAAGTGTCAGTGGCTCAGCAGGTAGCACACTCGCCTCTGAGGCCAGGAGATCAGAGGGCTGTGGGTTCAGTTCCCACACCTGGCACATGGGTTAATATCCCAGTACTGACACGGTAGTGCAGCATGAGAGGGGTGCTGCACTTCTGAGGTGCCGTCTTTCGGATGAGACGTTAAACCGAGGTCCCATCTTCCTGGATTAGTGGTAGTTCAAGTGGATGTTAAAGATCCCATGGCACTTATTGAAAAGAGTAGAGGAATTTCCCGTGTCCTGGTCAAATTTCCCTCATTCACTAAAAATACCATCAACAACTTAATCTGGTTCAAGGTCAGTTGGCATTCAGCTGTATCCCCCTCCCCGGGTCGTGCCTGAAAATAGGCAGGATTTGTCTAGTGTACCTACCCGGTCAACAAAAAACTAAAATAAAAAAATTAAAAAGAGGCCAAGTCCTGCCACAGTTCCAGGGCAGGATCAAGGATGGCATTCTGAACCGGAAAGACTTCCATAGGAGAGTCCCCCCAGTCTAGGATCTCGGTCAGTGGGTACCATTCCCATTTCTGCATGGGCTCCAGTTGCAGACCTGTGGATACAGAAACTAAATGGAGCAAGCCCAAGAAGGATATGGGCCCCATGTCCATTGATAGGTCCCTCACCAACTCCACAATCAGCAGTCAGGAGTGAAGGGAGGACCCTTTTGATTCTGAAAAATGGTGAAAAAGTGGTTAACGGCTAGTGTCCCGCTCACCCAATGAGGGCGATCAGGGGTGACTGTGACAGACAGCTGAAGGAACAGCACTTTGGCTGGCCAAACTTCCTTGGTCAGAGCAATGGTTGTTGGCTGCTTAGGCAGCGGCTCCACCAGGAGCGGTGGAGAAGCCAGGGGTGGCCGCACCGGGACCAACCAAATTGGCTCTTGCTGTGTACATTTAATAAATCCTGTGTAGGGAGGGATAGTGAGGTTTAATAAAGGGGAGGGTGGCAGGCAGAGCGTGACAGTGAAAAAGCAGAGATACTGAACACATTCTTCTGCTCAGTATTCACAAAAGAAGAGGACAGGGAGGTACCTAATCCTATCAATAGAATCACTCTGGATAGGGTGGTCGATACCAGTCAGTTCACATAAGAAAGGGTTCCGAAAGAACTCCTAAAACCGAAGGTGGGCAAAGCAATGGGGCCTGACGGGATTCGCCCCAGAATTCTAAAAGAACTAAGCAGAGAACTAGTGACACCACTGACTACCCTTTTTAACAAATCATGGGAGAACGATGTGGTACCTGAGGACTGGACAAGGGTGGATGTGATTCCCCTTCACAAAAGTGGGAGCAAAGCAAAGGCAGGAAACTACAGACCTGTTAGCTTGACCTCAGTGATGGGGAAAATTAAGGAATCACTTCTGAAAGAAAGAATTTTTGAGTACCTAGAGACCAGCGGGGCACAGGACTCAAGGCAGCATGGATTCTCAGCTGGAAAATCATGTCATACGAATCTAATAGATTTCTTTGACAGGGTGATCAAAGTAGTAGACCAGGGAGGGACTGTGGACATGGCTTACCTAGACTTTAGCAAGGCATATGACACTGTCCCATGCAAAAGATTAATAAACAAATTAGCCAGCCTCGGAGTGGGTCCCAGGGAGGCAGCCTGGGTAAAGAAATGGCCGGACAACAGGACACAGAGGGTAATAGTAAACAGAGTCCACTCCGAAGAAAGGGGGGTTAATAGCGGAGTACTACAGGGTTCAGTACTGGGTCCAGTCCTTTTTAATGTCTTTGTAAGTGACATTGTGGAGGGACTGGAAGGACCAGTATGCCTTTTTGCAGACAACAAAGACCTGCAACAGGGTTGATACATAAGAGGGGGTTGAAAGGATGAGAAGGGACTTGGCAAGGTTAGAGGAATGGTGAAAAGTATGGCAGTTTAGATTCAGTGCAAAGTATTGCACCTGGGAAACAAAAACCTAGGGGAAGAGTACGCAATTTTTTTTTTTTGGGGGGGTGGTATTAACAAAAATGGAAAGGGAACTGGGGGTAGTCATATCAGATGACCTAAAGGTAAGCAAGCAAAGTGAGAAGGCAGGAAGGAGGGTGGGGGGGATACTGGGATGTATAGGGAGAGGCATCACCAGTAGAAAACAGGAAGTTGTTATCCCTCTGTACAAACAGTTAGTGAGACCCTACCTAGAGTACTGCATGCAGTTCTGGAAACCTCATCTCCACAAGGACATAGACAGGATGGAGGCAGTCCAGAGCACGGCAACTAAAATGGTGCAGGGTCTGCAACAGAAGCCTTATGAAGAGAGACTAAGGAGCTTAACATGTATACACTCAAGGAAAAGGGGGGGGGAGAGACATGACAAACTTTTAAGTACCTCAAGGAAATCAACAAAGTCCAGGAGGGTAGCATCTTTCAGAAAAAGATGTGCAAGAACAAGGAGGCACAATTCGAAGATGGAGGGGAGATGGCTCAGGGGCAATGTGAGGAAGTATTTTTTTCACAGAGAGGGTGGTGGATGCATGGAATGGCCTTCCTGAGGAGGTTGTGGGGTCAGAAACAGTGGGGGAATTCAAGTATGCATGGGACAGACATAAGGCAGTTTTTGTTGGGGGGGTAGGAAGAAGTAGGCTGTTTGGTTAACTAGGATTTGCAGCTTATCCAATAGGTAGGAAAATGGGCAAACTAGGTGGGCCAAGCAGTCCTTATCTGCCGTCAAAGTCTATGTTTCAATGAGTCTGGGTCCGCTGCGGCTCCTGTGGTGGTAGCCAAGTGATAGCCGGGTTAGGCGCAGACATCAGCTTCACTCGAGTGAACAAAAGCTGTTGCCACATAAGTTCCTCAGTGCGCCGACACAGTTTGTGCCAGTGCATCTCCTCGCCCAAGGAGGAAGAGGAATAGTGGTGGCGTCACTTGCCAGAGTGCTTGAAAGGTGAGCGTCGTGAACTACATGGCTGCCCGAGTTCAGGCTTCTGGAGCAGAACCTCGAGTGGGACCACAGAGGGAACCGACGGCAGGTATCAGAGAGAGCCAAAATCTGAGCCCTCTCTAGGTCCTGAGGCTCCAGAGTGGGGGGGGAGCAGTGGAACAGCAGACTGCTCCATCCTCCGCCTGAAAAAGTTCAGGACCGGAGTCCTGGAAAGGGAGGTCTCAATCTTCTAGGCAGACAAAGCATTGACAGTCAAGAAAAATGTCGGCCAGGGCATCGACCTGAGTCTGAGCCAACTGGCCCGATGGGGAGAACATGGGGCCGGTGACCAGATCCAAAGCACCAGCCGTAGTCGGTAACTCTGGTGAAGTGTGGGAATCGGCGGCCAGTGAGCACTCCCAATCCTACAATCATCATAGAGACTGCTTTTTGGTCTCTTTTTCCTTATCCTTTTTGGATTTCTTGGACTTTGTGCCTGTTGGGCCCTGCCCATGAGTGAGTAAGGATTGGCACAAGTCCTTAAACACTTCCAAAAAGAAGTGCCCAAAGGGTGTGGCAAAAAGGCTGAAGCCGAGGAGGACTGTGTTGCAGTCTTCTTCGAAAACTGCTAGTTGCTTAGCAGAACTCACAGCCATGGAAACCACTTGACGAGCATCCTTCAATCGAACGGGTAGATTCCGAACATTTGGACAGCCAAGAAGTAAGCAGGTGAGGCGATCCTCCAAAGTGGATGATAAAAATTAATGACAATGGCCGCACGCATTGACATTGTGCTCGTGGCCCAGGCAGTACACGCATGAGGAGTGTGGATCCAATCGTGACATAAGTTGTCCACAACTGCATTTCCGGAACCCCGGAGTAAACTTTGTGTCATCCATAATGGTGATGAAAAGCAATAACAAAGTTTTTTCTAAAGTTTGAGCAAAGGAAAAAAGTAAAGGGCCTTTGAAATGCGAAAGCTATTAGGAGGGAACCTTCTTCCAGCAGAAAGGAAGATCTGACATCACAGGGCAGTGCTAGGGGAGTTACCACCCAGGTAGGTGGGAGGAGCCTGCTTGAAGACATTCCGGCGCATCTTAAAGGGTAAGGACACTGAAAGAAAGTGTGGATATAACATCATATCCACGTCCCTAGAAATCATAATTTTGCATTTCTTAACAATCAGTTGCTGTCTATGAACCAAGTATGTTTCTATATGGATATATTGTATGCATTTAAAAAATGAATATATATATAGTTTAAAAAGGCTGCGTTTCTCTCCCAGATAGGGGAAGCCAGCCAATCCAGCTCTTGACTACCATGGAGTAGAGGTTCAGTGGTAGTGCGAGCAGGTGGGGGGTTGGCACTAGGCCAGGTGGGTGGAGCGGGGTCATCAGTTCCTGTACGCATGCACGCCTCCATGCGAATGTGCGACTATGTCGCTGAGGCCCCAGAGAGTAAAGGAAGAAACCCAGGGGAAAAGTACCATCCCCCCTCAATCGCCATATGCGACAGTTATCAGACACTTGTATTTGGGGACTCCCAGTGCCGTCTAACACAGGGTCCAATGGTAGGTGAAGGTGGTGACGGAGGGCAAAGAGTTCAATGGCAAAAAAAATATTTAGTTTAAAAAAATCTGCCCCCGAATGGCAAACCTGAGAAATCTCTGATGCATCACACACATCAGAAAACTAAGATAGGAATCTGACAAATCTATGGAAGTCAAGTAATCCCCTGGATGGACTGCCCCGATAATCCACTGGAGAGACTGCATCTTAAACTTGCTTTGTTTCATGAACTAGATCAGACTCTTCAGGTATAAAATTGGACAAAATCCATGGCTTTTTCAGGATTAGTAAATAAATCAAGCAGAACCACTGTCCCTCTGGGGTGGGGGGGCAGAATTATCACCACAATCTGGAGCAGATAGTACAGGGTGTGGTCTACCATTTTCTTTTCACTGTTATTTTGAAAAATGGAGACTGAAAGAACTGGCCCCTTGAGGGCACCGTAGACAATTATCTTGCATGACCAAGACAATATCCAGTACACTTGAGTCTTCTGTGCTCTAAGCTCATCTTTCGACAAAGTTTTGAATACATCCCTAGAGGGCTCAAGGGTTAAGGCTGTGTGCAGCTTCCGAGAGCTTTTTCACAATTGGAGTGCGATGAGCTCACTCGGCTCTTTGCGCATAAGGTGGCTGACATCTGGGCGGACATCCTCTTGACCCGCCCTATGGGAGATGCTATTGATCGGTGCCCGGCCACTGTCCCTCGTGCTTCCTGGGGTACCTTCAACCAACCGGAGTTCATGGATGTCATGCGGATTGTCCAAAGTATGCACCCTACATGCTGTTGTTTGGATCCAGGCCCAAATTCCCTGATTATGGGTTGTTGTGATATCATTGGCCTGGTCCTGGGACAAATTGTCTGGTGCTCCCTGAAGGAGGCGGTGGTGACACCCACCCCTCCTGAAGAAGGATTCCTTGGACCCAGATTCTCTGGCCAACTACAAACCTATCTCAAACCTTCCCTTTATAGGGAAGGTAATTGAGAACATAGTGGCAGTACAATTGGAGAACCACTTGACTATCCATAACACCTACAAACCTCTCCAATCTGGTTTTCGAAAGAGGCATAGTACTGAGACAGTGCTGGTTCGGGTGCTCAATGATCTCCTGATGGCTAGAGATCGGAGAAACCACTCCATCTTGGTGCTCCTTGATCTCTCGTCAGCTTTTGACACCGTGGACCATGGGGTGCTGCTTGAGCATCTGAGGTTTTTCTGTGGCCTGACTAGCTCAGTCCTCAGTTGGTTTAAATGTTACCTCTCTGGCAGAACTCTGAGAGTGGTGTCTGGGATTTATTCTTCTGACCTCTCTCTCTCGGTCATGTGGGGTTCCTCAGGGCTCAGTGCTGTTCCCCCATGTTGTTCGAGGTGTATACGCTGCAGAGACATTGTAAGAAGGTATGGGCTGAAGTTTCACTACTATGCTGATGATATCCAGCTCTACCTGTCTTTTGCATCTGACCAAGATAGTGCCCTCTCGATATTTAACAACTGCCTCACTGAAATCCAGGATTGGATGAATTCCAGCTGGTTGAGGTTGAAGACAGAGGTGATGGTTGTGGATCCGAGTCACCGGATAGAGGGGCTGAGGGAGGTCAACCCTATGAACTTTTTCTGGGGGGCTCCCAGATCCTTACCTCTGAACGGGAGCAGGGCCTGGGGGTGGTGCTTGACGACAGGCTGACACTGCGGTATCAGGTGTTAGCAGTCATCAAGTCATCCTTTTATCATCTTAGGAACATCGCCAGGATCAAGCACCTTGTTCCGTCTGGTGACCTTCCTACATTGATCCACACCTTCGTAACCTCGTACCTTGATTACTGCAACTCCCTTTACTTAGGACTACCTGGGTTGATATTCTGCCACCGCAGCTAGTGCAGAACACTCGCGCTTGCTGTTAAAGGGCATCTCATTTCTCCCATATTACACTGGTGCTGTGCGATGTGCGCTGGCTGCAGATTCTGTGACGGATCACCTTTAAAGTTAGACTACTGATGTATAAAGCCCTACATGGACTTGGTCCTGACTATCTGAAAGAGCTCCTGGTCCCTTACTGCCCTGAGCAACAGCTCCGTTCGGCTGACGAGGGGTTGCTAGAGATTCCGAGGGTATTATTGAAATCTTCAGGGCCCGTGCATTCATGTACGTGGCCCCAGCCCTTCGGAATTCTCTACTCCGTCAGCTCCAGGAGTGCATGACTGTGTGGGATTTAAACAGGCATTTAAAACATATTTGTGGCATCAGTCCTACCCTATTTGAACTTGATTGAATGGCTCTTTACAGACCTTTTGTTTGTATTCTGATGTTATTGCTGTTTTATTATTTACATTGTACAGCACCTTGATATTTTGAAAAGTGCTTAAAAATAAAGATTACTATTATTAAGATGGCACCCAAATCCTAATATATCCATCCTTCCTGACAGTTCCTCCAGAAAGTCAGTCTTTATTCTGAGAGAACTTAAAACTGGCAAAGAAGCTTCTGCCTGACTGATTTCCATAGCCTTGAAAAGAATGAAAATCACCTCTGGTATATACAGCATGTCCAAGACCCCTTCCGTGAGAGGGGTTAATGGAGTTCTGTTACCCCGTGGAAACAGGCAACTGACTTTTCTTGCCTTTGATATCTTTCAGAATCTTGTCCAACTTTGGACAGAACAACATATCACCAAAAAAGGGAACCTTATACAAGTGTGCCTTAGAGGCCTGGTTGACAGACTATTGCCACAATCACCTGAAGAGGTGAGAGTTTAAGTGATTACATTTGATCTCTCAATTATTTGAGGGTGACATCTTAATGACCTATCAACCGATAGCAAAGAAATTCAACTTACACCCCAAAAACTTCGGTAATTTTGAAATCCCAACATTTAGAATACAGAGGGTCGGGATCCTGAAACTAATATCCCAAAACTCTGTATGCCAATACTCAGTATTTGCCTGCGGCAGAGTCTGTTCTATTTAATAAGGAGGTTGCAAGGGGCAAAGCCCCACAGAAACCTCCACTGCGGCAAATATTGAAGTGCTCTATATACAGTTTAGGGATGTTAGTCTAGGTATCCCGACACTTGGTATTCTAAATATTGGGATTTGGTAGTGAATCCCAAACATTTTTACTTTCAGATAAGAAGTAGGTTGGGAGGGGGTGGAGGCCCCTTCCCACTTTGACATTTCCCAATTAAGAAGGTGTTGCTAGGCCCCCAGCTAGCAAAGGATCCAGGCCCATTTATTTTTATTTTAGTTTTTGATAACCGTGTAAGACCCACTAGGCAAAAGTGCCTGTTTTCAGGGGCAACCTGGGAGCACTGGGGAGATTAAAAGACTTGCTCAGAGTCGCACAGTATGCAAGTGGAAGTTGTGAGAATCAAACCCAGGTCTGCTTGATGTGCCAAGCTCTTCCACAGCTCATTACTCTAATCTCTATACTGCCAGCTCATTGACTAAGTGCTGCAGGATCCTCCACTTGGAGGCATTGCAAGATCCCCTAAATACTCTGCAATTTAGATGGGAAGCTGACCTGGGAGTACAGGACCTTGCTGGGAAGGAATGGGAGAGGGCTGAGAGGGATGGAGTGCTCTGCCAGCAATAGACTTCAAACAATTCACTACAATATCCTACATGGAATTTATTTTACCCTGAAACTAGCGAATAGGACAGACCCAGGAAAATCTGATGTTTTCCAAAATGCAAGACAACCGTAGGTACCCTTTCCATATGATTTGGGCTTGTCCTAAAGTTATGGGGTTTTGGCAGGCCATTACAGACCGATTTAACAGGGTTCTGGAAGACAATACGCAACTTCAAGCTACAGAAGTGCTTCTCGCCAGGCTCAACCCCTAGTTCCACCTGAAGACCTTCCTACTCTGGTTCATGCCTTTATAATGTCCAGGCTTGATTACTGCAACGCCCTTTACTTAGGGGTCTCGGGAGGTATCCTTCGCCCAGAGCAGTTAATGCAAAATGCAACTGCCAGGTTGCTGACAGGCCTGTCGAGGTTCTGTCATGTAACTCCGGTGTTGCATGAATTGCACTGACTGCCAGTCAGGTGGAGAGTTATCTTCAAGGTGGGCTTGCTCACCTTTAAAGCCCTACATGGACTAGGCCCAGCTATCTGTCTGATCTTCCAACACCTGCTGCCCCAGTCTGCTCCCTCTTTTCCTCATTTAGGGGCCTGCTGGCAATTCCCCGGACTGCTACTCCCTCTATGTTGATTAGTTGCAGTAGTATACGCTGATTTGAAATGTCTGTACTCTTGCTGAACTCAAACAAGTTTACAAAAATAAAATTCCCACCGACAACATGGAACAGCACAAAATACTCATTTAACGTAAGATCCAGAAACAAATGATTTGATACCTTTTATTGGACTAACATGGATTTGACAGAAAAGAACAAAGTGCTGTAGCTTTCGAACCTACCCGGTCCTTTTACAGAAGCTTTATGGCAGTTATTTTGAAAATCCCATACTATTAACACCAGATTATGTTGAAAAAAAATGAAATAATTCTCATTGGTTTAACAACTACATTTAAAACATAACAGAAGATTAGGTCAGAGAAGCTAATTAACACCAGTATGCTTTTAACGGAGGAGCCTCAGAAGGGCAAAGGTTATCAAGAATTCTCAACAACCAGAGAGTTCTTCTCACATAAATTTAAAAATGACTCAGTGTGCTAAGAAAGCATTCTAGTGACAGCAAAACCTTGGGCTAGCATTCTCTCTAACACATGTAAGATGAGGTTACAACTTACATTCCAAGTGTCCTGGTGTATTAAAGAACAGATAATGAGAGACAAAATCCTGAAATTAGGTATAACTGCAAGTTGAAAAAGAGCCCCAAATTAAAAATACACATATATACATGATGCATAATGAATGATAGTATCACTTGTAAGCGTAAGTGCCAAATAAAAATACTTGTCAAGGACCCCCAAGAAAATGAGACCAGGCTCAAGTATTTTTATTGGCACTTAGTGATACTATCATGCATCATGTATATATGTGTGTTGGTCCAATAAAAGGTATCAAATCATTTGTTTCTGGATCTGTTCTTATAAGGACCAATACGGCACCTTCAACATTTTTTTGCATCATTTAACATAAGGCACTAAGCAACCATCATTTTAAAATGTATTTCAACTAACACCAACCTGGGCCGCTTTTCAACCCCTGACCTAGAGGTCAAAAGCTCAGTAACCCAAGGGCAATCCATGGTGCTGATCAGCGATCCCCCCCCCTCAAAAAAACAGATTTTTTTTTACACTAGCATATGAAAATTTAGAACCAGAATGTATTTATGCAGTTTAATGAAGATGACGCTCAAGTCTGATTCATATATTTTACATTCAATAAATTATAAAACTGGAGCAACAAATCCAGCCTTCTGATTGGCTGGGCTCCATGTGAATACTATACAGTATTCACATGGGTTGTGCATGACCTGCCATTTCCTGATGCAGGGGCACTAGCATGGGGCAGTAGTTTTTTGGTTTTATTTTAATAATCCTGCCCAAGTGCCTTTCTGTGTTTCATAACAGTGTCAAGACCATTTAGCTCAAGTGGTTAGGTGGACAGGGGGAATTATCTCACGGTAACCCATTCCTTGTCATGCCTATATGACTTAAATACAAAAGACATTACAACTATGATTTTGTTTTCAGTGGTAAGGTACTGCCTGAAAAATGGTGCAGAAGATGTGTGAACTCTATACAAAAAGGCTGTATTTAAGATGCAGAATGACATAATGTAAAGGAAACCTTTTAAGGACAATTAAGGAGAGGATGAAAAAACTGATTAATATGAAACGGTTTACTCACAAAGCAGAACTGTCATTTGACAGACAGTCTCCCTGCGGTTCAACAGACGGTGCACTCTCCTCATCAGTCTCCATGGTGTCTTCAGTTTTCCCATCACCTACATTAAATGTAACCAAAACCAAGCTTTTTATATTTTAGATAATACTACTGTAAGCCTTAAAGGAAAGCAGACACTTCTAAGTTCTGCCCCTTAGATCTCTGTAAGCCAGCAAACCAAAGGGGGAAGCAGGAAATAATGCTCCCTCTCTGGAACCTGAAGGCACTGCCTCCACAATACTCAAAAGGTCCACAGCCCAGGGTGGGGCACCCGCATGACAGTGCAGTGCACTTTGCCTACACCAATGGGCTAGGCTGCACACTGTCACTTCTAAGAATGGAAGGTACTGTTCTAAATTATCAACATTAAACTGCTTCTTTGAATCTCTTTGACAGAATTAAAGATTGACTTTGTCCTTGTTAACTGTCATGGCAGAGCTCCAAGTGACTGTGACTGCAGACTGGTGCAAGCCTCTGAGGGCTAGTGCAATTTTTAATCAAGTTCTATTGCTTAGTGCAAAAAAAAAAAAGTTACAGGTAACTCCGGACAAAGGGGCAAGATTAGCCATATTCTGTTTATCTCCCATTCTAGTCATGCCTCAGCAGGTGTCAGTGCTCCCCTTCAGCTGGATACTACTCATGGCATAGCTCCTCTAAGCTTCCACAGGTATACCTGCGCAAGTTAGCACGCGCGCGCGCGCACACACACACACACACATGGGGGCTCAAACAGTCCCAGGCTCCTGGCCAAGATACACATTCCACTAAGTGAGTGGGAGCAGAGTACCTTCCTTGAAGCTGCACAGCGGCCCTAGCACATGTGAAGGCTGTAAATGAAAATTACGTACTCACCATAATTCTTGATCTTCTTGAACAGTCTTCATCATTTATTCACACTGCTGGGTTCTGAGCTGGACATGCTGGGACCCTGCAGGATCCAAAAATCTTCAGGAGGGCAGGCGCCGAGGTAGGACTACACATGTGCAGCACCACGAGGCAGGCTCTCGCTATATAGGCTATCTCGGCATCAACCCTCCAACCACCTCAGTACTTTCTTTTTTTTTTTTTTAACCAAAGAAGTGCAGCGAAACAAAACATGAATAACCCTAACCTAATGAGGGCATAAGATAGCCCTTTGGACCCGTATAAGAAGGGTCAACAAGAAAAATAACATCTTCAAAGGCCCAACCGAAGAAGCAAGAAGACTATGGTACAGAGAGAGTGAGCTCAGGGAATGGCAGGTGGGTGTGTGTATAAATGGTGAAGACTGTCCAAGAAGATCAAGAATTATGGGGAGTACATAGTTTTCATATTTTCCTGAACAAAGTCTTGACTATTCACAATGCTGGACTATAGTACCAAGCTCAGCTAAACTCCCCAAAATCAGGGTGGAGGAAGTGGGGCTCACTCAGGACAGAAATCCATTAAGGACTGTTCTACCAAAGGAGGTGTGCTATCTGGCATAGACATCAAGGCCACAGAGCTTAATGAAAGTGTGCACTGTGCTCCATGTTGCTGCTCTGCAAATCTCTGCGGAGGGAACAGAATAGATTTCGGCCAAGGAAGTAGCGACCGCCCTGGTGGAGTGAGCCCGAACCTGGCCTTCCAATTTGACCTGCGCCATGCAGTAGCAATGGTGTACGCAAGCCACTATCCACACGGAAATACATTTCATTGTAACTGGCTGGCTTAGCTAGTTAGCGTTGAAGGAGACAAAGAGTTGCTTGGATTGCGCGTGTCCGTGGTTCTATCAATGTAAAACCAGAGGGCTCTCTTGACATACAGAGAATGTAAAGTTCTCTCCCTTCATTCTGGCAGTTAGTAAAGTATGTGGGCAACATCAGAGGGTAGTTTAGATGGAATTCTGAAACCACCTTGGGCAATGGTGTGTGCGGAGAACCACCTTGTCTCTATGAAACAGTATATGGAGGATCCGTGACCAAGACGTGCATCTCAGAGACCCTTCAAGGTAAGGTAACAGCCCCAGAAAATCTGTTTTCCAGGTCAGGAATTTGAAGTCACACACAGCCAGAGGCTCAAAGGACTTATGGGGGAGAACATGTCCAATACAAGGTTAATATCCCAGGGAGGGACAGGCTTCCACAGTGGGGGTCTTGTATGAAGAATGCCTTTGAGGAATATCTTGAAGAGGAGAGGTAAATGGGCTAGTGTAAGGCCTTGGACCAGCTTGTGATAGGCTAAAAGAGTGCAGAGGTGAACCTTTACAGAGAAGTACTGTAGGCCTGCATCAGAAAGATCTAACAAGTACTCCAAAACTCTGTCCAGAGGACATTGAAATGGGTCTAAAAATGATTTGGCACACCATTCAGAGAAACCCTTCTATTTGGCTCTGTATTTTTTTTTACTGGTGGAAGGTTTGTGTCCAGCCAAGAGGATTTCCGAGACTCTTTGGGGGACTCTGAACCTGCTCACTTCTATCTCCTCAGGAGCCAAGCATGAAGATGAAGAGAGCACAGGCTGAGATGGACCAGGGACACCTGTGTCAGCAGGTCTGGCTGCAAAGGTAAAGGCCTCAGTGAAAACACCAACAATTTGTTGATCAATGGAAACCAAATTTGTTGTGGCCAAGACAGGGCAATCAGAACCATTTTGCCCCTGTGTGCCTTCAGTCTGAGTAGCATCCTCTGAATCAGTGGAAGAGGAGGAAATGCATACAGAAAGTGATTTATCCACTGCAGCCTGAATACAGTCTGACAGAAAATGGCAGGTTCAGGATATCTGGAACAGAACTGAGACAGTTTTGCACCAAGTGGGGATGCAAAAAGGTCCCAGGTCTGGAGTTCCCCACTCAACAAAGAACATCTGGTGCCAGAGACCACTTGTGAGGATCCACCTCTGTTCAACGGAGTTGGTCTGCCAGATCGTTCTGATCACCTAGCAGGTATACTGCCAGAATCAGAGCATTCTTCTCTAGGCACCACTGCCATACCCCATTGACCCTGCAGAGCGGGTAGGAGTGTACCCTTGCCTTGCTTGCCGATGTAGTACATCATGGACTTCTTGTCAGTTTGCAAAAGGATTACCTTCTGGCTGACCAAGTCCACCAAGGCCCACAGTGCATAAAGGACCACTCTCATCTGCAAGACACTGACATAGAGATAACATTCCATCTGAGTCCATACCACCTTGGTGTGATGGCCCGGACAGTGGGCCCCATCCCAGAAGAGATTCATCTGTTGTGAAAGTTATCTGAGACTCTGGTGGAGCAAAGGGGCGAGCTTGAAAAAGGATGTCTTCTTGTGCCTACCATGCTAGTGATATGGAATGGGGATACATCAGCTTGATGATGTAAATACTGGGGATGCGTAGTTGGCGGCCACTGTGTATTGAGCATCCACTGGGTTGTTTTCACGTACAGCCATGCTAATGGTACCATAAAGACAGAGGCAGCCATTAGGCCCTGCATTCTTTACGTGGAGTGAGCTGTTACCGAGTCATTCTCCATAATTAAGTTCGCTGTCTGGAAGATGCCTCTCCTTCTGTTCTCTGGAAGAAAGGCCCTTGCTTTGGTAGTGTCCAACAGGACCCCTATGAAAAAGGAGCTTCTGAAACAGTTGAAGCTGCAACTTGTCAAAGTTTAGTAGGACCCCCACAGAGATCAGGAGCTGAGTAGCCATGCTCACTGCCTCTTCCGTACCCTCCCTGGACAGACTTGCCAGGAGCCAGTCATCCAGGTATGGGAACACTTGGAGCCCAAGTTTTCAAACATGCACTGCGAGAACTGCAAAGCACTTTGTAAAGATTCGAGGTGCCGAATGCAGCTCAAAGGGCAGGACTTGGAACTGATAGGGCTAATCCAGGGACACAAAACATAGGAATTTGTGGTGACTTGGGTGCATTAGAAGATGCTGGTAGGCATCTTGCATGTCTAGAGATACCAACAAGTCTTGAGGTTTGAGAAGTGGTAAGAGGGTCCCTAGGAAAACAATCTTGAACTTCTCGCAAAACAGAAACTTGAGTTTTCTGAGGTTGAGAATGGGACACATGCCATCTGTCTTTTGCAGCACTAGAAAGTAATGGGAATAGAAGCTTGTGTTGCCTTCTGCTAGAAGCACTACTTCCACTGCCCTGTTTCTCAGAAGATCCGCAATCTCTAAAGCAAGAAGGTCTGCTTTGGCAGCTGATAGGGTGGGCTACCTCTTGGGTAGGCAGTTGGGGGGGATTTCTTAAAAGTTCAGTGAATACCCCTCTTGAATAATCCTCAAAACCCATTTGCCTGTGGTGATGGAGTTCTGCTGGCTGTAAAAGTGGGTCAGACAAAAGAGGAGAGATCTACCTTAGGCAGCTGAGGAGGAACCAGCACCAGGGTCTCAGAGGGTGGAACTTGGCACTTTCAGGGCCTGTGCCTTTTGCTGCATTTTCTTTTGTTGCTGAGGTGGCTGTTGCCTGGCTGGGACTCATCTGCCCCTTCCATGAAAGGGCTGTCAGTTACAAAAACTCTGGTGACCCTTCCCTCTCTGAGGGTGCGATGTTGCTGGTCTAGCAGATTGATCACTGTTCTAATCTTCTGAGAGTCTTCAAGAGATCACTCCACTTGTTGGCCAAACAAGTAGGTGCCATCAAAGGAAACATTCATAACTTGCTGCTGAGCATCGGAGGAAAATTCTGAGGTCCACAACCAGGAATGCCTCTGAATGCAAATCCCAGCAGTCGCAGCGCAGGAAGCAGTGTCAAATGCATCCATGGCTGCCTTCAATTAATGTCATTTGGACTTTATGCCATGGGTAACAGTCTGAAGGGGAGTCTGCTTGGTGTCAGAGTCCAGCAGAGATTCTGCCAAGGATTTAAGAGAGGTCCAGAGGGCATATTCATACTGGGAAATATGGACTCGATAACTGGCTATTCGAATTCCCAAAGTAGCAGTAGTGCAGTGGGTGGGTAACTGGTTGGGCAGCAGAAAACAGAGCGTGGTGGTAAATGGCTGTCACTCCACAGAGGGAAGAGTGGCCAGTGGAGTACCACAGGGATCAATGCTGGGGCCGGTCCTATTCAATGCCTTCATCAGAGAACATTGAGGTGGACCTAGAAGGCAGAATTTCCCTGTTTGCTGATGACAAGAAGCTCTGTAACACAGTGGACGTACCAGAGGGTGTAGACAGAATGATGAGGGACCTACAGAAGCCTGAAGAATGGTCAAGGGTTTGGCAGTTGAAATTGAATGCAAAAAAGTTTAAGATACTGCATATGGGGCACAGAAACACTGGAACAATGTATCAGTTGGGGGCGAGGATATAGCATGCACCAAGCAGGACAGGGACCTTGGGGTTATCATCTCTGATGACCTCAAGGTAGAGAAACAGTGCGATAAGTCAACAAGTAAAGCAAATCAGATTCTGGGATGCATAGACAGGGCATCACCAGCAGGAAAAGTGAGGTCATAATTCCACTATACAAGACATTAGTGAGGTCCCATCTGGAGTACAGTGCACAGTTCTGGAGACCTTACATATGTAAAGACAGATAGGGTAGAGAAGGTTCAGAGGAGGGCAACAAAGATGGTACAGGCTTTGTATCACAAGTCCTATGAGGACAGGCTGAAGGACATGAATATGTACTCCCTAGAGGAGAGGAGAGAGAGAGGAGATGTGATAGAGACATACAAATACCATATGGGGAAGAACAGGGTGCAGTAATACACTATTTTCCAGCTAAAAAGATGTTTCAAGGACTAGATGGCGTGAGATGAAGTTGGAGGGAGGGTGATTCAGAGGAAACGTGAGGACGAATTACTTCACAGAAAGGGCGGTGGACAAGTGGAACACCCTGCCACAGGAAGTGGTGGGGGCTGAAACAATCACAGGATTTAAGAATGCATGGGACAGACACAAGGGAATTCTGGAGGTCAGGGGTAAGGGGCAACAGACTTCTAGAAAAACATAAAGGGAACTTTCAAGCTCAAACAGGCAGACTGGGTGGGCCACATGGGTGGGCCATAGGCCCTTATCTGCCGACAGTGTCTATGTAATTATGTATCTAGCAGCTGCGATGGCCCGCTTACCAATGGTGTCAGTCTTATGAGATTCCTTGTTGATAGGGTGTGCTGTAACCTCTTGAGGAAGGACAGCCTTATTTTCAGCAAGGATGACAGTTTTGTCCACAATGGGCTGGGAAGCCAAGATCAGCCTATCCCAAGGAGGAGAATACTTATAGTTTATTATCTTACAAACAGAAGGATTAGTGTCTGACCTAGCCCAAGCCACCTCCAAAAGGGTTTCAAAGGTGGGAGGAACTGGAAGTCTGAGACTGACTGGTATGTTGGGTACATGTAGCCACTCAAGACATAGCCTCTTACCAGGATCGAAGGCAGAAGTCTCTAGAATAAGCATAGCTTGCATATTCCTTAGTAAGGAATGGAATGAAAGGTCCTCCTGAGGAACCGGAGTAGGAACTGGAGATTTGTCCTCCAAAGAAAAGAAAGTCTTATCATCCTACTCAGAGAGGATGAGGTCAGTGTGAGACTCCTCCCTCCTCATATACCCCTCGGAGTTAGAAGGAGGAGTGAACCTTAAGGGGCCTCTCCAGGGTCTAGGCTTTGAAAAGACAGGTGACATCGAAACCAGGGCCAAGGCTCACAGCACTGAATGGCTGGGCCCAACAGCACTGAAACCACACTTGGCCCAGCAGCGCCAAACCCAAATGCAGAGATACCACGAATTGGAGCCGGCATCGGTGGCGGTGCCATCCCAGAACCCAGGACAGGAAAGAACAAAGCCAGGCTGGAATGCAGTGCCAGAACTGGCCCTGAGAAGCCAGAGTCTGAAACATGGCTCAGACAAACCCCCAAAAGACCAGATAAGACAGAAGATGGCACCAATACCGCTCCAAGAAAAGAAACAGAGAGATGGAGAACTGCACATGGAAATGGCATAGGCAGTGCAGTCACCGCCGAGACAGTCTGTTGGTGGAGCCAAATGCTCTGCCTGGTCCGAGAACCCCTGCTGCAGCCCAGAGGAATTTAGGCCAAAAGGCCCCAATGCTGTGGTCCACAGGAAGGGGTAAGCTGGCCAAATGCTGTACCCCACTGCTCCATAGTAGTAGTTCAATGGTGAAATTGCCCCCAAGAGCCCCAGCTAGAGGACATAGAGGGGCTCTGGGTCCGAGACCTAGAATGACTGCAAAGAGAGAGCATAGAAGCTGAAGCTGTCCTACTCGTGGACCTCTTAGCTGACGTACCAGAGGGCTACCTCGAGCAATACCATTTCTTCCCCTTCCAAGAGGAAGAAGAAGAACCAGATGCCAAATGGCGCCGGGTCCCTGACATGGATAGGAAATGGACCCACTTCTTTTTGTGCTTAAGAGAGGGCTGTCCCCCCTCACCGAACACCAGACTGCCAGAGGTCGGACCCTCCCACCCCCACCGGAGAGGGCGGCGGACCAGAGTAAGCTCAGCTGCCACAGCAGCCCTCCAAAGGAGACTCCCTACCATCACCATCACTGTCCATGGTTGACTCCATTGTTCAGTAGGGCTGAAGATCTGACAAAATTGAAGATTGAAAATATAAGTTTTTCCCTCCTGTTTAGTTGCTGAGGAAAATAACAAAAACACTAGTTGACTATATCAAACTAAATGCGGTGTCTTATAGACATGAAGATTTGAATCCCAGTGGGTGAGTGCCATCATCATTGAAGCACATTCGGTGGGGAAAAAAAGGAACTGAGGCAGTTGGAGGGTCGACACCAAGATAGCATATACAACGTGAGCTTTCCTCACGGTGCCGCGCATGTGCAGTCCTACCTTGCTGCTGGCCCTCCTAAAGATTTTTAGCTCCTAGCAGTGTGAATAAATGGTGCAGACTTAGTCCAGGAAGATCAGTGTCATCTGCTTGAGCTTCAACTACAACCTTCCCTGTTTTCTCTCTGTCAACCCCCCCCCACAGTCGACCCACAGAACCTCCTGCTTCTACCAGCAGAGCACATTTTCTGAAGCATCCTTTTTTTCTGAAGCACTGTGGACAGTGTAAGATGAAGGCTCACAGAAACCCATTGTCTACACTTTGAAGTTCTCCTTCCTTAAATGCATTGCCCTGGATTCAACACCAGGTAGCTTGGGTTGCTTTCATCTTAGGAGAAAACAGAAAAATAACCGGGCACCCGTAAAGTCAGTCCATGCAGGCAGTCTAAATATATACTCATATAAAGAAACTTTATTATAGTTAGGGCTAAGTAGGCTGTTTAATATTAAACCCCTAACTTTACACTTTAATAGCTTCGCTACCATTTAATGGATTTGCATGAAATGTTCGTGTTGTGGCAAGGTCTCTTGACATGTCAAGCTTTGTTCCAGTTGGATGTGCGAATTCCGAGATCCGGAGAGCAAAAGAAAAGTGAAAAACTTTTTTTTTTTTGTCATGCCTATCCCCTAAGTGATTTAGAATTTAGGTCTGATATTTTCAGGGTAGAAAGGGCTTCCGCCAGAGGGGTGCCTTTCCTTGGTTTGGTTAGAAAAATATTAATCTGTTCAAGAGTTAAAGATTTGAAATTTCAGTTCTGAGCATGTTCAGTACAGTCAAATTTGGATAACTTTCATACGAAAAAAGAATCTGGCCCATACAAAAAAGGATTCTGTTTCATATGGTGGGGGTAATATTTTTTCATGAGTATATTTTTTTGTACGGTCATCATTTCGTTTCCTTTTTTTTTTTTCAAAACAAAATTTTAACCCATAAAAATGGCATCATGGAAAGACACCAACACATGTTTCTTGTTAATCAGGGCCCCAGTAGATGGATTCTGCAGTTACATTTCTTTGTAATTTTTTCGAAAAAGTATTAACACAATTTAAAAATATTTTTCGTGAGATGACTATCTTTCTTTCGTATGGCTATGCAAAACGAGACTCGGCCATATGAAACAAAACTGCCTTCCTACGAAAAACGAATTTGGACTTCAGTTTTTTTTCCACATTCTTTTTTCGTATGAAGGAAATCTTTTTTCATGAGATTGTGTCATTCTCACAAAAAAAGATTCCTTCATATGAAAAAAAGAATCTGGACTTATATTTCCACATTTCAACTATAACTCCAACAATATTTGCAGTTACCAGACAATGCATTATCAAAAAAAGATCTTAATGAGTACTACAACACTATCAGATAAAACAATTTAGGGACCATAATAAAAAATAATTAAAAAACGAAAATTCCCCATAGGATAACATTGCAATTTTAACAAGCTATTAAGTATGTCACTAATTGGAGTTAGAAGACAATGTATATATAAAAAAGGTATAAATTAATGTTACAAAGTAAAGCATAATCACCACCTAAGCATGGGTATGTAGTGCACCCAAAACTTGCCTGCAATATTCACCATGGTGCCAAATCCACAATGAAAGTCCAATCACCATCATCAAAAATGCATCAAATAGGTGTATCTACTCTTCCATTACAACCATAGCAAATTTCAAAGCAAACTGACAATTTACTGACTTATTGGTAAAAAAATAAATAAAAACACCACACATTTTTACCAATACGCGATAAATCACTGGCAGTTAAAGGAGCAGCACACCCTCATACAGTATCTTGTGCATGCTATTTGTTTCCAACTCTTTTTGTGCAGCTGTCAGGGATATATATGTTTGCATTAGTTTATTCTCACTGTTCATACCAGTCCCTGTAACTATCCTGGGGGTCTCAATGTTATGGTTGTTGAAATCTCATTGTTCCCGAGAGCTGCATTAATATATGAGAAGATCATGGGTCAGTACCCTCTAGACTCCACAGTATGTCTGCCTGCTTACTCTGAATTCAACAAAAGAAGTTGCAGAAAGGTGTGAAATGCCATATGTACCTTCAATTAGCTTTATAAACCATCAGACATAATGAATGATGTTTTCCCTTTACGCTGCATTCAGCCTGTGTGTTTCTAGAGTGTTTTTTCTCAGGTTGTGTGGTCTTTTAGCATAGCGTTACATGGTGTAAATGGGTGCTGTGGCATCATGCTCTTATATGTTAATTCATCTCTAACGGACAATGGCATTTCAACAACCAGAAAATGAGATATCCAGGCTAGTTACAGGGGCTGGTGTGAACAGTGAAAAATAAACTAACGCTAACAAATATATCCCCAACAGCTATACGGAAAGAGTCATCTGTTGACACAGAAACCACATATACAACATATGAGGGTGTACTACTCCTTTAAGAGGGACACAATATATTTTTCCTTTGAAGTGAGCCTCACAAAAAACAATTACAACTAAACACATGTAAATTGCTTTTCTGGAGGCATGGAAGCACAGCCCGTGCCCTGCGCTTGTGTGCATCTGTGGAGGGATGTATGCATAGGGCCCACTTCCCTAATCTTGAAGGGACCTGCTGCATAAGAATACGATGATATTATCTCAAAAATAAGAAAATTCTTTGCAAAACACTTTGTTGCTGCACCAGTTAGGATTTATATTAAACCGGCAAAAGTAGGGAAATGTGGTATTTGGGCTTCCAATCCTAACACCTCACCACCACCCTGCATGGAGCAAAAGGAAAAAAAAAAGAAGATTACAGTTTTGACTGTCATGAGTCTTGCCAAATCAGGCCAGGGGTCTTCCTTGAGATCAACCTTAATGCGCATCCCATTCTCATATAGCCTGCACATCTGAGCTTATTTGCTAATGGAATGAGGGAAGAGTTAGAGTTGATAACCCCAAGGAAAACCCCATGCCTGATTTGGCAAGACTCAAGACAGTCATTTGTTTTCCTTTTGCTCCTTGCAAGATGAGGCTGCGGTGTTAAGGTTGGAAACCTTTAACACCACATTTCCCTGCTTTTCTTGGTTTAATCTGAATCCTACCCGGTGCACTAACGAAATTTTTTGCAAATAATTATACACAAAATAATAAGTAGATAAACATACAGCAAGGCCATCCACCAACATTTTCAAAAATGTTTTGTGCTAAAACAAGCGCTTTTTCTTAGGCAGTTACTTAACCTCCAGGCTACAGGAGCAGTTACTCTTTGCAGTGCAGCTTAGGAGACCAGGATCTGAATCCAGGCAAGAACATTAAACTTTTTTTTATCTTCAGGAAGAGACCACGGCTCAAATGATGACAGAGACTTCAATACTTTCTTGAAATATTTTATTTTGAAGTGTAATTTCACCTGAATGCTGATCCGTGGTGGAGTACAATTAGAATATACAATCACAAATAAATGATGTAATAATATGACAAATATTTGCACAGGTGAGATGTGCTAAATAGTATTAAAATGTAACTTTTATATTTCAAATATTTTTTTAAACTTGAACAGTGAACAACTCAATACAGACACATTGTAAAAGTAAAATGGGAAGACTTCTTTAAGATTTTTTTGGATGACAGCCCCAGACTTTGTTATTTATTGCTCTAGCTGTCCAGAGATAAGAGGTTTATCTCCTGAATTTGAAACTTAATTCACTGGCTGCCCAACTTTGGCCGATATGCTACTGGGCGACCCCTGGACATTAAGCACATAGGAAATGTATTAAAAAGGTTGTATACTAACTTTACAACCTCGATCAACACATGTTTTCTAACCCATTTGGTAATAACACTATCGCATTTTTCAATCAATACATCCATGCCTTTAAAACAATGGTATGAATGCTCTAAAATGTCCTCTTTGGAGGTGACCAGTGTTTGGTGTAGGGCTTTGGATTGACTGAATTCCACCCTGATAAAACTGATTTAGCATTTGGACACTGGGGTCGATATGGACTCACCTGTGTCTTTTAATATCTTATTAAAAAAGGGGTCCAAACATTTCAGGACTTATTTTAAAGTTTTTTTGAACTTTAAATTCCTCCTCCATGGGATTAATGGCAGTTCAGAGACAGATTAGTAAATTTACACTCAAGTGACAATAGCGAAAGCAAAATTGGAATCCTCCTTTCTACTTTAAGAAGGTCTCCATTAGCCAGGTTAGAAAACTCCTAAATAACGTACTAAGGAAATCTAGGCACAGTGGGGACTCACTTGACCTCAAATTTATTGCTGTCACCTTAGAGGAAGTACTCTTACCCATAACAAAGATCCTTAACCTATCGCTAACATTGGCACAATTCCCGTGCATCTGGAAAACAGCCCTGGTGACTCCTGTACATAAGTCAGGTGATCATGCTGTGCTTAATAACTATAGACCAATATCAATCCTCCCTCCACTATCCAAAGTACTTGAACGCATTTTTGCTAACCAGCTTGTTGATCACCCTGATAAATACTCCATCCAATGCTCACAACAGCATGGGTTTATAAAAGGACACAGCACCACCACAGCACTTCTTGAATTCACCAGTTTCATCCAGCAATCTTTCGACCAAGGCAATCTTGCAGGGGCCGCCTTCATAGATTTAGCAAAGGCCTTCGACATGGTTAATCACCCACTCCATCAACTAGCCACTATAGGTCTTTCTGCCAACACACTGCACTGGTTTAGTAGCTACCTTGAAGACAGATCTCAGGGTGAAAATTGCCAATGTCACCTCTGAACAGTGGGTCGTCCGATCTAGAGTTCCACAAGGATCAACCCTTGGTCCCCTCCTCTTCAGTATCTTCCTAAATAGTCTGCTGGCCCCCTGTCAGCAACAGATTCTCCTATATGTGGACAACACCATTATCTTCACATCTCACCTTGATCCCATTCTTCTAGAAAACAATCTACAACACAGTTTTAAGGAAGTCGAGGAATGGTTTAGAGCCCACAAATTGGTCCTAAGCTATAAGACAATGAAAGTTTTATTAGTCTCCATCCAATGAAATAAGTACAAGAACCACGCTCTTACCATCAGAAATAAACTGGGAACTCCACTTGAACAAACCCAGCACTTTAAGTACTTAGGTGTAATCTTGGACAGCCATCTCTCCTATGCACTACACATCAAGAATGTTGCCAAGGCCATCAACAATAGGATTGGGCTCCTATACAGCCATAGGTGGAGTTTGACACCAGAAGCTCTCAGGCTTGCTATACACAGCTCGGTCCCATCTGTCATCAATTATGGCCTGGTCATATATGGGTCTGCCACTGCTACCTCACTCAAAAGGCTTACTGTCGCTTTAAATAAAGTATGTAGACTTCTCACTGGAGCTGCACGGCTTACTCACACTTGTGAGCTATATGCTCAAACTGGATGGCTTCAGTTAAGTGGTAGGATCAAATATCAAACGTGCCTACTAATCAAAAAGGTGCTCCTTGGGTTTCTACCGCCAGGCATGGGAAACCTTCTTAGCCAATCCCAAAGGTCCCAATGCACTCGCACCTCAAACACACAATGCCGGCTAGACCCTAGGTGCCAAACAACACAAGGTCAGCACTCTTTTGCGTATAGAGCTTTACTCTGTTTCAATGGTTTGAACAGTGTGCTAACTAATCTACCTAGAAATGGCCAATTTAAGTACATGCTCAGACAGTTTCTCTTATCTGAAAGCTCCTGTGACTGTACCACCTAAGCAAAGGTATTCCCAGCAACTTTCACCCTCTATAATGCTCCCTGCTTCCCCCCACCCCTGATTTTCATGGTGCGATCTACTGACAAGGCCCCTGGCTGATTCCCCTTTCCCTTGGTCTTTTACTCCTTTTCCCTGCCTCTTATCTCTCCTCTCTCTCCTGACATCCCCCACAGTTCTGTGACAAAGTCCCCGATGGCTATCTCCCCCCACCTTTGGTCTGTACATCCTGCTCCGCTCCCCCCTCTTTCCTTCCTTCACCACATTTGTATTGCGGAATCTGATGCTGTAGTAACTCCCCCGAGTCTTGTGATGTAAAAACACTACTACTGTATATGTACATATTTTGAATTGTTATTTCTTCCTATGTCTGTTTTCAACTCTCCTCAATGACGTGGAGCCTTTGTAAATGAGCTATTGTGCTCAAAGGTATTTGTAAACTGAGACTGAATAAATAAATTATTTATTGTGCGTGTGTGTGTGTGTGTGTGTGTGTGTTTTCTATCAGAGCCCCAGAAGGATCTCTCAGGAACAATTCAATGCAGGAAATGGAGTACCCCCAACCCCACCCCTTGGAAAGCATCCTGTGAGACATTTGATTCTCCTCCCACCAGCCGATCACATCATTCTGGACTTGTACTGTGACCCATAACCCTGGTGTGGCAAGCAGCTCCATGGCCACAGCATTATCAAGCCAGCAGGATTAGCCAATATGATAGTAGTCAAATGCCACCATTCTTTCAACAGACTTCAAATAACCCAGTAGAAGAAATTTCCCAAAGCATTTATAATGCAGTACTGAATACCTTTTATGTATTCAAACCAGGTGAGAAACAGAACAGAATGGCCCAACAGTAGTGGATCGCACAACCATGCAGCCCTACCTTGGAGAGTAAGCCACAGTAGGCTGATGGGATGGACAAGTAAACCTGGGGGGGAGGGGTGTTATGCGATGGTGATCTGAGAATCAGCAGCAGTGTCCCGTAGCTCCGTACCTCTCCTGCGATAACCTTTCTCTAGCAGTGGTTTTTCCTCTTCAACACATCTGGATATACTACTGCCCAATGCTAGAACTCCTCTAGACTTACACTGGCTAAAAGAGATGGAGGTCTACATGAAGAAAGTGCCTCCCCTAATGCCGGAGAAGGAAAAGGCTGTGAAGCATTCAAAGCAGCAGGCCATGAGTACTACTAAACCCCCTTCAGCCTCCACAACTCTCTCAGAAGAAAGATTTATAGAGTTAATGTAGCCTATACAGACAGCGATCTTCAATATTTCGGATGATCTTCACCAAATTAAGTCTTCTGTTGATGCACTTACCATTAGAATTGGTGACTCGGAGGCACAGCTCGTCTCCCTGGAGAAGCAGCAACTTCAGGCTGAGCAAGACCACACGACCCTGGGCCAGAGACTCAAAAAACTGGAGGACAAATTAGAAGATTGGGAAGGGAGGAGCAGAAGGAACAACCTTCTGATTCTGGGGGTACTGGAACGGGAAGAAGGGAATGCTCTTGTTTTGTTCGTGCAGAAGCTCTGCGAAGAAATTTGCGGGCCTGTCACCAAACTAAGCGACCTATGTCATAGAAAGAGCACATCGGGCCCTACGCCCCTCTTCCCCTGCCGGGCTCTCCACCTCGACCCCTTATTTGCAAGATCCTTAATTTCTTAGATAAGCAGCATATTTTAACTAAAGTTTAGGAGGTACAATGGGAGGGATGCAGGCTCCGGATAACACAAGATCTCCTCCAGTCCATTCAGGTAAAGTGACAAGAGATGCACCCGATGGTCTCTAAGTTAATAGCTGCAGGAAAACCCTTCTGCATGAGATACCCTCCGGTGCTTCAGGTAAAAATGGGAGACCATTGGCTTTCATTTGAATCCAAATGGCAAGCAGCCCAAGAGTTAAAAGCATTGTTCCCTGACTTGTTCAAGTGCGAATATTCTGCTCATCCGTGGGGAGGATTCAGGTCTATGTTTCTGAACTGGCTGATTTTGTTTGATTTCCACCTTCAGAGTATTTCTTTAAGAGAAATGAGTGACTTTTTCGGCTCTAGGATGAGAACTCTGTCATTTTGTGTGGAGCTCCAATGTGTTGTGGGCCAAAAATGGGGAATCTGCTTCCCGGGACTGCGAGGCTGGATATCAAGCATATTCCAGCCCAAAGTAGCTTTAGTGACTCTGCTCGCAGACTCATCCCAACTTGATGTGTTTAGCAGGATTGCCAGATATCAGTCTTTCTGATCTCCGGGAATGGGATCCAGAGTTTGCCTGAGCTAGCAGACTGTGTTCTTCATTTTTGCTGTTCTCTCCTATGGTGACATGGGGGAATGGAGGATCCCATGATTTTGCATAGAGACATGCATGAACATTTTCTAGAAGGATATATTTGGCCTTTTTTTATGGTCTTGCAGTAATTTTCTATTGTGATGGGCCATGCAATATCTATTTTTTTGGACTCTTCCTGGTTAAATATAGCATTGCTTGCTAGGGCCTAGTTCGCCTGTCACTGTTAGCAAAGTTTTTCACTTTTTTTTTTCTTTTTGTCTATCTTACTAAAGTTACGCTAAAGCAGGAGAGGAGGGGTTTGTGGTCTCGGGTCAGCACCAAAACATCACCTGGTGGTCGGTGTGTGATAAGTGGTACAGTTGTATACAATTAGGGGTTACCCTTTTCCCTTGTAATTTCGGGGAAAAGGTATGTGTAAGTTTAAGTTTAATGATATTACGGATTGGGTGGGGGGTGGGGATGGGTTTTCAGGGTACATGTATATTGATTTGGTTTGTGGCGGGAGGGTGCCAAGGCCAAGTTTTTGAACGTAGAGGGGAATGGCACATTGTGCTATATATTACCAAGGGTACTGATACCGGTAAGTATAGTGGTCAGGGACTGTTAGAAAGGCTACATATTTACCGACTGCTAAGTTCTCATCGTTTCCATTTAGAGCCTTCCCTACCCCCCCTTTTTTTCTTTTTTAAGAGATTGATATGAGTGGTCCTTACACAATTGTAAGTTGGAATGTGTGGGGAGCTCAGGACAAGTGTAAGAGACGAGTGGTACTAAGGCATCTGCTGCATCTGAGAGCAGGAATTGCCTGCTTGTAGGAAATGCATATACATAGGGAAGATACCTCCCTTACTTTGTAAGACTTGGGTGGGGCAAGTTTATGGGTCCTGTGCATCCACAAACAGTGGAGGCATAGCTATTTTGATCTCCAAGCAGGTTCCCTTTAAGATGGAGCAGGAGATCTGGGATCCTAAGGGTCACTATATCCTTCTCCATGGGATGTTAGAGTCTCAACCAATTCTCCTGGGTGCAATCTACGGCCCAAATTTGGACTCCCCTCAATTTTTTACCCACCTGCTCAGTTTAGTTGCCTCAAATCCTCCTAAGCTAACAATTCTAGGAGGTGATTGGAATATTACCTTGCAGTCCAATATAGATAGATCAGGCTCTCAAAAGGGTGGCCTGTCTCCTGCCCAGCTTGCTCTGAAAGATCTGATGAACGGGGTGAACCTGATGGATGTCTGGAGGGTATTAAATCTGAAGCCCGCCAGTAAACCTATTTTTCACCCCCAACACATACTCCAGGCTAGATTATATTTTAATCAGCTCATTTGTGTTACCTGGTATAGTGGACAATGGTATTCATGAGACGGTTGTGTCTGATCATTCACCTGTCTATGTCACTTATATACTGGGGCCGGGTGTCAGAAAAGATACCTTATGGTGCCTGAATATCCAACTCCTCCAGAGGCAGGACTCCCTGTCGCAGGTCAGAGATTTTATTTCCCATTTCATAGAGATTAATAAGGGGTCTGTATCGAAAATCGACATAGTTTGGGCTTCTTTGAAGTGTGCCCTAAGGAGAGAATACCTCCATCTTGCAACTATAAAATTTTGGAAAGCCAAAAAGCAAGCAGAATTATTACTCACTTCAATCAGAAGGCTGGAATTTTCCCTTGGCCCCCAATCCCCAGAGGCAGATTGGACCAGGTTACATAGTCTGCAGGCTAAATATTCCTATCCTAGTTGATGTACCAGAGGGTGTAATTCTCCTTGAAGCGTACTAAAATGAAATATCTTGATGCAAGTGAAAAGGCGGGCAAGCTGCTTACTATCAGGATTAAGCAGGCTCAAGCATCCCATTTCATCCTGGGCCTAAAATTCAACAAGGATGGTGCCTTGGTCACTTCAACTAAGGAGATAGCAGCAGGTCTATGGCAATTTTACTCCTCTCTTTACTCATAAGATATATCTGAACGCCCTTCTAGCAGAGATATTGATGCATATCTGGCCTCTGCTGACCTTTCTAAATTGTCTCCCACTGCAGTTGTGGCCTTAGGGAACCATATTGTAGCATGGGAAGTAGAGCAGGCAATTGAACAGCTCCCCCTTGACAAGTTCCCTGGGACTGATGACTTTCCTAATAATCTGTATAAAGCTTGCCTTCCTGAACTTGCTCCCCTCCTGGTAGAAGTTTATAATTTTTGGTTTGAAAATGGTTTATCAGAGTCAAATTTCCTGCAAGCCCTTATTACCCTCATACCCAAATGAGGCAAGAACCCTCAATACACTGAGAATTACAGACCCATTTCATTACGCAATTCAGATCTCAAGATACTTGACAAAATATTTGCCAATAGGTTAAAACCCTTTATGGGTGGCCTCATTTGTCAGGAGCAAGTAGGTTTTATGGCGGGAAGATTCTCGGGAGACTATGTGCGTAAGCTGATACACCTTCTCTCCACGTCGAGGGACTCAGACTCTCCTGCTGCCCTTGTGTCCCTCAACACGGAGAAGGCTTCTGATAGGGTCTCCTGGGACTTCCTTTTTGCGGCCCTGGACTGTTTTGGTTTTCCTGAAGCCTTTCTGAAATGGGTTTGAATTTTATATTCTTCCCCATCAGTGAAAATTTGGTGTAATGACATCCTTTCCGCCCCTTTTCCTCTAAGCTGGGGCACCACACAGGGATGCCGGCTGTCCCCCCCCCCTTTTTTTTAACCTCTATTTAGAACCCCTTATTAGAAGGCTCATTTCACACCCAGAACTCAAAGGGATTCAAA
Organism: Neoceratodus forsteri; assembly: GCA_016271365.2. Classification (NCBI taxonomy): domain Eukaryota; kingdom Metazoa; phylum Chordata; order Ceratodontiformes; family Ceratodontidae; genus Neoceratodus; species Neoceratodus forsteri. The sequence goes on from CM057459.1 coordinate 285,591,045, forward strand.
TTGAAGAACATAGATATGCCGTCTCTGCATATGCAGATGACCTTTTACTACATGTAGCAGATCCGCAGGTGAGCATTCCGTGGCTTCTATTAGAGGTGGGGACATTTTCTAAGGTGTTTTACTACAAGCTTAACCTTTCTAAAACTAAGGTATTTCCCCTGAATGCCAATGTTTCCCGACATGATGTTGCAGCCTATAACCTCTCATGGGAAGCAGGGACTCTGACTTATTTAGGCATTCAGGTGTCCAGAGATATGTCTACCATGTTGAAGGCTAACTTCTCTGATTTGTTGAGTACCCTTAAGTTAGACTTGGACTGATGGGGCGCACTCCACTCTCACTGTGGGGGAGACTTAATATTGTCAAAATGAATGTACTCCCCATCTCTTGTATCCACTGAGCATGCTTGGTTTCTTTCCCCCAAGGCTTGGTTCCTTAAACTTCAAAAGCTGCTCAATTCCTTTATTTGGGGCGGTAAAGATGTTTGCAGAGCCTATTTCAAACTTATAGCCCCTAAATCTCAAGATGGATTGGTGGCTCCCTCCTTCTTGTATATTACTGCACTCACCATCTTAGTAGGCTGGCTCACTGGATACATGAAATACATCTTGAAGATCCCCACACTGACACCCCTCTTTGCTCCCCATAGACTGGCATCTGGCTGAGCAACATCACTATTCTCTGGCATCCCGTGTATATATACTACACCTAAACTACTCCCTAGACCGCTACGGAATACCCCAATTGGTTGGTCCCTCAGAGCTTTGCACCAATTGCAAACTCATCTTTCCATTAATTGGCATGTCTCCCCAGACTAGCCGATACTGGGTAACCCCCATTTCAAAATTGGGTCTAAACCTATTCCGATCTCGTTCTGGCCCCCCTTAGTTGGAAAAAACTCTCTGATCTGTACATTGTGGATGGTGTCATACCATTGCATACTTTCCAGCTACTTTTTGACAGCCAAGACTGCCCAATTTTCAAATATATGCAGCTTAAAAGTGCATTGCTAGGCTACCTGGGGAAAGGGCTGGAAGCAGAGACTTCGGAGCTGTCCCTCCTCTCTCTTACCAAGGCAGCAAATCTGCCTCATGCAGTTTCTAAATTACTGTATATCAAGTACTGCAGGCCATAGATCCCCACCTTCCCGAAGGGGTCTGTTATTATTGAACCCAAGAACTCCATCTTGTATTGGAGCACAGCTTCTGGCAGAGCCTCTGGCAAGGTACATACAGCTTAGCGAAACAGGACAGGTTGGGTCTTATTCAATTTAACATAATGCACAATCTGTACTTTACTCCTGTTAAGCTTTATCAAATGGGTAGGTTCCCTTCCCCTACTTGCCCAAAATGTACTGACTCCTTGGGAATCCTTTATCATATGTTGTGGACATGTTCCAAAATCCAGATTCTTTGGCAAGGTATCAGGGAGTTGTCAGACCCACTCCTCGGGCTTGACTCTCTGTTTATGCCAGAGGTCTGTCTGTTGAGTAGTTTCCCATCTGGCACTCCTAAAGTGAGGAAAATGCATATTGTTCTAATCTCTGCCATGGTTAAATTACTAATTATGAGGCATTGGAAAAAAGAGTCACCCCCTTCGGTTTTAGAATGGCATAAAGAAATACTGCAGGCACTGCAGTTGGAAAGGCATATTGCCTCAATGATTAATAGGGAGCACGTATATCGCAATAAATGGGGTTCCTTGGATGCTTTATTAGCAGTATGGCAGCCTTAATTAAATCAACTTACTTACCAGATAAATAGATCATTACCAGACTATTTATTGGGAAACACTGCTTGGCCTGGGGAGGGTCTAGGTTTGGGGGGGGTGGATTCTTTTGTTTTCTTTCCTTTTCACATTTGCAGATTAATAGTTGTAGTGTGTATTAGAAGTCGGGTTGTTCTGTGTTGTGGGTAACATTTCTGGACTACCTACTTATATATCTGTATACCCTTGTTTGGTTGCTTCTATGAAAATGACAATAAAGCATATTGAATTAAAAAAAAAAGTAAACATGGGGGGTAGTTAGGCTACAAGGCTGCGGTGTGGAATCTGGAGTACAAACACTAATTCAAGAGAGTTCCACTGGAGCCAGGCATGTGGCTTACCTGCCAAGACAAAGCTGAATCAGGGTTCAGGGGTAAACCTTGGATTCTGGCACTAGGATGCCAGGGAGGGTAGGTAGGTAGGTGCACATACACCGCCAGGGGGGCCAAGGAGCTTTCTCTCCCACAGGAGCCATTTTGCACACTGAAGACTGTTAGAGGATGTGAATGGTGCCAGGGAGTAGAGAGAATAGGTGCAAGACAGGAACAAAATTAAGAGGAAAATTGACAATCAGCACTGACAGACCCTTCAGTACCATTGTGCCCTAACAGTATCCTCTATTGAGAGCATGGTGGGGGCACATTAAGCTTTGAGCATGTAAGGGCACACAGATGTAGGCTATCTGAGCTACAAGCCAGCCTGATGCAACTTGGGCCTCACTACCTGAGGAGACATGGGCCTTGGATAACAATGACTGGGATCTCAGTTAAGGGGCACTCTCTCTCTTGAGGAGAGTGCACTGTATGCGAGGGAGAAGGCTTGAGGCTACATCATTAGATGACATAAGAAATGATAGGTGTGGAATCACTAAGGTACAGCTAAGGTCTCTGGTGGGGGGATAAAAGTATATGTAGGGGTGGTATACAGGCCTCCTGGCCAAGGTGGGGACAGAGATGAGAAGCTCCTTCAAGAAATTAAAGTGTCAACAGAGACAATAGATACGGTAGTGAGAGGAGACCTGAACTTGCTGGATGTTGATTGGGGCATTCCAATGGCTAGGTCAGAAAAAAGTCAGTCCATTGTGGATGGTTTTCAGGATTGCCTCGTCACACAAATGGTAGGTTAACCAACTAGACAGGGCACCATCCTGGATGCTATCCTGACCAACTTGGATTTAGTTAGTGCTGTCAGAGTTGGTGAACCTCTGGCAAACGGTGAACATAACTGTCTGGTTCGACTTATCTATCAGGGTCATAAAATCTCAATCCAGAACAGAAATCAGTGTCAGTGGCTCAGTAGGTAGCACACTCGCCTCTGAGGCCGGGAGATCAGAGGGCTGTGGATTCAGTTCCCACATCTGGCACTTGGGTTATTATCCCAGTACTGACACTGTAGTGCAGCATGAGAGGGGTGCTGCAATTCTGATGTCTTTTGGATGAGATGTTAAACCGAGGTCCCATCTGCCTGGATTAGTGGTAGTTCAGGTGGATGTTAAAGATCCCATGGCACTTATCGAAAAGAGTAGGGGAATTTCCCCGGTGTCCTGGCCAAATTTCCCTCATTCACTAAAAATACCACCAAAAGCTTAATCTGGTTCAAGGTCAGTTGACATTCATCTGTATCCCCCTCCCCCGGGTCATGCCTGAAAATAGGCAGGATCTGTCTAGTGCACTTACCCGGTCAACAAAAACTAAATAAATAAATAAAGAAATCCTGAACTTCAGAAATGTGCACTTCAGAAAAACTGGAAAGTTATTCAGGGAAAGGTTAGCGGGGATCCACAATCAGCTAGATGTGGAAAATATTTGGCGGCAGATTAAACAAGCCACCTCAGAGGCTACAAGGTCATGCATAAGGATAGCAACAAAAAAGAACAAACATAAAGGACAAATATGGTTTACGAACCAAGTTAGTGCAGCGTTAAAAGCCAAAAGGAAAGCTTTTCTCAACTTTAAGAGGTTTGCGGGTAACAACTGGGAAAATTAGGTGCAGCAGAAAACTGAGAGGCTAAGAGGGTTGTGAAACTGGTGAAAGCAGTGCCTGAACAGCAAATAGCAGAAGGGGTCAAGAACAGCAACAAACAGTTCTTTTGGTATATTCAGGAAAAATAGAAAGGAGGTGGGGTTGTCAAGCTAAAAGACATTGACAAGATAGTGGAGGACAACAGGCAAAAGGTCACAGTCTTGAACAACTTCTGTTCAGTGTTCACCATGAACACCTAGGACCAATGCTTGGAAGTGTTATTAGGGCAGTAGACATGGGATCTCACATATGGAAATCGTAGCTTTCTCCACCACTAGGGTAAAGAGGCACTAGAACGCACAAGGCAGGAGAAATCACCAAGGAAAGATGGGATCCATCCAAGTGTACTACAAAAGGTTTTAATCAAGTAAATACACCCCCCCCCACCCATTTTCCATGTGTTCCACTGAGCTACTTTGTACTTCCCTTGCTCTATTTTCGGTTCCCAATTTAAGTTATCAAGATTACCCTGTCCAAACTGTATGCCTAGAATTGTTATGGTGTCCACCTAGAGAGAGATTCCTGCAATCTTTTCTGGCATTACCTGTGCAGGATCCAATCCTCTACCCACACATTTCCTGATATTTACTGACACACCCAAAAATCTTCCAAAATTACAACAAATATTTACTGCTTGTTTAACTGATTTGTCTGTCTGTCTGTACCAATAAGCTGATATCATTCGCGTAAGCTATAGCTGTATATGGTATCATTCCTTCATTATTTTGGAGAGGTTTCAACAAAGGGGAGGAGTTTAACATAAATATTAATGGGTCTAAAAAAAGGACATACAAGATATGACTAAGTGGACAGCCTTGCCTCACACCTCTTGATAATGATCACTGGCCCCTTCCAACCATTGACCACTGGGGTGATCATGGCAATGGCATACAGACATTTAATCCAATTTACTACCTTAGGCGGGATGTGATGAGCGTTTAAAGTATGGCATAAAAATTCATGATCAATGGTGTCAAAAGCTTTTGTCTGGTCTAGAGAAAATAAAAAGCCATTCAGTGTACCACAATTGCCTCTTGTTGTTATTTCCTTAACAGGATAAGGGGGTCTGAAAATTTCCAGCCTAGTATTGAACAAGATTCTGCTTTGTTAATTAAATGTTGTGCTACTTGTAATAGTCTGGTAGCTATAATTAATTTTTTTTGTACTTTATGTTTATTAGGTTTTACTGCATAAGACATACAGCACATTCCCATATAGGCAGCTGTACAAAATTAGTAAATGTACTTAGGTACAACTCATCACGCTTACAGAACCACACTTATTGGACCCCCTTATCCAGTTACATTATAAGGGGTTAACAAGATAATATTCATTTCCAAATCATCATCAATATGCAATATTGTCTTATTGCTGCCATGAGCAGGGAGTAACCAACATTGTTAAAATAATACAAACATATCCCTATCATAATGATAGATACCACTCCCCAGCTACATCATTAGAATCTACAACAAGTTACCAGCTTCATTTTTTGAACCCTACAGCAACAGCCTACCAACTGTCCCACCAAGGTATAAGAAGAAAACTAAAACTTAACATTGAGTAGACACTTAACTAGAAACTAAGAATGCAATGCACCGTTAGGTACTGCCAGTACTATGTTATATATTTGTAGTCTAAAATACACTGGCAAATATCCCCATAAGCATTACCCCCATCGTATCTTAAGCTACATATAATAATTAAAAGATGCATCTGAAACATTTAACAAATCTCCCTGTAGAGTTCCATAATTATCTGTACAAATGCGCTCTGAACGTAATGAAAAGCAGAACTTCCAGAGTACTTAACGCAACGTTCCCCAATCACTGTCTCCCATGTCATTGTCCATCTCCTCTGCCTGAAATTCCTTCTCCACACAGTCAAGGTACTTGCAGACTTCTCCCGGGTCCAAAAATTGATAAGTTTTCCTCCCATAGAAAATATGCAGGCTAGCTGGCATAATCAGGACATGTTGTATACCCAGCTATCGCAAGAGGGACCTTGCAATGTCTAAGACCTTCCTCCTTTGTCTCATCATATAACTTAAGTCCAGAAAAATGTGTATTTTACTGCCTTCCCAGTCCATCATTCCACATTGTTTTGCTTGCGAGATTATAAATTCCTTTTCGATCACCGATCCGAGCACCACCATAACAGTCCAAGGGTTAACTGTCCTGAAGCCACGCGCTGCCTCGCTCCTCATGGCATGATCCTGTAAGCCTTGATTATAAGATGTTCGTGTGGAGCCTGGAAAAGTTGCGGGAAGAGGAATTTAACAAAACTAGGCAGGTCCTCACCCTCAGCTTGTTCTGGTATGCCTAGTATGTGTACATTCACAGCTCTGGACATGTTCTCTAAATTTTCAAGGCACCTTCTTCAAAGCCCTGTTTTCTTTAACTAGGCTCGCTGCCGAAGTCATAGCTGTTGCAGTAGATTTGGTAGCTATTTTAGTTTCCTCTGTCAGTTGTTCAATTTTGGTATCCATTGTTTTGAACTTGGCTGTAAATTCCTCTATTCTGCCTTCTAACTTCTGTATAGCTTTAAGTAGAGCCGCATTAGATGGTCGAGTGAGCTCCTCTACCACATCAGAGATCTTACCTGACCCAGGTTTGAGATCTTTCTGGGGGGTAGAGTCTCCACCAGGTGCCGCTTTCTTTGTGTGCCCCATATCTCCAGAACAATTCACAGGAAATTCAAGAAACATAGACTCTGATGGCAGATAAGGACTGTTTGGCCCACCTAGTCTGCCCATTTCCCTACCTACAGGGTAAGCTGCAGACCCTAGTTAACCAACAGCCTATTTCTTCCTAACCCCCACAAGAATTGCCTTATGTCTGTCCCATGCATTCTTGAATTCTCCCACAGTTTTAGATCCCACAACCTCCTCAGGAAAGCTGTTCCATGCGTCCACCACCCTCTCTGTGAAAAAATACTTCCTCACATTGCCCCCCATCTTCAAATTGTGTCCCCTTGTTCTTGCACATCTCTTTTTCTGAAAAATGCTACCCTCTTGGACTTTGTTGATTCCATTGAGGTACTTGAAAGTTTCTATCATGTCCCCCTCTCCCTCCTTTCCTCAAGGGTATACATATTAAGCTCCTTTAGTCTCTCCTCATATGGCTTCTCTTGCAAACCCTGCACTGTTTTAGTTGCCCTCCTCTGGACTGCCTCCATCCTGTCTACATCCTTGTGGAGATGGGGTCTCCAGACTTGGATGCAGAATTCCAGATGGGGTCTCACCAATTGTCTGTACAGAGGGATAACTTCCTGTTTTCTGCTGGTGATGCCTCTCCCTATACATCCCAGTATCCCCCAGCCCTCCCTACTGCCTTCTCACATTGCTTGCTAACCTTAAGGTCATCTGATATGATTACCCCCATGTCCCTTTCCATTTTTGTTGTTGTTACTACCTCTCCCCATATTGTGTACTCTTCCCCTGGGTTTTTGTGAAGAAAGGGGCATTGGAGTGATCAGGACAAGGAGCTCTTTCAGGTTCTGGTGTTAGTTTCCTTATTCAGTTAGTTAATTAATAAAAAATCTGTCAATATTAGCCATTAGATGTGGAGCTCATCCACAAAGCTGTTGATAGCTCGGCTGCTGTCCACCCCCCCCGGTAGCTAAAATTTTTTATACAATTTTGAAATCCACGTTCAATAAACTAATCAGTCTCCAATTCTGTAAGTGTTTTTATTACATTTCTTAAAAAGGTAAATTAGTATGCCCATATTCATATATATGAGCATTTTATTAGAGTGCAGAATGGAGTTAAACACTGCTGGCATTTCCAGACCAATTTCTAGGCTTATCAATTTATACAAATTCACTAGAAGTCCCATCACTCCCTGGTGCTGTGCCTTTTTTCAGAGAAGAGATGGCTCTATGAATTTCGGCCACCTGAACATCTTGGCCAAGCACTTGTGCTATACTATTTGGTAGGGTTTGGATAGCCAAGCTTTGGAAAAAGGCATCAAAATCTGTTGAAGTTTTGAATGGCTCATACATTGTTCTAGGAATAATTATTAACTTCTTTCATTATACCTTCATTTGTAGTTATTAAATTATTATGGTCATCCAATAGGGCATCGATTGCTTTTTTATTGATTCTGTCCAAACAGCTCTCATATGGGCAGACTGTGCCTTTCTTTCCCTCGGTACCAAATTGTTATTGCTTGTGGAAGGTTTTTGCCTTTAGTGTAAGAAACACTGTCAATTCCTTTTTTAAAATACTAATTTGTTTAGAATAATCCTGATTGGTTTCATATAAGGATAATTTTTGTAAATGATGTATTTTATGGATGTACCATAAATATTCCTCGCTATGAAAATATTTACTTAAAGATTTTAGTAATTTAACTCCTTTTTAGTATCCTGCCACCAAATTATGGGGTCCTCATATAAAATTAAAACAGATTTTCTAGCCTCGATATACTGTTGAATAGATGTTACTATCTGTTGATTTTCAAGGTGTGAGGAATTAAATTTCCACACACCTGGGCCTTTATTCAGAGAAATATTCTGTCCGATGGAAACCTTTAACATGTTATGATCTGTAAATTCTACTGGAACTACTAAGGCCTGTAAAATTTGAATGTGTGTAGACATGAAAAGAATATTAATCCAGGTTGCTAAATTTCCTTTGTGGAAAGTAGGTGTATGCATTCCCAGGTGTGTATAATATGCATCCTGTAATCTGGCAGTTGTAATTTGTAATTTAAAAAAATCAGAATCACAAAACAATTTTTTTATTTGTTCTGGAATGATGGTTCTTATCTTGTAAAGACAGAGTACAATTATTTTTTATTTTATTTTATAGGAGGCAGTATAGCGCAGTGGTCTAAGGCTCTGAGCTGCAAATTTGGTGACATCCAGCAGACCAGACCTGGGTTTGAATCCCACAGCTTCCACTTGCATACTGTGTGACCCTGAGCAAGTCACTTAACCTCCTTGTGCTCCCAGGTCACTCCTGTAAAAAAAGCTTTCAGCTTAGTGTGCTATACCTGGTTAAACAACTAAATAAAAAAAAATAAATCACCACCACCACCAAAAACTACCTGATTTGGGGGGAAGGGGATAAATATGGTTGAATTGATCGACCAACTTGAAATCCTCCAGAAAGTAAAAATAGATAGTACCCGAATAAAAATCCTGAAGACACTCAAGAGGGAGCTGAGGTATCTGTTTGACTATCAAGTACAGCAAAAAAGTGCAATTACATAAGAACTTACCGTAACAGTAGATCTTCGAGAGAGGCTCTTACAGCAGGTACTCACAGATAGGACTAAGCCATCAGGTGTTAGGACCACGTGAAAAACTTCTAGCTAGTAGTGTCTGGTGGGGGACCACCCCTGATGTCACATGACTGATGTCGGTGTGGTATTATATAGGGAGCGGTCCCCATGCCTGCCCTCCAGTTCTCCCAACAGAGACCTAGAAAGGTGCAGCAGAAGAGAAGGAATGGGCTCCTAGAGCTAAAAACAATTACAGGAGAAAGAGTAGAGGAAACCCGGGGGTAGGTGGGAGGGAAAGCAGTACTTACTGCAAGAGCTTCTCTGAAGATCTACTGTTACTGTAAGTTCTTATGTAACTGTACTATCTTACTTCGAGAGGGCTCTTGCAGTAGGTATTACTTGGTATTGTGGGGCATAAGAAGGCTGATTGCCCATCCAGAATGCCCCCCACAATTTTGTGGATCATTGTTTGGTGTTTGCTGTTTGCATATAACTAGAGATCTAAATTAGTTTTAAACGTTTCAAAATTGAACAGTTAAGATAATCTGGTAACTTATTCCACATCCTTGGGGCCCTTACAGTAAAAAAATGAAGTTTCCTGTTGGTATTTGCCTTTGGAATATCAATTTGTTTGGAATGTAGTCTTGGTACGAGTTTTCTATCTGCATACTTAATCCCACATTGTTGCATTAGAAAAGGGTTTTGTAGAGTTTTGTAAAGGAATAAAAGATCTCCCCTGTGCCGTCTTGCTTCTAGAGACCGGAGATTTAGTTTTTATAATCTGTGTAAGGTAATTGCACCAGGTGGGGTACCATACAGGTTGCTCTCCTTTGAATGCCTTTGACTTTTGTTATGTCTTTCTTCAGATGAGGGCTCCAGAAAGGTGACTCATAGTCTGAGTGTGGTCTAATATATGTCCTATAGAGGGGAATAATACAGTGTTCCAATTTGTTTATGAAAGTACAATCTATTTTTCTAAGCAATCCATTGGAGTGTCTAGCCAGTTTGTTGCAATGGTCTACTCTGGATAGTTTGTTGTTAACAATAATCCCAAGGTCTTTTTCACTTCTTGCTACCTTTAGTTTGATATTATTTAATTTGTAGGGCTGGGGTGGGTTGTTATTACCTAGATAGAGTACAGTACACTTGTTAATGTTAAATTCCATACTATTTATATTAGACCATTCCTCGATACTGGATAGGTCCTTAAGTAATTGGTTTCTATTATCTAGGGAATCTACCCTTCCTCCCAGTTTGATATCATCTGCAAATTTTGAAAGTAGGGTGTTTGAACTAGTCTGCATATCAGAAATAAATAAGTTAAACAGAGTAGGTCCAAGAACAGAGCCCTGTGAAACTTCACTCATCGCTTCACCAGGGTCAGACAGAAGTCCATTGATTTTTACCTGTTGTGTCCTGTCTGTCAGCCAATGATCCACCCATTTAACTAGAGTGGTGGAGATCCCCAAGTGTATGAGTTTTTTAGTTTTTTGTGTGATACACGATCGAATGCTTTGCTGTAGTCTGAAAGAAAAATATCCATGGGAATCCTATCATCAATCTGGTAGTGTATGTGATTATAAAAAGCTATGAGATTAGAAGTTGTTGAGTGGCCCTGTTTGAATCCATACTGTGTAATGGCAGTAAGTTTAGTTCTGGAGTACAGTTTCTAGTATAATTTTGATACTTTTTTCTAATAATTTACAGGGAACTGAGGTTAGACTAATAGGTCAATAGTTTTCTGGGTTTGATCGACTTCCTTTTTTGAAAATTGGTGTTACATGGGCTGTCAACCAGTCAGTGGGGACTGTAGATTCTTTTAGTGATTTGTTAAAAATTATAGTTAAAGGGAGACAGACTGTTAGCGGTTTCTGGTAGAAACCTGGGGCTAATCCCATTTGGTCCTGGACTTCCTTTTTTATTAAGTGTCTTTAAAGCATCTTTTGTATGGTTAATTGTTATATAGTGGTTAGGTTGATTAATTCAGCTATTTGGAAGGAATATATGTCTTTTTTTGGAAAGACTGAACAAAAATATTTATTTAGTTGGTCAGCTGTATCTTTGATATTATCGGTGTGTCATCAACTATTAATAGTACTATTTGTCTAACATTCCCTTTTTTTTATTTAGGTAGGAAAACAGAGATTTATGTCCATCTTTAGAATGTGCTACTTTGAATTCTAGATTTTGTTTTGACTTAAAAATTGCTGTTTTTAATTCTTTTTACAGAGACCCTATAGAGTAATACAATTTTATTGTTATTTTGATTTTTCATAAGTTTGGAGTATATATATTTTTTTCTTAATTCGTTTCTTTATGTTATTATTTAACCACGTAGGAATATGACCTTTATACTAACATACTAATTGCCAGCAGATTAGGCCTTACAGTCTATCGGGCCTCCTGGAACCTCAGATCCCTAGTTGGGTACTGAGGCCCCCCCGTGTTCCAGAAACCCCTATCATCCATCCCCACTCCCCTGGGCCAGGCCATCATCTGATACATCCACTTTCTGTGTTTGTCCCACCCTCTCTTGAAGCCCTCCACTGTGGATCTCTGAATCAGCTTGCCAGGCAGCATGTTCCAAGGATCCACCACCCTCTCAGTGAAAAACCTCCTCCTCTTTTCCCCCCTCACCCTTCTACCTTCCAACTTCCAACTTCAAACCATGCCCTCTGGTGATACCTCCCTGCTTTGGTCTAAAGATCGTCTCTGTGTTTACCCTATTTAGTCTCTTGAGGTACTTGAAGACCTCAATCATGTCCCCCCATCTCTCCTCTCCTCCAATGAAATGAGGCAGAGCTCCTCAAGTCTGTCCTCATACGTCAAAACCCCTAGTCCTCGTATCATCTTAGTTGCCCTCCTCTGTACCCTCTCCAGGAGCTGTATGTCCCTCTTCAAGTGTGGTCTCCAGTACTGTACACAGTACTCAAGGTGTGGTCTAACCAATCCATTGTACAGTGGCAGAATCACTTCCCTGCTCCTAGAGGTGACCCCCCTTATGATGTATCTAAACATCCTGTTTGCTTTGCTAGCCACTCTCCTGCACTGCTCGGAGTTATTCATACATGCATCCACCATGACCCCTAGGTCTTTTTCCCCTGTTGAGGCCTCCAGCGGCTCCCCTCCCAGGGTGTACCTGTGTTTAGGGTTTCCTTGCCCAAGATGTAACACCTTGCACTTGGTGATACTGAAATTTAATTTCCATGTGTGAGCCCACCTTTCCATGGTGTCCAGGTCCCATTGCAAGGCCAACCTCCCCTCTTCCCCCTCAAATACTGCTCACATCTTGGAGCCATCAGCAAAGAGACTCATTTCACACCCTATACCCTCCCTGATGTCCAAAATGTATGCATTAAACAGGATTGGACACAGGACCGAGCTCTGCGGTACCCCCACTACTGACCTCTCTAGGGTTTGAGAGCTCCCCACCAACCACTACTCTCTCTGAGTGCATCCAGCTAGCCAGTTTTCAATCCATCTGACCATCAAAGGGCGTACTCCAAACTTCGTCAGTTTCTCCACCAGACCATTGTGGGGAACAGAGTTGAACACCTTGCTGAAGTCCAAGAATAATACATCCACAGGCTTTCCCCTGTCCAGTTCTGATGTTACCCATTTGTGGAACTCCACAAGATTGGTTTGACATGATCTACCTGGCACAAACCCATGTTGCTAACTATCCAGACCTCCCACCTCCTCCAAGCACACCCCAATCATTCCTTTAGCATACTCTCCATTAATTTTCCCACCACCGAGGTCAAACTGATGGGTCTACAGTTACCTGGTACTTCCCTCAACCCCCCCTTTATGGACTGGCACCACATGTGCCTCTTGCCAAGCCCTAGGTACCCTCTTTGTCTCATGTGACCTGTTGAACAGCTCCACCAGGGGTGCAGCCAGTATGTCCACCAATTCCCATAGTACTCTCGGATGAATGCCATCCGGCCCAGGAGATTTATCTTTGTTTAGACCCTTAAGGGCTAACCACACCCTTTCAGTGGAGATAACATCATCTGTCCCTCCACCTTACTGGCCTTTTTATCCTTATCCTAATGTGACACCTTTGGGGTACCTCTCCCTCCCTCTTGCTCCATTTCTGCTGCTCCCGATCCCACTCACTACTGCTTCTATCCCCGTCATGCCTTGCTTTGTAGATATCCCATCCCCCTTCCTAGTGAACACAGAGGCAAAGTACTCATTTAATACCTCTGTCTGGTCCCTTGCCTCTTCCACCCACCTTCCTCCTGAGCTCAACCTGCCGATATGGCCCTTAGTTTTTCTCTGCTCCCCAATGTACCGGAAGAACCTCTTTTCCCCTCCCTGTATACCCCGTGCTGGCCACTGCTCTTTACTGGACTTTGCCCCCTGCACCATCCGGGTGACTTTTCTAGATGCAAGATAGTACATTTCCTTTTTCCTATCTCCTCTCATTGTTTTATATTTTTTGTAGGCAGCCTTCTTTTCTCTGACCACTACCTGAACCTCACTGGACCACCAGCATGTTTTATGTGATCTTGCTCCCTTACACTTCACCTTAGCACAGGTCCTGACTGCCTCAGAAGTCCCCGTTTTATGACCTCCCATCTCTTTTCCACATTTATCATTGTTGTAATCCCCTTCAAGCAATCCTTGAGAGTATTTCTGATGCCCACAAAGTCTGCCCTCTTGAAGTCCACTGCCAGTGTCCTAGATCTCCCCCCCCTCCCCCCACGCTTATCTGAAACCAGACAGTATTGTGGTCGATCCCAGTCAGGGGATCCTCTACAACCAGGTCCCTTACCAGATCCCCATCCACCAGAACCACGTCCAGGACATGCCCCTCCCTTGTGGGCTCCATCACATGCTGTGTTAAGAACACATCCTGGAAGCCATCCAGCAGCCTCTGCTCCTTGGCCACCTTGGAGAACATGGTTCCCCAGTTTGTACCTGGCATATTAAGGTCCCCCATCAACACCACTCCCTCCCCTTTTGGTCCACAATGGGCAATGATGTTGTCCAGCAAACCATCCTCCAGAACATCACCCATCCCGGGGGGGCCTATATACTACACCCAGCTTGACCTTACCTCCTGCCAGGGTTCGTAAGGTGACCCATAAGGCCTCCACGTTTCCCTCTGCCTCTTCTACTCTAGCAATTTCTATGTAATCTCTAAGGAACATAGCCACTCCACCCCCTCTGCCCTCCTTTCTATCCTTCCTAAGCATAGTGTACCCCTGCACGTTTAGGTCCCAGTCATGGTTTTTGTTGGCCCACTTTTACATGACCGCCACCACATCCACCCCCTCCTCGAACAGCATGGCCTGAAACTCTGACAACTTGTTTCCCAAGCTCCTGGCATTTACTAACACCACCCCCACCCCTTATCCCTGATCCCCTTTGTCGAACCCCACCCAGGTTCCTTATACTTCCATCCTCCCTCTGCTCCTCCTGAAACCTCCTCCCCAGTCTGTTTCCCCCCCTTAGGTTTGAAGGTTACCCTCACCTGGAGGAGAGGGCTTGGTCAGCCCTCCCTTATCCCTCCCTCACAAGTTTAAACCCCACTTTTCTTGAATGTAGTCAGCCACCCCTGTTTAAGGACTTCCTTCCTAATGGGGCAAGATGAAGCCTGTATAGCCTTATGATTGTATTTATTTTTTATTGGTACAAATTTAGATTCTAGATCCAGAACAATTCTTTTAAAACTATTCCAGGCTTGATTCAAAGTTAGTGATAACAATATATGTGCCCACTGTATATTCTTTAGTTGGTTATTTATTAGGTTGAAGTTGGCTTTGTCATAATGTTTTAATAATACGTTATTTCTAGAATATTGTTGGTGGCGAGATATACTGAATAATATAGATTTGTGGTCACTGTTCCCCAGAGGGTCAGATACAGATAAGTTACAGATACGGCTGTCAGTAGTAATTAGCAAAAGGTCCAGTATATTGGTTCCTCTGGTAGGTTCTGATATTAGTTGTTCTAGCCCTAAGTCTATTGTACATGAAATGAAGGTCTTCTCAACCTCTGAGCCTCCAGTTAAATTTTCCCAATTAATGTTTGGAAAGTTAAAGTCCCCCAGTATTATAACATTTCCTTTATTTGCAAGTTTTTTTAATTTCTGCAAGTAGTAAGTTGATATATTCAGGATTAGCATTAGGTGGTCTGTAACATGTCCCAAAACATATTTGCGGTTGCCCTTTAAGTTGAATTGTAACCCATAAACTTTCGGTGCCAGTTTGTACATTATTTTTAAAGGAGGGGATATTATTCCTAATGTACGTACAGACTCCACCTCCTTTTCTGTTAATTCTGTCTTTGTGATAAAGTTTGAAACCTGGCATATTTTTTGCCCACTCAGAGTCATTGTTCCACCAGGTTTCAGTTACTGAAATAATGTCAATATTAAGGGCACTGATTTTTGCTTCAAGTTCAGCCATTATAAGTGAATTCAATGATCTGGCATTTAAAGACAATACATTACATAGTGTATGTTTGTTCAGTTTATTGTTTAGAGACGTGGAAATGGATCCATTCTCCCCCTTTGATATTAGTTTAAAGTTTTATGAATATATGAAGTAATTTTTTTCCCCCAAGGATGGAACTTCCTCTCCTGCTTAAATGTAAACCATCCCAACACTAAAGAGAGGGTCCATCGTAGAAATCTTCCCAGTGAGTTAAACATGTAATGTTTTGTTTAAGGCACCACTTCCTAAGCCACTCATTTAGGGCTTTGATCTTGTTTGTAACTTCTGTGGTAGCTCTTGGTACTGGGAGGATTTCAAAAAAACACGTCACATCTGTTGTCAACTAATACATTATTCAAAGCTATTAAATCTTTCCTAAGTTCAATTAGCGTTGTTCTATTGATATCATTCCTTCCAGCATGAACTATCACTAGTAATTTATTTGATTGGTCTTTGAGAATAGATTTGACCATTTTAGTAATATCAGATATTCTTGCTCCCCTGAAGCTGGAGCATGTACACTTGCTTTTGTCTGGATTACATATCAATCTCTCTGTGTGTTTAATTATGGAATCACCCAAGTGCAAAGATTGATTTTGAGCTGTGAATAAGTTTGGGAGATTTAGGGCTATCCTGTCTATCAATCCGTGAGGTTAATACTGGAGTATATTCCCTAGCTATTGTGTCTGGTGAATTTGCAAGGCTAGTGATGTGTGATGGAATGGAGGGTCAGGCTGGTCTGGTTCTATTTCCTGGGTTGATTGATCGTGTTCTAGCTCTAATGATTCAAATCTATTACTTAGGGGTAAGGGCGGGGTACTGGAATATACTTGACCTCCTCTCTTCTTTGTTTTGCGTCTGTTTGTTAGTACCAAGGCCCATGTGTCATTTGGTGTTTCTGATTTTAATAGGTTACCCTCAGTTTGAATGACACTATTCTCATTAGTTTCAGGGTTGGCAGTTTCAAGATTGGTTACCATAGAATCGATGTAATTTTCCAGGAGAGTTATATCGGATCTTATTTCTAGCCTAGCCTGTAATTTAGCTATATCGTCGTGAAGAGTAGTAATAAGTATACATTTTTTACAGGTGTATCCCCGTACTTGTTCCCCCAAACCGTACATTTTGCAATTCTGACAACAGTTCATAGGAATATTCATGATTGACGTTTGACAAACCTGATTTAGGCAGTGATAAAATGTGTTACTGTAAGTATCCGCCCTTTTGCAGGTCTCAGTCACTATCCTGGTTGTTAGCACTGTTCAGGTTATGTTATCCAAATCAGTTATCTATATGGCCCTCAGTATGCTGTGGCCCCTTGTCCCCGGTTTCACGGATGACACGGTAGACACACGTGTCTCTGCGCACAGCCCTGCACACACTTGCCCCGCTCACTGGCAGGGTCTTGAACTACCGTGAAACCGGAAGCAAGTTGCGCTTCTGACTTCCGGTTTCACACTCACCCCAAATCAGTAAAAATTCCCTTTTTATAGGCAGAAATCAGATCCTGTGACTTCAATAAGCCTGCAAGGTTTAAATGCTGTGCAAATCTTTTCCTGCCTGAAGAGATATATTGGCTGAATTGTTGCTTTACTGTTCTCTACGTTACCCTAACTATATCTATAGATCAAGTGTAATACTGTGGGCCTGTTGGGCATAAGCAGAGTAAAAATAGTTAGCAATCACTTGTTGTTCAAACAGATAGGTCTGTGCAGCTATGCAAGATTCTATTGTTCTGTATGTCCTGCAGTTACCTGGGCCAATCTTCAGAGTAGAGTTATTAGTATACTACATATGTAGGACCGGTCTCCTGCTTAGGTTATTGGGGGCATGGACATTGTATAATTGACACTTTATATAAAGTTAAACTGGTATCTAGGAGAAGTTCTGTAAAATGGCAATGTCTTAGATATCCTGTGCCTGGGATCAGTATCTGAATCATATGGTGAATACGCTGATATGTATTAAGCGAACCAAATGAAAACTGAAAACCTCAATAAAACATTACATGTTTAAAAAAAAAATGCTGTGCAAATGTGCTGTTAGCACTGAGGGAATTGCACTGTGGTAATATTTCACTCTGCTAGGTCCACCAGTGTCCCACAGTGCCCTGCACTCGCACCAAGGAGAGTGAATCTGCAACGGAGATGTTACACAATAATAATGTCAGGCAAAGTACACACAAGCACAATAAATGTATTTAAAATTATACTGAGTTGCAAGTTTCATCAGCAACACTACCTCTCTCCAGAGGCACGCTACTCCACCACTAAGGGTTAGAATCTCACAGATAGGACCAAGTCCCAAGCAGTGACCTGAGACAAGTCTGAGACATGGGAGGTAGGAACAGGTTTGCTGGAAAAAACAGGGTACTCATGACAAGAGTCCTTGTAGAACATCAAGGCCAAAGCCCGCCCTGCATCGTGAAGCAATGTCCAAACTGTAATGTTTGGTAAAGGTATGGACAGAACTCCAAGTTGCAGCCGCGCAAATGTCTGCAGCTGAAACATTCCTGAAACAAGCAGTAGAAGCAGCCATGCCTCTGGTTGAATGTCCTTTGACCTGCCCCGGAAGGGGTTTGTCGTACTCCTTGTAACAGAAGGTAATGCAGTTTGCCAACCCTTTGGACAAACACTGTTTTGAAACAGCGGTGCCCTCTCTATTGGATGCGAACAGCTAATATTTTTCAAGTCAATCTACCTCTGGCTGGAAGCTGCAATACTGAACATAGGATTTGCAAGAAAGCGAGTTGTGCTCACAACAGAGGGAGGTGGACCTTACAATTGTCTTTGGTTTGTAGCAGATATTCTGCAGGTGGAGGCTACTTCTAACTGAAAGGTGAAATAAGGAACTTAGAATTATCAGGAAAAGGCAGTCTTTGTTACAATTCTTAAGACTTTCAGTGCAGAAAGAGTTTAAACGTTGGGCTAAGAATTTGTCATAAATCCTGAAATAAGTGCAGGTACAGGTTGTGTATTTGACCCAGACAAGTGCCCTAAGGGGTGGAAACTGTTTTTTGTGTTTATCTGTGTGTGCCTTAAAAGGAAATTCCAGACTTTAGCAGGAAGTGCTTATATCACAGCTACTTATCAGCCAATAGCTTTGGTAACAGACCTGAGAACAATAGTATTATAAGCAAGTGTTTTATAGCAAACTCATCAGAACAGCTAGTATTTTTCAAGTCAATCTACCTCTGGCTGGAAGCTACAATACTGAACATAGGATTTGCAAGAAAGCGAGTTGTGCTCATAACAGAAAGAGGTGAACCTTACAATTGTCTTTGGTTTGTAGCAGATATTCTGCAGGTGGAGGCTACTTCTAATTGAAAGGTGAAATAAGGAACTTAGAATTATCAGGAAAAGACAGTCTTTGTTACAACTCTTAAGATTTTCAGTGCAGGAAGAGTTTAAAGCACAGCTGACTTATTTTGGGGCTGACTGCTTTCAGAGCACAAACCACCAGGCTGTTTTGGGGCTGGGGAGGTTTTACCTGTGTCTGACTTGGATGTCTGCATTTTCTCTGTCTGATTAACAGGGTATTTTCTCTGTCAAATTGTTGCATAGGGTATCTTGCTGACAGAAAGGCACTCGCATGCGGTGGGTCAGAGCTCTTAGCTGATTGTTTTGTGAGGGCACAGTTTAGGCCCAACCTCCTTCCACCCTCACCCCACCCACCCCTGGAAATAGTTCCTTTATACCTGGGGTTCTGACATCATTTCCTCAAGAGAACAAGGTGCATATCACTGTCATATCCTCTCTAGCACACTGCACTGACAATATAAGCATACACATTGTATAATATATATATTTCAATATAACAAACCAATCACACACACAAAAACACACACACAAAAAAAGTAGATAAACATGTGGGGAGTAGTGCAATGTAATGGCTGTGGGGCAGCAGTCTTCCGGGAGTCTTTCTATAGGCTGAGATGCTGCCCTATTTGCAGACAACTCTCTGCCCTGAGGGAAGAAGTTGCCCGTCTTCAGGCCACACTGGACAGTAGTAAGGGAACCTTCCCCCAGGCCACACTGGACGGTAGGAAGGGAACCTCCCCCATCCAGGGAGCACCAGAGCCACCACCACTACCTCAGAGGTTGCGAAGAAAGCACAGCACTTGGACCACAGTGGGCTCAGGGAGGGTGAGGATGGTGGAACAAAGGCACACCCAGTCAGTTGTTCCACTCCACAATCCATACACCATTCTGGGGAGCATAGCGCCCCTATGGATGCACCCGCAGAGAAGACTAAGGAGGCTGAGGACAACTATCACAAGGGAGGCCCACAGGAAGGAGGCAGCTCCTGGTGGGGGACTCAATTACTAGGGGGATAGAACTGGAGGAAGCAGGGAAAACTGAAGTAAGGTGCCTGCCTGGTGCCATGGCTTGGAGGGAGAGGAAGCGCATCCTCAGGATCATGAGAACAGCTGTACAGGAGTCTGAGCTGGATGTCATTGTCCACCTAGGGACAAATGACTTGGCTCAACATGAGATCAGAGCAGTGCAGAAGGACTTTGTAGAATTGGGGAAGGGCCTAAGACAAGTAGCACACACAGTATCCTTCTCAGAGGTGCTGCCTGTCAATGGCATGAGTGAGGCGAGGGAACTGGAATGGAGTTTGGGAGGATAAAGGACTATATGCCAAGGACAGGTTTCATCTTGTCCCATTAGGGAAGGAAGTCCTTAAACAGGGAATGGCTGACTACATATAAGAAAGGTGGGGTTTAAACTTGTGAGGAGGGGAAGGGATAAGGGAGGGGCTGACCAGAAGCCCTCTCCTCCAGATGAGGGGAGTAGCCTTCAAGCCCAAGGGGGGAAGGGGGGAAACAGACTTGGGGTGGAGGTTTCAGGAGGAGCAGAGGGAGGATGGAAGTATAAGGAATCTGGGTGGGGTTCGACAAAGAGGATCAGGGATAAGGGGTTGGGGTTGGTGTCAGTAAATGCCAGGAGCATGGAAACAAGTTGCCAAGAGTTCCAGGCCATGCTGTTCGGGGGTGGATGCGGGCGTCACGGAGATGTGGGCCAACAAAACCATGACTGGGACCTTAACAAGGGGTACACTATGCTTAGAAAGGATAGAAAGGAGGGCAGAGGGGTGGAGTGGCTATGTTCATTAGAGATGACATAGAAATTGCTAGGGTAGAAGAGGCAGAGGAAACGTGGAGGCCTTATGGGTCCTGCCACGATCCCCAGCAGGAGATAAGGTCAAGCTGGGTGTAGCTATAGTCTCACCGGGATGAGTGATGTTCTAGAGGATGGTTTGCTGGACAACATCATTGCCCAGTGTGGACCAAAAGGGAAGGAGTGGTGTTGATGGGGACCTTAATATGCCAGGTACAAACTGGGAACCATGTCTCTAAGGTGGCCAAGGAGCAGAGGCTGCTGCATGGCTTCCAGGATGTGTTCTTAGCACAGCATGTGATGGAGCCCACAAGGGAGGGCATGTCCTGGATGTGGTTCTGGCAGATGGGGATCTGGTAAGGACATGGTTGTACAGGACCCCTGACTGGGAGCGACCACAATACTGTCTGGTTTCAAATAAGCATGGGGGAGGGGAGATCTAGGACACTGGCAGTGGACTTCAGGGGCAGACTTTATGGGCATGGGAAATATTCTCAAGGATCACTTGAAGGGGATTACCTCAATGACAAGTGTGGAAAGGAGATGGGAGGTCATAAAACCGGGACTTCATGATGCAGTCAGGATCTGCGCTAAGTTGAAACGTAAGGGAGCAAGGTCACATAAACCATGCTGGTCATCCAGTGAGGTACAGGTACCAGTCAGAGAAAAGAAGGCGGCCTACAAAAAATATAAAACAACAAGAGGAGATAGGGATAAAGAAATGTACCAGCTTGCATCTAGAAAAGTCACCCGAATGGTGAGGGGAGCAAAGTCCAGTAAAGAGCAGCGGCTGGCACAGGGGATACATGGAGGGGAAAAGGGGTTCTTCCGGTACATTGGGGAGTGGAGAAAAACTAAGGGCCATCTCAGCAGATTGAGATCAGAAGGAGGGTGGGTGGAAGAGGCGAGGGACCAGGCAGAGGTATTTAACGAGTACTTTGCCTCTGTGTTCACTAGGGAGGGGGATGGGATATCTACAAAGCAAGGCATGAAGGGGACAGAAGTGTCAGTAAGTGGGATCAGGGGAGCAACAGAAATGGAGCAAGAGGGAGGGAGAGGTACCCCAGGAGTGTCACATCTGGGTAAAGATAAAAAGGCCAGTAAGGTGGAGGGGACGGATGATGCTATCTCCACCAAAAGGGTGTGGTTAGCCCTCAAGGCCCTAAAGAAAGACAAATCTCCTGGGCTGGATGGCATTCATCCAAGAGTACTATTGAATTGGCGGACATACTGGCTGCACCCCTGGCGGAGCTTTTCAGCAGGTCACTTGAGACAGGGAGGGTACCTAGGGATTGGCGAGAGGCACATGTGGTACCAATCCATAAAGGGGGTCGAGGGAAGTACCAGGTAACTATAGACCCATCAGTTTGACCTCGTGGTGGGAAAATTAATGGAGAGTATACTAAAGGAACGATTGGGGTGTACTTGGAGGAGGTGGGAGGTCTGGATAGTCGGCAACATGGGTTTGTGCCAGGTAGATCATGTCAAACCAACCTTGTGGAGTTCTATGAATGGGTAACATCAGAACTGGACAGAGGTAAGCCTGTGGATGTATTATTCTTGGACTTCAGCAAGGCATTTGACTCTGTCCCCCACAATGGTCTGGTGGAGAAACTGATGGGGTTAGGAGTAGGCCCTTTGATGGTCAGATGGGTTGAAAACTAGCTAGCTGGACGCACTCAGAGAGTAGTGGTCTGTGGGAGCTCTCGAACCCTAGAGAGGTTGGTAGTGGGGGCCGAGGGTTTCGTCCTGGGTCCGATCCTGTTTCATGCATACATATCGGACATCAGGGAGGGTATAGGGTGTGAAATGAGTCTCTTCACAGATGACTCCAAGATGGGAGCAGTAGTTGAGGGAGAAGAGGGGAGGTTGGCCCTGCAAGGGGACCTGGACACCCTGGAAAGCTGGGCTTATACATGGAAATTAAATTTCAATATCACCAAGTGCAAGGTATTGCATCTTGGTTGGGGAAACCCTAAACACAGGTACACCCTGGGAGGGGAGGCGCTGGAGGCCTCAATAGGGGAAAAAGACTTAGGGGTCATGGTGGATGCATGTATGTATGAATAACTCTGAGCAGTGCAGGAGAGCAGCTTGCAAGGCAAACAGGATGTTGGGATGCATCGTAAGGGGGATCACCTCTAGGAGCAAGGAAGTGATTCTGCCGCTGTACAATGGACTGGTTAGACCACACCTTTAGTACTGTGTACAGTACTGGAGACCACACTTGAAGAGGGACATACAGCTCCTGGAGAGGGTACAGAGGAGGGCAACAAAGATGATCACGAGGGCTAGGGATTTAATGATGAGGACAGACTTGAGGAGCTCTGCCTGTTTCCACTGGAGGAGAGGAGAGAGGGGACATGATTGAGGTCTTCAAGTACCTCAAGGAATAAATAGGGTAAACATGGAGGGATCTTTAGACTCAAGCAGGAGGTATCACCAGAGGGCATGGTTTGAAGTTGGAAGGGTGAGGAGGGAAAAGAGGAGGAGGTTTTTCACTGAGAGGGTGGTGGACCCTTGGAATGCACTGCCTGGTGAGCTGGTTCAGAGATCCACAGTGGAGGACTTCAAGAGAGGGTGGGACAGACACAGAAAGTGGATGTATCAGATGATGGCCTGTCCCAGGGGTGGGGATGGATGATAGGGTTTCTGGAGCACAAGGGATGGGAGGGTCTCGGGATCCAACTAAGGATCTAAGGTTCGAGCAGACTCGATAGACTGTAAGGCCTAATCTGCTGGCAAATAGTATGTTAGTATGTACTTTGCACCATGCAGTTTAATGAATGGTTGAAAAAATGGTGTAGATAACAGGTGTTTGGCTTCATTGGGGACTGGGGTTCCACCTGGAGGGACACCAGCCTATACTGGCAGGATGGTCTGCATCTGTCCAGGAAGGGAACAAGTCTTTTGAGCAATCGGTTTAAATGCTTCATTGGCAAGCTTTTAAACTAGTCAAGGGGGGAGGCACTGATAAGCAGCAGGAAAATCCCAGCTCTCCCTACAAAACAGGGTACTAAATGAGAAAAGACTGAGGTAGAAAGGCCAGTGGGGATGCTGCAACAGAAGGTAAAGCCATAAAAATGGAGAGCAATGAGTACCAATGCCCATAGTCTGAGTAACAAGCTCCTGAATTAGTGGCCTTGATGGAGGAGGAACATCTGGATATCGTGGCAGTCACAGAAACATGGTACACACAAAACCATGACTGAGATGTAAACATACCAGGATACACTATTTACAGGAGGGACAGGGAGGGTAAAAGAGGAGGAAGAGTAGCTCTTTACATAAGGGAAGGAATCAAAGCAACAGAACAAAAGGGAAAACAGGGAGGAGAAGAAGCACTGTGGGTAAATTTGAGACCGCAATGGAACAAAAATCCGCACAGGGGTTGTATACAGACCCCCTTCTCAGGGGGAGGAAATGGACAAGGAAATTATAGAAAGTATACTTAGAATGGCAGAAAAAGGGGAGATATTGCTGATGAGTGATCTGAATATGCCAGATGTTAACTGGAGTGCAGTTGCAGCAGCCACTTCGAAGAGTGGGGTTATTCTAGAGGCCCTACAGGGGGCATGCCTTAGACAACTAGTATTGGAACCCACTCGAGAGGGAGCAATCTTAGACCTGGTTCTCTCAAATGGAGATGAAGAGGATCACAGATGTAGAAGTGGGTAGCCATCTGGGAACTAGCGACCATCGAACAGTATGGTTCACAATAAACACAGCAATAGAGTCAAGTCATACAAAGGCAAAAGTACTGGACTTTAGGAGGGCTGACTTTGCCAAAATGGGTAAGTGCCTAAGGAATGCACTAGCAAATGGGCAGGAAGGAGGGGTGGAAGAACAATGGGGAGTAATAAAAACTGCCATCACGGAGGTAACAAGCCTTTGTGTGAAGCAAATAAGCAAAACGAAACGATGTAAGAAACCACTATGGTTCTCAAAGGAAGTGGCAGTGAAGGTTCAAGAGAAAAGAAAGCATCTAGGAAGTACAAGGAATCACAGAAGGAGCAGGACAGAGAACTGTATCAGTTAAAGCAAAGGAAGCTGGGAAGGCAGTCAGAACAGCAAAGGCCCAAACTGAGGAAAAGATAGCCAACTCAGTTAAGAAGGGGGATAAAGCCTTTTATAGGTACATCAGGGAGCAAAGGAAGACCAAGGGAGGGATAGTGAGGCTTAATAAAGGGGAGGAGGGTGGGCAGAGGGTGACTGTGAAAAGGCAGAGATACTAAACAAATATTTTGCTCAGTATTTACAAGGAAGAGGGGAGGTACCTAAACAAACAGTAGAAACACTCTGGATACAGAAGTTGATACCAGCCCATTTACAGAAGAAAGGGTTCTGAAAGAACTCTTAAAACTGAGGGTGGACAAAGCAATGGGGCCTGATGGGATTCATCCCAGAATTCTAAAAGAACTAAGGGTAGAACTAGTGACACCACTGACTACCCTCTTTAACAAATAATGGGAGGATGGGGTGGTATCCGAGGACTGGAGGAGGGCAGATGTGATTCCCCTTCACAAAAGTGGGAGCAAGGCAGAAGCAGGAAACTACAGACCTGTTAGTTTAACCTCAGTGGTAGGGAAAATGATGGAATCACTTCTGAAGGAAAGAATTGTCAAGTATCTAGAGGCCAGAGGGGCACAGGACCCAAGGCAGCATGGATTCACAGCAGGAAGGTCATGCCAGACAAATCTGATAGATTTCTTTGACTGGGTGACCAAAGTAGTAGATCAGGGAGGGGCTGTGAACATGGCCTACTTAGACTTTAGCAAGGCATTTGACACAGTCCCACACAAAAGATTAATATACAAGTTAGCCAGCCTGGGAGTGAGTCCCAAGAAGACAGCCTGGGTAAAGAATTGGCTGGAGAAGAGGACACAGAGAGTAATAGTAAATGGAGTCCACTCTGAAGAAAGGGGGGTTACTAGTGGGGTACAGCAGGGTTCAGTATTAGGACCGGTCTTCTTCAATGTCTTTATAGGCGACATTGCAGAGGGACTGGAAGGAAAAGTATGTCTCTTTCCAGATGACACAAAGATCTGCAACAGAGTTGATGCACAAGGTGGGGTGGAAAGGAGGAGAAGGACTTGCAAGGTTAGAGGAATGGTCAAATGTATGGCAGCTTAGATTCAATGCTAAGAAGTACAAGGTAATGCACCTGGGAAACAAAACCCAGGGAAGAGTACACAATGGGGG
The DNA here is from genome assembly GCA_016271365.2 of Neoceratodus forsteri. Taxonomy (NCBI): domain Eukaryota; kingdom Metazoa; phylum Chordata; order Ceratodontiformes; family Ceratodontidae; genus Neoceratodus; species Neoceratodus forsteri. The sequence goes on from CM057459.1 coordinate 285,616,839, forward strand.
TGAGATACTAACAACAACAAAATGGAAAGGGACCTGGGGTAGTCATATCCGATGACCTAAAGTTGGGCAAGCAATGTGAGAGGGCAGCAAGGAGGGCTGGGGATATTGGGATGCATAGGAGAGGCATCACCAGTAGAAAACGGGAAGTTATTATCCCTCTGTACAGACAGCTGGTCAGACCTCATCTGGAGTACTGTGTGCAGTTCTGGAGACCCAATCTCCAAAAGACATAGACAGGATGGAAGCTGTCCAGAGGAGGGCAACTAAAATGGTGCGGGTCTTCACACTGGAAGTCATATGAAGAGAGACTAAAGGAGCTAATATGTATAGCCTCGAGGAAAGGAGGGAGAGGGGGCATGACAGAAACTTTCAAGTACCTCAAGGAATCAACAAAGTCCAAGAGGGTAGCATCTTTCAATAAAAGAGGTGTGCAAGAACAAGGGGGCACAATTTGAAGATGGGGGGGGGGGCGGCTCAGAGGTAATTTAAGGAAGTATTTTTTCACAGAGAGGGTTGTGGATGCATGGAACGGCCTTCCGGAGGAGGTTGTGGAGTCAAAAACAGTGGTGGAATTCAAGCATGCATGGGACAGTCATAAGGCAATTCTAGGGGGTGGGGGCAGGAAGAAGGCTGCTGGTTAACTAGGATCTGCAGCTTATCCATTAGGTAGGGAAATGGGCAGACTAGGTGGACCAAGCGGTCCTTATCTGCTGTCAAATTCTATGTTTCTATGTTTCAAAGGCCACACAATTGGTTAGTTTTAAGGACAGGCTTCATCCTGTTCATGTAGTACCGAAAAAGTGTGTACATCCAGTGTGTGCAGAAGTGCTTCACCCCGGTTGAAGTGCTCCGGGTAGTACACTGGAAAGTCAAGTGACTGGTTCAAGGTGGATTCTGATACCATCTTAGGTAAGAACTCCAGATTGGTTCGTACAGCTACCCGGTCTCTGTGAAAAATCAAGTAAGGTACCTTACACATTAGGTCCTGAAGCTCAGAAATCCTTCTGGCTGAAGTGATGGCTGTGATGTAGACCACCAGTTCTGAGTGCTTTATCATTTCTTCTTAATATAAGATGTTTTACCTACTGTCTCTGCTGAGAAAAAATCTGGTGCTCTTAGAATTACCTCACTCAACCCCCTCCCCACAGATTTCAGTTGAAAGATGCAAGCCAGGAGAAAATGCTGACAGCATGTGAGTTCACACACACACTCAGTTTTTACAGACCATGTGTTACTTGTGAGGCCTTACTTAAGGATCCTGTCTGTCTGAGTTAATTACAACCGTAGTTGCTATATCATATCCATTTTATGATGTTGGAAGGAAAATCCCATGTTATTACATAGAAGTGTGACATCATAAAGATGCTTTCATATCCTGGAAGGAGGAAGCTTATTATGAGATCAAAAGAAGTGTCATTTGAAGGACATGAATTATGCTAAAGTTGCAGAATGTAATACTTTTGTGTAAGATATATATTTTCATATATTCTGATAGGGAGGAGCTAGGTGACCTCCTGAAGAGAGGTGGGGTAAAAGCCAACTTTTAATTTAGTCTGTTTTACTTCACAGAGACACATTTTTACCTAGAATCTGACCACGAAACAGCTTGGGAGCACTTTTAAGCAAGTATTTACAGATTAAGTACTGTAGTAGGAATTGCACTGTTTAAAACTTTGTTATTTTAATAGATTTGTATGTCTTGTGATATAACAGTTCTGTATTGTTGTGTTTTACATATTCATCTCTATTATAGTAAAACTATTTTTAGAACTTACTTGGTCTGTCCTTGACTTCTTTTTATTTGTAAGAAAAGTACATGGTTATAGCAGACAATAGACATAAGCTTGAATGGTGATACCAAACTGGAAAGAGAAGCATTTTAAATCTGAGGTCTTTATTAAAGTTTTAAGGGTTCATCTCTGTATACCTGATTAGGTGCCAATAAGCAAAGATATCTGGCCCCCCGAAGATAGATATATCTGAGCCTGTGCATTGGGTATGCTAACAAGAGGTTAACAGTTTGAATCCCTCCAGAACTTGAGACCAAAGGTTGATCCGAACTCACAAAATAGACAAGAGGGTTACCTTGTACTTTTCACAAGATTGCACTCAGAGATTGGCACATTGGGAGTAGAGGGCCTGACCCGCTGAGTGGGTTTGTGATAATGGCCACTAGGAAGAACGATTTCCAGGAAAGGTAGCACATGTCAGAACTAGCTGTCGGCTCGAAAGGAAGCAAAGTGAGTTTCTCTGGGATGAAATTCAAGTCCCAGGGCTCTGTACTGGTGGTTTTAAATGGAGAATCCCCTTTAAGAAGGTTTTGGATACCTCCAGCTAGGCCTGAGTCTTGCTTCCCACAGGAATGTGGTAGGCAGAAATGGCAGGTAAGTGAACTTTCAAAGTCAAGTAACTAAGACCCAGATCGTAGAGATGCAGCATGTAATCTAAGACCTGTGCAACTGAACAGGAAAAAGGTTCTATCCCCTTCGAGTCTACCCATATGGAAAACCTTTTCCATTTCATGGCATAAGTGGCTCTAATGGAAGGCTTTCTGGCCTCCACCAGAATTTGTGCTACTCTTGGGGAGACCCCGGAAAGTGCAGCAGCTATGTCAGTAGGTGCCATGCATGCAGATGAAGGGACCTGAGACCTGGATGTACCAGGGTCCCCTGCTCCTGTGTCAAGAGACCTTGGGAGACTGGCAGTGGAAATGGAGGTTTCACTGACAGTTGTTGCAGTAGAGATAACCATATTTGTTTTAGCCAGTAGGCAGCAATGAGAATCATTTGTGCTCTTTCTGCCTGGAGTTTCATTAGCACTCTCTGAATCAATGGAAGTGGAGAGAAAGCGTACATGAAAAACAGGTTACTCACCTGCAACAGTAGTTCTAGGAGTGGTTTATATGTTGTTCATCCACACTTCTTGGCAGGTACCTTGCTGCTTTAAGATGTGCCGGAAAGTCTTCAAGCTGGCTCCTCCCACCCACCCAGGTGGTATAACCCTCAGCTCCGCCCCATGATGCCAGATCTTAGCCCACTGGAAGCCAGGTTTGTGCATCAAAGCCAGGGAGGTTGGGTGGGTTAGTGTGGATGAACAACATATACCACTCCTATAACTACTGTTACAGGTGAGTAACCTGTTTTTCTAGGATTGTGGATATGTTGTTCTAGCCACACTTTTTGGCAGACTCCTAGCAGTTCTCCAGGAGGAGGGAGGCAAGACGCACACCTCATACTTAGGAAAGAGGAACTGGAAAAGTGAGGCTCCAAAACAAGAATCCCAGCATGACTCAAGGACAATGTGGTAATGGGAAATTAAGGTGTGTGCTGACTTCCAGGTAGCAGCCCTGCAGATTTCCTGGATAGGGACGTCCATAGAAGCAGACGATGCAGTGGTATGGTGGATGGAATGAGTCTTAAGCCCTGCGGGAGGCTCCCTACCTGCCAACCTATAGCAGAAGTCAATGCAAGATGTAATCTATCGAGCTGTTGTCCTCTTGGCTGCAGATCTGCCAGGTGCGGCTTCAGCATAGGTGACAAACAGCTGGCGAACCTCTCCCCGAACATCCACCATTCGCTCTTGATAGTAGAAGAGCGTTCATCTGAGGTCCAAAGTATGGAGCCTGTACTCAGCCTCCGAGGTGTGATTGGGGTAGAACACCAGCAGAGTAATCACCTGGTTAAGGTGAAACTATAACACCACCTTCGGAAGGAATTTCATTTGGGACACAGGACAACCTTGTCCCTGTGGAAGATCAGGTAAGGAGACTCGAAAGAGAGCACCTGTAACTCCCCAGTCCTTCTGGCTGACGTGATAGCCACCAAGAAGGTGGTCTTCCACGACAAATGTGAGATGTCACATTTGTGCATCGGTTCAAATGGCTTTCCCATGAGCTTTGCCAAAACCAGCAGTAGATCCCATGGAGGTGGAGGTTCACGCATCGGAAGGAATATATGATCTAGGCCTCTGAAGAAATGCCAGACCGCCTTCTCCTGCACCACTGGCTGCTGACCGGCCCATGCCCGGTAAGCAGAGATGGCTGCCAGGTGCACCTTTAGGGTCGTTGACCGAAGTCCCTGCTGGGAGAGGGACCAAAGATGGTCCAAAATACTAGACTGGACAGGACAATGGGTCCACCCTTTATCCTGACACCAGATGGAGAATCTCTTCCATTTAAAGGTATAGCATTTTCTGGTTGATTCCTTATGGGAAGCCTCAACAACGTTGAGGACCTCGTCAGAGAGACCCAAGGCCTGGAACTCTAGTCGCTCAGGAATCAGGCTGTCAGGTGCAGAGACTGAAAGTCTGGGTGGAGTACCATACCCTGATTGACAGAGAGCAGTTCTGGGTATGCTGGAAGCCACCTCGGGAGCCTAGAGTAGAGGCTGAGGAGGAGATCTGGGTACCAGAACTGGTGTGGCCAGTCTGGGGCTACCAGGATCACCTGTTCCCTTTCCCTCCTGACCTTAATGAGCACTTTGTGAATCAAGGGAAGGGTAGGGAATGCGTAGACGAGGCCTGAGGTCCACGGCCTCAAGAAGGCATCCCCCTGCCGCGAACCCTGCTGAGGGGTGCGGGCATGATACAGCCTCAGCTTTGCATTCTCCCTGGAGGTGAACAGGTCCACCTGAGGGGTGCCCCAGTGGGAGAACAGATCTTGTACTACACCTCCTGGTGGAGAGACCACTCATGACATGGCCCACCCATCCAGCTGAGGGCATCAGCCAGCTGATTCAATCAATCAATCAATCAAAATCTTTAACCAGGCGAAACACCATTGAGAAAACCTAATTTAGGAGATCTGCCTTCAGGCTGAGCATGAGGGACCAACTGCAGAGAGCTTCCTTGCAGAGGGACAAGGAGCACATCCAACCATGCCTGTTGAGATAGTATATGGTGGTGGTGTTGTCTGCCTGGATCTGGACCACTTGATCCCGAACAAATGGAGCAAATGCGGTCATGGCTAGCCAAGCCACTTGTAGCTCCAGCAGTCTGATGTGGTATTGGAACTCCTGGGGGGACCAGAGACCATGGGATCTGTGCTCCCCAGATGGGCACCCCGACCCATCAGAGAGGCATCAGTTGTCAAGATGACCATCGGCTCGACACAGACAAATGAAATCCCTTCCTGCAGGTGGGATGGGACGAGCCACCAATGGAGGCCTTCCCACATCTTCTGGGTCACAGAGACCAGCTGGTCGAGATGACCTGAATGCTGAAACCACTGGCTGGCCAGTTCCCAACGGAGGGAACGCATATGCCAGTGAGCCCATCAGACCACGCTGGTGCAGGCCACCATGTAGTCCAGAAGATGCATGAAGTCCTGGGCAGGGTGCAATTGCCCAACCAGAAATGATTGGACAAAGGAGGAGAGAACCTCCGCCCTAACCACCGGGAGCCGAGCTCTGGCTTGGCAGGAGTTGAGCTCTGCCCAGATGAACTGAATCACCTGTGAAGGCATGAGTTCCAACTTGGAATCATTGATCAGGAGGCCAAGGTCGAGGCAAGTCTGGAGGGCCAGGTCCCTAGACCCCATGGCGCCTAAGATAAGCCACCACTGCCATGCATTTGGTGAAGACAGGCCAAAAGGCATGGCTTAGAACTCGTAAAGGGTTCCCTCAGCTCAGAAGTGGAGGAACCGTCGATGAGACGCACAGATTGGGACATGAAAGAATGCATCCTGAAGATCTAGGGAGAAGAACCATATGCCTTGCTCCAGGGATGGTATGATTTGAGCCAGAGTTACCATCCGGAAGGTGTAGGTCCTGAGGAACTTGTTCAGGTTGTGCAGATCTAGAATGGTAAGTCAGCCCCCCAATCCGTTTTGGTACCAAGAAGTACCTAGAAATGAACCCTGGGTCTGAAGGCGGGTCTGCTACTCTGCGCACCACCTCCTTGAGGAGGAGCTAACCTAAGTCATCTCAGAGAGACAACTGAGAGGCCCTGTGGGGCACAGGCTTGATATGGAGGGGTCTGCTTGAATTTCAGAGGCAGGCCTCAACCAACCACTTCCAGAATACAACGGTCCATGGTGATAGCAGACCAGGCAAAAAGGAAGTGGCTGAGCTGGCCCCCCATGGGAGGTCCCAGGGGAGGTGTGATGGGATTGAGGGAGGCGCCCCCCAACCCATCACTGGGCAGGCTTGGAGGAAGGTCCCCCAGGCTTCCTGAATGAGAAGGCCATGGACTTGGCCAGAGGATGCCAAGTCTGAGTCTGCTGGCCCTGCTGCTGTTGCTGCTTGGCCAGTCTGGCCACAGAAGTGGATAAATTAAAGGGCCTGCAGTTATGACACTTGGGGCCCTTGTCCTTCTGGGCAGATGTGGTGGAGTCCAAGGTGGCACTGGACTTCTCTATACGTTGGAGGTGGCCCTCCACGCCAGGCCCGAACAGGTCATCTGCCAGCTTGTGTTGCATATCAGCTGTAAAGGTCAAGATGCGCAGCCAAGCCCTGTGGCGCATGGCCACTGCAGCTGCTACCAAATGGGCACCAGAGTCACCAATGTCCAGAGCCATCTGGAGTGGTTGCTTCACCACTGCCCTACCCTGGTCCCAGACCTGCTTGACCGTGGTCTGGAGGTCTGCCAGGAGATAAGGGATCACCTCATCCAGGGAGCCCAAGAGGGCATGGGAGACATGTGCCATGATAACAGCCAAACTGGCCTGATGAAGGCCAAGGGAGGAAGTTGCACAGACCTTCTCCCTGGAGTGCTCCAGCCATTTGGATTCCTTGTCCGGGGGTCTGTCCACATCCCTTTTGTTGCCTGAGTGCTGAAAGACAGAGTCTGCCACCAACCCCACCACAAAGGTGTGCTCCGAAAAGGCCGAAAGGGACCCCACAGGGACTGCATACTTGCGGCTCATGCGGACAGAAGGCGCAGGGCAAGATGCAGGATGCTGCCACAGCTCCAAGGCTGGCCCACAATGGCCTCAGGCACCAGAAAGGCTTCCATCAGAGTATCCCCTTTGTCCAGAATCTCTGTGAGGGGATACTTGGCCTGTTTTTTGCACAGGATCGAGCTCCATTCCAGTGGACTTGGAAATGAGCCGACAAATACCCATCAGCGAGGTAGGGCCCTCATCGACAGAGACCACCCCCCCAAGAGACTCAGAGTCGACAGGATGGGAGACCATGAAGGAATCTTCAGACTGCGAGGAGTCCTCATAAAGGGGGCGACCACCATGTCACTCTCAACCTGCCTTGGGCAGTGGGGAGTAAGAGTGACAGACAACCGATGGGGCAGGCCTTGGTCCGACCGAGATTCCTTGGTCAGAGCCCCAGACTTCAGTTGCTTGGGTGGCTGTTTCACCCATATTGGTGGAGTAGCTGACTTCAGCTGAGCTGGCGGGGCCTTAACCGGCACCTCGGCGATGGTGGCCATGGCTGATGTTGGTCGCTCGGGCGAAAACCACTTAATGGCCAGGGTAGAAACTGGAATTGGTTTAGACCTGGACAGGACCAACTGCTGCCACATTAGGTCTTCATAATGCTGACACAACTTGTGCTAGAGCCTCTCCTCACCCAAGGAGGACAAAGATGAGGAGCGGTGCTACCGCTTACCATGGCATCAGGAGTGAGATCGCCGATGAGGGCGAGTCTTGTCCGATGTCGAAGTCCAGGAATGAGGCCGATACCTCGACTGTCAGCGGGGCCAATGGGGGACCTCAGAAGGAGTCAGGGAAACCCACAGCTCCTCCTGGTCAGGGTCCTTGGTGGGCAGGTCCTGCCCAGCGGGCTGAGCCAACCCATCAGAAGACACCAGAAGCACTGGAGTCCGAAATAAAGAGTCATCGGCCAGATTGGGTGACAACCCGCGGATCGACTCTAGAAAAATCTCAGCTAAGTTGACAGGTGTCTCAGCCGACTGGTCTGATGGGGTTACAGTGAAACAGCGGCCTCGGCCGCGACTTCAACCAAAGTCAAAACAGGAGTTTCCTGTGAGTGGGACTGCTTCCGGTCCAAAGAACATCGATGTTGTGACTTGTCCTTTTTCGACTCCTGACAGCGTGAAACATGAGACCCTGAAGGGCCCTCTCCCTTAGTAGCGAGAGATTGGCACAACTCCTTGAAAGAAGTCGAATAGGAGGATCCAAGTTGTTGCGGAATGAAGGCCAAAGCCGAAGAGGCGGCCAGATCTGCCTCCTCCTCGAAGGCCTTAAGCTGTTCCAGCTGCTCGGCAGACCCCGCAGCCGCAGAGACCATCCAACAGGCATCCTTGGATTTAACCTGCGGGTAATGCTTTTCCAGTCACCCCAGCTGAAGTCGGGCAGCACGGTCTTCCAGAACCGAAGGGGAAAAGAACCAACAGTGATCGCAAGCCTGTGGATCGTGGTCGTGCCCCAGACAGTAGACGCACGTGGATCGATGTGAGACAACTTCAGCCTGCAGGGTGAAACCAAGGAACCAATTTGTCTTCCATCATGGTAGCAAGAGAAGAAGGTGAAGACGAAACTCGAGAGAGAGATTTAAAATACGTTTTGGAAGTGAATCCTAAGATTCTAGAGCCAGGGCCTACTACACGCAGGAGTGCTAAGAAGGAAACCTGAACCTTCCAGTGGAAAGGAAGATCTGGCATCATGGGGTGGAGCCGAGGGTTATACAACCCAGGTGGATGTGAGGAGCCAGCTTGAAGACTTTCTGGCACATCTTAAAGCGGCAAGGTACCTGCCAAGAAGTGAGGATAGAACAACATATCAATGATCCTAGAACCTCCCCTTCCAGCATAGAGACAGCGTGTCTCGCCAGAAAACACCATGCCCTGGAGCAAGCGAATGAGCAGAAGGTTGGTAGTTTTGCATTGAGTGGGGAAGCGAACAGGTCTATTTGCGGCCTTCCCCACCATCCGAAGATGTCATCTACCACTGACTGAGCTCCCACTCATGTGCCCTGGCTTGCGTGCAGCTGAGTGAGTCTGCCAGGATGTTTTGGACACCTGGCACGTAGACTGCAGTCAAATGAATGTTGTGGTTGGCTGCCCAGTACCACACTCTGACTGCTTCCTGACAAAGGGGATAAGAGCGGGTTCCACCCTGTTTGTTCATGTACCAAACTATGCACATGTCTGTCTGGATCATGAGTTGACCCAGTTGGATGAGGTGTTGGAAAGCCTTTAGGGCATTCAATACTGCCCTCATCTCGAGTACACTGATATGAAGGGACAGTTCATTGTAGGACCAAGGACCCTATGTGCTGTGGTTTCCCAGGTGCGCTCCCCATCCTAGGCCTGACGGTTTGGGAGGGAATGTCTAAGTGGAATGGGACACTCCTGGAGAGGGTGTCCTGGTTTTGCCACCTCAAAAGGTCTCGAGCCATCGGGCTGAGACTAGGATCTCGTGGTTTAGATTGATCTCTGGTCCCACTGCACTCTGAGGGTCCATTGAGAGACTCATGTGTAGTCTGGCTAAGGGGACCGAAGGGATGGCCACAGCCATGATCCCGAGCAGCCGAAGGATTGACCTGGCTAGTATCTTCCTCAGCGAAGCTACCAGGCATGCCTGTTGCTGTAATGTTACCATCCTGTCCTGCGGCAGGAAGGCCTTGCCCCTAACTGTATCTAATACTGCTCCAATAAATTGGAGCTGTTGGGCAGGAACAAGGTGGGACTTGGCATGATTGACTGTGATGCCCACCCATTAAAAAATGGCCAGGGTAAGGGCCAATCATCAAGATATGTCAAGTTTTCCATTTGTTCATTTCTTTTTCTCTCCACCAGAGGGCTAATTAATACTCTGGGTCTTAGTTAACTGTTAGTGCAGACTTCAATTATCTCCCCTTGTTTCTTTTGCCCTTCATAATAGCAGTAAGCTGGTTCCACCCTTAGGTGTTCCTAAATTTCTTCTGCTCTAGTAAACAGCTTATTCAGGGAGGTTGCATGCCTTTTGTTACTGAACCTGTTCTCAGTGATTTCTAGAAAATAAAAGAAACTGTGCCTTTTCAACTCAAGCAGGCGATAGTTCAGCCTCCCTTTGTAAGTTTGGTCTCATCATGGTTAAACAAGGATTGCTCTTGCTATGCTTTTTACATCTTTCACACTGTTAGACACACTCCTTGCCTTACGTAATATCCCCACAACCCTCAGTTCCACACCCTCCTCCCTGGTCCTATCCACACAGATTCACCTCCCCCTCATTTCACCCACTTTATGTCTAAAAAGGATGCTTATTTCCTCGGGATCTGTACTCTGTCTTCGCTGCTCTCTATATGCAAGTACAGTCTATCTCCTATGGGCCTATGCTCATTTCAGCATTTTATACTTTTACACTTAACCCAATTACTTCTTCAAGCGGGTGATATTGAACTTAACCCAGGCCCACCCAGTCCACTGGGACCACTATCAATATCTACACTTGACACCACATATTAAGGATATCAATATCGCACATCTAAATACACACAGTCTCTGACCAAAAATAGGTGAAATCCAGGCCTGGGCTGAAAGAAATAACCTAGGCATCCTTAGTGTAACCGAGACCTGGCTGAAGCCCCATATACGACAATGTGAGGTTGATCTCCACGGTTATTCATGCCTCAGGAAGGACCGCATTGGTAAAAAAAAGGCGGTGGTATTTTATTCTGTGTTAAAACAAATTTTCATGTTGCTGTAATCCCCCCTCCACCTGATATACCCTCCTCTGCTGAGACTCTGTTTATCTCAAAGACACTTGGCAATGTCAAACTTTTTTTTTGTATAATCTGTTTATTGATTTCACAGAAATACAGAAAGGAATACAGTTAGCATGTGTATACAATACATAAAAACTCCTCTAGACCATTTTTAGGCCAACCCCTCAGCATCATCACAACTTTAAATGTTACAAAATTGTCCATGGTATTCCCACTTCTGTAGCACTAAGCATATGTTTGGTCTGCTTATTCTCTATATATCAGGCTACTTTATTATAACATATTGAGAACTATCTTAAATTGCCTAAACTGTATACCTGGAAACGGGCAGTATGCCCAATAGAATGTTAAGATTAAGAAAAGAAATGAAGGAAGAAAGAGAAAAAAAAAGAACCAAATCATTTCATTCTGATTGCGTTTCAACCATAGCTATTTCAATATAGTCGGGATCATGACAAGGTGTGTCAATCAGGGATACTCCTCATTAACCATACTGTTTATAACCCCTTCCCCCAGCACCGGGCCCTTCCACCTCCTTTACCAGGCACCATCTCTGTGTAGGATCTGTAGTTCCACTGCCGATAGGAATGTAATAAAACCAGCCCAGTCTGACATAAATCTCTCCTCTTTACCATTTAAGGCATATGTCAACCTATCTGTCGCTAGGGTAGCAACCAACGAGTCTCTCCACATTCTGTGGGTTGTATATCCGAGACCCATATGTTGAGGATCATCTGGTCAAGAAACTTTTAATTGGCTGTATTTACCTCCCCCCAAAGGATGCCATTAATGACCTACATCCCCTCATGGCATCCCTGTCTGTTCTCCCACCTAACAACACATTGATATGCGGAGATTTTAACAATGACTGCCTGTCACCTCACAAAAACAAAGCATGCATTATCATATCCGACTTCAATTTTACACAACATATCACTGAGCCCAGAAGATGTAACCCCAAGACAGGCACCTCAATGCTATTGGATTGGATCGTATCTAACTGCCCTCATAGGATCAAGTCAGTTGGTGTATTGCCAGACTGCATTAGCAATCACTCTCCTGTTCACTGTGTGTGGCGCAACAACTTTGTTGCCCCACCAATAATACGGGAATCCAGGAACATGACACAGTTTAACCAAGATGAGTTTTTAACGTCAGTTAGTAATACTGACTGGACCCCCCCTTGTTCACCTTCCTACCATCGACCAGGCCCAAAACTATTTCACTGCGACCTTTAGGGACATCGTCAACATGCACGCCCCTCTAACTAGGCGCAGATCCAAGGGCATCAAAGCCCCTTGGCTTACCATTGAAATTAGGTCCCTTATAAAAAAACGCAATGCTGCTTGGAAATCCTACAAATCTAGCCTCCTACATTCTGATTTGTTATCCTATTGACAGCTAAGAAACCAGTGCAAAAATAGGATTCAGGGTGCTAAACGTTCCTATTGTTGATCTCTGCAAACTGATAACCTCTGCAAACGTAAAGAATTCTCGGGTCAAATCAACTCATTGATCAAAGGTAAATCAAGCCAATGTCCCAGTTCCATTCTGTGTGGGGGTGACCTATTACAAGATCCAACATCTATTGCAGAAGGAATCAATCATTTTTTCACCGACCTTGATAGGTATATGGCTCACCTGGCACCCATCCCAGAGTTCTCTATCCCTTTTCAATCCCATGCCGCTCTTGACCCTCGTCCTGCTTTCCACTTGAAGCTTGTAACTACAAAGGAAGTGCACAAGTTACTATCAAAACTCAAAGAAGAAAGCTCCCCTGGTCATAACACCTTAGAACCTAAGTTCCTCAAACTAGGGACTGTGGCACTTGCTGCACCTGTCTGCAATCTTCTAAATAGATCCTTCCTCTCTGGAGTTGTGCCAAATCTTTGGAAAGTGGCAGTTGTAGTCCCCCTCCACAAGGGCGGTACTCACGCCGTAGAGAACTATAGGCCTATCTCGATTTTATGTCCCCTGGCTAAGATCCAAGACAGAATTTTGTATAACCAGTTACAAGCCTACTTAGGCATACACCAGCTTCTCACAAATTGCCAGCATGGCTTTAGGAAGGGACACAGTACTACCACAGCCCTGGTCAGAGTATCAGCCGATATCCCAAAAGCTAGAGATGAAGGACTAGTGACTGGTACGGTATTCATTAACGTGACTAAGGCCTTTGATCTCGCCATAACCACCTTCTGCTAGATAAACTACATCAACTTGGCCTTTGACTCTCTAGTGCTTTTGTGGTTTAAGGACTATCTTGTTGGAAGATCACAAAGCGTAAAATGGTCTAGAACTTGTTCATCCCTCAGACCTATTCTACATGGTGTGCCCCAGGGATCAATTCTTGGCCCCATTTTGTTTTCACTCTTCATTAATGAGCTCCCTAACTTCTGTGGCAGTGTAGCAGTATAACTCTATGCAGACGATGCAGTTTTATACTGCTCATCTAACAACATGGATTGGCTCAACTAAAATCTTAACTCCGACTTCAATATACTCGAGACCTGGTTCTCAGCTAACCATCCAATTTTGAACACAAAAAAAACCCAAAGCTATATTTCACAGCCCCTCCCATAAAAAGTGCAAAACCCTCCAAATCTGTTCACTATCAGGGCCGACCTTAACCATTTTGGGCCCCTGTGTAGTCCCCTGCTGGGCCCCACCACTTAATTCCCTGTGGTCATCCCCATCCAACATTTACACCTAACTAACCCTCCTGTCCTGAATTAATAAAACAGTACCAGGTCTGTAGTTTAACCAGCATCTTTTAATTAGCACCACTAACTGCATTGAATTATTTGACTTCACCACTGGAAATTAATCTGACTGAGCCTGGAGCAAGAAATTAAGTACAGTACTACTGCTGTATTCATTTCTGCAAGGACAGAGACATTATCACTGGACACTCACACCTCTGATACTCTGATCTGCAAACAAGTTAAACAACTTAATGTAACCCCCTGTCACCCAGGATTACAAGAATCCCACTTAGATCTAGTGGCAGGCAGGGAAGGCAGCTTGTGAAACACCAATTAAATGGGTTTCACACTGTCTCACACTGTCCTCAGTCTCAGTTGAGCTGGAGGGATGACATCATATAGAATTTTCACAGCAGCATAAGCCACTTCAGAATGTTGCAGCAGGGAGTTAGTTAGAACTTTGGGAGATTTTGAATCAGTCTTCAGTAGAGTCCAGTCAGTCTAGCAGGAGACTCAGTGGAGGGAGGAGGTGCACTGCAGTGTGCAGCCCCTCAGAGCCCTCAGCTCTGATCAGAGCTACCAGTTGTAGTGGGTGTGTGTTCTCGCCCCACAGAAGGACACAAAAGAACACTTGTGAAGTTGTTTAGACTGTCTCCCAGTTGTTCCAGGGCCCCATCCCTACCAGACCAGCTTTTCAGGGGCAATCCCCTGTCCCGGCTGGAAAAAGAGAAGCTGCCTAAGAAGATTTGTGCTGAGGCACCGAGAAGTATGTTTGTGTTTCCTGTGAGAAGCCTGTGGGCACCTGCAAACCAGGGTGAGTCAGCTCTGACAGAGAGCCTATGTTTCACGAAGACTGTTGTTTTTAAGTATCTGCTACTGTGGGTCAGGAAAAGACAGCCAAGTACAGTACTTAACTTGTGTATGACTTGAAATGCCTCTAATCAGTGGGGGTCTACAGGGATGGACATAGCCACTTAAAGAACATTACAAGTCAGGACACTATTTTCCAGAGACTGTAGATTGTTAAGTGTGATATACATTTCGAGATAGCAATCTGCAACCAGAGAGGTTCAAATGGAAAGTGTTGATTCCAAATGAATGGCCGGGAATAGATTTGGGAGCAAAAGGTAGAAGACACCCCATCTGGAGTAACCAGATTTACCTCTACGGGTTCAGTTGAGGCACCTTTAGCTTTCTCCCGGGCACTTGGCCAGTGTTCGTAGAAAGTACCCAGACATGGGATTAGACTGAAGATATTCCCTTTACGGAGCCAGTATGTGCTCATAGGTGGTATAGGGAGCCACCAATCAATATCCATGCCATATGGAAAGTAGTCCAAGTGCTGGCCGGATGTGCCACGCCAGGGAAATCCAGAGAAGAGTACAAATTCAGGCTGGGAGCCCATTGTGTTTCAGAACCTGAGGGTTACAGTGTGTAAGAAGATGTGTTCTGGTCTCTGTTTGTCTGCATTACCAGGGAGTGTAGCCCCATGGGGGTCCATCTATGCTTTATTATTCTGCTGCTGTTGTGAATAAAAGCCACACTCTAGTATCCCATTCCTGGTTTGGACATTACAGTTATTGCTTCTTGTGTCCGGAGTTACTTGGGTGCCCCTGACTAGAAGTTTCAAACCTAGACATAATGCTGAGCAACAGTTTTCTCCCCGAACCCAGGCAGCCAGATAGTGGGTTACAATATGGAGGCACCGCCCAGTGCTAACAAAAAAAAAACATCAACCCTATGCCAGGCTGGTTACAAATTGGAGGCTACCGCTGAGATCTGACTTGCAATTTGGGAGAAAAATGCAAGAAAGGTTGCTCGGACAGTGGCTAGCATTTTGGCTGTCTGGCAGTAGGTAGCCCAAAAAGCAGAAGCATTGCCAACTAAATGTGCCGCTATGTGCTGTTGTAAGTGTGCCAACTGTTTACCAAGGAGCAGTAAAGGCCGAGTGTGTATGCCCCTGTCCTGCATCAAATTACATTTGCCAGCTTTTTAAGTGTTGTGTGACAGAAAAAAGTATGGAAAACTGTGGGAAACAAAGGGAGCTTTGTGCCCTAGCCATTGGAAATGCTTGTGGTATGGACTAAGAGAGTCACTGAGTAAAATGGCATGAAAAATGGTTGAAATGGTGCTCCCACCAAAAAGCTACAGATGAAAGAAATAAAAGTGTGGTTTGCAGTTTAAATTTTGCCTGCTCGAAGATCACCGTGGAGAAGCAGAGCACAAGAAGAGAGAGGCTCATTTGCATGGCATCGAGTGACTGGTGAGACTGCAATCAGTCCCGCCCCCCCCAGCCAGCTCTAGACTTCATTGACAAGTATTTAAACTAGCCAAGGGGGGAGGCACTGGAAAGGAGCAGGGAAATCCTAGCCCTCCCCAAAATATCAGGGTACTAAGTGAGGTAGACACCAACATAGAGATGTCAATAGGGAGAAGCGCTGGGGTAAATGGAGAAAGTGACAAATGCAATAAGGACAGGGATGGGGCAGAAAGGGGTAAGGAAATCAAGAAATGGAGGGTAATGAGTACCAATGCCCATAGTCTAGGCAACAAGCTCCCTGAACTGGTGGCCTTGATGGAAGAGGGATGCCTGGATATCGTAGCAGTCACAGAAACATGGTACACAGAGAACCATGACTGGGATGTTAACATACCAGGGTACACAACCTACAGGAGAGACAGGGAGGGCAGAAGAGGGGGGAGTAGCTGTCTATGTAAGGGAAGGGATAAAAGCAACTGAACAAAAGAGTAAACAGGGAGGAGAGGAGGCACTGTGGGTCACCTTAGAGACTGGAAATGGCACCACAATACGCACAGGGGTTGTATATAGACCCCCATGTCAGGGGGAAGGGAGGGAATGGACAAGGATATGATAGAAGGCATACTTAGGATGGCAGAGAAAGGGGAGATACTGTTTATGGGGGACCTTAACATGCCAGATGTTAACTGGAGCACCTTTGCGGCAGCCACATCCAAAAGCAGGGCCATTCTTGATGCCCTTCAGGTGGCATGCCTCAAACAGCTAGTTTTGGAACCCACTCATGAGGGAGCAATCTTAGACCTTGTACTGTCAAATGGGGACAGTGAGAGGATCTCAGATCTAGAAGTGGGTAGCCATTTGGGAACAAGTGACCACCAAACAGTGTGGTTCACGATAAACTCTGCTACAGAGTCAAGCCATACAAAAGTGAGGGTTCTGGACTTCAGGAGGGCTGACCTTGGCAAGATGGGAAGAAACATAGAAACATAGACTTTGATGGCAGATAAGGACCACTTGGCCCACCCAGTCTGCCCATTTCCCTACGTACTGGATAAGCTGCAGACTCTAGTTAACCAACAGCCTACTTCCTGCAACCCCCCACTGTAATTGCCTTATGTTTGTCCCATGCATGTTTGAATTCCCCCACTGTTTTAGACCCAACGACCTCCCCAGGAAGGCGGTTCCACGTATCCACCACTCTCTCCATGAAAAAAATATTCCTCACATTACCCCTGAGCCGTCCCCCTCTATCTTTAAATTGTGCCCCCTTGTTCTTACACATCTCTTTTTCTAAAAGTTGCTACCCTTCTGGACTTTTTTGATTCCCTTGAGGTACTTGAAAGTTTCTATCATGTCCCCCCCCCCGTCCCTCCTTTCATCAAGGGTAAACATATTAAGCTCTCTCACTCTCTTCATATGGTTTCTGATGCAGACCCTGCACCATTTTAGTTGCCCTCCTCTGGACTGCTTCCATCCTGTCTATGTCCTTGCGTAGATAGTCTCCAAAACTGCACACAGTACTCCAGATGGGGTCTCACCAGCTGTCTGTATAAAGGGATAACCACTTCCCTTTTTCTACTTGTGATGCCCCTTCCTATGCATCCTAGTATCCCCCTGGCTCTCCTTACCGACTTCTCACATTGCTTACCCACCTTTAGGTCATCTGATATGACTACCCCCAGGTCCCTTTCCATTTTTGTTGTTGTTAGTACCTCCCCTGCTATTGTGTACTCTTCTCCTGGGTTTTTGTTTCCCAGGTGTATTACTTTGCACTTCTTTGCATTGAATCTAAGTTGCCATATGTCTGACCATTCCTCCAACCTTGCCAAGTCCCTTCTCATCTTTTCTACCCCCCTTGTGTATCAACTCTGTTACAGATCTTTGTGTCATCTGCAAAGAGGCATACCTTTCCCTCCAGACCCTCTGCAATGTCACCTATAAAGATGTTAAAGAGGACTGGACCCAGTACTGAGCCCTGAGGTACTCCACTAGTAACCCCCCTTTCTTCGGAATGTGTTCCATTCACTATTACATTCTGTGTCCTGTTGTGCAGCCAGTTTGCTACCCAGGCTACCACCCTGGGACCCACTCCCAGGCTGGCTAACATGATTATTAATCTTTTGTGTGGGACTGTGTCAAAGGCCTTGCTAAAGTCTAGGTAACATAGAAACATAGAAATATAGAATTCGACAGCAGATAAGGACCGCTTGGCCCACCCAGTCTGCCCATTTCCCTGCCTACTGGATAAGCTGCAGATCCTAGTTAACCAGCAGCCTACTTCTTCCTACCCCCATCCCCTAGAATTGCCTTATGACTGTCCCATGCATGCTTGAATTCCACCACTGTTTTTGACTCCACGACTCCTCCGGAAGGCCGCTCCATGCATCCACAACCCTCTCTGTGAAAAATACTTCTTAAATTACCTCTGAGCCACCCCCATCTTCAAATTGTGCCCCTTGTTCTTGCACGCCTCTTTTTGAAAGATGATACCCTCTTGGACTTTGTTGATTCCCTTGAGGTACTTGAAAGTTTCTATCATGTCCCCCTCTCCCTCCTTTCCTCGAGGCTATACATATTAAGCTCCTTTAGTCTCTCTTCATATGTCTTCTGGTGCAGACCCTGTACCATTTTAGTTGCCCTCCTCTGGACAACTTCCATCCTGTCTATGTCTTTGCGGAGACTGGGTCTCCAGAACTGCACGCAGTACTCCAGATGGGGTCTGACCAGCTGTCTGTACAGAGGGATAATAACTTTCTGTTTTCTACTGGTGATGCCTCTCCCTATGCATCCCAATATCCCCCCAGCCCTCATCGCTGCCCTCTCACATTACTTGCCCACCTTTAGGTCATCTGATATGACTACCCCCAGGTCCCTTTCCATTTTTGTTGTTGTTAGTATCTCACCCCCATTGTGTACTCTTCCCCTGGGTTTTTGTTTCCCAGGTGCATTACCTTGCACTTCTTAGCACTGAATCTAAGCTGCCATACATTTGACCATTCCTGTAACCTTGCCAAGTCCCTTTTCATCCTTTCCACCCCACCTTGTGCATCAACTCTGTTGCAGATCTTTGTGTCATCTGCAAAGAGACATATTTTTCTTCCAGTCCCTCTGCAATGTCAGCTTATAAAGACATTGAAGAGGACTGTCCTAATACTGAACCCTGTGGTACCCCACTAGTAACCCCCTTTCATCAGAGTGGACTCCATTTACTATTACTCTCTGTGTCCTATTTTCCAGCCAATTTTTTACCCAGGCTGTCATCTTGGGACCCACTCCCAGGCTAGCTAACTTGTATATTAATCTTTTGTGTGGGACTGTGTCAAATGCCTTGCTAAAGTCTAGGTAGGCCATGTCCACAGCTCCTCCCTGATCTACTACTTTGGTCACCCAGACAAAGAAATTTATCAGATTTATCTGGCATGACCTTCCTGCTGTGAATCCATGCTGCCTTGGGTTCTGTGCCCCTCTGGCCTCTAGATACTCAACAATTCTTTCCTTCAGAAGTGATTCCATCATTTTCCCTACCACTGAGGGTAAACTAACAGGTCTGTAGTTTCCTGCTTCTGCCTTGCTCCCACTTTTGTAAAGGGGAATCACATCTGCCCTCCTCCAGTCCTCGGGTACCACCCCATCTTCCCATGATTTGTTAAACACGAGTCAGTGGTGTCACTAATTCTACCCTTAGTTCTTTTAGAATTCTGGGATGAATCCCATCAGGCCCCATTGCTTTGTCCACCTTCAGTTTTAAGAGTTCTTTCAGAACCCTTTCTCCTGTAAATGGCTGGTATCAACTTCTGTATCCAGTGCGTTTCTACTGTTTGTTCTAGGTACCCCTCTTCCTTTGTAAATACTGAGCAAAATATTTGTTTAGTATCTCTGCCTTTCACAGTCTCTCTGCCTACTCTCCCCTTTATTAAGCCTCACTATCCCTCCCTTGGTCTTCCTTGGCCCTGATGTACCTAAAAAAGTTTTATCCCTTCTTAACTGAGTTGGCTATCTTTTCCTCGGTTTGGGCCTTTGCTGTTCTGACTGCCTTCCAGCTTCCTTTTGCTTTAACTGATACAGGTCTCTGTCCTGCTCCTTCTGTGATTCCTTGTACTTCCTGAAAGCTTTCTTTTCTCTTGAACCTTCACTGCCACTTCCTTTGAGAACCATAGCGGTTTCTTACATCGCTTAGTTTTGTTTATTTGCTTTACACAAAGGCTTTGTTGCCTCTGTGATGGCAGTTTTATTATTCCCCATTGTTCTTCCACCCCTCCTTCCTGCCCATTTGCTAGTGCATTCCTTAGGCACTTACCCATTTTGGAAAAGTCAGCCCTCCTGAAGTCCAGTACTTTTGCCTTTGTATGGCTTGACTCTATTGCTGTGTTCATTGTGAACCATACTGTTCGATGGTCGCTAGTTCCCAGATGGCTACCCACTTCTACATCTGTGATCCTCTCTTCATCTCCATTTGAGAGAACCAGGTCTAAGATTGCTCCCTCTCGAGTGGGCTCCAATACTAGTTGTCTAAGGCATGCCCCCTGTAGGGCATCTAGAATAACCCCACTCTTAAGTGGCTGCTGCAACTGCACTCCAGTTAACATCTGGCATATTCAGATCACCCATCAGCAATATCTCCCCTTTTGCCATACTAAGTATACTTTCTATCATTTCCTTGTCCATTTCCTCCCTGAGAAGGGTCTGTATACAACCCTTGCGGATTGTGGTGCCATTGCCGGTCTCCAAATTTACCCAAGTGCTTCTTCTCCTCCCGTTTTCTCTTTTGTTCTGTTACTTTGATTTCTTCCCTTATGTAAAGAGCTACCTCCTCCTCTTTACCTCTCTGTCTCTCCTGTAGATAGTGTATCCTGGTATGTTTACGTCCCAGTCATGGTTTTGTGCGAACCATGTTTCTGACACTGCCACGATATCCAGATGTTCCTCCTCCATCAAGGCCACTAATTCAGGAAGCTTGTTACTCAGACTACGTGCATTGGTACTCATTGCTTTCCATTTTTTGATGGCTTTACTTTCTGTTGCAGCATCCCCCACTGACCTTTCTACCTCGGTCTTTTTCCCATTTAGTACCCTGTTTTGTAGGGAGAGGCTGGGATTTTCCTGCTGCTTATCAGTGCCTCCCCCCTTGACTAGTTTAAAAGCTTGCCAATGAAGCATTTAAACCGATTGCTCAAAAGACTTATTCCCTTCCTGGACAGATGCAGACCATCCTGCCAGTATAGGCTGGTGTCCCTCCAGGTGGAACCCCAGTCCCCAATGAAGCCAAACCCCTGTGCTCCACACCATTTTTTCAACCATTCATTAAACTGCATGGTGCAAAGTACCCTTGCCTCACTCATGCCATTTACAGGCAGCACCTCTGAGAAGGATACTGTGTGTGCTACTTGTCTTAGGCCCCCAGTTCTACAAAGTCCTTCTGCACTGCTCTAATCTCATGTTGAGCCAAGTCATTTTTCCCTAGGTGGACAATGACATCCAGCTCAGACTCCCGTGCAGCTGTTCTCATGATCCTGAGGATGTGCTTCCTGTCCCTACAAGCCATGGCACCAGGCAGGCACCTTACTTCAGTTTTCCCTGCTCCCCCCAGTTCTATCCCCCTAATAATTGAGTCCCCCACAAGGAGCTGCTTCCTTTCCTTGTGGCATCCTCTGCCTCCTTCCTGTGGGCCTCCCTTGTGACAGGTGTCCTCAGCCTCCTTAATCTACTCCATGGGTGCATCCATAGGGGAGCTGTGCTCCCCCAGAATGGTGTATGGATTGTGGAGTGGAACAACTGACTGGGTGTGCCTCTGTTCCACCCTCCTCACCCTCCCTGAGCCCACTGTGGTCCAACTGATGTGCTTTCTTTGCAACCTCTGAGGTAGTGGTGGTGGCTCTGGTGCTCCCTGGATGGAGGGGGCTCCCTTCCTACTATCCAGTCTGGCCTGGGGGAAGGTTCTCTTACTGCTGTCCAGTGTGGCCTGAAGATGGGCAACTTCCTCCTTCAGGGCAGAGAGTTGTCTGCAAATAGGGCAGCATCTCAGCCTCCAGAAAGACTCCCAGAAGACTGCTGCTCCACAGTCATTACATTGCACTACTCCCCACATGATTATGTACTTTTTTTTGTGTGTGTGTGTGTGCTTGTGTGTGTGATTGGTTTGTTATATAGAAATATATATATATTATACAATGTGTATGCGTATATTTTCAGTGCTGTGTGCTAGAGAGGATATGACATTGATATGCACCTTGCACTCTTGAGGAAATGATGTCAGAACCCTAGGTATAAACGAACTATTTCCAGGGGTGGGTGGGTGAGGGGTTGGAAGGTTGGGCCTAAACTGTGCCCTCACAAAACAATCAGCTAAGAGCTCTGACCCACCGCTGCGATGAGTGCCTTCCTGTCTGCAAGATACTATACACAACATTTTGACAGAGAAAATCCCCTGCTAATCAAACAGAGAAAAATCCAGACATCCAAGTGAGACACAGGTAAACCTCCCCAGCCCCAAAACAGCCTGGTGGTTTGTGCTCTGAAAGCAGTCGGCCCCAAAATAAGTCAGCTGTGCTTTGAACTCTTCCTGCACTGAAAATCTTAAGAATTGTAACAAGACTGTCTTTTCCTGATAATTGTAAATTCCTTATTTCACCTTTCAGTTAGAAGCAGCCTCCACCTGCAGTATATCTGCTACAAACCAAAGACAATTGAAAGGTTCCCCTCCCTCTGTTGTGAGCACAACTCGCTTTCTTGCAAATCCTATGTTCAGTATTGCAGCTCCCAACAAGAGATAGTTTGACTAGGAAAAATATTAGCTGTTCTGATGAGTTTGCTATAAACACTTGCTTATAATACTATTGTTCTCAGGTAGGCCATATCCAGAGCCCCTCCCTGGTCTATTACTTTTGTCACCCAGTCAAAGAAATCAATTAGATTTGTCTGACCATGACCTTCCTGCTGTAAATCCATGCTGCTTTGGGTCATGTGCCCTGCTGGCCTCTAAGTACTCAACAATTCTTTCTTTCAGAAGTGATTCCAACATTTTCCTGACCACTGAGGTCAAACTTACAGGTCTGTAGTTTCCTGCTTCTGCCTTGCTCCCACTTTTGTGAAGGGGAATCACATCTGCCCTCCTCCAATCCTCAGGTACCACCCCATCCTGCCATGATTTGTTAAAAAGCGTGGTCAGAAGTGTCACTAGGTCCTACCTTAGTTCTTTTAGGATTCTGGGGTGCATCCTGTCAGGCCCCATTGCTTTGTCCACCTTGAGTTTTAGGAGTTCTTTCAGGACTCTTTCTTCTGTGAATGGACTGGTGTCAACTACCCTACCCAGAGTGCTTCTATTGTCTGGTTTAGGTAACTCCTCCTCATCTTCTTTTGTGAATACTGATCAAAAGTATTTATTCAGTATCTCTGCCTTTTCACTGTCTCCCTCTACCCACCTCTCCTCTCCTTTATTAATCTTTACTACCCCTTCCTTAACCTTTCTATGCTCCCTAATGTACCTATAAAATGTTTTATCCCCCTTCTTAACTGAGTTGGCTATTTTTTCCTCAGTTTGGGCCTTTGCTATTCTGACTGCCTTCCCCACTTCCTTCTGCTTTAATTGATACAGTTCCCTGTCGTGCTCCTTCTGTGATTCCTTATACTTTCTGAATGCAGCCTTTTTCTCCTTAACATTCCCTGCCACCTCTTTTGACAACCATAGTGGTTTTTCACTCCGCTTTATTTTCTTTATTTGTTTCACACAAAGGCTTGTTGCCTCTATGATGGCAGTTTTGATTTTTCTCCATTGTTCTTCCACCCCTCCTTTTTGGCCATTTGCTAGTGCATTCTTCAGGTATTCACCCATTTTGCCAAAGTCAGCCCTTCTAAAGTCCAGTATCCTTGTTTTTGTATGGCTTATCTCTATGGTTGTGCTCACTGTGAAGCACACTGTGCAGTGGTCGCTTGTTCCCAGATGTCTACTGACTTCTAAATTCTCTAAGGGACAGGTTGGACCGGCTATGGATGCTGGAAGATTGTGGGAGACCATTAAAGAAGGGGTATAGGAGGCTACTAGGTCCTGTACTAAAATAAGGCATAAACATGGTAGAACCAACAAGCCATGTTGGTGGACCAGGGAGGTGGTGAGGGAAAAAAAATCTGCCTACGTACGTTTCAAATGTTCTGGGAGGATAAGGAGCAAGGGGAGTATGAACTATTGGCCAGGAAGGTCACCAGAGTGGTGAGGGGTGCGAAGGCAGGATGAAAAAACTGGCTAGGATATCCGGGGTGCCTTAGAGTGCCTTAGAAAAGCACTAGCAAACAGGCTAGGAGGAGGGGTGGAGCAACAATGGGCAAATATCAACACTGCCATCACATCTTTGTGTGAAACAAATAAACAAATCAAAACAAAAGAAAAAGCTACTATGGTGCTCAAAAGAGGTGGCGGTGAAGGTTAGGGAGAAAAAGATAGCTTTTAAGAAGTATAAGGAAACACAGAAGGAGTAGGACAGAGAACTGTACCAGTTAAGGCAGAAGGAAGTAGGGAGGGTAGTCAGAATAGCAAAGGCACAAACTGAGGAAAAGATAGCTAACTCGGTTAAGAAGGGGGATAAAACCTTTTATAGGTATATCAGGGAGCGTTGAAAGATAAAGGGAGGGATATTGAGACTGAATAGAATGGATGGTGGGTGGGCAGAGAGGGACAGTGATAAAGCAGGGATACTGAATGAATACTTGTCTTCAGTATTCACAAAAGAGGAAGTGGGGGAGGTGCCTAATCCAATTAACAGAAGCACTCTGGAGAGGGGGGGTTGATCCCAGTCCTTTCACAGAAGAAAGGGTTCTGAAAGAACTCCTAAAACTGAAGGTGGACAAAGCAATGGGGCCAGATGGAATTCACCCCAGAATTCTAAAAGAATTAAGCAGAGAACTAGTGACACCACTGACTATGCTTTTTAACAAATCATGGGAGGATGGTGTGGTACCGGAGGACTGGAAGGTGGTGGATGTGTCCCTTCACAAAAGTGGGACCAAGACGGAGGCAGGAAACTACAGACCTGTCAGTTTGACCTCTGTGGTAGGGAAAGTGATGGAATCACTTCTGAAGGAAAGAATTGTTGAGTACCTAGAGGCCAGTGGGGCACAGGACCCAAGGCAGCATGGGTTCACAGTGGGAAGATCATGTCAGACGAATCTAATAGATTTCTTTGATTGGGTGACCAAAGTAGTAGATCAGGGAGGGGCTGTGGACATGGCCTACCTAGACTTTAGCAAGGCATTTGACACAGTCCCACACAAAAGATTAGTAGTCAAATTAACCAGCCTGGGAGTGGGTCCCAAGGTGGTAGCCTGGGTAAAACATTGGCTGAACAACAGGACACAGAAGGTAATTGTAAATGGAGTCCACTCTGAAGAAAGAGGGGTTACTAGTGGGTACCGCAGGGTTCAGTACTGGGTCCAGTCCTTTTTAATGTCTTTATAAGGACATTGCAGAGGGACTGAAGGAAAAGTATGCTCTTTGCAGATGACACAAAGATCTGCAATAGGGTTGATACACAAGGAGGTGTGGAAAGGATGAGAAGGGACTTGAGAAGGTTGGAGGAATTATCAGAAGTATGGCAGCTTGGATTCAATGCAAAGAAGTGCAAAATAATGCACCTGGGAAACAAAAACCCAGGGGAAGATTACACAATGGGGGGAGGTAGTAACAACAACAAAAATGGAAAGAGACCTAGGGGTAATCATATCAGATGAGCTTAAGGTTGGCAAGCAGTGCGAGAAGGTGGTAGGGAGGGCTGGGGGGATACTGGATGTATAGGGAGAGGCATCACCAGCAGAAAACAGGAAGTTGTTATCCCCTGTACAGACAGTTGGTGAGACCCCATCTGAGTACTGCGTCCTAGTTCTGGGAGACCCCATCTACGCAAGGACATAGACAGGATGGAGGCAGTTCAGAGGAGGGCAACTAAAATGGTGCAGGGTCTGCAAGAGAAGCCATACGAGGAGAGACTAAAGGAGCTTAATATGTATACCCTTGAGGAAAGGGGGGGGGGGACATGATAGAAACTTTTAAGTACCTCAGTGGAATCAACAAAGTCCAAGAGGGTAGTAGTATCTTTCAGAAAAAGAGATGTGCAAGAACAAGGGGACACAATTTGAAGATAGAGGTGGGACAGCTCAGGGGCAATGTGAGGAAGTATTTTTTCACAGAGAGGGTGGTGGAAGCATGGAACAGCCTTCCTGAGGAGGTTGTGGGGTCTAAAACTGTGGGAGAATTCAAGAATGCATGGGACAGACATAAGGCAATTTTTGTGGGGGGTAGGGAGAAATAGGCTGTTGGTTAAATAGGATCTGCAGCTTATCCTCTAGGTAGGGAAATGAACAGACTAGGTGGGCCAAGTGGTCCTTATCTGCCGTCAAAGTCTATGTTTCTATGTAGAGTGACTGCACAGTGTTCAAGAGAGAGGAGTGTGCAAGCAGGTTTGCAAGGAGGAGCATCGCGGTGAATGAAAATGTTGTGAAAATAGTTAAATCGGACTTTTCTGTTTAAAATCGGGCTCAACCCACACTCTGATTTATCTGAGAAGAGAGCGAGGTGTTCGGAGGGACAATCGGCAGGACTGCCAACCCACTTTATTCCAGAGGCCTCCAAGATCAGCTGTAGGCTGCGTTTAACATCGCAAATACAAGCCACTGATTAAGTGAGTACTGTGACACATGGACAGCCAGTTCTGAATACACTATGATTTTTTTGTAATATAAAAATGTGTTATGGACTGTCTCTCATGAGAGATGCTGAGGCAGCATGTGAGATCACACACACACACACATACACCCATGTTTTAGATACAAGGTGTTACCTGGAAGGCCAGAAGCTAATTACAGACTAGAACAGGCCTTAATCAAGAGTCTCCCGTTTTTTCTAAGTTAAATATAGCTCTAACTGCTAAGAGGGAAATCAGTATCCCTTTTATTTATTTATTCAGGCGTTTAACCAGGACGGCATACTAAGCATGATAAATGCTCGATTCCAGATGCATCCTGGGGGAAGGGGAACATAGACAATAGTTGAAATCATATATACAGGAGAAAAAATACATAGAATGAATTCTCTAAACATTTGGACCAAGTGAATAGGCATAGAGGTCAGGAAAACAGTAGAATATACAGTAGTTTGACAGCGTAGTTGCGACAACGTGAACAGTAGGTTAAACATAATTTAGTTGCAGTAGGTAAGTGCAGTCAAAATACAGTCACATCATACTGAGAGTAGAACAGCCTAGACACATGAGCAGGTAGGGGCGAAGTGAGCTTGAAGTAAGGAGTTTAGGTGCCGAGGGGAGAAGTAGTGACGTTGCAGGGAGGGAGTTACACAAAGTATGTAAGTGGTAGCTGAAAGCAGCCTGACCAGCAGTAGAGGACCTAAGTGGGACTGCGAGCGAACGAGAGTCCAAGTTTTGGAGAGAGTAGGCTAGGGTGGAGGGGTTTCCCAGGGCAGCGGAGAGGTAAGAGGGGAGGTTTGTGATGTTTCAAGGAGGAAACCAGATTTAGCACACTGGTGTGAGATCATAAATGCTTTGATGTATGTAGTAGTAGTAGTAGTAAAATTTATTTATACAGAAAAATATGCCATTAAGGTTTCGAAAATCCCTGTTTACAAGGCATCCCTGTGTATACAATCATACTTGTACATATAACACTGATCAAGTCACACAAGAAAGTATATTAAACATACAAATTACCTCACAGACATTTCTATTATAAATACATCCATTCTTCATAAGACATCACTCTCATTAAATACGTAAAAACATTTCATTAAAAAATTCATTCTTCAATAAATTTCAAATTTCAAAAATATGTGTGAGAGGGGATACTGCTCATAGATGAAAGGAAATTTACAGACTTGATTGGGGAAGTCACATGGGGAAAGGAGTTTCTGCTGATATAATCTTAATTAACTTACCTTCTAAAATGATAAAACTTCCTGGGTATATGATTTTTAATAAACAGAGGAGGAGCTAGGTGACCTCACACAAAGGGGTTGTCAGACAGTTTTTTAAAGTCTTATTTTTTCCTTCAGAGACACTTTAATCTACACTCTGACAAATAAACATCTTTTATCACTTTAATCAGGTATTTAGAGAGAGAGAGAGAGAAATCTAAGTACTGTAGTAGGAATTGCACTGTTAAAACCTTGTTATTTTAAAAGATTGTATGGTTCTTGTGATATATAGTTCCATATTTTATGTTTTACATACTTTTATCTATTTTAGTAAAACTCTATTTTTGGAGCCTACTTAATCTGTCTTTGAATTTCTTTCTAAGTGAAGTATATATGGTTAAATTAGACACTGTGCATAAGCTTGAATGGTGATACCAAACTGGAAAAAGGTGAGTTTAATCTGAGGTCTTTATTAGAGTTTTTAAGGGTTCATTTTGTACACCTAGTTAGGTGCCCGTAGGCAAAGATATCTGGCTCCCCGAAGACAGAATTATCTGAGCCTGTGCATTGGGTACGCTAGCAAGAGGTTCACAATTTGAATCCCTCCAGAACGGAGACTGAAGGTTGATTCGAACCCACAAAACAGACAGGAGGGTTACCCTGTTTCTGTTAACTGTTCACAAGACTGCGCTCGGAGGTTGGTACTTTGGGAGTAGAGGGCTGACCTGCTGAGTGTGTTTGTGACAAGTACCATCATAAAAAACAGCTCAAACTGTGTGATTTTACCAAAAAGCCCACTGAATCTGTGTGTAACAATGTGATTGTTTTGCAAAGAAGGACTGTGTCAAGTTTAATCAACATTAGACTGTGAACATAATTATAGGTTCAGCAACAGTATAATTTTCAAAGCCATGTGAGAGACTGTGAGTTGTATGAGAGATGCAACGATAAATACAGGCAATCCTGTGCGATGAAATACTGTGGCTTTAGGGGACTTTAAGCTAGAACAGTGATTTAAAAAGCAAAATAAAAGTCCAGTAAAATCATATAAATGTTTTAGGAGAGCAACCAGTACAATTTTACAGTTTGAGTGAACTTTATCAGTGGAGTGTGTAAATCGGATGCACAGTGGCTTGACTCAAACAGAACACTGATGCACAGGAGTGCTGCCGCTGCCATTATAGGGTGGGGTAGTAATGTAAACACAGCAGAAAAGGAGCCATTTTGTAAAAGTTTTTTTTCTGAAAGAGTGGGACTTGAAATAACAGTGAGCTTTTGTTTGTTTTCTCTGCAGTCATAGCTTCAGGACCAGCCCACTACCCGGATCATGTCCGGGCTATGATAGCAGAAGAAGTTAACAAGTTGAGAGATATTGAGAGATATTACTACAGGGGACGACTGCCTCCTCATGTGTCGATTCCTGGATATCCAGTACAAGTATGTGTGATATGCTTAAATGCTGGAAGAGATGTCTTCATGGTACCTCACTGTTCTGGGTGCCTAGAGAAATATGGTTTGACTAAAGCACCCAAGATTCATTTGGCTCCCACATGGACAAAGCTTCAAGAATCTGTAGTTGGCAGCACACAGCACCAGGCAGAGCCTGATAGGGAAGGCCCCTTAGAGTGTGGTATAAAGCAAGAGGGTGCAGATTTACAGACAGAACAATGTACTGGTGTATCAGAGTCCGGGTCCCAGAGAGACTTTGTGGAAGGAGCATCAGTAGACCCTTGGAGAGAGAGGCCTAGCCCAAGTCTCATAGGTGAAGACAAGATGAGGGAGGCCTTTGAATGGGAGGTATCGACCTCCGCGCCCAGTGAAGAGTGGACAGTCTCAGAAGTGAGGATGACTGCTCACTCCTGGGCACAGATTCTTAGTGAGGAAGAAGATGAGGGGGACCCTATGTGGCCTTGTGAAGAAGGTACAGATCCACGGCCTCAAGCTCTTGCCTCGAAGGAACTCATAGCAGAAGAGAGTAGTGACTCTACAGCTCTGCCCTCACAAGGAAGAGTTAAAGATCTATTCTGTGTTGCATTAAGTATGAGTAGCTGACTGAACCAGGACTGGCCACCCACAAGCCAGAGGTCTCAAGTTGACCAAGTGCAGTTCAGAGGTCTCAAGTTGACCAAGTGCAGTACAGAGGAAAGACTGGTTCGTAGGAAAGTGAATGAAATCTATGGGATATCCTTTCCTCAGAGAGTCTGGGAGGAGACTGAAAAAGGCAGGAAATCCTGGATAATAAAAGAGGCAATGAAAAATGTGCATCCTGGTGCCAACAGATATGTCAAAAATAGAGTGTTACAATTAAAATTCAGCCAGTGGAAAGTGGGCAGGACACTGTTTATTGACACTGTTCAAATTGTGGATGGAGAGGGACATGAAACCTTTCACAGTGTGAATTATGAGCGCCCAGATGGGGTAATAATTTAAAACATTTAAAAATGCCTACATTTTGTTAGAGATGAAAATGTTTACCAGCAAATGAAACATGAAGACAACTGGCTCTGTTACTGTTACAAAAGCTGAGGGCAGCTTTGCTGCAGTGGAAAAGACTAGGTTAAATAAGTGAAGTGCTAATGGCCATACCTTACACCTTCCAGGTTGACTACTTTCACAAACAAATGCCTATATTGACAAGAGAGCTTGTTTGTAACCTGGACATGTAGCTGAAACAATGAATTATATGACAAAATCTGTTTCAAAAGTATATGAGCACTCAAAATGGCTCAAAAACCTGACCAGCACAGAGCAAAACTGGATTTCCTGATAGGGACCCTGAAAACCTGATCACCAGGTAAAAAACCTGACAGGTGGCAACCTTATTGGTGCCCCATGATAATCCTTTCTGTTCCATCTCACTCACACCTCCAGACAAGTTAATATAACCAGCCTGGCATAGGGTTGATGTTATTTTGTTAGCACTGGACGGTGCCTCCATATTGTAACCCACTACCTGGCTGCCTGGGTTCGGGGAGGAAACTGTTGCTCAGCATTATGGCTAGGTTTGAAACTTCTAGTCAGGGGCACCCAAGTAACTCCGGACACAGGAAGCAATAACTAATGTCCAAACCAGGAATGGGATTCTAGAGTGTGGCTTTTATTCACAACAGCAGAATAATAAAGCATAGATGGACCCCCCATGGGGCTACACTCCCTGGTAATGCAGACAAACAGAGACCAGAACACATCTTCTTACACACTGTAACCCTCAGGTTCTGAAACACAATGGGTTCCCGGCCCGAACTTGTACTTTTCTCTTGATTTCCCTGGTGTGGCACATCCGGCCAGCATTGGACTACTTTCCATATGGAGCAGAGAGTAGGAGTGGTGCCACATACAATAATATAGGAAGAAATGTAGAAGCAATTTTTTGACAGGCGCTTGTGGAAAGGAAGGGAAGGGAAGGGACAGAGGCAGAATAAGAGACCTAGTTTCTGGTTAATCACCTCAGTAAGCTGTGCTACTTGAGTTTCTAGTGAAAACAATGCATCGAGAAGCAACCCAAGATATATAAAAGTTGTGACTACTTCAGTGGCATCACCAGATAGTGAACTGTGCCCCTGCACCTTGGGGGGCCCATACTTTAGGCTTAGGTTAAAGGAATATCTATTTACTGAGTGCAAGTGAAAATGTTTTGAATGATGATGTTGAGATATATTTATAAGTACTGTTTCTGTATATTCTTTTTTTGTTTGTATTCTTATTTATATTGTATTGTTATTTGCACACTGACTGCCCATGAAATGGGTAATTTTTGGCACATGGTCTTATCAGTATAAATAAATAAAACAAACCTCCCTCGTCAGCTGCATATTTGACATCAGCTGGTCCGTCACCTCTTCGTCAGGCCTGTTATCGAGGCCTGACTGAGGGTCTGGGGCTGTGCAGCCATCGGCAGATGACTTAGAAGCTATAGCCATGCAAGGCCCGGAGGAGCCGGAACTCAACTTACCAGTCCCACTTGTACCGCTAGGCCTCTGAATCTTTGAGGCCTTAGAGGAGGTGGATTCCTCCTGATCCCCAGAGGCTCCTGTCAGGCCAGAGCCCCGGCATGATGGGGGGGGATGATGACTGTTTGGTAGCCACCAAGACAGATGTTGAAGGCGGATCTCCCGGAGGGGGAAGTTGCCTTAAGGGCCGTGACTCCAGCCGGAGGCGGCGGGATTGCTGAGGACCCTTCCCGGTCCTGATGTTTCTCCTTGTCCTTTTTCCTTTTGTGGTGGCCCTCCAGAGAGGATGGAGATTGCCTGAGTTTCTTCAGCTCCTTTTCCATATTGGCCATCTTTTGTTTTAAAAGATGTGCTTCCAGAGACTGCAGATGGCGTTTGCGTGTGGCCGAATTAAACTTCTGGTAATGCTCACACCCCTCAGCCTTATGGCCTGGGCCCAGGCAAAGGCAGCAGAGGGAATGGCCATCGTTGTGATGAGCCAAATTCCACAGGAGTCACACTTGTTCTTATGTGATTCTGAAGGTGTCGGAGACGACATGCACAAACGATTTAGAAAACACTATTAAAGTGAGAATAAGTAAAAAAAATTAGACTTTTGAACGAATATACTCATTCAAAGATGATGTCAACAGTAGCAGCCTTCTTCTGCAAGGTCCAACGTGTGCAGGTCAATGGCGGAAAAGAACTAGAGAGCGGGCGTGGGGACCGCGCCCTATATAGCGCCATGCTGACGTCAGTCACGTGATGTCGGGGGCGGTCCCCCGACGGACACTGCTAGCTTGAAGTTTTCCATGTGGTCCTAACACCTGGCAGCTTAGTCCTATCTGTGAGTACCTACTGCAAGAGCCCTCTCGAAGTAAGATCTATTATATGTGAAGCAAAGGTGTTATGAGGAAGGACCCAGGTCACTCCAGCTGTTAGCAGGCCATTTAAGGATACAAAAGCCCTGAGACACAATTACCTTGCTCAAGCACCCTTCTACACAACAAATTCTTCATCAAGTCCCACATATAACAGAAGTGTTCTGCTCTTTTTATGCTGAGCTTTATAGTACTGACCTCGTACCAGAGGAGAAAACCTTGACTCAATACTTAATCTGTCCCTAGTGAAGCTCTCCCAAACAAAAAGCAAGTCCCTGATGTCCCCAGTTACTGTTTCCAAGATTGTCACAGAAATAGCTAGTCTAAAATCCGGTAAATGCCCAGGTACCGACAGACTTCCGGGGGAAGCAATGACAGTGGATGGCTCTGTCCCACATTCCTGGGCACAGGCAATTTTTTGGGTTCTCCCTAAACCTGGAAAGGACACCTCCCTATGTTCCTCCTATAGACCCATCTCGATCTTAAACACAGGCTATAAACTCCTCACATCCCTGATAACTAGAAGAATACAACAGGTAATTCTGGACCACATCCATTTAGACCAGTTGGGCGTTATCCCGGACTGACAGGCACAGGACAACTTGAGACACACGATACACATCATTGATCACTTGCACTCTAACAAACCACCAGCGTTGTTGTTTAGTCTTGATGCTGAAAAGGCCTTTGATAGGGTCTTCTGACCCTTCCTACGAGCTGTCCTTTCCAGGTTTAGGTTTTCAGAGGAGTTTATTTGCTTCCTCTTCAAACACATACCCGATGTCAGCACCCGGGCCACCCAGGCAATTGCCCGGGGCCCTGACACTATAGAAGGGCCCGGTGGGGCCAAAAAAAAAAAGGGTTAACTTTACTGGTGGTACAAAATCAGTGCTGCACCTCTAAACCTACTGATGCCACCGCCTGGCCACCGGCACTGTGTGAAAATTAAAAACTGTCTACATTTAAATTCCTCGG
The DNA here is from genome assembly GCA_016271365.2 of Neoceratodus forsteri. Taxonomy (NCBI): domain Eukaryota; kingdom Metazoa; phylum Chordata; order Ceratodontiformes; family Ceratodontidae; genus Neoceratodus; species Neoceratodus forsteri. Next base: position 285,650,119 of record CM057459.1, read on the forward strand.
GCCCGGAAAAATCAATGCTGCCAGCCCTGCTTGACTGGTAGGCCCACGATCCAACTAGATAGTGTTTTGCAGCCATGGTGTGGGATGTGAATGCAGGCAACCAATGGCTGGAAACTAGTGTGGTGGAGGGGCTGGGCTAGCCTGTGGGGATGAGCTGCCCTGCCTGTGTCAGTTAACTGTTTGATAAGGCGGGAGTCTCGGTGCAGCGGCATGGTAGAGTGCATTATTTGGTCTGGGGTCAGCGACTCCGAAAGAACAAGCGTCGAGCAAGTTGCCGGTAGATGTCATGAGAAGAGAGGCTAGAGGCATCACAATCCACTGTGTGTTGGCAGGGGCGGGGGGCCAGCCACCAGGGAGAGAGCATTTGGCATGGCCAGGTTTTGTTGGGTCGTTGGGGTCGGCACGACACTGCCACTGAGAACAACAGTGGATCTGGGACAGTTGGAAGCTAGCAGTGGAGGACTAGACTGAATTTGTGAGCATTTGGAGTTTTGGCAGGCAGCAGGTCAGTCTGGTCAGACAACAACTCAACAAATTGTGTCATACGAGTTATAACTTAACTCTGTTTTCACTCTTATACAGTAGGAAATTGTCAGTCGCCTGCTCCGTTCTTATCTGGGCCACTTCTGAGTTGGTTGCTGGGGGGGGTCTGTTGCTGCCAGGGTGGGGACATATTTGTTTTAGCACAAGTGCTGAAAGACAGTGGCTGGCTGTGGTGGCAGTCAGGTTGTGCTGGTCATCCATTGTTCAAGATTTCCTTTTTTCCAAATTTACTTTATTATCAAATTGCGGGTGCTGGGGGGGATAAAGGTATGACTGGAGTCAAACTGAGGGTGGAGGGACAGTAACTTATATATTTTAAAGAATCGGGGCTGGCCGAAGGGTGGGCAGTCTTTCTCATTTTTTTTTTTTTTTTTTTTAAATAACTGAATATTGAATACCCAAATATTTTGGGGCTAGACTATGGGGATAAGGCATCTGTACAGTCCTAATCACCTTAATAAAACCTGAGTTTTTGTTGGGTGCCATTTTGTAGCTGACCTACCATACAGCAGTTGAGTACTACCGGGTCCTGCATCAGGGGAGGGGTATAGTCAGGGCTCTTACAGTGTCGTTTGGAGGGATCACAGTGTATGAGGTACCTTAAACACTTTATTTCAACAAATACATTGTCCACACATCTACTCCAGTCAACCAGTAGGGGTTTATTGAACACAGGCTGGATTCACTGACTGCTCCCAGGTGTGAAATAACATGGCTAAGCCATAGTAAAGTAAACCCGAGTAAACTGTCAGAAAAGACTATTCCTTGAATTTAATAGTTGAGCTGACTAAAGACTGTGTTGTGTCGGTATACTGTGTGTGTGTTGGGGGGGGGGGGGATTGCATGTGTAGCCAAAATGAAAATTCTCTGAGAAACTCATTGTAGTCCAGGGGCTTAACATTTTAGAAAAAGGGGAAAGTTCAGACCTTTCATTTAGGCCTGGTGGATCAGTACGCTCAGAGTCTGGAAGCGGAATGGTTTGTGGAATAAGAGTCTTCCATCCAAAATCTTTACTATTCTCTCCGGGGCCCAATTTTGGTTTCACTATATTCCTTGGCAGGAAAACATATGTCTCCCTGGATTCTGTCTGATATGGTTAGCCAGGGCAGTGTCAAATGTATCAACAAATCTGTGACTTTTAAGGCTAGAGTGGTAGATACAGAGTACCAAACATGGGATTTCACTAATTGTGACAGGCAGCATGGTGGTTATCTATTTGGTGAAATGCAACGATTCTAATTTTTAATGTATAGAAGGCAAGCAAGGGGTCACAGCATTGGTTCAAAATCACATCACGAAATCTCAATCTCAATCTTCTGATAGTGACAGTGTAACAGAATCCACTGCAGGGGTTGGAAACCATCTATGCTGGCCGTGCAAACCAATTTGACTGTTTTTGGGGGCGACAGACCACAGTACTAATGTCATTGCTGATGAGCACCTTCTATAAATTGGTGGGACAATTCAGTTCATGTAAGTAAAACTGTGTGTGCCAGTAAGCCACTGCTGAATGGCACTGGAGGGAGCCTTAAGTTGTGGGTCATGGTCCAAGCATAAGACAGTGACACTATCAACAGCTCTTGTCTGTGTGCGATGGGCTGCCTGGATCTCTCCACCAAGCGCCAGGGTAGGAGCTGGGCCCAGGTTGATTGTATTTTTTTTTTTTTTTTACACGGATGGACAAGTCTGAGGGGGGCCCACTTGAGGTGCATGGCCCAAGGCCCACAAAAAACAGGAGCCGGCCCTGTGGGGTTATTCTAGATGCCCTACAGGGGGCATGCCTTAGACAACTAGTATTGGAACCCACTCGAAAGGGAGCAATCTTAGACCTGGTTCTCTCAAATGGAGATGGAGAGAGGATCACAGATGTAGAAGTGGGTAGCCATCTGGGAACTAGCGACCATCGAACAGTATGGTTCACAATAAACACAGCAACAGAGTCAAGCCAACAAAGGCAAAAGTACTGACTTAAGGAGGGCTGACTTTGCTAAAATAGGTGAGTGCCTAAGGAATGCACTAGCAAATGGTCAGGAAGGAGGGGTGGAAGAACAATGGAGAATAATAAAACTGCCATCACAGAGGTAACAAGCCATGCTGGAAGCAAATAAACAAAACAAATGATATAAGAAACCACTATGGTTCCTCAAAGGAGGTGGCAGTGAAGGTTCAAGAGAAAAGAAAGCATTCAGAAAGTACAAGGAATCACAGAAGGAGCAGGACAGAGAATTGTATCAGTTAAAGCAAAAGGAAGCTGGGAAGGCAGTCAGAACAGCAAAGGCCCGAACTGAGGAAAAGATAGCCAACTCAGTTAAGATGGAGGATAAAACCTTTTTTAGGTACATCAGCGAGCTAAGGAAGACTAAGGGAGGGATAGTGAGGCTTAATAAAGGAGAGGTGGGGTGGGCAGAGGGTGACTCAAAAAGGCAGAGATACTGAACAAATATTTTTGCTCAGTATTTATAAATGAAGAGGGGGAAGTACCTAAAACAAACAATAGAAACACTCTGGATACAGAAGTTGATACCAGCCCATTTACAGAAGAAAGGGTTCTGAAAGAACTTTTAAAACTGAAGGTGGACAAAGCAATGGGGCCTGATGGGATTCATCCCAGAATTCTACAAGAACTAAGGGTAGAACTAGTGACACCACTGACTATCCTCTTTAACAAATCATGGAGGATGGTGGAACCTTAGGACTGGAGGAGGGTGATGATTCCCTTCACAAAAGTGGGAGCAGGGCAGAAGCAGGAAACATACAGACCTGTTAGTTTAACCTCAGTGATAGGGAAATGATGGAATCACTTCTGAAGGAAAGAACTGTCAAGTACCTAGAGGCCAGAGGGCACAAGACCCAAGCAGCAGGATTCACAGCGGAAGGTCATGCCAGACTAATCTATAGATTTCTTGACTGGGTGACCAAAGTAGTACATCAGGGAGGGCTGGACATGGCCTACCTGACTTTAGCAAGGCATTTGACCCAGTCCCACACAAAGATTAATATACAAGTTAGCCAGCCTGGAGTGGGTCCCAAGATGATAGCCTGGGTAAAGAATTGGCTGGAGAATAGGACACAGAGGGTAATAGTAAATGGAGTCCACTCTGAAGAAAGTGGGGTGCTGCAGGGTTCAGTATTAGAACCGGTCCTCTTCAATGTCTTTGTAAGTGACATTGCAGAGGGACTGGAAGGAAAAGTATGTCTCTTTGCAGATGACACAAAGATCTGCAACAGAGTTGATGCACAAGGTGGGGTGGAAAGGATGAGAAGGGACTTGGCAAGGTTAGAGGAATGGTCATGTATGGCAGTTTAGATTTAATGCTAAGAAGTGCAAGGTAATGCACCTGAGAAACAAAAACCCAGGGGAAGAGTACACAATGGGGGGTGAGATACTAACAACAACAAAAATGGAAAGGGACCTGGAGGTAGTCATATCAGATGACTTAAAGGTAGGCAAACAATGTGAGAGGGCAGTAAGTAGGGCTGGGGGGATACTGGGATGCATAGGGAGAGGCATCACCAGTAGAAAACAGGAAGTTGTTTCTCTGTACAGACAGCTGGTGAGACCCCATCTGGAGTACTGTGTGCAGTTCTGAGACCCAGTCTCGCAAGGACATAGACAAGATGGAAGCTGTCCAGAGGAGGGCACTAAAATGGTGCAGGGTCTGCACCGAAGACATATGAAGAGAGACTAAAGGAGCTTAATATGTATAGCCTCGAGGAAAGGAAGGAGAGGGGGACATGACAGAAACTTTCAAGTGCCTCAAGGGAATCAACAAAGTCCAAGAGGGTACCATCTTTCAAAAAAGAGATGTTAAGAACAAGGGGCACAATTTGAAGATTGGAGGCGGCTGAGAGGTAATGTGAAAGTATTTTTCATAGAGAGGGTTGTGGATGCATGGAGCGGCCTTCCGGAGGAGGTTGTGGAGTCAAAAAACAGTGGTTGAATTCAAGCATGCATGGGACAGCCATAAGGCAATTCTAGGGGGGTGGGGGTAGAAAGAAGTAGGCTGCTGGTTAACTAGGATCTGCAGCTTATCCATTAGGTAGGGAAATGGGCAGACTGGGCGGGCCAAGCGGTCCTTATCTGTATCAAATTCTATGTTTCTATGTTCAAACTATATAATGATCTGTTGTGGTATATAAGGGCAAACGGACACGTGTAACAAATTTACACTGGGTAGGAGCACTCATCAGGGCTGTCCCCTTTCCCTGCTATTTGCCCTTTACAATGAGCCTTTGTCCCAAGGTATTAGAGACAACCAGGTGATCAGGGGTGTCCATTTGGGGGGAGCTGAGCAGATGCTTGCTCTATATGCAGACGTTTTACTGTACCTTACTGAGCTGGGGTCCTCTCTCACAGCTATGTAACCCCCCCCACAAATGGGGGTTCCTAAAAGCCTTCCCGGAACTTGCTTAAATACCCCATGTCTGGCTGGTGTTCAGCGTAAGGCTGCTAAATGTGGGGGTTGTGAGTGCTTTTAAAGCCTCCAGTACTGTCTCTTTAAGAGCTGCCTGTTTGCTGGCTTTAGTGGTTCAAATAGAGGACTGGGGTTTCTCTGCTCGAATTCCCGGGGTGCTGTCTGATCGCTCCGTTTCTGCAGTCACTAGGAGCGCTAAGGGAGCCCATCTGAAAGATGTAGTTGTTCCCTTTGGAAACCTATATAGTGCTGGTTAAATTGCAGTTTGTCTAACCTCTCTTTATTGCAGCTGGGACTTTGTGTTGTGCCCCTCCATATTGGACCCGGACTGGGTGGAAGGGGGTTCAATAGTAGCTAAGGGGCACTGGAAATGGAGTAGAGGTGACGAACCCAGAATCAGGACTCTGGATGGAGCCAGATGACCAATGGGGACACCGCTTGTAGTTTTTGGAAGTGGCATTATGGGCCATGGTGCCTTTTCGCACCACTGAGGGCCAGACTAAGTGACTGGCATGTGTAACCAGCCAATGGAATCGGGTAGCGCCTGAGCTGTAAGGATTGCCCCATGCTGTTAGGGGCAGATGCATTGTGACTGTGAAGGAGAAGGGAGCTCTGAGGTCCTGCACCATTGAGTGTTCGCGCGGGAAGCGCGTGAAAGGTCTGAGGCGGCCATTTGTATTGCCAGCGCTCCACAGATTAAATCCGCAGGCTTGCGGTCAGAGGAGGCTGTGTACAAGCACAACTACCTACCAGGCTTCACCTGCAGAGGACTGGAGAATCTGCTGAATCGCGCTTGGTCTGTCAGGACATTGAAGCTGCAGTGAAACGCCTGCATAGCTGTGAGTTTGTTCGGGTCCTGGAAGCAGCTGCTTGGTATGGTACCCGTCTGTTGTTTCCATGTAAATGTGTGAGGAGGCCGTTGAAGCTCAGGTTCAGCCCTGCAAGTGGTGAAAGAGTGGTTCTCTGCTGGAGTTGTGAGTACTGGATCAGGGTAGCTCCCTGTTAATGCTTATAAACAAATGCAAAAATCGTTTTGTTGTATTGCTGACAGCACTAATTGAGCTTTCTGGCTCCATCTGATCAGCTCAGGAATTAAATGCTCGCTTGTGTCAGGGCCCCAACCAGCTGCATCGAGGAACTAGCCGTTAGGGCTTGGGTACCCATAGACAGTGATTAATAGGTTAGGCCTGTGCACAGTGCCATAGGTAGATTTTCATATACTGTAGTGATAAGCTAATCAACCTGATTTCCCCCGGTCCTTGTTATCTCCCCTCAAATAACTCAGATTGCTTGTTTTGCAAAAGTACACTGGCTAGTCTGTGTATTAATGGTGAAATATTGCCCAGTGAATGTGGTGTAACTGTACCTTACTTTCCAGGGGGTCCCCGGAGTGAGCTGACTGGTTCGAGCTGGGGGGGTTAGTGTATATGGCAAGGACCACTGAAATTGAACTGCGTGAGCCACTAGTGGGAAGAAAGGGGGGTTGCAGCAAACCAGAGGGCTGTGACCGAGTCAACCTTGACTGTTCTAACCCCGACCTCTGGGTGGAGGCACCCGCCAATGGATCTAGGCCCCTCACCCTGCTACAGTTAGGCCAGGCAGGGGTAGTAGCCCTTAGGATAGCGCCCCCTGGGGGTTACAGCTATATTCCAGCAGATTACATAATTCTCTCATTTTCTGGGATACACTCTTAGTACAGGCAAGACGGAGATCCTGTGCTTTAACTATGATCCTCCAACAGAGCTCTGTAGGACATTCCCAATTAAATGCGACCTCTCAGTCTTGAAATATTTGGGCATTCAATTATCACCCCAGGTAATCCAGTTACAACAACCGACTTGTCCACTAATTTTCCATCTTCACCTAGACATCAAAAGATGGTCCTCACTCTTTCTTTATGTTTAAGAGTATTAGCCCTGAAGATGAATGCCTTACCTAGGCTTCTTTATTTATTCCAATGTGTACCCAGTGTGGTCACTCAAAGAACTGTCGACCTGGCAATCCATCTTCATGGCTTTGGTGTGAAATAACAAAAAACCTAGAGTTAAGAGACAAGTCTTATGTCTTCCAGAACACCAGGGGCCACCTGGCATTTCCCTATTTCCTGGGATATTGGGTGGCTGCCCAGATGAAGGTGACCCTTCTCTGGGGACTCCCCACATATGAGTTCCACTGGAAAACAATCTACATGGCTCATGGGGTCTCTGCCCCTCTGCCGGCTCTCCTGTTCTGTCCTCACCGTCCTGCACCTCGGGCGATTACCCCCTATTCAGGCTCTGTGGCAGTGTTAGAGAGCTGAAGGTGAGGGACATGTCACGGTCACACCAGAACAAGCCTGTGGCACATGTAGTGCCCCTCCACAAAAGCAGTCCCAAGGACGACCCAGGACTTACAGACCAGTCAGTCTGACCTCCATTATGGGCAACTTCATGGAGACCATACTAAAGGAAAGGTTGGTGGAATATCTAGAGGAGCATGGTCTCCAGGATGTGAGGAACCATGGGTTCATGGGGGAGATCATGAAAAACAAATCTGATTGACTTCTTTGACTGTGTCACTAAGACAGTAGACAGGGGCCAAGCGGTAGACATCCTCTATCTTGATTTCAGCAAGGCCTTTGACTCTGTGTCCCACAAAAGGTTAATCAGGAAGTAGGTGGATCTCAGATTTGGGAAAAAGAAGGCCAGATGGGTGGAAAACTGGCTGAGGGACAGAACCCAGAGGGTAGTTGTGGGGGAGAGTTATCTGGCACCAGAGAGGTAACCAGTGGGGTCCTGCAGGCCTCGGTGCTAGGGCCGGTGTTGTTCAATATCTTCATCAATGACATTGGGGATGGCATTAGGGGTAAAATGTGCCTAATCACAGATGAAACAAAGCTCTGTGGGAGAATGGACACAGCTGAAGGGATACAGGACCTACAGGAAGATCTGGAAAACTGGGGAGGTGGTCCAGGATCTGGCAGCTTGGCTTCAAAATTATGCATATTGGAGCCAAGAATCCCAGGACAGAGTACTACCTAGGAGGAGTCAGAGTATCTGCATCAGAGGAGGAGGAGGAGGAGGTGAAGGACCTGGGAGTGATGATCACTAGTGACCAGAAGCACACCATGCAGTGCAAGAAAGCAGCAGCAAAGGCAAACAAGATGCTGGGATGCATATCTAGGGGGATCAGCAGTAGGAGAGAGGAGGTTACACTGCCCTTGTACAGGTCACTGGTAAGGCTATATCTAGAGTATGGAGTTCAGTACTGGTGCCCACATCTCAAAAAGGACATTAGCCTGCTGAAAAAGGTCCAGAGGAGGGCTACAAAGATGATAGCAGGTCAGTGGGGTAAGGCATAAGAGAAGAGGTTGTGGACACTGAACATGTACTCCCTGGAAGACAGGAGGGGACAGGATTTGGACCTTCAAGTACCTGAAATAAATAAATAAGGTTGATAAGGAGAGACTCTCTAAGCTGACTGACAACCATAAAACAAGAGGGCATGGTCTTAAGATGGAAGGTGGAAGGTTTAGGAGGGAGATTAGGAAGCACTTCTTCATAGAGGGGGTGGTGGACACTTGGAATGCGCCACCGGAAGAGGTAATCTCATTGAAGACAGTGGGCAGCTTTAAGAGAGGCTGGAATAGGCATGGGGGAAGGTAAGGATCATGGGTAGGAAGGATGGGAGGAGCCAGGAGGGAGGGCAGGGACATTAGCTCAAGCTGTGGACCCTGCAATACAAGCAGACTTGATAGACCAGATGGTCTTCTGCTGGATTCTTTGTATGTTCGTATGTATGTAACACTGTGGGCAGCAACACTCCTGCAGCACTGACAAGCCATCTTTAAGACTACATTTCTAACCCATTTTTATCTGTACTTAATTACTACATAACTGTATTATACTATACTATACTTATAATACTATATATATGGTGGCTGGCCCACCAGGGGTGGACAAAGGCAAAGACTGGAGGGGAGGAAAAGGTGTTGGTTGATTCCATTATCAAGGGTATACACTGGATAAGTAAATGAGACCCAAATAGGAGAAGGAACATTGAATGTGTACCAGGGATGGAAGCGGGGAGGGCAGGACCTACAATCAATTAAACAATAAGGTAGGTGGGGGGAACCCAACTTGCTCATTCACCTAGAGACAAGTAACTTGGCAGGAATTGAGGTAGGAGTGGTGCAGCAAAGGTTTAAAGAGCTAACAGGAAGCTGCATAGAGTCAGTGAGTTCAGTGCGCGCGCACCATGGGCATGCACTCTAGATGGCGGGAAGCCTTACTTAAGAAGCATGCGCCCAGTCCTAATGGTAGCCATTCAAATGGAAAAATGGAAGTTTGTGATGAAAGAAATCATCAAAACACCTCAAAAAAGTGCCAAATTCACACATAAGCTGCATAAAAGTACCAACACAAAACCAGAGGCGTTGGGGGGGGGAAGGGGGCAAAAGGAACCGACACCTGAGCCAAAGGATACTCCAGAGACGTTGCACTCCCAATAAATTAAATTTTACCTACCTATGGCATTTGTGTTACACTGGGGACCATTAAAACACCCTAGCAAGGAAGAAGTGGCTCCCAATCCATACAAGGAATAAGAAAAAATGCAGGTTATTAAATTTGAAAGCTGCAGCTTAAAGAGACACTGTCAACCCCCTTTGTCCTTGGAGTGTCCCTAGTTTTTTTTTTTGCATAATCTTTTTATTAAATTCAGAATTATAACAACATATACAATGCAGACAATACAACTAATAGACAGACTGATGCATTCCATAATACAGTACAGTTACAATCAGTTATAAATTAACATAACTATTTCCTTCTAATCCAGTTCATTCATATAGAATTTCACTTACATTCCAAGTGTTCATGAATTTAGTGGCATTCAGAGGGCAACAGGTCATTGATCACCATGCAACCTCCTCAATCTAGCCCCATACGCAAGGTGATCTATTCTTCCCCACTAAACGAGGCTAGAAAGGGGGGCCCATTCCCTATAAAAGGCTTCCACCCTATCTCTGATCATCAGGGTCAGTCTTTAGCCAGTGCCTGGAGTACCGGTCTATGCCATTGCTGAATACTGGGAGCAGCACAACTGAGTCAGGTGTTCTGTATGCAGTGCCTCGCCAGTATTAATAACACTCTAATCCACCGTGGTAGTGGGTCCCATTCTCCCTCCTCTCCCGGGTTCATTCCAAACAGGCCTACTATTGGATCTACCTGCAGGGGGTATCCTGCCATATTGGTAACTTCCCTGATCACTTCTCCCAAAAAGGCCTGGAGTACCCTGCATGTCCAGAAGCAGTGCATATACGTCTCTCTTTCATCCCCACATCGACCACATAGAGGGGACTCAGAAGGGTGCACTCTATGGACTATCACCGGGGGGTAGTAAAGCCCATCCAGAAATTTATAGAAGGCTTCTTTAAACCTATTACATACCAGAAGACCCATGTGCCCTTCTAGCAGGAGTTGCAAGTTCTCTGTGATTTCCCTGCCAATATCTCTCTCCTACAATTGTTTCACTCTGAGTATGGTCTGGGTAATCTTGTTTCCCCAACTTCATTGCTTTTCTGACGAATCCCTTGGGTTCCTTCCGTGCCAAGTATACCAGGGTCTCTGTTGGGTGCCAGTCATGAGGTTGCACTTCTACCCTATCCATTTTCAGCATAAATGCCCTAAACTACATATATCTAAATAAATGTTGTCTCCTCAATCCCAACCCTTGGACAATATCCCCCAGTGGACTTAGTATACCATTCCTTAGTAGGTTCCCCACACTCTGCACTCCTTTATTCTCCCACTCTTTAAATCCCTTGTCCTCCAGTCCAGGAAGGAAGGAAGAAGGGATTGCTCACCACATGTAATAGCAGAGTTTCCCCTTTACAAATCCCCCTTCGTTTCCGAAGGTCACTCCAGGCCTCTAACACTGCCTTCACTAGTGGGTTACCTCCACCTTGGGAGGAGTATGCCTTAAAACCATTGCTGTGCAAGTATGCCGAGAGACGGCCCAGACATCCCCACTGCTCCAAATCAACCCAGCTTGCCACTGCAGGACGGTGTACCCAGTCTGCCACATAACGTTGCTGGATTGACAAGTGGTAGTTCAAGAGATCTGGGAAGTTAAGACCACCTTTAGTCGTTTCAGCTTTTAATCTCTGAAGGTGGGCTCTTGGCTGCTTTTCCCTCCAAATAAATAGAGTGAATGATTTCACTATCCGTTGTATATCCCCCTTCATAAGGCCCACTGGTACCATCTGCATAGGATATAATATGCTAGGGAGAATATTCATTTTAATCAAATTAATGCGGGCTAACCATGAAATAGGTAACTGCATCTATCTTCTCAGGTCTGCCTCCACTTTTTTAATTAGGGGTGTATAATTTAATCCATACAGTGCCGCCACTGTCCTACCAGGGATCGACAAATTTTAAAATCTCATGCTAGTCCAGGACAAGTGGCCTTGACAAAAATGGTAGTCCTCGAGTTCAGAGTGGTAGTCCAGTACATTTCTATTGAAATATTCAACCGACTTAACAGAAATAAGTTAAATGGTGTGGCTGTGTGGCAGTGCTTATATGTTGTACCATTATTTCATAGGATGGATGGAGAGATGTAGAAGAACTTCATAAATCAGGAAAAACAATATTTTCATATATTTTTTTGTTAATACAGGCCAGGGTAGTACAGGCCGGACACTAAGGCACCCCAGGCAGAAGTCTGTATTAGAAGAGATTGGAGAAATGTTACAGAATTAGTTAAGGACAAGCCAAAACCAGCTAGGCCGTTGGTTGAGAACAACATGAAATGGTGATTAAGAGCTAGGCCAGGAAGAAGATGATGAGGCACTGGGAGCAGGAGTACTAGCATCAAGAAGATCATCAGCAGCAGAAGCAGCTAAACCAGAAGATAATGTATCAGCAGCAACGGCATGCCCACGAACATGTCGAGTGCTGGGACCAGAGAGCAGCCAGTGGTTAATTGCTGGATCCGGATCAAAGTCATGCAGTTCAGGACCTTCTGCTGCTCTCTGCAGGAGAGACTGTAGGGAATCCTCAGCCAGCCTTGTCCTGATTTTGGTTTTGATTAGGTTCTGAACAGAAAAAACTCTCTCACATTTTGCAGTCGATACACTCATTGCCATGAGTATTTCAACTAGGTCAAGAATGTGTATAATCTGGGGTGATTTTTCTTTTAGTAATCTGGTATATACCTGCAAATAGGGTTTTTCAATGGCAGATTTCAATATTGTTTTAAATGCAGCATACTCTGACTTTATATGTTCCTGCTGCTCTTTCGTGAAAAAGTGAAAATATTCTGCCAGGTTTGCAAGTTCAGAGGTCCCAAACACCGCTAGTTGGTCTCTTGGCAGATCAAACTGCTTAAAATCTAAGCAGTTGAGCCATTCAAGAGGCACCTCTGAGAAATTTTAAAATCTGTTGTCAATATACATTATTGCTGCATCTATTAAAGTCTGCAGTTGTCCATCTGTCACAAAACTGATTTCTGGGCAGTTGCCTCTGAATGGGAAATGAACAGTCTTCTCCTCCCCTTCCCTCTTTGTCACAACATATTCCATACATTTCTGTTCTGGTTTGTAATGGCTGAGGAAAGCTGCCATGTATTGCCCTGGCATGGTTTTCAGTTCCATAAGCTGGAGTAGGCAGGTCTCAACAAGCTGTGGAACTTCCAGTATTACTATGTCATCTCGTTGAAACTGCAGTGACAGGTTTTTAGTATTGGCAGGAAATCTTGCAGTATATGGATAGCTTTACAAACTGCACACTCTGTGTTTCTTTTAAGAGGCCCTTTGTTTTGAACTTTCATCACCACCAGCAGTCAAAGATGCATGTAGGTGTTGTACAACAGTGGGTAGGTTAACCTGAACTGCATGTACTTAACGCGGACCTACTTGCAAGCCATCTCACTTGTTTAATTGCAAAGGCGCCAGATCAGTAGCCATCACGCTAGCAATTCTTGGAGCTTCTCATTTTTTGGGACTATAGTGATAAAATTTAAATATTCCTTGAGAGTACTTTCCAGCTTTGATACAAATGGATTTTTTAACACACGAGAACTGCCAGCTCTAGCTTATGGGCAGCGCAGTGCATTGCAATTATTTCAGGACAGCAGTGTTCCCGCAACTTTGCTATGGTTCCTCCTCTTTCGCCCATCATGACACTGGCTCCATCAAAAGTTGCTGAAATAAGAAGCGGTCCTGGATTGTTAACATTTTGTAGGTTACTGAGAGGAAGATTTACTGACTCCAATGCAGTTGATATTGCATGGAATACACCCTCTGCATGTGCATGTTCCAGTAGCACAGCTTGGATAAGCAATGTATGCACCTGTTTTGAATTAGGTTCAACAAACCTTAAGAAAACATTTTCCCACTCAGTTATACTGTAATCAGTACTGCCGTCAGCAAGAACTGTCACATACTTAACATTAGCAAGCATCTGCATCTGGGTTCTAGATATAACTGCTGAAATAGCACTGCAAAAGTCCCTGGCTCGCTTATGGTTAGTATAATTAGAACCTAGCTTAATGCCATTTTTTTCCTGTAATTCACAGAGCCACTCCATGTCTGAGAAAGGGCAAAGATTTTTGGCTATGGAATACGCTGTGTTAAACAGGCATCTCATCTTTGCTTTTGTGGCCTCTTCCAACTGTGCAAAGGCTTGGTAAAGTGGTGACTCACTAATCTCACAACATACTGCTCGTTGGCCACTTTCCAGAATATGTTGGTTCTGGCATAGCACATGTGGATTGGATTTTTCATGTTCACGTAGTGACTCAGTGTGAAGGTTGTTGGAGCCTGTGGCAAAGACATTTTTTTTTTGAAAATGCTGGAGTTGCAATAGTGGGATACTTTTCACATAGTGTGCAGTACATAAGCCCCTTTTTATCATTGTATCTCAACCATTTATAAGTGGACAGCCAATGACACTGAAATAGTCTGGCCCTTTTTTCTTGGTCATACTTCTTGTCTTTACTACTCCCAACTGCCACCTCATTATCAAGCAGTAAACTACGTTTCTTAGTAAGTGACACAGGGGCTTTTTGAGATAAGGCTACTATGGCTTCTCTGTTTACATCAACTACCTGGTCAGCAGTTATACCCACAGATGCAGATTCAGTTTCATGACTTTTATCTGTGGAAGTAGTACCAGCCTGTGTTTGTCTCGAAAAAGATGGTGCTGCTGCTGACCAGAGAGACAAGAGACTTTGTTGTTTGGCTTTGTTCGTCTGCATATTGTCCATATAAATTTGGTGGTCACTTTTTTTTTTTAAGACTAATGGAACCAATAATAATAAACTTATTTTAAACACTGGTGTCTGTGTGTCCTTTTTTCACTGGTGGTTAGTGTGGGCTCATCATGGGCTGGGTCACCAGGGGACAGATATATGCTTTTTTTCTATACACTGCAAGTTGTCTTGTCCTGTAAGAAGTCAGGCAGCTGGCTGCAGAACACTCTCTCCACACAGTCACTCACTCTCCTCTCTCCCAGCACAGCCCCCTTCCCCGAGTTAGGCTCCCTTATTTTATTTTACCGTTACTTACACTTGTCTTATATATATTTTTTTACTATATTTCTCTTTTTGTTTCTTGGGTACTTCAAGCCAAAAGCCAGCCAACCGGCTGCAGGACACTGGGTCCTTCACTCCTTTTCACAAAATATATCTCTCCCAACAGCCCAACCAAGCCAGTTTGAGTTACAGGCTTATTTCTTCTAAGTTCTTATCTTTTTTTTTTTTTACTAACTTTCTCAAGTCAGTCTTTCCTTCGCCCCACCTCTCTCCAAGCTCCTCCTTCACTCCTTTACACACAATCTCTATATCTACGCTCTCCTTTCCCAAGAGCCCACCAGCCTCTTCTCTTATTTTCTTTCTTTTTTTATTTTTTCTTTGTTTATGCAGCTAAACTGCTGTTTTTACTGGTGGGCAACACAAAGCTCCCCGCCCACAGTAGTAGTCCCCTGTCCTTTGCTTTCTTCCTTTTTATTTTCTGTAGTCAGTGACACTTTACGCTGCTGTTAGTTCTCAGTTGTCAGGGGTTCCCAACTTCCCTCCCTCTTCCACCCTGCTACACAGACAGCAGACAGTACCAGACTGTCCCCCCTCCCAAGTTTCTGTTTTGTTTTGTTTCCTTAGTTGTTTAACCAGATATAGCACACAAAGCTGAAAGCTTTTTACAGGAGTGACCTGGGAGCACACAAGGAGGTTAAGTGACTTGCTCAGGCAGTATGCAAGTGGAAGCTGTGGGATTCAAACCCAGGTCTGGTCAGCTGGATGTCACCAGATTTGCAGCTCAGAGCCTTAGACCACTGCACTATACTGCCTACTTAATTTATTTTATATGCTCCTAGTCCTTAGTTTGCTTTCACCCTGTTATGCCCAGTTCTGTGACAAGCCCAACCTAACCCTTCTCAATATTTTATTTACCCTGCCTGCACACTCATTTACTCAGATTACTCTCTTCATTCATTTTGCACTTTTGGCAAAACTGGCACGGCACAGGGCAGGTAAATTTGCTCGTCTGCTGCACTAATGCACTTGTGTGCAGTTATCAGTGCCTGCTCAGCCACGTTGTCCCCACTCCTTAGTCCTCCTAGCTCCTGCCTTCCTCCTCCCCGCTCCTCACTCTCACCAACTCTCCCTCCTTAATTCAGTAAGGCAGCACTGGTTGCACTCGCAGTCCCCACTCCCCGATATCCACAACAATGGACTGTGTAATTTTGTGTATCCTCTAGTCTCCACCAACAGACAGTGAATGAGGGGCTCTAACGCAATGCACGTCTCTACTCTCGTCTCCACTACGCGCCAAATCACCACCGCAGCCAATGGGCATGCTTTGCATGACTTACAGCTTTCCTCATTTGGCCCCATGCCTGCCAGTCTGACAGCTTGCTCCTCCTCTGTTTTCCTCCGATGAGACGCTGCTCGCGCTCGCTCCTGACTCTTAGGCAAGCTCAACACTCACCGCTCATTCCCGACCAGTAGGTGCACTGCTTGGTAGGTCAGATAACCACCGTGATGGCCGAAGCAGTGAGCACCCTACTGGTGGAAGGTAGAACTGCAGCAGCAAAGATTTAAATCGGTGCTAGCCCGTGGACAGGTGGCACAACAGAAAGTGCTTGTCCCTGCACTGTAACTGGTAGGCCGGGACGTCGGGCAATAGGATTTGTCGAACCCTGTGTCCTACCCACTTTAATACCCAAATATGTAATAGTCATGGCTGCTCCCTGGATACCCCATTGCTCATCCTCCCCTCAATTCTGGGGAAACACAACATTTTCTATTTACTGAGGTTTATTTTATACCCGGAAAAAGCAGCAAAGGCAACTATTAGTTTCAACAGGGGTGGCATAGAAACCTGCAGGTTCTTAACAAATAAAAGCATGTCATCCGCATAAAGGGTGATTATGTGCATGGATCCCCTTGCTCCCTCAATACCCTGAATCTCTGAGCACTGCCAAATTGCCACAGTCAACGGCTCCAGCGCCAATGTGAATAACAGGTGGGAAAGCGGACAGCCCTGCCTCATGCCTCTCTCAAAACTAAAAGGGTCAGTGAGTACCCCGTTAACCAAAATCCAAGCTTTAGGGACCTGATACATGGCTTGATCCCACTGGACATATGAGTCACCCAGACCAAACTGGGTCAGCACCTCAAAGAGGTACTCCCACTCCACCCTATCAAACACTTTTTCAGTGTCCACAGAAATAACATAAGTTTTCTCCTCCAGTTGTCCTGCTTGCCACACTACATTAAGCAAACAGCACATATTATAATAGGAAAACCTCCCCTTTATGAACCCGGTTTGATCTGGGTGAACCAATGTGGGTAGGTAATCCTCCAACCGTGTGGCTAGCACTTTAGCCAGAATTTTAAGGTCACAGTTCAAGAGAGATATTGGTCTGTATGATGCACACTCCATCTCATCTTTTCCTGGTTTGGGAATTAAGCAAATCATAGCATCATAACAGGTGCTGGGCAAGTGCGGGCGTTCCTGTCCCTCCTCCACCACCTGAAATACCCCATTTAACACTTCCACCATCTGCCCCGCTAGAGTTTTATAAAATTCCACAGGGAATCCATCAGGGCCACTCGCCTTGCCCCATTGCAACCTCCCTATAGCTTCAAGAACTTCCTCCTTCGTAACTGGTTGGTTTAACTGCTCCTTCTGGGTATTCGTAAGCCTTGGGAGTGCTACCTTTTCCAGCAATTCCTTTATCAGTTGTCCCTTACCCTTACATTCAGCCTTATACAACTGCTTATAGAACTTTCAAAAGAAATTTCTTATCTTCTTGGGTTCCCTATGCACTACACCCCCCTTATCTCTAATCCCTGTTACTCTAGTGGGACATCTGGCCCCCTCCATAAGTCTTACCAAAAGGCAACCCGGTTTATTGGACCATTTAAACATTTGGCGTTTGCAATAAAACCAGGATGTCTTTGCTTCACCTCGAACCAGGGCATTCAGGGCCTCCCTGGTAACTGTCAAGAGCTGCCCCACCTCTCCCCGCTCTCCCCAGCTACCTGCTTTTCTAGCTCTTTTAACTGCTTCTCCAACCTGTCTTTTTTCACATTTCTCCCTCTTAAGTCTAGCCGTGAATGCTATTATAGCACCTCGCATAAAGACTTTTTCTGCATCCCAATATGTGGCTCTTGAGACCTCAGCCCCCCATTGGTTTCCTTATACAGTTACCATTGACTCACCAGATGCACTTTTAACTCTTTATTTAAAAGCATGTATGAGGGGAACTTCCACTGGGCTGGGAGTTCCCCCACTGCACACATCTTGATCCATCCTATGACCATGGCATGGTCGGACACATGGATGGGACTATGGGCCACACCTACCACTCTATCGTTCCATCCCCGTGGCATAAAAATATAGTCAATTCGAGTCCAAGTCCCATGGGGGCTAGAAAGAAATGTGTATTCCCTAGCCCCCGGGTTCACCATCCTCCAACCATCTACCAGGTCCATATCTGCTATGCCCACTTGCCACTGGCTCAATGCCTCAGTCATCCTACCTTTACTTTCGGAATGGTCCAGTACTGGGTCCACTGTACTGTTCACGTCTCCATCCATAATTAGCCCTAGGAACTGTTCCCTAGTTAGGAGATCCAGGAGTTCAGGGAAAAACTTAGGGTCATATACAGCCAGGGCACAGACACTGCCAAATGCAACTGGTCCCCCGTATAACTGTCCCATTAGGAAAATATACCGACCTTCCCGATGATCTTTCACCACCCTCGTAATGTCCATTGGCAGATGTTTGCTCAGAAGAATAGCTATTCCTCTCTTACAAGAGGAGTATGAGGCTGCAAAACAACTGCCAACCCAACCTCAAACGAGCTTGGTGTGCACTGAGTCCAACAAGTGGGTCTTCTGGAGTAGTGCCACCTGAGCTCCCCTTCTTTTAAGCTCTGCCAGGAGTGTTGTATGTTTGACTGGGTTAGCAATCCCTTGCACATTCCAGGAGACCACTGTCAGTTCTTGAATGTTAGCCATGACCTTCCCTCCTCGTTTCTTTAAATTTACCTTTCTCATCAGGTTTACCTGGACAGACTTGAAATGACTATGTATTCAGTTTTCTGGAATCTGTAACAAGCTGTTCACAGTACAGAATGCATCACAGAATACAGAACAACAACATATATACGTCGAATAAACATTAACACTATCCCCGTCCCCCCTTCTTCCTCGCATTCCTCCTTGAACAAAGTTAACAATATCCTCCATCCCAACCTCCCCAACCTTCTTCCCCTCCCCTGAACATATCATACTTAAAACATGTCTCCTGCTCACTTTTACCCTCCAAAATCCACCCCCCAGCACTGACACTAATTGCTGCCCTGGCATGAGTGTCAGTTATCCCTCTATCGATATAGATGCCCCGCTGCTCCAGCAATGGCCGGTGCAAAAAATTACCATCTAAAAAGACAAAAGAACCCCCCTTTGCAGAACATTAGCCAGCATGAACATAATTTAGCAGACCACTTTAACCATTGCAATATGCGCTACATAAGTGACTGTCTGAAAAAAACATTTTCAAAACTGACCAACTCTGCCCCTCATACCCCCTACCAAAGATGGTACAGTGAACGGAATTAGGCACTCACCACTGGGACATCCCTCTGAGGCTGCTGGAAACATATGCAAACACTCCCCTCATT
This sequence comes from Neoceratodus forsteri, assembly GCA_016271365.2. NCBI lineage: Eukaryota > Metazoa > Chordata > Ceratodontiformes > Ceratodontidae > Neoceratodus > Neoceratodus forsteri. The sequence goes on from CM057459.1 coordinate 285,669,254, forward strand.
TGTTCCAGCCAGACAAACCATCCCCTCCCTCTATCCAGCTCTGTCCCCACCAGCACCAGCTATCAGTCTCTCCATCAGGCCTGCACTTCGGCAGGGATTAGCACCTCCAGACAGCACGAGGGGGAAAGCAGGCTGTGCCATAAATGCACGTCCTAAGCCCCTCCCCCTCTCACCCTCAGCGTACATCCGAGTCAGCTTAATCCATCAAGTGCCTTCCCCAGACTCGTGCAAATCCATAGGATAGTGCTCAAAGCCTGCAAGGCATGTCGCCGATCCACACGCAAGGGTAGGACAGTCAAATCCCCACAGAACCCATCAGTCATCCGCTTGTCAGCTGAGGCAGCTTCAAAGTTCCAAATATGGCCAAATCATCCATTACAGTCATTCTCAACTTCATGGTGGGTATCTCCAAAAATATAATTCAGGGTGGGAATAGGCGGACCTGACCATCGTTACAAATACAGAGCACTTCAAAAGGAAAAAAAAAAAAAAGAACAAGTCAGAGAGCATACCAACAGTTCGAAAAATAGCTTTGTAATACTACAAGAGCAAGTCCCTTCACTTGGTCAGCTTCTTCTATAAATCAGTGACAAATTGCTCTGCCTTGGCGAGCTCCCAGAAGGAGTATGTTGCCCCTTCATGGCAAATCTTGAGGGTCACTGGATAAATCAAAAAGTTCTCTACTTTGAGGTTTCTAAGCTGGGCCATGAGGGGATTGAACATCTTTCATTTTTTAAGGAGCCGAGTGGAGTAATCTTGGGAGAGATACAATCTGGTGCCTTCAAACTCAAAGATCCCTTTCTCTCAGTATGCTTTAAAAATCATCTCCCGGTCCTGAAATACATGAAACCTCATCACCACCTGTCTCGGGGGTTGATCTCCTGGGGGTCGAGGCATCACTGCCCAGTGGGCCCTTTCCTGCTTGAAGCACCCATTTTTTGGTTGTAGCCGCAGCAGTTTGGGAAGAGTCTTAGCACAAAAGCCCAACACATCATCTTTTTCCGTACCTTGTGGGAGACCTCTGAAGTGCAAGTTAAGGCACCTATAGTAATTTTCTTGATAGTCGAATGCCTCCTTTAGTTCCCAGCTCCTTTTGTAGGGTTGCTACTTGTCCAGGGACCTCCATAGTCTCATCTTCTAGCCTGGATATACGGTCCTCTGCCTCCGCGATTCTGTTAGTATGTAAAGTTTGCTGCTCCAGGACCTCCTGCAGTTTGAGGTTGATTTTACTTTCTAGCTTAAGAAGCCTGGGTTCCAGCACCGCAATCATTTGCCTGGTCAATTCACGGCCTAACACACTCATTTCAACCGTCAAGAGCAAAATTATGCCCGCGCTTTCATCCACTGTGGAGGCCATCGACTTCTTCCCCTGCTTTACCAGCTAGACGCTGGCTCTTTCCTGTATTTAGAGTCAGATATTCCTCCATAGTACCTTCTTGCAAGAATTTAGATCCTTTGTTGTGTGCAGAGTTCAATTTTAAGTGCTTAATTATTACTTTTACCGGCCGTTAACTCGGAGCAGCATTCAGGTACGTCTATCCAGTTAGCTGCTCATCAGCATCCCCCAGTGTCCTTAGTTTAAACAAGCATTTGTCAATGCCAAATGTTGATTGCATTGTTCTGTTGAGCTCACGCAATGGGCCTCTGTCACTGGCTCAGATTGTTTGTCCCGGTGCTGCAGGCTGCTCTTTTGTACTGGGCTGCTGCGTGCATTGGCACCTTATTCTGCCGAGGAAGAAATACGCAGCTGTCCCAACAGAGCTCCATTGAGGTGGCTCACTCCCTCTGTCTCACTCGCTCATTCTGTTTCTCCTGGCGCTGCAGGCTGCCCTTTTGTACTGGGCTCCTGCCTGTGTTGGTGGCTTTTTCTACCCACAAAGAAATCCACAGCTGTCCCGACAGAACTCTGTTGAGGTCGCTCACTCCGCCTGTCTCACTCACTCATTCTGGTTCTCCTGGCGCTGCAAGCTGCCATTTTGTACTGGGCTCCTGCCCACAAAGAAATCTGCAGCAGTCCCAACAAAGCTCCATTGAGCTCGCTCACTCCCCTTCTCTCACTCGCTCATTCTATTGTGCCGGCACTGCAGGCTGCCCTTTTCTACTGGGCTCCTGCCTGTGTTGCTGCCTTCTTATGCCCACAAAGAAATTTGCAGCAGTTACAATACAGCTCTGCTGAGCTCACTCACTCGCTCATTCTGGTTTTCCTGCCACTGCAGGCTGCCCTTCTGTACTGGGCCCCTGCATGCATTGCTGCCTTTTTCTGCCCACAAACAAATCTGCAGTAGTCCCAACAAAGCCCCGTTGAGCTCACTGACTGCTCTTCCCTCACTCGGTCATTCTGTGTCTCCTGGCACTGCAGGCTGCCCTTTTGTACTGGGCTCCTGCCTGCACTGGCCTCTGGCCAGAAGGAAATCTGAAGCAGTCCCGACAGCTCCACTGAGCTCGCTCACTCCCCCTCTGTCACTCTCACATTCCGTTTCTGCCGGTGCTGCAAGCTGGCCTTTTGTACTGGGCTTCTGCCTGCATTGCCGCATTTTCTGCCCACAAAGAAATCTGCAGCAGTCACACTAGAACTCCGTTGAGCTCACTCACTACCGCTCTGTCACTCACTCGTTCTGTTTCTCTTGGCGCAGCAGACTGCGCTTTTGTATGGAGCTCCTGGCTGTGTTGGCAACTTTGTCTGTCCACAAAGAAATCTGCAGCTGTCCTGACAGCGCTCCGTTGAGGTAGCTCAGTCTCCCTCTCTCATCGCTTATTCTGTTTGTCCTGGCGCTGCAAGCTGCCCTTTGTCTGGGGTTCCTGCTCCATTGGCCCTTTTTCTGCCCACAAAGAAATCCAGCAGTCCTGACAGAGCTCTGTTGAGCTCACTAAGTCCCCCTGTCTCACTCGCTCGTACTGTTTCTCCCACTGCTGCAGGCTGGCCTTTTGTACTGGGCCCCTAAGCCTGTATTGACGCTTTTTTCTGCCCACAAAGAAATCTGCAGCAGTCCTGACAGTGCTTCGGTGAGTTCGCTTACTCCCCCTCCCTCACTCGCTGTCTCATTCCATTTCTCCCAGTGTTGCAGGCTGCCCTTTTGTACTGGGATTTTGTGTTGGGGCCTTTGTCTGCCACAAATAAATCCGCAGCAGTCCCGACAGAGCTCAGTTGAGCTCGGTCACTCTCCCCTCTCACTTGGTCAATCTTAATCTGTCCCAAACACTGATTTCCCACAGTGACCATGCTATTGTCCACAGGAGTGCAAAAACATATTGTAGAAAGGATGTAAAAAATGACAGCTGTAGTGTTCATAAGGAGTTGAAAAATGCCACTGTTGAAAATGTGGCATGACAGTATTACAAATTTGTGAGGTTACAAGGGTGCGTGGAAACAGTTCAACGCACGTTTGTAACACAGTCATGTTATGGAGTTTCGTCACCAAATTTTCAACACAAGGATTTTAGGACCTCTGCTCATGAACAGTGCCACTGTCATTTTCTTAATCTGTCCCGAACACTGATTTCCCACAGTGACCATGTTATCCTACCCCGGAACTGTGAAAACACATTTCGGTCAGGATGTGAAAAATGACAGCTGTACTGCTTACAAAGGTGTGACAAAATGCCAATGTTGAAAATCTGGCGTGAAAATATTGTAAATTACGCCAATTGACGTGTAACAGCTATATGCGGCTAATAAACAGTCATTTTGGGATTTTTTCCACCAAATTTGCAACACAGGCTTCTTTAGAGCCCACCTCATGAATGCTGGCACTGTCGTTTTGTTAATCGGCCCCTAAGGGTGATTCCATGCAGTGACCGTGAAACCACCTTTCAGGGCCGATTAACGCCATGACAGTTAAAGAATTCATGAGGAAGGGTCCCAAAAACCCCATGTTGAAAATTTGGTGAAAAAATTCCCATAAACGCCCGAGATATGCATTAAAGTTGAAAAAGCCCTATTTATTACATTATACAGCTTACCGGCATTTCCTCAGTTCGCGGTTGGCTTTGAAGAGTGCAGACGTGTTCCCGGTCCAGCGAAGATCATCGCGCCGAGCTCCGGAGGTAAGTATGGGGTATGGGGGGTGTGTGAGGAGGCAGGGTGCGCAGTGGGAGGGTGCGGGTTGTGGGGGGGGCAGGGAGACTACGAGGGACCGTTTCCTTTTTTTCAGGTACAAAACACGGGACAGTTTTTCATTTACAGGGGCATGTGGCACGCTGGGGTGGGCTCCCAGCATGTCACCGGAGTCTTGTTTTGGGAGGGCAGCTGTAGCCGAGGGGGGATTGGGCACCCCATCAGCAGGCAATGAAACTGGAGAGGGGGTTACATTATGCCAATGGGGAGTGGGCTCCCCCGTCAGCAAATAAACATGGGGGGGTACATATTGTTTGAATTACGGCAGCTTGCGCCATGTTCACAGACAATATCACAGATCCTACATCCCACCCTACAATGACAGGTCGCTCCGTCATTGCAGCAGATGGCTGACACTGCAATGATGAGGCGGCCCCTGATTGCAACAGCTGATTTTTTAGAAAGTTGTGGCACGCTGGCTGAACTAGTGTCAGCAGCAGCGTGCCACGACTTTGGGGGACGGGGGACAAGCCTTTGCAGGCTGTGGGGGCATTGGGCACAACAGTGCCACGCCTCCACAACCTGCTTGTGGAGAAAGCTGATGCAACATGTTTCTTGTGCATGCGCGCAATTAACATAAAAACATATTTTATGACTGTTCATGTTCTGTACAGACTGCTGATGTAGCTGGTGTTTGATTCTGGTTCTTTTTTCTTTTAATCAATGAAAAACAGACTTCACATCATACTGGTGTTACCACACCAAAATATGTTTGTTTACATTCCTTGATCAAGTCCCACTCATTGTCGCTGGACCTAGGAACATCCCCAACATGATCTAGACACTCATTATGCAGTGGGAGTGAAGCAGACTATTGTATCATATTGTGACTGGACTGTTTAGGGTGTTTTTTTTTTATTATTACTATATTATATTGCTTTTAGATATAAAAACAATGTGATATAACCATTTCATGCAAGAGATCACATGGCAATACAAACAAGACATTCAGGCCCAGATATTCAGACTGCCCGGGCAGTGGCGCAAGCCTGGGCGCAGTGCAACTGGGCTGTGCCGAGGCCAGGAGATATTCAATGGTGATGTGCCATGGCGCAGCACCGCTGAATCTGGCAAGGTCGGAGCACAAACTGCAGGCGCAAGCCACAGATTAGGAGCACAGGGATGTGCAAGTGCAGTTGCGCTAGGCGCATCAACCGCGCTATTCAGCAGGAGGCATGCAAATGAGGCCATAAGATTTGCAAGGTGCAAATGGGGCCATTTACATGTCATTATGGCACCATTTGCATGCCTTGCACAGGGCAGCCTGGCGACTTGCACCTAGCGCCCTGCATAGCGTGACGTGTGCAGTGGGGATCCTGTGGCATCCCCACCCATAGCCAGGATTGCTTAAAGGTGTATCACACAATCCCTGGTGTTCTAGTGGCCCCTCCCTCCCGAGTCCCTGAATCCCTGATAAGTGTAATGTAAGACCATCTCTGGTGGTCAAGTGGTCCCCCCTTCCACCCAAGTCCCCAAGAAATGTAAAATGACCATCCCTGGTGGTCTAATGGAACCCCCCTGCCCCTAGCCGTGATCGTGGTAATCCTCCTTAAGGAAAAGCCCTGGTGATCCAGTGGCACCCCCACCTTGCCCACCCCATCCCCTGCCCCCCACCATCATCGGCAGCGGCTGCAACCTGCCTGCATACCACCGCCGGGCAATGACAGGTTACAGTATGGGCAGTAAGCCCATTGGTCCACAGTGTGGACCAATAGGCTTACAGGGCATACTGCAGTAGACAGTCCCAAATATTTGAATGAAGTCATTACATACATTAGCATTGAACCCCTGTGCATCGAGATTTGCGCTGTGCCAGGCAGCCTTCTCAATATCCCACTGGGTCGCAATGTGGGTTGCGCCGGCACAACACTGCTGCGACAGGTGCAACCCCTTTGAATATCCCGGCCTCAATGTACAAGTAGTCACCAGTCTATGCAATCTTGTAAAAAGAATATGGAGGCATTACATGATAATTAAGTCCATAAAAATTGCCCTTGATATGCCGCACCCTACAGAACTATGGGTGGTCAAGCCCTAATAAAAAATGTTTAATTCAACAAACCAGTACTGATATGATCCCCTCTGCAAATGTTCTAAATCAAACATGTGTAGCACTAAGGAATAAGACTAATATTTCTACAAACTATATATACAGCTTAGTAATTCAGCTCAGCGAGATATAGAAGATACTTGTAACATAGAAATAATTTAGCTGTTCCTACAGCAAGATCAACTTTACTGTTCAACTACTACTGCTATAATGTGAATTTAGCTGAGAAAACAGAAAATTTAAACAGGTAAAAACCCGAAATTCAAACAATCAAGAGTCCCATGTTTTCAACAGCGTTTTCTCAGGTTGCTGATTCCAAATCAGACGAGTCCTCAGTCTGCAATAGCTCGAATTCTCTTCCTATGGTCTCCACCTTTCTTCCCGCTTCCTCTGCATCTGAAAACTGGAGCGTGTGTCCTCCATATTGTATGCGCAGCCTAGCGGGTATCATTAAAGAATGTGCAATGCCCAAACTGCGCAATCTGGCTCTCATCCCATCAAACGTCTTTCTGCTGGCTCTTGTGGCAGATGAAAGGCCGGGGAACAGATGTATGGTTCTGCCCTCCCAGTGTAGTTGTCCCGATCCTCTTGCAGGGTTAGATCCCTGATGGTTACCAGCAAGGTCGTACGTGGTGCATCACTCTGGCCCACTGCCGTTCTTGGGGAAATGCGGTAAGCCTTGATGAAATTATCCACTGTCAATGTTCCCTCTAGATGTAAATTTTGAGGCAACCAGTCTGTTAAGAAGGCCAATAGACTGTTGCCCACACAGCTTTCTGAAAGGCCCCCAATTCGAACGTTCACTGGCCTTCACGTGTTTTCCAGGGCCTCTAGGAGGTATCTAAGTTGGCATTCTCCTGTGTCAGCTTACTACTACTCATCATTGCTTTAGAAGCCAGCAACTCAGCTGTTGAGACAACTTTGGAGATAGACTCGATTTTACTATCTTGTTCAGAAAGCAGAGTCAGAATCGATTCGATTTTAGAATCAATTGCCTGCATTGATCTTTGCAAGGCCTTTCGGGGGGCTCCGGCCCTGGCGCAGTTTGTGGTTCTGCTGCTAGATGTGTTTCAGTCGGCTGTAAGTTTTTTTGTCCACCACCCGCTGCTTTGTTGGTGCAGCCCATCTTAATAAGTTTAGTATGTGTAGATTCAGCACACTATGAAGAATTCGCTGGTGCCTTTCAAATTTAAGCAGTAGTACAAAAAGACCATTTTTTGTTATACCTTAACGTTATAAAAGTTGTAGAGCTCTTCCTTAGCGCATCTGGTCGGTAGGTGTGCTGAACAGCACCCCCTTCCCCCATTTGGGAGTGTTTCTATTGTTCAGGAAGTATGTAATAAAAATAGATCCAGGATTCCAAACAATAAGTTGTTTATTACTATACATTAGCATACATTTCACTACTACTAAGCAAAAAAGGCAGACACAAAAAACAGCAACATAAATGGATTTTGGAGTAGATAAGCACTCATAAAATGTGGGGTTTTAACTAGAAATAATATGATGCAAAAAAAGGTTGACAGTGTCCCTTTAACAGGCATGATTTTAATTTACAGGTGCTCCCTGAAATGGGCAACCCCAACCTGCAGTGCAGAATTGCAGCCCCAAATTAAATCTTGAAACTTGAAATTCTTGAGAGAAGAGAAAAGTAGCTCCATCCCCTGTAACTGGCACAGCTGAACTGGGGAGTTGCTGCAGCATGGAATCCTCAAATGCTTAACATTCTAAAGTTTGGTCTGTGCCATTCCCCGGTGTACTATACCCAGTTGTTATGGTTACCCATTGACAATGTTAAGCGCTACAAAAGGCACATAGGCGTGTGGGGCACTAATGATCACCTAAGAGTGAAGACGTGTTTTTTTACCAGCACAAACCTGGAGGCGAGGGAGTATACATTTTACTCTAATCCCCACAAGATATGGTCCCGAATTGATTATATTTATATTCCCTGAAGTTGGTTTATTCAGTTGCAGAGTATAGAAACACAGAAACATAGAATTTGATGGCAGATAAGGACCGCTTGGCCCACCCAGTTGCAGGGAGTGTCCCCTCCCTCCCTTTAATATCCCTAAACACTTCACACAAGTTGTCAACCACATGTTCCATCATATGCTTATAGTACTCTTCTGGAACCCATCCAGGCCTCCCATCCTCCCACTCTTAAGTCCCCGGGCATAGCCCCATCCATATAACAGACCATGCCATGGTTATATTCACTATATCAGTGAATGAGCCTCGAGAGGGTCCGCCTCCTTGGAAAATCCCTAATTGTCTATTGGGAAACCAAGAATTTAAGAAATATTTGGTTGAGCAATGGAAATCATATCTTTTAACCAACGAAGGTATAACCCCTAATAAGGCCATGGCGTGGGGTGCTGGGAAAGCATTTATGGGGGGAAGGCGATCATCAGTTTTGTGGCCCAATATAAGAAACAGCAGTACAAAAAATGACTAGACTTGGAACACCACCTGAAGGTGCTGAAGAAGAAGAGCAGCGGAGGGTGGGTGGGTGGGTGAGGTGGCTCAATTGCTAATGCTCTTTTGTTGGGCAAGGCTCATAAACCCTGGCTCTTTGTGAAAAAGCAATTTCTTGAATGGGGTAACAAGGCTGGACCAATGTTAGTCAGATTAATTGGGGGGGCAGGGGACAACTCTGATTTCTAGTATTAAGGATGAGTTGGGGTGGCAGTGAAGGACAAAAAACAGATTAGGGAAGGGTTTCGACAATTTTACCAACAATTGTATCGGGCGGAGTGTGGGTGCAAATTGGACCATGTCAGGGAGTTCCTTGACCAGATCCAGTTGCCTAAGCTGTTGGGAGGCACAGAGGGAATGGTTGAGCATTACCAAAAAAGGAGATCTGTAGGGCAATCCGAGGACTTAAGAATGGGAGGACGGGAGGCCTGGATGGGTTCCAGAAGAGTACTATAAGCATATGATGGAACATGTGGTTGACCACCTGTGTGAAGTGTTTAGGGATATTAAAGGGGGGACACTCCCTGCAACCTGTTATGATGCCACCATTTATGTCATCCCTAAACCTGGTAAGGACCTGGGGGGGGGGGTGTACATCATACTGCCCCATCTCCCTTTTGAACTGTGATTTGAAGATCCCGGCGAAGGTGATGGTGGGCCGCCTGGTGCAAGTATTACCAGAGCTGATCCACCCAGACCAGACTGGGTTCATTTGGGGTCTACTTTCCTATCATAACATCCAAAGATTGTTTAATGTTGTGTGGGGAGCCTCTCGGGAACGTGGGGACACTTATGTGCTCTCCATGGATGCTGGGAAGGCATTTGACCAGACGGTTTTTAATAATTTTAACAATCCTAGAGAAATACTAAAGCAGTCACTTAACTAGTAGGGTCCCTCTTAGTTAAGCGACTGCTTTGGGTTTTCTCTACAACTGTTTAAAATAACTAAAAAGTGGCTTTAAAAATAGCCCCCATAGACTTGTATGGGGCTCGCCCTCGCCACACGTCACAAATTCTGAGAGTGCAGGGGCGGAGCGGGGGCACTAGGAAGCTGGAAGGGATTGGCTGTCTGAGGCTCCAGCAGCAGTTATGATCCCTTCCACAGCAAAAAGTTCTTGTCCTTGCTCTCTCAGATCTGGTGGCACCTTGCCTAATACTTTGGTCTGCTGCCCAACCCATTTCAGCCATTTTTCATTTCTTTTTAGCTCCACAAACAGCCCCACCCCCTGCCTCTCATTTAATTTCCCCCTGTCCTTCTCTTTTTAGGTAGTCCGAGAGCCACAGCCGTGGTTCTCGGATGAACCTGACCTGCCAGACTGCCATCCGCAGTCCAGGTCTGAAGCCACCAGCCCCTCACAGAAGCCCAGGTATGGACACGCCCTCAGGGACCAATTACCTCGAGGAAGGGAGCCCTAGAAGCCTGATTTTACAGCCAACTCACCCACCCCCAGTCCTGTTTAAAATATGCGTAAACCCTGCCCCTGCTTACTAGCTCACTCCTACAGGCTATTGCTAGCCAGTTGCTCAAGTGACAGCAACAGTCTCTAGTGTCACTCCTCCTTCTAGCTCTCTCATCTCTCCACACTCTCTCTCTCTGCCCCTCTGCTTCTCTAAGTCAAAGCGACTCCCACCTTTATCACCTGCCAAGTGCATTCCCAACTCATACTGCTCCCCTGACTTGATCTGCCCACCTATTTCTCACTGCCTGTCTACCACCCAAACTAAAGGTTTCCAGCTCCTCTACTTCCTAACAAGGGTATTCTCCCAGCTAGGATTCCTCCTCTCGCTAGCTCTGTTCTCTCTCCTCCATTTTCTCCCCGACTACTGTCAAGCAGGTGCCTAATTTCTAAAATACCATTAATATACCTGCATAGAAACATAGAATTTGATGGCAGGCAAGGACCGCTTGGCCCACCTAGTCTGCCCATTTCCCTACCTAACAGATAAGCTGCAGATCCTAGTTAACCAACTACCTACTACCCCCCCACTAGAATTGCCTTATGTCTGTCCCATGCATTCTTGAATTCCCCCATGGTTTTTGACTCTATGACCTCCTCAGGGAGGCCATTCCATGCATCTACAACCCTCTCTGTCAAGAAATACTTCCTCACATTACCTCTGAGCCGTCCCCCCTTATCTACAAATTGTGCCCCCTTGTTCTTGCACATCTGTTTCTGAAAGATGCTACCCTCTTGCACTTTGTTGATTCCCTTGAGGTATTTGAAAGTTTCTATCATGTCCCCCCTTTCCCTCCTTTCCTCAAGGCTATACATCTTAAGCTCCTTTAGTCTTTCTTCATATGTCTTCTGGTGCAGACCCTACACCATTTTGGTTGCCCTCCTCTGGACAGCCTCCACCCTATGTCTTTGCGGAGATGGGGTCTCCAGAACTGTACACAGTACTCCAGATGTGGTCCTACCAACTGTCTGTACAGAGGGCTAACAACTTCTGTTTTCTACTGGTGATGCCTCTCCCTATGCATCCCAGTATCCTCCCAGCCCTCCTTACTGCCTTCTCACATTGCTGGCCCACCTTTAGGTCTGATATGACTACCTCCAGGTTCCTTTCCATTTTTGTTGTTGTCAGTATCTCACCCCCGATTGTGTACTCTTCCCCTGAGTTTTTGTTTCCCAGGCGCTACTAGTTCTTCCCTTAGTTCTTTTAGAATTCTGGGGTGAATCTCATCAGGCCCCATTGCTTTATCCACCTTCAGTTTTAAGAGTTCTTTCAGAATTTGTTTCTTCTGTGACAGGACTAATATCAACCCCCTATCCAGAGTGCTTCTAGTGACTGGATTAGGTATCTCCCTCTGCTTTTCCATTGTGAATACTGAGCAGAAGTATTTGTTCAGTATCCCTGCTTTTTCACTGTCGCTCTCTGCTCAACCATATTCCTCTTTATTCAGCCTCAGTATCCCTGCCTTAGTCTTTCTTTGCTGCCTAATGTACCTATAAAATGTTTTATCCCCCTTCTTAACTGAGTTGGCTATCTTTTCCTTGGTTTGGGCCTTTGCTATTCTGATTGCCTTCCCCGCTTCCTTCTGCTTTAACTGGTACAGTTCTCTGTCCTGCTCTATGTTTCCTTATACTTCCTATCTTTTTCTTATGCTATCTTATTCTCCCTTCCCCGCCACTTCTTTTGAGAACCGTAGTGTTTTGTTCTTTTGTTTTGATTTGTTTATTTGCATCACACAAAGGCTTGTTGCCTCTGTGATGGAGGTTTTGATGTTTCCCCATCGTTGCTCCACCCCACCTTCTTGCCTGTTTGCTAGTGCTTTTGACAAAATCAGCCCTCCTGAAGTCCAGTACCTTCACTTCTGTATGGCTTGACCCTACAGCTAAGTTTATCATGAACCACACTGTTTGGTGGTCGCTTGTTCCCAGATGGCTAACCACTTCAAGATCAGAGATTCTCTCTCCATCCCCATTTGAGCATACCAGGTCTAAGATTGCTCCCTCCTGAGTGGGTTCCAAACAAGCTGTCTGAGGCATGCCCACTGTAGGGCATTGAGAATGGCCCTGCTCTTGGATATGGCTGCAGCAAAGGTGCTCCAGTTAACATCTGGCATATTCAGGTCCCCCATCCGCAATATCTCCCCTTTCTCTGCCATTCCAAGGATGCCTTCTCTCATTTCATTGTCCATTCCCAACCCCTAAGACAGGGGTCTGTATATAACCCCTGTGCGGATTGTGGTGCCATTTCCAGTCTCCAGGGTGACCCCAGTGCCTCCTCTCCTCCCTGTTTACCCTTTAGTTCTGTTGCTTTGATCCCTTCCCTTACATAGAGAGATACTCCTCCTCTTCTTCCCTCCCTGTCCCTCCTGTAGATTGTGTACCCTGGTATGTTGACATCCCAGTCATGGTTCTCTGTGTACTATGTTTCTCTGACTGCCACGATATCCAGGCATCCCTCTTCCATCAAGGCCACCATTTCAGGGAGCTTTTTACCTAGACTATGGGTATTGGTACTCATTACCCTCCATTTTCTTATGGCTTTATTTCTTTTTGCCCCATCCCTGTCCTTATTGCCTTTGTCTTTTTCTTTATTTACCCCACCCTTCTCCCTATTGACTTCTCTATCTTGGTGTTTATCTCACTAACTACCTGATTTTTTTTTGGGGCGCTGGATTTCCCTTCCCCTTTTCAGTGCCTCCCCCCCCCCATGGCTAGCTTAAATACTTGCCAATGAAGCATTTAAACCGATCACCTAGGACCCTGGTTCCCATCCTGGACAGATGCAGACCATCGCACCTGTATATGCCTGCATCCCTCCAGGTGGAGCCCCTGTCCTCAATGAAGCCAAATCCCTGAGCTCTGCACCAGTTTTTCAACCAGTCATTGAATCCCATGGTGCGAAGTACCCTAGCCTCATCCATGCCATAGACAGGTAGCACTTCCGAGAAAGTTATCGTGTGTGCTACTTGTCTAAGGCCCCTCCCCAACTCCAGTTGCACTCCTCTGATCCAAGTCATTTGTCCCTAGGTGGATAATGACATCTAGCTCACTCCCCCTTGCAGCTGCTCCCACGATCCTGAGGATTAATTTCCTGTCCCTCCAAGCCATGGCGCCAGGCAGGCACCTTCCCTCCCTTTCCCCTCCCTCCCCCAGTTCTACCCCCCTAACAACTGAGTCCCTCACCAAGAGTTGTTTCCTTCCCCTGTGTGGTCCTGTGCCACCCTCCTGTGGGTCTCCATTGTGGAGGTTCCCAGCATCCTCTTTGGTCTTCACTGTGGGTGCCTCCATAGAGGAACCATACTCCGCCAGAGTGGCAAATGAATTGTGGACAGGCACAACTGGAGGGATGCACCTCTGTTCCACCAACCTCACCCTTCCTGAGCCCACAGTGGTCCAACCACTCCTCTCTCTTGGCAACCTCTGAGGTAGCGGCAGTGGCCTGGGTGGTCGCTGAGTGGGGGAGCAGGTTTCCTGAATCCTTGACAGGTCAGCATGGAGAAGAACAACCTCCTCCCTCAGACCAGAGAGGTGTCTGCAAATAGAACAGCAATGCAGTCTCCAGAATGTCTCCCGGAAACTGCTGCTTCACAGCCAGTGCATTGCACCACTCGCCACATGTCTGTGTCCCTTCTTGTTACAGATCCTTTTCTTTTTATTTGTTCTTGTTCTTGTTTTAGTGTGTACAAGCTTGTGAGTGTCTGTACCCCCTATTCAGTATGCTGTCCCTTTAAGGATATTAACAGATGTATGTTAGCAGTTTTGTGGAAGTGATGTCAGAACCTCTGCTATAAAGGAAGTGAGGGGCAGGGTGTGTGGGAGTAAACCTATGCCGTCCAGAAACAATCAACTACAACTCTGACCCTCCACCCCAGGGAGTGCCTTCCTTCCTTTCAGACACCTATTTCATAGAGGTTAAGTAACAGGTCTAGTCATAAATGACTGCAAATGTCTCCCAGCTATGGTTCCTCCCTAGCAAATTAAAGTTAAATTAAGAAAAGTCAACCCCAAAAACAGAATCAATACTAGTTACTTACACAAGTCCACGAAGTAATAATTAAATTCAATGTAGTTTCTTCTAATGGAGTCTTGCTGTATTCTCACTATATGCAGTTAGCCCCAGCATTTGAACTGCTCTGGAGAGGAAAGGGTTAACTCTATGCCAGGGCATCGAATGTTGAGCTCAAGCTCGGTTTTCAAACCTCTGTCCCAGGTACTCCTCAGTGTAACTGTCAGATTCTTACGAGCTCTATGCTAACTAACTATTAAATAGAAATTGTTTTAGAAATTTTGTGTCAAAAGGCAATAAACAGATTGTTCGGGTCCAAAAGACTCAAGTCGAGAACCCCAAAAAGAATCCAAGCAGGTAGTAAAACTTAGCAATATATATTTAAAATTATAACAACAAAAAAAAAACATCCTAAAAGAAGAAGTGACCCAGGTACACCTCTGGGGCGTAGCACTGTGCCTGCCAACCCACATCCCAAAACAACTAGGTTCTAGGAGGGGAGGCAGAGAAGGAGGTCAGATTACAGCAAGACTCCATTAGAAAAAACATTACTATGGTAATTTTTTCTTCAAACAAAATTAAGTCTTGCTTTATTCTGACTATATGCAGACTATCAAACAGTACCCCCTTGGAGGAGGGAGTTACAGAACCTATTTTGAGTACAAGCGCTGCAGCACTGCTATGCCAAACCTAGCATCACTTCTTTGACTGACTGTCAAAAGAATAATGCTTGGTAAATGTATGAACAGTTTTCCAGGTGGCTACTTTATAGATTTCCATTAAGGGTATGTCTCTAGCTGCTGCAACCGAAGCAGCTGTACCTCTGGTGTAGTGAGCCCTGAGGCCTGAGGGTGGCTCTTTCCCCAATTTTGAGTAACAGAACTGGATACAGGAGACAATCCACCTGGCATTAGTTATCTTAGTGGCAGGTTTACCTTTTACCACTTCTCCATAAGTGAGAAATATCTGTGAACAGTCATTTCTATAAGCCTTGGTGTGTTCTATATAATAACTAAGGGCCCTCTTTGCATCAAGAATGTGTAGCCTTCTCTCCCCAGAGGAAGAATGGTCAGTGAAGAATACAGGCAATGACAGACTGGTTCAAATGAAAGTCTGAGACCACCTTGAGCAGGAACTTTCTGTTTGTTCAAAGGACCACCTTATCCCTGTAAAATGAAATTAAATCAAGTTCCACTGATAAGGCCAGTAATTCACGGATTCTCCTAGCTGAGGTAATGGCTACCAGGAACACAGTTTTCCAAGTCAAGTATTTCAGCTCAGCTAATGGTAGATAATGGTTCAAAGGGGGGCTGCATAAGCTGTGCAATACAGATATTCAGATCCCAAACAGGAGTAGGGTCCCTAAAGGGGGGACTGATATGAACCAGACCTTTGAACAATTTCTTGAAAACTGGATGGGAGGCTAGGAAAGAGCCCTTCCCAGCTGAAAGAAAGGCAGAGAAAGCTGCCAAATGCACTTTGAGAGTGGTAGGCCTGCGGCCCAAACTGTTAAGATGCATCAAATAGTCCAAAGCAGTGGCAATGTCAGCTGAATCGGGCTGAACATGCCTCTGAAAACACCAGAAACCAAATCTCTTACATTTGGAATTGTAAGTTTTTCTAGTAGAAGGCTTCCTACTAACCTTAAGAATTTCCAAGACTGACTGGGAAAGATGCAGGTTTGCATATTCTAGCTCCTCAAGAGCCAAGCTCAGAGTCTGAGAGTCTGAAGGTTGGGATACAGTATCCTCCCCTGCAAGGAGGTGAGAAGATTGTACTGTCTGGGAAGACAAAGTGGAATTGTCACTGACATCGACAATAGTAGGGGGTACCAAGGCAGTCTGGCCCAGTCTGGAGCCACTAGAATTATAGTGCAAGGCTGAGATCTGATCTTGAATATCAGAGGAAAAGCATAAAGGAACCTGCTTGTTCAATTCAACAGGAAAGCATCTTGAGGAACAGACTCCAAAAGTGGGGGTCTGCAGCAGAATAAGGGAAGCTGATGATTGTCTGGGGCTTCAAAGAGGTCTATCTCTGGAGTACCCCACCTCTTGAAAATGATCTGAAGAATTAGAGGATTCAGGGCCCATTCATGGTGACCTTATGACATCCTGCTGAGAGCATCTGCCAGTACATTGTCCTTCCCTGGGAGATGCACAGCTATCAGGGAAACCTGCAGGGAACAAGCTAGTGACCATATTTTCATGGCTTTGGTGCACAAGGCCGAGGACCGAGTGCACCCCTGCTTGTTGATGTACCACATGATTGTGGTGTTGTCTGTCCGGATCTGCACCATGTTCCCCTGAACTGTGTTTGAGAATGTCTGAAGTGCTAGAAAGACAGCCCTGAGTTTGAGAAGATTTATGTGCAGGAGAAACTCCTGATGAGACCATGTACCATGAGCAGTAAGCTGGTCAAGATGGGCTCCCCATCCCAGTAGGGAAGCAACTGTGGTGAGAATCACTGTTGGAGCCTGAGAAAGGGGACAACTTGCCTTAGATTGTTCTCCTCCAGCCACCACTGGAGAGCCTGAACTCGAATTTGAGACACTGGAACTAACTTGGAGAGGGGGTCTTTATTCTAAGACCAGAACATTTTTTAGATGAAATTGAATCTCTCTCATTTGAAACCTTGCCCCTTGCACTACTGCAGTGGAAGCTACCATGTGGCCTAGCAATTGAAAGAAGTGCCTGGCTGGCCAAGACACTAGTGGACAAAAGGAGGAAGCCAGGGTGATGAAGGACTGAACCCTTGAAAGAGGAAGAAAGGTCTTGGCCTGGACAGAGTCCAGCTCCACCCCTATAAATGTGAGAAGTTGGGCTAGTTCTAGAACAGACTTTTCCAGATTTAGAATGAATCGTAAGGAGTCCAGAAGCTTCTGAGTGACCTCTAGAGCTGACTTGACTTGGTCTGAGGACTGACCCACTGTGAGCCAGTTGTCCAGGTAAGGGAACAGTAAGATGCCTTGTCTCCAGAGAAAGGCCACCACTACTGCCAGACTCTTGGTGAACACCCTTGGAGCAGATGTTAGGCCGAAAGACATTGCTCTGAACTGGTAGTGGCCTGAGGGCAACTCGAACCTGAGGTACTTTCTGTGGGACTATCTGATAGGTATGTGGAAATAGGCATCCTTGAGATCCAGGGAGGCTAGCCAGTCTCCTGGTCTCAGAGGGGGAAGAATTATTCCCAGAGTCATCATTTGGAACCCTGGCTTTAGTATATGTTTAGGTATCTTAGATCTAGGATGGATCACCACTTCCCTGTCTTTTTTAGGGTAAGGAAGTATCTGGAATACAGATGTACGTTCTCTACTGCTTGCAGAAGTAGTAGAGAGGAGACTTCTGCCTCTAAGGCCTTTGTCTCCAAGGGAGAGGGAGGACTGAAAGACTTTGCTCTAATTTTTGGGAACCTCTTGAAATTGAGAGCAAGTCCCTGGCTTACTACTTCCAGGACCCATTTGTCTGAGGGAATAGACTTCCAGGCCTGGAAATAGTGAGCCAGCCTGCCCCCTACTGGAACTGAGGAGGCGACCCTGACTGACACATCAGGTTGTCTGTTTGGCAGGGGGCTTAGACTGAGTGGAGGATGGAGTCCTGGTCATCCCCCTTCTGCCTCTTCCCCTAAAGAACCCCCCTCTGCTGGAAAAAAGAGGCGGCCTCAGCTTGATGAAAAGGCCTGCCCCTGCCAGCCCTAGATTGCTGCCTCTGAGGAGTGACCTGCTTTTCCTTGGCTGCAGCACTCCTGTAGGTGGTCCTGTATTTATCCATCTTTAAGCCTCCTTTTGCTCTCCCAACAGAAAATTACCCGTGACAGGAAAATCCATAGCCTTGGTCTGGGTATCCTATGATAAACTGGTACACCTGAGCCAAGCAAATCTCCTCAGGGAGACGGATGTAGCCATAACCCTAGAATGTACATCACTTGAGTCAACAGCAGCATGAAACTGGACCTTTGATGCTTCAATACCATCCACAGTCACCTGCTCCAGCTCCTTGGCCAGTTGGGGAGTGGCATTCTTAGTGAGCTCCAGAACTATATCCCACATAGATTTCTGGTATCTGGCTGTATATGGTATGTAATTATCTTGCCTGAGCCCCAAAGAGGATGCTAAGTACTGTTTCTTTGCCATGGCATCCACTTTCCTGGAATCCTTATCTTGGGGGTGAGATGCCAGGGGGATGTTAGCCTTGTCACAGGCTGCAGCTTGCACTACCTCAACATGGCTGCAATGATTTGTAAGGAATTCCATCCCAGGATCTGACAAGGTATGCCTTGTGTCCATCTCTTTATCCACAGGGGGCAGGACTCGAAATAACCGGCTGTCCACCCATCCCGGACAGCCGTTTTTCATTTGGGACAGCCGTTTTGTGAAGTCCGTCTGTCCCTTGGATAGGCAGTTTTGAATTGATGCAGCCAGACAATATTGGGCACTAGGACCCAGTGGCAAACGGGAGGTATCCTTAGCAAATTGGGCAACTACTTAACAGAAGTTAAGGTGGGGGATAAGACAGTAAAGGGATTCATTGATTCGGGAAGCAGACAGACCCTAATGCATGCTGAAGTGCTGGGAAAACACTGTGCAAAAGCGCCAGGTACTGGTCTCATCTGCTTCCATAGCAATACTCAATACTATCCCACCACACAAGTGACTGATCATTAAGGTTGTGTCACACCAAATGAAAGTGGGGGTAGTACTTAAGTTTACCTGTACCCATGATTACTGGAAATGACTGTCCAGAATTTACTGAGTTAATCTCAGATGAACAGAACCCTGCAGTTTCAGCAACAGAGGTAACAAAAGCTCAGGCAAAGAAAATCTCAAACAGTGGGGACAGTTCCTTTCAGTGACTTTGATTCTGACTTGTTTGAGAACAGCTCCAAGATCCAGAACTCCAGGAAAGAAAGAAGACATCTGAACCAGTGGCAACAAAAGACTGATGGACATAAAGGGTTAAAAAATGAAAATGCTGAAGCTAAACTGATAACTGATTGTGATTTTGTTTCAGAGCAAGCCAACAATGTTTCTCTCCAGGGTTATTTTAAGCAGCTGGGGGGGGTGAAACCAAAAACAGGGTGGACCAATGTTTAAAAAATGTAATGAAATACTGTACAGAGTGTGGGTTAAACTTCAGACACAGTAACAGACAGAACAATTGGTTATACCACAGAAATACAGAACAGAGTTGTTACAGACAGCACATGATAATCCCATGGCTGGTCACTCAGGGAGGGATCACACCCCTTGCCAGATTGCTGTATAGATTTTACTGGCCTGGAATTCATGAAGATGTTGCTACCTATTGTAATTCATGTGCCGAGTGTCAGAAAATAGCCTCAGTCACTAAAAAAGACAAGATGCCCCTGGTGCCCCTACCCTTGATAGATGTGCCTTTCGAGAGAGAATTGCAATGGATGTGGTTGGCCCGTTAGACAAAAGTAAAAAGGGTAATAGATTTATCCTGGTAGTATGCGACTATACTACTTGATACCCTGAAGCAGTTCCAATGCGTACTGTCACTGCTTCAAAAGGGGCAACACAGCTTGCAAAAATTTTCAGCAGAGTGGGCATACCTAAAGAAATTATTACTAGTAAGGGTAGTAATTTTGGTTCTGCATTACTTAAGGAGCTGTACAGACTATTAGGTATCACTGCCATAAGGACCTCCCCCTATCACCCTCAGACAGACTGTCTTGTTGAGTGTTTTAACCAAACCCTAAACGCATGGTAAGGTTTGTAAAAGGGTCAGGGAAAGATTGAGACCAATACTTGCCTCGCCTACTTTTTGCTTACAGAGAAGTGCCACTGGCATCATCAGGGTTTTCACCATTTGAAATGCTGTAGAGGCAGCCAAGAGGGCCACTGGATGTGATAAAAGAAACATGGGAAAATAACCCCACTCAGAAACAATCTATAATGTCTTATATGTGTGTGCCCAAAAAAGAAGCTGGTAAAATATGTTGAAATTGCCCACAGTACTTGGGAAGAGGCCCAAAACCAGCAGAGGGTTTATTATGACCATGGGGTAAAAGAAAACGTTTTTAAGCAAGGTGAAAAAGGTTTCGCTACTGTTACCCACAACAGAAAATAAACTGTTAATGAAGTGGCAAGAGCCTTATAGAGTGCTCAGACATGTCCTGGTACTGTTAACTATGAGATTGAGACCCCCTGATCGGAAAAATCCTACTAAAATATACCATGCTAGCCTCCTCAACAAATGGGTTGAAAAAACACCAAAAACTATTTTGCTAGTTTTACCAGAAACTGATTAAGAAGATACTGATGTAGCTTATGAAAGACTAACTGCTGATGCTGTAAAGGTGAATGTTTCCTTAACCTCAGAACAAACTGCAGAAATTCATAATGTGCTAAAGACATTTAACAGTACTTTTACCACCGTACAGGGCCAAGCAAAAGGGGTCGAGCACGTAATATTCAGAAGGAATGCTCGCCCTACTAGGTAAAAGACATACAGGTTACCAGAGTGGTTAAGAGCTGACATGGTTAAGGAAATACAAATGTAACCCCCCCCCCCACAAATGGGGGGTTCCTGAAAAGTCTTCCTCGAGCTTGCCTAAATGCTCACTGCCAGGCTGGTATCCTGCGTTTAGCAGTTTAAATGCGATTGCCAGAGATTGCCTGTATAGCCTCTGTGTACTGTCTTTAGGATTTGCAGTGTCAGTGGCTCAGTAGGTAGCACACTCACCTCTGAGACCGGGAGATCAGAGGGCTATGGGTTCAGTTCCCACATCTGGCACTTAGGTTAATATCCCAGTACTGACACTGTAGTGCTGCATGAGAGGGGTGCTGCACTTCTGAGGTGCCATCTTTTGGATGAAATGTTAAACCAAGGTCCCATCTGCCTGGATTGGTGGTAGTTCAAATGGATGTCAAACATCTCATGGCACTTACCGAAAAGAGTAGGGGAACATACGAACATACGAAATTTGCCAGCAGATAAAGGCCTAGAGGTCTATCAAGTCTGCTCGAATGTGCAGCTAACACCCCTTATTCTGCAGCTGCCCCTTCCTTCCACCCTTCCCCTTCATTAACCCTCCCCCTTGTCCTGTCCCATCCTCGTTTGGAGCAGTCCACTGTTCTACTGCCTACCACTTCTGCAGGTACGACATTCCACCCAGCCACCACCCTCTCTGTAAAAAGTGTCTCTCATCTCCTCCTGAACCTTCCTCGCTCCAGTCTCATATCACTGGCCCTGGTGGCCCTCCCTCCCTACTTTGAACAGCCCTCTGTACCTGTCTTGTTTATTCCTTTCATGTATTTAAGGTTTCAATCATGTCCCCCTGTCTCTCCTCTCCTCCAGTGAGTACATGTTCAACTCCTTCAACCTCCTCTCATATGATAAGTCCCCAGACCCTTGATCATCTTTGTAAGCCCTGCTGCACTCCCTCAGTAACCAATGTCCCTCTTCAGATCTGGACGCCAGAACTGCCGCAGTACTCCAGGTGTGGTCTAACTAATGACCTATACAGTGGCAGAATCACCTCCTCCTCCTTGAGGATATACCCCTGCAATACAACCCAGCATTTTGTTGGCCTTTGCAGCTGCCTTCCCTACACTGTGCGAGTTGTTCATTGACCTGTGATGACACACACAGATCCTTCTCCTCCTCTGTCTGGGCTAGCTGCACTCCCCTAGCTGGTAAGTCCTCCTTGGGTTCTTCATCCCAAAATGCATCACCTTGCACTTTTGGCATTAAAGCCCAGTTGCCAGGTGTCTGACCAGGTTTCAAGCTTTGTTGATCATCCTGCAACCCCTGCCATCCCCTAGGTCATCCACCACCCGCCAACCTTGGTATCATCAGCAAACAGACTGATCTTGCTCTTGATGTCCCATGATATGTCTGCAATGAATATCCCAAACAACACTGGTCCCAACACTGAGCCCTGTGGGACACCGCTTCACTGCCCTTGGGTGTGAGCTCCCCACCCACCACCACCCTCTGTTGCCTTCCCTGCAGCCAGTTTCTACCCATCTCACAGCATTGCACCTGCCCCTGTGCCTACTAACTTCCTTCCCAGCTTTCCATGTGGCACTGGGTGAATGCCTTACTGAAGTCCAGATACAGGACATCCACTGCATGTCCCTGTCCAGTTGCCTAGTTACCAGTCATAGAACCCGACCAGGTTGGTTTGGCAGGATCGGCCATGTGTGAAGCCATGCTGTCTGCTGTCCTGTAGTCCTTTGGCCTCTAGAGGGCCACCAGCCTCTCCTTCAGGATAGTCTCCATTAGCTTACCCACGATGGATGTGAGGCTCACTGGTCTGTAGTTTCGGTTCATCCTTGGGGCCACTCTTGTGGAGGGGCACCACATGAACCATCCTCCAGTCCGAGGTACACACCGAATGTGGTGAGGCATTAAATAGGTCTGCCAAAGGTCCTGCAAGGACCTCTGCCAGCTCCTTCAGTACCCTGGGGTGGATGCCATCTGGGCCTGGTGCCTTGTCCACCCTCAGTGCCTTCAAACCCTCTCGAACTCTGCCCTCCATGATTTCCCCATCTGTCACCACTTCCCCCCCTGCGTCTGCCATTTCACCCATCTTGGGTGTCACCCCTTCTTCTCTTTAGTAAATACTGAGCAGAGTACTCATTTAGTGCTTCCATATCGTCACCCTGCTTCACCCAACCCCCTCCTTCCTAATCCTTACTATGTGGTCCTTACAGCTCCTTTTTCTCTGATGTGCTTAAAAGTCCTTCTCCCCCTTCTTAATGCCTTGTGCCAGCCTGAGTTCAGTAGATGCTTTGGCTCCCCTTACTGCCCTTGTCACCTCCTTGATTCTGTCAGTACTCCTCTCTGTCCTCCCTC
This sequence comes from Neoceratodus forsteri, assembly GCA_016271365.2. Lineage (NCBI taxonomy): Eukaryota > Metazoa > Chordata > Ceratodontiformes > Ceratodontidae > Neoceratodus > Neoceratodus forsteri. Next base: position 285,692,178 of record CM057459.1, read on the forward strand.
CCTGTTTTCTTGTATTTCCTAAAGGCAGCTCTTTTCTTCCTTACCTTTTCCATGACCTCCTTGCTCAACCAGCTCGGTTTCTTAGCCCTAGCCTTCTTGCTCTGGGCTTTGCAGCAGTTTTAGTTGCCCCACTATCCCCAACTTTATGAGCTCCCATCTCTGGTTAGTATCCATACTAGACTGAATTCTGTGCAGGTACCCTTTACCACTCCCCCATCCTCCCAAAGTCAGCCCTCCTGAAGTCCAGCACTCTTGTGCCAGATTCCCTCCTTCCTTGCCCATATCCAATGTGAGCCATACTGAGTGGTGGTCACTCCTGACAGCGGTTCCTCCACTGTAAGTTCTCTCACAAAGTCCCCATTTGCCAGCACAAGGTCAAGGGTATTCCCTAACCTGGTTGGTTCACTGACCATTGCAGCAGGAAGCTGTCCTGGAAGGCATCCAGCAGTACCTGCTCCCTTCTGTTCCTGGTTGTTGGGGTTGCTCCAGTCCACTCCTGGCATGTTGAAGTCCCCACAATCACCACACTACCCTTCTACTTGAGTCCTCCTGATCTGTCCCGCTAGTTCCTTCTAACTCCTCCATCTGAGATGGTGGCCTGTACCTCCTCCATTCTAAGACTCCTATTCTTGGAATCCTGGATTTGCACCAAAGTGACTCTGTACTACTCTCCTCCCTTCTTCCTTACACACTTCAGTCCTTCCTTCACATATGAGTACACCCCTTCCCAGTCACCTGTCCCTGAAAACCTGTACCCTGGTACAGACAGGTCCCAGTCATTATATTGGGTGGCCCATGTTTCCGTGATGGCTGCAATGTCCACCTCTCCCTCTGCCATGAGAACCTGCAACTCTGCAGTTTTCCTCCCAAGGCTCCTAGCATTAAGGGTAACCACCTTCCACCCTTTCCCCCTCCTCCCATCCTGCCCTCCTTTCCTAGCATCACAAACAAAAATACTTTTTTTTCCAAAATAAAAACAAATCACACAGTCATTATGATAGCCATATTATCTACGCAATTCCAGTAACATTTTTCCACAGCTCTCTTGCTTTCTCTTCTCCCCATAATTTACATTCATCTTGAAAAATTTTATCTACTTCATCTTGAAACTTTAAAAAAAAATCCTGTACAGTCAAATCCTTATTCTGCAAAAATTTTGAGCATCTGTTTTGCCATATAGACCATTTCAAAACTGCCAAAATAACACAGACTGTCTTTTTATTAACTTTTTCCCATTCTTTTGTTAACTGACCATAGATCAAAATCTCGTATGTCATATTTTTAAAAGCTTGCATCCCCCAATAACTGGCTACCATACCCCAAAAAGGTTTAATAAAATCACAATCAAAAAATAAATGCTGCATGCTTTCCTCTTTTGTCCCACAATCTCTTTCTCTACATATTCTTTCCTCCATTCTTTTATGTTTATGGTTACCTCTGACGTTTAACTTCCCATGACTACACATCCATACTACATCTTTCATTTTTCCCAGAATTCTTTTTTCTAATGTAACAGCTAAAATTTCCTGCTCTTTTATTCCTTTTTCTACCTTAAAAACTTGTTTTTCCCAGAAATTCCTCTCCATAATTTCTTTATACATCTGTTTTCTGTTACCCCTAATTAGAGCATCCACTGTTACTCCCCACTGGGTTAAATACTTCCTTTCAATTTCCATATATATTGGCCACACTTTACCTCCTACTATATTCCCTTTCTTCCCAATACATTTAATGAAAGGTACATTCCATTGCTGTTTAAACCAAGACCAAGCTTTGTTCTCACCTTTTACTAATGGTACAATATTTGAAAACAGAAAAATATTAATATAAAAAACAATTGGATTTATGATGTTTAAACCCCCATCTTTTATGGTTCTATACATTATCCCCCTTTTAATAAGATTTAACTTACTACCCCACAATAACTGAAAAAAAAGACTTTGAATTTTGGATTGCATTTGAAATGGTACTGGAAAAATAAATGCTAAAAATAAAAATATCAGGACAACAAACGTTTTTAATAAGTAAATTATCTTCTCTCATGTCATACTCCATTGTTTCCATTTATGTACTTTTATTTGGGCTATTTGATACTTTTCTTCTGAGTATTGTTGTATTGCATCATCCCCTCCAAATCTTATTCCCAGCACCTTAATGCTTCCTTCTGCTATCTCCAAATCTCCTCTTTTCTTTTTCTCCACTGCCCCATGGATAAATTCTACTTTTCCCTTTATTTATCTTAATCCCTGTATATTGGCTATACTTTTCTACTGACTCTATTAACTTATCCCCTGAACTCTGACCTTTTACTAAAACTAAGCAATCATCTGCATAAGCACTTGTTTTATTCAGTTCCCTATTTTGCCATACAATACTTTTAATCTCTTCCTTCACCTCTATTCTCCTCAGAAGTGGGTCTAGACAAAATACATATAGTAGGGGACTTAATGGGCACCCTTGCCGAACCCCATTCCTGATATACATTGAAGTCCCTAGATGCCCATTAACCATAGGTAAGGTTGTAAGAAAATCACGGCAAATAACGCCGTTTTTCATGGCATCTGCAGGGCAAAACATGCCAATTTTCACAGTAAAATTTAAGGCAGCATATGCATAGATTTATGTGTGTACTATCATCAGACCCCTATTAAATGAATCTTGTAAACTTTTAAACTCTTGGCACTGGAACAATGTATTCTAAAATGTAACAGCAGGAGCAGTACTGTATGTTGCAAGTGGATGGCAGACTTGGTTCCCTGTATGGTATTTGTACAAACCCTCCTGTGTTTCGATTCACTGTGTTGGCTTGCTACAAAACAGAGGTAAGTACCAGAGTCGCTGATCCACAGATCTGTGATGGTCAAAGTGCTGTAACTTTCGGCTTTTCTAAGAACAGAAGAAAATCGGTCACCGGCTAGATTAAAGTCATAGCGATCTCCATCAGTATATTTTCTGAAAAAAAAATGCTATCCTTGGCACTCTGTTTATACCAGTAGACATAGTAGCTAGTGAGCCTGGTGGAGGCGTTCACTTCAATGCAGCAGACTGTATCTCCTCTGCAGTTATGATAGAAACGTCTTCTTTACTTACACCTGTTGCCCAAAACCAGTATGAATAACAGGCAATCATTATTAATGCTGTAAGAAAATCACGGCAAAAACCTGGTGCATATCAACGAATTCACGGTAAAACAAATAAATTAGTCATTTTCACGGAACAGCTTGAAAATCGCGGAGATCATGAAATCTGTGTGTGCCATGATTTTCTTTCAGCCTTAGGACAAATTTGCACTTCCTTATACATTGTTTTTATTAAACTAATTAATTCTATTGGAATTTTAAACTTTTCTAAGGTATCCCATACATACTGATGCTTTACAACATCAAATGCTGTTTCTTGATCCAAGGCATACAAATACCCTTGCAAAGAATCCTCCTGTCCTTTATTTATGACTTCTCTAATATAAATTGCATTTTGTTGTATGCTCCGTCCAGGAATAGCACACGTTTGAGACTCCATTGTCAATTTCTCTGAAAAAGTCCTTAACCTATTATTTATTACCTTGGCTAAAAGTTTGTAATCTGAAGTCAATAAACTAATGAACCTCCAATTTTTAAGTTGTGTTTTTTCTCCTTTTTTATGCCAAAAAAAATCATTATTCCTTTTTTCATGCCTTCCGACAAATTGCCTCCATTCATTATACCATGTAGGCTCTTGTTAAAATGGGAACTATTTGTTTTCCCAAAATTTTATAGAACATATTCGGAATCCCATCCACCCTAGGTGCCATGTTATTTGACAAAGATTTTATTGCCTCTTCCACTTCTTCTTCTTTAATTTCCCCCTTTATCGTCTCTGCCTCATCTTCCTCCAACTCTGGCATCTCAATTGTCAGAAAAAAATCCTCACTTTTCCTACTTCTTTGTTGATGGTATTTCTCCTTCAAAAACTCTTGTACTGTACATTTAATATTTTCTATATCTTTATGTATCCTTCCTTTTCCATCCTGTAATTTGTACATAACTCGATTTTCTATTCTTTCTTTACTACTGTCATAAGGATTTGTATGATATTTTGTTCCCTGGGTACCACTTTTTTGTTCCATAATTAAAGACATGACCCTATTATATTGGTATTCTTTCATTTTAACTTTAATTTCTTCAATTTGTTTAGATTCATCCACCTTATCTTTAACCTGTCTTGTCATAAATTGATATAATCTAGCCCATAATTTTAAATACTTCCCATAATTTGTTGCCTCTACTTTCTGTCCTTCGATCATATATTGTTTGATTTCATTTTTAGTATCTTCCCACCATTCTGTTCCACTATCATATAATTCCATAACTGTTAACTTATCTTCCAGTATTATTTTAATCTTTTCTATACAAGTATCTTCTTGTAGCTTAGCTGTATTCATCCTCCAATAGCCTTTACCTATTCTCATCCTATTCCCCAAGTTAATTTCAACTTCTACTGCCATATGATCTGATGTATCAATCGGTATACTCCTAATATCACCTACCTCCACTTTTTTTTTGTACTATCCAGAAATCTATATGAGTAGAATGTGAACCCTTGAAATATGTGTGTTCTCCTTTCTTCCCTTTTAACTTATATCCATCCTCCATCCCAGCTTTATCTAACGTTCTTTTCAAGTGAGTCGTATCACAAAAAATTGTTGATGTTGCCCTTCCCCAATCTGCTCTAGATAATCCACAGTTAAAGTCTCCCCCCCCGGCACCACAAGTTTTGAAGTATGCGAATAAGCCTCTATTTGATTTATTAGCATATTCCTTTCTTTTTTCCTTTGTGGATTATAAATTACAATAATTCTCACAGAATTCTTTTTTAAGATAACATCAATAATCATAGCTCTTCCAGGTACCAAATCTATTACTTTTAAAATTCGAATATCATGAGAAGAGAAAGTTACCCCAACCCCTGTACACCTATCTATCCCAAAAGACCATACGGATGGTCCCCATGTCCAGTCTTTCTGAGTTTGTTGAATTTCATCTATAGTGTGTAACCTTGTGTCTTGGAATACATATGTCACTTTTCAAGTCATATAGTATTTTAAAAGTTACCAGCCTCTTCCTTCTATTTTTAATACTATTTGTATTATGAGTGAGGCATTTTAAACTTCCCATTTTGTTTTCCCCTCACTTTTACCCTGCCTCTGTAGTTTTCCTTTTCTTTGACACCTGCGTGTCTGTTGTATCTCCATCTTCCTCTCCTGCACCTTCAGAAAGATCCGTGTTGGACCGATCAGAGCCCTCCTCCATAGTGGACCATTCCTTGTCTTGTAATAAGGTGTATTTATTTATTAACTCTACACTTTCACGATCTTTTTCCAATGAAATTATCTGTTTTGCTGTACTCTTCTTTTTGTTTTGAGATCTTGTAACCATAGTAAATCCAGTTTCTTTTTCTGTCTTCCTTTCCATTTTAAAAGTCCCTGTTTTTTCTTTTGATTCTTTTTGCTCTGGTATTACCTATTACCAACCCTTTAGTCTGAGGTTGTACCTTTATTCCTTTTTCCATGTCCTCTCTGATAATGGCTTCCCTTATTACCTTATCTTGCTTCTCACTCTCTGCCACAGCCAGGTAGACATCTTGCTCTGCTCTTTCTCCAGTTTCTGGGCTGCTATGGGAAGCCCAGGGACATTTTGCAAAGGTGTGCCCTTCCTCTTCACACAAACTACATTTAACTTGGTTTGTGCATTCTGCCCCAAAATGCCCAACAACCCCACATAGGCCACACTTGACTTTACCACATGCATTACTTAAGTGACCTCACTCTCCACATTTGTAGCAGGCCCGCACTTGGCCTGCATAAAAAACAATGCCTCTATCTTGGCCTAGAAAAAAACAGTTTGGCAAATGTTGAATTTCCCCATCTACTTGTTTAAGTGTTAGTTTATATTTCCATCCACCTGTCCACAGATCATTTTCATCCAATATCTTTTCCGGCGGCCCATGCATTACACCCCTCTGCTTGATCCAGAAATTAATGTCAACCACATTGATGCCTTCATTTCCAACCTGCTTGTAATAAGGCTTCTGTTACCCATTAAGATGTGTCTGCAAAGTCTCTAAAAGTTCTCTCTTCGGAATCTGAAACCTCCTTTTTTTCTCCTTTACTGATTCCTAATGGGCCTTTTTTTTCTGTGACTTCCTCAATATCTTCAAAATCTGTGTTTTCTTTATTTGTTTCAGCTCTTTCTTTACTTTCTGTCTTGCTTTCTACAATCCTTTTCAGGCCAAGCCATTTCTGACTTACTTTCGCCTTTCCTTTCTGTGCTGACACTTTCACTTGTTTTTTCAGCAGGTGCAGCTTGCTTTGATACTGCCACATCATTGCTTCTCAATTTAGCCTGATAGGAGTCTAGCCTATTTTCTTTGCTTTCCACAATAGAAATATCTGGCTCTATAAGACCTCCTGTTTCTTTACTCTTTTGCTGATTATTTTCCAAAACATTTTTTTTTTTATTCACACTTGCAACATCTCCTCCCTCCATCTCCACGGAAGAAGTTCTCTCTCTTAATTCCTTCTTTTTCCTTTCCAGCTCCTCACTTCGATCTTCTTGATCCATGAAAGTGTCTGAACTCATTTTCAGGCCTCTAGTGGTATACAAGGCAGTGGAGGAGGCCCTCTCCCATGCCACATCAGCACTTCCTCCTCCTCTGCTGTCCGGCTCCAAACTGTGCTCCTCCACTCTGCTCTCAGGAACTCAAGCCCCCTGCTGGCAGAGCGAAAAGAGTAGGGGAATTTCTTCGGTGTCCTGGCCAAATTTCCCTCATTCACTAAAAATACCACTAACAGCTTAATCTGGTTCAAGTTCAGTTGGCATTCATCTGTATCCCCTCCCCCGGGTCGTGCCTGAAAATAGGCAGGATTTGTCTAGTGCACTTACCCAGTTAACAAAAACTAAATAAATAATAATAAAAAAAAAAGAGTTGCCTGGATTGCAGTCATAAGTAATCCAAAAGGGCGCTCTGTTGAAAGATGTAACTATTTGCTGAAAATTATTTAGAGTGATAATGATAATGTAGTTTTTGTCTAACCTGCTTTCTTTGCAGCAAGGACTGTTTTGTTACTCTCCATTATCTTGATCCTGGACTGTGAATTGGACCATTCAGTACTGGTGGGACCTAAAATGCAGCCGGACTACAGGAGCTGTCTGGAGTCAAAATCTGTAGGAATTGTAGTTTTGGGCTTTTTGCACCTGAAGGGGGAGACTTTGTTGTGACTGACAGGCAGATCAGCCAACTGAACCCTTTGGATCTTGGGGAATTTCCCAGGCTGCTGCAGCTAGTTTCAGTTTTGAGCTGAGAACTGAAGAAATAACAGCTGCAGTGATTTTTACCAGCAGTTCTGTGTAGTTTTGCATGGGAGAACTGTGAAAGGCTGAGTTTTGGCCTGCCTGTCTGCCTGCTGTCCCTGAGAGGGAATATAGAGAGTTTATTCGGACTGAATCCAAGTTGTGAGGACTATTTCAACCACTGGACTGTGACCAGGCTTTAACCTGAAGAAGACCAAAGATTTGCCGAATGCGATCGGCCTGTCAGAATTTCCAGCTGCTTTTGAGTTTAAACTTTACTGTTTGCTTTACTGTTATAGAAAAAAGGATAATGCACATGTCCTTAATTTCTGAAAGTTTGAAGACAAAGCTAGTAAAGAATTAATAGAAAGTTTTGGAAACTTGTTTGATAAGAACAGGTTCTCTCTTAAGGAGGGCGTGTATGATAGGGTTGAATAGGACCTTGTCCCAGTTGTTATGGAGAGTTTGGATGCAAGGATCTGTTCTGTTCTTTCCTTTTCTGTCTCTTGTCTGGTTGCGTAACTAAATTTTCTTGTGAGACTTAGGATTTGATCACACCGACAGTCTTGCAATTCTCTGCCTCTCACTGTCTCACAGTCTTCCCTTACTGTTTCTGTTTTATCCTCCCTTGCATGACTGCTGGTGTAGAAATGTATGCAGATCATTGTGTGAAAATATAGCTGATGTTGGGATCCCTTTGTTTGGAAGTTGTATAGTGTTACTGTTAAATGTATATAATTATAGTTTGAGATTATTGCAAAAAGCTATTGGGAACTCAAGGGGTTAACCTGAGAGCAGTTTTTAAGCTTTATTCAGAAGCTGTGGAGAAGGGGCATCAGTTCTGGGACATTGTGTTCTTGCTACACCTGCATGAAATTGACAAGAACATTTTAGAAAAAAAACAGGATTTTTGTTAAGGAGTATGGTTTGCAAAGACTTATGAAAACAGAGCTGCAATTTCTTGCAAGAAAAGACACACAGAGAGTGAAGGAAAACTCAAATGGATCTTCTCTGTTTATTCTGCATTTGTAAATCGTTATACTGAACATTTTTTTATGTTATTGCTAGTACTAATAAACACTTTTTGTGAATTTTACAGCTACTCCTGTTTTTTCCTATGCTTCCTGACCTGTGCCACAATGACAAAAGGGTCACGCTATGAAGCTGGGGGAGCTCAGAAGGGATGTGAAGATATATTTCCTCACAGAGAGGGTGGTGAACACCTGGAACAGCCTCTCAGTGGAAGTGGTAGGTGCCAAAACAGTTGCTGGATTCAAGCATGCATGGGACAGATATAAGGGGACCTTGGAAGGAACACAAGAGTTGGGGATGACCGAAGTTTGTAAAAGGGCTGCGGTAGCACAGTAATCAGGGAAAATGGGCAAACTGGATGGACCAAAGGGGTCTTTATCTTCAGACAACTTTCTATGCTTCTATGTAATACTAAATAGTCAATTTTTAAATGCAACCGGCAATTCCCTAAAAAATTTTTTTTATAAACGAATGTTTAGTGACAACTTAGTTTATACTGCATTATATTTTCAAGGTTTCCTGTCCCCCACTCTTTCTTTGAATATCTGCATGGAAACAAAAATGTCATCCTTAGATTTCATCTGCTGTTGCATCTCATTACCAGGGCCCTGTGTACAATGCTATTCACTGCTGCAAAGTGGATCAATATTCCACGTCAAGACCTCATGCTTACTGTGGCCAGACTATTAGCAATTCTGCAGTAATTCTGTGATGAACGTTACATTCTAAGGAAATTCAGATGAGCCTCAAAATAGAATCTAGCTGCCATGAAAGAATACCCAGATAAATGCAGCCTGAGGCAGTTCAGCAGATGTCCAGGCAAGGTAGTACAAAGCAATTCTGGCACCACAATTTAGAATGGAGGTTGGACATGGTGGAATTCAAAGGTTATCTGTTTTGTTTCTGTTTACTGCAAGCTGTTATATCCTCTTAAAACTCCTTCCCACTGGCCCCGTGTTAATTTACCTCAACAGTGCTCCTGTGGATTTTTTTTCCCCCGCCTAACCACACGCTTGAAGACCATTTCTGTGAGGTTGCAAAACAATACTGCTCTGGTTTGTGCTGAAATGCCGCTCAAGATGCTTCCTCCTTTTTATCCACTTCTTTACTAGTGATGCCACTTGTATCAGTACTGCTTGACTTTCACATCTCCTTCTCTATCTCCTACCTTGTAAAGATCTGCTGTAAGGCTAGAGAGTTGATGAACCATTTTACATTAAACATTGATCCACAAAGCCTCCTGTTTTGTGTTTTTGCAATAATGACATACTTTTTCATTCCACAGTTCTGCAATCGGCGAACAGAACCACCATTTTTTCCATGAAATGGACTGAATTTCCTCCATCTCTGTAGCTTGAGTGCCAGTGAATTGGAAAGGGGTTGCTCAACTAACCACTGCAACCCGGTGGGGGGGGGTTATAATGGAGGAGCAGCATCAGAAGGAGCTGCTGCAGCATGGGATTTTAGGCCCGCCCACCCAGTTCCCTTCTCCCATTAAATGCCCGGTAGCCATGCTCCTGAATAGACCAGCTCCAATCGGCGCTGGCCACAGGCTGGATCTTGGGCACCATAAAGTCTCTAACTCTAACTTAACCTAAAATTGATATACTAACCAGCGCTGCAATTATAGCAAACACTAAGTAATCTGATTAGACAAACAATATCAGCATAATTTGTTCCATCAGTTCCTACAGTACCCTGTGTTACAACCATTAACTAGTAGCAGAGAATACACAATATTTAAAGCAATTTGTTTGGTGTAAGATATATCTTTGTTTTAAGAGGGCTGTACAGTTTGCTGAGGGGCTGGCATACGTTCACCTATATCTAGTGGGGCATCGAGGGTCCACTGGCTTATATTTTTGACTACTCTAACAGCATTAGTATCCCTGTGAACTGAACTGCACTGGTTTATATTTTTGACTACTCTAACAGCATTAGTATCCCTGTGAACTGAACTACACTGGTTTATATTTTTGACTACTCTAACAGCATTAGTATCCCTGTGAACTGTACTGTTTTATAAGCCCCAATCTGTTATAAGTGACCTGCCTACCAACATAGCATGGGTGCTAACCAACTTAAGGGCTTGGTTTGGTACTCTTGGAGCTATGAGCTCTGAACTGTTGTGGTGAGAATAGATAGGTGGTAATAATAGGTAGGCACTGCCGAAAAACAGGGTGGTATCAGGTGTCTGGTAGTGGTGTGGGAATCACCACTGGCCATGGAGTTGGGGCCAGTGACCAGCACTGATTTCTGGACCATTCCCCTCGGTCAGTCTATCACTGGTATGAACATGAGGAACCCTCAGTACCTATTTAAGCGAATACCGCTGCACCCACTCACGTGCACACTAGCCTGTGGTATCCTCACTGTCCTTGGCATCCACTGGTATATTGGTGCAGATGTCCCTAGAGTGGGTGAACCATGGGGCACTTGCTCCCTGCTCGAGGAAACACATTTCACATTCCCCAACCTATTAGCCAAAGGCAGACCCCCTTCCTGGGTTCTCTGCAGTCTTGACCTGAGGTGCTGTCAGTGCCATGCACGTCTGGTCAGGAGATATGGCCGCAGGGTGCCCGCCAGGGATTGCTCCCCTACCCTAAAACATCTCCTATGGCTACTCCTGGTGACCCTAGCACTATCAGGTGACATCAAGCTAAACCCTGGCCCACCTTGCCAAACGGCCCCTGCTGCTCTGGGCGGGATGGCGGTCAAAGGGCTGAAAATAGCCCATCTCAATATTCATAGCATCCTGCCCAACCTGGTGGAACTACTGGCTTGGATCACCCACCACACCCCTGACATCCTGGGAATAACAGAAACCTGGCTTAAACCCACCATACCAAACTCCACATGTGCCCTCCCGGGCTATGACCTCCTCAGGCTTGATCGCCCAGGAAAAAAGAGGGGGGGTGGCATCTTGGTCTATTATAAAAGCCATCTTAACTTGTCGGTGCTACCCTGTTCACAACCTGTGCAGTCCCCTTGTGAGTTCCTGTACACGGTGCTGTTCCTCAGGATGGCCAAAAAGATACATGTTGTATTCACCTACAGTCCCCAAGGGGCAGCCTGGAGGGGCTGTCCATTCTCCTGGATACTGTAGGTGCTGTGACCCGACATAATGAACTTATTATTCTAGGTGATCTCAACCTAAACTGGCTTGGTTGCAACTCCAAAGCATATGAACCACTCCTTGCTGGTCTCTCCCTGTCGCAACTGATTAAGGAGCCTACTAGATGCCCACCCAATGGTGAAGGGAGCTCTCTCCTGGACTGGGTCATGACAAATCGACCAGAGAGGATCAGCTCATCGGTCATCCTCTCTGACTCCATCTCGGACCACTCCCCCATGTACAGGGTGTGGAAGATTCCTTCTCTGAAAATCCCACATAAAATTATCCAGGTCCGAGACTACTCAAGGTTTGATCTTGGCTCCTACCATGCTGATCTCCAGCATGCTGACTGGTCAGCAGTATGGAACGCACAGGACTCCTCATCAGCAGCCAGTCACTTCCTCACTGCATTCAGGGTGCTGCAGGATAAACATACCCCCATCATCAGATAGAGGGTCAGGGGCTCGGTGACAAAGTGGCTGCAGGGCAGTCTGCTAACCCTTATGAAGTACAGAGATAAATGCTGGGCAAAATTCAAGGCCATGGCGGAACAGGTCGTATTTCTGCAGTACAGGGTGCTCAGAAATCAGTGTAAGAAGGCTATTAGGGCAGCCAAAGGGGAATTTTGCAAATCTGTGCTGCTGCGTACAGCTAGGGACCCCAGGAGGTTCTGGAGAAACATTAAGAATATAGTCAGTGGGACCCCGAGCGGTGAGACCTCTGATATGATCATCGATGGTGCCAGTTGTAACAACACCCTGACCATCGCAAATGCATTCAACCAATACTTCTCAGACCTATCTACCTTTACCTCGTCACTCCCCCATGGGGGAGAGGAGAAGGGTGAAAAATGGGCTGCACCATCCACATCTTACCCGCCCCTTCTTTTTAAGGTGGTGGTGGTGCAAGAGGTGCAGAGACTGCTGTCGGGTCTCTCCCACTTCTCGAGTGCTGGACATGATGGATTGGAGCTGAAACTTCTGAGTCTTGGTGCCAGTGAGATTGCCCCCATGGTAACCGATATCTTCAATCTGTCCCTGTCATCAGGTGTCATTCCGGATGTATGGAAAGTGGTCCCAATACTTAAACAAGGAAACCCAAACTCATAGAAAACTACCGTCCAATATCCATACTGTCAGCCGTCAGCAAACTTCTCGAGAAGGTCATGGCAAGGCAACTCTCAGAGTACTTGCAGTCTCATGACCTGTTGTCCCCTGAGCAGCATGGCTTTAGAAAAGGGCACAGCACAACTTCTGCCCTTGTCACGGTCTCATCTTGGATCAGAGCGGCTATGGACCAAGGCAAACTCTCTGGAGCCCTCTTTATAGATCTAAGGCCTTTGATCTTGTTGATCACACCATGTTCTCCACCCAGCTCAGCTCCTATGGTCTATCACCTGAGGTGCTCAACTGGTTCTCCAACTATCAAAGCGGCAGACAGCAACTTAAGTATGGGAAGGAGTTCTCGGACACTATCCCTGTTACCATGGGTGTCCCACAAGGCTCCGTCTTGGGGCCCCTGCTATTCTCCATATTCATGAACAAACTCCCGGCTGCTGCTATCCACTGCAAGCCTATCCTTTATGCAGATGACCTGGTGATCCTGACTCACTCCCCTGAGATGTGGTCATAAATCACCACCTGAGCGAGGACTTGAGGAACATCCAATCCTGGATATTGTCACATAAGTTGGTTCTAAATCTCAGGAAAACCAAGGCCATGCTCTTTGGGTCTCAGGCCAAGATTAAGGCCGCCCCTACTCCACTATGTGTTTCTGGTGTCGACGGGGTCAATATCCCAGTTACTGACAACTTTAAATACCTTGGGGTGACACTGGACCCGCAGCTTGACGTGGCCGCCACATTCAGAATACTTGCAAGACTGTAAACTGCAAACTGGGTCTGGCATACAGAGCAAAAAGTATCTTACTCCAGCAGCTCGGATTGCACTTGCCAGAGGGGTGCTCCTACCCTTGCTCTGCTATGGGCTCCTCTTGTTTGCCCGCTCATCCAAAGTCCACCTCACTAGGTGGTCCACTGCCTACAATAATGTCTGCCGCTTCACGCTGGCTACCCCCCGTCTCACTCACCATTGAGACCTCTATAGCAGGCTAAATTGGCTCTCACCCGCTAACCACAAAGACTTCGTCTTAGGGTGCTTCAGCGGAAAGGTCCATGGCACTGGCACCCCTCCAGGGCTTGCAAAATTTCTTGTCCTGTCCGTCTCCTCCTCCTCCTCCTACTCCCTCAGGTCCCAGGGAAAGGCCCTCCTCCAGACACCGGCTACATTGACTCAAATGGGTGGGCGGGCCTTTGCTGCATTCGCTCTCAGACTGTGGAACTCCTTCCCTGCCCAGGTCCGTGCCGTGCACTCACAGATGTGTCTCCGTTCCTCCCTATGGAACCATCTCAAACTTGCCTCAGCCTGTGGCTGCCCCAAACGCCCGTGAATTGATCCATCACAGCACTCCTCTGCTCTGGAGCTACTCCTGGACAAAAGACCAGACTCCCAAGAGGTTGCTAAGATGTATATAGTGTCACATCTGAAGGATTTCGATACTGTGCCACTGGAACTGCTCTTGGCTTCCATAAGGTGTTTATGTTATGTTAATACTGTATAATCTATGCCTTAACATGCTTGTAACGTTGTGTTGAATCTGTAACATTACTGCTCTTATCTCCCACAAGGTGTTTATTTTTGTTATGTTAATACTGTATAATCTATGCCTTACCATGATTCGTATGCTGTGTTGAATCTGTATCCTCACATGGACTGCAACATGTATAATTTGTACAATGTTGTTGTATGTACCTAAATCTATTATTCCTGTACTCTCACAGGTCGTACCTGAAAATAGTCAATTGTCTTGTCTAGTGTACCTACCTGGTTAACAAAAGCTAAATAAATAAATAAATTTTAGGCTTGCTCATGATCATTTTAGCAGTTTATTTGAGGGTTTTAGTGGAAGCAGTCATCTTTACTGCACCACAAATGCAGTTTCTGTGGCAGGACCACATTTCTACCAGAGGTCCTGCTCATTCCCAATCAGAAGTCACAGTTCTTTGCTTGTGACATCACAACCATTGTCTTGGCAGCAGACTGTGATGTCACAATCACATAGAGAAGTAGGACTTCAAGTGGAAAATCGGCAACAGCAGTGAATGAACACTGAGGCTGAAAGACCCAGTTTTCATGTAAATGTACTTAATACAGCAATACTAAGCTCTAATTTAATCTAAATATGTTTTCCAAAGTTTTTCTAGAGGCATCAGTTGTTCTTTAAGACTCTATCCCAGACATAATTTGCAGTTGGAATTCAGAGACCCACAGAGCAAACCAGTCCTTTAACACTAATGTTCATTATTAGCATATCTTATCAGATACTTTTAAACTTTTTTTAAAGAAAAATAGTTAATGAATACAGAACTCAGCTGCGTTGATTCTTACCATGCATACCTGGCTTTAACAGAAAAGAGCTCATAACATCAGTTTCTTCTAGCAGCACCATGGCATGCAAATATTCTGCAAAAAAGGTTAAAATAAGTTTTAAGTACATGAATGCTCATAACTGTAAATGCCAGACAGTTTTTTATTATTTTTATCCAAGTTTCTCTTGTCCAGTGCTCCAGCTGAAGCCAGCAACTCCGCAGTCCCACCCGACTAACCCACATTTTAAGACCTCAGGGGCTTTTCCCCCATGGCATGGTCCTCTGGTTGGGGCACCGCACTATGTGAAAATGTTCCCAGAAAAGTCCTCTAAAGGAAACATAAGAAAATTGATTCACATTTGCACTTAACTCCCTTTCATGTATATTTACTATTGTAACACCACACCACCATGGATCACCATTCTGGTAAAAATCAACTTAAAAGTAGGCCTGTTGGAACAATGGTAGTGCTATCACTTGCAATGCTGGCAACCCAAGTTGGGGAATGTGCCTTGGTCATTGAGGGCTGGTCAGGGGGAGAAACACTGAGCGTCTCGATGGGTGCTCTCCTACCCCAGGGAGGGGTGGAGGGACCCTCCTCACTGATATACTACCATACCACCATCTGGGTGGCCACAGGTGGCAGTGTAGATGAGGGCACCGGGGAGGGAGAAACACGGGCTGGGAGTTGGAGGGACGTTCACGCACAACATGCACATGTACCTAGCCTCTACTAGCCTGCATGCATCTCTGGGAGAAAACCAAGATAATGACCCCAGCCAAGTAGGATGATTCTGCCACTCTGCCCACAGGCCCTGCACTGATGAATGAGGCACTGCTCCAGAGAAGCACTGGGTTGAGTTGTCTCAAGGGATCTGAAGCCTCCTAGATCATGATGAAAAGCCCCACTGTAAGGGGTAAGGCACAGGTGTGTAAGAAAACGGACAGGGTAAGTCCCTGAGAAGGTGGGTTTCACGTCTGGGGTTGGAGACAGGGATGAAGACAGAAGATTGGAAGTAGGTGTCCTATAAAGTAAAAAAGAAAATCAGCTTTAAAAAATGTTCTTAAAGGATACCTAACAACATTTTGACAACAAACTATTCAAAAATTTGTCCTCAAACAGGACTAAAGGAAAGGCTGCTGAATTCGTTAATGCTAAAACTACATTTATGTAAGTTACCTAATTGTGGTTCCAAAGTATTTGAAAAATGTAAAATCAGCCTTCCAATTTAAAAAAAACTGCCTGACCTGCTTGTTAAAATGGCCACCAAATGTGTTGAGTGATGACATCATCGGAGCCAAAGTCAGAGAGCTATATGGCTCTGTATTGTGCTAGCTAGTTCTTTTTTCTCTTTGTATAGAATTGTTTCACCAAGATGGTTAAAACCATGTACATTATTTAGATCAATACGCATGTTAGGATATGGTTTTGTTCATTTTGTTTACTTTAACATGCTGAAAATGTGTTTTAATCCAACTGGCTTTCTCTTTGGCAAACCACAGTGCAGTACAAATCTTCAATATCCTGGTGGTCTAGTGGTTATGGCAGATCCAGGATGGTACAATGGGAGGGTTGCTGGGAGTGTGTGTGTGTGTAACCCCTAGGTGGAGCTATCCGAAGGGATACTACCCCTGCCTGCTTGGCTAGTAGCAGGTTAAGGGTCCTGGGTAATAAAACAAGTGCCTCCACCCAGAGGTCAGGGTTGTTAGTGGTCAAGCTAACCTGGTCACAGCCCTCCGGGACACTGTAACCCTCCTCTTTCCCTTCTAGTGGCCTAAACAATATACAATAATTACTTTCACAATGACCTTTATTCACCAGGCAATTACCCACACTGTTTGCACTTACCACCAGGGCTGGTTCCTCTAGCTTGACCCCGTGGACTCCCTGTAAAACAAGGTTAATCAAAGCAAATGGCAGCAGTACAATACTTGTGGTTAAATGCAAAGAAAGTTAAATCTGATTTATTCAGGGAACTTGAACAAGGGAGGGGCGTAATCAGGTTGATTTGCTTAAAAGCTATATTAATCAGACAGTTATGCATGCAGTTCAGAGTCCCTACATGGTCACACACTCTGGGTACCCAGGTAGGAAAACGGTGGGCTAGCCAGGAATGTTGCAGCTGGTTGGGGCCCTGTGATGGAAAAAAAGCAACATGCAGGCAGGCATGGAGGCAGTATAGTGCAGTGGTTTAAGGCTCTGAGCTGCAAATCTGGAGACCTGGGTTTGAATCCCACAGCCCCCCACTTGCATATACTGTGTGACCCTGAGCAAGTCACTTAACTTCCCTGTGCTCCCAGGTTGCACCTGTAAAAAAGCTTTCAGCTTAGTGTCTCACACCTGGTTAAACAATTGGGAAAAAAAAAAAAATGCACAACACACAGTATTTGTAATCCGGAGCCAGAGAGCTCAATTCATGAAAGAAAAGGCAACAAAACAATTAGATGACAACACTTTCAGATTTAGCAGTTGTTGCAGGGAGCTAGCCTGATGTTTAATCACGATACCCCAATACTGGACACAGGCAGGATGAAATCAAGACTGCAGGCTGTTGCGCTGGAGTGCCCAGAGAAGCAGTGCCCAGGCAAATGGAAATGGATACGGATTCAGTCCGTGGAGCTGGATACAGCCTCCAGCAAGCAAAACACAGTTCAGACACACAGAGGGGAAACAAATCACAACCCACTATAAGCTCACAGCATATTCACATTTAAGGAAATTTTGCTGTACCAGGCAAATGGCTCTCCAGTCGTCTCTGCACAATCCGGGAGTTCAGAGGTAGCTGGAAGTCCTGACAGGCCTATCGCATTCAGCAAATCTTCGGTCTTCTTCAGGTTAAAGCCTGGTCACAATTCAGTGGCTTAATTCGCTCTCCAAATTCAGATTCAGTCAAAAAAAAAAAAAAGCACAAGTTCCCTCTCATGAACATCAGGCAGGCATGCAGGCTAAACTCAGACCTTTCCACAGTTCTCCCACGTGAATCCACTATGGATTGCTGCTTGAACTATCTCGAGCTATTACTACTTCACTTCCCAACTCGGATCTAACAAACTGCAAGCAGTGTGGGACTTTCCCCAAGATTCAAAAGGTTTGGTTGGATGATCTGTCTGTCAGTCACAACAAGGGTTCCCCCTCCAGATTATTTGAGGCGCAAAAGGCCCCAAACTACAATTTCTACAAGTTTTGGCCCCACCAAGCCCCTATAGGCAGGCTCTATTTTAGAGTCTCAAATGTACTGATTGGCCCATTCTGCAGTTCAGGACCAAGAAGATGGAAACAAACATCTGCCGTCTATGAGTGTTTAGAAGTTCTGATCTTTGGCCCGATTTTATGTTATTTTACGTTATTTAATGTTGCCGTCTGAATTACAGTACCACCCGCTATATAATCGCTAGCAGTCGTTTAATATTGCAACTATTTATGTTTTGTTATTTAAAGTCGGTGATGCGTTGGAGAGACTGACCTGGTCGTAGGTGGTTTGTTTGGGTGCTGTGCTGGGTGTCGGTCTGCTTGGACGTTTTTTGGAGAGGTTGGTGGTTTGTAGCCTGGAGGCTTGGTGACGGCTCTTCCTTCTGCTGGGCACACACAGAGCACGTTTCGAGAACTGCAGAGAACGCTCGTTCCGAACTCAGCAAGGTGAACTGCAGTTTCTGTTCGGGGACAAAATCTTCGCCAGACCGGGGGAAAGGCTGTCGGCTCTCGTGTGTGTGGGGCTATTCGACAAGGAAGTGGATGGTAGAAGAACGGCAGTGAAGATTGAGGGATAGCTGTCCACATAACCTGGAGGTTTGGCTCCCTGGTCCAGACGGGGGGCTGGTTTTTCCTGCCTCCGGAGGGTGGTGGGGCTTGCTTTGCTCCCTGGGTGAGGCAGTGGCGCTATCGGAGGGTGGTTCTGCCTGCCTCATCATAGCGAGGGTCGGGTGAGCTGGAGCCTGTGGTTAGTATTTGTGGAGGTGGAGGAGTTGTTGGTGCTATCTGTTATATGCTCGTCTGCTGTTTTCAGGATCTCGGCTACTGGGAATTTTGGAGACTGTGGTAGAACTTAGAGCGGTGTGGAGTTGGATTTGGTGAAGTATTCCTGAATCATTTCTTGCTGTAACTGTTGTGTTTTAATTACTAGGAGACTATGGGAGACCAACATGAAATTTAACTATAACTGAGTTCATTTTGAAATATCAGTCTCGTGAGAGGCGTCTGATTAATGTTGAGCCATACAGTGTGGTGAGAGCACAGAAGTGTGACTATACAACAAAAGACTTTGAACTCTGTTTTTGAGTTAAATGAGGGTACTGATGGATGAGTTTTAAAGTAAAGGGTCATTTTTTGTGGTTTTAGGTGGTATGCTCCTCTCCCCGCAGTGGTGAGAGTACTGTGGGTGGGGTAGAAATATAATATGTTTTGATAATTTGACAGCACTAGAATTGATTAAGAGATTTTGTATTATATTATGATTATTTAGTATTTTATTTTTAGTTTTATTTGGAATTTTGTTTTATATAAGTTTATTTAAATTTGTTTTATATAAGTTGAGTAGTGTTGATTATTAATTGTGGTGTGAACTATGTGCTGGAATGATAATAAGACGGTCGGGTATTATTCCCCCTCTACGCTCAGGGACCTCCGTCCTTTCTCCTGTCCCCTTTTGTCACTGGAAGTCTACAGAAAATGTAGGACTTTGGGGATTGTGAGAGGGAGATGGAGGGTTGGTGCTGGGCTTGGGGGGGGAATGGAAAGGAGTGGGCGGATTGGGATAGTGGGGTCAAGGAGATGCCCTGGGGCAAAATGGGCACAGGAGAGGGGTCCTCCCTGTCTTGTGCCCATACCCAAGGGTTCTGATTTGGATCAGCGGGTAGGGCGGTCATTATCGGAGGTTTGTCCTACTCGGGCGGTGTTATGCAATGCCAAGTCTATTAAAAACAAGACGGCTGTTATAGCCGATCTTGTCGGGTCTTCTGACCTGGCGTGCATCACCGAGACTTGGCTGGATGAAAACGCTGGGCCAGTTTTAGCTGCAGCAATTCCAGCTGGGTACTCGGTGATACACCGCCTGAGGAAGGATCAGGGGCAGGGGTGTTGCCATGTTTTAAGTCAGAACTGGGTCTGGTGGAGGTACCAGCGGAGTCACCAGATCCTTTGAGTGTATTGGCTGAGGGTGTGGGGTGCAGGATACTTTGTATACCGCCCACCAGGTGGCGAGAATGTCTTCCTGCAGGAAGTTGCAGACTTCATTGTCGGAACGCTGGGGTCCCCAGATGGTTGGTTCTGGGGATTTCAATGCTGGGTCGACGATGAACTCTCTCGATTTGGTCAAGACTTCCTCCAGTTGATGATATCACTGGGCTTCACACAGGTGGTTCCCTCCTCGACTCATGTTGGTGGACACTCATTGGACCTGGTGTTCCTCCTGGGGATGGGGATATCCGACTTGGTGGTGGAACCGGTCAGATGGTCTGACCATCACTCCATTAGGTTCAGGTTTGAGGCCACCCTGTTAGGTCTGCCCTATGGAGATGGTCGATACCGCCTTTGAGGTGTATCCCCAGATGACCTGATGGCAGTGTTGGACCTATCAAGCCTACCGATAGATTGCTTAGATCCAGGTGACCTGGTACATGCTTATAATGAGGCAGTAACAGGGGCCCTGGATTCTATTGCACCAGTTCGTGTTCGTCCTCTTACTCCTACTCCCAGGTCTCCTGGTTTGATGAGACCATGAGGGAGTTGAGAGGTTGGACGGAAGCTGAGAGGCGGGCATGGCGTCCGGTCTTGATGATGACAGGCTTAGTTTGATGGACCATTATTTGGCCTATCAATCCGCAATCTCTCGTAAGAAGGCAGAGTTCCTGTCCAGAGAGATAGCGGCTGCACAGAATAGACCAGCTCAGCTCTTTCGGACTGTGGACAGACTGTGCAATCCAGTCTGTCTTCAGCCCAGAAGAGCTTTATCTCAAGAATGGTGTGAGGAGCTTGCTCTCTTCTTTGCAGATAAGGTTGTCAAAATCAGATCGGACATTCGCTCTTCCCTCCCCAATGGGAGCGACGGTGGTCGGCAGGAGATGTCGAACACCCAGTTTAGATGGTCTGACTTCAGCCTTCCCACAATCGATGATGTTGTGATGATCATTCGAGCACTGTGACCGACTTGCTGTGATTTGGACCCTGGCCCTACACGCCTTTTAGTGGGTTGTGTGGATAAGATCGGCCTAGTCCTAGCTTTGATCGTCTGGAAGTCTTTGGAGATGGGGATTTTTCCAGATCCCCTTAAAGAGGCTATAGTTAAGCCTCTATTAAAGAAATCCTCCTTAGATCCAGATTGCCTAGCAAATTACAGGCCAGTCTCTAACTTACCCTTTGTGGGTAAAGTTATTGAGAAAGTGGTCGCAGTGCAGTTGGAGGATCATCTGACCAACAACAATATCTACGATTCTCTCCAGTCTGGATTTAGGAAAAGGCATAGTACCGAGACAGCGCTCGTACGGGTACTAAATGACCTCCTAATAGTGAGAGATCGTAGGACCCGATCCATCTTGGTACTACTTGATCTCTCTGCAGCGTTTGACACCGTTGACCATGGTGTGCTGTTGGAGCGCTCATGGTCAGTCTGTGGACTGTCTGGTACGGTCCTCAGATGGTTTCAATCTTACCTCGAGTAGGACTCAGAGAGTGGTGCCAAATTTCTTCCTCAGCATCATTCTCCCTACCCTCTGAGTACCTGAGGTTCTATTTTAGCACCTATATGTTGTTTTCGGTGTATATGCTACCGTTAGAGGCGATTATTAGACGATACGGTTTGGGTTTCTACTGCCACGAGATGATACCCAGCTGTATATGTGTCTTTTGTGCCCGCCAGGGCGCTGCCTTGTCGGGTATTTAATAACTGCCTTGAAGAAATCCAAGACTGGATGAATGGAGTTGGCTGAGGTTAAACCCGGAGAAAACTGCGGTGTTGGTCGTGGAAAAAGGTCGCTGTGAGGCGGGTCTGCCGGAGGGATCACCCTCAGGCTTATGGCTTGGAGGTGTTCAACTGATGACCTCAGATCAGGTGCGGAATCTTGGCGTAATATTTGACGACCGTCTGACACTTACATCTCAGGTGTCAGCGGTCGTCAAAACTTCCTTTTTTCATCTGAGGAATATTGCCAGGGTGAAGCACCTGGTTCCTCCAGAGGACCTTCCAACATTGATCCACGCCTTCGTTACCTCCCGTCTTGACTATTGTAATTCCTTATACCTAGGGCTATCAGGGGTTGAACTTTGCCGTCTGCAGCTAGTGCAGAATGCGGCAGCCAGGCTGTTGACTGGATCTTCTAGATCCAGCCATATAATGCCTGTGCTTCGCGGACTGCACTGGCTGCCAGTGTTTTGGCGAATCACCTTCAAGGTCGGTTTACTGACCTATAAAGCCCTACATGATCTGGGACCTACCTACCTGAAAGAGCTCCTTAGCTCCTACAATCCCTCCCGTTCCCTCCGATCCACTGATGAGGGATTGCTAGAGATTTCCAGGGTTCGTTTGAAAACATCCGGTGTTAGATCGTTTAGTTTTATGGCACCTACCCTGTGGAATTCTCTACCTCGTCAGGTGCGAGATTGCCCAACCGTCCTTAGTTTTAAGGGAGCTTTGAAAACCCACCTTTTTAGTATAGCTTTTAAGGACTTATATTAGTTTTTAACTTTATTGTATTTATTGTTTTGTGAATTTGTACAGGCGCTTTGATTTTAAGAAAAGCACCTTTTAAAAATAAAATAAAGAAAGATGAACTGTCCATGCTGTAAAGAAGGCAGGTTAGAACAAGCTGCAATATTATTACTACTCTAACAAATGATCAGCAAACAAGTACATCTTCTAACAGAGCTCCCTCTCAGATTAATTATGACTGCAATCCAGGTAGCTCTTGAAGAGACCGTACACAGAGGCTATACAGGCACTCTCTGGCAATACATTTAAACTGCTAAAACACAGAACACCAGCCTGGCAGTGAGCATTTAGGCAAGCTCAAGGAAGACTTTTCAGGAACCCCCATTTGTAGGGGAGTTACACCCTTCCCTGCCTGGAGAAAACTTGGCATCCATGTCAAGTCTGTACCATCATGCATCAGTTAACATAAACTTATTACTTTACTATACATATTCACTACACTTCATGGTACTATATCCATAAGGATAATACTTATGCATGTTTCATACAAGTAATACTGATTCCACTATGATTAACCTACTTGTGACATCACAATACTGATTCATGTTATAACTTCCTGTACATAAAACAATGTAGGACGGTGCCCTTCCCTATCAGCTAACTTGGGGCTGGATGGGGCAGGGGCACCATACTGAGAAGGAAGAACAATCAACCTGGAATTGGCCATTAAGCTCAGTTTGGGTAGTGAGATCTGTGAAATATTAACACCTTTGTGAACCACATTGAGAGGCAAATCCTCTGGCCTCCCAGGAGAATCATAACTGAAGTGCAATACTGGCTTGACAGCTCGGCCAGTCTTTCTAGGGAGAACAGCCACAGTCTCTGTACTTTCAGCACTAACTTTAGAGCTTTCGTCATTCGTGAGGGGTGCCTCTGCATGGATGGGAATGTCCAAACTGGGAGTATTGTCAGCTCCTTGCTCTGTATGCTCTGTTTCCACAACACGTGGCTCATTTAGAGAAGGTTCTGGCACAATTAGGCTTTGTGGCACTCAAGGGGCTGACAGCACTCTCATATTGTTGTTCAAGTTCTGGTGTGTCACCAGGGAGACTCGGACTATCAGCCCCTTCTTCGGGCAATCCACACAGTTCCACAAAACACAGAGTCTCCACAACATCAGATGTGATGCTTTGCACCTCACTTTCAGGGAGCATTGGCTCCAAGGACAAAGCTGGGGGGTTAGGCAGTCCAGAAGGCCCAGCTTCATCCCCACAATTAGTCATAGGGTTACCTTGAAACAGCTGACTCAATTCATAGGAGGGGTAATAGGCATTATCACACTCACTATCATCAGAGGTGGACTGACAGTCACTATCATTCTGAGCCTGCGATGGAGGAAACCTTAACTCTGTAACTACTGGGGTAGGTTGACTGTTTCTTTTTTGCAACAGCACGAGTCACCGGCCATGGGGAAGCAATGTCTGCTGGCTCAGCTCCAATAATAACTTGGCCGATAGGCAGCTAGTGGTTACGGTGCATGGTCTTGACAGCTTTGGAGTTATTCTCTGGGTGTACCTTGTATACTGGTAGATCATCCAACTTTCCAACTACTACATGAAGAAGATGGTGCCACCTATCAGCAATTTTGTGCTTGGCATGTAGTCCCAAATTGCGTAACAACACACGGTCTCCAGGCCGTAGCTCTTGAGCCTTTACTTTCTTGTTGTGCCTCTCTTTGTTGGTGAGATTTCTTTTAGCAGCCATTGTCTGGGTCAGTTGATATACATGGTTCAATTGAGCTTTCAGTTTCTGTACATACTGCAGGTAGTTTTCAGCTCAGACCCTATGTGGAGAGATCCCAAAACAGACATCAATTGGCAGGTGGACCTCCCTCCCAAAAATGAGGCAGTAGGGGTAGAACCCAGTAGCATCATTTGTGGTGCAATTGTATGTGTGCACCAAGGTGCTAATCTGCTGGCTCCACTTATGTTTGTCTTTTGGTGGGAGGGTGCCAGCATGTCTAGAAGGGTGAGGTTAAAATGTTCTGGTTGATGGTCCCCCTGTGGGCGATAGGGGGTGGTTGTTGACTTCCGCACCCCCCACAAAGAGAGCATTTCTTTGATTAGCCAACTTTCAAAGTCTCTGTCTTGGTCTGAGTCGATCCGCTGGGGGGGGGCACCATAGTGGATAAAGAAATTTTCCGCTAGCACCTTGGCCATGGTAGAGGCCTTTTGATCTTTAGTTGGAAAAGCTTGTGCATACAGTTTGAAATTATCCATAACCTCTAACACATTGCCAATATTCCGCTTATCAGGTTCTAAACACAAAAAGTCTATGCAGACCAGTTCCATGGGGTACTGGTAGTAATATTGACAAGGGGGGCAGCCTTCTGAGGCAGGGCTTTCCTTTGTAGGCAACAACTGCAGGTCTTTACATGATGCTCAACATTGGCCCCTATCTTGGGCCAGTAGAATCAAGATCATCCCAGGTCGAGAGTTCTGTCAATACCAAGGTGTCCCATGTGATTGTGAAGGGACCTCAGTACCAAATCTTTAAAGGCCATGGGCAGGACCAATTGCTGCTTGTCTACTTGACCACTGCGATCCACTGTCTCTCTGTAGAACAACTGACTGTGTAACTTCAACCTGGGGCCTTCTTTAAAGAATAGAGCAGTTTGCAAGTCACGGGAATGCAACTGGGACACATCTTTCCCCGCACGCAGGGCATCAAGTGCTGGCTGAATCATAGGATTTGGGGATTGAGCCCACTGGATGCTGTCATTGTCAAACTGAGGTAGTGCACCAATATCTAGAGCAGAGAAATGGCAATAGGCAGCCAGTATGCAGGTATTAGGAGGGCCCAAGCAATCTACTAAACAGTCCAGTGTGCCCGTAGACATCTGTTCATCTCTATCAAACTTTTGGCACAACACTCGGATGTCAGGTTCAGACAACCTGACCCAATCACATGAGCCTCAAAATAGATGATCATTCAGATGATTCAGATGATTTTGACACTCATCTGAATGATCATCTATTTTGAGGCTCTGGCCTTCATGATAGGGCGTCAGCATCAATATGGTTCAGTCCTGGCCTGTATTCAACAGCATAATCATAGGTTGATAAAGCTGAGCGCCACCAGTGCCCAGTGGCATCCAACTTAGCTGAAGTCTGTAAATAGGTTAATGGGTTATTGTCGGTCTTCACCAATATCTTTGCCCCATAGAGGTACTCATGAAATTGGTCAACAATGGCCCATTTTAGGGCAAGGAACTCCAGCTTGTGCACAAGATAGTTTTGTTCTGACGAGGTCAAGCTCCTGCTGGCAAAAGCCACTGGTCTCAAACCATCCTCATGGTCTTGATACAACACAGCTCCTAGGCCCTGCAGACTAGCATCTGTATGCAGCACATAGGGCTTGGTAGGATCTGCATAGGCAAGGATGGGGGCGTTGGTGAGCTGGTATATGCCTTCATGGAAGGCTGCTTCACATTCGGATGTCCAGCGAGGCGCAAAAGGTTCACCTGTTTGGAAGTATACTTTCCCGGGTTCTTTGACAGCCCCTTTCTTGTATTTATGGTTGGTAGGGGGGTAACCCTGGGTGAGATTCAAGAGTGAGCGAATCACCTTGGAATAGTCTTTTATGAACCTGCAGTAGTAGCCACAGAACCCCAGGAAACGTAGTTCTTTCAAGTTATGGGTCTGGGGCCAAGTAGTCAGTGACTCGACCTTACTGGGATTGGTCTCTATCCCTTCTGCAGATACTATGTGCCCCACATACTTCACGGAGGTTTGAAAAAACTGTCACTTGTCAATGGACAACTTGAGACCGAAGTCTTCCAATTGGTCTATGAATTTAAACAGTCGTGTCTCATGCTCCTCTAATGTGCATCCGAACACAATGACATAATCTAGGTATACTAGGCATTTCAGCAAGTTCATATCTCCCACCGCACGTTCCATTAGTCGCTGAAAGGTGGCCGAGGCACCCAAAATCCCCTGTGGCATTCTCAGGAATTCGTAGAACCCCAAAGGACAGATGGAGGCGATTTTCTCACAGTCCTCTGTGGCCATCAGAATTTGGTAATATCCGCTGTGAAGATCCAATACTGAGAGCCATTTGCTCCCATTCAAGCAATCCAGGGCATCTTGTATATGGGACATGGTTTATTGATCTGGGACGGTCTGCCAGTTCAAGGTCAATAATCAACACACATCCTCACCGACCCATTCTTCTCATGCACAACCCCAATGGGAGAGGTATATGGGTTCCTTGATTCCTGTATCATGCCAGCAGTGAGCATTTCCTGCAGGTGTCTCCTCACATCATCTATGATCCACTGGGGTGAGGTGTCGGGATCTCTCTCGAAATGGCCGGTCATCGTGCAGGCGTATATGAGGCCCTTTTTTTTTACTTTTTTTATTTTATGCTCCTCTGGTCAGCCGTCCCATTCTGACCCGACCCCCGGCTCCGTCCCGGAATAGCTGGCGCTACCTTGTACCAACCCGGAGGCAGAGCCTGTGGGGAGTCAGTCATCATCCTACTGCCGGCGTTTGTCTGCCGCCGGTTATCTCCCAGGAGGTAGCGACATGTGTGGAGTGCGCTTGCACTCTACGGCCCTGGTTATGACTCCTTTCCCCCACCCCATGGCCTAACGCTCAGCCCCCTCTAAGCCTGTGCTACTCCTAGCCTCCACTAGGGGTCACCATCGGCTGAGGGGTGCCGCATCCCCTCCCCGGAGAGGAGAGCCAGCCTGTCAGCAGCTCAATCCAGCTCCGCCCTCCCCCCTGCTGCCGACCTCTGACGAACCGAGCTTGTTCCTGAACCCGGGTCGCTGGCATGCCGCGAGGTAAGGCGTCCAGCACCTCAGCCCTCAGTGCCACTGGGTTGGCATTTGTCCCATTCTTTTAACAAAAACACTTAATCTTTCTGGGTGAGTTTCTTGCTAATCCTAGCCTTGCATTCAGCTGGCAGCGGGGACTCACCAAGTCAAATAAGTCCGGGGTCACACTCTCCTTTTGGCCAGAGTACTTGTTATTGGGTAATACTGCCTTGTCTGCGCAGTGTACTGTAGCTAAATTATACCCTCTGTTCATCTGGACCTCCCGATTTGACACATTTTAAATCTGGACCATCACTCATCATGCATAGGCATGGGCACGGGCAGGCAAGATGCTGGGTTTAACCAATAATCGTTCTGGCACCTTTCCATCACCTGGTGCATCCAACATTAATATTTTGTTCTTTAAGTTTCTCTTTAGGCAGACTTCTCCATGGATGGTGCACTGGGCATTGGGGGCCAATACCAAGGAGTCAATAAGGGTCAAACTCATAACTGGTTTTGAAAATATTATATTGGGTGTCTGTTATAGACCCCCAAGTGTGGACATTACTTACACAGCTGATATTAACTAGTTTGAAAATGCATGTGAGTGTGGTCCTATCTTATGTATGGGGAATTTCAATTTAGAGGACATATTGTGGGATAAAGGTGTTGCCCTCACTAGTGCAGGTAAATAAAAAATGTTAGCGTGTTCCAATCAGCTTAATATCGAACAATGTATTTTAGACCCAACTAAGAGAAACAATATCCTAGATTTAGTGTTTCACAGTAGTCATTTAAATATACAAGATACTACTATATCATCTTCCATTAGTAATAGTGATCATAGCTCCATTCAGTTTTCTCTTAAACAGTCATTTTTAATAGTAATAATAAATCTATTATATATCATTATAATAAAGCCGACTTAGCAAGTATTTTTACTGTGTTAAACAGCATTAATTGGGATCATATTATGACCTCACCACAATTAGAAACAAGCTGGGAGTTTTTCAAAAATACATTATTACATTTAAGAAATAAATATATTCCATTGTCTATTAAATATGAGCATAAAAAATTAAGACTGAAATGGTTTACCAAAGATATTCAACGTCCATTAAAACAGAAAGATAAGAAATATGCCATTTATTTAAAATCTAAGACTGATGAGCATTGGTCTTCATATTTAAACATTCAAAAGAAGTGTAAATCTATGATAAGAAGAGCTAAAAAAAAACTGGGAAATACATCTTGCAATAAATGCCAGTAAAGATAATAGTAAGATGTTTTATTCTTATGTAAACTCTCTTAAGAAGCCTACATGCCAGGTTGGACCTTTATTGCATGATTCAATGCTCTGTCATAATCCAATAGATATGGCTAATATTTTAAATCAAAAATGTTGTGAAGTTTATAGCCATAACACATCATCAAATAATGTAACTGTGAATGCCACAAATGATACCCCAATCAAATTAACAGATAGTGTGATACTTGAGAAGCTTAAACTATTAAAAAACAAATATTCTTCTGGACCTGACAGTATTTGTGGACATTTATATCTACTAGCAGCATCTGTAGCCCATCCCCTCTATTTATTTTTCGAAAATTGCTTGATGCACCATTTTGTACCAAAAAGAATGAAAGTCTGCTAATGTCATCCCTATATATAAAAAAGGATCTCATTCCAATTGGGAAAATTACTGGCCCATTAGTCTAACTTCATCAGTTTGTAAAATTTTGGAAAGTCTAATCAAAGACCTTATTAGTGATGCTATAAATACTGTTGACCCAGAGCAACATGGGTTTAAAAAGGGTAGAGGGTGCCTCAGCAACTTAATGTGTTTCTATGAAACCGTCAGTAAAAATATCGATCAAGGCACCCCCTGGGATATCATATACTTCTATTTCAGTAAAGCTTTCGATGTGATGGCTCATGACCCTCTTATCATCAAACTGCTAGACACCAATATTAATAAATACATTATTGCTTGGGTAAAACCTTGGCTGCATCAAAGGACATGGAAGGTCTTGATTAATGGCCATCTGTCTGCATCTCATAATGTTTATAGTGGTGTTCCCCAGGGGTCTGTCTTAGGCCCCTGTCTGTTTTTAGTTTTTATTGCAGATTTAACAAAAAATTGTAAATCTACATCAATAAAATACACAGATGATGTAAAACTTGGTGGACCTCATGGCAGCGATGAAAAGACAACTGTTTTACAGCAAGATTTAAATAACATCTCAAATTGGGTTAGTACATGAGGTATGCACCTAAATTCATCTAAATGTAAGGTAATGCATGTTAGACCTAAAAACCCTCTGACTACATATATTCTAAATTGATTCCCATTACAAACTGCTGTAGCTGAATAAGATCTGGGCGTATATATTTCAATTGATTTAGGGCATACTAAACAAGTAAATGAGGCAATTAATAAAACAAATAGGGTTATTTGGTCAATCAAGAGACATATTAAATCTAGAGATCCACGGATAATGCTGCCCCTATATAGAGCCTATGCCCAACCCCATTTGGAATATTCATCTCAATTATGGAATCCTTATAAGAAGAATGAGATCGCTTCTTTTGAAAAAATACAAAGGTAATTTACTAAAAGTATTAAAGGTATTTCCAAGCGTCCTGGAAAAATTCAATTTGATGCCCTTATCCTTTAGGCGTCTTCGAGGAGACCTTATATACATGTATGACATAATTAATGATCCATATTTATTTTCTCAACTGGGTTTTGAATTAAAAAAATATATATTTAATACTCGAGGTCACCCATTACAGATTAACAGGGCTAAATTTGTTCATGTTGCTAGGAAACACTGCTTTACTCAAAGGATCATTAATCCATGGAATAATCTTCCATCAGAAATCGTCTGTAGTAATGACAAAAATACCTTTAAACATCGTCTTGATAAATTTATTTTTAATAAACCAAACTTAGGATACTATGATTGATGAGGTGCAGTTATGGGCCTTACAGCCCCCTTTGCACCACATTTCCTTAGAATCCTTAGAGTCAGGTTCCTTTTTCCACACTACCCCCACTGGCTCATATGGGTCCTTTTCATTGGGTTTCTGTTGTAAGTCATATGCCCTTTTTACTAAGGCTAGAATTCTTAGGTCCCATCCAGTCAGTTGCCCTCGTTTCTCATGGCAGAGTTGTGCCAGTCTCCCAAACATGTAGGCGTTTGTTCCAATTAACAGGGGAACCCCATCATACAGTCTGGTGGGGGGACACTAGGGCCAGTGTCTCTACTTGCTCCTCTACACCAGTTACAGTTGCAGGAAAAGATAACCAGAGGTGGACATATCCTAGGTAGGGATAAGACTTATCGCTCAGCCCCCACACATGTAAAGCCTTCCAGGGTGTGTAATGGCACATCAGATAAGTATTTGTCATACCAGTCCTGAAATACAATGGTCACTTGCGACCCACTGTCAAGCACAGCCCGAGTAGGAATACCATTCACAGCCACAGTAGTCTTCATTGAAGGGCCCACTATTTTGGACCAGTCTGGAGGGACAACAGCAGGGGCCTGGTCAGACGATTTAGCCACAGAGGGGTTTGAGTTAGGATGACCAAAGCCTTCGCTGAGGCCATTTTGTGCACCCCTTGACCACTGGCTCATTTTCCGAAGCTCTCCTTGAAGCCAGTTCACCACTTTCTCCCAGTCTTTCTGAGACTGGCATTCCCTCTTCATATGGCAATCCTTGCCGCAATTGTGACAAATGACAGGCTCTCGGTGCATCCTTGGTGAAAAACATAGCAGGGGATGCTGGAGCATCAATGGGAGATTGTGATCCGACTTCTGCTGGTAGTGTACCATGTCTCAAAAGTTCCTTTAGGGTGGTAGTCAATTCCTTGAGCTCAGCCAAGAAGCCACCCTCAGTAGAGTATTCCAGAGGGTGCACCCCCATAACAGTCATGTCCTGACAAGGGCCAGGGTCTCTGTCAGCAGGGAATACCTTAGCGAATGCACCCAGGTGTACTTTCCTGACTTCCTCCAGCAACTCCTCCCCCCACCGTTTAGCCCACAGCAGAACACTCGTAATAGTCTCCATTTCGGAAGGGCCTTCCGGTGCCATGATCACTTGGGCTGCACTCACCCCATAATTACAATCTTCCTCTTCACCTTCTACCTCCCAGAGTTCTTTTATCAAGTCACAGTAGTCAGCTGCATTACCTCTCCTGTCCTGGAGCCTTAACTGGATGATCTGTAGTTTAGAATGCTTGGCATGTTGCAGTATGTGCCCCAATCTCACAAGGTTCAAATCACTGGTGGCTACCCCACCTTTCCAGTAAGCTTTCTGCAGAGCTCTTTCTAGGCAGGTAACATACACAGACAAACTTCCCCCCTTTCCATTGTTTGGTACCTTGAAATTTCCACATCAAAGTCTCCCCTGACTCAGTGCTCCCAAAATTGCCTTTAAGTACAGATAGGTACTTCTGAGCAGATGCATCAGGGTTTGTGGACCTCAAAAATTTAATGGCTTCAAGGGTGGGGCTCCTCAAACTTTCCAATATTCTTTTCCACTTCTCAGCCTCTGCACGCTGCCACTCGTGTACCAAGGGGGCAACATAGTCGATCCAGGTCTCCCAGTCATCCTCCCCCTGGGGGGTGGGGAGGGTGCCCGAGAAGATTCTCAGCCTTCTGTAGGAGTCGTGACTAATGGTGGGTACAGATATAGGGGCCAGCATTGGCATGGGCACAGAAGGTGGGGCAGTAACAGGTGCTGGAGTGGGAGGGGTGTTGGGGAAGGAACACCCCCAGGTGGCAGGAATAGTTTCTTAAAGTCCTCTACGGTTTTCCCTTCCTCCAGCAATAACTTAGCACATTTCTCCTTAAAAGTCTCAGATAATGGTGGGAGCTCATCCTCCCCAGGATCTTTACTGTCTTTTATCACTCTCCAGGTGGCTAGGTCCCCTTCTGAGACAATAGTCTGTGGCACTTTAGAGTTGTCCATGAGGTCACTACACTCTACCCAGGCTATGAAAGTCTGGGCGATCAAATCAGCCTGTCAACCCACCACCACAGGGTTTTTTGAACATTCAGCTTTGGAGAGTGCTCCCTGTATAATGTCCTTACTGGTACCCATGGAAATATTTAGTATAGCAGAGTATTTTGGGGGTCAATCTCCTGCCCAGTACACCACCCCACTAACTGGTGTGCAGCCATTTCTACTGGGGTAGCCATTAATCTTTAACAATAATTCATAATTTTTGCCCATTAGAAGGCACAAAATCCCAGCGGTGAGCCCCTAAGATGTAACCCCAAGGTGGAGCTATCCCAAGAGCTACTACCCCTGCCTGCTTGGCTAGTAGCAGGTTAAGGGGCCTGAGTAATGACACGGGTGCCTCCACCCGGAGGTCAGGGTTGTTAGTGGTCAAGCTAACCTGGGCACAGCCCTCTGGGACATTGTAACCCCCCTCTTTCCCTTCTAGTGGCCTGAACAATATACAATAATTACCTTCACAATAACCCTTATTCACCAGGCAATTACCCACACTGTTTGCACTTACCACCAGGGCTGGTTCCTCTAGCTTGACCCTGGGGACCCCATGTAAAACAAGGTTAAGCACAGCAAATGGCAACAGTACAATACTTGTGGCACAAACTGGAACCACAGTCAGGTTACATGCAAACAAAGTTAAATCTGATTGATTCAGGGGACTTGAAAAAGGGAAGGGCTTAATCAGGTTGATTTGCTTAAAAGCTATATTAATCGGACAGTTATGCATGCAGTTCAGCGTCCCTACACTGTCACACACTCTGGGTACCCAGGTAGGAAAACGGTGGGCTAGCCAGGAACATTGCAGCTGGTGGGGGCCCTGTGATGGAAGAAAGCAACATGCACAACACACACTACTTGTAATCTGGAGCTGGAGAGCTCAGTTCGTGAAAGAAAAGGCAACAAGACAATCAGATGACAACACTTTTAGATTGAGCTGTTGCTGCATGGAGCTACCCTGATATTTACTCATGATACCCAATACTGGACACAGGCAGGACAAAATTGAGACTGCAGGCTGTTGAGCTGGAGTGCCCCGAGAAGCAGGGCCCAGGCAAATGGAAATGGATACAGATTCAGTCCATGGAGCTGGATACAGCCTCCAGCACACAAAACACAGTTCAGACACACAGTGGGGAACCAAATCATGACCCACTATAAGCACACGGCACATTCATATGTAAGGAGATTCCACTGTACCAGACAAATGGCTCACCGGTCGCAATTACAGAGTCTCTGCACAATCCAGGAGTTTAGAGGTAGCTGGAAGTCCTGACAGGCCTATCGCATTCAGCAAATCTTCAGTCTTCTTCGGGTTAATGCCTGGTCACAATCCAGTGGCTTAATTCGCTCTCCAAATTCTGATTCAGTCCGGGAAAAAAAAAAGCACACGTTCCCTCTCAGGAACAGCAGGCAGGCATGCAGGCCAAACTCGGGCCTTTCCACAGTTCTCCTGCACGAATGCACTATGGATTGCTGCTCGAACTATCTCGAGCAGTTACTTCTTCACTTCCCACCTCAGATCTAACTGAAACTGCAAGCAATGTGGACTTTCCCCAAGATCCAAAAGGTTTGGTTGGCTGATCTGTCTGTCAGTCACAACAAGGGCTCCCTCTCCATGCTATTTTTTTTTTCTATTTAGTTGTTTAACCAGGAGTAGCACACTAAGCTGAAAGCTTTTTTTACAAGAGTGATTATTTCAGGTGCCAAAAGCCCAAAACTACAATTCTTACAAGGTTTGGCCCCACCAAGCCCCTGAAATCCAGGCAGCTCTTAAAGAGACAGTACACAGAGGCTATACAGGTACCCTCTGGCAATACATTTAAACTGCTAAAACGCAGAACACCAGCCTGGCAGTGAGCATTTAGGCAAGCTCAAGGAAGACTTTTTGGGGAACCCCCATTTGTAGGGGGGTTACATGTGCATACTTGATATGCACTTCTTAACGTTTTTATGAAACCTTTATATTTTCTAATATTATGTGTTTCTAGTATTTTTTGACTGAAACTACAAATGTAATCCATATTTTTGAATGTAAACATTTGTACAATCAATAAATCAGACTTCTTCAACAAAATGAAATGCAGTAGCAGCAAGCGAGTACTTTATAATGGGGGGGTTACAGCAGCACCGTTCACCGCCCCATAGATACACCACTTGTTTGTAGCAAAGTTCTTCTGTAGTCCAATGCCAGAGTTCATACTTTCTTGGAAATCAAAAATATGCTTGTCTCATCTTATCTTCTTTTTTCCAAGGGAAATAAGAAGAACAATGAGTCTTTAAATAGTGCTTTTCATACACATTGTATCCCAAAGTGCTTTACAAGCAATACTAGACTGGTAGTAAAGTGATCTGAATGTGCACTGGCAGCCATTTCATACATTAATATTCACACACAGCCTTGGACAATTGCATGAACTGGTTTTACGGGAAGGGGATTGTTGGCCAGGACAATAGGGTCAGA
Source organism: Neoceratodus forsteri (assembly GCA_016271365.2). Taxonomy (NCBI): domain Eukaryota; kingdom Metazoa; phylum Chordata; order Ceratodontiformes; family Ceratodontidae; genus Neoceratodus; species Neoceratodus forsteri. The sequence goes on from CM057459.1 coordinate 285,727,035, forward strand.
TAGTGCTCATGGTGCTGGCAGCCCCACATCTCATTTCTCAGTGATCTGCTCAAATGTCTCCCTTTCTATCTTCTCCTTCCCTGAATATAGCAGTTCTTTGCAGGAGTGGCCTCCTTAGTCCCCCTCTGGTACTCATACTTCACTACTCCTCCTCGCACCAAAAACTGGTGATCTCATCACCCTTCTGCATCACGAATGTAGGTAGTACAGTCCCCAGGTTTTCTGACATAGCAAAAATAAACAAATCTTTCCAGCAAGTCAGGCTGATAGCAGCAGGGAACAAGGGTAAAGATGGACTTCCTTTCCTTAAAAGATCTAGGCTACCTTTGATTAGGCACTATTAAATGATGGGTGTGCACATCATTTAATAGTGCCTAATAATAGGTGGATTAGATCTTATATGGGTAGGAATGCTCATGTTTTCCCTTGTGCCCTGCTGCTATCAGCCTGGTTTACCAGAAGATCATGCTTATTATTAATATGTAAAAATGACATGGGCAACTGTAGTAACCGCATTCATGATGCAGAAGGGTAGTGATCTCACCAGTTTTTGGTGTAGGGAGCAAAAGAGAAGAATGAATTCCAGAGAGAGACTGAAGAGGCCATTCCAGCAGGGTACAGCTATATTCAGGTTAGGGGAAGACAGGAAGGGGGATGTTTAGCAGATAATTGTGAGATATGAAAAGTAGGGCTGCCAGCACCATGATCACTACCTGACTGTGAATGAGAGCAGCCAGCGATGACAAATACTCAGAGTGGCAGGGATGCACTTAAAGTGTTGCTTGAATTCAGTGTAGGGAGATTACCCTCAGGTGGGGGGGTTGACATTTGTTAGGACAGTATGGAGGGAGCTGTGTATAGATCATTCAAGATTTAGAAGTGTGGTAGCCAGCCAACTTGCACTGTGGAGTAGGGCACAGAAAAGTACTGGAGAGGAATTGCTGGGAACTGTCCTGCGGGGTTCTACAGATCACAGGTAAAGGAGTAGGCCGACACTGGAAGTCGGGTGGATTTGCTCATGGCATTAGTATGCCTCTCCTGCTAATAATATCATTAGCCATTGTAAGTGCAGCCCTTATGAGGGCCTGAACAACAGTTTTTCTGATGAGTCCTGAGGCTTATTGCTTGGCCCTCCAAAAAGACCCAACTGCTGGTTAATGAGGCGGGACAAAAACACAACAGGGAAATTACATACTGCCTTCACTGTGCAGAAAGGTGGTGATCCACTCAATGTTTACTGTGGGAGCAGAAGTCAGTGATTTGGAAGTTATTTATTAACAGTGCCAGCTGATGATCTGAATCGGTGTAGGTATGCACAGCTCTCTGAGGTATAATTACAGTCTGGCAGTGATATCTTCACAGGACCCAAGCTCTTGCCGGCAGACTAGGACATGATGCATGGTGAGTATTCAACAAAGCTAGGCGGGGTTCCTTGAAAAAGAATGCAGCTTTTTTTGTGGATTAACAAGAATGCATGAGCTTTGGAATTGAACCAGACCAGTACTGTGCTGTGTGACCTTGAGCAAGTCATTTAACTTCCTTGTGCTGCCAGGCTACATCTGTAAACAAAGTTTCAGCATAGTGTCTCTTTCCTGGTTAGCAAAAAAAAATTCAAGGTATCACATAACCACTAGATCATCAGGTATTTGAAGTGTTGTACTGTTCTGCAGTTTGCCAAACAGACCGTCCGCTAGATTGCAAAACATTTTTAGCAAGTTAAAGTAAATAAAATGAACAAAATCATAGCCAACATGTGTACTCATCAAAATAACCCACATGTTAACATGTTGTGTTGATCATTCTGGTAAAACAATTCAAAACAAGGAGGGAAAGAAGAACTAGTTAGCCTATAGGAATCTATATTGGTCTCTGGCTCCGATGATGTCATCATGACTCATCACTTAACACAGTTGGCAGACATCTTAGAGAGAAGGTAAGGCTGTTTGTAAGTGAAAGGCTGATGTTTACATTTTTCAGAAGCTATGAAATTGCATTTATGTTATTTACATAAATGCAGTTTTAGTATAAATGTAAACCGTAGCTTTTACTTTACCTTGCTATGAAGCCAGATTTTGGAATTTGCAGTTTAAAAAAACTGCTTGTTTAGGTACCCTATCAGGATTAAAACCATAGTGTCTTCCTAAAAATACAAAAATGTACGATTCCTAGCAGGCATTGAACCCCTTAGTAATTTGCACTTATAGATTAGTTTTACATTTCCACTGCTTCACTGAGGTACGTGAAAATTGAATGGCATATTCTATGGTGTAGCAAGTAAGTAACAAGCTAGAAAGCAAGCCCACTAGGCCCCTTGGTATGAATATGGGCAATTCCTTTAAGTAAAACTATCAGAGGTTCCTGGGAACTTCTCAAGGAACATTTCTATATGGTTTAACGTGACTCTTTCAGATCTGGTGGAGAGGTGGATCAGTCAGCAAGGCCCCATGAGTGCCAGACCCCCCAGCCTTTATCATGACATAAGGGGTATTTCATAGGTTTCCAGGGCTTTAAAAGACAGGATTTATGATTACTACAAGATATTATTATTAATTAGGAAAGTATCCAACTCCTTCTTAAATCTATCTATATTTCTACCGACTTACCTCCACCTGTAATTTATTCCAGATCTTAGTTGCTCTCACTGTCAGCCACTGCTTCCTTTCAGTTGACTGAAATCTTTCAACATACCAGGATACGCAATTGTAACCCCTAGATGGCGCTATCCCAGGGGCTACTACCCCTGCCTGATTTGCCACTAACAGGTTGAGGGGCCTGGATCCAATGGCGGGTGCCTCCACCCAGAGGTCAGGGTTTGCAATAGTTAAACTAACTTGGTCACAGCCCTCTGGGACACTGCAACCCCCCTTTCTTCCCACTAGTGGCCCAAGCACGATATATCAGGAATTACCTTCACAGTACACACTTACCCCCAGGTCTGGTTCCAGTACTGGGACCTCCTGTGAAATGAGATACAGTGCAACAATCACAGTACAGTACTTTAACATAGACAAATACCTCAGGCAGTATAACTTTGCTGAAACAAGCAGCTCTGATTTATTAGGGGATATAACAAGGACAGGGGGAAATCAGGTTAATTAGCTTATCACTCTAATAATCTACCTATGGCTCTGTGCACAGGCCTATCCCTATCAGTTACTGTCCCTGGGTACCCAAGCCCTAGTGGCTAGTCCAAACCGTGGCAGCTGGTAGGGGCCCTTTCACACAGAGAAAAGGAGAATTAAACAGTCAGCAGTACAGTAATTTCATTTGGATTTAATGTGGCAATTCAACAGGGAGCGACCCTGAATTAGTACTCACGACCTCCAAATAAGATAGGGTCCTTCAATGTCAGCAGGGCTCACTTGAGGTACACAAACCTCTTCACACATCCATATAAAAGAAAGCACTATACCAGGCAGGCTGCATCTGTATCGATCGCAATTACTGCACAATACCGGGAGAACACACAGCAGATTCAGTTCCTGACAGACCGAGTGCAATTTTCAGCAATTCTTCCAGTCTTCTACAGGGTGAGCCTGGTTTCTACTCTTCAGAGATCCTTTGATTCTTTTCACAGGACGGATTCAGTCCCAACAAGCTGTTACACAAGCTGCAGACCGAACTCTGGGCCTTACAAACGCTTTTACTAAAACTGCACACTGAAAAGCACAGGGCTCCTTCCTTCTTCACTACCAAAACTCAACTGACACTCCAACTGACAAACTGGGCACTTCCTTGAGTTCCTCCCAGTTCTTGACTGGATTGGCTGTCACTCACAATAGACTGCTGCTGTTGGTCCAAAAAGGCACTGAAGTCTAAACTACATCTCCCAGAGTCACTGCCCATACAATCCTCTTGTGGCTGGCTCAGATTATGAGTCCAAGTTCTGATTCAGTCAAGGCACCATTTTAGAGCTAGCTTACCCCACACTGATTGGTCCAGTTCAGCAGTTCAAAACTAGAATGGGGAACTAGCAGACACAGTTCTGACTGCAAAGAAGCAGGTTAGACAAACTGTAATTTCATTATTACTCTAAATAATTTCTGGCAAACAGTTACATCTTTCAGATAGGTTCCCTTTGCACTCCTAGTGACTGCAAAAATGGAGTGAATTGGCAGCAGCAGTGGTACTCAATCAAAGAAACACACAGTCCCCCATACAAACTAATTATGTCTGCAAGCAGACAGCTCTTAAAGAGACAGTACCAGAGGTTCTAAAAACACTCACTGATAAATGAAGCCTAAGCATCAAACACCATTCAGGCTTGGAGCATTCAAGCAAGCTCCTGGAAGTCTTTTGGGAACCCCCATTTGCAGGGGGGTTACACAATCTACAGGAGGGACAGGGAGGGAAAAAGAGGAGGAGGAGTAGCTCTCTATGTAAAGGAAGGGATCAAAGCAACATAACTAAAGAGTACACAGGGAGCAGATGAGGCACTCTAGGTCACCCTGGAGACAGGAAATGGCACCGCAATCCGCACGGGGGTTGTATACAGACCCCCATCTCAGGGGGAAGGAATGGACATAGAAATGATAGAAGGCTTCCTTATAAATGGCAGAAAAATGGGAGATACTGTTGATGGGGGACCTGAGTATGCCAGATGTTAACTGGAGCACCTTTGCTGCAGGCACATCCAAGAGCAGGGTCATTCTTGATGCCCTACAGGGGGCCCGCCTCAGACAGCTAGTATTGGAACCCACTCAGGAGGGAGCAATCTTAGACCTGGTACTCTCAAATGGGGACGGAGAAAGAATCTCAGATTTAGAGGTGGGTAGCCATCTGAGAACAGCGACCACCAAACAGTGTAGTTCACGATAAACACAGCCATGCAATCAAGCCATACAAAAGCAAGAGTATTGGACTTTAGGAGGCTGACTTGGGAAAATGAGAGAGTGCCTTGAAAAGCACTAGCAAACAGGCAAGAAGGAGGGGTGGAGGAACAATGGGAGTAATCAAAACAGCCATCACAGAGGCAACAAGCCTTTTGTGTAAAGCAAATCAGTAAAACACAATGAAGGGAAAACGCTATGGTTCTCAAAAGAGGTGGAGGAACGTTAGGAGAAAAGGATAGCATTCAGGAAATATAAGGAAACACAGAAGGAGCAGGACAGAGAACTTTATCAGTTAAAGCAGAAAGAGACTGGGAAGGCAGTCAGAATAGCAAAGGCCCAAACCGAGGAAAGGATAGCCAATTCTGTTAAGAAGGGATAAAACCTTTTATAGGTACATTAGAGAAAAGAAAAGACCAAAGGAGGATACTGAGGCTTAATAAAGGGAGGAATGTGGGTAGGGGGTCAGTGAAAAAGCAGGGATACTGAACGAATATTTCTGCTCAGTATTCACAAAGGAAGGGGAGGAAGGTACCTAAACCAAACAAGAGAAACACTCTGAAGGCGAAGTCGATACCAGTCCATTTACAGAAGAAAGGGTTCTGAAAGAACTAATAAAATTGAAGGTGGACAAAGCAATGGGGCCTGATGGATTCACAAAATTCTAAAAGAACTAAGGGTAGAACTAGTGACACCGCTGACTACTCTCTTTAACAAATCATAGGAGGATGGGGTGGTACCTGAGGACTGGAGGAGGGCAGATGTGATTCCTCTTCACAAAAGTGGGAGCAGGACAGAGGCAGAAACTACAGACCAGATAGTTTGACCTCAGTGGTAGGGAAAATGATGGAGTCACTTCTGAAGGAAAGAACTGTTGAGTACCTAGGGCCAGTGGGGCACAGGACCCAAGGCAGCATGGATTCACGATGGGAAGGTCATGTCAGGCAGATCTAATAGATTTCTTTGACTGGGTGACCAAAGTAGTAGACCAGGGAGGGCTGTGGACATGGCCTACCTAGATTTTAACAAGGCATTTGATACAGTCCCACAAAAGATTAATACACAAGTTAGCCAGCCTTGGAGTGGGCCCCAAGGTGGTAGCCTGGATAAAAATTGGCTAGACAACAGGGCATGAAAGGGTAGTAGTAAATGGAGTACACAGTGAAGAAAGGAGGGTTACTAGCGGGGTACTGAGGGTTCAGTACTGGGACGGTCCTTTTAATGTCTTTATAAATGACATTGCAGAGGAACTGGAAGGAAAAGTATGTCTCTTTGCAGACGACACAAAGATCTGCAACAGGGTTGATACACAAGATGGAGTGGAAAGGATGAGAAGGGACTTGGCAAGGTTGGAGGAATGGTCAAATGTATGGCAGCTCAGATTCAATGCAAAGAAGTGCAAGGTAATGCACATGGGAAACAAAAACACAGGGGAAGAGTACACAATGGGGGGTGAGATACTGACAACAGTAAAAATGGAAAGGGACCTGGGAGTAACTATATCAGATGACCTAAAGGTGGGCAAGCAATGTGAGAAGGCAATAAGGAAGGCTGGGGGGATACTGGGATGTATAGCAAGAGGCATCAATAGTAGAAAACAGGAAGTTGTTATCCTCTGTACGGACAGTTGGTGAGACCCCATCTGAGTACTGCGTGCAGTTCTGGAGACCCCATCTCCATAAAGCCATAGACAGAGTGGAGGCTGTCCAGAGGAGGGCAACCAAAATGGTGCAGGGTCTGCAGCAGAAGACATCTGAAGAAAGACTAAAGGGCTTAATGTGTATACCCTTGAGGAAAGAAGGGAGAGAGGACATGATAGAAACTTTCAAGTACCTCAAGGGAATCAACAAAGTCTAAGAGGGTAGCATCTTTCAGAAAAAGATCCAAGAACAAGGGCACAATTTGGAGATGGGGGCTCAGAGGTAATGTGAGGAAGTATTTTTTCACGGTGAGGGTTGTGGATGCATGGAATAGCCTCCCTGAGGAGGTCGTGGAGTCAAGAACAGTGGGGGAATTCAAGAATGCATGGGACAGACATAAGGCTGTCCTAGTGGGGGGTAGGGGGAAGTAAGCTGTTGGTTAAATAGGATCTGCAGCTTATCTGTTAGGTAGGAAAATGGGCAGACTAGGTGGGCCAAGCGATCCTTATCTGCCATCAAATTCTGTGTTTCTATGCTTCTATTTTTATCTGGAGTGGATGTGCTCTAGTATTGTAATTATGATCTAGAAGTTCCAGATCCAACTGTTCCCATAATATTGGATCATTTAGGGCCCTATATATTAAACACATATCTCCCCTCAGTCTCCAAAACTCCAGAGAATAAAGCCCCAGAATACTCAGTCTCTGGTTATAATCCAACCCTTGAACTTCCCTGATTCTATGAGCAGCTCTTCTCTGTACCCTCTCCAGTGAAGCAATATCCCCCTTTTTTCCTGGGGACCACAGCTGGGAGCAATATTCCATATCGGGGTGTACCAGCGATTTATATAGTGGCAAAATAACTCCCTTATCTCTACTTTTAATATGTTTATTAATACAGTACTGTATGCTACTAGCCTTTTTTATTAGCTGGTTATAATGGGGTGTAAATTTCAGATTATTACATATTTTTATCCCAAGGTCACACTCTTCTAAAATCACCTTAAGTAATTGTTTCCCCATATTATAACAATGTAGGATATTGTTTTTTCCCCCCAAGTGCATCACACTGCACGTTTCTACATTAAAAGATGATCCTTGGTTCTGTGCCCAAACTTCCAACTCGCCTAAAGCTGTCTGTAATATTTCTGCATCATTACTGAGGTTTACCACCCTACCTAGCAGAGTATCACCCGCAAATTTTAAGAAACAAATATCAGAGGAAACCTTCATTGTACCAATATAGATGTTAAATAGGCAAGGGCCCAATACAGAGCCCTGTGGCACTCCACTGGTCACACTCCGCCAGCTGGAAAATTCCCCTTTCACACACACTCTCCGTCTCCTATCTGTTAACCAGCATTTTATCCAACAAATGATATTATGATGAACACCAATATTAACTAAGGTTTCCAGCAACTTGTCGTGTGGTACTTTGTCAAATGCTTTGGTGAAATCTAAAAAGATGATGTCCACTGCACGTCCCTCATCCAAAGCACGATTTACTTTCCCATAAATTTCTAATAAATTTGTTTAACAGGACCTCCCCTTAACAAAGCCATGATGTGCATAGTCAATGTTACTAGACTTATATTGGTGCTCAGTAATGAAGTCCTTGCTAAATCCTTCCAATACCATACCCAAGACAGAGGTGAGACTAACAGGTCTATAATTTTTTATCTCTTGTTTGGAGCCTTTCTTATGTATAGGGATCACCACAGCTTGTTTCCAATCTTCTGGGACCTCTCCTTCATTTATGGATTTCTGAAATAATTCTGTGACTGGGCCTGCAGGTTGCTCTGCTAATTCCTTAAGTAACCTTGAATGTAACCCGTCTGGGCCCTGTGCTTTATTCTGATCCAATTTTTGAAGTCTTATTTCAACTTCCTTCCTATCTAGGATAACACCAGGGCCAGCTATAGGTGTGCCACAATTTCTCCCAGTTATTACTGTACCTTAATTGAAGACAGTAGTGAAATAGCTGTTACTTAATTCTGCCATGCCCTGGTTATCTGTCACTAATTTTCCCTCAAAATCCAGTACAGGTCCTGTCTTATTAGATGCTCCCTTTTTATTATTAATGTACTGATAGAAGGATTTATAATTATCTTTTACCTTAGTAGCTAGCTTATTTTCATACTTTCTTTTTGCCAATTCGATATTTTTTTAGGTGACTTTAAGCACTGTTTATATTGGGCCCAACTAGATGCATCCTCACTTAATTTAGCCATCCTAAAGGTTCTATTTTTTTTAATTCCTTTTTATGTTGCTTGCACACATGTGCAAGAAACATAGTGCCATCATCGGAGATTCGATGTGTCACCTCCTCCTCCAATTCAGTCAATGAGCTGGCAAGCCTTGACCTGTAAGCCAATGCATTTTGGGCTGTCTGATGCGCTCCAAAATGCAGTAACCTCTGAGTTGAAGGGAGCTACGCTTCGGTGAGCACCGATGAAGCGTAGCCCCACATGCAGGCGTCGCGCTTCCCGCCGCGTACTGTGTGGCGAGGGTGCCCAATCCCGCCCGGCTGAGCTACGTCGTCCCCGTGGTTGGTGCCACTCTGGGAGCCCACCCCAGCGTGGCAATCAGTCACCCTGGCCGGCAGAGGGTGCCCAATCCCCGTCAGCTGAACAGCCCCGTCCTTGTCCCGCTGAAGCCCACCCCAAGCGTGGCAAACTCCCCGATGTCTTTTTTTAAACCTATAAAACAAAAAGCGGTCCCTTGGCGCATCTCCGACCCCCCACAGCCGCACCCACCCACTGCGCACCCAGCCTCCCCACACCCCTCACCCCATACTTACCTCCAGACTCCGGTGCGGCGATCTTCAGTGGACGGGAACACGTCTGCACTCTTCAAAGCCGACCACGAACTGAGGAAATGCGGTAAGCTGTATAATGGGCTAGATGGGGTTCAACCTATTGCATATCTCAGGCATTTTGGAATTTTGCCAAATTTTCAACATGGGGTTTTAGGACCCTTCTCATGAATGATGTCACTGTCATGGCGTTATTCAGGCCCAAGGTGATTTTGCACAGTGACTGTGGAAATCACCGCCCGGACGAATACCGCCATGACAATGATTTATCGATCATGAAGGGTCCAGCTCATGTTGGGATAAATCAAAAAAACGACTGTTCTGGCGTCGTTGCGCGGTTCCTCGCGGGCTCGTAAGTTCATAATTTCAATATTTTCCTCCAGATTTTCAACATTGCCATTTTACCACACCTTCTTATGAGCAGTACAGCTGTCATTTTCACATCTCACCCAAAATGTGTTTCCGCCCTTGTAGCGCAGAATGGCGCGGTCGGTGTCTTGAAATCAATATCGGGACAAATTAAGAAAATCACAGTGACACTGTTCATGAGCAGAGGTCTTAAAATGGCTATGTTGAAAATTTGGTGAAAAAAATTCCTAAAATGACTGTTTTCTGAGCGATGCGTTCTTTGCGGTTCCTCATGAGCTAAATAAGTTCTGAAATTTTAATATTTTCACTCCAGATTTTCAACATTGCCATTTTACCACACCTCCTCATGAGCAGTACAGCTATCATTTTCACATCCTGCCCAAAACATGTTTCCGCCCATGTAGGTGCACAATGGTGCAGTCGATGTCTCGAACTCAGTGTATGGGACACATTAAGAAAATCACAGTGTCACTGTTCATGAGCAGAGGTCTTAAAATGGCTATGTTGAACATTTCATGAAAAATTTCCTAACAATGACTGTTTTACGAGCATGCGTTGCGCAGTTCCTATGCATGCTCGTAAGTTCACAAATTTTCAATATTTGCACTCCAATGACTTCCAAATACCTAAACAGCACATAGAAGCAAGCAACATTCGGCATTGACAAATGCTTGTTAATTGCAGTTGTCATCCAAGGGGGAAGATGCTTTTTAGCTGTATTATATTTATTCATAGTTGGTATGAATTCTGCAATCAAGCTTATTAGTTTAGACTTAAGTTTATACCACATACTTGATATAGATGTTCCTTTAAATTCAAGTTCCCAATTCCAAATTACTAAGTCTCTACGCATATCTTCTATGTTAGCTTTATCATAGCTATGTATTATAGTACTGCCAGGATTATTGTTCAATTGCACTGTGTAATCAAATTTAACCATTAAATAATCACTAGAGCCCAATGGCGGCAACACAAAACAATTTTTAATCATGTCTCCCATATTGCTTAAGACCAGGTTGAGTATGTGGTTGCCTCTAGTGCTATCCCTTACATATTGCTCCAAGCCAGCTAAACTAAAGGTATTTAGGTATTCATTCTCCTTTTTAGTTTTTGTTACAAGTTTTTCCCAACCTATACATGGCAGATTAAAATCACCCATTAAGATTATATTTTTCAAATCCACCAAGTGCATGATAAACTCCAACAAATTTGAATCATCTGATGATGTTATGGAGGGATTTCTATATGCCAAGCCTAGGTTTATTTTTATGTTATATACAGGAAAAATTGATACCCATAGGATTTCATTACTTCCCCATCTAGAAGTGTCCATTTGTTCTGAGGTTATCTCTTCGGCCACAAATAGAGCACCCCCCCCAAGAATTTAGCCTATCCATATTATAGAGGGTATATCCTGGTATATTTTTCTCCCAACTATCCACAGGTTTCCACCATGTTTCTGTGACTGCGCAGATGTAGATATTTAAATTGTGCAGAGTCAACTGAAGTTCGTCAATTTTATTATTTAGACTCCTAGTACTTGAAGATGCCCTCCTCATGAAGGATGATTGGCAAATTCAGGCAAAGTCCTTCCTCCTCTTTCCCACATGGTGATGCATCCACTCTCCTTCTCCACAGTACCTCTGTGAAGCTGCATCAGAGGTTGTTGCTCATAGCTCACCGCAGAGACACTGTACAGTGGTCAGTGCACACCCCGCTGCAGATCACCTAAATGTGGAAAATCTGGGCTCACTTCCTAATCTGGGTCCCTGTATGGGAGTGTGTAGCACTTCTGGTAGGTCATCAGGCATGACTAAATACCTCACATTTATTACAGAAGTTTCTAACCTTGTTTTGTTGCAGATCCATCTTTAACTTTTTGCTTCAGTGACAACAGTGCACTCTGCAGTTTCTCAAAGGCAAGATCCACTTTTCCTTCTGCTTTAGATTATCCCAGAACACTTGTACTTTATCTGCAATGTAAAACGCACCATGAAAACACATATGGGCTCATTGCTAAGCAGCACCATTTAATATATTTATTTTAACTAAGTTATATACCTGTTCTTTGCTATACTATTGTATGCGACTCTAGACCTTTTGAAAATGGGTACTGCCTAAAGGATCTTGTGTGTAACAAATAAATAATTGCGTTTGCATACAGCAGGACATTCCGAAACAGGCCTTAGTCATTTAGAAACTGGCTGAACAGTAGGGGACCCAGGATTGACCCTTGGGGCACCCCAGTTGTAACACAGCGATTATCAGATAGGACATCAAGTATTTTCACTTGTTGAACACGTCCTGTTAGGTAGCTCTGAAACCATTTCACAGATTCTAGAGAAAGACCAGTATTCACCAGGTGGTTTAGCAGTAGCGTGTGGCTGACTGTGTCGAAGGCCTTGGTGAGGTCAATGTAGGTAGCACCCACCAAGAGCCCCTGGTCAAGAGCCTCATGGATATATTCAGTGAATTCCACAAGTGCTGTATTTGTGCTGTGAAGCTTCCAGAAACCATGTTACTCGCGGCATTGAAACTTATACTTGTCAAGACCGCCTACGAGCTGGTCGTAGATGATCCTCTTGAGTGCTTTCGAGAGTGGTGGGAGAATGGAGTTGGGCCAGTAGTTGCAATGACAAGATCTAGCCCCATTTTTGAATACTGGGGAGACCATTGCCACTTTCCAAGACTGAGGACATTTTCCTGTTATGAGGGACATGTTAAGGATCCTAGTTAGGGAGGAAAAAACCTCATCAAGGGTGCAGGCAAGAAGCTTGAGGTCTAATGTGCTGCTGGTTGTTTTTGATTTCCTAAGAACTTGCTGAAGATATTTCTTGACCTCAGTTTTTGATACGCTCTTGAGGCAGAAAGGGGGAGCTGGATTATCAGTTCGATTATCAGTTTTAGATTGGTCAAAACTGATTTGTGAGGTAAGAAAGTCTGGGGGGAGAGTACTCCACTAAGTTCGGCAAAGGCCTTGTTGAAGTGGTTTGCAATTTCTTTAGGATCTTGCGTAGTGATTCCATTGATATTTAGCATAGTAAATGGAGTTTTGTTGGCTTTTCCAGTTAGGAACTTTATACTGTCCCAGAATTTACATCTGTCACCCCAGGAGTTGTCAAGCTCAGTTCTGAAGTAGCAGCTCTTTGCTTGATGGATAGCCCATGTGCATTTGTTGAGGGTGATTTTATACTTCTGAAGGTCCATAGGGGACCCAGAACTTTTGGCCTTATGCCATAGGTTGTTCCTTTCATTCATTATATCACAGAGCATGGGGGAGATCCACGACTTGCTAGACCTCTGGAGTTTCCTTTTCTTGTATGGTGTGAATATATCACAGGGAGAATTAAATTTGCTGACAAAGTCATCAAATGCAGTGTCAATATCTTTGGCACTGAGGATGGTTGACCAATCGAGTTTCTTGATGTGTGCTTTAAACGAGTCAAGTTGTTCTTTTTTAGTATGCGGGTGGTAACTATTTTGGGAGGAATTTCTGGAGATTTGTTTGTCCAAGTGCAGAGGATGGAGGGGTCACCACTGATGACATCAGGGAGCACTACTGTATTGGATATTCTGCCAAGCCAGTTAGTTACTACCCAATCTATTAGTGGACTTGTTTCAGTGTGGTAGTTCAAGCGGGGGAGGGGTCACCACTAGCTGGGGCATGCTGATAGCAGAGAGGGCATCTTTGTGGGGTGCCACCTCAGAAGATAACCAATTTATATTGAAGTCCCCGAGCATTAGTACTTTGGAGCTGAATTTGTGCTCAGAAAGGAAGTCCAATATTGATTTAGATCCAGTGGCCTGGTCTTTAGGAGGTACATAGATGTAGGCTATAGTGAAGCATCTGCCGCAGGTGCCTAACTGCACTTTGATACCTAGCATTTGTGTTTTGCAATTTGTTGGGGGGGGCGCCAGTGCTAGCCCTTGAAAGATGTCTCATATACATGACACAGCCCCCACCTCACTTACCAAGTCTATCCTGCCTATAAGTGGTATATCCTTCCAGTTGGGATTGCCTGGTCAGGGACTCTGGGGGTTAGCCAGGTCTCTACTACACACAGGATGTCAGGTTGGTGTTGAGCAACCCAGGCCTGAAGTGAGTCACATTTAGCCAGGAGACTGCAGGTGTTGATGGAAGCTATTTTTAGTGCCCCACTATTCATTGTTGGTGAAAGTGGGCTTGTTACTGGGCCAGTGTTAGGATGAACATTACCTGATGACAGTAGTAGCAACAAGGCCATCCTAATGGCTTGCCATGTTAGAATTTATAAGGCTTAAAAGTGGGCACATGGAGTCCCTCTGTTCTTCCCAGCTTTGCACGTGGCAATGTACATGTCTGATTGGGCTGGAGAGGGTAGTCAGAGTTCAAAAAAGGTGCAATAGGTACTGGTGTGCTGAACTGGAAGCCTACAGTGAAGGTACCAGCCACTGGGAATGTCCAAGAGTCCCATACAGTGTACGATTGGGTGGTATTGTTGGCAGGAGTATGAGGACAGTCAGAGACATAGAACGTATCCAGACCAGCATCAGGAATAAGGTCACCTTGACTAAGAGGGGTGCCATGGTGCCGCTACGTCTGGTACAAACCCTACCTATCACACTAAAGTAAATTTTGAGAGTGGCAAACAGTTAATTAACACAATGATTGCCCTATCTAATAGGTATAAAGTAGTTTTAGTTGGCTCTATTCCTGACTTAACTATATAAGGACAGTAACCGCAGGAGAGGAAGCTAGGAGATGGAGGGTATGAGGCAGGAGGACAAGCACCATCACAATAATCTATGCTAGAAATATGACCTCAGGGGGTCGATCGAGTAAGTGAGAAAAACGCTGACCGAGTTTACTTTTATTAGAGCAGGCAGAGGACAGCTTAATGGAGGGGGAGGTTCTCCAGCCTTATCTTTTCTGGTCCTTATCTGCTGTCAAAGTCTATGTTTCTATAAGGGGACACAATTTAAAGATAGAAGGAGGGCAGTTCAGGGGCAATGTGAGGAAGTATTATTTCACAGAGAGGGTAGTGGATGCGTGGAACAGCCTTCCTGAGGAGGTTGTGGGGTCTGAAACTGTGGGAGAATTCAAGAATGCATGGGACAGACATAAGGAAATTCTTGTGGGGAGTAGGAAGAAATAGGCTGTTGGTTAACTAGGATCTGTGGCCTATCCTGTAGGTAGGGAAATGGGCAGACTAGATGGGCCAAGTGGTCCTTATCTGCCGTCAAAGTCTATGGCAACTAAATAGCTGAGCCTCCTAGTGATGACAAAGGAAGCCAAAACAGTGGAAAACTGTCTATGTTGCAGTCACCACTAAATATTTATGCCAAGAAGGGGATCTTTGAAACCAAAAAATGTTCAAACATAAACCTCCTTTATTAAATAAGTAACAAATTGTGACCATAAAAAACTGTGCTGGAGGTTTAAAAAAAAAAAGTAGATACAGTCTCACCCAAAAGTAGAGAGAAGGCGCTCCAGATAGAAAACTCTGCTGATATAGTAACTGCTTTTGTTTTCCTAACAAACACGGACACTCCTTGTGGTGCATGCATCGGTTTAAAAGCACTGTGCCTTGCTGACTAGACTGCGGCTTTAGAAAGCCCACGAAAACCGCACAGACCTGCACTCATTATCCGGAGAAAACGCCATATTTCACAGCAAGACAAGCAGTGGAGTTGCACTTCTGGGTTTGTGGGTAGGTGCTTATGTATCAACCGTCATCACACGCTCATCTTCAGAGCATGCTACCATCATGCAAGCAAAGGATTTAAATGAAGTGTGCACTTAGAGTGATAGCCACTGAAAGGAGCAAGGTGCTGAGTGAAAACCTATTAGAAGTGGATCGAGGCTGCTAAGCATAATAGCAGGATTCCCCACAGTGGGTGGTAAAGTGCTGATGCAATAAATAATGCAATCCTCTCAATTATTTGTCTTTCCTTACAGGCTCCTGCCCGAGTGGGCTCCCTCCTTCGGCTGGCTGCACACCTCAAGACCACCCACCTGCTCTCCGAACAACCACAACCTTCTGCCCGAGCGAGCTCCCTCCACTGGCCCACTGCCCAGCCCCCTCCTTCAGCCGGCTACACACTTCAAGACCGCCCCACTCTCCGAACAACCATATGTATGCTCCTCAGACTTCGGGACCTGGCAGCTTGAAAACCGCGGCTTGTATTGGCTGCCTGCAACTACAGCTAGCCTTTGATTGGCTGTGTCTACCTGCTTCGCTGTTTCTTTTTGGACTTTCGTTGTTTGGCGCCCTTTGTTTAAATTAATCTAAGCCTAGCTGTATGACTTGTAGCCCCAGTTGGTGCCAATTAATTCTACCTAAATTAGCGTAGCTTAGCTTGTGCCACTTATTCATTTACACTGCATAGATTAGCTGAGTTTGGTGCAAATTCATACATTACTTTTTTGTCTGATTACCCCAGCCCTGCTAAGAAGAAAAGATCAGCCCTGCTGAAACTTAGCTACTTCAGCTCAGCACACGTGAATTTTCACCCACCCTCCCATCCTCCACTCCCAGTCTTTATTAAATGCTCCTTCCTAGCTTATGTCTCCACCTCCACGTATCCTATTGGTGATCCCTTTTTAATTGTCCTTGGGCAACCTCCTTCAGCTTTTGTTAGCCAGTACAAGCACTGGCACAGTCTTTCAGGAAGTCATGCTGCCACTGGCTGTCAGCTGTTTCTGTGGTGCCATCTAGCTACAGTTCACTGACTACATCTTGGCTGCTTGACAATTCTATCGTGATCCTTAACATAGTACTCCAACTGAACAGCCGTGCCTAAGTCCCTTGCCCCTGCACTCTGCTCCAGGCTTTAACTAGCTCCCTGAACTCTCTTATTAAAATGCCTCCACAATGCATCTCCTCTTAACCCACCTACTAGTCTTTTCTTATGTCATTCTCATCTTAGAGCATCCACTCCTAGAGGGGCACACAGAGCGCAACTCCTGCAGTACCTTGCCGATGCAGCCTGTTTGTATCTTTCCCTCATTTAATGTACATCTGCCACATATTGCAATCTATCCTTTAGGCACCTACTATCTGAGTCAACTCAAGCCAAGCCAATCCCTGGCCACTTTCTATGCTTGATCCTCTTCTATAAGCATCCCTATTCATGTGGCTGTCTTTGGTATAGCATCCCCCAGCCTTGTATGTATCTGTGTGCTCCCCCCAGGTTTCACTATCCAATCAACTGTCACCAGTTACTATGTAAATCACTGTTCAATAAGTTCAAGAAAATCCTTGTGCTATTGCCATTGTGTTCAGGAAATATTGAACTAAGCCCCAGTCCACCTACACCAATTTTGGCTCCTATAGACCTTCCTTCCTTAAAGGGCATTAGCTTTCTGCACATTAACGCCTGTAGTCTGTTTAAGAAGTCTGACTTACTACAATTCTGGGTATCTCAAACTTCTCCAGACATATTAGTAGTTTCTGAAACCTGGTTAAAAGCATTTACAGCAAATCAGGCCATCAACATTCCCTCTTGCAACATATATAGAACAGATGGGGGTCTCAATCTATGTCCAGGACAAATACAAGGTCACCATTCTTGTCTCAACCTCCACAGCTTTTGGAAGTAGTATAGCGCAGTGGTCTAAGGCTCTGAGCTGCAGATCTGGTGACATCCAGCAGACCAGACCTGGGTTTGAATCCCACAGCTTCCACTTGCATACTGTGTGACCCTGAGAAAGTCACTTAACTTCATTTTGCTCCCAGGTTGCTCCTGTAAAAAAGCTTTCAGCTTAGTGTGCTATTCCTGGTTAAAATAAAAAAAAAAGCTAAAGAATTTGAGAACCTTACCTTAATAATATCCCTTCCCTCTAGCGAACCTGTTCTTATTACCTGGTGTTACAGACCCCCCCAGTGGCCTTGGGAGTATCCCCCACTTACAAAAGATTCTAGGGGAC
Organism: Neoceratodus forsteri; assembly: GCA_016271365.2. Classification (NCBI taxonomy): domain Eukaryota; kingdom Metazoa; phylum Chordata; order Ceratodontiformes; family Ceratodontidae; genus Neoceratodus; species Neoceratodus forsteri. The sequence continues at coordinate 285,744,596 of CM057459.1, forward strand.
ACCTCTTCCGAATGCATCTGTATGGGCGATTTATAAAAAATGACCTCACTTTCGAAAACCATTGTGATCAGATGGTAGGTAAAGCAAACAGGATATTAAACTGCATTTTGAGACATACTAAAAGTAGAGACAGAGGTGTGTTGATGCCACTGTATGAGTCATTGGTGAGATCACAACTTGAATTTTGCTCTCAAGTGTGGGTGCTAGGGAGAGAAGAAATTGACAGAGTGGCAAGGGTGCAGAGAAGAGCTACTAGAGCAATAAAGGGCTTAGAAATTATGACATATGAGAAGAGGATGAAAAACTTAAATCTTTATTCACTGACATAGCGACGTTGGAGAGGAGACATGATATTGGTTTATAAAGCTTTTCAGGACTATAATCTGAAATTAGATTCAGGGCTTGTAGTAAAATGCAAAGACTACAGTACTAGAACTCATGGTTTGCAGTTAAATTTACAAAGGTGGAAACTACTAAGTGGAAATATTGGTTTAGCCAAAGAGTAGTACCGCATTGGAATGCGCTTCCAAAAGAAGTGGTAGACAGTCCATCGTTAGAAAGTTTTAAAGAAAGACTGGACACAAAGTCAGAATAAAATATATGAGTACTAATCAATCATGATTGATTGATTAGTACTCATATAAATGGGTATATAGCAAGCAAATGGGTGGAAGCCTAGTTAAAGCTTTGTATTGACTATGATACTATGATTTCAACTTCCATTGGTACTCCCAATGTCCCGAACCATTAAAAACTCTCTGTAATACACTTGGTCTCACCCAATTAATCTGCAAACCTACATGGCCTAACTTACGTAACCCAGAACGTAGTTCCCTTCTTGACCCAATTTTTTCCAATAGGCCACACAAAATTGCACACACCGGGGTATTTCACAATTATATCAGTGATCACAGTGCCATTGTCTGTGTGAGGTACCCTTCAAAAGTGAATTACCAAGCCAAATATATTTTCAAAAGGAACCTTCGTAAATTTAATAACACCAATTTTTTGGCAGACCTTGGTAAGATTCAGTGGCAGGACTTCTATTTGGCATCATCTGTTGTGGAGGCTTGTACTCACTTTCTTAATTTGGTCTTGGATGTGATCAACAAACACAAGCCAATGGAAAAAATCAGACCTAGGAAAAGAAGCTGTCCGTGGTTTTGTGATGCACTAAAATTGGCGTTTCAAAACAGAAACCACTTATGGAAGAAAGCCCATAAGACTAAAGCAGATTCAGAATGGGTCACCTTTAGAGTGGCAAGGAACCTTTGTGTGAGGCTTATTCGGACAGAAAAGGCTAATTACTATAGGGCTGCACTGGAGTAATCCAAAAGCAACGTTGGCAAATACTGAGTGAGGGAATGGGGAGGTTCCCCGGACATACTAGTTCACAGAAACACTTGGGAGAAACTGAATCAGGAGTGCAGGTCAGGAAACTGCATTAGTTTTATTTCTCTTTTTTTCAGTTTATTTTGATATTGGAATTGTTTGTGTTGTGGGGGATAAATTGGTGGGGATGTGTTTCTCTGAGGAAGGGGCTGTATCAACTTAATTTACTGAGTCAGGAGCAGAGGGTGAATCTAATTGGGGCTGTAGCTTAGGAGTACAAAAGCAGGTGTCTCCAATTACAGCTTCCTGCTGTTTTTGACAGAAGAGAACTTTGGTTTCAGAGCAAGAAACAGCAGTCTAGAACCACAGATTTTTTACTGATAAATCACTTCTATCTCAGCAGGAGTCAGTACCTGTTTGGATTAAGCAAACATATACTTCATTAGAAGAAGGGGGTCTCATTTAAATAAATAAAAAAATAAGAAAGTCACTGTGTGTTTCTCTGAGGAAGGGGGCTGTATCAGCTTAATTTACTGAGTCAGGAGCAGAGGGTGAATCTAATTGGGGTGTGGTTTTGGAGATTTGGAGTACAAAAGCAGGTGTCTCCAATTACAGTTTCCTGCTGTTTTTGACAGAGAAGAACTTTGGTTTCAGAGCAAGAAATGGCAGTCTAGAACTACAGTTTTTTTTTACCAATTGCCCTCCTTCCCACCCTTCTACCCTCCCAGCCTAAGCCAGTTCTACTTTTATAGCCACTGGATTTGACTAACAACAGGAACTTCCTGTTTGGCAGTAGGAAGGGAAGGATCACTGAGACACATTAGTTTCATCAACCTTGACGGAACCTAAAAAATAACTTTCTCCCCCCTTGGCTGCTGGAGGTCTGAATTCAAGCATGGAAGAAGGAGACTGTTGAAGACTACAGGAAGTTCCTGTCCCAGAACAGGAAGGGCGAGAGTTGTAAGAGCACATAGGCAGTAGGAAAGTAAGTGTAAAAATACATAGAGATAGAAGACAGTAAGCATACAAAGCAACAGGAGAGGAGACACAAAAAAGATCAAGATGGGAGTGGTGCAGTGCAATGGCTGTGGGGCAGCAATGTTCCGGGAGACATTCTGAGGCTGCAATGCTGCCCTGTTTGCAGGCACCTCTCTGGTCTGAGGGAGGAGGTTACTATCTCCAGGCTGACCAGGCTAGGATGTGTGAAACCTCTTCTCCCACCCAGGGACCACCAGGGCCACCACCATTACCTCTGAGGTTGCCAAGAAAGAGGAGCGGTTGAACCAAGGTGGGCTCGGAGGGGAGAGGGTGGTGGAACAGAGGTGTATCCCTCCAGTTGTACCTCTCCACAATTCATATGCTGTTCTGGCAAAGAGTGGCTCCTCTATGGAAGCACCTGCAGTGGAGATCAAGGAGGATGCTGGGAACCTCCACAAAGGGACCCGCAGGAGGGTGGGACAAGACCCCACAGGGAAAGGAAACAACTCCTTGTGGGAGACTCAATCATTGAGGGGTAGAAGTGGGGGAGGAATGGGATAGGGAGGTAAGGTGCCTGCCTGGCACCATGGCTCGGAGGGACATGAAGCGAATCCTTAGGAACACTGGAGCAGCTGAATGAGGGAGAGAGCTGGATGTCACTGTCCACCTAGGGACAAATTACCTGGCTGTGAATGGGATCAGAGTAGTGCAAGAGGAGTTTGTGGAGTTGGGGAAGGGCCTTAGACAAGTAGCATGTACGGTTACCTTCTCAGAAGTGCTGCCTTTCTATGGCAAGGATGATGCTAGGGTATTCTGTACCATGGAATTTAATGAATGGTTGAAAAACTAGTGTGGAGCTCATGGTTTTGGCTTCATTGAGGACTGGGGAGCCACCTGAAGGAATGCTGGCTTATACTGGTGTGATGGTCTGCATCTGTCCAGGGGGGAACCAGGATCCTAGATGACAGGTTTACAAGCTTCATTGGCAAGCATTTAAACTAGCCAAGGGGGAGGCACTGAAAAGGAGCAGGGAAATCCCAGCCTCCCCCCACAAAACACAGTAGTTAGAGAGGTAAACACCAAGGTAGAGAGGTCAGTAGGGAGCAGGACAAGTGTAAATGCAGAAAAAGGCAGTAAGGACAGGGATGGAGCTAAAAGGGGTAGGCCATAAAAAATAAAGGGAAGGTGATGAGTACCAGTGCCCGCAATCTGTGCAACAAGCTCCCTGAACTAGTGGCCTTGATGGAAGAGGGATGCCTGGATATTGTGGCAGTCACTGAAACATGGTAAACAGAGAACCATGACTGGGATGTCAACATACCAGGATACACAGTCTACAGGAGGGACAGGGTGGGTAAAAGAGGAAAAGGAGTGGCTCTCTATATAAGGGAAGGGATTAAAGCCACAGAACTAAAGAGTAAACAGGAAGTTGATGAGTCACTATGGGTCACCCTGGAGACAGGAAATGGCACCACAATTCGCATGGGGGTTGTGTACAGACCCCCACCTCAGGGGGAATAAATGGACAAGGAAATGATAGAAGGCATCCTTAAAATGACAGAAAAAGGGGAGATATTGTTGATGGGGGACCTGAATATGCCAGATGTTAACTGGAGTACCTATGCTGCAGGCACATCCAAGAGCAGGGTCATTCTTGATGCCCTACAGGGGGCATGCCTCATTCAGCTAGTGTTGGAACCCACTCGGGAGGGAGCAATCTTTGACCTGGTACTCTCAAATGGGGAAGGAGAAAGGATCTCAGATTTAGAAGTGGGTAGCCATCTGGGAACAAGTGACCACCAAACAGTGTGGTTCACAATAAACACAGCCAGAGTCAAGTCATACAAAAACAAGACTACAGGACTTTAGGAAGGCTGACTTTGTGAAAATGAGAGTGCACCTCAGAAAAGCACTAGCAAATGGGCAAGAAGGAGGGGTGGAGGAACCATGGAGAATAATCAAAACAGCATCACAAAACAAGCCTTTGTGTGAAGCAAATCAAGAAAACAAAATGAAGGAAAATACCACTATGGTTCTCAAAAGAGGTGGCAGGGACGGTTAAGGGGAAAAGGATAGCATTCAGGAAATATAAGGAAACACAGAAAGAGCATAACAGAGAACTTTATCAGTTAAAGCAGAAGGAGGCAGGGAAGGCAGTCAGAATAGCAAAGCACAAACTGAGGAAAAGATAGCCAACTCTGTTAAGAAGGGGGATAAAATATTTTATAGATACATTAGGGAGCGAAGAAAGACCAAGGGAGGGATACAGAGACTTAATAAAGGGGAAGGAATATGGGCAGAGGGTGACAGTGAAAAAGCAGGGATACTGAAAGAATATTTCTGCTCAGTATTCATAATGGAAGAGGAGGGGGAGGTACCTAAACCAAACAAGAGAGAAACTCTGAATAGGGGGGTTGATACCAGTCCATTCACAGAAGAAAGGGTTTTGAAAGAACTCTTGAAACTGAGGGTGGACAAAGCAATGGGGCCTGATGGGATTCATCTAAGAATTCTAAAAGAACTAAGGGCAGAACTAGTAACACCACCGACTACTCTCTTTAACAAATTATGGGAGGATGGGGTGGTACCTGAGGACTGGAGGAGGGCAAATGTGATTCCACTTCACAAAAGTGGGAGCAGGGCAGAGGCAGGAAACTACAGACCAGTTAGTCTGACTTCAGTGGTAGGGAAAATGATGGAATCACTTCTGAAGGAAAGAATTGTTGAGTACCTAGAGGTCAGTGGGGCACAGGACCCAAGGCAGCATAGTTTCACAGTAGGAAGGTCATGTCAGGTGAACCTAATAGATTTCTTTGACTGGGTGACCAAAGCAGTGGACCAGGGAGGGGCTGTGGATATGGCCTACCTAGATTTTAGTAAGGCATTTGACACAGTCTCACACAAAAGATTAATATAGAAGTTAGCCAGCCTTGGAGTGGGTCCCAAGGTGGTAGTCTGGATAAAAAAACTGGCTGGACAACAGGATGCAAAGGGTAATAGTAAATGGAGTCCACAGTGAAGAAAGGAGGGTAACTAGTGGAATACTGCAGGGTTTTATACTGGGACAGGCCTCTTTAATGTCTTTATAAGTGACATTGGAGAGCACCTGGAAAAAAAGGTATGTCTCTTTGCAGATGACACAAAGATCTGCAACAGGGTTGATACACAAGGTCGGGTGGAAAGGATAAAAAGGGACTTGGCAAGGTTGGAGGAATGGTCAAATATGTGGCAGCTCAGATTCAATGCGAAGAAGTGCAAGGTAATGCATCTGGGAAACAAAAACCCAGGGGAAGAGTACACAATGGGGGATGAGTTTATAACAACAACAAAAATGGAAAAAGACCTAGGAGTAATTATATCAGATGACCTAAAGGTGGGCAAGCAATGTGAGAAGGCAGTAAGGAGGGCTGGCGTGATACTGGGATGCATAGGAAGAGGCATCAACAGTAGAAAACAGGAAGTTGTTATTCCTCTGTACAGACAGTTAGTGAGACCCCATCTGGGGTACTGCATGCAATTCTGGAGACCCCATCTCCGCAAAGACATAGAGTGGAGGCTGTTCAGAGGAGGGCAACCAAAATGGTACATAGTCTGCAGCAGAAGACGTACAAGGAGAGACTAAAGCAGCTTAATATGTATACCCTTGAGGAAAGGAGGGAGAGGGAGGACATGCTAGAAACTTTCAAGTATCTCAAGGGAATTAAAGTGCAAGAGGTTAGGCCGCACCTCGAGTACTGCATGCAGTTCTGGAAGTCACACTTAAAGAGGGACATTGAACTCCTGGAGAGGGTCCAGAAGAGGGCAACCAAAATGATCTGGGGCTTGGGGGGCATGACCTACGGGGAGAGGCTTGATGAGCTAAATATGTACACATTGGAAGAGAGAAGGGACTGGGGGGACATGATAGAGGTCTTCAAGTACATGAATGGGTTAATAGGGAAGGAGCAGTCAAGGTGCTCAGGAAGGAGAGGGGACAACTAGAGGGCATGGGTGGAAGCTGGAGGGGGAGAGATTCAGGAGAGAAAGGAGGAGGTGCTACTTCACTGAGAGGGTGGTGGAGCCATGGAATGCGCTGCCCAGTGGGCTGGTGGAGGCAGAGATGGTGGAGGGGTTCAAGATGGGGTGGGACAGGTACAGGGGAAGGGTTCTGGATGCAAAGTCCTGTGCAGTGGGAATATCTGGGACTGGGAAGGGAGAAGCCAGAGAGGGCGAGGGGGCAGAAAGGTCGGCTCCCAGGGTGTGGGCTGACCAAACGAGCAGACACGAAAGACTGTTCAGCCTATTCTGCTGCCATTTTAGTATGTTAGGGTAGCATCTTTCAGAAGAAGAGATGTGCAAGAACAAGGGGGCACAATTTGAAGATAATGGGGGGACGGCTCAGAGGTAATGTTAGAAAGTATTTTTTCACAGAGAGGGTTGTGGATGCATGGAACAGCCTTCCTGAGGAGGTTGTGGAGTCAGAAACAATGGGAGAATTCAAGAATGCATGGGACAGGCATAAAGCAATTTTAGTGGGGGGTTGGAGGAAGTAAACTGTTGGTTAACTAGAATCTGCAGCTTATCCATCAGGTAGGGAAATGGGCAGACTAGATGGGCCAAGCGGTTCTTCTCTGCCGTCAAATTCTATGTTTCTATTTATTTTATTTATTTAGTTTTTTGTTGACTGGGTAAGTGCACTAGACAAATCCTGCCTATTTTCAGGCACGACCGGGGGGAGGGGGATACAAATGAATGCCAACTGACCTTGAACCAGATTAAGCTGTTGGTGGTATTTTTAGTGAATGAGGGAAATTTGGCCAGGACACCGGGGAAATCCCCCTACTCTTTTCAATAATTGCCATGGGATTTTTAACATTCACGTGAACTACCACCAATCTAGGCAGATAGGACCTCGGTTTAACGTCTCATCCGAAAGACGGCACCTCGGAAGTGCAGCACCCCTCTCATGCTGCACTACAGTGTCAGTACTGGGATATTAACCCAAGTGCCAGATGTGGGAACTGAACCCACAGCCCTCTGATCTCCCGGCCTCAGAGGCGAGTGTGCTACCTACTGAGCCACTGACACTGCTTTAAATTCAGTACTGTGTGTTGCAACTGTTTCTGAGTGAAATTCTGGGCTGTGGTATTTAATCTGTGCTGTTTGAATAGTTTGGACTGTTACCGAGAGATTAGCTCAGGACAGGAAGCTGCAGTTTGGCCTGGTGAGAGGGGGAAGGGATATATACAGCAGGCACCATCTTAGTTCACAGAAACACTAGGGAGAAGCTGAAGCAGGAGTGCAGTTTAGGGAAGTGCATTACTTTTATTTCTCTTTTTTCAGTTTATTTTGATATTGGAATTGTTTGTGTCATGAAGGGATACATTGGTAGAGATTTAAAATCAGTACTGTGAGTTGCAACTGTGTCTGAGTGAAATTTTGGGCTGTGGTATTTAATCTGTGCTGTTTGGAATAGTTTGGGCTGTTACTGAGAGATTAACTCAGGTGGAGCTCAGACAGGAAGCTGCAGGTTGGCCTAGTGAGAGGGGAAGTATACAGCAGGCACCATTTTAGTGTAACCCCCCCCTACAAATGGGGGTTCCTAAAAGCCTTCCTGGAGCTTGCCTAAGTGGCGTTCAGTGTAATGCAGTTTAAATGTGGGCGCTGTGAGTGCTTTTAGAGCCTCTGGTACTGTCTCTTTAAGAGCTGCCTGCTTGCAGGCTTTATTAGTTTGCAAGGGGGGACTGTGGGTTTATTGCTCGAATCCCACTCGAGCTGCCGTTCAAATTGCTCCACTTCTGCAGTCGCTAAGAGAGCAGAGGGAGCCTAATTGAAGGATGTAACTGTTTGCTGGGAAGTATGTAGCATAACAGTAAAAATGTAGTTTGTTTAACCTGCCTTTATTGCAGCTGGGACTCTGTGTGTCTGGCCCCGCCATTTTGACCTGGACTTCTGAGATGGGCCAATTGGAGAAGGGGGGACTTTAAAATGGAGACCACTTGAGCCAACCAGAACTTGGACTCCCACTGGGAGCCTGCCTGAAGGGGAATATATGGCAGGTGCTCCTGGGAAGTGTAGTTTGAACCCTGGTGCATTTTTTGCACCAATAGAGGGCATATGAGGTGACTGACAGAACAAAGCAGCCAACCGGAGCCCTGTGGAGTGAAAGGAAACTGCCCTACAACTGTCCTGGAGGGGCAGAGTCATTGGTGATCATGAAGAGAGAAGGGACTCTGGCTCCTGCGCTGTGAAAGTCTTCACGCAGGAAGCGCATGTGGCAGGCCAAGAAGTCGCGCGATAGCATTGCCAGAAGGAGCAGACAAGATCCATGGAGGAGTACAGGCAGAGGAGGCTGTACGTTTACAGCTACCTACCAGGCTCGGCTCACCCTACAGAGGACTGGAGAATCTGCTTCAATCGCGCTCGGTCTGTCAGACATGTGAAGCTGCATCGTTTGGCCCGATTATTGCAGTGAAAGCGATCGGGAGTATAAAGCAGCTGCCTGGTATGGTACCCCTCTGCGCTTCATATAAATGTGTGGAGAAGTGTTTGGATCTTAGGCTAGGTCCTGCAAGTGGTGTGAGAGAGATCTTTCTGCAGGAGTCGTAAGTACTAAATCAGGGTAGCTCCCTGTCAGATGTTCATTGTGAGGGCAAGATTTGTCTGGCTGCTCTATTGGCTGCACAAACTAAGCTTGCTGGCTCTGCTTAATCAATTTAGGTATCAAATGTTCGTTTTCTTTATCAGGGCCCCAACCAGCTGCACCGAATAGGCTAGCCTTGTATTGCCAGGGTACCCAGAGACAGTGACTTATAAGTTTGGCCTGTGCACAGTGCCAGAGTGTTAAGTTAATCAACCTGATCTCCCCCGCCCTTGTTATTTCCCCTTCAATAAATCAGATTTGTTGTTTACAAGGTATACTGTCTGAACTGAGTGTTTGTGTCCCCCTCTTGTGCATGGGTTGTGGTATTACTGCATCTTATTTTACAGGGGATCCTTCACGCCAAGTTGGCCAATCTATTCTGGGGGTAAGTGTAAGTCATCACGGTGGTGTGGGAAGCATTTGTGGGCCACTAGTGGAAGGAAAGGGGGTTTGCAGTGACCCAGAGGCTGTGACCGAGTCATTTTCAACTGTTCCAACCCCGACCTCTGGGTGGAGGCACCCGCCATTGGATCCAGGCCCCTCAACCTGTTGGTGGCAAAGCAGGCAGGGGTAGTAGCCCTTGGGATAGTGCCCCCTGGGGTTACATCTTGGAGGCACCACTGGGATTAGCGTCCTCTAGTGGCCACATTTACGAATTACTGTTAAAAACAAATGGATACCCCAACAGAAGTGGCTGTACACCAGTTGGTGAAGTGGTGTACTGGGGAGGAGATCAACCCTCAAAATGCTATACTTATCTTGGATATCCCGCTGGGTACCAGTACGGACAATGTAGAGGGAGTACTTTCCAAGGTTGAATGTTTACGAGACCCTGTGGTAGAGGGGCGACAGGCTGATCTGCTCACCCAAACTTTCATGGCCCTAATAGAGTGTAAGGACCCTGTAGACAGTTCTAAAGTGCCACAGACTGTTACCCCCCTGGAAAACCCTCACTGACTGGAGAGTGATAACCAAAGACAGTAAAGACCCCAAGGAGAATGAGCCTCCCCCATTATCTGAAACTTTTGAGGAGAAATTTGCTAAATTGTTGTTGGAGGAAGGGAAAACTGTGGAGGATTTAAAGAAACTATTATTGCCACCTGGGGGTGTTCCTTCCCCAACACCCTCTCCCGTTCCAGTACTCGTAATGATGGCTGAACCAATGCAGGCTCCTATTTCTGCACCTGCCATTAGTCATGACTCTTACCGAAGGTTGAGGATCTTCTCTGGCTCCCTCCCCACCCACCAAGGGGAGGATGACTGGGAGAACTGGATAGACTATGTTGCCCCTCAAGTGCTAGAATGGCAATGCTCGGAAGCTGAAAAGCGAAAGCGGGTTAGTGAGAGCCTCAGAGGTCCTGCCCTGGCTACCATCCATGCTAAATGGGCCAGTAACCCTGAAGCGACTGCACGGGACTATCTTGAGGCCTTGGAGAATGTGTATGGGAGCCCAGATTCTGATGAGGACCTGTAGTGGAGAGTAAGAAATGCACAATAGTACCAAGGGGAGTTGTTGTCTGTGTATATATCTCGGCTGGAAAAATTGTTGCAAGAATGCCTCAGAAAGGGTAGTTTGCCAGCGACTGAACTGGACTGAACCAGGCTGGACAGGATCCTTAAGTCTGCCCCCTTCTCAGAACTGCTGTTCCTTCAGTTACACCTGGCAAATCAACTGGAATCCCCACCCTCCTATGATGAGCTAATGAGAGAAATTCGAGGAGTTGAGAAAAGGCGACCTCGGGAGGGACTTGCACCAATAGCTGCGGCTACGACCGGAGTGACTGAGAGTGACCCATCAAGTGAAGTTCAGAGGCAGAGGTTGACAATTAATGAGTGCTCTGAGAAGGAAAAAGATATGCCACAATGGGGCGCACTGTTGAGAGAGTTCAGGGAAATAAAAAACAATCTCTTTATGAAGGCCGCTCCTGCAAGTACAGGCCCCGACCCTCATCCGACTGCATCTGCTATGGGGTGGGGTACCTACCAGGCACCTCATGTTGACAACAGTTCAAAATTTGATGCACTGACTATGGAAGTGAGGGAACTGAAGAGTTGTTCCAAATGTCCAACCCACCGCTGGCTGAGGTGGCACCAAGATTTTCTATTGATAGTACCAATGCTGCAGCCCTCCCTCCCCGGGTGATGCCTCGGTCACCCCAAACTTCAGCAGACATATTTTGCCATAATTGTGGGAAGGATGGGCACATGAAGAGGGAATGCCAGTCTCGGAAAGACTTAGAGAGAGTGGTTAGCCGGCTACAAGGAGAGCTTTGGAGAACAAGTCAGTGGTTAAGAGGTGCACAAAATGATCCCAAGGAGGATCCCAAAAATGCTAACTCATGTCCCTTTGTGGCAAGGTCAGTTGCCCAGGCCCCCTCTCCAGACTGGTCCAGAATAGTGGGTCCCTTCATGGAGACCACTGTAAAGGTGAATGGAGTGACTACAAGAGCTGTATTAGACAGTGGCTCCCAAGTGAAAATCATCTTCCAAGACTGGTATCAGAAGCATTTGTCTGATGTACCCTTACAACCGTTGGAGGGGCTGCATGTCTGGGGGTTAAGTGAGAAGGCCTACCCCTACTCTGAATATATCCAAATTTGGTTGTCTTTTCCCACCTCTGTGGCTGGAGTGGCCGAGCAAGTGGAGACCCTGGCCTTAGTGTGTCCCCCTACCAGACTGTATGATGGGGTTCCTCTACTAATTGGGACTAATGCACATATGTCTGGATGGCTGGCACAGTTGTGTTATGAAAATCAGGGGTCAAGGACTGGTAGAGCTTTAAGAATTCTGGCCTTGATTAAAAAGGCCTATGAGGCACAGAGAGATGTTGAAAAAGTAGAACCAGAGGAACCGGTTGGAATTGTCTGGAAGAAGGATCCTGAGTCTCTGATCCTGGCACCAAATGCCCAGTGTACCTTACAGGGAGTGGTCTGTATCAGAAAGGATGTAAAAAATAAAATATTAATGTTAGATGCACCAGGCAATGGAAAACTGCTGGAGGGACTGCTGGTCAAGCCTAGTATTTTGCCTGCTAGAGCCCATGCTTATGCCAGAAGGGTAATGGTTCAAGTTCATAATGTGTCTGACAAAGAGATTCGAGTAAATAGAGGTTGCACCCTGGCTAATGTGCATTGTGCAGACACTGCAGTGCTACCCAGTAGCAAGAGTTCGGGGAAAAATGACAGAGTAACGCCTGACTTGTTTGATTTCTGTGACTCCCTGTTGCCAGCTGAATGGAAAGTGAGGATCAGTGAGAAGCTTGCCCAGAGAGACCAGGTGTTTTCTTTAAAGGAATGGGACATAGGATGCGTGCAAGGAGCTGAGCACAATATCTGGCTGCAAGACGAAAGACCATTTCGTGAGAGGTCTCGACGCCTGGCACCTGCTGATATAGATGATGCGAGACAGCATCTGCAAGAGATGCTAGCTGCTGGTGTAATACAAGAATCCAGAAGCCCCTATGCTTCCCCCATTGTGGTAGTGAGGAAAAAGAATGGGACAGTAAGGATGTGCGTGGATTATCGGACTTTAAACCGGCAGACTATTCCTGATCAGTATACTATGCCCCACATTCAGGATGCTTTGGACTGTCTAAACAGGAGCAAGTGGTTCTCTGTGCTGGATCTCCACAGTGGGTACTACCAGATCCCGATGGCCCCAGAGGACCATGAGAAGACAGCCTTTATCTGTCCGCTTGGCTTCTATGAATTCATGAGGATGCCTCAAGGGATTTCAAGCACCCCAGCCACTTTTCAACGATTGATGGAGCATGCAGTGGGGGACATGAACTTACTAGAGTGCCTGGTATACCTAGATGATGTTATTGTATTTGGCAGCTCACTGGAGGAACATGAGAGCAGATTATTCAAGGTGTTGGACCGACTGGAAGACTTTGGCCTTAAACTGTCCATTGATAAGTGTCAATTCTTTCAAACATCAGTAAAGTATGTGGGACACATAGTATCCACCGAGGGAATAGAGACCGACCCAAGTAAAGTTGAGGCCTTGACTACCTGGCCACAGCCCAAAAATCTAAAAGAACTGCAAAGTTTCCTGGGATTCTGTGGTTATCGGTGTTTCATCAAGGACTATTCAAGAGTGATCCGCCCTTCACTTAACCTTACCAAGGGTATCCCCCAACCCACAAAAGATACAAAATGTCAGCGTCCCTTGAGACTAAAAGAGTATTTTCATCCAAGTGAAGTATTTGGGGCCCGCTGGACTCCTGATTGTGAGACTGCTTTTCATGAGATCATATATCAACTTACCCATGCTCCGGTGTTGGCCTATACCAATCCAACAAAACCTTATGTCCTGCACACTGATGCTAGCTTGCAAGGGTTGGGGGCTGTGTTGTACCAAGAGCACGAGAATGGCCTGAGACCAGTGGCCTTTGCCAGTAGAAGCCTGACCCCATCCGAAAAGAACTATCCTGTACATAAGTTAGAGTTCCTAGCTTTGAAGTGGGCCATTGTTGACCAATTCCATGAGTACTTGTATGGTGCTAAGATACTGGTAAAAACTGACAATAATCCTTTGACCTATGTGCAGACTTCAGCTAAATTGGATGCCACTGACCATAGGTGGCCTTCTGCATTATGTACATACGACTATGCTGTTTAATACAGAGCAGGTCTGAACCACACAGATGCTGATGCTCTCTCCTGGAGGCCTGTTCCCCAGAATGACTGGGTCAGACTGTCAGAACCTGATATTCGAGCACTCTGCCAGAAGTTTGACAGGGAGGAACAAATGTCTATGGACGCAGTGGACTGTATGGTGGATTGTTTGGGACCTTTTGAGAATTCCATACCTGCTGCTTATTGCCACTTTTCTGCAATAAACATTGGTGCACTGCCTCAGCTGGACAATGACAGTATTCAGCGGGCTCAATCCCGAGATCCCATGATCAAATCAGATTTAGAAGCCCTCTATGCAGAGAAAGATGTGTCCAAATTATGTTCCACTGATTTGAGAACTGCGTAGTTATACAAAGAAGGTCCTAAGTTGAAACTGATCAATAGACTGTTATACAGAGAAACAGTAGACAGAGGGGGACAAGTAGACAAACAACAATTAGTGCTGCCCACTGCTTTTCGAGACTCAGTGCTGAGGTCCTTACACAACCACATGGGGCACCTTGGTATAGACAGAACACTTGACTTGGTGAGATCCAGATTCTATTGGCCTAAGATGGGGGCTGATGTGGAGTAACACATTTGAACTTGTAGTCGCTACTTACAGAGGAACGTTTTGCCCCAGAGGGCTGCCCCCCTTGTTAACATCACCATCAGTGCACCCATGGAGCTGGTCTGTATTGATTTTCTGAGTTTGGAGTCAGATCAAAGAAATACTAGTAATGTGCTGGTGGTCACTGACCATTTTACGAGATATGCCCAAGCTTTCCCCACCAAGGACTAGAAGGCATCCACTGTGGCCAAAGTACTTGTAGAAAACTTTTTTGTTCACTATGGGGTTCCACAAAGAATCCATTCTGATCAAGGCACAGACTTTGAGAGTCATCTGATCAAAGAGATGCTTTCTCTGTGGGGAGTGCGAAAGTCCAGAACCACCCCCAAGGGGACCCAGAGCCTGAACGTTTCAACCGCATCTTGCTAGATATGCTAGGCACCCTCCACCCAAAGGACAAGCCTACATGGAGCCAACAAATTAGCACCCTGGTACATGCCTACAACTACACCAAAAGTGATGCCACTGGGTTCTCCCCCTACCGCCTGATGTTTGCAAGAGAAGCTCGACTGCTGGTAGATGTGTGCTTTGGGGTCTCTCCTGATGGGGTTCAAGCTGACAACTATTTACAGTATGTGCAAAAGTTAAAGGCCCAGCTAAATCATGCTTACCAACTGGCTCAAACCATGGCTGCCAAAAGAAATCTGGACAACAAAGAAAGGTATGATAAAAAGGTGAAAGAACAGGAACTCCAGGAGGGAGATCGGGTATTGCTAAGAAACCTGGGACTGCATGGCAAACACAAGATTGCTGACAGATGGCACCATCTCCCTCACATTGTAGTGGGCAAACTAGATGATCTGCCTGTGTACAAAGTAAGGCCTGAGAATAATTCAAAAGATGTTAAAACAATGCTTAGAAATCATTTACTGCCCATTGGACAAATCTTGATTGAGTCTGAGCCCCCAGAAAATCAACCCTCTGGACCAGTGACTAGAGCTGCTGCTAAGAAAAAAAAATCAAGAAAGTCTGCACCTACAGAAGCTGAGTTAAAGTGTTCCCCTCCACAAGTCCCAGTTGAACATGACTGTCAGAGGAAAGTGAGTGTGGTTTTGAATACTACCCTTCTTACGAACCGAATCAATTGTTTCGGGGCAATCCCCTAGTCAATTCTGGAGATGAAGCAGGGTCTTCTGGACTGCCTAAGCCCCAGCTTTGTCCCTGGAGCCAATGATCCCAGAAAGTGAAATGCAAAGCATTAAGTAAGATGATATGGAATCATTGTGTATGGTTGAACTGTTTAAGCTTTCAGAGGAGGGAAATGATGGACTGGAACAGACTGGTGACATACCAGAACAAGAAGAGTGTATTGAGTGCCCCGATAATTCACTGTCAGTGTCAGAAAGCTCTCCATTTGAGCCAAGTGTTGTGGACTCAGAGATTGTAACTCCTGGAGCTGAAAGTGCCCCAAGTTCTAGCCTCTCTACCCCATTGCAGACTCCCCTGACAAGTGAGGACAATGCTGAAAATGAGGCTTAGAGTGCAGAGACTGTAACAGTTCCCCCTAGAAAGACTGGTCAAGCTGTAAAGCCTGTGGTGCACTTCAGTTATGATTACCCTGGGAGGCCTGTGGACTTGCCTCTCAATGTTGTCCATAAAGGAGTGTATGTGTCCCTGAGCTCATTGCCTAAACTGAACATCAGTGCTAACTCCAAGTTACTTGTGTTGCCCTCTAGTTATGGTGCCCCTACCCCATTTAGCCCCCAGGTAGCTGATAGGGAGGGGCCCCCTCTTTCCAGGTGTCATGGGCAGGAAGTAATGGCCTGATTTAAAAAGAAAAAGGTTGTCTGTATGTGTAATCTTGTATAACCAATAGTAAACTGTGTAATGCAGTACTAGTGTATGTAGCAAAAGGTTTGATGTGCTGTCAGTTTAAACTGTTTTGCCTTAAAGTGATTTAGGGTAACTACTTGACGTGGACGCTAAGTTCTTTCCAGGCCAGGAAGTGTAAACCCCTACAAATGGGGGTTCTTAAAAGCCTCCTGAGCTTGCTCTATGTTTCTGCCTAACTGTGCCTCATGAATGCTGTTTAAATGTGGGCGCTGTGGGAGTGCTTTAGAGCCTCTGGTACTGTCTCTTTAAGAGCTGCCTGCTTGCAGGCTTTATTAGTTTGCAAAGGGGGGACTGTGGGTTTATTGCTCAAATCCCACTCGAGCTGCCGTTCAAATTGCTCCACTTCTGCAGTCACTAAGAGAGCAGAGGGAGCCTAATTGAAGGATGTAACTGTTTGCTGGAAAGTATGTAGCATAACAGTAAAAATGTAGTTTGTTTAACCTGCCTTTATTGCAGCTGGGACTCTGTGTCTGGCCCCACCATTCTGACCTGGACTTCTGAGATGGGCCAATTGGAGGGGGGGACTTTAAAATGGAGACTGCTTGAGCCAACCAGAACTTGGACTCCCACTGGGAGCCTGCCTGAAGGGGAATACATGGCAGGTGCTCCTGGGAAGTGTAGTTTGGACCCTGGCGCCTTTTTTGCATCAATAGGGGGCGTATGAGGTGACTGACAGAACAAAGCAGCCAACCGGAGCCCTGTGGAGCGAAAACTGCCCTGCAACTGTCCTGGAGGGGCAGAGTCATTAGTGATCGTGAAGAGGGCTCTGGCTCTGCACTGTGAAAGTCTCCACGAGGAAGCGATGTGGCAGGCCTAGAAGTCGAGGCGACAGCATCGCCAGAAGGAGCAGACAAGATCCGTGGAGGAGTGCAGGCAGAGGAGGCTGTACGTTTACAGCTACCTACCAGGCTCACCCTGTAGAGGACTGGAGAATCTGCTTCAATCGCGCTCGGTCTGTCAGGACATGTGAAGCTGCATCGTTTGGCCCGGTTATTGCAGTGAAAGCGATTGGGAGTATAAAGCAGCTGCCTGGTATGGTACCCCTCTGCTCTTCATATAAATGTGTGGAGAAGTGTTTGGATCTCAGGCTAGATCCTGCAAGTGGTGTGAGAAAGATCTTTCTGCAGGAGTCGTGAGTACTAAATCAGGGTAGCTCC
Organism: Neoceratodus forsteri; assembly: GCA_016271365.2. NCBI lineage: Eukaryota > Metazoa > Chordata > Ceratodontiformes > Ceratodontidae > Neoceratodus > Neoceratodus forsteri. Next base: position 285,761,768 of record CM057459.1, read on the forward strand.
TTGTCAGATGTTCATTGTGAGGGCAAGATTTGTCTGGCTGCTCTATTGGCTGCACGAACTGAGCCTGCTGGCTCTGCTTAATCAATTTAGGTATCAAATGCTCGTTTTCTTCATCAGGGCCCCAACCAGCTGCACCGAATAGATTAGCCTTGTATTGCCTGGGTACCCTGAGATAGTGACTTATAGGTCTGGCCTGTGCACAGTGCCAGAGTGTTAAGCTAATCAACCTGATCTCCCCCACCCTTGTTATTTCCCCTTCAATAAATCAGATTTGTTGTTTGTGAGGTATACTGTCTGAACTGAGTGTTTGTGTCCCCCTCTTGTGCATGGGTTGTGGTATTACTGCATCTTATTTTACAGGGGATCCTTCACGCCAAGTTGGCCAATCTATTCTGGGGGTAAGGTAAGTCATCACGGTGGTGTGGAAAGCATTTGTGGGCCACTAGTGGAAGGAAAGGGGGGTTGCAGTGACCCAGAGGGCTGTGACCGAGTCATTTTCGACTGTTCCAACCCCGACCTCTGGGTGGAGGCACCCGCCATTGGATCCAGGCCCGTCAACCTGTTGGTGGCAAAGCAGGCAGGGGTAGTAACCCTTGGGATAGCGTCCCCTGGGGGTTACATTAGTAAGCGAGTAGGAGGCTGATTGACTCACACGGGAGGCCAGTGGGCTCTAATCTCACCCTCCCTTCCCCAGATTGTGCACATTTATTGGGGTGGTGCAGCATTGGGATTGGTGGAAAGCACTACCAGGTGCATCCACTAACATGCCCTAACAGAGGGGATTGTTCTTTCTAATGTTAAAGAGTGATATGTAGTTCTGGTTTAAGAGGTAAAAGTTAAAAGCTTATAGATAGTATCGTCTTTTGTACTTAGGTGTAGCACCTCAAGCTGTATTTTGCTGAGAAACGTATGGATGGTATGGTCCAGGGATGGGGGGGTCATGATGAAAAAAAGGATACTCAGGAGGGGGGAACCCCGGGATCAGAGGGAAGGGGGTGGCCACTGTCAATAGGGAGAGGGCAGTATATGACACCCAGATAGTGGGAGGAGTGAGGAACTGGCTGGGGGGAAGGGTCAGGGAAAAAGGAAGAGACGGGGCATGGAAGGAGAGGAAACCTGGGAGTGAGAATGGAGGCAAGGGGTGGTTAGAGTGCTCCTGTTGGGGGATTCCATGATCTGGGGTATCAGTTGGGATAGGGAGGAGGAAGCCTGCTTGGTTAGAACCAAATGCTTCCCTGGCCTGACAGTGCAAAAGGCCAAGCACAAGGTATACTCACTAACAAGGGAATGTGGAGGATCCCTGGATATACTGGTGCACCTGGATACAAATGACATAGAAGTAAATAGTGAACTAGAGATACAGGCAGTGTTTTCAGAGCTAGCTAGGGTTTGCCATTCCACAGGATGCTCTATTTCCTTCTTAGAAATCCTGCCGGTGCAGAGGGCTAGTGGGGAGAACAAGCAGAAAATTAGGGAGGTAAATCAGTGGCTTAGGGAGTGGTGTGAGGTCAGAAGGTATGGGTTGACAGGGGACTGGGAGGATAAGGGGCTGTACACGCTAAGGATAGGCTACAACTCAATCTGAAAAGGAGGGAAATCCTTAAGCTGAAGATAGAGCGGTTCATCAGTGAAAGGTGGGGTTTAAACTTGTGAAGGGGGAGGGACGGGAGCAGGGACTGTTGCAGGGGGTCAGACAAAAGACAGACTCAGTCTCCACCCCCCTAGGGAGTTGGAGGAATATGGAAAAAGACCAACAGGTAGGGTGCGGGGGGGGGGAGAGACTGTGGTCACACAGAAACATGAGGGGAGGAAACGGATGGAGGGTGGTCCTGCTAAATGCCAGGAGCTTGGGAAATAAGATGCCAGAGCTCCAGGTGATGCTAGCTGAGGGGGCAGTGGATGTGGCAGCTGTGTCTGAGACCTAGGCCACCCCAGGGCACGACTGAGATCTAAACCTGGAGGGCTAGACTATGTTCAGGAAGGACAGGAAGGAGGGAAGGGGAGGGGGGTAGCACTGATAGTCAAAAATGGCATTGGTATAAGAGGGGTGGAGGAGATGGAGGGGACTGTGGAGGCGATTTGGGTCACCCTGAAAACAAAGGGGAAGAGAGTTAAAATAGGAGTGGTATACTTATCCCCCCTGCACTGGCGGAGGAACTGGAAGACAGTCCGGTGGTAAATGTCATGACACACTGTAGACTGGATAAGGGAAGGGTAAGGGTGGGGGTGGTGGTGGTGATGGGTGATCTAAACATGCCAGGGATGGACTGGGGGACTATGACATCCTCAGTGGCCAGGGAGCAGAGGTTGCTGGATGTCTTCTAGGACTAGTTCCTAACCCAGCAGGTGGGTGAGCTAACTAGGGAGGCCCAGACACTGGACGTAGTCCTGGAAGACAGTGGCCAGATTAGGAGCCTGGAGGTGAGGGACCCATTGGTGGGGAGTGACCATGCCATGGTCTGGTTCTGCCTGGACCTAGGGAGGGAGGGAGGAAGGCCGCACAATGATGGTGGTACTTGACTTCAGGGGGGCAGACTTCAAAGGGATGGAAAGGAGCCTCAAATATCATTTGGATGGGATAAGGTCAGACATGGATGCTGACAGTAGGTGGGAAATCATTAAGATAGGGGTGCAGGAAGCTACCAAGACCTGTGCAAGAGTGAGGCACAAATGCAGTAAGGCCAGAAAACCCTGTTGATGGACCTGGGAGGTTCAGGAGGTGGTGAGGGAAAAGAAGGCTGCCTATAAGTGCTTCAAACACTCAAGGAGTGAAAGGGATCAAAAGGAGTATGAGCTGATGGTCAGAAGGATCACTAGGGTGGTGAGGTTGGCTAAGGTAAGGAGGGAGCAGAACCTGACTAAGGAAATCAGGAGAGGAAACAAGGGGTTCTTTAGATACATTGGGGAAAAAAGAAAGGTTAAGGGGCAGATTAGCAGGATTAGAACAGGGAAAGGATGGACACAGGACCTGGGTGAGCAGGCCGAGGTACTAAATGAGTACTTTGCCTCAGTTTTTACCAGAAAAGGTGGGGGAGCTGGATCATCCAAGGGAGAAGATGGTGAAACTGAGGAGGGGGCAGGACCCTTACCGATTAGGAGCCTCAGCAGGACTGGGGGAGGTGACATCACCGTCAGCAGGGGGGAAGGCAGAACAGGGGGGCAAGGGGGAAGAAGTGGAGGTGGAAATCCCAGTAGAGAGAGTGTGAGGGAAGCTCTCAGGTCCCTTAGGATGGAGAAAGCACCAGGGCCAGATGAATTACATCGCAGGGTACTGAGGGAACTGGTGGATGTCCTGGCGGAACCCCTGACAGAGATTTTCAACATCTCTCTGATGATGAGGTGTGTGACCCAGGACTGGAGGGTGGTGTGATGCTTGGCCAGCTGGTTATGATTGCTGTATGATATTTGTAATATAAAAATATAGTATGTGAGTCTCTGCTCCATGGGTGCCCCCCCCCAGGTTTCAGTTACAGGAACTGACCAGGAGATCTCTGTAATGTAATTAACTTCCTTGAGAAGTTGCATTTTATGGCCTTTTTATTATCTCCTGCCTCTGAAGTTGAGAAGCTAAATATGCATTTTATTACAGGACAGGACATAACTTAGCTGATTCCTGTTGGCTATATTTGCATTTAGGTGACAAACTGCAGAGTTGTAAAAACCTTTGATGTACTTTGAAAAAACAGGAATTAGCCACCAGTTCAAAGGAGAGGCTTGATTAAAGACTGTCATAACTTGGGAAATGAGTTTTTGCTGATGTCACATTATTTAATATACCTCCTGAATGATAGGCCATCATGTTTGTATTTTTTTTAATTCTAAAAAGGAGGAGCTAGATGATTCACAGAAGGGGTGTGCAGAAACACAGTTTAAACTAATACTGGTGTCTGATCTTTTTGTCATATCATTTTGGGACTCAAGAAAGACAGTTCTCTAACTGCACTTAAAGAGGAACTACATTAGATAGGAAAGATCTAAACTGTATGTTGGTAGGAGTTTGTCTATAGTTTTCTTTGCCTTTCTTTTAAGTGACTGTATGCTCTTTGATATATGGTTCTGTGTTTACATTTTGTCATATTTTTATCCATTTTAGTAAATACATTATTTAAAAGACTGCCTGGGCGTCTGCCAGTCTTTTTTTGCATGTGATGTATAGATGGTTAAATCTGACAACTGTTCAAGGGCTTGTCAGTGTTACTAAACTGGGAAAATGTAAGAATCTACCTAAGGTCTTTAACAGAGTTTTAAAGGGTTAATTTTGGATACCTGGTTAGGTGCCATTAGGCGAAAGATATATTGCATCCCCCAAAGAGAATATTATCTGAGCCTGTACATTTGGGTACGCTAGTATAAGGTTCACAGTTTGAATCCCCCCAGAACTTGAGACTAAAGGCGATTTGGACCCACAAGCAGACAGGAGGGTTACCCTGTCTGTTACCTGCTCACATTACTGCACTCGGAGGTTGGCACTGTTACTAAGTGCGTTTGTGACAGGTGGCACATATCATGCCTATCCTCAAGAGAGGAGGCTGGGAACTACAGGCCCGTCAGCCTGACATCGGTGGTGGGAAAGGTGATGGAAGGTATTATCAAGGAGAGGCTAGGTGGGTACAGGAGACATTGGGGTACCTGGATGATAGACAGCATGGCTTTTTTCCTGGGAACATCATGTCAGACAAACCTTGTGGAGTTCTATGATTGGGTGATGAGTGCCATGGACCAGGGCAGGCTAGTGGATGTCCTCTTTCTTGACTTCAGCAAGGCATTTGACTCAGTTCCTCACAGGGGCATACTAGATAAGCTGAGGGAAATGGGGGTGGGTAAACGGATGATCAGATGGATAAGAAACTGGCTCTCAGACGTACCCAGAGGGTCGTGGTTGGGGGGGTTAGTCTCATCTCCAAGGAGGATCATCAGTGGGGTCCCTCAGGGATTGGTCCTAGGGCCCCTCCTGTTTAACGCCTATGTCTCTGACATAAGGAAGTGTATCAAGAGTGAAATCTTTGCAGATGACTCGAAGCTTAGAGCAGTGGTGAATGGAGAGGAGGGGAGTGTTACCCTGCAGGAGGACCGAAATGCTCTGGAGAGGTGGTCATAGAAGTGGAGTCTGAGGTTCAATGCAGGGAAATGCAGGGTTCTGCACCTGGGCACCAGAAACCTGGGCCAAGTGTATACCCTGGGGGGGGTAATGCTTCAAGTCTCGATGGCTGAGAGGGACCTGGGGGGTGGTAATGGATGTCAAAATGAACAACTCTGAGACTTGTAGGAGGGCAGCGGCCAAAGCCAATAGGATGCTGGGATGCATTGCTAGGGGGATTACCTTCAGAAGGAGGGAAGTGATAATCCCCTCTGTACAACTGCTTAGTTAGGCCACACCTCAAGTACTGTGTGCAATTTTGGAGGCTGCACTTAAAAAGGGACATTGCACTCCTGGAAAGGATCCAGAGGAGGGCAATCAAAATGATCTGGGGCTTGGGGAGCTCAACATGTACACGTTGGAAGAGAGGGGGGACATGATAGAGATCTTCAAGTACATGAAGGGACTAAATAGGGGGAGGCTCAGTCAGGGTGCTCCAAAGGAAAGGGGGGCAACTAGAGGGCACAGGTGGAAGCTGGGGGGGGGGACTCAGGGGGAATGGAGGAGGTGCTACTTCACTGACAGGGTGGTGGAACCATGGAATGCACTGTCCAGGGGACTAGTGGAGGCAGAGACTGTGGAGGTGTTCAAGAGGGGTTGGGACAGGTACACGGGTAGGGTTGTGCTGGCAAAGTCCAATACAGGGGGAATATCTTGGACTGGGAATGGAGAAGCCAGAGAGGGGTTGGGGAGACAGCAAGGTCAGCTCCCAGGTTGGGGGCTGACCAGACGAGCAGACACAAAAGACAGGCCTACTCTGCTGGCATTTTAGTATGTTAGTAAATTGAAGGTCACAGTTCATCTTCTCTCCTCCCTACTAAAATTATAGCCAGGTCACAAACTTTTACAAACAGTGAGAATATCCTGGATCAGTTGAACATTCAGTTTGCTACAGCTAGATTGGCATTTGATTCATCCCCAGCCAGTGAGTTAGTCTCAAAGTCCCCTGCAAGAGGTCCTACTGTATCTACCTCTCCTCAAATACCAGGCACCAAGCCACCCAATTTAGTTTCAGTAATGTCTCCCTTAAACAGGCTGAAGATCTGCTACTGGTCTTGGACCCTAACAAAAGCCCCGGAACCAACTCATTGGAACCGTTCTTCCTAAAAGTAGGATACTACTTCCTGACTCTTCCTATTACTCACCTATTTAATATATCGCTCTCACAAGGAGACATTCTCTCGGTCTGGAAAATAGCTCACGTTATCCCGTTGTTCAAATCTGGAGATCAAAGCGACCTTAACAACTACCGCCCAATTTCATTACTGCCTATTTTGTCCAAGTTACTAGAAAACTTAGTCAATGCCAAATTGAGAGATTACCTGGAAGCTGGTAACCACCTGAACCCCCTCCAATCCGGGTTCAGGCCTAAACATAATACTGTATACTGTATCAGCCTTGACAAAAGTTATAGATGATTGGTTAACGTCATTAGATGCTAAAAATTATGTTTCTGCCTTTTTCCTAGACCTAAGCAAGGCTTTCAATACCATTGATCACCAGCTATTGTTGGACATGTTATATAATATTGGCTTGGATAACATTTCAGTAAAATGGATTTCTTGTTATCTTACTGGTTGGCTCCAACAGGTGAAAGTCAATGGTGCTTTTTTTCTCCCTTAAAACCTCTCCCAAGAGGAGTACCGCAGGGATCCATACTTGGACCTGTGTTATTCGCCATTTATATTAACAAAATCGATAACTGTATTAGCGCAGCTAGTGTCCACCTATTTGCAGACAACACTGTGCTATATGTCGCAAGGCCCTCTCCTCACCTTGCCTGTCTTGAGCTACAACGCAAATTCAACCAACTACAACAAAATCCTCTTTGTTTAAAGCTACTTCTCAATGCCAAAAAAAAACAAAAATCATGCTCCTCGCCCCTAATAATATAGAAGTATGCATTAACCCTCTGGATAGTAAATACCAAATCAGGACCATCCTTGAGGATATTCTTGAACCTGACAGTAAATTCAAATCTCTCAGATTCTGGTTAGATTGTAAACTAACCTTTGCCACGTACACTGGAAAAACCACCAAAAACTTACGACAAAGGCTTGGGATCTTCTACCGTATAAAGCATTTGCTCATATAATTATGCAAAATTAAGGCTGGTGCAAATAACCTTTATGCCACTGACTGATTATGAGACTTTATCTATAGCCACAGCTCTAAATCAGCTCTATCCACTGTGGACACGCTTTATCATAGGGCCATAAGATTTGTAACTAATGCTCCCTCCAGGACGCATCATTGTGTCCTCTACACAATGATTGGTTGGTTCTCCCTTAATGCTAGGAGGGGGCATAATGCAGCCCTTGGGGTATAAACAGCATTAACCTTGAAACTTCCCCCTTACATTTGTTCATTGTTCAAATGCGACATTTGTGCTTACTTCCTCAGGAAACTCTCTTATATAACCTTTGATATTCCTCGGATTAGAACAAGGTTTGGTTCTGCATCAATAAGATATGACTTGCCCTCCACATGGAACATGTTACAAGATAACCTTAAACTTAAGTTACTTGCTGGACTGTGTGTGTTCAAGTCTCTGCTCAGACGAACACTGATAGTAAATTGTAACTAACTGTTTTGCCTGAATCTGTGGTGGCCCTGTGTTCCCCTACTCTTTGACCCCTACTAAGCACTATGAGCACTCATAACCACTACCTTTTTCGCCCTACCCCTTACTCCCCTTACTACCCCCTGCCCTACCCGCCTCCCTTCTCCTTGTCCCTGTCCTCTAACTCCCTTACCTACTCTCCTGATGCACTCACCCAGCTTTTCCTTCCCCCTCTTACTGCCTATTTTCTTCCATCCTTTGCATCAACAGCAGTAGTTACATGTATTCCCTAGCCAGTAAGTAATCCTATTGTGTATGTTACCATGTCACCCGTTGCAACTAAGTGTCATAGAGCCTTATTATAATTATTTTTTTTTTGGAGTTACTGCTGCTATATTTTGAGGAACTGCTGTGGTTCACATCTGCTGTCATTTGTTTTGCATCCTCTTTTTTTTCATATTTGTCCTTCCAGGACCGCCTTGTAAATGTATAATATATTTATTACTGTGATTGCAGCATTGGTTTTAAATTGTTTTAATTTGTACTGCGCCTTGATACCTGAAAGGCGCACTAAAAATAAAGATTATTATTATTATTATGAGTTCTCTCAATGGTGTTTTCCTGGTAAAATAAAATTGAATTGAATAATAGGGAAGCAGGGAGACGCTCATTAGTAAAAGCAGTGGAAAAATATGCTATGTGCAAGACAGTGATATAGTGCTTAAGTTAAAGTGCAAACTACTATAGAAAGTAAGTTACCCTATTATATTAAAAGCACAAAGAACAAACACCAGATACTCTTAAAAACTAGCAGGTAAAGAACTATAATAATTTAACAAATAATGGCAGAGCTGGCAAGTCATACCATGGGCAGACTGGATGGGTGTTGCGGTCCTTATCTGCCATCAACTTCAATGTTTCTATATGCAAAAACAGAGCCAGCAAGTCATGTTTTGCATTTTTATTTATTTATTTATTTTTTTACCAGATGTCAATAAAGAGAGACAGAGCCGGAAAGTCACGTCTCCCGCAGGAGTAGAGGCATGAAAAGTCTTACTCCTTCGTGCATTTAAAGACTAACAGAGCCAGTAACTGTATAGAGGACATAAGGAAAAAGATGTCAATCTGTCACAAAAAATAGGGGAGGGGATCTCTCTCCTTGGAAAAACTTTCATGTCTATGAACCAGAATTTTGTAATATTGTTTTCTGTTCTTGCTTTCAAGTTTTCAAAAACTGCAGCTGGAAACTTGTCTTTTAATTTTTTTTTTTTTACCAGGAGGGAGACACTAAACTGAAAGCTTGTTTACAGGTGTGACCTGGGAGCACAAGGAAGTTAAGTGACTTACTCAGGGTCATACAGTATGCAAGTGGGGGCTGTGGGATTCAAACCCAGGTCTCCAGGTTTGCAGCTCGGAGCCTTAAACCACTACGCAATACTGCCTCCTGGTTCTAGGATTTCTACTTCAGTAGCAGCTTTTTCTACCTCCTTTTTTTGCTTTTTTAGTAGTTAAAAGCATTAGGTCATAGCTGCACTCAATTAAAATATTTTCCCAGTCCTTGAGGTATTCTAAATTGTCCATCCCAAAAGAGAAAACATGTATTTCTGTCCCAGTACTGGAGGGACAAACGTATCCCCCAAGGAATGAGATTTCAGAAGCCCTCCTCTTTTGGGATGAAAGATTTAGAATACCTTCAGGTTTACAATATTACCAAATTCCAGTCAGAGCTTATAGCCAATAAACAAAAGAAATATCTTAGAGATGAGAGGGACTATAAGGCTGGCACAGTTTACACATGGCAAGGAGCCAAAAAAACAGGAATCAGCCCAATAGACAGTCCATAGGATTTCATGAAGGTAGCTTAAACATCTCCTCAGGCCTAGATAGTGACCTAGATGACCCCAGCAGACCAGAAGGCGACAACAGAGTTTTTTAGGATGCAGTCAACACACTGGCCATCTAGACCACAGGGCAACAAAAGAACGAGAAGGGGCCAGAGAAAGAGGAAAAGAAAGAGAGGAATGATAGGAAACAGAGGGAAGCAGAACTCAAGAGGAAAGCACAATTGGGGGGAGTGAGGAGGTCACTGAGGTCACGCAACATGAACTGGAGGTCATCAAATTATCAGATGCGACTCTCACAGAAGCACAAACAAAAGTGCTATTTAAAGTTCTCAGCTTTATTCCCACAAACGAAGTGAATGCCTTTCAAGTACAGCCTGATTTATACAGCTTCTTTAGGAAAATACATGTTAGAGTTCTTTCTCCCGAACTCTGCCCCTTTGGATTTCCAAATAGATGCACAAAGAGAAAATACGAATTTCAAAACTAAATCCGCCTTTAACTCACCCCAAACCAACCATACAATCAATACATTCTGTAACTTGGTATCTAAGGATGTACAAAATCTAATAAAGAAAAATAAATACAGACAAGAATCCCAGAATGTAACAAAGAAAGACAAGCCCTCAAACAGCTACAATACCTGCCAAACTTTGTTATAAAACAGGCAAATAATGGAGAAGCAGTTGTGGTTTGGGGAAAGGGAGATTACTGCATAGAGGCTCATAGTTTAACAACAATAATTTCTATAACTTAAGCAATAAGAACCGATCCCAAAGAGGAAATAAAAATAAAAGATGATCACCTCATAGAACGTGGGGAACAAATGGGCTATATCACTAAGAAAGAAGATGAATTTTGAGAGTGCTCAACACCAGACGGCAGGAGGCAGTATAGCGCAGTGGTCTAAGGCTCTGCACTGCAAATCTGGTGACATCCAGCAGACCAGACCTGGGTTTGAATCCCACAGCTTCCACTTGCATACTGTGTGACCCTGAGCAAGTCACTTAACCTCCTTATGCTCCCAGGTTGCTCCTGTAAAAATGCTTTCAGCTTAGTGTGCTATACCTGGTTAAACGACTAAAATAAATAAAAAAAGACAGCCAGTCTCATATCTTCACCCTAAGATACACAAAGATACTAGACCTATGCCAGGCAGACCCACTGTTTCCGCTACTGGGTCTATTACTGAAAAAATGTCCTAGTTTGTAGATTTTTTTATCCAAAAGCCAGTCCCGCTTCTGAAATCTTACCTAAAAGACATTAATAACACTTTAAAAATCATGAAGGAAGTGGTAGTAACAGAGACTGACTGCCTAGTGACAATAGATGTCGAAAGCCTTTTCTCTAGCATGCTTCATGAGGGAGGCTTGGCAGCAATACATAAAAGTTTACAAGGTTAGAGAAAAAAAAACACCATCAGAATACATAATTGAATTAGCAAGATTTGTTCTAGAAACAAACTACTTCTGGCTTGATGACTACTTTTATGTACAATGAAAAGGGAAAGCCATGGGCATTACTTTTGTCCCTAATTTGGCCAATACATACATGAGCGAATGGGAATACCAGTGTATTTCTGATAGCAGTCAAACCCTGTCTCCAACCACATAAAACTGTGGAAGAGATCTACATATAGATGAATGTCTTGATCTGGTCTGGTAGTGAAATACAGCAGAGTTATTTTATAAACTATATAATACTATCAATGAGAATTTGAGATTCACCCATGAATACAGCCAGGCATCTATCTCGTTTCTGGACATCCAAATCACAAAGTATGGTAATACTCTGGAAATAGGACTATACAGAAAACCTTTGGCACGAAGCACGCTACTGAAAAGAATTAGCTTCCACCCAGAAAACGTCACAAGGAACATCCCAAAAGGCCAGTATATTAGAGCCCGAAAGGACTTGTTCCACTGAAGAGTCTTTCACAGAGGCAAAAAGGAGCTTAACTGCACGGTATTTACACTGTGGGTACGAGCCAGAACTTCTACTAGAATCCATGTCAGAAGCTGAGACATTGTATAGGAATGATTTACTTTGTCCTAAAGAAAGAGTCAACACTGAGAATACACTTTCTTTTATCACCCAGTACAATCCAATTGCCCCCAAAATAGGGGCGCTAATAAGAAAACACTGGAGCATTCTACAAACAGACAGCAGGCTAAAAGAACTAACAAACACTGTCACAGATCACATTTAAGAGAGGCAAGAATTTAAAGAACACTTTAGTACATACATTTTTGCCTGTTCAGAAGGAAAATCCATGCATGTGGCTACCATCACCACCATGTGACAATTTTAGATGTGACCATTGTGTCCACTGCTGGAACATAACACCAGAATATTCAATCATCCAAGATCATGAGGCCAGCCCACTGGCGCAGCGGTTGGATTCCCACTTGCGACGCCAGCGACCTGGGTTAGAGAATGAGCCTGGGTGCTGGAGGGCCGGCTGGGGGGAGGAGGCTTGAGCATCCCAAGGACAGCTCGCCTTCTCCAGGGGAAGGGGTTTCTGGACTCAGTATTTGGGTGACCTTGGATAGAGACCCGTGGTACTACAAGTCTGAAGTCACACCAAGGATAGACGTGCTGGACGTCAGCGCCCCAGGCGCCTAGACATTGGGGCACACAGCATGCTCTAGACCACCAGAAAAAACACCCTCAAGCTCTCCTGGTAGACTGAGCACCAAGCCTCGAACCCCAATGCCCCTACCGGCACCGGAGATGGCATCCTGATAAAAGACATACATGTCGGGGAGAAAGGGCCCTCACTCCGTACCTGCCTGGGGGGGTACAACCACGGCTCCATGGGGGACTGACAGCACCAGATTCAAGGTAGGTGAGTGGGGACGCAACAAGCCGTAGGTGACTCCTGAAGAGTGGGAGGGATCGAGGGAGAAGGAGGGGTAAAAAGAGAATATATAAAATAAAATCAAAAATCATTCAAGAATTGGACACAAGTATGAAATAAATTCCTTTTATCAATTGTAGTTCAACTGGAGTTGTATATATGTTCACTTGCCTATGTGGCATGACTTACATTGGCCAGACTAAAAGAGCCCTAAAACAAAGAATTGGGGAACACAAGGGTGCCATTAGAAATTCAAACATGGAATATGCAATGGCAAGACATTATAAGGATGAGACATATGGATCGCCAGCATCTTTAAAATTTGTAGGGTTGGAAAAAGTGGATGTTGGAATGAAAGGAGGGGATTTGGACCTGAAACTTTTACAGCATGAGGCTTTTTGGATTTTTAACTTGAACAGCCTAACACCACAAGGACACATCACTGAGGGGTAGAACCAGTAGAGGGAGGGGAGAGGGAGGTAAGGTGACTGTACGGCACCATGGCTTGGAGAGACAGGAAGCAAATCCTCAGAATTGTGGGAGCAGTTGCACGGGGGAGGGAGCTGGATGTCATTGTCCACCTAGGGACAAATGTCCTGGCTGGGAATGGGATCAGAGCAGTGCAGCAGGAGTTTGTGGAGTTGGAGAGGGGCCTTAGACAAGTAGCATGCATTGTAACTTTCTTGGACGTGCTACCTGTCTATGGCATGGGTGAGGCTAGGGTACTCCGCACCATGGGATTCAATGACTGATTGAAAAAGTGGTGTGGAGCTCAGTGATTAGGCTTCACTGGGGACTGGGGTCTACCTGGAGGGATACAGGCCTATACTGGTGTGATGGTCTGCATCTATCTGGGAGGGGAGCCAGGATCCTTGGTGATAGGTTTAAATGCTTCATTGGTAAGCATTTAAACTAGCCAAGGGGGGGAGGCACTGAAGAGAAGCAGGGAAATCCCAGCCCGCACCCCACAAAACAGGGTAGTTAGCTAAATAGACACAAAGGTAGAGAAGTCGATAGGGAGCAGGACCAGGGTAAATCCAGAAAAAGGCAGTACAGTACAGGGATAGGCCTAAAAGGGGTAAGGCCATTAAAAAAATGGAGGGCGATGAGTAACAATATCCATAGTCTGGGTAACAAGCTCCCTGAACTAGTGTCCTTGATGGAAGAGGGACGTCTGGATATCGTGACAGTCACAGAAACATGGTACACAGAGAACCACGACTGGGATGTCAACATACTAGGGTACACAATCTACAGGAGGGACAGGGAGGGTAAAAGAGGAGGAGGAGGAGTAGCTCTCTACATAAGGGAAGGAATCAAAGCAACAGAACTAAAGGGTAAACAGGGAGGGAAGGAGGCACTGTGGGTCACCCTGGAGATAGGAAATGGCACCACAATCCGCACAGGGGTTGATTACAGACCCCCATCTCAGGGGAGGCAATGGACAAGGAAATGATAGCCGGAATCCTTAAAATGGCAAAAAAAGGAGAGATATTGTTGATGGGGGACCTGAATATGCCAGATGTTAACTGGAGCACCTTTACTGCAGCCACATCCAAGAGCAAGGTCATTCTTAATGTCCTACAGGGGGCATGCCTCAGACAACTAGTGTTGGAACCCACTTGGGAGGGAACAATCTTAGACCTGGTACTCTCAAACAGGGAAGGAGAGAGGATCTCAGATTTAGAATTGGGTAGCCGTCTGGGAATAAGTGTCCACTAAACAGTGTGGTTCACAATAATCACAGCTGTAGAGTCAAGCCATACAAAAGCAAGGGTGTTGGACTTTAGCAGGGATGACTCTGGCAAAATGAGACAGTGCCTCAGAAAAGCACTAGAAAACAGGAAAGAAGAAGGGGTGGAAGAACAGTGGAGAAAAATCAGAACTACCATAACACAGGCAACAAGCCTTTGTGTAAAGCAAATCAGCAAAACAAAATGAAGGAAAAAGCCACTATGGTTCTCAAAAGAGGTGGCAGGGAAGGTTAAGGAGAAAAGGACAGCATTCAGGAAATAGAAGAAAACACAGAAGGAGCAGAACAAACAACTAGATCAGTTAAAGTAGAAGACAGCAGGGAAGGCAGTCAGAATAGCAAAGGCCCAAACTGAGGATAAGATAGCCAACTCTGTTAAGAAGGGGGTGTCACAGCATGAGGGAATAAACTTTAGACGAGGCAAATTTACAGGTTTAAAACACACCTTGGTGTGATATTTATTTTTCAAAAGTTCGAAAAATAATAAATGAAAACAAAAAAACTGCAAAGAAAATCACTACTTAACATCAACAGTTTCTCACATAGTACAGTCCTGATCTTAGAGCTCCTAGGACCCTTCTTATCTGCATTCAACAGCTTGTCTGCAGTAGCTTCTCTTCCCTTCACTCTCAAAACTGAACTATGCTAGACTGAACTGAAGTAAACTGTGTGCAAAGGCTTTTATATATTTTTGGTAGGGTCACCTGACTGAGTCCTTACATGTCTGGACATGTTTTAAAACCAAGGGGGGGGAGAGGATTGTGTCAGGGGATTTCCTGGTTCTGTTAAAGGTACAGTGTATATATCCACAGATATTGACTTTCTATATCTCTGATCCACAGTGACTAAGCTCTTTTATACACAGTCCCTTATACAGTAACAGGTTTATAGTGTGAATTTGTGAAAATATCTTAAGAATTTCTTATAACTGTATTAATTATGAAATTATTTTTGTTTTATATGGCTTCTGAATCCTTTTTCTTTTAAAAGGCTTTACTAACTGTATTCATTTCTATTTAAAATAGCCTTCATGCTTTTTGTACACAAAATGCATTTATGCACTTTACACAGTACCTCTCTGGGTGTTTGGCATCATTCCAGGGACTGGATGGATGGAAATGGAAAAAGAATGAAAGGAGAGAACTAGTAGGAAATTTAGTAGAGATAGTAAAGAGCTACACTAGGTGGTCGACCTAGGATGAATGGAGAAGAAAAGCAAAGAGAAAAGCATTAACTGTTGTGCAACAGAAGTTTGATAGCAAGGAAATAAGGAGATATAAAAGTGGACAATCGGTCACAGCTGAGAGTGTAGCCTAACTCTGCCCACAGGGGGATAAAACCTTTTATAGGTACATTAGGGAGTGAAGAAAGACCAAGGGAGGGACACTGAGGCTTAATAAAGGGGAGGTAATGTGGGCAGATGGTGACAGTGAAAAAGCAGGCATACTGAACGAATAAGTCTGCTCACTATTCACAAAAGAAGGGGGGGGGGGTACCTAAACCAAATAACAGAAACACTCTGGATAGAGGGGTCGATACCAGTCCATTCACAGAAGAAAGGGTTCTGAAAGAATTCTTAAAACTGAAGGTGAACAAAGCAATGAGGCCTGACAGGAATCACCCCAGAATTCTAAAAGAACTAAGGGGAGAACTAGTGACACCACTGACTACCCCCTTTAATAAATCATGGGAGGATGAGGTGGAGGAGGGTGTATGTGATTCCACTGCACAAAAGTGGGAGCAAGACAGAGGCAGGAAGCTACAGACCTTTGAGTTTGACCTCAGTGGTAGGTAAAATGATGGAATCACTTCTGAAGGAAAGAACTGTTGAGTACCTAGATGCCAGTTGGGCACAGGACCCATGGCAATATGGATTCACAGCAGGAAGGTTGTGTTATGCAATTCTAATAGATTTCTTTGACTGTGCGACCAAAGTAGTACACCAAGGAGGGGTTGTGGACATGGCCTACCTAGACTTTAGCAAGGCACAATCCCACACCAAAGATTAATAAACAAGTTAGCCAGCCTTGGGGTGGGTCCCAAGGTGGTAACCTGGGTAAAAAATTGGCTGAACAACAGGACACAGAAGGTAATAGTAAACAGAGTCCACTCTGAAGAAAGGGGATTACTAGTGGAGTGCTGCAGGCAGGGGTTGAAATTAGCATTCCCAGCCTGTTCCCAGTGCAAGTAGGAACAGGCTGGTGCATGTAGTTTTGTTACTGGCTTGCACCGTAGAGCTACCTAGCTGTACAGATTTAATTATTGTTTTTGGCTGCAATATCATGAGGCGCCACAAGCGGCACAACACCGATAGTGCAGCCACAGTGAAACTTTTATTTTTCTTTTTAAATGATGTTGCATCGTGTGTGCACCCCTGTGAGGAGGAATCAGGACTGAGCATCATCAGGAGTGAATAGCAGCATTTGAGAGAGCCACCCTCCTGAACAAACAGCATGGAAGCTGGAGATGTGTCCACAGAGAAGGACACGGCAGACAACAGAAGCTGCAAAGTAAGCTGGCTCACCACTAAATAAATATTGATGTCCCGGGCTGCAGTGGAGGGGTTGGGGGAGGGACTGGCTGGGCACTTGGTGGGGCTTCAGCTTTGAAACTAAGGGCTGCCTATCGGGGAATCGGGGATGGGTTATGCACATGGGTGGCCTTGGTCATGGACTCTAGAGCAGGCGGGTCCTTTACTAGTAGTTCCTCCTATTGGCTTGAAATACTTGATTGGCATGGACGGCATGCCATGTTAACCTTATTGTACCACGTGCATCTCTGTCACACTTGTGGTACAATAAGGTTCACATAGACATGCACATCAGTTTTTAACTATGCAGTTTTGTGGAGAGTTTGAGGAGAACAGTCACTAGGTGGGACGCTCCGTGTCTGACTGGAATCTTTTTTTCTTGTGCACAAAAAAAATGTTTTTTAGCAGCATCTAGGCAGAGGGATGGTGTTTAAGAACTAAAGTCTGCAATTTAATGGGAAAAAACCAGGTTATATTGGGAAAATATTATAAGAAGCAAACAAAGTAAATTGGGGCTTCTCCCCACCCCTAAGCAAGGGAATTTTTTTCAGTCCTGTTTTTTAAGGCAGCATAGGCATAGCCATGCTGTCTTATTGCTATGAAGTAGAAGAGGAAAGGGGACAGGAATGCTATCATGTGTCCCTCCACAGTGCTACAGTCATGTTCCCAGCATTGGTTTTCCACTGGCCCTCCCATCCATACACCTGACAACCCCCTTTCCTTCCCCTCCTGCTGGGGCACTGAAAAAATAGTTCTCTACAGTTTTCAAAAACACAGGATTTGATCACCCTTTCCAAGCATATTCTGCTGTCAGTTTCTTATCAGGCAGGCACTAAGACTTTGAGTAATCTGTCTCACAGGCTGAATGGATTGTACTTCCTGAGTCAAAATGCAACAGACTACCGTGGAACTTAAGCAGAAAGTAAACAGAACTGCAGGATTTTTAAAAACACATCTAGGTAAGGAAAGCTGCTGTTGGTAGACAGCACCTGAGAGACTGTAAATGCTTCTTCTTTAAAACCCCTTAAACAGCTGTGACATTATACATTCCACAAGCCTGTTTAACAAACAAGTTAAGATCAATGGCAAATAGTTTGTAGTGTTTTGCTGTGAACACTTTATTTTCTCTTCCTGGAGTTTTAGACACTGAAAAGGAAGGCAAAGGGAAGACTGTTCTATGTTCGGCATCTTTCTGTCTGGTCAAACAGTGCTGTGAGGACATCATAGGGGTGCTACTATTTCTCCCACACAGAAACAGAGTAGCATTCCAGCAGGTTAGTTCAGTAAACAACAAAGTATGCCTGCAGCTTGTTCAGAGTTGAACAGCACCATAACTGTCATGTGTCCAAACAAGCACACCAAAGGTTAAACAGTTTTGTAATATGGCAAAATAGTTCACTGCTTTATACAGCAAACCAACTGGATAAAAGAGATCACATGGTGCAGTTTGGAGACACCATTAATTGTACAATAATGCCGTCTCGGAAGTGTAATACCGTCACAATCCTCATAAGCAAATAAGCAGCACAGTAAGACAGAGATAAACCAGGGACAGTCAGGAATGGCGAGAAAATTGTAAGCAAACAGTTCCACACATGACAAGGTCAACAGACAGGAGAAGAGTGGAAGCTTTTATGTTTCAATTGTTGATTGTGCATCGCTTATTAAAATTTGTAGTACTATGCTAAACAACCAGGTAGTACCAGCAGTATGCACAGAATAGTAGTAATGCATAGGGGTTTCGCGGCAAATTCATGGGTGAAAAAAAAATGTAATGGAGCACAGAACAGCGAGATACACCTGGAGACGTAATTATGCAAATGAGGAGCAGGCAAACAGTAATGAAGAGTGAAATGGATTCACCGGACACCTCCTAGACAGGTTATCTAAATCATTAGTTCTCAGACTTTGTCATAGTGTGCCTCCTCCAATCCATGGAAAGGATCTAGAGCCTCCCCCAAACACTGAAATAATCCTGGGCCTCCCCATATAAAAATAGTAAACTTTGCACAGTACATCAGAATACAGCGACACTCCTTTGAGTTATTGGCTCTCATGTTTTTCAGCTTATTGTTTCACTGTTTTGACTCTCAAACCATTGTTACCCCATGCTGCAACACCTTCACGGTCAGACTGCATTCTGTCTGTTTCCTCTCTAGCCGGAATAAACTTCCTACCTGCCTCTGCCTCTCCACCTGTTACCCTGCTCTTAAGCAGCTTCTCAGAGATACTTTTGCTCCCTCCTGTTCTTGCTTCTATTATAGTACCTCTCTACTTAACCCTTGTATTTGGACTGTTCTGCCACCAGCCTAATTGGTTCATTGTTGCCTCTCATTACTTGTTTATTTTTCTTATTTGTTTGCACTATTGTTCATTTTATAATACTTGACTGTTTTGCAGTTACTTTTGAATCGCATTCACTCCATACCCTTCCCCCGGTACACCTGTAATGAGCCTTGGTTCAGTGTGCCTTTTCTGGTCACTAATCTGTAAATAAATACAATAAATTCACTTAAAATTTTCCTATTTCAGTTTGGTCACCCCTTCACACCTCGTTTCTTGCAATATTCTGTACTGCTGTTTTAACGGCAGTCAGAACTCACTGTTTTAAACTGTTACACTGTGTTTGTGCACACTGCGTTTTTAAATACTGGAGCCCTGCTATACTACATAGATAGCAGGAAGGGTAATTGTAGTCCTCAGTTCTCGCGACAAAAAACTACAACTAAGTAAAATCAAATCTGTATTTGGATCTGGGGAGAAAATAGACAGGGAGACTTCAAAAACCACGCATGAGTGGTCTCATATGCAACATTGGGTACATGTAAATTACATTGTTACAATCTAGTGGAACATGGTAGCGACTGACCCCCCCCCCAGCATACTTCCAGGTCAAGAACTCTTTAAAATCAAGCCCTACTGCAAGCAGGGTGAGTGCGGGCAGGGCATCGCGAAGATGCGTACAAAGACGCGTCTCGGCATATGTTTGTGTGTTCACGTGTACCGTGTTATCCCAGGACCCAATAACGCTGATCAACTGTAACATTACTGACTGTAAGTTGGAAATATTGTGGCATTTGTTCTAATAAGGAGCTGCATACGTATATCATAGTGCTTACCGCTTACTGTTCATGAATAAAAACATTGTTGTCACTATGGACATTATTATGACCTTAGAAGGCAATCTCAGGGTTAAATGCTTTACCTGTAATATGTTCCTCATTTATGAGCACAGTTCCTAAAGAATTATTTAAATGCCATAAATGTTTACAAAATGAAAAACTCATTAGAGAGATTAGTTTTTTTAATGAAATACTTGAATACCTGGAGGCAAGCCAAAAACAAATGGCCTCAAGGTTTATGGTGGGCCAAAATGCAACAACTATTGAATCCTGTCTTTCAGCTGAATCATCAGCTATTATAACGCAACCCAGTAATATACAGGTAAATAATCAATCTGCAGCTGTATCCTATTCCATTGTACAGTCTGCAAATAAAATGAGGAATGGTTCACAGTACAAAGCTCACAGGTTTCCCAAAAAAGGAAGAAAAGCTGACACTTTTAATCTCCCTTTATACAATAGTTTTGATGTTTTATCCATTACCTGAAACTGATGTAGATAGACCTATTGTATCCAATGTTTATCTGGACTCAAATAAATATTATTCCTAATGCACCTCAAACCCCTGATGTAGCAAAGCAAGATATAGTAGTGCTAGGAGATTAAATCATCAAGCACTTGGACAGAGCAGTTTGTAACCCTGACAAAACTTCCAGAGTCTTGTCTAGTTTCAGTGGGGCTAAAATAATGGATATAGCTGTAATGTCAGAAAATATATTAAGCAATGTTGGGCTAAACCCTATGGTTCTTATACACCTTGGAGCCAATAACATCTTTAAGGACTCTGAAGATAGCATAAAAAAAGATTTTGTGGCACTTATAAATAAGCTGGTACAATTAGGCTGTGTTCCTGTACTCTTGGAAATCTTACCAATTCCCAAAGCATCTCATTCTCAGACATTAAAGATTAGGAATATAAATGATTGGATGTGAAAATGGACATTAAGACAGGAAATATCCTGTATTACACACTGGGAGGAATTCTCCCACTGTGAAGAACTTTATTCATGGGATGGATTACATTTCAGCAGGAGAGGTAACCTACTATTGGCCAAGCATATTACAAACTTTATTACCAAAACTTTAAACTAACTTCTCGGGGAGGGCAAGCTTCTTTCTGTCCTCCTGCAACAGGCTTATTACTAGAAAATTCCATTAATGATATGGAAAATAATAAGACAACAACACAAACTTCATAAAAAACAAATACAAAATGAAATAGGATTTATTACTATATTATTAGTTAATGCCCGTAGTTTGACTAACAAAACTGAGGAATTGAAATATACCCTAGCAAAAGATAACGTAACCATTTGTGGAGTTACAGAAACCTGGTTTACTGGCCAGGAATGGAACATAGAAATCCAGGGTTGCAATAAATTTTATAAAAATAGAACTGATTCCCGAGGTGGAGGGGTTGCATTATACATTTCTAATAATTATGTGGCCCATAGTATAACTCCAAATGTGTCTGTAGATAAAAAAAAATACAAGCAATCTGGGTTCAAATCTATGTAAGGAGCCACTAGTAGTAGCCCTTTGTTTTACTTTTGTTACAATTGTTAAGATTTTCAGTGCAGGAAGAGTTTAAACCCACAGAGGTTTAATACTGTTTTCTGTGTCTACCCTTCTGCATGGCTGACGTGTTTTGGGGCTGACTGTTTTCAAAGCACAAGTCAACAGGCTGTTTTGGGGCTGGGGAGGTTTACCTGTGTCTGACTTGGATGTTTGGATTTTTCTCTGTTTGATTAGCAGGGTATTTTCTCCGTTAAATTGTCGTGTATGGCATCTTGCTGACAGGAAGGCACTCATCGCAGCTGTAGGTCAGAGCTTTTAGCTGATTGTTTCGTGAGGGCACAGTTTAGGCCCAACCTCTTCCCACCCTCACCCCACCCACCCCTGGAAATAGTTCATTTATACCTGGATTCTGACGACATTTCCTCAAGAGGGCAAGGTGCATATCACTGTCATATCCTCTCTAGCACACTGCACTGACAATATATGCATACATATTATATAAATACATATATTTCTATATAACACACCAATCACACACACACAAAAAAAAAATTTAAACAAGGTAGCCAGTTATGTGGGGAGTAGTACAATGTAATGGCTGTGGGGCAGCAGTCTTCCGGGAGTCTTTCTGGAGGCTGAGATGCTGCCCTGTTTGCAGACAACAATATGCCCTGAGGGAGCAAGTTGCCCGTCCTCAGGCCGCACTGGACAGTAGCAAGGGAACCTCCCCCATCCAGGGAGCACCAGAGCCACCACCACTACCTCAGAGGTTGCGAAGAAAGCACAGCAGTTGGACCACAGTGGGCTCAAGGAGGGTAAGGGTGGTGGAACAGAGGCACACCCAGTCAGTTGTTCCACTCCACAATCCATACACCATTCTGGGGGAGCATAGTTCCCCTCTGGGTGCAGCCGAGAGGAGACTAAGGAGGGTGTAGACAACTATCACAAGGGAGGCCCTCAGGAAGGAGGCAGAGGGCACCACAGGGAAAGGAAGCAGCTCCTGGTGAGGGACTCAATTATTAGGGGGACAGAACTGGGGGGGGTCAGGGAGGAAAACTGAAGTAAGGTGCCTGCCTGGTGCCATGGCTGGGAGGGACAGGATGCGCAACCTTAGGATCACGAGAACAGTTGCACGGGAGTCTGAGCTGGATGTCATTGTCCACCTAGGGACAAATGACTTGGCTCATCATGAGATTAGAGCAGTGCAGAAGGACTTTGTAGAGCTGGGGAGGGGCTTAAGACAAGTAGCACACACAATATCCTTCTCAGAGGTGCTGCCTGTCAGTGGCATGGGTGAGTCGAGGGTACTTTGCACCATGCAGTTTAACGAATGGTTGAAAAAAAGGGTGTGGAGCACAGGGGTTTGGCTTCATTGGGGACTGGGGTTCCATCTGGAGGGACACCAGCCTATACTGGCAGGATGGTCTGCATCTGTCCAGGAAGGGAACAAGTCCTTTGGGCAATCAGTTTAAATGCTTCATTGGCAAGCTTTTAAACTAGTCAAGGGGGGAGGCACTGATAAGCAACAGAAAATCCCAGCCTCCTACAAAACAGGGTACTAAATGAGAAAAGACCAAGGTAGAAAGGTCAGTGGGGATGCTGCTACAGAAGGTAAAGCCATCAAAAAATGGAGAGCAATGAGTACCAATGCCCGTAGTCTGGGTAACAAGCTTCCTGAATTAGTGGCCTTGATGGAGGAGGAACATCTGAATATCGTGGCAGTCACAGAAACATGGTACACACAGAACCATGACTGGGACATAAACATACCAGGATACACTATCTACAGGAGAGACAGGGACGGTAAAAGAGGAGGAGAAGTAGCTCTCTACATAAGAGAAGGAATCAAAGCAACAGAACAAAAGGTTAAACAGGGAGGAGAAGAAGCACTGTGGGTCAATTTGGAGGCAGGCAATGGCACCACAATCCGCACAGGGGTTGTATACAGACCCCACTCTCAGGGGGAGGAAATGGACAAAGAAATGATAGAAAGTATACTTAGAATGGCAGATAAAGGGGAGATATTGCTGATGGGTGATCTGAATATGCCAGATGTTAACTGGAAGTGCAGTTGCAGCTGCCACTTCTAAGAGTGGGGTTATTCTACATGCCCTACAGGGGGCATGCCTTAGACAACTAGTATTGGAACCCACTCGAGAGGGAGCAATCTTAGACCTGGTCCTCTCAAATGGAGATGGAGAGAGGATCACAAATATAGAAGTGGGTAGCCTTCTGGGAACTAGCGACCATCGAACAATATGGTTCACAATAAACACAGCAATAGAGTCAAGCCATACAAAGGCAAAAGTACTGGACTTCAAGAGGGCTGACTTTGCCAAAATGGGTGAGTGCCTAAGGAATGCACTAGCAAATGGGCAGGAAGGAGGGGTTGAAGAACAATAGGGAATAATAAAAACTGCCATCACAGAGGTAACAAGCCTTTGTGTGAAGCAAATAAACAAAACAAAATGATGTAAAAACCACTATGGTTCTCAAAGGAGGTGGCAGTGAAGGTTCAAGAGAAAAAGAAAGCATTCAGAAAGTACAAAGAATCACAGAAGCAGCAGGACAGAGAATTGTATCAGTTAAAGCAAAAGGAAGCTGGGAAGGCAGTCAGAACAGCAAAGGCCTGAACTAAGGAAAAGATAGCCAACTCAGTTAAGAAGGGGGATAAAACCTTTTTTAGGTACATCAGGGAGCAAAGGAAGACTAAGGGAGGGATAGTGAGGCTTAATAAAGGGAGGGAGGGCAGAGGTGACTGTAGAAAGGCAGAAATACTAAACAAATATTTTTGCTCAGTATTTACAAATGAAGAGGGGAGGTACCTAAAACAAACAATAGAAACACTCTGGATATAGAAGTTGATACCAGCCCATTTACAGAAGAAAGGGTTCTGAAAGAACTCTTAAAACTGAAGGTGGACAAAGCAATGGGGCCTGATGGGATTTATCCCAGAATTCTAAAAGAACTAAGGGTAGAACTAGTGACACCACTGACTACCCTCTTTAACAAATCATGGGAGGATGGGGTGGTACCTGAGGACTGGAGGAGTGCAGATGTGATTCCCCTTCACAAAAGTGGGAGCAAGGCAGAAGCAGGAAACTACAGACCTGTTAGTTTAACATCAGTGATAGGGAAAATGATGGAATCACTACTGAAGGAAGGAACTGTCGAGTACCTAGAGGCCAGAGGGGCACAGGACCCAAGGCAGCATGGATTCACAGCAGGAAGGTTATGCCAGATGAATCTAATAGATTTCTTTGACTGGGTGACCAAAGTAGTAGATCAGGGAGGGGCTGTGGACATGGCCTACCTAGACTTTAGCAAGGCATTTGACTCAGTCCCACACAAAAGATTAATATACAAGTTAGCCAGCCTGGGAGTGGGTCCCAAGATGATAGCCTGGGTAAAGAATTGGCTGGAGAATAGGACACAGAGGGTAATAGTAAATGAAGTCCACTCTGAATAAAGGGGGGGTTACTAGTGGGGTACCACAGGGTTCAGTATTAGTACTGGTCCTCTTCAATGTCTTTGTAAGTGACATTGCAGAGGGACTGGAAGGAAAAGTATGTCTCTTTGCAGATGACACAAAGATCTGCAACAAAGTTGATGCACAAGGTGGGGTGGAAAGGATGAGAAGGGACTTGGCAAGGTTAGAGGAACAGTCAAATGTATGGCAGCTTAGATTTAATGCTAAGAAGTGCATAATGCACCTGGGAAACAAAACCAGGGAAGAGTACACAATGGGGGTGAGATACTAACAACAACAAAATGGAAAGGGACCTGGGGTAGTCATATCAGATGACTTAAAGGTGGGCAAGCAATGTGAGAGGGCAGTAAGGAGGGCTGGGGGGATACTGGGATGCATAGGGAGAGGCATCACCAGCAGAAAACAGGAAGTTGTTATCTCTCTGTACAGACAGCTGGTGAGACCCCATCTGGAGTACTGTGTGCAGTTCTGGAGACCCAATCTCCACAAGGACATAGACAAGATGGAAGCTGGGCAGAGGAGGGCAACTAAAATGGTACAGGTTCTGCACTGGAAGACATATGAAGAGAGAGACTAAAGGAGCTTAATATGTATAGTCTCAAGGAAAGGAGGGAGAGGGGGACATGATAGAAATGTTCAAGTACCTCAAGGGAATCAACAAAGTCCAAGAGGGTAGCATCTTTCAAAAAAAGAGGTGTGCAAGAACAAGGGGGCACAATTTGAAGATGGGGGGCAGCTCAGAGGTAATGTAAGGAAGCATTTTTTCACAGAGAGGGCTGTGGATGCATGGAATGGCCTTCCGGAGGAGGTTGTGGAGTCAGAAACGGTGACTAAATTCAAGCATGCATGGGACAGCCATAAGGCAATTCTAGGGGGTTGGGGTAGAAAGAAGTAGGCTGCTGGTTAACTAGGATCTGCAACTTATCCATTAGGTAGGGAAATGGGCAGACTGGGTGGGCCAAGCGGTCCTTATCTGCCGTCAAATTCTATGTTTCTAT
The DNA here is from genome assembly GCA_016271365.2 of Neoceratodus forsteri. NCBI lineage: Eukaryota > Metazoa > Chordata > Ceratodontiformes > Ceratodontidae > Neoceratodus > Neoceratodus forsteri. The sequence goes on from CM057459.1 coordinate 285,787,580, forward strand.
CTCCTAGTTTATCTCAAGCTGAAGACCTGGAATTAACAATTTTAAAAAGTATGGATACATTACACAATTATATTCTTACTGGGATCTTAACTTCCCGAAAATTCATTGGACTAAACTTGAGGGCCATGGTTTAGTAGAAACTGTTTTTGTTGAACTTACTATTAACCAAAACTTAACCCAAATTGTAACCAAAGGGACCAGACAAAATAATATACTTGACATCATTCTAACTAATATAGAAGATAGAATGTCTACTCCAACTACTGAAACACCATAGGGACATAGGAACCACAATATTGTATCAGTAAAATTAAATTTGTGTAATAACATCATTAATGGTGTGACAGTAATTAAGGACTTTAATAAAGCTAATTATAATGAAATAAACAGATTTCTAAGTTCCTGGAATTGGGAATCTGATCTTAAAGACCTAGATACACATCAGATTTGGGATTGTATAAATGCCAAAATAAATTACTGTTTTGATACATGGGTGCCAATAGACCAAAATATAACAATGGCCTCAGAACTCCATTATGGTGGAACAGAAATATAAAAAAGGCCATAAATAGAAAAAAGGCCTACTATAGGAATACAAAAAGAATCCATCCCCAACTACCCGGAATGCATTTAAGGAAAAAATAAAAAAAGTAAAATACCAAACTAGAAAAGTAAAAAGTAATTCTGAATTAAATTTAGCAACAAAAACCTTAGACAATCATAAATCCTTTTATAATTATATTGGTTCTTTAAGAAGAAACTATTCTACAGTTGGACCAATTGATACTGATAAGGGTACTATTAATAATGAATCAGAAATGGCAACTGAATTTAATAATTATTTTGTAAGTGTATTTACTCCAGCTGATAGCCTACCAAAAGCTTTGGAGCAGGGTAACAAAGAGTATACAGTATCTCACCAATTACTAAGACTGAAGTTAGAACTTTACTTCAGAACCTCAAACCCCAATCATCGCCAGGACCTGACAACATACATCCCAGATTTCTAAAATAAATAGCTAATGTTATATGTGGCCCCCTGTCAATTCTATTTAATGCCTCACTTAATCAAGGTGAGACAATTCAAGCGTGGAATGAGGCTATCATTACCCCTATATATAAGGCTGGTAATAAACAACTAGTATCCAATTATAGACCCATAAGCCTCACTTCAGTTATTGGTAAATTATTTGAAAGAATTCTATTAACTAGAATTGAAGCACACATTTCTTCTCATCATTTACAGGACTTAACACAGCATGGGGTTACCCAGAGCAGATCATGCATGACTAACTTGTTGAATTTCTATAAGAATGTTAGTGCATCTCTTGATTTGGGGTTACCTGTGGACGTTGTCCTCCTTGATTTCTCCAAGGCTTTTGATAAAGTCTCACATCAGGTTTTGATAAACAATATGTACATGCGTGGCTTTCACCCTAATATAATTAACTGGGTAAAATCATGGTTACAAAATAGATATCAGAGAGTTCCTATCAGAGGATACTCATCACCATGGGCGAAGGTTAGTAGTGGCGTCCTGCAGGGATCGGTTCTAGGCCCTGCCCTGTTTAATTTATTAATATCAACAATACAACCATCTAATAAGGTCTGGATGACCAAGTATGCAGACGACTGCAAACTCGGCTGTATAGTCAACAATACACAAGCTGCAAACCATTTCCAGGAGGAACTAAATGCAATGTGCTCCTGGGCAACACAGAACAAAATGTGTTTTAACGAACAAAAATGTAAGGTAATGCAATTCTGATATAATAACCAGAATTTCATCTATAAAATCAATAATATCCAACTTGCTGTAACAACCAATGAGAAAGATCTAGGAGTTCTTGTTGATAATAAATTAACTTTTGACAATCATACCTTGGTTAAAGTCAAAAAATGTCATAAAATTATTGGATGCATTCTTAAACATATTAAAAGTAGAGATCCAAAAGTGATTTTACCACTTTACACGAGTATGGTTAGAACCCAACTCGAGTATTGTTCTTCCTTCTGTGCTCCAATCACAAAAAAAGGAAAACAATTAGTGGAGGGGGTCCAAAGGAAAGTAACTAAACAGATTAGTGATTTGAGATCCCTAGAATACAAATCAAGACTTCAAGCAGTGGGTCTTTTTTCCCCTAGAATATAGACAACTACGAGGGGATTTTTGCTCGATATACAAAGCAACCAGAGACTTGTTTCTCTTTGAAACTCTGGGTCTAATAAAGAATAACTCTCAGACCCATACACGGACACATAGCTGCAAACTTAGAGGGGTGAACTGTAATACTCATAAAATAAGCAAATGGTTTACTCAAAGGGTAGTGACTCATTGGATTGCTTTGTCAAGCGAGATTGTAGAGAGCGATAATATGGAATCTTTCAAAAATCAGTTAGCTAATTATATGGGAAGTAAAAAAATATATCTTCAATAGAATCATTCCACCAAGCTGGTGGTGAGCTCTCTAAGTGCATTTTGCCTCCTGTGCCCATATCACTCTATGAATCACACAAAATCTCAAACTCAAAATTTAAATACAGTGCTTTTTCAGACTTGCTTGAGCCTCCCCTGGAACAGGCTGAGGCCTCCTCAGGGAGGCTAGCCTCGCCATTTGAGAAACCCTGATCTAAATAATAGCCGTGTAGAAATCAACATTAGTAATGGAAACCTGCTTATCTAAAACAACTGTATAGAAATATGTGCTGTTGTGGTAACAACATCAGCACATAAATGATGCAAGTCTGAGAAAGAAAATGTAGATGAAAGTGCACTACACATATAACCATACTACATGCAACAACACATATTACCAAATGTGACTATCACCTAAAGCATGCCATGTTACAAGAGCATTAAGCCACTCCGAAGGTGGCATCTAATGGGGAATTAATGCATGGTTGGGTGGTTGTAGGTACTCGGCAACCCCTCCAACCATGCATTAATTCCCCATTAAATGCCACCTTCAGAGTGGCTTAATGCTTACATCAGCCCCCTCATAAAATACTAGTACACTACTACCATGCAGCAGGACCCTTCTGAGATGTTCAGCAGATAGATACAGGCTCCCAGAATGACACAGCAAATTACATCATTAGTACAGTAGCCTTGGATTGCAGCACAATTGAGACGACCAGACACACTGATTTGGGTAAACTCACAATAATAGATGACAAACTATTATTTCAACACCAATTTTAATAAAACACCACAAGTGCCACGTGGTACTATGTGGTTAATGCAGAAAATTCAAAAGCCTGCTTTTTAAATTGCAGACATTTTATTTATTTATTGGAATTTCGGAAACAACCTTTGAGTAAAAACTCTTTTACAAAGGGTCCATGTCAATTAAATGGTACAAAGACAGATGATATTGAATTCACATTACAAACACAGACATAGTTTAATTATCAGTTCATAACAATTCACAGAACAAAATACAAACATAGTTGAATTATCAGTACAAGAAGTAAAAAAAAGAATAGAAAACAGCTAAGTTTCTTATGAGTTTCATTAAGGATATACTAAGTGCTGTATGTAATAAGGAAGTATATGAGAGATAGGAAAATGGAAGGTAGGGAGAGAGTGGTGTGGAGATAGAGCAGCCCAGTAGGAGCCGTGTCATACTGCATTACAGTTTTGGAGCTGAGGAACTGGGGAGGGTGCATGTGAGACAGTGTGGAAAGGTGGGAGAAGGTACGGAGAGAGAGAGAGAGAGAGGAAGGAGGGGGGGGGAGAGAGAGAGGGGAAGGAGGTAGAAACCAAGCAGTGGTGGGGTGGTATCATGAGAGTGGAGACTGATGGAACAAAGGAGAGATGGGGAGGGGGACAGACTGGGAAAGAGGGGCAATGAGACATGAGACAAATGAGAGAGCACAACCACTAGCAGAGTAAGAACTACGGAGTATGAGGTAGCAGAGTTTGGGGAACAGAGGTAGGGAGTGGGGAGAGGTGGACCACATGAGCGAGACCATCAATAGTTGCTAGAAGGCAGGATTGGTGCAGGCTCTGAACAGTTGAGCACTCATAGACATCCTTTTGCAGTAGAAACTGCATAAGTTCAGCTTTGAAGGTTCCAGGGTTAGCAGCACTTAGAATGTTAGCTGGGATCTCATTAAGTCACAGTGGAGTATGGTAGGAAAAGGATCTTTGTTGAACAGCAGTTCTTTGGAATGGGACAAAGAATAGGTGTAATTGTTTATTCCTGCCATTTGCCATTGATTTAGAGCTGTACTGGTACTGTAAGAGTGGTCTTGTTGGGGGGAAGGGCTGGGATGCGTGTTTCCTACTACTACTCCTAGCAGGGTGCTCAGCTGAAGACTTCAAATCCTTACCTTCCAGAAACAGACATGAGGGACTGTAGCGGCTAGTCTTTTGTGGGTACACAGTGTCACAAACCCACTCAGCAGGTCAGGCCCTCTGCTCCCACAGTGCCAACCTCCAAGCGCAGTCTTGTGAACAGGAAACATAAATGGGGTAACCCTCCTGTCTGTTTTGTGGGTCTGAATCAACCTTTTGGTCTCAAGTCTTGGAGGGATCCAAACTGTGAACCTCTTGCTAGCGTACCCAATGTACATGTGCAGATTATTCTGCTCTTCGGGGGGGGCCAGATATCTTTTGCCTATGGGCACCTAACCAGGCGTACAAAATGAACCCTTAAAACTCTATTAAAAGACCTCAGAATAAATTCTTACCTTTTCCCAGTTTGGTAAAACCAGTAAGCTTTGTACAAAGTCAGCTTTAACCATGCATGCTTCACTTGTCAAGAAAAAGAAATTCAAAGGCACACCAAGTAGTCTCTAAAGTAGAGGTTTACTTCAAAATAAATAAAAAAAAATTAAAATGTAAATACAGAACCTTATATCACAAAATATACAATCACTTAAAAAACCCAAGATTTTAAAAGTGCAATTTCCTACCACCAGACAATTAGACTTGATCTAATGCATCTCTTACAGTGCTGCTAGCATGTTGCAGCTTTCAACATCCAGACATGTATATCTAAATGGGAAACAGAATACTGTTTAAAAACTGGCTTTGCCAACCTCATTGCATGAGGTCACCTAGCTCCTCCCTGTCAGAATATAAAAAAATACATCTATGCAAAACAGGATGTCTTTTCAAAGTATTAAATTCTGTGACCTCAGCACAACTCATTTTCTCATATGACTTTCTTTGGTCTTATGAGCAGCTTCCTCTTTCCAGGACATCAAAGGACTTGTTATGTCTCTCTGCCAGATCTCACGGAGGTGCAACATGCTTTGTATCACCATGTGAACATTAACTGTGTTTCCTCTGAACGTCATAAAAGTTTATGATCTATCTTGGCAGTTGGCAAGCTGCAATTAGTCATATAAACCGGAAGAAAAAATTACTCACCTTAGTAATGTTGTTTCTTCTAATGGAGTCTTGCTATATTATGACATATGCAGTTTGTCCCAGCCTTAGAACTGCTCCGGAGGTGAAGGAGTTAACTTCCATGCCAGGCATGGAATCTTGAGCACGAGCTCGGTTGAAAAAACTCTGTCTGTTCTTCAAACTGAAACTGTCAGATCTTTATGATCAAAAACTCACTAAGGTTCTGTGTGGAAGCTGTAAACCTACACTAGCCAACTGGCTACTAAAATATTAACACATTTTTCTGGTCCCAAAACCAAGACTCAAGTCAGGGGACCCAGAAAATAAAATAAAATACAACACCCAAACACCCCAAAAAGGAGGGGTGAAAACACAAGGTGGGCATCATTATGCCAATACTGCACTGCCCACCCACATCCCAAGAGCAGAGGTTCTGAGAGGGGCATGGGGAGGTCATAATATAGCAAGACTCCATTAGAAGAAACAACATTACTAAGGTGAGTACTTTTTTCTTCAAACAACATGAAGTCTTGCTATATTATGACATATGCAGACTACACAGCAGTACCTCCATGGAGGAGAGACAGAACCTACTTAGGAAATAGGCTCTGAAGCACAGCTGTACCAAACCGAGCATCCCTCCTAGCCTGGATGTCCAGGGAGTAATGCTTGGTGAACGTGTGTACTGTTTTCCAGGTAGCTGCTTGACATATCTCTAAGATAGGGATGTCCCTGGCCGCAGCTAGGGACGCAGCTGTACCTCTGGTAGAGTGAGCCCTCAGGCCTGAAGGGGGAACCTTACCCAGTTTTTGATAGCAAAATTGGATACAAGAGACAATCCACCTGGCAATGGATCTTTTAGTGGCAGGTTTCCCTTTACCAACCTCACCATAAGTGAGGAGCAGTTGGAGGGAGTCAAACCTGTGACCCTTGGTACGCTCTGTGTAGTAACTAAGGGCTCTCTTTACATCTAACTGTGCAGCCTCCTCTCGCCAGAGGAGGAATGGTCAGTGAAGTACACTGGAAGAGATATAGATTGATTAAGGTGGAAATCTGAAACCACCTTAGGCAAGAACTTCCTGTTAGTCCGGAGGACTACCTTATCTCTGTGAAAGGAGATAAAATCAGGCCCACTGACAAAGCTTGTAATTCACTTATGCGCCTGGCAGAAGTGATGGCTACTAGAAACACAGTTTTCCAAGTCAAGTACTTAAGCTCTGCTGAAGACAAAGGCTCAAAGGGGGGTTGCATTAGCTGAGCAATGCAAACATTAAGATCCCAGGCAGGAGCAGGGTCCCTGAATGGAGGGTTGGTGGAAGCAATCCCTAGAAAACTTGGAGAATACAGGGTGAGCAGAAAGAGAAGAGGGCTTTCCTGCTGAAATAAAAGCAGAGACAGCTGCCAAATGCACTTTCAGGGTAGCTGGCCTCAGCCCCAAAGTATTTAGATGGACCATATAATCCAAGACTGTGGGCAAATCAGCAGATTCTGGGAAATATGCTCCTAGGGCACCATATGGAAAACCTTTTCCATTTAGAATTATAAGTAGCTCTGTGGAAGGCTTCCTAGAAGCTTTAAGATTTCAGTACACCTTGAGAAAGGTGTAGGACAGCAACTCTAATCCTCAAGAGCCAGGCCTTGAGGTTGAGGGATTTGAGATTGGATACCAAACTCTCCCTGGGCACAGGTTAAAAGATTGTGATTCCTGGGAGACACAGGGAAGATGGACTGCTAAGGACAGAAGGAGTGGATACCAGGGCTGTCTGGCCCAATCTGGAGCAATCAGAATCATCTTGCAAGGTTGAGATCTGATTTTGACTAGCACCTTGAACAAGAGAGGGAAGGGGGAAAGGCATAGAAGAACTTCCCTTCCCAATCGAGAAGGAAGGCATCCAGAGGGACTGAGCCCAACACTTGGGGCCTGCAACAAAAAAGCAGAAGTTGGTGATTGTCTGGGGCTGCAAAAAGATCTATCTGAGGGGTGCCCCACCTGGCAAATACTAACCCCAGTACTAGGGGATCCAGTGACCATTCGTGATGGCCCTGGAAAATCCTGCTGAGAGCATCTGCCAGGACATTGTCCTTGCCTGGGAGGTGAACTGCCATGAGGGAGGTGTTCAGGGATTAAGCCAGAGACCACAACTTCATTGCCTCGGTGCACAAGGCCGAAGACCGAATGCCCCCTTGCTTGTTGATGTACCACATTGTAATGGTGTTGTCTGTTCTGACCTGTACCACTTTGTTCTGAACAGATGCAGAAAAAACCTGAAGTGCTAGAAAAACAGCTCTGAGTTCCAACAGATTGATGTGGAGCAGAGATTCCTGAGGGGACCACAATCCCTGGGTGGTGAGGTCGCCATGTGAGCTCCCCATCCCAAGAGGGACGATCTGTAGTAAGGGTCAAGGAGTGAGATTGAGGGATGAAAGGAACCCCCTGTCTCAGATTGCTCTGATCCTGCCACCACTGCAGGGCCTGGATCAGGGTTCAAGTTACTGGGATCAATTTGGTTAGAGGATCTCTCCTTTGAGACCAGAACGCTCTCAAATGGAACTGAATGTCCCTCATCTGAAATCTTGCTCCTTGCACTACAGCTGTGGAAGCAGCCATGTGCCCTAGGAGCTGTAGAAAGTGCCTTGCTGGTCGAGAGACCTGCAGAGTGAAGGAGGAGACCAGAGCCACCAGGGTCTTTACTCTTTCTAGAGGAAGGAAAGCTCTGGCCTGCTTTGTGTCCAGTTCTGTGCCTATGAAGGTGAGTAGCTGAACAGGCTCTAGAACTGACTTTGGAAGATTGAGAAGAAAACCTAGAGATGTAAGCGGCTGTTGGGCAACCTGAAGGTGTGATTTGACTTGGTCTGGAGACTGACCCACCATGAGCCAGTCGTCCAGGTAAGGAAAGATGGCAATCTTTTGCCTTCTTAAGTGAGCAACTGCTACTGCCAGGCATTTTGTGAATACCCTTGCGGCAGAGGTAAGGTCAAAGGGCATTGCTCTGAACTGGTAATGGCCTGAGGGCAGTTCGAATCTGAGGTACTTTCGGTGGGAGCTTCTGATAAGAACATGGAAGTAGACATCCTTGAGGTCCAGGGACGCTAGCCAGTCCCCTGGCCTTAGGGAGAGTAAAATAATTCCAGAGTCACCATTTTGAATTTTGGTTTTAAAAGGTGCTTGTTTAGGCATCTTAGATCCAGGATGGGCCACCATTCTCCTGTCTTTTTTGGTGTAAGGAAGTACCTGGAGTACAGTCCTTTGCCCTGGTGTAGGGAAGGAACCCTTTCTACAGCTCTGAGAGCCAGGAGGGTTGAGACTTCTGTTTCCAAAGCAAGAGCCTCTAATGGATTTGCAGGTAGAAAAGATCTGGTTCTCATCTTAGGAAATTTTTTGAAGCTGAGAACCAGTCCCTGGCTTACTTCTTCCAGGACCCACTTGTCTGATGTTAAAGACTCCCAGTCCTGGACGAAGTAAGCCAGCCTGCCCCCTACAGGTAATGGAGAATCGGCCCTGGGCATCCCATCAGGGTGCCTGTTTGGCAGGGGCTTTAGGCTGAGGGGTGGGAGCAGGCCTGCTCGTACCCCGTCTGCCTTTCCTCTGAAGAACCCCCTCTGGGCATAAGCTGAAGAGGAGGCCTGGGCTTGGTAAAAAGGCCTGTGAAAAGGCCTGCCCCTGCCCCTGGAAGGCTGCCTCTGAGGAGTGGCTTGCCTGTCCTTGGCCTGTGCACTCCTATAAGTGGTCCTATACTCATCCATTTTCTTCATGTAATTCTCTGTCTGCTCCCCAAACAGAGAATTACCCACAACAGGAAAATCCATGGCCTTAGCCTGGGTATCCTGAGACAGGCTAGTACACCTGAGCCAAGCCATTCTACGAAAAGCCACAGATGTAGCCATGACTCTTGAAGATACATCATTAGAGTCCACTGCAGCATGGAATTGCACCTTGGATGCCTCAATACCATCAGCAGCCACCTGTTCCAGCTCCTTGGCAAGCTGGCCAGGGACCTGTTTCACTAAAGCCATAACAGTATCCCATCTGGATTTCTGGTATCTTGCAACATAGGCCATATAATTTGCCTGTCTGAGTCCCAAGGATGCTGCCATGTATTGTTTCTTTGCCGTGGCATCAATCCTCCTGGAGTCCTTGTCAGAGAGGTGTGAAGCCAAGGGAATATTTGCCTTATCACAGGCTGCAGCCTGCACTACCCCAACATGGCTGCATTGTTGTGAAAGGAACTCCATATCAGGGCCTGACAATCTGTACCTCCTGTCCATCTTTTTATCCACAGGAGGTAAAGAATTAGAGCTTTTAAAATTTTTATTGTCTGTTTCCTAAAGATTTATGTAAAGGAATAGACAATCTCCTGACTCTGGGATATCCATCATTTCACATAGTCAGGCTCCTCCTGTTCATCCACAGCTTCTTCCAAAGGAAGCTGGAGGGTTTCAGCAACTTTTTATAAAACAGAAAATGAGAAGGGACTCAGAAAGCCTAGGGGAGACACTCCTAAAGGTCTGTCTGGGGAGATGTCCGTTCAATGGGCACATCCAGACTTTCAAAATCACATTCACTCTTCATAATCTTCCTCCCTCCTCTGGTTCATAAAATTCCTCTATATCATATTCTTGAACCGTGGAACCGACCGAACCGACCGTTTACTAGATGGTGGCGGTTCGGACGGAACGGAAAAGCGACTGGACAATTTGGATCACTTTGTCATACTCTGCAGCGTTGGAGAAGGAAATTTGGCTCCACACCTGCTGATTTTCTAGTCCTCTTTGCTGGAACTGGCTCCTCCGAGTCAGCTCTTCGCTTGCCCGAGGAAGTATCGCCCTGGTCAGAGGGTACCCTCTGGTTCGGGTTGGCACCGAACCGGCTGGCTATCCGGTCAGCGGCCTTTTGTTCTCATTCCCCTGAGCCTGCCAACTCTCTTATCCAGGGTAGCTGCAGGGAATTCTTGCAAATCTGGCAGTCTGCATTGAGGTGGTCAAACCTCAGACAATAAACACATGGTGTGTGGGTCAGCCTTGGCAAAGGCTTCCCCACAGACACTACAGTGCTGAAACCCAGTGGGCCCGGTTTTTCCTTTGGGTTTCTCAGACATAATGCCAGCCTAACCAAAAACTTGCCTTTTTCCGGCAAATCACCAAGCAAGACATTCTTATCGGTTCCCCAACCGGTGTCACGGTCGTGGAAAAACGTAATGAAATCCAGTTTTTTAGAACCGATAAGAACCGGAACCGTACTTAAATGTAATTTAATAAGTTTTAACAACAACCTGATCGGTTCAAACCAAACTGATAACAACGCTTGCAAGTTCCACACAGAGAATGTAAAACCTATCTATTACTTACTTATACCACAGACAGAGTTTGAACTGACCAGTTGCGTGTTAAAATAAATATAATCGCGGTTTAAAAAAACGCGAAATAACACTTTTTTAACCAAGAAATGAACCGAGCAGTAGGAGGAATCTCCGGAGCGACTGTTCAGTGAGGCGGAGTAAAGAATCTTACAGTTTCACTTTAAAGAACAACAGACAGAGTTTTTTCAACCGAGCTCTCGCTCAAGATTCCATGCCTGGCATGGAAGTTAACTCTTTCACCTCCGGAGCAGTTCTAAGGCTGGGACAAACTGCATATGTCATAATATAGCAAGACTTCATGTTGCCTGAAATGCTTATTTTAGGCCTCTTCTAGCCTGTAATTATCTCTTGGCCTTCCAGGTCACTCCTTGTAGCTAAAACCTGGGAGGGGGTTTGTCATTCCACAAGCTGTTTCAGCATCTCTCATGAGAGACATTCAATAACACATTTGTATATACAGAAATCATAGATTAATCAGAACCAGCTGTCTGAATGTCACACCCAGCACCAGTACTGAGAGACTGTATGTAACCCCCCTTCTCGGGGCTTAACTGGTAGTCCTCCCATATGTCAGCTGTACCTCTCCGGCATCCTCCCAATGAATCCCCTGGGTCACTACCTGGCCCAAGTTCTGTGCCCCCAGGTTTCCCAGGCAGCCCCTTATTATCTCATTTGCTCCTACTGGGCTCCCGAAGCACATTCTATAAGTGGCCGGCATTTCAGCCATGCAGTCACTGCTCGCACTTTCTAGAGGCAGCTGCCGGCTGCGATCAAAAGTTGGAAGGTGTTCCCGTGGATCTTGGTACACAGTATTTCGAGAAAAAGGCACCGTGGACCTTGAGCAAGGGTAGGAAAAGTGTTTTTAAATAACTATAAGGCAAGCACCTATAGTACTGCATCTGGAGCACCAGTATTACAGAGCAAATGTCAGGGCAGTGAAGCGCTAATAAATATTATTGAGCTGCTGCCAGTTTTAGAGAGGCACTGAATTTGCAAGGCAGTGACACAGAAACTAGGCACATATAGGAGAGATTAATAAATGTGTTTAAAAGAGAAATGCCAGGGCTATATAACTGGGGAACTTATGTAAGAATAGTGTTTATTCTGGCTGCACTAGGGCAGTTATGTTGGGATTGCAATAAAATGTGTTTTTGGGACTATGTAGCAGCCACCATTGTGCAACCAGATAACCAGTCAAGAGCCTGGACCTTTGGCTAGAGACTTCTTGGAATTAATGAAGACTTGTGGGGAAAAAAGGAGGACCTTTTCTAGGCACCAAAAAAGCAAGCCAATTAAGAGACTGGCACAGTTTAGGATAGTTTTAACAGTCAATGAGATTCCTGGACCATAGCCCCATATAAAAGTGGGTAACTGCTGAAATAGTGAAAATTTTCCAGATCTGCCCAGGAGTTCAGTGTGTGAGTCTCAGAGGTTAGGCCAGGTGGCCCTAGACTTTTTTGGGTGGTTCAGTCCACGGGGTCTAAGGTGCATCACTCGTTGCAAGCTGTGGTGTGCAACAGCAGTGGATTCATGCAGCAAAAGGCAGTATTGTGGATCAGCCTGCAAGCCTACTGGAAGGACCAGAGAGGAACCAGCAATACCCTTACATATAGATGTGTAAAAGTTGCTGAAGTGTTTGTGCGGCTGACCAGTTCAAGATATCCAATTCACGGTTTTGACTCATTGACTCCGCTAAGCCATTTGGCCTTGGGCTATGTGAAATCAACCCGAGTCGATTGCTCCTGCATCACCAAACCAGCTGCTGTACGAGGACCACGAGGGAACCCTTCCCCTCTGCTTCGAGAAACATCTCCACAGGTCTTATTTTCTTTGCTGATCTCCAGTGTCTGGGTACAGTGAGTAGAAATCAGAGTAGCTCCCTTAGACAAGCTTTAATAATCATTGTGATACCACCTAATCTCCTTTTCACTGCTAGTTTAATGTTCAAAAGACTCGGCCATCCGGCCACTGAACACAAATTATAAAAACTGCATGCCAAATCATCATGTCTTCCTTCATCAAGGGCCCCAACAACAGCTGCAACCCTGGGCACCATTTAGGCTAGCTTGTTTTCCATCTGGGTACCCAGTATATTTATAGGACTGCAAAGTGGAACTGAATGCATGCCAGTATCCTGGCTCAGATCAGTAAGGATAAAATCATTTGATCAGATTTGCCCTTTCCTTGTTATGTTCCCACTAAATAAACCTGATTGGTGTAGCAATGCTATATTGGCATACACATGTTTACTGGTGGTCTGTTACGGTGTTTGGAATATTCCTGAACATGAATGCCTGATAACCATTGTTTGCAGGGGGTTCCAGGTCGTCGCACTGAAGCCCAACTCACGGTAAGTGGGAAACCTATTAGCATATCATTAATGTCTGCTGACAAATGTATTGTGAATGTTGTGAGAGATTACTGCTTCTTCCAAGGTCTAGGGCCACTAGGTGGGGTAGTGGGTAGTTATAGCTTCCCAGAGGGCTGTAACAAATTTAATAAATACCCAGTGAAACCTTACTCTGAGTGGAGACACCTAAACTCTGTTTACTATGGGTGGGAAAAACCTGGTACTAGCTAGTTACGAACCCAGGCCCCTCAACCTATAGATAGTAATACAGGCAGGGGTTGTAACCAAGCAGTGCTAGAAGCCTGTTTAACAAGTAATATAAAGTTGAATATACAGAGTTGCACTTGTACTAGAAGAGTGGTCCTGTTGGTGGGGGGACCGAGATGTAGGTTTTCCTACTCTTAGCAGGGTGATCAGCTTTAGGACTGGTCACTGGGCAAGAATGTCTAGAGGCAAGGCAAATTTTATGTTTCAGGCTCCCAATCCCAGAGGCTCTAGGCACCACACAACAGCAACAAATCTATCATAATATGACAAAGGAACATAACACATTTTCCAGTCTATGAGTAATCACTTTCACAAATTAAAATCAGTAAAACCAGAACACGGTAAGGGGGGAAGAGGGCCATCTTGAGGATGGTATGCCGTACTCCAGCGCTCTAAGTTAAGTTTTGCAGCCACTAGCAGCAAGTCTAGTCACTGGGACAATTTACTATCCCCACAGAATCTTCCACTAGCCAAGCTGAAGTACTGTACTTTTTGGTTATGGGCTAGTTAAAGGAAAATCTTACTAACCTAACACAAAATCCAACAGACTTTGGCTAGTTGGCCTACAAGTGTTGATCACTGCACTCTCTGTGATGGGTTACAGTACTTAAAAAAACTTACTTTTAAAATGTAATGACTGAGGTGTGGTCAGTTCTGAGACTGCTGGTGGCTGGTTGCCAGTGCTGTGACTGTCGGGGGCATTGCTGTAAGGGGACAGGTAAGTACTATGATTGGGAGGTTTAGAGGCAGTGTTGTGTTAATAGTGGGGGTCAGTACTGTGATTGTTGTGGTTGGGGGTGTCAGTGCTTTAATGGTTGAGGGTGGGGAGACGGTGCAGTTATTGTCAAAGGGTGGGTGGTCAGTGCTGTGACTGTCAGGTGGGAGGCAGGACTGCAACTTTTGGGAGTGGGGGAGTGATATGACTGTGGGGGTGGAGATTACTGCTGCATCTGTCTGTAGAGGGTATCAGCCCTGTGAGTGTCGCAGATGTAAGGGGACAGTGCTTTGACTGTCATGGTGAGTAGTGCTGTGACTATTGGGGTTAGAGGTAAGTGCTGTTACTGTTGGGGATGAGGATCAGCACTGTGAGTGTTGGGTAGGTGGCCACAGTGATTGATCGTGGAAAGTGTTAGTTCTGTAACTATTGAAGGGTGATATAGGTCTGTGACCATTGTGGGTGAGGAGGCAGTGCTGTGGCTGTTGAGGATGGGGTTCAGTGTGGTGACCGTTAGGAGTAGCAGGTCAGGGCTGTCATTGTCAGGGGATGGGAATTAGACAGTGACTGATGGCAGGGGTGTCAGTTCTGTGACTTTTGGGGTGAGGTGTGACTGTTGGGGATTGATGATTAGTGCTGTAAGATGGGATGGAGTGCAGTACTGTGACTAGTGCTGTTACTATGGAGGAGTGGGGATCAGTGCTGTGACTCATGGGGTGTATGGTATCACTGTGACTACCAGGTTTGGGGGTAGAAGAGCAGTTCTGTGACTATTGGGAGTACTGACAAAGTGTTGTGACTCTCAGGGGTGTGGATAGTCATTGTCAAGATTGTCAGTGGGGTGATACCGTCCTGTGATGGGGGGGTCAATCCCATGCTTGTGGAAGAGGGGGTGATATAGTCCTGTTACTGTGGGGGGGGTGTCTTCTGACTGTGGGGGTAGTCCAATCCAATGATTGCTGGGGGGTTGGTCATTGCTGTGACTGATGGTTGATGGTGTCAGTACTGTAACTGTTAGAGTGGTGGTACAGTCCAGTGATTGTCAGGAGGAGGGTCTGTTATGTAACTGTCAGGGATAGGGTGTCATTTATGTGACTATCAGGTTGAGGGTCGTTCCTCTGACTTTTGGGAGGTCTGCTTCTGTACAATTCTACAACGTTGGGGGACAGAAGCATTTGCAGGAAGTTGTACATGTGGCAAGAAGGTTGTATAAGGCACCAAACTAAGTGACTATTCGAGGGGGGGGATGTTGCAGTCCCAACTGTGTGGGTGGTCATCAGTGCTGTGATGTACAGTGTTGTGACTGGTGGGGGTGGTGGTATTACTGCTGTGACTGTCTGTGGAGTGTGTCATCCATGTGACTGTTGAGGATACGAGTATAGTGATGTCATGTAGTGCTGTGATTGTTGAGAATGGGGATCAATTCTGTGACTGTCAGGCATGGGTGCCCAGTGCTGTGACTGACAGTGGAGGGTGTCAGTCCTGCGACGGTCAGGAGTGGGAGGGGCAGCCCTGTGATGGTCTGGGGTCAGTGCTGTGGCTATTGTGTAAGTAGTGTAGAGTGGTGCACAAGTAAAGGAAAAGGCAGTGCATAAGCAAAGCAGCCAGCTTGTAATAACAAAATAAAAGAATGCTCAGCATTCCAAGATTCAGCTTTACATGCAAAGTGCAAGATTTATTTTCTGGCAAGATGCCTGGCATGCACCCACTTGGGCCAGCACTTCAAGCCTTCAGTGGGCCTTCCGCAGAGGGCGGGTCTGCGGAATACAAACGTGCATCTCATTTATACAGAAATGTCAAAGTTATATACACCACACACTAAAAACAACATGCAAGTCAGGGTGAAAACACAGATACAACTTTTCCAGTGGTAACACACATTTCATTATTCTGTTTTTTGGTGTATTGTTTTTGACAATTCATGGTAAACAATTACTGATCTTCGCATAATACTTACATTAAGCATATCTCTGTATCTTTTACTTCATTTAATTGTATACCTTTCTCTCTACAGCTATATTTTTACCTCTTACACTTTACTATGCCCATTCTATCTCTCCTCTCTAGTGTTCCACTACTGTATTTACATAAGCATTAATCACCGACAGAGGAGGGCTCTACTGTGGATTAATGCCCTGCTGGGGGGGTTGGTGCACGAGGCTGAAGGCCGAGTGCTTCCAACCACCCAGCGGACATTAATCCACGGTAGAGCCCGACGCTGGAGGTGGTTAATGCGCTTGTAACATGGGAAGTATTCCTATGACTACAGTGTTACTGAAAAGCACACACAGATTTACAGGACGAGTCATTGCAGTAGAGAAGTCATGTTGCAGGCTCGTACATTTCAGTCGCGGAAGATGTATCGTCCTGTGTGTGCACATTGACCCCGTCAGATGCATTTATCTAGTGTAGAGCAATTCTGAAGAAATGCGAACATACAATTGGTGTGTCGCACAGACAGAACGTAATTTCTTTCTCTCATTATGACCGACAATTTCCCTGTATTCGCCTTCGTTCTAACACTGCCCAGATAGATCACTGTGGTGCACTCTGGGACACATGTATTTCTTTTTCTGGGACTAATGCCGATACAAGGTGCAAATACTTGTTTGTTCCATCTGTGGCACTGCTTCTATGCTGCCCGCTACACTGCCATATCTCTAGTTACTCATACTGAGTTCTATCACCGTGCGCTGGTAACCACCTGTTGCTGCTGCACGAATTTCTCTCAGTCGTTCTGACAGCCGACCCGCTTCTCTCCGAGGTGCCTGAGGCCACTGCAGGAGTTGGCACCATCCCCACACTTCTTCTGTGCGTCTTGCATGAGACGCCATCAACAGGTATGACTAGATAGTATCTGACACTGTCTCGATCTGTCTGAGACTTTTTAAGCACGCTCCTGATTACTTCTCTCTCTAGCCTGTTCATTCCCGCCGCAGTGCTGCACTGTGTGGCTACTTCTGGTAGGGCGCCAGCGGGCTCTACGCTGGGTTAATCACCACTCGTTTTCTGTCACATGATGCCTTTCCACCAATCTCCTTCCTCGATTTGACCATCATTTACTGTGCCATATTACAATCCATATTAACCTTCTCTTGATTTTCGCAGGTCTCACAGGATGTGAACTCATCCTCCATCAGACAAGTATTACAATATGTCTAACCTGTCTTATCCTTCCTAGTAACTCCCTAAGAATTGAGGATCTGTTTTATTCTACAGGTTTAAGAAATGTCATCCCTTTATGACTTCTACCTCTGGCTCCGTAGTACCCTGGTAAGAGGCCCTGTATATATTACCTATACTTGATAGGTTTACTGTAACAGTGCAGCTGCACCCATTATGGGAGGGTTATGTATACTGTATGTGTTAAGGTTATACATACTGCAGCATTTTTCCCCTCCATAAAAAATTTTTCTTTCCCAGTTGACTCGGGCAGGATCTCATCCCTATCCCTACCTCCCCTGTCCCAAACCACAGAGCCCAAAGTTCCCATGGATTGCCTCCCTTCCCCATGATAGGGTGGCCAGAAAAGGGAGAACCATGCTCATCCCCACTCAGTCACTTACATCCACAACTGAGACAGTCATCCAGGTGGTCATGTGGGACAGAGGTAGCTGGGTAGGGCTTTATGAAACCTATGCTAGCCATTTCTGCATTTTTCCCTTTCTTGAGTTCCTGCCTTCACCTGGGGGAAGCCAAAGGTCAAGTCAGCATGCTGTTCCATGCAGAGACAGGAAAGCTATGTGATGAACGTTCAGTCTGCTTTCCAACCCCTGTCAATCTGGTATATTCCTGAATTTGGGTCACTGATTTGGCAGGCAATAAGGCACCTAGCACCTCATCCCTCCATAGCACTGGACCAGACAGGCCTTATACTGCAGCAGGAGAATTATTTGTTACTATTGGGATAGGTGATTGGGACAACAATGGTGCCACAGCACACCAAGAAATGATTTTTTTTATTAACAGACCCAGCAGTAAGAGGGTGAGTTGTACTTGTTTACATCAGAGAATGTGATAGCTTTAACAGGGCAAGGAATCACTTTTACTGGCTGCCAGTTTTAAATAAAATATTGAGGTGCTTGAGGTTATATATATATATATATTTTTCTATGGGATATGTGGGGGTGCCTGTGGGATAACCAGATTATCTGTACAGTAGCCTGTGATCTCGAGTAACCTCACCAGTGGCCACAGGCTACTGTACAAATAACTTGGTTGTCCCACAGGTGCCCCACGCATATTTAATTTATGCAACAGGATTTTTTGGGTTCCATCTTGTTATATTTTATTTTTTTTCTTAAGTTCCTTTCCATGTTTTTTCTCTGTGCCTGGTTGCCGTGTTTGGCTTGAAGGGTTGCTATGCTGAGAAAGAGGAAAAAATAGCTTTTTGGTTTTAAGAGTGTTTTCATTTAAAATGTGGTTTCATTTTTGGGGGGGTTGGTTAGGGTGTGTATTTTGTGAGTCTTTGGGACTGTGATAGCTTGGGTTGTAAACAGCATCGAAAGCAGGTGAAAGTGAAACTGAGGCCATGTCCACACTACACCGATAACACCCCTCTGTAAAATTACAGGGGGCCCAAACCGTTACCACAACGGTTTGCATTTACACTTGTAACATTACAGGATGCATTTCTGTAACTGTTGTCGAAACCACCTACAAGGTGGTTTCAACCATGGTTACGGAACCAGCACTGCCTCTGTACCATTTACCAGCTGTGGTGTGGAAACGTGAGCATGTAGCCCCACCAGTGCCCATAGTGCAGTGTGCACTGCATCGTGGGATAGGGCACCGACTGGAACAGTCGCAGGGCACCCACAATGTGGATGGGCTGTGACAGACCCAAGCCATTACCAGGACAGTCTGCAGGCAGTGTGGACACACTGTACCGGTTACCGTCTGTAACAGGTTGGAACTGTTGCAACGTTTTGGTGGTGTAGTGTGGACGGGGCATGAGAGGCAGTACTGCTAAGCAGGAAGCACAGGTGGTGGTGGTTAGTGATGTAGTCACTGTGTGGATAAATGGGTGGTGATGTAATCACTATGGGGATAACTTGAAGATAGATATATAGATCTATATCTATAATCTATATCTCCTTGTAAATCACTCCAAACCTCTGCAAAATGTATTTATTTTCTTTATGAATTTTGTTGACCAGGTAGGACCACTGAAACTAGAAGTCCCTTTTTCAGAGATGACCAGGGTTGGGTACAGATGGTAACTAACTGAAATTCAACCCTACTTAAGCTGTTGGTGGTATTTTACTAATGGGGAAACTGGCCAGGACACCAGGACAAGCATTTCTCAATGCTTAATGTTTGCTTGCTGGCATTAGCATTGAAAGTGCAGGAGTTAGACAGATGCGGAACAGGAATGTCAGTGAAGTATTGAACTGTTGCCAACCCCACCCCCACCCTGCAAAGATGGACAGGCACTGGGGTGTGCCTTTGGGTCATCGCCCATAACGCTCTCGCCATTTCACCTCACTCTACCCTGCAGACACCGACAAGTGTCAAGATGTGCCTTACGGTGTTCGGGATTTACACTCACCCCATTCCATAAGTAAATACAAGGAAATGGGTGTAGTATAGGAAAATGGGATGAACGCTGGGGCAGAAGAGTCCAAGGCATGCCTGTCAGTGACTGCAGGGTTGGGGTGGAATGGCATGAGTATTACTGTCGACAATCCCAAGTCACACCCCTACAGGGTAGGGCGTTGTGGTTGGAACCCCTAACACCATGGACATTTCTTGATATTTTCACTCCAAGTTTTCAACATGGGCTTTTTGTGACTGTGCCACATGAACAGTGACACTATCAGTTCATGAGCCGAAAGGTGATTTTGCACAGTGACTGTGCCATTTGGCCCCACAGGTGCGAAAACACATTTTGAACAGGATGTGAAAAATGACAGCTGTACTGTTCAGGAGGAGGTGTAAAAAAAATGGTAATGTTGAAAATCTGGAGTGACGATATAACAAAAAATTGGTGAAGTCATGAACGTGCGTATGAACTGCGCAGTGCACATCTGTAATGAAATTATTTGAGGGATGTTTTACACCAGATTTTCAACATAGGCATTTTGGAACCTCCATTCATGAACAGTGGCACTGTGATTTTCTTAATCCATCCCAAACTTTGATTTCCCACAGTGACTGCGCTATTCTGCGCCAGAAGTACGAAAACACATTTTGGCCAGGATGTGAAGACTGACAGCTGTAATGTTCATAAGGAGGTATGGAAAAATGTCAATGTTGAAAATCTGGAGTGAAAATATTACAAATTCGCGAACTTACGAGTGTGAGTGGAAACTGTGTAACACAGCTCGTAACAGTGTAATTTTTTGGAATTTTTTTCACCAAATCTGCAATATAGGCTTTTTGAGAGCCCATCTCATGAACAGTGACACTGTCATTTGGTTAATCGGTCCCAAAAGGTGATTCTATGCAGTGCCTGTGAAATCACCTTTCGCGACTGAATAACGTCATGACAGTGACTGAATTCATGAGGAGGGGTCCCAAGAACCCCATGTTGAAACTCTGGTGCCAAAAAAAACTGGCTGAGATATCCACATTTATGCCATTATACAGCTTACTGGCATTGTGGCATTTCGTCAGTTCTCGGTCAGCTTTGAAGAGGACAGGTGTGTTCCCGGTCCACTGAAGATCGTCGCGAGGAGATAAGTATGGGGTGAGGGGGTATGGGGAGGTGGGGTGTGCAGAGGGTGGGTGCGGGTTGGGGGAGGGAGCAACAGACTCAACAAGGGACCGTTTTCTTTTTTGTTACAGGAATTAAAAAAAATACACCACGGATGTTTGGCATGCTGGGGTGGGCTCCCAGCGTGCTACCTGGATGTTTGTGGGGGGGAGTGGATCCGACGGGGATTGGGCACCCTGACCATATAGTGTGCTGAGGGGGAGAGCATGAGCATGCTGGGGTAGGCTCCCAGCATGCCACCTGGGTGTTTGCTGGGGGGGCACTGGAGCCAACGGGGACTGGGTATCCCCGTCAGCCATACACTGTGTTGGGGAAGGGAGGTGTGCATGAGCCAAGGGGGATTAGGCACCCCCTCAGCACACAACAAATGGGGGAGGCGAATCATGCTGACAAGGATTGGGCTACCCCATTGGCAAATGAACTGGGGAGGGGGCATGCCAACAGGTGAATTGGGCACCCACGTCAGCTTTCACAGGGACTGGGAGAGTAGGGCTGCAACTGTCCATCAGCTTTGTGGGGACTGTGAGAGACCGAAGGAGAAGCTGTTGCCCTGTCTTGTAACCTACACCATCAGGAATGCGCCGGCATCAAAGCTGATTGTTCCATGATGTGGCGCTCCCTGATTGCAGCGGTCAATTTGTTTGCACGTTGTGGTACGCTCATTAACTGCTGTCATCAGCAGCATGCTCCTCTATTAGCCGCAGCAAAAAGCAGCCCCAGAACGGACTGCTGCCATTCGCCACAACACTGCTGCACCTCCACAACCCACTTGTGAAGGAAGCTGATGCAATGTGTTGCTTGCACATGCGTGCAAGCAAACACAAAAAGGTCCCATTCAATTCAGGCATTATCTCCTTGCATTGCTATATCAGAGAACAGAAAGTTCCCATGACTTCGAAATTGAACCTCATGGTGAAATCAGACAAATTAAATACACAGTATGGGAACTAGTCTGAAATAATATGATCTGAGATTAAGAATACTTAGTAATTACTTCAGTTAATTTCAGAATTTATAGTGACATGCATAGTAGTATAGTGTTGTAGTATAACAGATACCAGGATGTGGTATGTTTATGTTGCGTTTTTTGTATTTCTCCTGCAAACAATATCCAATGTGCAACACCACACATAAAAATAAGCACACTAAGATTTTAAGAAGCTGCTCCTAACTCATAAGAGAATTTACTATTATAAGCTATGTTTACATAGCTGCAACACTGAATTTATTGGGATTTGCTTTATCTTCTTGACAACTATATGAGAGCATCTAATGTTTAATAAATAATAGTTAGTCTTTTGTAACCAAATACATGTATAATATTTTAATTCAAGTCCCAAAGGAACAAATACAATGTGCATATTGCTTCATATCAAAATGATGGGCCTGTTTTAAAAAACAATCTCTTTAACTTGTGAAATCTATGAAGAAAACAAAAATTAACAAAACGTTGTTCTTAAACCATTTCCCTTTGTCTTATTACATTATTATATCGGATGGCTATTTTTCATCCACTGTTACTGCCAATTATGAATGAACAAAAGCTATTCTGTTTGTTCACACATTTTCTGCAAAATGCTTCAAACTATTATGTCAGCATGTTCTATTAAGCTCTACATTCACTGGAAAATACTTTTCAACCAGATCACATTTATCAAAACACAAAGCCATTTTAAAACACTGTTTTGCTTGGTCAGCTGTGATTAGACAAATAATGGCAGATTCAAAACTAAACTACCAAGGGAAATCAGAGAACTGACTTCATCAATTGTAGACATTACAGCAGTAGTGTAAAACATTTTTGTACTACAAATGTATTCAATACTGCAAGTAAATACTTGATATTTTAAAGTGTGTAATGAACTTCAAAAATTAACTGTTGTTAACACCATGCTATTTGACTGCTACAGCTATAATCGGACATTAAGGAAATAATAACGAATACCGTACTCCAAACTGAAAACAAAACAAAAAAAACATTAGTCCAACAATAAGGGAAGTCAGATAAATAAGTGTCAAATGTTTACGTTCCTTCTTTTGAAAATGCATAAACTGTTTCAATGTTAATAATGAATTGCCAATTTTAGCCCTTCACTTAGTTTAGCAATATACTTTTTTTTTAAACAAATGCCCCATTCATTATAATTTTGAGTTACTACACAGGGCTAGGAAATACTGTATGTTGGCTTCAGAAACATGATCTTTTTGTGATTTCATTAGAACGTTTAAATATGTTTCCCTATGACATTATTTGTACTATGAATTGGCAATCTTTTTTTTTTAAGTCATTAGCATACACAAGGCATCTTAAAGTTATTCATTTTTACTTTTCACACTTTCTGTTCTGCATATTATTATGATTTTATATATCATTCCAATAACTATTCCAGTCTATAACTGTGGGTCTATCGTAGTAGATGAATGCTACATTATCAGCACTAAAACATTCTCTAGGCATTTTGGGAAGAATAGCTCAAAACTACTTCTATTATCCTTTTCAAGTATGCAAGGGTAGTGCTCACTAAGATTAATTGGCCCTATATTCTCAGACATTACAGCCAGTGTTCATACCATATTCCTTTGTTTTTTCTAACCTGATTCAACAATATGTCATGTTGTTCAATAGCACATTGCAGAACTGGGCTAGTAAATGCAAGTAAGGTGCTGTTAACACTGGTGGTAATATTCATGAAAATGTTCACTGTAATAACAAAACAAACAAAAAACATCCTTTGGTATTCCCTACACAACTGTATCTATTGAATTTAAATTTTGAGTTTGCCACATTCATGAAAAATCAAAAGTTACAAACTGGAAAACTGAGTAGTCACAAATTGTAACTTGCCTTACATATCCTGACCAGTATGTACTACTATAGGACATTATCTTTGTTATTTAAATGAGCATTGCTTCATTTTATTTGCTTATTTTTCTAACATTCAAGCTTTCAAACCTGAATGCAACTCCTTTTTAAAGGCCGAATGTTTGCTTGCTGGTATTGGCACTGGTAGTGCAGGAGTGACAGATGCATAATAGGAATGTTAGTGAGGTATTGTAGTAATGCCAACTGCCACCCCCACCTTGTAGAGAGTGAGAGGTGTTGGGGTGTGTGCCTTTGTGTCATGGGCTGTAACAGTCATGGCAGACAGCTTCAGGTGTTCATAAGTGCTGGGAGATAGTAACAACTGAGGGGGCGGATGGTGGGAAGGGTACTTATGAGGGGGAAAAAGGGAAGGGTGTGCTGAGTAGGGCTTGCCATAGAAAGCATAGGGATGCAGAGGTATGATAAAGATAGTAATGTTAAGAACGTAGTTATACCATATAGACATATTTATTGCAGTATATGGTGAACATACAAACCTATTCTTCTTTTTCAGCAGGGGAAGGGCCCAACCACCCACCCCCATCCCCAACCACCCCATAGTACACTCCTTTTATAGGGTACCACAGTTGTGATGTTTCCTGTGGCAGAGCAGGAAGGAGTGGATCAGTGGGGCCTCCACAAGGTGAGCTCATTTACAGGGGCACTAGTAATTTAACTTGTTATAACAAGTTAAACAAAACACAATCAAACCATTACTTGCATTTTTTTTTCTCCTTTTTTTTCCTTCTAATTACTCTGACTAGGTTATAAACCCAGCAACTTATCTAGAATGGATATCATTAACTGCAGGTACTGTGGAACAATTTTCAGAAGGACAGTCTTACAGGATTTAGGACGCTGTCCTACATGTTGGGCCTTTGGAGATCTTAGGGCTCAGCTCCGGGCAGCATGGGCAGAGATTGCAAGCCTCAAATTTCATATTCAAGAAGAAATACATTATAAGAACCACCCGCCATTTCCCCAGCATCCAACAGAAAAACCTCGACCGCAGAGGGTAGTTGGTCCAGGAGGTTGGCAGGTGGTTAGGAGGGGCAAATCGGGTGCCCCATCACTCTCTGCTCTCCAACATATTACCTCCAAAAACCATATAAATACTACAAACAGGTATCTGCCTCCATCTCTGAAATCAAACAAAGAGGCAGAAGACACTGCAGAGCAGGACACTGCAGCACATGAGCTAGCACAACAAAACTCACCCAAATCAGGAACCAAAACAAAAAAAGCAAAAAGGAAATCCAAAAAACTTCTGATCATAGGAGACTCCATGATTAGGGGAGTTGATGCCCATCTCCAGCCTGGGATAATGTGGTCAGATGTCTCCCAGGTACATCAGCATGGAGAGACACTGACCGCATTGATAAAATGGTTCACAAAGCAGGAGAAAACATTGATGTCCTAGTACACATAGGGACTAACGATCTCGCCAGCCAGTCAGTTGTGGAGACCAAGGAGCACCTGACCAGGCTGGGTGACAAACTATCATCTATTTCATCCGGCATCTCCTTCTCTGAGATCCTGCCAGTCTGGGAGAGGGGAGCAGATGGACGGAAGGTCAGAGAAGGGGAGATAGGGGAGCTAAACACATGGCTCAAGGGCTGGTGCCAGGAAAAAGGACACAGATTTGTAGGGAACTGGCAACAGTTCTGGGAGCGAAAGTTCTTTAAATTTGATGGACTGCATCTGACTAAGGAGGGAGTCAGTGCATTGGGGCAGAAGTTTGACGTCTTTGCAGAATATTTAAACTAGCAAATGGGAGAAGGGTGCAGCACCCCATACGTCGAATGGGAAGAACACCCCTCCCCCCTCAGTTAGTGGTCAAACAGGGATTCAGCATGCTTGCAGTTCATTTGCATCACCAGGTAAGAAAAAAGGTTTGTCTCCCCATACGACACACAGGGGTAATGCCAAACCTCACCCAACTACTAACACACCAAAATCTGGCCAATGGAAAATCAAGTACACAAATGCTCACAGCCTGGGAAATAAGATCCCAGACTTGCAGGCAATAATGACAGAGGCTAAACTGGACATAGTAGCAATTAGTGAGACGTGGTTTACCAGTAACCACACTTGGAAGACTTCAGTACCTGGCTATGTATTGTTCAGAAGAGACCGAGGTGCAAAAAGGGGGGGGAGGAATGGCCCTGTATGTCAATGAAAATATCAAAGCTACAGAAATTCAGAATACACATAAGGAGCCAGAAGAACTGTGGGTCACCCTGGAAACAGGAAATGGAACAGCCATAAGAACTGGGGTTGTCTACAGGCCCCAGACCAGGGGAGGCATAGATACATTACTGTTAGAAGATATACAAAACATGACAGCTAAAGGGAGGTTCTGATAATGGGAGACTTCAACATGCGGATACAGATTGGTCAATACCAGCAGGAACATCTGCCAGAACTAGACACATAGTGGATTCCTGCAGGGGAGGGCCTCAAACAACTGGTACAGCAACCCACAAGAGACAGGGCTATCCTAGATCTAGTACTGACTAACAGGGAAAGGATCACAGATCTCCAGGAGAGCGGTCACCTGGGGGCCAATGACCATCACATGGTATGGTTCAATTTGGCTACTACATCTAAATCATCCCATTCCAAGGCAAAATATTGGACTAGAGGAGCTGACTTTGATAAGATGGCCAACAGAGTTAAGCTTAGTCCTGGCAAAAGAAACACAGGTGAGGGGTACAGGCAAAGTGGGCAAGCATTAAGGATGCAATACTTGAAGCAACATCCCATTGTGTTAGACAGAAAAGGAAGTGCAAAAGAAGAAGGAAACCGCTTTGGTTCTCAAATACAGTAGCAGAAAAGGTCAGAGCCAAAAGGCTGGCCTTCAAGAAATATAAGGGAACACAGCAGGATGAAGATAGGGAGGCATACCAAACTGCCCTAAGGGAAGCAGGGAAGGCAAAGTCCCAAACTGAGGAAACACTAGCACGAACAGTAAAAGAAGGTGACAAGACTTTCTATAGATACATTAGTGAAAGGAGAAAGTCCAGAGGGTGTTGCTAAGCAATGGAGAAAGGGAGCATGTGAGGAGGAGGACCTGTAAAGGCATCTATCCTAAATAGATACTTTTGCTCAGTATTTACTGAAGAGAAGGTAGGGCAGGGCCCACAGCTCAGCATCATGGACAGAGGGGGAGGTGAGCACTACTCTCTTCACAAAAGAAAGGGTCCTACAAGAGCTTGCAAGTTCAGGGTGGATAAGGCAATGGGACCTGATGGCATACATTCCAGGGTACCTAGGAGCTAAAGGTGGAACTAGCAGAGCCATTAGCAGAACTGTTTAGTGAGTCTCTGAGCACAGGAGAGGTCCCAGAAGACTGGAGAAGGCTCATGTCATCCCGCTCCACAAGAGTGGTAGCAGGGAGGAGGCGAGGAACCAAGACCAGTCAGTCTTACCTCAGTAGTGGGCAAGATTGTGGAGGCACTCCTTAAGGAAAGGATAGTGCAACACCTGGAATCCATAGGGCACAGGATCCAAGACAGCATGGGTTTACAAAGGGAAGGTCCTGTCAAACTAATCTCATAGATTTCTTTGACTGGGTAACCAGAGTGGTAGACCAAGGGGAGCAGTTGATGTCACCTACCTTACTTCAGCAAAGCTTTTGACACTGTTCCACATAGAAGATTGATAAATAAGCTGGGCAGGCTCGGGTGGGTCAGAAGTTGGTCAACTGGGTGGCAAACTGGTTGATGGGCAGAAAACAGAGAGTGGTGGTAAATGGTATACAGTCAGAAGAGATGCAAGTCACAAGTGGGGTACCTCAGGGATCAGTCCTGGGGCCAGTCCTCTTCAACATCTTCATTAGTGACCTTGCAGATGGACTAGAGGGTAAGGCTTGTCTGTTTGCAGATGACACCAAGATCTGCAACAGAGCAGATGATCCAGATGGGATGGGCAGAATGAGAAGAGATCTGGATAAACTAGCAAAATGGTCAGAAGAGTGGCAACTGGGATTTAATGCAAAGAAGTGCAAAATCATGCACATAAGGAAGAGAAACCCTGAAGCCACCTATAGGCTGGGAGGGGAGTTGTTGGCAGTCACAAAGGAAGAAAGAGACTTGGGCATCATCATCACTGATGACCTGAAATCATCCAAGCAGACCTCTAAAGCAGTAGGTAAGGCTAGGGGTGTTAGGGTGTATTAGTAGAGTTATCACAAGTAGTAAAAGGAGGTAATAATCCTCTTTACAAGACACTGGTTAGGCCCCATCTGGAGTACTCGTGCAGTATTGGAGGCCACACCTTCACAAGGACATTAACCAAATTGAGGCAGTCCAGAGAAGGCAACCAAAATGGTGCAGGGACTGCATCAGAAGACATATGAGGACAGATTAACAGAGCTCAATATGTATACCCTTGAGCAAAGGAGGAGAGAGTGATATGATCGAGGCATTCAAACACCTTAAGGGCATTAAGGTGAAAGAGTCTAACATGTTTAAATATAAGAAAAATAGCAGACAAGAGGACACAGCATGAGATTAGAGGGGGTGATTAATGGGAAATGTGAGGAAATTTTTTCACAGAAAGGGTAGTGGATGCATGGAATGGCTTACCACAAGAAGTGGTGGCTATGAATACAGTGCAGGCTTCAAACAGGCATGGGATAGGCTATAAGGGAGCAATACAAATGACTATGAATAGATAGGCCACTGACAGAGCAAAGGCCGAAGGCACATTTATAAGGTAGAAAAAGGAAAGGGCAGACTGGATGGGCCTTGAGGTCCTTATCTGCCATCAACTTCTATGTTTCTATGAAAGTGTCAGCAGAAACAGATCACCTGGCCTATCTAAGTCTGCTTCAGTGTGCAGGCACAGTAATAGATCAGCTGTCAACCCATTCCCTCCAATACCTGCATGTGAAGTGTGAATAACAGAGTCAGACTGCAGCCATTATTGACAGTATTTACTTGGTAAAACCATGTTAAACATTTATATTGTAAATTAAGTTAAACATTGCTCCAAGTTCTAAAAGAATAGACCATTTACATTAAATGTTTTACATCATATGCAGTTCAGAACCTATGCTATGCTATGTATGATTACATTGTTATACACTTAGGTTCACAATGTGTATATAAAATATATATCTGTTAGAAGACATCCCATGTAATATAGCACTCTTAGAAAAATGCAGTATCATGCCATATCAATTGATTAAATAAGAAGTTATGTTAATTGTATTGTTTCTATTTCTAAAAGAAATAGAAAACTGCAAGTGCAAAGTGTAGCAGTATAAGTGCCACTCAATTCAATTTACTAATGTGCATCAGTGAATGGGCTCGCCCATGACACAGTCAGACTGCACTCGTTATTGACAGTATTTACTTGCTGAAATGAATCACATGCAAATTTTAACAGAGTCATTTTCAGCCCATAATTAAAGCTTCATATTTACATTTATCGATCTGTCATCAAAGCGTAAAGTTGCTAGGGTGTAGTGTGGCTCTGTTACTATTCAATGCATAGTGTCTGATTATGCTAAAATTGCTGGACAATTAACTATATTTTCAAAGACACAAATAAATAGTTTACATTGGAGGCAGTATAGCACAGTGGTTTAAGGCTGTGAGCTGCAAATCTGGAGACCTGGGTTTGAATCCCACAGCCCCACTTGCATACTGTGTGACCCTGAGCAATTCACTTAACTTCTCTGTGCTGCCAGGCCGCATCTGTAAACAAGCTTTCAGCTTAGTGTCTCTCCTGGTTAAACAATTGCGGGAAAAAATCATATTTGTTTTTTTCTTTTCAATCAATCACGTACAATTTAATGTAGAACTGAAGCATAACATTTAAAATGCAAGAAATACTTAACATTGGATCAAATCGCTTTATTCTCATCCTGTATTACTTCTGGCTGTCCTTGTTCTGAGTTTTTTTTTTTCTTTTGCTGTCAAGATCGATAAATATGAATTTGAAGCCTTAATTATGGGCTGCAAATGAATTGGATAAGATTTGCAAACGACTCATTTTAGTGTGTAAATAGCATCAATAGTGAGTGCAGTCTGACTCTCTTATGGGCAAGCCCATTCAGTGGTGGACATTAGTAAATTAAATGGAATTGAGTGGCAGTTATACTATGATACCGTGAATTTGGAGTTTAGTATTTGTTTTAGAATGAGGAACAATAGAATTAACATTGCTGCTTATTTAAATAGATTGATATGGCATGGTACTGCATGTTTGTAAGAGACTATATTGAATGGGATGTCTTGTTACACATATATATATTTTTATATACACATTTTGAACCTAAAGTTTGTAACAATGCAGTCATATATATTGCAGAGCATAGGTTCTTGAATTGCATATGCTGTGAATACATTTAATGTGAACAGTCTATTATTTTAGAACTTCGAGCAATGTTTAAATTTGCAATAGAAATGTTTTACATACAAATGGAACATAAGCTTTAATGGCCACTTTGTTGATAAATTTAGTTGCATTTAAGTGATTAAGGTAGTTGTTAAATTTTAGGATTTTCTAATTATGTTGCACATGCCCTTTGAGTATTGAAGAATGAAGGGGATATGGAACTGCAGCCCGTCAGGAAGCCACAGCGGCGTAGCACAGGGGCTAGTAGTGTGGCTAGTGCCTAGATGCCCTGGACTTAGGCAGGGCATATGTATGGTAGGAGACCGTACTTTTGTATTACATTGAACTGTTGTAAGCACTTTATTACAATTTGTAGTTAAGTTGTGGAAAATAAATCATTTTTGCATTATTTAAAGTGCTATGGAAAGTTTTTTTCTGGGTTTTCCCCCCTACCATTTGACCACCCATGAATTTGCTCACCATTAACACAGTTGGCAGTAGTATTTATTAATAAAGAGCACTCAAGCTGAAGCTCTTTTTTGTGGCTGAGTAGCCCTGCGATTTAGGGTAGCGGATTTCCTTTTCTCTTTTTGGATTTCTTAGTTTGTAAATATGGTTTGAGAACAGTGCTGTACTTTGATGTTTCTTATCTACGAACATACGAAATTTGCCAGCAGATAAATGCCTAGAGGTCTATCAAGTCTGCTCAAATGTGCAGCTAGTACCCCTTATTCTGCAGCTGCCCCTCCCTTCCACCCTTCCCCTTCATTAACCCTCCCCCTTGTCCTGTCCCATCCCCTTTTGAAGCAGTCCACTGTTCTACTGCATACCACTTCTGCAGGTAACGCATTCCACCCAGCCACCACCCTCTCTGTAAAAAAGTGTCTCCTCATCTCCCTCCTGAACCTTCCTCCCTCCAGTCTCATATCATAGCCCCTGGTGGCCTCCTCTCACTTACTTTGAACAGCCCTCTGTAACACGTCTTGTTTATTCCTTTCATGTATTTAAAGGTTTCAATCATGTCACCCTGTCCCTCCTCTCCTCCAGTGAGTACATGTTCAACTCCTTCAACCTCCTCTCGTGTGATAAGTCCCTAGCCCCTTGATCATCTTTGTCGCCCTCGTCTACACCCTCCAGTAACTTAATGTCCCTCTTCAGATACGGGCCAGTACTGCACGCAGTGCTCAGGTGTGGCTCCAACCAATGACCTATATTGTGGTAGAATCCACCTCCTCCCTCCTCGAGGATATACTCTTGCAATACAACCCAGCATTTTGTTGGCCTTTGCAGCTGCCTTCTCTACATTGTGCTTGAGTTGTTCATTGACCCTGTAATGAGCACCCCAGATCCTTCTCCTCCTCTGTCTGGGCTAGCTGCACTCCCCCTAGCTGGTAACTCCTCCTTGGGTTCTTCATCCCAAAATGCAGCACCTTGCACTTTTTGGCATTAAACCCCAGTTGCCAGGTGTCTGACCAGGTTCAAGCTTTGCCAGATCATCCTGCAACCCCTGCCATCCCCCTAGGTCATCCACCACCGCGCCTACCTTGGTATCATCAGCAAACAGACTGATCTTGCTCTTGATGTCCCATGATATGTCTGCAATGAATATCCCAAACAACACTGGTCCCAACACTGAGCCCTGTGGAACACCGCTCATCACTGCCCTTGGTGTGAGAGCTCCCCACCACCACCACCCTCTGTTGCCTTCCCTGAAGCCAGTTCCTACCCAGCTCACCAGCTTTGCACCCCGCCCCTGTGCCTACTAACTTCCTTCCCAGCCTTCCATGCAGCACTGGAGTGGATGCCTTACTGAAGTCCAGATACAGGACATCCACTGCATGGCCCCTGTCCAGTTGCCTAGTTACCCAGTCATAGAACTCGACCAGGTTGGTTTGGCAGGATCTGCCGTATGAAGCCATGCTGTCTGCTGTCCTGTAGTCCTTTGGCCTCTAGGAGGCCCTGCCTCTCCTTCAGGATGGTCTCCATTAGCTTACCCAAGATGGATATGAGGCTCACTGGTCTGTAGTTTCCCGGTTCATCCTGGGGCCACTCTTGTGGAGGGCACCACATGAGCCATCCTCCAGTCCTGAGGTACACACGCAGATGTAGTGAGGCATTAAATAGGTCTGCCAAGGTCCTGCAAGGACCTCTCCAACTCCTTCAGTACCCTGGGGTGGATGCCATCTGGGCCTGGTGCCTTGTCCACCCTCAGTGCCTTCAAACCCTCTCGAACTCTGCCTCCATGGTTTCCCATCTGTCCACTTCCCCTGCTTCTGCCATTTCTCCCACCTTGGGTGTCACCCCTCTTCTCTTTAGTAAATACTGAGCAGAGTACTCTTAGTACTTCTACCCTCGCTCGCCGCTTCTCTTCAACCAACCCCTCCTT
This sequence comes from Neoceratodus forsteri, assembly GCA_016271365.2. Lineage (NCBI taxonomy): Eukaryota > Metazoa > Chordata > Ceratodontiformes > Ceratodontidae > Neoceratodus > Neoceratodus forsteri. The sequence continues at coordinate 285,819,943 of CM057459.1, forward strand.
CCTTATCCTTACTATATGGTCCTTACAGCTCCTTTTCTCCCTGATGTACTTAAGTCCTTCTCCCCTTCTTAATGCCTTGTGCCAGCCTGAGTTCCGTAGATGCTTTGGCTCCCCTTACTGCCCTTGTCACCTCCTTCGATTCTGTCAAGTACTCCTCCCTGTCCTCCCCACTCCCTGTTTTCTTGTACTTGCTAAAGGCAGCTCTTTTCCTCCTTATCTTTTCCATGACCTCCTTGCTCAACCAGCTCGGTTTCTTAGCCCTAGCCTTCTTGCTGTGGGCTTTGCAACAGGTTCAGGTTTTGGTTGCCTCCACTATCCCCAGCTTTATGAGCTCCCACCTCTGGTTAGTGTCCATACTAGATTGAATTCTGGCCAGGTACTCTTTTACCACTTCCCCCATCCTCCCAAAGTCGGCCCTCCTGAAGTCCAGCACTCTTGTGCCAGATTCCACTCCTTCCTTGCCCATATCCAATGTGAGCCATACTGAGTGGTGGTCACTCCCTGACAGCGGTTCCTCCACTGTAAGTTCTCTCACAAAGTCACCACTTGCCAGCACAAGGTCAAGGGTATTCCCTAACCTGGTTGGTTCACTGACTATTTGCAGCAGGAAGCTGTCCTGGAAGGCATCCAGCAGTACCTGCTCCCTTCTGTTCCTGGTGGTTGTTGTGCTCCAGTCCACTCCTTGCATGTTGAAGTCCCCCACAATCACCACATTACCCTTCTTGCAGGTCCTCCTGATCTGTCCCGCTAGTTCCCTGTCTAACTCCTCCATCTGAGATGGTGGCCTGTACCACCACTCCCATTCTAAGAATCCTATTCTTGGAATCCTGGATTGCACCCAAAGTGACTCTGTACTACTCCTCCCCTTCCTCCCTTACATTTCAGTCCTTCCTTCACATATAGTGCCACCCCTTTCCCAATCACCCTGTCCCTATGAAATAACCTGTACCCTGGTACAGACAGGTCCCAGTCATTGTATTGGGTGGCCCATGTTTTGTGATGGCTGCATGTCCACCTCTCTCTGCCATGAGAACCTGTAACTCTGCAGTTTTCCTCCCAAGGCTCCTAGCATTAAGGGTAACCACCTTCCACCCTTTCCCTCCTCCCATCCTGCCCTCTTTCCTAGCATCACCAATAGTACTTGCCATTTGTCCTTTGTCACTGTTATGGGGTAAGCTCATATGGTTTCCCAACGAGGTCTCAGTATCTCTTCCCAACTGCTACCCCCATTCCTAGTTTAAATTCCCAACTTCCTCTATGTACTCCTCCATCCTCTGTTTCAACACTTTCTTTCCCTCCTCACTCAAATGTAGTCTGTCCTTGGCATAGAGACTACTGTCCTCCCAGGTCCCTCCCACCCCCAACAGCCCATACCCTTTAGCATCGCGCCAGGTTCTTAGCCATCCGTTAAATTCCTCTATTCTCAGCTTTCTTGTTGTGCTTGCCTTTGGCACGGAGTATCTCTGAAAAGTTACTGATCTTCCTGCCCCTCACATAATTGTGCTAGTTCTCAAACCTCCTCTGGACTGTATCTACTATCTTGTCAGCCAGGTCATTTGTCCCAAGATGTATAATTAAATGAGGCTTGTCCCTACCCCTTCTAGCATATTTCAGAACAGATTATCCCACCCTTTCCGCTGTCATTCCTGGCATGGCCTCCACCCAAATGCGACTATGCCTCTCCCCCTTGCTACCCCACCTGACTCCTCTTAGTATTGAGTCCCCCAGCACTAAGATTCCACCCTCTTACTCCCTGCTTGCTTCCATTCATCTCCCTCTCTCATTTCCAGCTCCTTTTCTTCCTCCTGCACATTATTTCCCTTTTACCCTGTTGCAATTCTCCCAGCAGAACTTCCCCACTCGTTTGGTCAAGGCATTTATCAATTACTCCTCTAATTTTATCATTTCCCTCCTCCACCTTCTTCCTCTCTAGTAGTGCACAACTATTTTCTGAAGACCCTTCACAAATGCCCGCTCCCTCTCTCTTCATAGTAACCTGTTCTCTCCTTTCCACTCCATGATTTTTGACACTTCTTCGCCTCCCCTCACAAGTCCCTATCTCCTCCTTCCATTTGTCTTTTGTAGAATTGTTATTGCTATAGAGCACTTTGTAGCATTGAAAAGCAGCAGAAAGTGATACTTTGTATGTTTTATGACATGCTATCAGACTGGCAGTCTATGGCTACAGTGTTTCTATCTCCTGTTGGATCTCTTGAGATCTGCATTTGAAACACAGCAGGGGGTCTCTCTGTCTTAGCCTAGTGCAAAATAGCATTAGTACGTCAGGAAGACATGACAATCACAGAAGTGCTGCCATATACTGTAATGGTTTTGATGTATTTTATATCTATTGAACAATGTACTGAAGGAGGTCTACAATGACAGTGTGGAGTGGTGCAACATTAGTAGGACAGACATGTCTTTGCACAGGACATAGTGACAGTAGAGGCTGTCACAAACTCGCTCAGCTGATCTGCCCTCTACTCCCAAAGTGCCAACCTCTGAGCGTATAATTTGTGTACAGTGAACAGAACAAGGTAGCCCTCTTGTCGGTTTTGTGGGTTCAAGTCACCTTAGTCTCAAGCTCTGGAAGGATTCAAACTGATAACCTCTTGTTAGTGTACCCAATTATCAGGCTCAGATAATTCTGTCTTCGGGGGGCCAGATATCTTTGCCTACGGGCACCCAACCAGGTCTTTCAAATGAACTCTTAGAACTCTATGCAACACTTTAGAGAACTCCATCCATGTCCCAGTTTGGTATACAATAAGCTCATACACAGTGTTACTTATAACCTTTAAAAGCTCCACTTAAATAAAAAGAAATGTCAAGGCACTCCAGACAGTTCCGTTGTAAAAATATCTCTTTACTTTAAAAATATCAAAACAGAACAATAATTACAGAACAAAATAAATATATCCCAACACATACAGCCTTAAAACAAACAGGAAAAAGTACAGTTTCTACAATACATACATTTAGACTGGTCTAATCTAATGCTTACTTTCTTTCAGTGCTTTTAGGGTCTCTCTCCTCTCAGTCAGAAATATCATCTTGTGTGTCTCTGTCAGGTTCTCTCAGCAGTTACACACTTCTGAGCCGGCCTTCTCATGAGGTCACTAACTCCACCTTGGTGTATCAAAATCTATATTTTACAACACAGGGTCTCCAAATAAAACATTTAAAAAAACATATGAGGTGATCTCACTGACTTTCCTCTCCACAGGTTAACTGGTCAGAACTGGTTTTTGCTCTGCAACACATACATCTCAAAAGTTTATTTGATCTAAGTCACTGTATTCAAAGCAAAAGTGTATTTGCCTCTTTAATCCTATCTGGACCTTGGAATCTACACCTCAAGGTCTCTCTGATGTAATTCAAGGGTTCCCTAGGAAATGTAAATTGGACCTTTCAAATTCATCTGGGTCCTCTCTGGCTCAGACATCAAACCTCTTCAATGTCCATTCTGGCTTCTCTCTAACACCCCTCCCCACAAGTCCTTCCTGGCAACTATGCAAGTCAAAGGATCTCCCTGAGGGCATGATGAATGGCTAATCTTATTTCCTGGGATGAAAGCAAATTGACAAGGTAATTGCACCCCCGATCTCTGCAGTTTAAAATACCTCCTGTCCTTTGAACTTATCCCTGGGGGGTTTTGATGTGTCAGTTCCAGTAAGACTGAAGTTTTCCTCAAACTGACCATCCCATCACATATTTTATATGTAATATAAAAATTAATACAGCACTCGAGCACTCAGAGCTGGCTGTCTACGTCACAGAGGTAAGTAAGACAATTAGCAACATGTCATATTATCAGACTATATTGTGGCTTATATGTTTCTCAGACTCATTATTGTGAATACACAATATGTGTATGCATGAGCATACAAAGAGCTGCTAAAACTAACGGACTGTTTCTGCCACTGGTAAACTGCAGGTATCCTACTGCATTTTAGCGTAATGCAAAAAAAAAGTCATCATTGCTGTTTTCTTGTCTTGACTCTTTTTTGTCTAACAAAATTAGAAAACCATGGCATGGTAGTAGAAAGAAAATTAAACAATATAAGCATGCCTAATATGGGTTGCTTGCAGAGTTCTTACAATTGCCACTTGAAGGTTCAAATGAAATAAGAGGCAGCATAGCATAGTGGTTAAGGGCAGTGAGCTGCAAACCTGGAGAGGTCAGTTTGAATCCCATTAGCTCCTTCTTGCATACTGTGTGACCCTAAGCAAGTCACTTAACTTCCTTGTGCTGTCAGGTTGCATATGGAAGCAAGTTCTGGTTTGGTGTGCCTTTTCTGGTTAAACAATTTCTCCAAATATAAACTAAGAATGGCAGGGCCTTGGTTGTTAAATACCAAGTTTATCTATTTTTTCTCCTTTAGTCTCTTTTAGTCTTTTTTGGTTGCCATCCCCCTATCCTCTCACCCTTCCTCCTGGATTTCTTCTAGATTTCTGAAATGATTCTTTGTATGTGTTATTCATGTATCCTATTTACTGTGGTGCCATATCTGAACTGATGAATATGGTTGTATGCTCTTGTTTAACATGTTTAACATGTATGTACTCTCCTGACATGGAACCTTTGTAAAACAGCCTTGGCTCAAAGGTAATTGTAATGCTAGATTTAAATAAATAAATTTAGCAAATGAAACCCAGTTTGGTTCTAGGTCATTATTTAGCATGCACCCTAATGTGGAGCACTGAGTGTAGAAGTTTGCAAGTAGTGGAGTAGCTAGACTGCTATGGTGGTCTGGTCATTTACTGTAATTGAGTCAGGTAACTGTGATGTAACAAAGCTGTTATTTGCAGCCGTCTGTCATGTCATTGTAAAAATGCACACAGGGGGAAAAAAAAATATTTGTTACCATAAAGTGTGAAATCCTCAACTGCTATTCATTTGTTAAGTGTGCATCACTGACCTAATAGGGAAGGGAACACTAAGATAATCTCTATTGTAAACTTCAGGTCCATTCAGAAAGGAATGTATTGAACTTCTCTCTGTTTCTCTCCCTCAGCCCCCTTGCAACATGATGGGGGGGGGGTAGAGAGGGAGGTCACTAAAAACCATGCCCTGTGCAATCTGAACATCACAATCCATCACTGCCACACATGTACTCCCATCCTTTTATCTCTTTTTCAAATGATCACCAAAGTGAACATTTACAGTATTACAGGAAGATGGATCTACAAACCTATTTAAAGTGGGATACATCAAAAGGTTCAGAAAGAATTCTTGACAGCTGAGCTGAAAAATTACATTATTCTTTTGCAGAGCTACACATTTTTGTGACTGTGCCCTTATGTCAGAATAGGGGTAGAGAGGGAATAATATTTCATTTTGCATAAAAAACACAGAGAGATGCAGTTATGTCCTCTAAAGATTGGATTAGGCCACAATATTCCACTCTGAAAAGTGGAAGGACAGAAGATGTTGTAGTCTGCAAGGGATGACAGACCTTAAAACACTTCCTGTTGCTTTTCCCTGTGTTGAATAAGATCAGAAACAAATAATTGACTCTCTTGATGTGCACTATGTATTCTATTCTATATAAATAGTGTACCACTTGCTCACTTTTAAAGTAATTTTCCAGTTTTCCACAAAACACTAACAGATGGCATCAGCAGGAATCAAATTTCATAACATTACCCAAAAAAAACTTGAATTTTAGTATATAAGAGAATCCATTCTTTATTTTATTTATTTATTGATGGTCGAAGAATGACAACCCTTTGAGTCAGAGACTTATTTGCAAAGGCTCTACGTCTTACATAAATAAAGATTGGTACACAGTAGAACACAGAATACGCAAGTATAACACAGATACATAATACAGACTACTGCTCTAATACAGCAATAAGGCACTAACTACACGAGTGAGCAAATACATAATACACACAATATGGGCACATCAGTGATGTGAATGTGTGATGCATATACAGGAGCAAATACTGCTGTAAAATTGTTTAGTTTTTTGTTTTTTTTTAGCTAAGTTTCATCTGCAGTCACAGTGAGAGTTGGACATAATGTGGTTCAGTAACTCAGGTTTAAAAGGCCCAAGCCTGGGGATGGATAAGATAGTGTCAGCGATTGAATAAAGACTGAAGAAAATCTGTTTTTTGGCCCTTAGACTGCATCTGTTCCTGCTGCTTTTCCTGCTTTATAATCTTCCGCAGTGAGTGACATCATAATCCATTACCATGACGCCATGGCAATGACTGATTGTGATGTTAGAAGCAGAACAGTGGGATTTAAGGCAGCAAAAGCAGTCAGGACAGATGAAGTGTAAAGGACAAAGATAATGTTTTCATGTAAAACTTCTTCTGTAATAAGAATGGAACGTTCAGAAATACAAATTTTTTGGTGTGTGGGGGGGTATAACTGAGCTCTGCTGCTGTCAGCAATGACTGTTTTGCTGATTTTTAATACGTCCCACTGAGCCACTCATTGCAGTATGAGAGGTGTCCTGCACTTTTGTTGGGTGAGAAATGATGAATCGAGGCTGAGCTGTTCTCTCAATCACCAGATGCAAACGAAACCACACTTATGCTGCAATAAATGGCTCTGTGGGACATACTGATACCTTACAGGTCCAAGAAATGTTTCCATCTTAAATGTAAAAAGTAAAAATAAATAATTGTCCAAACGTGCGAATTTCTAGCACAGATGTACGGGAGACACTCTTTGCTGAATAAGAGAGTCTCGTGCAGTGTTGGGTAAGTTACTTAAAAAAAGTAATCAGTTACAGTTACTAGTCACTCTCAAATAAATGTAATCAGTTATAGTTACTGATTAATTTTGTATAAAAAGTAATTAGTAACTGTAACTGTAATGCATATTATTTTTTCTATTACTTTCTATTACTTTTGACAACTTGGTGCAGGAAGCTTGGTTGGTGCTGGTCAGTGTTGTATGTCTCAACTATTGTTAAGCCTAGTAAAGACATCTCCTCTTATATCAAACAAGATGTTTGCTGTATAGTGGTGTTTCACAATTCTCTGAGGCAAGAAGTGCCATAGTGTGGTAGAACCACTGTCACTGCAGTCAGCTTGGATTTGGATTTCTTGAACACACATTTTGCGACCAACCTCCACAATAAGAACTTTTGGATTTATTCAGAAAAGATTTTCCTTGGACTTTACTAAACAGCTTGTCCAACATAACAGAAGTCCATCTTTTTTTGAAAACCTGAAGCCATTCTAAAAGCTCACATTGCAGCACATCAGTTCTGTGGAGGACAAGGTTACAATCCCACAGACTGGGGGCTGCACACCTGCACAGCTTGTTTATGTTTTTTTTTTTTTCACTTCTTCAAACTGGGGATCTGGGTAGACCAGCTTAAAATGAGTTAACTCTGACATCATGAGAGAAACCAATCTCATATGTCACTGAGCAGCCAGTCACCTCCCTTGTACTAACTAATTAGTAACAAATCATTTCATTATGCAAACCAGAAGGCTGTGGAGGGGAAAGCAAAGTTTCAACAGAGCTGCTGAGATATGTTGCAGCAATCTGTGCTGCCAATGTGACATACTATACTGTTCTGTACCCCAAAATACAGTATGAAGCAGCATTGTTGACAGAGTGGCTGATAACAGGTTAACTGCAGTGAATAAGTTATTAAGGATGCAACAAAGGTTATTACACACACATACATACACACACACACACACACACACACTGGAGGGGCTCCCAATGGCAGTAGAGGTGGTTGTTAATGTACTGACCCCCCATTAAAATGAATATGACAGGAGGACTGACAGCCAATTGTTATATCCTCAGAGCCATGTTGAGAAAAACATCACTGAAAATTGAGGCTAAAATAAACTTTTGTGGGGGAGTGCAGTATTAGCCATCCACTGCTAAACAATTTAAATCACAAATTTTAGTGAGAAAGAAGTAATGTGATCTCCTGGGAATTTAACCCAGGTCCACAGAACACCATCCCATCTCTAACCACTGAGTTACATGCTCACTTGATTGGTTTGGGGTTCCAAGACATACTTCCTTTTCCTGCATTGCATATCCACCAACTGGGGATAGCAGGCTGCCAGGCTGGGATTCAACTCCCAGTTGGTCACATAATTTCTTTCTCACTACTGTTTGTGATTTAAATTGCTTAGCAGTAGCTAATATTACACCAAAAACATGTAGATCCCATGGATTCAAATAACTAAACTCGATCCCACTCAGAAATATGCTGGTGTATACTGTGTGTGAAATGCTGAAGTTGCATATGTTTAGAACAGTCTAACCCACCTTGATCATCCCAAATGCATGGCTGCCCTCCCTATGTAAGTATATGCAACTAGAGTTCGGGGTCAGAAGAGTGGTGGTGGGGGAGGGGTCAAATTTGCCTGCAAGAACAGTGACTGCAAGGCCAGAGTCAAACCTTTTGCTGTAGGCTATTCCATTTGTTTTAACTGGCTTGACTGACACTTTAGTTGGATATGGGATTTGCAGGACTAATGCTGTCACAGAATACCAATGCCATGGACAGGTGCTTGCTGTAGCTGAAAAGAAAGGACACTGGATTCCCACCAACTTGGACACCCCAAAATTATCTATGAGCCAAACTGTTTAAGCCTAGCAGGTCTTAAAATGCACTGCCAATCTCCAGTCAATCTGTTCTAACTCACATCTTATACTGTAAGTTGTAACACAGCATGCAATGACTTGTTTAGTTACTATACATGTTGTTCCTGTTTGATTTCCCACAACACAAGTAGGATCCCAGTATTAAACTGTGCATTCATCAGTAAAACAACAAGGTTGGGTAGCCCAGAGTACAGGGTTGTGAATCTGGAGACTGGAGTTTGAATATTAAATTGTAAATTTATTTACACAGGATAGCCTAGCTGAGATGCAACACATTGTTCACAGTGGGATCCTGCTTTTACCCATTTCCACAGTGGAGTGGAAAGGCAGTTAAATGACTTGCCTGAGATTATAAAATAGAGTGCAGCTGCGGTGCACCACCAGAACCTTACTGTTGTGGTGCAGTGCTCGTTGCAATCTCTGCACAATGTTTTGAAAGTCTGGCCTCTGGATTAATAAAGGGATCATGAAAATCAGTCAGCTAGTTGAGAACTTATCCTATCATCTTTTTCTCAACTTTAGAATAGATTTAACATGGAAAGCTCACACATATTTCAATACTTTCAAATAAGATCTGTAACAGCAAAACTTATAGATAGGTTATTAACACTGGGAAAAGAATAAAAAATATACAGTACACAATTCAGTACACAACAAGCAAGTAAATCACAATATCCATAGTAGGAAGTTAAATATAAAAAGTAACACACTTCAAATAGAATGGCGGAAAGAACTTTGTTGGCACCAACGTGTATACATCAGTATATTCTTTATAGTACATTCACTATACCTTCATTTAAGTTCCAATGACATTATAACTGGTACATCTTACTGCACAAGAGTATGTTTTAGGAAGCCAAAAAATATTATCATCTGTTATTTAATCAGTTACTTTCTTCATATTTTAATTCCAGCATGTTGTTCACTGTCCCTAGAGGTCAAACATCCTATGGCATAAATACACTGGCCCAGATATTCAAACTGCGCCAGGCTGTGGCGCAAGCCTGTGTGCAGCACAACGTGGCTGCGCAGGGGCGTGGACTGGGCGATATTCAATGGAGCTGCGCCATGGCTCAGCAGCGTTGAATATCGCACCCTGGCCACCCACCGTGCGCATAGCGCAGTGGCACTGCGCCAATGCCAGTGGCCAGGGTGGAGCATGGGGATGCGCTAGCACAAGTTCCATTCTGCAATATTCAAAAGTTGACATGCAAATGGGGCCATAATGTATGTAAGGTGACACGGGGCCATTTGCATGCCATTATGGCCCCATTTGCATGCAGGTGCGCCAATCCCAGACAACTTGTGCCTGGCGCCCTGCCAGGCAGCAGCCGTCGAGGACTGATGCCCCTTGCAAGACGGCACTCTGCCCCACAGCCCAATCGTGGGCTGAATCCAAATAACAGAAACCACTATCCCTGGTGGTCCAGTGGACCTGACTGCCCGATCGCAGGCTGTAGTAAAAATAGAGGAAGCGCTATCCCTGGTGGTCCAGTGGACCGCTGCCCGCCCAATCACGAGCTTCAGTGAATAAATGATAATTCCAATATCCCTGGTGGTCCAGTGGACCACTGCCTGCCCAATCGCAGGCTTCAGTGAATAAATGATAATTCCAATATCCCTGGTGGTCCAGTGGACCTGTCTGCCCGATTGCGGGCTGAAGTAGAATTAGAAGAAACCCATCATCCCTGGTGGTCAGTGGACCCCCTCCCACTCACCCACTGATCCCCACCGCCTCTCCCCAGTCAGCGGAGGGTGGCACCTCCACCCGCCTGCCGCCCGTGGCCCGTCGGCTGACACAGTCGGTGGGGCTGTCGCTAGTGGCCAGCGTGAGCCAATGGTCATGCAGCCCATACCATGCTGCATATTCCAGATATGTGAATGGATCTCATTCACATATCTGGAATGTATAGTGACGGTATGGCTGCATGCCCATTGGCTCACGCTTGTGGACAATGGGCGTACAGCCCTACTAACGTGTGTCAGTCGGCTACGGCGCGGCAGCAGGTGGGTGGGTGCTGCCATCTGCCACTGACTGGGAGGGAGCGGGCGTGGGGATCAGTGGGCGGGTGGGGAGGGGGTCCACTGGACCACCAGGGATGATGGATTTCTTCTAATTCTACTTCAGCCCACGATCGGGTGGGCAGCGGTCCACTGGACCACCAGGGATATTAGAATTATTTATTCACTGAAGCCCACGATCGGGCGAGCAGCAGTCCACTGGACCATCAGGGATAGTGCTTCGTCTATTTTTACTACAGCCCACGATACGGCAGTCAGGTCCACTGGACCACCAGGGATATTGGAAATATCTATTCTTTACGTAGCCCACGATCGGGCAGGCAGCGGTCCACTGGACCAAGGATACTGGAATTATCATTTATTCACTGCAGCCTGCGATCGGGCGGGCAGCGGTCCACTGGACCACCAGGGATAGCGCGTCCTCTATTTTTACTACAGCCCACGATCAGGCAGTCAGGTCCACTGGACCACCAGGGATATTGGAAATATCTATTCTTTACGTAGCCCACAATCGGGCAGGCAGCGGTCCACTGGACCACCAGGGATTTAGGATGTATCTTTTTATACTGATGCCCACAATCGGGCATGGGGGAGTGGGTGCCACCACAGAGGTGCAGCCAGAGCTCGGGTGGCCACCGACAGGTGGCAGCTGCCATGTTGCACCCTGCAATACGGCAGCTCACCTGTGGTGGCCAGCCCTTGCTCTTTTTGTAACTTTGTGCTGGTGCAGGTGGGGTTGTGCATGCATGACAGCATCCGGGCTGAATATCGGGCTGTGCAGGTATGCATGGGCACCCCCTACCTCGCGCCTGCATACATTACTGATGCGCTCCGGCACATCAGGAATTGTGCTGCGCACTTTCCCCTTATGAATATCGCGCCGGGACGTATCAGTGAGTAGTGCATGGTGCAACACTGTTGTGCCATAAGCAACCCTTTTGAATATCTGGGCTACTATATTAAACTGTAGGTGTTTCATTGTTTCCTCCTACCATGGGACACCACTCAAAATAGGACAGAGTCCTAGACTAGTCAACTTTCCCAATTGACAAAGTAATAAAAATTACAAAGCATTTCATATAGCATAGTTTACCTTGGAGGGATTTTGTACTGTTATTTTATGTTTCTTTGTTAATTTCAGGGTATTTTCTAAAGAAAATTGAGTGATAAAGCTATCAACATATTACAATAAAATGTGCTGCATTTTAAATGCCCGAGACAAAAAATTAAGGACTTAGTTGCACTCCTTTTATAGCCTACAATACAAACATTAAAAGATAGGAAAGTGTTTATGATGACCAATGATGATCACAGCTCATCATGACATGACTGATTCAATGAAGAAACCCACACTCATGAGCAAGAGGCAGGCTCAGTTATTTATGCTCCTAGTTTGGGCTCACAAGGAAAACAACAAGGATCAGCTGGAAGGTTAGTATATGGAACAATACTTGAGGTGTCCAGCCCCGTTATTCTCAAATGGAAATCACAGTCCCTGTCTCTCGAGTATGCCTTTCTACACTCATGAGTATTGGTGTGCATTACAGCAGTTTGAGCAAGAGCCAAAATTACACCAACTACCAAATTGTTCAGTCCAGACTGGGACTAGAACAAGACAGCAAGGACATTACGTGTATGGCAGCTGTGGCAGCACACAACCAAGAGGTAACTTTTGTACATATTCACAAATTCATGGAGTTAAGGTTTACATCAGGTTTTAATAATTCAGGCTCTAGAAATGTAAGATCCTGACTCAGTCTACCAGATTCTGAATATGTTGGATCCAGACTCAGGCTGCCAAATTCTAACTATGTTGTCCTGTTCTGCACACCTTGTATAGACAGATGTATTGAGAGTCCAAAACAGAATCCTTTGGATCCCAATTGCAGCTTATAGAACCAACAAACCTTCCTAACATGATCAATTCCATATTAATAAACTGATTTGAAAAACACTTTCTTTACAAATCAGTAAAGTGATTTTTATTAGGCTAATAACTGTATTCATATCCGTAATATAAACAAATTTGAGAGCTTAAAAAATATAAATCGTCCTGTCTAACAAGATCTTAATAAATACGATTTTATACAGGTCCCACTGCATATGTAAACAGTTTCAGTCACTGTACCTGTCACATCTCCTTTCTTTCATCTTACTATCCATAACTTTCTATGTGAAACAGGCTGTTAATTTATCATACTAACTGTGTAAGGATTAGCAGTCACCCACTCACCAAACTAAATCACTTGCCCACTGGACAACAAATGATTAGGTGTCAGACCATCAATAAACAAAAAAATGAATGACAGAAAGACAAACATAAATAAGCAGACAACATGCAAAAAGAAAGCAAAAACAATATATTGCAAAATAATTCAGAACTAAGCCCAGCAAAAGGGGCAGAAATCAAATCTCCAAATCATCAAAGGCTACACTACAATTCTGTTGTGGAGCAATAAAAAGGTGTGCTTTCCACCCACTAAAATTTTCTTTCAGAGAACAGGCCCCCCCTGATGAATCTCCTGCTCAGCTTAACACACTGGGCTGTTGACTACCAGATAGGGCTTCAGCTGTTTGAACATATCTTGCCATATGGACTCATATAGACATATCCATGAGTCTGTATTATTGTGGATATGCTTAACTGTGCTGTCACTTTGGTAATGCATGTATGCATTTGATTTATTAGACATTTGGAATCAGCAGTGGTAAATGTCTTGCCTTTATATTGGCGCACACTGTATGGTGTGGGATTTTGTAAATAAAATATTTGCTCTGAAAGTGCAACCTTCTTATCAATTAGTGTGTTTTCTTTTCTTTTTTTCTCAGCTTCTCCCCTTATTCAAGTGTGCCTCTTTCTGTAGGGTTCTTTTCTTTTCAGGCTACACTCTGTGACAGCACTACTCGTTCTTGAATAGGCAGCAATTTAAAAGTTGAAGGAATCAGATGTGTGATCAGTTGTTAATTTATCACTTTGTCCAAACATGGGCTAAGTACTTAGAAAAAGAAAAAAAAAATACATCTTTCTTCAGTTAAGGTCTGCTGGCTGTAAAACCTGCAGGAACTCTAGTTTGCCATCTGTTTCAGATTACCCCTTTCTCAAATGGACCACTTTTAAATCATGGGGACCCTTTTGGCAGCGGCATAGCCCAACTTCCTATGGTTTGCTCATATCTGCAATCTGAACTGTGCAGCAATACAGTTAAAATTTCAGCGAGGGAAAAAACATTAACAGTTCCCTAGTATTTAGGAAACCAGTCCTACCCGTCCACAGGTAAATCTCTAAAATTTGGAGTGACAGAGGATCTTGTACAGCTGTTTCTGTCACTGACAGCATGAAACAGCAGAGCTGCTTCATCCGAGAATGATGATCTCAGCTCCGATGAAGCAGTTGACCTGGATAGTGTCACTGCTAATCAGCATTGTGAGAAAAAAAGAGTCAGGGGTTATTAAGCAGTCCATGTCTTTGCTGAACAGATGCTCTGTATTTCTGTTGCATGAGTCTCCCACACAGAGTCAGCCTAAAGAGTGCAACCTTGACAATGACGGCTATCTGTCCGTCTGCTTTATGTTCCGAACAGTGACTGCAGCAACTCGTGATGCAGTTGTAAAATGTAGTTTTCATGCTTGACTTCAATGAACAATACATTTTACAACATTTATCCAAAAAAAGGAAAATGAAAACACTATTGCTATTAGCTATGTGCCTGCTCTGACTTTCAGTATTCAGAAGGACCTTGAGGTTGGCTATGCTCCGGCTGCAGGCTCACTGCCGACTTGTGGCTGCTGCACATTGCTGCTGAATAACATTCAATTATAAAGTGGCTGCATAGATTAATGTATCTGTACTTTAATAAAAACTATTAATTTGAGTGGACTTACCACTCAAAAATGTGCTTATTTTCATCTGCGGAGCTTCACTTGGTGTTCCCACTCTCTCAGTAACCATTCTAAAGTAGTTCTAACTGAAATTTCAAATGACTACCTGGAACGTGAAAGCAGTCTGACTGTATTTTGGAACATGTCAGAATACTGTGTTAATCTGTCCTATAGTAAACAACATGGATTGCTCTTTACAAAGATCTTTTCCATACCAGGAAAACACCACAAGTGCTCTGTATTCGGAAAAATCAGATTTTATCAATTTTATTCATTTAAATCACATTATTATTATTATTATATATGCTTATGCATAAAGGAAGCCGTACCAACCAGACTGCTGCCATCAGAAACAGACAGCTTCTGTTCTCATTAGAAGTGACTAGTTCCCCATGCGCACATATCTGTTAGTTCAGAAGCATGGTCCCTCTGGAGAGTGTGTGCCCCCTGTGCATTCCACTCAGCATGCCTCGACAGGCTCCTGGTGATGTGGAGAATTAATTTGATGGAATAATTCCTTCTAGAGACTTTTTCTACTGTGCAGTACACCTCCTGTATTGGTGGTATTTTATTTCTGTTGGAGAGCTTCAGTTATTAATTTGAGACCATTGCTGGGGCAGCTTGCGCTACTGGACCCAGGCGCCATCCAAGTTAACTGAATTAATTTTTTAAAATATCTATGACTGTGTGAAAATTAAGCTGATTTGGATAGAAGAACTCAATTTCGTTAGCTTAGGACAAGGGAAAACGAAAAATAATAAATTTAAATAGTTTTGTTTTATTTTAACTGGGCAGAACACTTAAGAGCAAGAGAGAAAATCGCAGTTCAGGTTGCCATATTCTTCAGTGCCGGTGCATGCTCCATGCCTGTAAGTATTTTTACAAAGACACTCTACTTGCAAAATAACATTTTGTTTCATAAATGTTCGGGGTGGGGGTGGGGGTGGGGGAGCAGGTTGAGTATTTGCTGGACCACCAGGGCCTCTTGTTAAGGTTGGTAGGAACAGGTGAATCATCACATAACCAGGGTCTATAAATGTCAAGGAGGCATATTTGGCAGAGATGCCCATCTGCATCTAGCTGTAATTGATGCGTAGATAATTTGTGTTGCACTGCGGAGCTGATCGATAGCCACCCTCCTCCATAGAAGTTCCCTGGTCTCGTGGATACCCAGGAAAGTGATGTAATCAACTTATAAAGTACTTATAATTTACTGGCAGTGGTTTTCTTTCCACATGATTTAGAAAAAAATCGGAAGGACTTTTTTTTCTCGTTTGATTACGACACTGGGGGATTGGACACCACTGTGTCACTGTTATTTATTTTTTTTTTTTTGAGGTGGGGTGTTGCTGAGATGGAGGGTCAGGTGAAACAATAAAAAAAAATAAAAAAAAGATGTGACCGGGCATTGGGAGCGGCACCCTTGGGGGGGGGGGGCAATCACAGGGTGGTAACACTGGTGGATTGGGCAACCTCTCTCTCTCTAGTGGGTTCCCCAGTAGTGGAAATACTCACAGGAACTGAGGGACACACCGACGACCATGACTGATGATAGTTGAAGGGGCCCAGCTGCAGTATGACTGAAGTGTGTGCTCTGCCACTGTACCGGAACCACTGTAGGGACCAAATTTGGGAGGGGAGGCTCCTTAAGAAATGGTACAGCCACAGAACAAATCATGTCTACTCCACTCAGTCTCATTGCTGATGTCACAGCAAGGCATGCTTAGAAAAGTAGGAGGTAGCACAGCATGCATGTAAACCGGACACATGTTTCATGCGCTGATTACAAGAATGCTGTGCACTCCACTGGCTGTCTCTACACAAATAGAGTTTTCTCTTTCCTCATCTTGGCAATGCTGCTCAATGGTCTGTTGGTAATGGTGGTGGGGGAGTGGCGGGTGAGATGGAGAGACAGGCGTAGCATGCATGTACTGTGGAGACACGTTTCACATAGTGATTGAAGCGGACCTTTTCTTTGAAGCCAACGCCACTGCTCTCAATCTGCTGCCATACACATTTTGCAGCTCCATTGGTGCATATGGGACGCACCTTGCAGACTGAGCACTTCATTGGCAGGGACAGGCACACACCTCCAACAAGTCGTATTCTCCCAAGATGTTTCTTGCGCATGCGCGCAAGCAAACATAAAAAGGGGTGATGTACTGTACAATTCAGCTTTACAAAATCTCACCTATCAAAACTGCACTTTCCAACCCATCACACACACCTTCCAACCCCTATAAGGCAGTTATAGTCATTTCCTGATGGATGAATCCAAGTGAACACTAGATGGGGTTCCTGTTGCACGAAAAAGTTCAGAGCAGTTTCACTGTTTCACTGACAAGTAAAACCATAGTTCCTTATGGCTGTATCTAAACATTAACTACATAAACATTGGCAAGAGGTCAAGAAACGAAATCCTTGCTGTGTGTAAAGTAAAACGAATCTGTGGGAACTACCTGTCAATCTCCTCTTCGGGTGTCTGCCATTTGAGGCTGAAAGGGGAACAGGGTTAATGAAAGAAGCAGTACTGATAAGGTGAAGCTGAAAAAAACTAATTGCTTCCTTCTAGGCAGTCTGCAAGACTCAATTCTAGGGTCACTAGCAAGGTACTTAAGTACATACGGTGATCTGAACCCTTTCACCTTTGGATAGATGGAATTTAACAAAGGTTAAAACAGCAGAGCACCAAGATTTCATTAGACCCCCCCCCCAGAAAAAAAACTGTTGGCTATAATTCATCATGCCAAATGCTTTGCTTAAAGCAGCAGTACTATGAAAAAAAGTGTGCCCTTTTTGACAGTTTATTCCCTGTGCTCTGCTCTGCTGATCATATACCTGGTATTCTTTCCTACCGGCATTTTACTATCACCAAGTAATTTGCTCAGTTATCCTCTTTTTTTTTTTTTTACATTTCCGACACCAAGCATGTTACACTGGAACCCCCTCTGCTGCCAACTGCACGTGTGTATGACTTGCAGGAACACTGGGAATGGTCAGCAGAGGGTCGCACTGCTGTAGTCAAAAGATGTGATGCAACTTGAAGGACAAGCACAGCTGAAAATTAGTCAGTCGTCATATTTATTGTAGCGCCACAACAATTCAAATGCATTGCAAATGTCTAAAAAACTAAAGATGACTGAAAAAAATATTTACAGGTATGGAAACTGGAACTTTGGCCACATGCTGACAGTCAAAAAGCAGAATTTTGATAGATCACTTCCTGATTTGGTAGAACTGCTGCTTTAAACATGCTAAGTATGTCCTTGTATATCTCTTTAATGAAAACCATTTATTCAAGCAAGTTTCCACGGTATGTCCAAATTCTTATACAATACATTGTGCATTATAAGTTATTTAGAATAATAGAGTCACCCATGGGACCTCATGGTTTAGACTCATCAGAACTAATAACATTTGTAAAGCACACTTTTAACAGCAACAGTAATATGATACATCGGCTGGCATACTTCTCTGTGTTGCTGAGTAAGAGGTGTTTTCTTGTTAACTAAAATTCAAACAATGTCTTACAAAAAACACATTCACTTATATTGAGGCATTCATGACTGTTTAAAACAGTAACATTTTATTTTTCATTTAAATAGTTAATATAACCTCTGAGTCTGATAAGGTGAAAAAAGATGACCAATAATGCATACACTTTAATAAATACACAACAGCATATCAACCAGTGATATGGTATTCAAGGAAAACTGCTATTGCCAAATAATCATAAAAAAAAAAAAAAAAATGTATTCTGACTTTAAACAGATATTACATTTTGGAGGTGACAAAATGGAACACCAAACCATTCGGAAGACTAATTAAAGAGTTTATAAACTAAGTTCTACCAAATGCTGGGCTGGCAGTACAGTATATCCTAGAGGTTAGGCTAGAGAGCTGTGAATGAGCTTGGTGCATCAATCAGACCAGAGTTTGATTCCAACAACCTTCACTTGCATACTATGTGACCCTGGGCAAGTCACTTAACCTTTCCAGTGCTCCTGGATCACCTGAGAAAACAGACATTGTGCCTAATGAACTTTACCAAGTTACAAAAGAATTAAAAAAATAATGCTGATATCTGTTACTCTGCTGGTGATGGTGTGTGTGTGTGTGTGTGGGGGGCACTTAAATACTGTTGGAAAAAAAAAAGTCTGATGTGGTCCTTGTGACGTAGACAGCCAGTTCTGAGTGCTGTATCATTTTTTTTAATATAAAATGTATTACTGACTGTCACTGCTGAAAATCTGATGCTCTTAGAATGACCTCATTCATCACCCCCCCCCCAAGGTTTCAGCTGAAAGATGAAAGCCATGAGAAAATGCTGAAAGAGCATGTGTATCACACACACTCAGTTTTTAGATACTAGGTGTTACATGGAAGGCCTTAATCAAGGATCCTGTTTGTCTGAGTTTATTACAGCCATAGTTGCTATATCATATCCATTTTATGATGTTGGAGAGTAACCTAGGTTGTTATACAGGGGTGCAAGGCTGTAAATGCTCCTGTGAAGCCTGTGTGAGGGAGGATGCAGCATGGATCAAAGAGATGTCATTTGAAACATGAGTCATGCTGAGGATTGCAAAATTAATACTTTGAAAAGACATCCTTTTTTTTTTATTAGATATATTTTTATATATAATCTGACAGAGGACAAGCCAGCAGACCTTACACAAAAAGGGGTTGGCCAATACAGTTGTTTAAGGAATACTCTGTTTTACTTACACACACTTTTTACCTAGACTCTGACTAAGAAAACATCTTTGGAGCACTTGTAAACAGATATTTTAGAAAGAGAGTCAAATCTACGTACTATAAGTAGGAATTTGCACTGTTTAAACCTTGTTCTTTTAAAAGATGTGTATGTCTTGTGATACAAGAGTTCTGTATTTTGTGTTTTACATATTTTTAACTATGTTAGTAAAAATTCTTTTTAGAACATACTTGGTCTGTCGTTGACTTCTTTTAGTTGTAAGAAAAGTATATGGTTACAGCAGACACTGAGAATAAGCTTGAATGGTGGTACCAAACTGGAAAGAGAAGCATTTTAAATCTGAGGTCTTTATTAAAGTTTTTAAGGGTTCATTTCTATATACCTGACTTGGTGCCCACAGGCAAAGATATCTGCCCCCAAGACAGAAATATCTGAGCCTGTGCATTGGGTACACTAGCAAGAGGTACACAGTTTGAATCCCCCAAGACTTGAGACCAAAGGTTGATCTGAACTCACAAAACAGACAAAGAGGGTTACCTTGTTCTGTTAAACTGTACACAAGACTGCACTCAGAGGTTGGCACTTTGGGAGAAGAGGGCCTGACCTGCAGAGTGGGTTTGTGACAGATTGGTTGGCAGAGGTGGGATAATTTTGGTATCACAAGCTTTATTGTTCTGTGTCAGCTGAGACCGTAAACTCTCTTGCAAAGAAAGAAAAAGTCAGTTTTATTTTAAAAAGGAAACAGAACTATGTATCACTTGGGCTTACAGTCAAGTTCCTACCCGTTTTATTTTTTTTTTTTCCTAAAGCGTAGTCAGAGTAGCAGTAGTCAGGAAAGATGACGTCCAACTACAGCAGGCACACTGTAGATTACTTAAGGCAGTTGTGCGGGGACAGCGGAGTCCCTTTCAAGGTGAAAGCAAGCAAGCAGAGCCTCACAGATGCCCCGATGGTAGCAGATACCCAGAGCAGCAAGTCACCAACCATGACTAGAAAGGACCAAACCTCAAATGTGGAAGGGCTAGCGGTCAGTGAGGGGTCCAGAGCCGATGAGGAGGACAGCAGGGCCACTGTCAGTGAAGGGCCACAGCAGCAGGGGAAGGTCACCAGTATCCGGAATCCAGAGGTACTCAGGCTGCAAATTGAGTTGCTCAGGATGGAGCTGGAGGTCCAGAGGGAGAGGGAGTGAGAGAAGCAAGAGGCAGACCATGAGGCAAAGCGAGAACGCCAAGAGGCAGAGCAAGGGAAGTGAGAGGCGGACCGTGAGGCAGAATGAGAATGCTGTGAGGCAGAGGAGAAGAGAGAGGAGTGCCAGAGGCAACACGAACTGGAGAAGCTACGTCTGCAACCAGTGGCACCAGAGCAGGTAAGTGACATGGGTTTAACTGGGACTGCAGGACTGGGTTACAAATTGAACTCCAAATTAATAGCTGAATTTAAGGAGGGGGAAGATATGGACAGTTTTTTTAAACTCTTTTGAAAAGTTTGTATTCAGGATAAAATTCCTAGAGAGTCCTGGTGCTTCCAGCTATCCCTGCTACTTACCGGGAAAGCTCGGGATGCATTAGGTCAAATGGACAATGAGGACAGCAATGATTACAGCAAGCTAAAAGCTGCACTGTTTAAAAAGTTTGAATTAACTGCTGAATCATACAGAGCTAAATTCCATAAGCTCAGGAGAAGCCCTGATATGAGCTACGAGGAGCTAGCCACGAAACAACGTCAGTTTTTAAAACATTGAGGGGAAGGAATTGAGGCAAACTCTGTTGATAAAATTGAAAATGTGATTTTATTAGAACAGTTTTATTGGGCTTGCTCAGCAGAGCTAAAAACCTGTCTAGAGGACAGAGATACCAAAATAGTGCAAGAGGCTGCTGAACACTCGGACCACTATGCCAAGAGCAGACCTGCTCTGAGAGCGAATGGGGTGGGCGTGGCAGCGCAGAAAGGGAAAAGCGCAACTTCAGGGCAGCTAAAACCCTCACTGCCTCCACCAAAACCAATAAGCCCCAGGTTTCAATGAAAAGATTTCTCTGAAGTAAGAAATGCCTGTTGGTTGTGTAAGGAAACTGGGCATATTGCCAGACAGTGTCCCAAAAAGGCGAGCAATAATACACAACAGGGTGCTAGGAAAGAAGTGGGTAGTTTGTGTGACCCTGGGAACATGCTAGTGAGCATAAGGGAACACATGCACCCAGTCATGGTAAATGCTGTGCAGACGCAAGGGTCAAGGGACACAGGGGCATCCCTGATGTTAGTAAAGGGGGATCTGGTACAGCCTGGTCAGCTTATATCCAATAAATAAGTCACTGTACAAGGGTTTACTGATGAAGTGAAAACATTGCCACTGGCTAGTGTTCTCTTAGAATGGGTGAAACAGGGGGAACTGTGCAATAGGTGGCTGTAGCCAAAACATTAGCTATGGATGTGATCCTGGGTAACAATCTCCAACAGGGGATGGTATGTGCAGTTACCCGTAGCCAAGCGGAAAGGGAAAATTGTAGCTCCCTGAACCCCACAGAAACCAGTGTGGAAATCACTGAGAGGCTGGTTCCCCAGCCTGCGCCTCCTGATATGGAGATTAATGAAAAGGGGGTAGAAACTTCCCTGGTAGCAAGTGACCACACAGCTACAGAAGGTTACTCCGAAGAGGGAGGGGTGACCCATTGTCAGAGGGTTGGGATTGACAGTGATCCTGAGTGCCCTGACGCTAGTGCTAGGGACCCTAGTTTAGCAACTGAAGGGGACCTGTTCCATGCCTTGGGAATGTGTGAGGGGTTTGCAGCTGCTCAGAGGGGTGACCCTAGTTTAGAGAAGCTGAGGGCTTTGGCAGACTTGGACGGCACACAGGGAGGTGACGGCAGACATAAGGTTTATTGGGAAAATGGACTTATGTTACTCAGGCAGTACAGATAGAGGGAGGGATGCTAGGCAGGCAGCTTGTGGTTCACCAGGGGTATCGTGAGCAATTGCTCAAAATTGCACATGATATTCCCTTCTCTGGTCATCTGGGAATCGCGCGCACTACGCAGCAGTTGGCCCAGAATTTCTAATGTGCTAACTTCACCCAGCAGGTGAAGGAGTATTGTAGGTCTTGTCACTGGTGCCAGGAAATAGGGAAGGCGGGCAAGAAAACCCAAGCCACCCTGATTCCATTGCCCATAGTGGAGGAGCCATTCCAGAGGGTGGGAATGGATATTGTGGGGCCTTTAAATACCCCCAGCTCCTCAGGGAAGAGATTCATCCTGACTGGGGTGGATTATGAAACCCGGTACCCAGAGGCAGTCACCCCATCCTCTCTGAGGACAGAAAGTGACAGATGTCTTACTCGGGATTTTCTCCTGTGTTGGGTTTCCGCAGGAGGTAATCACCGATTGAGGGGGTTCTTTCATGTTGGACCTGATGAAATGTTTATGGGAGAAGTGTGGGGTGGTGCATAGATGCACAACACTGTATCACCCATAAGCCAATGGACTTGTGGAATGATTGAATGGTACCCTAAAGTCAATGCTCCAAGCGTTTGCTGAACAGCATGGGAGGGACTGGGAGAAATACCTTCCCCACCTGTTTGCATACAGGGAGGTGCCCCA
This sequence comes from Neoceratodus forsteri, assembly GCA_016271365.2. Taxonomy (NCBI): domain Eukaryota; kingdom Metazoa; phylum Chordata; order Ceratodontiformes; family Ceratodontidae; genus Neoceratodus; species Neoceratodus forsteri. The sequence continues at coordinate 285,842,750 of CM057459.1, forward strand.
AGAGTCGACAGGATTTTTCCCCTTCGAACTCTTATATGGACGTCGGGTACGTGGGCCCCTAGACTTGATCCGGGAGGACTGGGAAGGCAAGCAAACCACCCAGGGAATTCCCATTGTGGATTATGTCCTTAGGTTTAGGGAAAGGCTAAAGGAGCTTATAGGGACAGCCCAGAGCAACCTGGCAGCTACCCAACAGAAACAAAAAGTGTGGTACGACCGCAGAGCCAGAGCTCGCTTGTACATGGTGGGTCAGGAAGTCATGGTCCTTATTCTCGTCCAGAAAGACAAGCTGCAAGCTGAGTAGGCAGGACCATACAAAGTGGTTAGGAAGGTAAATGACATGAACTACATTGTGGAGTTACCTGACAGAAGACAGACACAAAGGATGTACCATGTCAACATGATGAAGCCATATGCAAATAGGGCTGACATGGTGTTTGCAGTGTGTAGTCATGGGGAGGGGAGGGCCGAAGGAGGCCCCCTTCTGGACTTTGTGGAGGAAAGTAAGTGGGAGTCCTCTGTGGAGGCAGTAAAATTGTCTCCCCAGCTGGCCCCGAACCAGATCCAGAAAGTAAGGGAGGTTTTAGCAGACTCTGGCCCCTTGTTTAGTGCCAAGCCTGGACTAACCCCCTTAGTGACATATGATGGGGAGACAGGGACACAGACGCCCATACAGTGGACAGCATATCGGGTGTCAGAGGCTGTCACATCAGGAGGGAAGTGGAGGAGATGCTGGATTTAGGGGTAATCCCGAGATCCCACAGCCCCTGGGCCTCACCCGTAGTCCTTGTACCCAAGCCAGATGGCTCTACTTGTTTCTGTGTGGATTATCATGGACTGAATGCAGTCATGATGTCCAACTCCCACCTGATGCCCCGGATGGACAAACTCCTGGACAAGTTGGGAGGGGCGACCTACCTTATGACTATGGACCTGACCAAGGGGTATTGGCAGGTAGAATTGACAGACAGAGATAGGGAGAGGTCGGCCTTCATCACTCCGATAGGCTTATTTGAGCTTAAAGTAATACCTTTCGGAATGAAGAACACCCCGGTCACTTTCCAAAGGTTGGTGAACCAGGTGTTAAATGGTGCTGAGGAGTACACCATGGCATACCTGGATGACACTGCCATCTTTAGTACCAGTGGGGAGGAACACCTATCCCACCTTAGGGAAGTGCTGGGCAGGATACAGAGGGCCGGGCTCACTGTCAAAGCCGAGAAGTGCCAGGTGGCCTTGGGAGAAGTGGCATACCTTGGGCATGTAGTAGGCCGGGGACAGCTCCGTCCTAACCAAATAAAGATAGAGGTGATCCAGGCATGGCCCAGACCAGAAACCCAGAAGCAGGTCAGGAGCTTTCTAAGGACAGCAGGGTACTACAGGAAATTTGTACCCAGTTACAGTGCCCTGGCTGTTCCCCTATCTGACCTGACACAGAAAAAGATGGCAAAGAAAATTACCTTGGGCCCAGCCTGTGAGGAAGCCTTTACCAGACTGAAGGAGGCACAGTGCAGTGCTCCCATTTTGACAAGTCCTGACTATAGCAAAACCTTTATAGTTCAGACGGATGCCTCAGATGTGGGTATTGGGGCAGTACTGAGCCAGATGTCCAGCCAAGGGACAGATCACCCAGCAGTGTACCTGAGCAGGGAGCTACTTCCCAGGAAGCAAGCTTACTCCACGGTCGAAAAAGAATGTCTTTCCATAGTGTGGGCCCTAAAGAAACTAGAACCATACTTGTATGGGCAGCATTTTGTGATGCAGACTGACCACAACCCCCTGGTTTGGCTGATGAATATGGCGAAAAACAATGGCAGACTACTAAGATGGAGTCTTGCTATGCAAGGTTATGATCTGATAATCGTACATAGGGCTGGAGTGAAGAATCAGAACTCAGATGGGCTGTCTAGGGTCTATGAAGAGTGAACTGATTTGGGAAGCTCATCCCATGTAGGAGATAGAACCCCCAAATTCAGTCTTGGTGGGGAGGAATTGTGACGTAGAGAGCCAGTTCTGAGTGCTGCATCATTTTTTTTTAATATAAAATGTATTACTGACTGTCACTGCTGAAAATCTGATGCTCTTAGAATGACCTCACTCATCCCCAGGTTTCAGCTGAAAGATGACAGCCATAAGAAAATGCTGAAACAGCATGTGTATCACACACACTCAGTTTTTAGATATTAGGTGTTACATGGAAGGCCTTAATCAAGAATCCTGTTTGTCTGAGTTTATTAAAGCCATAGTTGCTATATCATATCCATTTTATGACATTGGAGAGGAACCTATGTTGCTACACAGAGGTGCAAGGTTGTAAATGCTCCTGTGAAGCCTGTGTCAGGGAGGATGCAGCATGGATCAAAGAGATGTCATTTATAACATGAGTCATGCTGAGGATTACAAAATTAATACTTTGAAAAGACATCCTGTTTTTATTAGATATATTTTTAAATATAATCTGACAGAGGAGGAGCTAGCTGACCTCACACAAAAAGAGGCTGGCCAATACAGTTGTTTAAGGAATACTCTGTTTTACTTACACACACCTTTTACCTAGACCGTGACTAAGAAAACATCGTTGGAGCACTTGTAAACAGGTAGCTAGAAAAAGAGTCAAATCTAAGTACTGTAAGTGGGAATTTGCACTGTTTAAACCTTGTTGTTTTAAAAGATTTGTATGTCTTGTGATATGAGTTCTGTATTTTACATATTTCTAACTACTTTAGTAAAAATTATTTTTAGAACATACTTGGTCTGTCTGACTTCTTTTAGTAGTAAGAAAAGTATATGGTTATAGCAGATACTGAGTATAAGCTTGAATGGTGGTACAAAACTGGAACGAGAACGCTCTAAATCTGAGGGATTTATTTAAGTTTTTAAGGGTTCCTCTCTGTTAGGTGCCTTTAGGCAAAGATATCTGGCCCCCCAAAGACAGAAATATCTGAGCCTGTGCATTGGGTACGCTAGAGGTTCACAGTTTGAATTCCCCCAAGACTTGAGACCAAAGGTTGATCCGAACTCACAAAACAGAAAAGAGGGTTACCTTGTTCTGTTAAATTGTACACAAGACTGCGCTCGGAGGTTGGCACTTTGGGAGTAGAGGGCCTGACCTGCTTAGTGGGTTTGTGACAGCCCTCACTAACTTTTTCAGCAAACAGTACATTGCCACATTATCAACAAACTGAAAGGAAGGGACATTTAACTTTCTGTAAGTTTATTGTTAAAAAAAAATGCAACTACTTACATTATTTTTTTTTCTGGAATTTAAATGCACGTCCTCTAACTGTAAATTGTACAACTTTCCTCATAGTGTATTTACATAATTAAGCAGTAACACATAGTCATGCTAAATCAGTGATGTAGATGTCTCTGCTATTAAGAAGTCCAACTCTTCTGAGCTGATATCAAAATGTCTTCCAAAAGACTGCATTTACCAAGTACTGACTCTCCAAATCTAGATCCATTCATTATCAGAAGACAACTCAATGTAAACTATAAAGAAGAGTAGTACAGTATATCTGTTGCAGAAAATCAATCACTTTATTTAACCAGGCATAAACACCATTGAGCAAGCTCATTTTCAAGGTGGTCCTGGGCATTAATACAATATAGTACACTTCATAAGATTACAATTATGGTGGACAACGGTGCAAAAAAAAAAAAAAACATTGTGAAGGTGCCAGTCAATATGGGCCTATACATACCGGTCAACATAATTAACATGCAAAGGTACATAATAAGCTTTACCGAAATGAGAAGAGACAACAATGAGAAGAGAAAACACCAACAATAGCAACTTTGTCAAGTATGTTTTGTTGTTGTGGAAAACTTAATAGATTTAGTAGCATGTACAACAATTACATAATGCGGTAGACTTAAACTAGTCACTTATATTCAAATACATACAAACTCATAACTATGCCAGGTATTAAAATAAAAACAATAAAATAGCCATATTTTGACATTTTCACCACCATTTGTAATGCACATATCACATCAGCCCATTAAGTGTCAATACTGCTTTTGTTACATTAAACCATAATGGCATAAATGTAAACAAAAAACAAACAGAAAAAGGCCTAAAAACTACACAGCGGTTAGCTCTGTGGAAATATTTTTACACATTTTTGACAAAATGGTATCAAAATCAGTAGCAAGTACTAATAAAAACAGTATTTAACACAAACAAAAAGTTGTGTAAATGTGTGCATCAAAATGGAAGAGAGCTGCTTTCATGTAATCATTCCTTTAGGTTTCTTAAAAGCAAGCTGCAAATGCTTTGCAGACCACTGTGCTGGATTTCAAGGTACTGTACTAATTTTAGTTCTCTAGATAAAAAAAAATCTACACCTGCAGTACAGGACAAGCTACTTTACCTTACTGGGTAATATTTGACTACAGTATTTGGTGACAAATACTCAAATTATTCCAAGATATGCAACTAGTGATGAACTCTTGTAGTACAGTATCTTGTTTTTGCTAGGCCAATATACTTTTGCTAGACTAACTTACTTCTGGAAAGTATGCCCAGTACTGCAACACAACAAAAATGGACCCCAAAATGCAACTTGGTAAAATCCTACTGCCCATGCACGAAAAAATAGATGCAACTTTAAACGACTACTGAAAAAAGATATCCTATGGAGCTGAAAAACGATAAGCTGGCTTACTCAACAGGAACTTCTTTTCAAGATGCAGTGTTGTGCCCATTATTATGCCCGTCTTACTTAACAATAAAACTGCTGGAAACAAACATGCAGTAGATATATTAGACATAAATAATGGCATTTAGCTCACATAGCATGAGTAATCAACATACATGTCTAGTATACATATTGGTCCCTCGTGTATCCTAGTTAAGGCTTACGTTTGGAAACATTATGGAAAATCAAATCAAGAGGCTAAATTATGTAGAAAATTGCATGATCCTATTTAGATACAACAAAATTTCAGAAGCAACCACATCAAAGAGACCTATGGCAGAAATGTGTGAGGAGACCCAGTAAGACAGAAAAGATAAATTATCTTTGCGACTGTAGATGACCAAAACAACTTGCTTAATGGACTGTTTTCCTGAACTACTTAAAAACCAAGGCTTATGAAGCTCTTTGGCAAAGAAGGATAACGAAATATGGTCTTTTTATAATTTATCTTGAGGACTTCAACATTAGTTAAAATGGACAATTTGCACTACTGTACTTATCAGTCGATTACCAAAGTTGAACTGCTATTTAGCAATAATAGTTCCAATGCTAAAATGGTTCACATTAAAAGATAAAGGCATCATAATACTCTGTGGAGAAACATGAACTCAGCAGTAAGTATTTTTTAACTGCATGCAGATTTCAGAGATCTGCTTTTCAGATGCGTTTCAGTCACTGAAATTATATAATTAATTCCACCTTCTCACGAAAAAGGCCTTCTTGTTAGAAATGTGGTGAAACAATGAAAACCAGTCTTTCTGATAGTATGTGTGCACATCTTCCAAGTAGTGTGAACCTTTGAGCTAACACACCACAAAGGTCACAATAACATGCACTGCTCTCCCAAGCAAAATTGTAAATCTTTGTTTAGAAACTGATATTTCAGAATGGAAAACAAAGCCAATAGTTTAGTCCATTGTTCATAATCACTTAGTACATACCCTGATCATGATCCATAGCTTCATGTTGCAATTTCAAAACATTACTTGAAATAGATTGTTTAATAAATAGCTGGATATTTTTGGTTGTGTGTTTAATGATAAATCTGTACCTGATTGTAAAGAAAGCTGGTGTGGGTTTTACTGATCTGGGTGACTCGGATCATAAACAGTTAAGTCTGCTTTGTGCAAATTCACTGAACATTCAGCAATGTGTTCGTTTGGTAACACTGGTTGGATGAAAAGAGGAAGAGTTAAAGCCTTTTAAAAACTCCTCTTAAAACATATCTGCAGAAGTCAAAGGTGCTTCCTATCCTCGGGGTTGATGTGCTATCAGCCTACATCAAGTAAGACTAGCCAAGAGTAACTGAGTTATTCAGATCTCCCCCCCAACACAGACACACACCACACAGACAGACACACACACACACTTAAAGGTTTTTCTTTTACACTTAAAGTAAAAATAGCACCATGAAAGTTTAATCCAGCTAGAGTGGATGTAGTTGCTTTAATTAAATACACCATAACAGAACGCATTCCTTGTATAGTGCATGGCATATTCTCAAGTTAATATAGCCGTTCGGGGGAAAAAATAGAACATGGGGTTGTTGACTTCTTGAACATGTACCTGAACTGCAGTGACAATAATTACCAGGTAAGTTTAGCCTGAACTGATTCCAAGCACAGGACAATCTGCTGCAATGCAGAGAAATCAGGATATTTAGAGAAAATGTTTTCTCCACCTCCCTGGTCCTTACCAAAGTGCATTATTTATTATGAGATAGGTCAAAACTTGGGAAACTGCGGGCAGTCTGCATAAGTGGGAGTCTGCCTGTTATCATCAGTCACTGCCTGTTCCTTAGTTTAGTAAACAAGGCGTAGAGGTCTCATGAGTATCGACAGCACAGCAAGGTTACCAACTAACATTTCAAGTCATATTTACCCCCGCCTGTCCTTACCTTTTGTTTATATATAAATGATCGTTTGGGCAAAACTATCTCCCTTATCTTGGCCAAAAATGCACATTACAACGTGTCATGTGCATCTTTTATTAGAGGGCGTTTCTTCCCCACATTCCTTCAAAACTCGAATAATTTTCTCAGCAGTGACAGTAAACAACAAATAAACTGGCATTAGGCGGTTAGCACTGCAGCTGTCTGCCAGGTGACAGAAAAGAATGTGTGTGTAAATATATAAAAAAAACTAAGTTTTTTGTTGGTTACTCATTCATATTCTGAACCACATAGCAATAGCTTGCCAGTCAGTATATATATATATATATATATATATATACACACACACACATGCGTGTGTGTGTGTGTAATTTGGGAAATTGTGGCCACAGTGTATGCGTTTCCCCCTGTGATCCCTCCATGCAGGACTCGGTCAGTGGTAATAGGGTTGAGGGCTAGGTGTGGGGGCAACACCATCAGACTCCAATAATCCGTTTCACTCTCAAGTGAGGGTAGACATAGGCCGCTAAAACCTGACTGACACTTTAGATTAAGCCTGATGCACTGAAAAATAAAGGCTTCCTCGTAAAGAAAAGCCAACTGTCTGTAACAAAGTTAAGCAAATTAATAGAGTACTTCATGTAGTAAAACTAGTCAAACACTGGCAGTCTAGTCCGGGCAGACACTGCACACACTGAGATGCTGGTTGTCTCTTTGCTCCCCGATAGACCTGGAACATACTTCTCTTCCAATTTCAAAATTTCCTACTCACCTGTTTTTAAAGGGTTGTATATCTGAGCATGCGGTTTTGTCTCTCAGTTTGCTACCTGCCAAGCCATATTGATGCTCAGGAGCTGGCTGAACTGAGAGGCGCCTTCTTGTAGGGACTCCCGAGGGGCAGAATGTGGATGTGGTGATGTCATCGACTCTTACAAAATCCAGGAAGAGAGTCAGAAGGGAAGAGAGCAATGCCTGGGTGGGGGAGCTAATATTGTTAAGCATTTCTACAGACTAGTGCCACTCAAACTTCTCAACAGTCTCTGATTTTGTCTCGACATTTTCTTGGTTTAGTGTTTCCCTGCTGTGCTTAGAAACGTAAAATGACCAATTTTCCTTAAACACGCTTTTTTTTTTTAAAACTACGTTTGAGTACTGACAACATGCATCTTTCTTCAAACGTGTTCTTCAATCGGTTGCTGGCAAGCTACTGCAAAGTTTAAAAAAAGCTTTCATGTTTTGTAAAGTTTTTTTATAATCACTCATCACAAAATCAGGAACTGTCCCATCTATCTGTCCATGTGCCACCTTACGGTTATCCGTGGATGGCTGATTACAGTCAGATAGGCACTGAAGGAAATGAAGATGATTACACAAACATTGAAAAACAATATCGGTCAGACCATGATGTGCTCATGTCGGGTAGAAGCAAATGACAAACACAGTCACAGATTGGGGATGTCTTCAATGAGGAAAACTCAGGAGTGACAGTAGAGGATGATGCTGAAAATGAATACAATTTTAATTTCAACAGTATAAAAGGACATGAATGTGTAGGGAGTTAGGGGAATCAGAGTGTTGTGAGAAAAAACGCTGTATAACCAGACAATGCAGCTGTAATTGGTTGCTGCAGTCAGGGACCACCCCTCAAGCAAAAACAGCTGATTGTGTAATGATGGGGTGCTCCCTGATTGCAGTTGTCAATTGCTTGTGCATAGTGCCATGCTCATTAACTATCATCGATAGCATGCTCCTCTATTGGCAGCGGCACAGACCAGCCCCAGAACGGACTGCTGCACCTCCACAACCCGCTTGTGAAGGAACCTGATGCAATGTGTTTCCTGCACATGCATACAAGCAAACACAAAAATGCCCCTATAGTTTTCAAGAAGTGCCATAGTGTAACCACCCTGCAAATGGTGGTTCCTAAAATGCCTGCCTGGGCTTAACTTAGCCCTGCACCTTCTGTCCTCTTTTTGCTGTCTCCCGGGCTGCACCCGAATTCCTGCCACCAAGTTTTCTGGTCGCCTAGATCTCCTTTGCCCCTCTGTGTGCCCCATCCTGCAGCCTGATTAAAATCCAGCCCCTCTGGGCTTAAAAACACCACTCACGAGCGTCATGTTAAAAGTGCTGCCCCCAGGGCAGCGGGAATCGCATTGGCGCAAAAGTGCCTTCAAAGCGAACCGCTTAATTTCATATCACCTCAGGGAATTTGCCATGGGTCCTGGGATCCCTTCCACCTAATTGGGACCCGGTGACCATGGACAGCCTTGCTGGGGGGCCGCTCAAATGAAAACTTAAAGAGTTTGACCATGGCTTCTTGAAATATGCCTGAGCTGGGCCCCGGTCAGTTGAATAAATAAATATGTGTGTCTGGCTGCCACGAGGTTAGCTATAATCAGCTACTACCAATTGTAGGAAAAAATAAATATTTTTACAATAGTGAAGTGTTGCTGCATGTATAGAAATGAGCTATCAATTGGGGGGTACTTTAAATGCTTTTTTCCCCTGGATTCACCAGTACTTTGGGACTCTAAGTCTCAGTCTGTCAGCTGCTGCAGGGGGAGCTTGTATATGTGCAGTAGTGACATGAAAACCAAAGGAGCCACACCCTTCATCTGTGTAGCAACTACAAGTACACCCTCTGGGCTACTGAGCTGTGGGGGCATTAGGGCAAATATTTCTTTCTGCCTGCACCAGGACATTATTCAGGACTGTATTTGATCTGCTATGAGGGAAAGTGGGTTAAGCAGCCATTGCCAGCAGCCACAGCCAATTGGAAAGCCAGAAATAGAAAGCCAAGACTTGTGGGACATTCACTACAGCTCATGGGTAAACACTCAAGTACTCATGGGGATTTACAGGGACATCATTTTAGACACCAATTCACCAAACCAACTGTGCCTCGAGTATTCTGATTGACAGGTCCCTCAACCATTTGGAGATCTGTCACCCCATCTTTTCTGCCAATCAGGAGTCGAGACAGAGTCCTACAAGAGACAGTGTCTGCCAGCATTTTGCCAGATCTGCCAGTGAGAAGCAGAGAGGAGGGCAGGCTCCAGTCTGCTGGGAGCCCCCACGGGGGCACTCAGGCCCTTGCCATGCTTCCAGGCCTGGGCCACTTAGCTAAGCCCCTCCAGTCTTCAGGGGGTGCTTGTGATTTTCTAGTTAAAGTTTAAAAGCTAAAGTAAATTTAGTTTTCTGCAACTGCTAGTCTGGAGGTTGCCAGAAATGTCCTCCAGAGGCTAGCCCTTCCTCCCACATCGGGTAAAGATGTGGAAAGAAAACCACCTAACCATGCCTCAGTTCTGAGAGAGCTGAAGAACACCAGGATGCCTTCAATTGCAGATGTGACCCTTGGAGGACCTGAATGAGTATCCTCATAACCCCCCTTCCCGGTGCAAGGGAGAAGTTTCTGAAGTAATCTTCGGGTCCTCAAGCCCTGCTACCAGATATTTGCTGCTGTGATATGAGATCTTAGAGTTATAAGTCTGGGACGATAAGCCCCTACAGAGACTGCCTTGTTCAAAATTAGTGTGGATGCATCTTGCCTGCTGCCCAAATGGTTGATATGCAGGTGTATCAAGATGGCTTGATAATCATACAAATGTGCTGTAATTTGTTGTTGCCCTATGGGTTAGTGTGCTGCCTTCATGGAGCTGAAAGCCAAGCCGTGTTTGCCACTTCATGGGGTGGGAGGCCCTAGAGCTTATTTGATCTTGAATTATTCTGAAGATACCAGTTTCTGTCTTAGCCAGATTCTGTCTAAGAGCACTTGCCAAAAGTGTGTGATATCTAGACGTGCTGGAAGAGACTGTCTATAGATGCTTTACTTGGTATTTAAATGTACTGGATGTGACTTCATGCAAAATGAATATGGATACTTGATAAAAGTATGCTGCTGTTACTGTATGGATGCCAGCTTGGTATTTAAATGTACTGGATGTGACCTCATTTTAAGGGAATTCAGAGGCTTGATAAAAGTATCGCTTTTCTAACTATACTGGATGGGACTTTGAATTATTGTGCTGAATATTCAGGATGTAAAATCCAAGTGCCATGTAACTTGTCCTGAAATGTTTGATTTCTGTAATGTGCAGGGCAATCCCTGCCTTCTGTGATGTGCAAGGCAATCCATGGCTCTTTGTGACCAGCAGGGTCAATTCCTGCAAATTCTGCTAAATGCAGGGCAATCCCTGCCTTTTTGTACCCAATAATGTACAACCATTGTAGGAATAGTTCTCCAAGTTTGCCCCTCCCTTCGAATCAATAGCCGGCCAACTCGACCAGCTGCAATGTCCACCAGGCCTGCAACATCTAGGACTGTGGTATCTGGGTGTCCAGTATTGTATGAGATTGTGGGGTGTCTGTTGTATCTGGGGCTGGTACCAGTGTGGGTAATCAAATAATTATTTATGTAACATCTGATTAGTCAGCAGCTAGATAGCCAGGGCTGTGGGTATCGTTTGTTGAATTGAGAACTGTGATTGCCTGTCGTCTATTACTATGTAGCTACCCAGCTGGAGGGTTCACCAGCAAAACACCAGTCACACCTGTACATATGTCTATAGTAATCAAATAACCTCTACTCCACATTCCCATTCCTAACTCCTTGTCCCCTAAATAAATTGTTACTGTTTTTTTAAAATTCTAGTGTGAGCTTATTATTAGAGGGAGTCATTAAATGCAAAGTATGGAAATGTGGGGAATGTCTATTTGGGGCATGTCTGGGTAATGTAACTAGTTATCATGGATGGTATAGCATCTCAAGGGGCTATATCTGTTACCAGCTCACCCACATAAAGCACCCTGAGTGGAGGCACTGCACAAAGGTTTTAAAATAGTTATCTGTTAGTGAACCCAAACACCTCAGCCTAGCCTGTAGGTAGTAGGCTGGGGTGTATCTCTGGGGATAGTGCCATTCAGGTGTTACAATAGCATCTTTAACACCCACCTGAAAAACCACCAAACCATACAGAAGGGACTTTATTTTAACATCTCGTCTGAAAAATGGCACCTCAGGGATGCAACACACCCTCACGCTGCACTACAGTGCAAGTCTTGGGATTTACCCCAAGGGCCTGGTGTGGGGATAAAACCTACAGCCTCATCTTCTAGCCTCAGAGGCAAGTGTGCAACCTGCTGAGCCACCAATACAGAAACTAGCATTATGCTGCCTTCTTGGCTCTGGCCAGAGTTTATCATATTTTGCAAGGGACAACCAACTATGAAAAACAGCAGTTGCTTTATTTTTTATGTAATGAAACTAAGGAGGACATAGCTTGCTGTCTGTGGAGAAATTTGTGGTTTTATAACTACAGTACCTTGCCACATTTTGATCCTTGGACCCCGGACCTCATTTTTGTGTGGAAAATCACTTGGTGTGTAGTTGCAGTCAGACAGCTGCTTTGCTTTTGTTTGTGGTGGCAGTCTGTTAAAAAGCTCTTTTAATTTTAATATACATTCGGAGCTGCAGCAGTCTAGTCTTGTTAATCCCTCACAGTCTGAGTCCCAGGCACAACAAACTTGCAAAAGCACTGTTGTCTCCAGACAGTCCACTACCAGTTTTTGCTATCTAAATAAGTGAGGGAGTCAGGGGAAAAACTAAAAGCCTGGCATTCATCATAAAAAAAATAAAATGCCAGTGATTTTGTGCTAAA